>OY978026.1:7795459-9106709 GCA_963854515.1 Pandemis heparana | reverse complement strand
TCGCATTGTTACGTTGTGGCAGGAGACACTTATTACAAATTTGACAAATTATTAAATGCCGTAGATGCTTGTTTCAAAATTATTCATGCCACAGGTGCTCAATACCAAGAAGAATCTTTTGTCATTTGGATGGTTATTCAAAAGGGATTTTACAAATTACATACAAGACATGACAAAGAATTAACAACTGTTAATAGCCTGTTTGTTGACTTGGGATTGTCAGGTAAAAAATAGGATTGTAACCACTTTGTTCCTAATTTAGTCAAAAATGTATACATGTGCCCAATGCAAGCTTAAATTCGATAATGTTAATAATCTGGCAAATCACCTCCGCTCACTTTGTTATGAATCAAGAGATATAACATCTTTTAGTTGTGGGGAAGATAATTGCTCTAGAAATTTTTGTGGCATAGCATCTCTGAGAAAACATTTACATAAGTGTCATCCTGATCAGTCACAGATAGATAGTCAATCGTGCGTAGCATCCACTTCACATAATATTGAAAATGTGCAATTAATAGAAAAATCTGACAATACTAAAATAACCCAACCCACCCCTAACCAAACAGATTTAATTCATCAGACTGCTTTATTTGTATCTTCTTTGTATGGTAACCCCATGATCCCTCGTTCGAATGTGCAATTGGTCATGCAAGCTTTGAAAGATTTTTTGATTGATTCAATGGAGAATGCTTTGCGGTCGCGGCTGTTACCAATATTAAACCAAATACCAATCAATGCCAGTGTAACTACTGAGATTAATGAAACATTATCTATGTTGAAAAACTTACTTACAGATTTTGATACTGAGCACAAACGGTTACAGTACTTTGCTAAGCTAGGGACATATATTGCTCCATTAGAGGTTGTTGTAGGTCAACACATGGAACAGAAACGTGCACGTATAGGAGGTCTTACTTACATACCTACCGATTGTACCATGCAGGTTATACCGTTAAGAAAAGTTTTGCAACATTTTTTTTCTGTGCCAGGTGTTCTTAAAGACACTTTAGACTATATTAATACTTTATCAAGCCCCACGTCAAGTGGCGTTTGTAACTTCGTTCAAGGTTCTGTATGGCTGGATATAAAACGACAAAATACCACAAACGAATCTAACGAATTGTTATTACCACTTCTGCTGTACTTTGATGATTTTGAAGTTGGTAATCCTCTAGGGAGCCATGCCGGTATCCACAAGCTTGGAGGTGTTTATGTATCTTGTCCATGTTTGCCTCCAAAATTATTCTCTAGATTAAAACATATTTTTGTACTAGCATTGTTTCATTCTTCAGATAGAGCAAGTTTTGGGAACAAAATTATATTTCACAACGTAATTAAAGAATTGAATTACTTATTTAAATCTGGAGTAACAGTTAGTACAGGTATCTTCAAAGGCACTATCAAATTTCGTGTGGGTGCTATGAGTGGTGATAATTTGGG
The DNA here is from genome assembly GCA_963854515.1 of Pandemis heparana. Taxonomy (NCBI): domain Eukaryota; kingdom Metazoa; phylum Arthropoda; class Insecta; order Lepidoptera; family Tortricidae; genus Pandemis; species Pandemis heparana. The sequence goes on along the minus strand of OY978026.1, from coordinate 9,105,266 downwards.
TCTGAATTCAGTGCTGGGTTTTGTTGAATGTTTTACCGCTAACCACCCATGTAGAATCTGTATCGCGAGTCGGGAACAAATTAAAAACATGACTACCGAAGACAATACGTTAATGAGAAATGAAATCAATTATGAAAGAATGTTAGAAATAGAAGGTACATATAACACTGGCATTAAAGAAAAATGCGTTTGGATTGCTCTTGATGGTTTTAATATGTTCGATAATGTTGTTGTCGATTTGTTACACGATATGCTTGAGGGCTGTTGTAAATATGTCATGAGTTTTATTATTTCATACTTTGTGAAAGAGATGAAAATAATTCATTTAAATACTATTAAACAGCGTATTGCAGCTTTCGATTTTGGTCCAGATCTCGGGTCCAAGCCTACTACTGCACTAAGTTTTGAGGGATCTACTTTAAAATTGAGAATGTCGGCATCAGAAACTCTTAACTTTGTTCGATATTTTGGACTCCTTGTGGGATATTATATACCTAGAGAAAATGAAGTCTGGAAATTGTACATTTTGTTGAGGACCATATTAGAAAGATTATTGTCACACAGGGTGTTCAGTGATACGTGTGAGCAATTGGCTGGATTAATAACTGAACTTAATCAGATGTACACTAATTTAAGCAAGCAGCCCTTAAAGCCTAAATTCCATTTTCTTATACATTACCCAACTATGTTAAAAAAATTTGGACCAATAGCTCATGTTTGGACTATGAGATTCGAGGCCAAGCACAGTGTTTCAAAAAAAATTGCTCGCGCTTCTTCAAGTAGAATCAATATATGCAAAACAATAGCAATTAAAAATCAGCTTCAGCTAAACGAACTTTTCATTATGAAAGAACCAAGCACTGATTTCGAGCACGGTAAAAAAAAAATGTTTGCCATCTTTTAGATCTAAAATGTAAATTTAACTTGCCGGACGATAGATTTGTAGCTTTTTCTGTTCCTTGGGTAAAAATAAATGGAGTCCAAATCAAACAATCAAATGTTGTTACTGTAGGTTTGTCAGAAGCAACTTTTTTACCTTCGTTTGCTGTTATTGATACAATTTATGTGGATAGCAATAATATTATTTTATTTTCATGTTTGACATTGAATACTGTAAATTTTGACGAACACTATTTTGCTTATGAAGTATCAACCACTGATTTACCTTTATATATTTCATATGACGAATTGCTGGCTCCTATACCCAACGCTATTAATGTCATGCCTAACTTGAGAACCTATGTCACCTCTCGATGGTGTCTTGACTGAATTAAGGAGTGGATGCTACGTACGATTGATTAATTGAATACTTGCAACTTAAATATGTCATCAACTTTGTCTTATAATAAACACAGAAACCGGAACATAGTTACAAGGCATAGCAATCATTGAACTTGTTCCAGTTACTCGGTATTAATAACAATACTAGTAGGTACACTTTACAAACACAGTACACACACACACACATAAAATACATACACAGTAATTCACCCCGCCTATGCGGATAAGGATGCCCATAGGCGGTACATAAGTTGTACATAGTGATGTGCTGTTTCCGGGAATATTCCTAGTGACCTTCCCGATAACATTCCCGATAAAAGGAAATACCTATACCTAATATTTTCACAACCATTTTTTTTTGCATTTAATGAACCAAATTTAATAAAACGTTTCTCTAAAGGTAAATTCTCATTGTCCTCTGTGTTTTTCCTGTATTGTTATGATTATTCCCGTCGTAAATTTATTCAAAATGTGCATACTAAATTTAAGTAATAATCGCCCATTTTTTGATCCCCTAGCCTAATTATTAACAGCAGGGATAACGACTGCCGTCAACATTTCATATATATATACAGGGTGTATCAGATACCCCCTAACAATAATCCACTGGGGTATATATCCATAGCTATAGAAGCTAAAAAAAATATTTTGAAAATATTGGAGTAATTTTTTTTTAATATATTTTCAATAGGAATGGTGGTAGTATTAACTATAATCATTCCTATAGAAAATATAAAAAAAAAATTACTCCAATTTTTTTCAAAATATTTTTTTTAGCTTCTATAGCTATGGTTATACACCCCCAGTGGATTATTGTTAGGGGGTATCTGATACACCCTGTATACAGGTTCTCGGGTTACGTCTGTGTTTGAATCTGATGCCAGCTATTATCCCTGTGGTTAATTAAAACACAATATTATTATTAAAATCAGTTGTACTAATCAAAATTAACAATATTTATACTAGTGCTCTATTTAGATAAAAAGTTAGAATCATCATATCAGCCTTGATGTTCCCCACCCTTATAAAATATACGATTGATTAATAGGATTTTACTGGGAATATTTCCCAACGGGAATAGTCCCACAGCACATCACTAATTGTACAAATTTGTTGTTTTTTCAAAAAGAGTTCCGGTCGGTCCGCCGTCTTTTCCACAATAGGGTGTAGTCGCCTTATTAAAGGTGCAGTTCCGAGCCAAGCGACACTGACGCCACTAACGCCGCGTTAGTGTCGCCCCTACAGAGCGATAGTACAATGTGACGCCGGGCGTCAAGCATCGCCGTGTTCATACAGGCCGTCATATAGTACATTGTACTATCGCTCTGTCGCGGCGACGCTAACGCGGCGTTAGTGGCGTCAGTGTCGCTTGGCTCGGAACTGCACCTTTATTCTTGACCATGGAGTATGGGAATATTAGTCTCTTTTAAAGGGCTAACTAGATCCATACTGCCAAAAGTCGGCATTTTTTGAACCCACATTCGGTGGGGAGCAAATTTAGGGGCAATGTTATAGACGCGCGGGCATACGAAGCGGGTGTCCGCTACATCTTAGGCCTTGTATGGAAATCCATCGCGCTGCTCATACTTTTTTCAATTGAGAGGACATCCGCTCCGTATGGCCGCGCGTTCACAGCGTTTGCTTTTAATCAGGGCGTATCAGTATAAAGTCGGGCCCTGAGACATGGGTACTGCAAAAATAGGTAGGTAACGGAGGCAAAGGAGGTGAGGTAGCGTACTAATCTGTTTTAAAATAGATTACTGTGGTAATTTAAACTCGTTATGTTGATAAATAATCATTCTTTTTTAACCCTTAATTTCGAAATGTATATTACATATATATTATGTTCATATTTTTGAAGTATCTTTTTGTTTTTTATTCAAGCCAAAAATTTGGAAGGATTTAAATCAGCAGAGGCTCGAATTCGATATTTTTTTCATATCTCTGCGGCTAAAAACAAACGTGGTTTATTGGAAACAATGATTTGCTGCTTGCAAATTTTAATGCTTGATTAACTATTGTATAACTGTCTTTGTCGTAAGCTAAATTTAAGAGGGTGCATCCCTACTGAGCGCTGGCAACGTCTCATTTTTGTTGATTTTTTGCGATTATTTCACAGAAATTGAATAAAAGTTTCAAAGCGGTTGATATGGATGTGATATGTAAAAAACTAAACGCCTGCGCTTCTAAAAACTTTCCTCTACATCATCAAACCTTCCATCGTCCTGCAATCTTGCTCGGCGGCGGGAATAACCCCGACCCACGGACTTGCGATCCTTGTACCGCTCACACATGATCAGAACCCGGGTCTTGTTAATAAGCATGTTCAAAACATTAATTTCCTTCCCATGTTCATTGAAATACATTTCGGAGTACATCTCTATCTCGGACGGAGTGAGGTGGAACTTCTTGGTTGCTTTGTCAAAAACAGTGCTGCCATCATCTGAGTCGGAATCTAATTCTGGATTCAGCTTAGGGGCAGCGTCGGTAAGGGCTCGATATTGTCATGTCAAAAACTCGTTTGATCGTGATGGACTTTTATTTTCTTATTAAACGAGATATAGTATTTTATCCCTTTAATACGAAAATAAAAGTCAATCACGATTTGGACACAATATTTCAATCTTTCATTCAATTTCTGTGAAATAATCGCAAAAAATCACCAAAAATGCGACGTTGCCAGCTCAATAGGGATGCACCCTCTTAAGGAGAAAACATGGAGGGAGTAACTAATTAAAAATAAATGTGTTTCTGTATCAAAAAATATAATTTCAAGTATGAGACCATTTATAATTAATATAATGATTAATTCAAAGAAAATTTCGATTGACCAAGTGTCATGCTCATGCCGAATTGGGAAACGAGCAGAAGATTTTGTAATGGCATATTTTGGGCTATTCCCAGTTGTTCACAGTCCTTTGCGGTGGATGTAAACTATACTCACGAGCAAAAATAACGTGTCGCTTTCCATACAAAGTTGTATGAAGAGTGACCCGTTGTGTTTGCTCGTGAGTTTGCTTAGTAAGAATTTTCTCGGCTAGAAAAATAATGTGAACATCTGGGAATAGTCCGATGTTGTACTAGCTTGTAAGTGCAAGTGTTAAACTGTACGTAACGTAAAACAAAATAAACTTTTTAATTAGAAATCTTCGTTTCAATCAAACTATATCCTACTACAGTATACATTTAGCATTCATTCATTTCAGTTAATTTCCGTGACTGATAACTTCATTCATTCAACTGCAACGGCTGTGTTTGCTTGCTCCAATTTACAAATCCTAAGTTATTATGATTTTGTTCATGAGATGTTATTAGCGAGTTCACAGTCCGTGTCATACGATAATGTTCCCAAATGTGTCGACTCGCACGTGTGGTACGGTTGGCTGTACTGGACCAGCATATTAAAACGAACGTCTATGTCTGGACTGTGAACATGTTAAACTGTAGTGAGTATTTCATGGTATTGTAATGATAACAGAAGAGTAGCGTTGCTATTATAAAGGCATTCTATTAGGTATTATTGTTTTCTTTATGTGTACATAAGGAACTACTTGTGTAACATCAATGATTTCATATTAGATAAAACTAAACTTTAATGTGTATATAAGACACTACTTTTGTAACATCAATGATTTCATATTCGATAAAACTAAACTTTAATGTGTATATAAGAAACTACTTTTGTGATATTATGACATTGTTTGTAATAAAAACAGGAAAGTCGTGTAGTTATTACAAGTCATTCTATTAGGTATTATTGTTTTCTTTGGTGTTTTTTCTGAATATGTACGCCTGTATGACTGCCGGTAATTAGGTCAAAAGTTTGAAGAACCTTTATAATAATGTCTAATTTGTTAATAAAGTTAAACGCCATATATACTCGTACAAGCAAACTAACTACGAGTATATTAATAAATTATATTTTAAGGGCAAACCAAGTCAGACTGGGTCTGCCCATAAAATATAATTTATTATATTTAGTTATCTTTCTTGCTTGTACGTACGACGTTTAACTTTGTCAAATTATACATTATATTAAAGGGCTTCAAACTTCTGACTCAGTTATCGGCAATCATTCAACCACGGACATTTAGAAGAAATACTAAAGAAAATAATAATACCTAATAGAATGACTTGTAATAACTACACGACTTATCTGTTTTATTACAAACGATATCATAATATCACAAAAGTAGTTTCTTATAAACACAGTAAAGTTTAGTAATATCTAATATGAAATCATTGATATTACAAAAGTAGTTTCTTATATACACATTAAAGTTTAGTTTTATCTAATATGAAATCATTGATGTTACAAAAGTAGTTCCTTATGTACACATTACAGTTTAGTAATATCTAATATGAAATCATTGATATTACAAAAGTAATTTCTTATAAACACATTAAAGTTTAGTAATATCTAATATAAAATCATTGATATTACAAAAGTAGTTTCTTATATACACATTACAGTTTAGTAATATCTAATATAAAATCATTGATATTACAAAAGTAGTTTCTTATACACACATTACAGTTTAGTAATATCTAATATGAAATAATTGATATTACAAAAGTAATTTCTTATAAACACATTAAAGTTTAGTAATATCTAATATAAAATCATTGATATTACAAAAGTAGTTTCTTATATACACATTACAGTTTAGTAATATCTAATATTAAATCATTGATATTACAAAAGTAATTTCTTATAAACACATTAAAGTTTAGTAATATCTAATATAAAATCATTGATATTACAAAAGTAGTTTCTTAAACACACATTACAGTTTAGTAATATCTAATATGAAATAATTGATATTACAAAAGTAATTTCTTATAAACACATTAAAGTTTAGTTATATCTAATATGAAATCATTGATATTACAAAAGTAGTTTCTTATATACACATTAAAGTTTAGTCATATCTAATATTAAATCATTGATATTACAAAAGTAGTTTCTTATATACACATTAAAGTTTAGCAATATCTAGTAAGAAATCATTGAGATTACAAAATAAGTTCTTAAATATTCCATAAAATTTAGTAAAAACAAGTATGAAATTAAGGACATTACGAAAATATTTTGTAAAATTTACTGAAACCCAACTAAAAAATACCAGGTTATTTCTCGGAAATTACAAAACTTATTGTAAAATCCGTGACGTCATTACTTCGGTAATGACGTCACGGATATGTATAGCATACTAGAAATTACAAAACATTGATATAGGATATTACTAAATAACAATAACTAAAACCAATTTGTTGTTATTACAAAAAATTTGTTGTCGTGGGATTTATAAATATTTTAGTAATCATAACTAAGATTTTGTGATTATAAGCAAAGTTTTTTCTCCGTGTTCTCTGTTGACACTTTGTACGTGTTTAGATTTTTTGTACACTGCATAAAATATCGCTTGAAATAACTTTAACAAAGCTGAATTATTCTGGCGCTTGCCCAAACATTTTCTCTGGAACTTTTGTTTCCAACTTGTTCGGATTGGACAACTAGACAACAGAAGTGAATGAGACATAGTTCTACCGTTCACTGGCGACTGCGACACGGAGCACTGTGTCATATTTTAGGTCAGTACAAAAAAAGTATTTATTAAATGACGCCTATCGATATCAGTTTTTATCGACATGTTCCCGGCACTCTTTTTAATCACTTCGTAAATCCTCTCTACTTTTTTATCGGTCACATGAACGAATGAAGTCACATCAGGAAATATAAACATAAGTTAGAATCTAACGCCAGGTTATCTGAAATCAAACAAATTTTGATTCAACCTGTACCTACAACCAAATTACTTTTTCACCGGGTATATGTGCTGTGGTATAACAGAAATGTTTGACTATTTAACAGTCCACAAACCACATTAACTACTATAACTTAACTCGGTCAAAAAAAATACAAGGGGAAATCGCATAAAATTTTCAGCATACAAATAACCTTTTTTTTCAAATACCTGGCTCCACTACTATCCTGTCGTATTCCTGTGTGTTATGTGTGCTACTGAATTCGATTACTACAATTCATGCTACACATGAGAACGCTCTTCATAAATCTAATATTTCCTGTGGGGAAAATAAGTGTGGTGTGTGGTATTGTATATTGCGATAAACCTACTGTATTGTTCAGCATCAGCTTTATTTACAAAAGCTACAATCTCATATTGGTATTACAAACTCTTTGTTTTCTTTTACACTTGATACCAGTTTAAAGTACGACTCGTGATGATTAAGTTTCGTTTAATAAGAAAGCCCTTTCGATCCATACGCTACCTATGCTCAATGAAAGTCGAAAAGGGTTCACATTTCTCTAAAAAAACAGGGCCACAGTCGTGAAGGAATGCGCATTCCTCGGGGATCGTGTTTTTTGGACCCCTGACTCACAAAGGGACCGACGCTAACGTAATTATGAATGAAGCCTTACGTTTACCTTTTTGAAGTTTTGAGCGGCGCTTTATCGACATTTTGATTGAATTTTTATAGTAGCTGCACAACACTACTGTGAATATGGCCAATGGACCTACAGCTACATAATATTACTATAACACATTAATTATGAAATATTACTAATAAAAACCACAAACGATTTTAATCCTTTAACAAACACTTTTATTTGCATCATATTTAATTTAAGAAGCTTATTGAAATAAATAAATAGGTCCTAAGATACAAACCATGAAGATTGGCTCTATTTTTTTCTTCTAGATGTTAAAGAATTATTCATAAACGCTCTGTAGGCTTCTGCTAACTTAGCAATCGTTTGTCCTTATCTGTGAAAGGTAAATGTTAAAGTGACAGATAAGGACAAAGGATTGTTAAGTTAGCAGAAGCCTACAGCGCGTTTATGAATAAGGGGGAAAGACATTACCGTGAGAACTAATAACGACCATACAATGTACTCTTATTAATCCGGCCTAAACTGTACGTAGTTATTACACTAATTATATCAATAAACCTTTCAGTAACGAGCCCACGTCGATCATCCCACAGTGATGAGCGTATGAGCAATTACATAATTGCTTAATTCAACTTAACTGTATTTTGTAGATATTAAAATTACTAATACATATACATACAAACATTATTGGGTCATTTTTGTAGAGCAGCAAAGCATCAATGAGTACCCCGCTTTACAAAACAACAAGCCGTGGTAGCTAGTGGTTTGATTTGAGCTATGGCCTCTCAAGCAGAGGATCGTGGGTTCAAACCAAGACCTCTGAATTTTTCGGAATTTATGTGCTAAATCACATTAAAATTACCATGAGTTTTTCGGTAAATCAAAATATCTTAACCTGAGGTAAGTTAATAGTGTATGAAGCTCCCAAACCAAACCCCGCGTGGGATGGGAATTATAGTCCTAGATTTCATTGTGAGAGGAGGCTTGTGGCCAGCAGCGGATGTTTTTTGGCTGATGATGACGATTGTAGAGCGACCTCTCGGAGCGCTACTCTACAAATCGAAAGTTAAATAAGTAATTTAACATCCTGTTAAACCAAATTCTCATTCATAAGAACTTAAAAAAAATGATTAATATATATTCGTACACAAACGGTGCAGTAATACTCACATTGTAACCAATTAATTCTATACATAAACCAACAACGTTGCCACTCTAAGATTTGACAAAATGGAATAAGAGTTCGGTCACGTGAGCCGCTGTTATCCTCTGCTTATATTTTATTCCATTAACGTTATTACATTTTCTTCCTATTGCCGCTCTAGACAGTCTCTCTCTGTGCTAAACCTCACGTACTCCTGTAATCTATTTATTACTTGGCAGCTCCAAACCAGTCCGAAGCATTCGTATCATAAACCTCGCAAAAACCTCACAAAGCTTGTGCCAGCTACACATGAGACGGCAGAGTAGTATACCAAATTAGTCCACATTCAGACCTCTGATTATTAAAGAAATTACCAACATGAAAAAGAAAAAATAAATAAAAAGGAAAATGGAACGGATTGTCGAAAAGCTGGCTCTAGAAATATTCATTATACGTAGGTACTCGTAGGTAGGCAACGGTTGTGCGCTCTGAAAAATGTTATATACGATTCTTATTATTATTATTTATTTACATTTACTATTCATAAAAAAATGAAAATCTATTGTAGTTATTTGAAATTTGCTTTAAATTAAAGGGTTCGTAAAAAGCCGTGGTAGCCTAGTGGTTTGACCCGTGGCCTCTCAAGCAGTGTCGTGGGTTCAAATCCCGGGCTCGCACCTCTGAGTTTTTCGGAATTTATGTGCGAAAATTACATTTGTAATTTGCCATGAGCTTTTCGGTGAAGGAAAACATCGCGAGGAAACCTGCACACATCTGCGAAGAAATTCAATGGTGTGTGTTAAGTTCCCAATCCGCACTGGGCGCGCGTGGGAACTATAGCCCAAACCCTCCAATACACGGAGGAGGCCTATGCCATGAGGCACGCCGAATTTCGCGACAATTTAATAAATAAATACAAAAATAAACGACAATAACAACAACAACAACAACATGTATTTACTGAAATAGAAGCGAATTCGGAATAAAAAGGCTTATAAATAAATAATAAGTAAATAAAAAAGGGTTCGTATGGGAGAAATTTAAGAGCTTAACAAGATAAATCTGTCATGTTTATTATTTATTATGAATTAAAATAATGAAATAATTTATTTACTTTTTACAGTGGAGTAGATACGCGTACTGTTTTTTTTTATTTGGCTGGACACAACACACGGTCGAAATCTATTCGGCCGCCTAATCGTGTGTAGCTGGCATTATGGAGCACTTGGCACCGCCTACGTGGTTTCAAGGACCTTTTTTGGACCCCACACAATGCACCATTGTGTCTGGACATGTGTCCTTGGCGTTATTTTCTCGGAAATAAAGGAGGCTGTGCTAGTTTCCTCTAACTTTTCTGGGAATGCGTCAAAATCATAATATTGATTCAATTTTATACTGAACAGGTACTTACATTGAAATTATTCCAGAGGTTTTACCGTAAAAGGTAACCATAAACAGACGAACAGATAAGTAGAAGATGTTACGGTATCATTACTTTGACGACTTTGTTTGCTTGTCTATAGCATCTTCGAGCAAAGTTTTGTACCTAAGTCTCTTTAAGGATCGAATTGGGTGGTCATGATCACGGCGGGGTAATGCTATAAAAGCCATCTGTCGTTTTTTACTAACTAGGAAGACTTGTCCTTTAATATAGCCAAAGTGGTAGACTAGGCGGGTTTAAAAATAGCCATTCAACGCTTTCATCAGTTCCACAAAAGGAAGTTACAGACGGTCACACTACTTTAAATGCGTGCAATGTGTCAACTATTCAAAATAGATACCGTGGAGACGCGAGACGCATACAAATAGAGGCTAGACATCACATAGCTAACGATTAGAAATGCGATGTTCACGTGTCCCATAGTTTAACGGAGAGTTCCATAGAGGATTAAGTGGAAGGAACCCTTAGTTGACTCTTAACCAGTCGTCTTTTAACTATTAAATATTAAAGGCTTTCGGCATTTTGGGATTATGGTTAAAATTGGTAAGCGCCCAAATTTTGAAGTGCTTTATTCTAATAGAAGCTAAGATAAAGATTAAAGATGATTTATTGTTACTGCCACAAACAACAATTTACAAAAATAGTAAAGTTATATTAAGTACGACTTTAACCTTACTTTTACTACATTATAGTTAATTTTAATTTAATAAGAAAGAAACAGAAAACAAATGTGGCAAAGGGGATGTCAGCATTTGCTGTTTACAACCATTTGGATCGATCGCAGCTTGTTACCTGGCACTAATAATTTAACCAGAGATGTTTGTCCCCGGCAGTGGGACGCATATGTATATGCTGGAGATGAGATGATCATTATAGAATTTCAGATATCTAATTCAACCGTATAATGCCTAAATTACGACAAAACTAAATTTATGACAAGAAAAGTCGTTAAAATCAAGGTGTTTTAATTGAAACTACAAACACCGCAAGGCATTTCAAGCAAACAAATCAGATGTTACCATCGTGTGTAGTGTACCCCAAGGAGCACACATAGGCCGTAACCTTTTCCCTTTGTTCACAAATCGTAAAACGCGACAATTTTACCTTAACTACTCACTTAGCTCTTATAGTAATGTGCGTGAGTTAAATTTAGCCGTTTCTTGTACTCTAGGCGCCGATGATTCACCGAACGTTGACTCGGTTCGCGATTGTTAAGCTTTTGCATCTAGCTAATGCGTTCTCACAGTCCTTAGAGGCTCTGAATTAGAGTCTGCTTTGGAAGATCTAAAATGTGCGAAGGTGGAAGCAGTTGGTCCAGTTCTGACCATTCATATGACGAAATGTAGTTTTCGCTAATTGTTTCGTTTGAAATGTTCCAGTTTGGGAAACTATGCAATGGGCTAGTTAGTTAACGTTCCTTTTCACATCAGAAAAGACTTTGAGAATATACAAAAGTTAAGTTAGGCAAGTATTAGTGTTGGTTGGACACCATTAGGAAAATAAGCTTACCTTTCTAAGCCATCTTCTACAGGTTTGTCGGAAGTGTCTGTCTTTTAAGTGTCTGTTTGATAAGTCTACTATTCATACAAAATCCCCCAAGCAAATATTTCTAAATAATTTATTATGAGAGTGGACTTCGTAAGTTCGTAACCAACAGTGAAGATGCTTTGCTTCATACTAAAATGGCTTCCATAACATAAAATAAAGATTGAAACACACGTGGTATCGACGGTGTTTTTTGTGCAGTGACTTGAGTGACTAATGGCAATGACAATGACATTCGTCAAGGACAAGTGAAGTGATTAGTGACTAACTGGCTAAGGATGCTTCGGACGCTGCCAACTTTTTTAATCGCTTCAATTTAATCCCCACTTTGCCAAAAATTATTAACCACTAGCTGTTGCCCGCTACTTCGTCTGCAAAGAATTCGTTTATCGCTATTAGTGGTGGTCGTTATTACAACAGCAGATAACGTAATGCATTATTTGCACGCAACGAACAACACATTATTGAATCGTCAACTATCCTGTTATCATTATTCGTTGTCTGTTGTCAACGTTGTTCATACGCGCACTGTTGCCGCACTTGGCATTGAAGCGCAAGCGAGTGCGCAACAAATCACGTAGGTGTGTGCGAGAGATAGCGCTATACGCGCGAGCTCGCATCGCAATCGCAATTCAAATAACTGACTTTTGGTATCATTATTAGCTGTTGCTGTTTGTTGTCAGTCAGTACAATAACAAACAAGGTAACAGAGCGTTGTTTTGCTTTTGTTCCCGTACGTTTTTATTACGCTGCGATCGCGACGAAATAAGTATAACAATTATTTAATAATAAGTTCGTTATCGTTTAGTAAAACAGCAATATAACAGGATAATAGACAACAGTTTACAATAACAGCTATTTAAGAATAACACAACACTGTTATTCATTATTGCAAAACAGCCGTTATTGCCACCACTAATCGCTATCCCGCGGGAATTTTCCGGGATAAAAAGTGGCCTATGTGCTATTCCAGACTTTTCTCTATCTATGTGCCGAAATTCATCCAGATTCGTTGGGCTGTTCTGGCGTGATTGAGTAACAAACAAACATCCATCCATCCATCCATATATACTTTCGCATTTATAATATTAGTTAGATTAGATTCCTTTCAACACGAGGCGGCTAAGCCAAATAAGTTTATAACCAGAAGTAAATTATGAAATTTACGGATGCATTCTCAATCAATAGGTGCAGATGGTAGAGTAGAGTATAACAAGAGTAGGTATGTTGTTTGCTTGTTATTATTTACTGATTGATCTATTGTTTGAGGAAAAATGGTGGCTTTAAGAAAACATTGGTAATTAAGTAAACAAATATTTCCAGTAACTTTAACGTTATGTGTGGTATAACACAGCTAAATTTCGAGGTTTTTGATTGAATACCCTGCACGTCTAGCACGAGAACGCAAAAGAGTCGCGTCGCGCGCGAGATAGATTGCCCGTCTTTTTCTTACTGTTCGTTCTAGAAAGAGATGGATAGTCTAACTCGCGCGCGACGCGACTCTTGTGCGCTCTCGCGCTAGACGTGCTGCAAACAGTTTCAATTCAGAACGCAGATTTCCATGAGTTGCTATAAGTAACAGCGATAGCGACCAGAGGTGTTGCTTCGAAAGTAGAAGTTCAAATCGTACCTTCCCGTTCACACTATCCTATTATTAATCACTTATAATATGTTACCATGACGTCAATGCGACTCAGTTTAGGATCACCCGCTGTCAGATCCATACTAAAAATGACAGCTAAAACCTGAACTGAGTCGGAATTAAGAGGTCATGGTACGGCCCAAAACGAACTCTGACTTTTTAACAGTAGGCCTGCTGTCCCTAAAATCAGGCTTCGTTGGCAACAATGGCTCTGAGATTATTGTTATGCCCAATCACAGCGAATTGGTTCTAAGCCGTGTAAACTGTGGATCATTAGCCACACCGTGATTACGATGTTAGTCACAGTCTGCAATGTCTCTCGAGTTCCAGTTCCAACCGTCCGGCTGACCGATTTTGCAGGCCGCGATCTCACGTATTGTGATCGTGACGATCGAAAATACTGTGAGAAAGAAGGTATACTTAATTCAAGCTTGGAGGAATTTTGACAGTTTGATCCCTAGCAAAATCTCTACGTTTCACATGAACTCTACACTGAGTCTTAAAATTAATCTAGAATATATCATCAGTTGGTTGGGTTAATTTGACTGAATGCTGCTCTAAATGTTTATCAAAATTTGAATTGTGTTTGACAAATGTTTCCATGCTTGTCCGATGTTCAAAGTGTAAAGGATGATTCAATTTTGAATCCAAAATTACGATGAGAAATCTCTACAGAATTGTACAGTTGAAGTGACTACACATCTGCTAAAATATTCGAGAATAATTCCAAGACACCTTGTATTGGTCTAAATAAGTGAGAAACTTCTAAATATACTCGTGAGCAAAGAAATCTGGTTACTTTACATACAGTTTTCAATGAAAAGTGACCTGGTTCCTTTGCTCCAGAGTAGATATAGCTTAATTTGGCGAATGATATTTTTACGTCAAATATTGACCCTTCTATTTCCACGCCTCCAAAAGCCAAGCGACCCGTGGTATCCAACCTACGGTTCATTACACACTTTTTTGCTCTCAGCCTCTGACTCAGGGTATTACCTAAAGCACCAGACGACAAAGATCTCCCTCGCCCCCCTCAGAGCAAACAAAAAGTGCTACAAGTAGCACAGTAAGTGTTACTCTAGAGATCTTTGCCCGCTGGTCATGCGTAGGCGTCAAGATGATATTGCGTCTTAATTTTTTGACGGTACAATAAATCAATGTTTTTATTTTGTCATTTCATTTGTAAGGTGTCGAACGTGGGATTAAATATTCGTATTGTATCAACGTGTTCCTTAATTGCACTGGCCTGTAAGTAATTAGAATTACTAGTACTTAAGATGAGATTACTTTTGTAGACATTTTAAAGCTCAAAATGGCCGTCACGTAACTTTCTCTTTTCTTGTTCGGATTTCAGTAATTTAACGGTCGCTCAAGTGAAAAGCGATTATAAGGTATCCTTCGATCTCGCAAATTGCGCATATACTAACCGCAAAATCTCAGAATCTCTGCAAAGTCTACTAACCACAGTGAGGGTTTTACAGCCATACTTCATCAGCAAGTCTTCGAAGCCCTGATCTCTATCCATTTGCTTGGCTATAGTGAAGACTGCTTTGAACACTAACTAAGAACAACTCAACAAACACCTTTTATGGTAGCGCTGACAACTCAATTCCATTTAATTTTACCAGAACCTCGTGAACTAAAGGAATTAATAGCCTCCATAAATTTTCCACATCTATTCCTTACCCGGGTTCATAACTCTCTGTCGCCAGAAATGTTCTTCTTAAATGACATCAACATCCAGTCGTTATGTCAGTATTTTTAGTACATTCCGTGAGCTGAGTTGACTTCCCCAAAAATGTCATGTGTTGTAATTTTAAACGTGATTCATTTATTTTTATTTTTTGTTTCTCTCTTATATTCTGAACAGGTAGATAGTTTTAAGTCTTCTTAATTTAGTTGATGCATGACAAATATTGATCGTGATGAAAATAAACAAAATTGATAAATTTCATTCACTGTTGAACCAAGGATGTCACATTGATTTGGTAGTTACAGTGCCAGCTCAACGTAGAATTTACAGAGATGTACAACAGTTAGTTATTAATAATAACCACTCTGAAATGTAAGCTGCGTTACATAAATTATGCCATACTAACACTTAGTTGGGTGGTATTCAATTACAAAGTTCCACAAGGGCCTAGCCAAATTTTGTATAACAAAAACAAATGAGGATCCCTCATAGTTTAAACAAATAAAGGATTCTTATATTTATTCCTTTTTCAAAACCATTGCCATAAAATTTCATAATTTCCTATGTCCATTTGTTTTCATTGATACGTCACCCGCATGCTAGGTTATAAATCTCCACAATTGATTCCAACTTTGGCATTCTGTCGGCATAGCTGTCATTGAAATCTTGATGGTAATAAAGTTTTATTGTCCTGTTATCTTCTTCAAACAATCTGTCTGTCGTTAGATAGTTTCGGAACTGTTGGTTGACGTTTATCTTTAGTTGGGACATCAACATTATCATTACATTACATATTTACTTGGTTTGAAGTCGTTGTTTAATGATTCTGACTTTCTTTTGTCTCTTATTCAGGCTTTCTATATTAACAATCGGTTCTCAAGGTGGACTTTTTGGTATTACCACATACTTACCGTTATCAATTCTGTATTAAAATTAATTGTTTCTAGACAAATAGACAGTTGTGATTAATCTCATAGGTGATGTTGACTGTAACACAAATCTACACTAATCTACACTAATATTATAAAGAGAAAAGATTTGTACCTATTTTTGTATGTTTGTAATGAATAGGCTCAAAAAGTACTGGGCCGATTTAAAAAATTCTTTCACCAATAGAATGCTACATTCTTCCAATTTGACATAGGCTACATTTCATTTTGAAAAAAATTAGGGATCCTTGGTAAAATTTGAACAATGTAACCGAAGGTGTAGAAAAATGAGTCTTAAAATGTCTTTCGTCGAATGCGCTGCCGAAACTATTAGCGATAGAACAAAATAATGTACAACAATATTGAAGAACATCATAACGTCTACAAAAAACTCCGCGGTAGCATATGTCCAACTATTGTAGTTATGTCACTACAACAACTTTTTTCATTTTAAACATTAATGAAAATGCTAACCAAATTCCAACCATGCTATTTATAATAATATAATATAATAATATATATTTATTTTAGACCAACATATGGATCATTGAGTTAGTTACAATTCAAAAACAAACAATTTATGTGTTTATATTAATCCTTATCCAAATAAATTATTTTATGGTCAAGACCATTTAACTACCCATAAAATAGTTTTTAAATTATTTAAATTGGACTTTCCATTCAAAAGATATTACGAATTAAAAAATTCAAACAGTAAACAAAACCGCCATAGCGCCGTGGCCGTTGTTTGCGATGCAGTCTGAAAAATAGACTTACATACAAATATAACTGTGAGATTTTTTTTAATACAAATAAAAATATTTGTGAAAAAAAGTGTTTTATATCCAAATTTCCAAAAATAAATAATCGTCTACCCCGTGCGAAGCCGGGACGGGCTGCTAGTTTTAGATAAAGTAGATCGTAAAAGCACCATTTTACCACTTATAATGTAAGAGTATGATCGAATCAAAATCTGTAAGGAAATAAACCGTAATAAGCAACAAAGTTTATCCAAAAATCTTCCCACCGACAGCCCTTTCCAAACTTCGAACTCCACACCAAATCAAACGAATATCGTGGGAACATCCAACACTACACTACAGTATCATTTAGATAACAAACAGTAATCTTGCTAATGGGTCATAATACCGAAGTGTCAGAATTTCCAAACTCAAGCTAAATCTGATGAAGTTCTTCTTGTCTCTATCTGACGTTGTTAATACGGGAGAGAGGGATAGATGTTGTAGTTGAAGTATGTTGACTGTTCGTTACAAATAATGTTAAGTCAATAATGCTGTTAAACAAATATGTTACGCCTAGGACTACGTTACTTGGGTTGCTCGGAATTCGTTGAAATGAGATTGTTTCTTAGAGAAATGTAACATACGTACATGTATGATAGAGGTTAGTATGTACAAGTATAATTTAGATTTTCGCTAAAGCTTTTTTGTTAGTCTGAGAAGAGGGCGATGAATACAAATAAAAAATAATGAGAGAGATCTACACTGTAGATTCTTCAGATATCTAAGATTACCTAGGTACCATTTGTTGCAAGTTGCTTAAAAAAGTTGCGGAGATAACTAAAAACCGAGCTAAAAAGTGATGCTTTGCTTCGTGACTTACTAAATAAACGAGAATTCGCTTAACACTGATCGTATCCCTAATGCATGTCATTTACTATTCAGATTCAAAAATTGACATAAAGAAACTAATTTGCACTTGAATCCGTCAATTAGTAGGGCAGACGGCGCGCACGCAGCGATCTATATCCGGCCAGTGACAACTGGCGTATGGCTGGCCGAAAACATAACGATCGTTTTCTCAACCTCGTACCTTACAAATTTAAGTAGTTCCAAAAAGAACTCTATGACAAACTATATAGAGGTTGTAATATAAATAGATGGTGCGGGTAGATACGAGGTTGACAAAGTAAGCGGTTGAATACATGAGTCGTGTCTGGTAGAATTAGAAAAAAAAGGGTCGGACTAATTTTTGTGTCGTAGAAGCTGAATTCGGCGAAGTGACACGTGTGCTTTGAAAAAGAAGTGGTTTATTTATTTGGTTACAAAATAATCTGAGCTTATTTTTTCGCGTATTAATCTTTTTGATTGCGTACGGGTGAAATGATACTTAGCTACGAGAGCTGAGATTATGTTTCATTCCACTTAAGCAGAGGATTGTGAGTTCAAACCCTCAGAGTTTTTGGAAATTTTAGCACGAAATTATTTGGAATTATATTTGAAAACCGTAAGTTTTTCAATGAAGTTCCAATTCACATTGGGCCCGCATGGAAACTAAACCCGGGCTCTGTTGCACTGAAAGTGACAAGTGCCCAACAGTAGGACATATGGAATATTGATCAAACATGAGTAAAGTAACATAGCTCAAGCAAATAAGAATCTATTGTATGGGAAATCTGGCAAAATATATGGAGAAAATTTATCTATTGGGATGGATACCTTATGGGGTGAAGTCAAAATTCATCAACTCTCCCCCCTCCTCCGGGGGGCGCGTCCCCTCACCACGCCCCCCAAAGTGTCCCGAAACACGGTTTTTTGAAGTTTTTGAGAAAACTGTTCGCGATACAGAAAAAGTGTGTAGGAATGAAATAATTTACAATAAATTTACTATAAATCTACCATACACATGAAACGGTATCTCTTATGGTTTTGACGCAAGAAGACGCAGAAAATCATAATTTTTTGTTTTTTTACAATATTTTTTATTAAAACTTCAGTTTTCTCAGAAAATACTCATTTTACAACTAAAAAATGTATGACTTAAATAAACAATGGAATATTCCCTTTAAAATGAGGTATCACTTATTTATATATTAGTTAAGTTGACCATTTTATGATAGTTTAAATATTTAATTTGTCATGAACAATTTTTTTCACTTGAAGATTAGGTATGTTTAAAATGTTTTTTATATAGTTTAGAGTTAATTATAAACCATGCTAGTGTAATTTTGTTTATTTATTCGCAGTTATCCGCAAATAATTAGTGTGAATAAATTCAATCATTTCCAAAAAGGTACTAAGATGTTTATTTAATATAATCAACTATTTATTTAAGCATACCCTTTTATTTAAGTACTTACATTAAAATAAACAATGTTAACACTCTTATTATCTGGGGGCACGGTAGTGCCCCAGCTAAGATAGCCAAGTGAAGCGCAAGAAGTGCACTAGTTACCTTTCCTCGAACCGCTTTGTCGTTATTTTGTACTCTCATAACTTGGTTTTGGACTGTACCAGATAACTAAAATTCTCGGGATATGATGTGAATAGTGGATTTATTACAAGCTCTTATATATTAAATTTTATAGATATCCAAAAAACTCTGATTTCGTCACTGACTCACTCACTGGTGGTCAACAAATTTACGTCCTAGAAAGTTGAAATTCGTAACTATAAGAACTATTGTAATGATAATTATAATCACACAAACGAATAACTCACGTATAAAAGTCGAGTGATGCTCGACATAGGTATTCCAGACTAGTTCGTAGTCCTTATTCCTGGACCGCTTGCCCCGGCGGCAGCGAAACGATCACATATTACAAATAAAGTAAATAAAGTATTATTATTATTATTATTTTATTATTATTATTTGTTGTCACATATTATTGATTGAGTCTCACGGTAATTTCATGTTTAAAAAACTATTGTAATTAACAGGAAAGTAATGAACAGTGATTTTTTTACCTTACGCCTATATGACGGTAGCAAAACGGCCAACGACATTATTTTTACTAAATTGTAGACTTCACAAACTCTTAAACACTTGTAGAGTTAGAACGTAAAAAGTTTGTAAGTTGTTGCTTATGACAAGTGCCTTCAGAAAACACCACATTTGCACGCGCTAAATTTCATCCACTAATTCAGTTTAATTTACTGAAAATTCTGAAATATACAGTTTATTATTTTTAACAACTCCCTTTATCAATTTTCAGACTGGCATCAAAATTTGCGAAGTTTCGTACAAAATATCCATTCGCTAGTTTGTTTGACCGATTGAAGGAAGAGTTAAAGTTCCAAATTTTAGATTTTTGCTGTTGATTGTATACTAATCTAGCTTACAAACCAAATTTGAGCATTCTAGGAATTTAATATGATGATCACTAGTGACGACCACTAGATTTTTAGATATCAATAAAATTTTAAATATAAGAGCTATGCAATTGAAACTTTACACTTGTAATAAGTCCACTATTCACATCATATCCCGAGAATTTTAGTTATCTCGTACAATCCAAAACCAAGTTATGAGGGTACAAAATAACGACAAAGCGGTTCGAGAAAAGGTAACTAGTGCCCTTCTTGCGCTTCACTTGGCTATCTTAGCTGGGGCACTACCGTGCCCCCAGATAATAAGAGTGTTAACAATTGTTTATTTCAATGTCTCTCTTCAATTTCAATGTAAGTTACTTAAATAAAAGTGTATACTTAAATAAATAGTTGATTATATTAAATAAAAATCTTAGTACCTTTTTGGAAATGAATGAATATACATATTATTTGCGGATAACTGAAAAAAATAAATAAACAAAATTACACTAGCGTGGTTTATAATTAACTCTAAACTATATAAAAAACATTTTAAACATACCTAATCTTCAAGTAAAAAAAATTGTTCATGACAAATTAAATATTTAAACTATCATAAAATGGTCAATTTAACTAATATATAAATAAATTATACCTCTTTTTAAAGGGAATATTCCATTGTTTATTTAAGTCATACATTTTTTAGTTGTAAAATGAGTATTTTCTGAGAAAACTGAAGTTTTAATAAAAATTATTGTAAAAAAACAAAATATATGATTTTCAGCGTCTTCTTGCGTCAAAACCATAAGAGATACCGTTTTCATGTGTATGGTAGATTTATAGTAAATTTATTGTAAATTATTTCATTCCTACACACTTTTTCTGTATCGCGAACAGTTTTCTCAAAAAGTTCAAAAAACCGCGTTTCGGGACATTTCGGGGGCCTGGGGGGGGGGACGCGCACCCCGGAGGAGGGGGGAGAGTTGATAAATTTTGACTTCACCCCATAAGGTATCCATCCCAATAGATAAATGTTCTCCATATATTTTGCCACGTTTTGAGCTATTTTTACTGAATTAACAAAGCTAAAACTGCAAACATATTCCCTCCTAAACTAACAATGAGAGGTTCACTAGTTAATTCTCCAGAGACGACGGTTAGTTTTATTGACAGATTTATTGTTATGGCCTGTTCTGGTGTTGACCAACTGTTGCTTAACAAATTAACAACTACGGTACCAACGGGCTTAAATGTTAAATGTAATCAAGCGTTTTAAGAACTCGAAAGCAAACTTAAAAGGTAATGGTGAAGAGTTTAATAAGCGCACGGTACGTCATTTTAATGAGCAGTTGTGGATAAATTGTGGAACTGTGGAGCACGTTGAAGACAGGCTTGAACCTAAAGTCATAATTTATAGAATCATTACCATCATCGTAATATACAGTAGTTACACACCGCGTCAGGCTAGTGCCGGATTTAGAGGGCTGGAGGCCTCTGGGCAACAAAGCTGTGGAGGCCCCTGCCCCCAAATTATTTTCCTGTCCACGTTGTTTACTAGTGTTTACTAGTCTGATTTTTTTTAAGTCTATTGTGGGGGCCCCTTTCTTGTGGAGGCCCCGGAGCTGTAGCCCCGGTTGCCCTCCCTTAAATTCAGCCCTGCGTTAGGCCTTTTTTTGAGTTTGACCGCGAGTTTGACACTGTCAAGTGACTTCCTAAACCCATGTTAAACTCCAGTTACTTAACGTCAATTGTTTTTAACTTTTTGTCACTTTGACACCTTGCCTTTGCCAGACACAGTTCGAACATAATTTTTGCCATAACAGATCTGTATTTTTCTCTGAACGAGTTTCCAGACTACATTATGATCCCTGGCACTTCCGTTGTATCAAAAATATGTATAGTAACAACAGAGTTAGATACTTTTTTTTGTAATTTCAAACAAATAATCGATAATCACCAATAATCGAACCCACATCGAAACCCATCACAGTACTGTGTCGACTATAACGGTTTCTAAATATTCCGTATGTCACCTGCGTTTTTAAATCTAAGAATCTAAGTCAGTGTCTAACACAATAGTAAAGTGAAAAGTCTTTAGCAAAACGGTTTCAGTTGACCTGATTGCGGTATTCCGTGTCGCTATCATTTCGTTCATTCATTCAATTGGCGCGCATCGTAAACACAACGCCTCCGCTGGTTTACATCGACATGCGATCTTGTAAACTGGATCGGATCAGATTTTGTTGCACTGTTTAAAAACTTTAAAGCTTGAAGGAAAAAGTACGTTTGTTTGATGCCGATACCTCTATGTTGTAAGTAGCAGTGAGTTTTAGTTTGCTTTCATACATTGTATTTTTTGTTTTTCTTTTTATCTATATTTAAAACTCAATTGAGATTTATAAATGACCGAATCATAAGAGCGTCTCTAGCTAGTGTGGTGCAATATAAAATTGTTATTTACTTAGGTACTTTTGTGTTATTTCTAGTAGATTCTTGATCAAATACGATTAAGACTTATAAGGTTTATTTATGCTAAAATCGAAAAGCTTTTACTTCTTCAATCCATCAGCATTTATCACTAATACACAAATATGACAAGATTTATTTGAAAATTGTTATTCGCGTCGCCCGTTTTAGAACTTTAGTAATTTGGTATCACGCTAAAAGCTTAGAGAAAATTCTGAATTTAGATGCGACAAGCTCCTTTAGTAAGGATTTGTTTTTGTACGTCATAATTTAAACTAACTAAATTTTGAACTTTTTAACTTGAACAAAATAAAACTTTCTGCAAACAGGAAACAGTTAATGTTTAACTATGCATTAACTGCATAAGCGACATTTAGTTGCGTCATCTTTTATTTGTGTAACGTTTGTATGTAAACCTAACTAATCTAGTGTTCTAAAGTAGTCAGACAATTAGCTCACAACATTACCCTCGTTGTGTTATTGGCGAATTCCGGTGAGAATACGCGGGTCAATGTATTCAGTTTATTTATACATTAGCGCTTTTTTATTGCCCGTACCAATTTCTTCGTTTTACTTGACTTTGGAAACTGAGTGACTTCAACAGAATATGAGTTATGGATGGTCTTTTGATTTTGAGACCTTTTGGTAAATGCATATCACAAATAAATTAATACATGCGTATACGTTAACTTTGGTAGTTTAACTTTTAGCAGGATACAATATAACACATTTATTAAATAAATAAATAAATAAATAAATATCATGGGACAAATTACACCAATTGACCCAGTCCCAAACTAAGCAGAGCTTGTGCTATGGGTACCAGGCAACGGATAAACATACTTATATAATGTAGATAAATACATACTTAAATACATACGACATCCATGACTCGGGCACAAACATTCGTATTCATCATACAAATGTCTGCCCCTACCGGGATTCGAACCCGGGACCTCTAGCTTTATAGTCAGGGTCACTAACCACTAGGCTATCCGGTCGTCAAGTATTATTTATTGAACTCATTTAAGTACAGTTACAGGTTTATTTTTTCATTAAACTTGTATCAAGCACACCTTTGCCGCCAGATAATGGCAGTAGTCCGGGGAGTGGTTGATGAATTTGGCCCTAGAGTCCGTCAATGAGGTTGGCATAGTAAAATATGTACCTGTCTTAAAAAAAAATAGGCAATAGGTAGACATTATAGTTACTAATTTATGCCATTGTTGTAAATTTTTAATCGACTTCAAAAAAGGAGGAGGTTATCAATTCGGTTGCATTTTTATTAATGAGACACTGAGCAAAGAAACGGAAATAGCGACGTGTAGGATTAATTTCGCACTGAAATTAGGTCATGACTTGAATAGTGGACTTCTACATTCGTTTTAGAATTACGAGCCTTTACTTTCGAGTTACAGCTGCAGCTGCACCACGCGATATGA
This sequence comes from Pandemis heparana, assembly GCA_963854515.1. Lineage (NCBI taxonomy): Eukaryota > Metazoa > Arthropoda > Insecta > Lepidoptera > Tortricidae > Pandemis > Pandemis heparana. The sequence continues at coordinate 9,081,216 of OY978026.1, read as the reverse complement.
ATGTCAAAATAAAGTTTTGTTCACAACTCAAAGTATTTTAAAGCGATATTTTTTTAGAAAATTGAAGAATTATAGCTGATCTATTGATACTTTATCCTGCCAATAATCCTTCAGAACTACCTAAAATTCACACTTAGCGATTCACACGCACTGCACTTTAACTACACTAATCGGTATCATTGTGTCGCATCACTACAGTTTACACTTTTTAAATTTTTAATTCAAATTTCATTTTGAATTTCGAACAGTTTTTTTGTATTTGGTTCGCGCCAGTCTCCGTGGACCGACGCGTCGAGACGCCCGCGTCGACTGGGCGCCATTCGGCCGTCTGCCAAACACGCTCGGTGAAAAGATTTATTTATATAGATATGGCTATTTATTTTAGCTTCAGATAATTTCAGTTTGAAGTTAGAACTGTAATGTTTTCTATCCATAAATTGTGCTATTTTGACTCTAGTTGGGACGGATAGAAATGGGTTAATGGACTTATAATTGATTGTGTATCTTTGTATTAAATCTACAATAACAGATATCTGTTGTAGCACTGCGAATTTATCATTATTATAACACCAAGCCTCCGATGCAATCGACATTTTCGATTAGTAAACTTTTATCAAATTAATCAAGAGTTTTACTTTTTACAGCACTGCTATGGGTGGTGTAGCACGCATCACGGAATCATGAGGATCCGGGTTCGATTCCCGGCCGTAGCTTTACTTTTTGGATTTTTCTGTGTTCTAATTTTCAGTGTCGTTTAGAAATTTAGTAAACTTCTGTTACGATTACGATACAATATAATAGACTCACAATCCCGATCCGAATTACCTCTACTGTTTGAAGCAAAACCGTATTGCGTAATTTAACTTAAAGTTAGTATTGGCTGCGAAAAATAATGCTGCCTTTGCACGTGTTAATGAAAACAAATGTGTAGTTAATGCAATGTAAACGAAAGTTTTCCAAAAACGAAAACAGTAAGAGAAATATTGTATTGTAAGTTTGTAAAGTGTAATTTTGATTCCCCTATACGCCCACAATCAAGCTAAACGTGGCCTTATTTTTTTTTACCGTAGGCTCTGTCTACTCCGTAAGGGATAAAGGCTTAATATATTACGTATGTTTACTTATGTAATAATTACGTATTATGATATTGCAGATAGAATAACTCTACATAACATAAACATAATGACTATTTTTAATTAATTTCACACTTTTTTTTTTAATTGTCTTAGTTACCTACCTACAAATTCTAAATATTTTTTACTGCATTTCATAACATAATTTTCCGAAATAGACGATGCGCTCGGCAGCGAAACGAATCAAACTGAAACGAGCAGATTGCGGGTTATTTATATAGAATAGCAATAAAAGTTCAGGCGCATACTGCATTCGGCTGCAGCTGAGAAAATTACAGCCGAACAAGAATTAGTGAACAGATACAAGCCAATGAAAGAAAAGATCTCCCCCCTCAATGATATTACATATGAACTGGGAGTAGATATGTCACTACCGCACCAGAGTTGAAGATTCATAAATGACCCAATTGTCTCATTTACCTCAAACAAGCCACAGTATGAGTAGTCCGTGACAGTCAATGTGACAGTTGACAGAGGAAACGTTTTTCAAACGCAGTTTACTAGGAACGTAACATATCTATACTATGAAATATCATTGTCCCCCCTTAATACACTGACTGATATAAAATATATAAAATAAATAAATAAATATCATGGGACCAATTACACCAATTGACCCAGTCCCAAACCAAGCAAAGCTTGTAAAATGGGTACACCAGCTATCGGTGGGTTGGGTATTGGGTACTTGGGTATTATGGGTAATTGGGTATGGGGTATGGGTATATACAACTTACACACGCTTCCAAACGCATCCAAGGCTTCCTCGCTCCGCGCCTGATATAGATTAAAAAGTAAATATTTGATGATAAATACATAGGTGAAAATAAGGAAAAGTAGTTTTAAATAAATATGGACTTTAGGACAGCTTTAGGATGTAACGGATTGTACGGAACTCCCCCATTTTCATCAAAAATCTATGGGTCAGGTAAGGTACTTACTATCCCCGTCCAGCTGGCCCATTTCTGATATACCTAAATCAGCATCATTAAATAGATAAGGATTACAAATAACAGCTTCTGAAAGTATCAGAAATTTGAGCTACTGTGGCCATACCCACTGTACTCAGGTACGCTTCTTGCACTTTAATTTACTCTCTGCTCAGGCTATAACCATCCATAATGCTTAAGCATTACAGTTCAAAGTTGCGTCAACCAAGTTAGGATGTAGAACATCGTGGGTGGGAGATAGATGGGGAAAGGGGAGCAAAATGGACCTAACTTAATCTAGGTTTAGTGGAGATTTAAATTGGTAACTGAAGGGGAAACTTGTCTATAATAGCTACCGTCAAGTTTCATAATATAACAAACTTTTGCGGGTGGTAGGGCCTTGTGCAAGGTCCGTCCGGATTGCTACCACCATCTTACTCGCTAATCCTGCCGCTAAGCAGCAGTGCTTGCATTGCTGTGTTCTGGTGTGGAGATTAAGACTGCCGGTGAAATAACGAGCACAAGAGGCATTTTATCTTAGTCCTCTAGGTTGGCAACGCATCTGCGATCCCTCCGGGGTTGCGGGTGTCTATGGGCAGTGGTGATCACTTACCATCAGGTGACCCAATTGCTCGTTTGCCTTCCTATTCAAATGAAAAAAAAAAAACTGAACTGGCGTAGGTATTGTACATGTTTAAAGGTGGTTTTAGTCCAAAAACATAGGCTGTACCAGTTGCTTCTCTTCCCGCGCAGATGATAAAAGATGGGCGAAAATCATAGGAACCACGTTATAGGCGATGCGGCTAGCAACCCATCACTATTTTGATTCCACTTTCCACCTCGCCCACAGTTGTGCTAAACGTGGCCTGTATGTAGGCCTTGTTACCTTAGGCTCTGTCTACCCCGTAAGGGATAAAGACGTGATTTGTGTATGTATGTTTAGGCCAAATAAACAAAGAGCCAAACCAGAGTAGAGCGTCCATTGATGATCTTTTGGGCGTCAATTTTTTTAGAAAGAATATCAAAGAAAAGACTCTGAGATATCATACATACATACTACGAATACGCAATTTGTAAATTTGTATTGAAACTGAGCGTGCTCTTTTACCACTTACGTGACGCTACAGCAGAAAATTTAGTGACGGGAAATGGAGCCGTCGCCCTTAAAAAAAACTCTACAAATCTACTCCTTATTTTTTGTCAAAATACTTGGCTTTTTCGCTGGCGTAACGTGGAAAATGTATTCACTGTTCATTACATTTCTCGTATACATAGTTCTTAAAAAGCCGTGGTAGCCTAGTGGTTTGACCTGTGGCCTCTCAAGCAGAGCGTCGTGGGTTCAAATCCCGGGCTCGCACCTCTGAGTTTTTCGGAATTTATGTGCGAAAATTACATTTGTAATTTGCCATGAGCTTTTCGGTGAAGGAATACATCGTGAGGAAACCTGCACACATCTGCGAAGAAATTCAATGGTGTGTATTAAGTTCTCAATCCGCACTGGGCGCGCGTGGGAACTATAGCCCAAACCTTCCAATACACGGAGGAGGCCTATGCCATGAGGCACGCCGCATTACGCGACAATTTAATAAATAAACGACAATAACAACAACAACAACATGTACTTACTGAAATTGTGGCGAATTCGGAATAAAAAGGCTTATAAAAAAATAAAAAATAAAATAATAATAATAATAATTAACCCTTTATTTCGCAACGTTAAGAATGCTCAACGTTCGAAACAAAAAAATATCAGCGTTTTGTTTTCCTTATCTTTTGGAACTTAAATTTATAAAGTAAATCCTTATATCCGAACGCACCTTAGACAAGCAAATTCGTTGCCCGGGCGCATGTTTTCCTTTCTAAAATGAATTAAACTAACATTGCAGAAAGTTTTTTAAAGGTTGTGCATCATAATTTTGTGTATTTCTTGTCTAATTGACTTAAAGTAAACATGTAATAAGGTTACAAATATGCATGTTGAGTATTCTCAACAGTACGAAACTTTCGAGCGTTCACCCGCTGAGGTGCATGTTGAGTATTCTCAACAGTGCGGGACATTCGAGCATTAAGAGGCTGACAACACCTAATTTTGTTGAAATTGATGTTATTCAAACACTTTTTTAAGAAAAACTGCACACAAAAAAAATACAAAAAAAATATAATGTTAATTTTCATCATATTTCAAGCACGCTAGACGGTCTCGATACATAATTGAACAAAATCGGCTCGATAGAAAATAATTGCAAAGATTGGTCTTAAAATCATCATTAAACGGTTCTATGTCTTTATTTTTTCGACGTATGGGTCTGCAATTAAAAACATAAAGTCCACATATTCATACCTAAACGGCTAACGAGTCTTATTTCACAAATAATCCATACTTTTGTTTATTTCTTATGATTTGTGTCTTATTTGCAAGATTTTAGACGCGCGCCAAGCTCCCGGAATAGTTTCTTCTCTTTCACTAACAGGCACGTGAACCGTATGTGTGAAGAGTGGCGCTGCTCCAGGTCATTTGCTGTTGTTGCTCAGGTGTATGTTGAGCATTCTCAACAGTGCGAAGATAAGGTTATGAACCAGCTATTGCCTATTGTCTACACTTCCTGTCCTATATTCTTCTTTACGTGCTTATTGTGGGTTTTTTTTCACTAACATTTGTGCTGATGAGTGTGGTGTGTTTACTGCATGTTTTTTTTTGTTTGCTTGCTTCAGGGTAACATAAAATGGGGTCGCATCGACAAAATTATGGAACTAATACTGCCTTTAAACGCACCTTCTTCTGACAGCGGCAGTAGCTCTGAAGAAGAAAATATCTTATCGCCAAAAACTAACATTGAGGTTCTGAGGTGTCTCTATGATGCCGCCACGATGTCCGTCCAAATACAGGACCAGGAGACAAAACCCATCCAATTGCGCCGAGGAGTGAGGCAGGGGGATGTTATATCCCCTAAGCTGCTTACTAACGCACTGGAGGATGTCTTTAAGACCCTGGACTGGAAAAGACGTGGCATAAATGTAAACGCCGAGTACATCTCTCACCTCAGGTTTGCCGATGACATAGTCATAATGGCGGAATCAGTGCAGAATTTGGCGGAAATGCTGAACAGCCTTAATGATGCTTCGCGACGAGTGAGGCTTGGGATGAACTTGGACAAGACAAAAGTCATGTTCAACTATCACGTCATTCCGGAGCCCCTGTTCGTTGGAAATTCGGCCCTAGAAGTTGTTCAGGAGTATGTCTACCTAGGACAAATCATCCAGTTTGGTAGAAATAACTTCGAGAAAGAAACTGATAGGAGGATTCGATTGGGCTGGGCAGAGTTTGGGAAGCTTCGTCATATCTTGACGTCATCACTGCCACAATGCCTTAAAACAAGGTGTTCAACCAGTGCGTTCAACCAGTAATGACTTACGCGGTAGAGACGTGGACACTCACAGGAGGACTAGTCCATAAGTTCAGAGTCGCTCAGCGTGCTATGGAGAGGGCTATGCTCGGTATCTCGTTGAGAGATAGGGTCCGTAACGAGCATATCAGACAAAAGACGAAAGTCGTCAACATAGCCCGAAGGATTAGTACGTTGAAATGGCAATGGACTGGTCCCATTTGCCGTAGAACTGACAACCGTTGGAGCAAACGTATCCTATAGTGGAGACCACGTTTGGGAAAGCGTAGTGTGGGACGCCCAGCGACGCGTTGGACGGATGACCTTAGGAGGACAGCTGGCAGTGGCTGGATGAGAGAAGCCCAGGATCGCGAAAGTTAGTGCAATATGAAGGAGGCCTACGTCCAGCAGTGGACGGACAATGGCTGTAGATAGATAGAGTCCAGTTGGCAATCAAATTGCTAAAAAAGACAGGGTCAGACCTTCCGACATAGATGACAATAAACCGGTCGTCATAAGGACTCCAGCTCTGCCACGACCCCCGGATGGGTCTGGTATGACAATACAGGTCATTTGCCTATATACACAAGTTAGGGAAGGTGTAAGCATTGTAAAAACGGATACACAAATATGGAATGCACAAAGTGTAAATTGAGAGTGTGTCTTGTATCTAAGAGAAACTGTTTTTATTCTTTTCATGTAGCAAAATAAATGTTTTTAGATAAAATAAAAGATATTCTATTTTTATTTCTATCCCTGCCCAATTCGCAATGTTAAGAGTACTCAACGTATGCTGTCGTCATCTGCATATTGAATGTTGGGCAATGTTGAGTATTTTTAACATATAGTTTCTTGACATAATATATATGTACATTTTTTTTACTATTTCTTAAGCTTATACAATCCCTAATAACTCATTTTTGTGCATTAAACTACGAAAAATTACAAAAATATGTCTTGGTCGTTAAAGGGTTAATACATAGTTCTTGTAGGGCCGAGTTTAGTATATCTGGTATAATCCAAATAAAAGTCATGATGCTTAAAATAACGACGAAGCGCTCGAGAAAAGGTAGGTGGTTAGAGCCCTTGCGTTTTACTTGGCTCGTCTGGGCGGGGCACTACCGTGTTCCTAGATTAATCGCAAAGTAAAATTTATCCACCTCTAATTTGATGAAACATCTAATCTTGGACGAGTGAAATTGATCTGAGATCTCGTGTCAATGACCTCATTAAGATTGATATCGGCTTTCCACATAGACTGGACTCTTGGGTGACCTATATGCCGAGAGCTGCGGTGCACTGCCGACAATGCCGCCGTGCCAAAACCCCGCTGCCAAGCTTAGCGATGCTTATGAATTATGCAGGAACTTTAACTTATTTTTAGAGGTTTTTAACTTATCAGCTAATCGTATAAATGAAGCAAGGAAACCAATTCAAAGCCCTGCGTAGAGACTTGAGCGCTTTGTGCTCACAAAGCGCTCAAGTCAATGCATGCTCATGCAGTAGGCTTATTGTCTAACTCGCTCGCGATCGCCATCGTGTTCATTTTGACAGTTCTTGTACGAATGTGACAGCTAGCTGATTCCGATGCCAATTGTCAGCCCATACATGAACTGTCAAAATGAACACGATGGCGATTGCGAGCGAGTTAGACAATAAGCCTACAGGACGGTTAATACAGAGTATTGTAACTTGGACGTACCTTGATCCTGGCTATCAGGGGCCTTACCATGACGTCTTAGTGCGATTCAGCAGGCTTATAACGTAACTCGCTCGCAATCGCCATCGTGTTCATTTTGACAGTTCATGTATGGGCTGACAATTTGTATCGGAATCAGCTAGCTGTCACATTCATACAAGAACTGTCAAAATGAACACGATGGCGATTGCGAGCGAGTTACATAATAAGCCTGCAGTTCCGATTCAGCTTAGGTTCGCTCGCTGTCAGATACAAACTAAAAATGTCAGCTAAAACCTGAACTGAGTCGGGATTGAATCGCATTAAGACGTCATGGTAAGGCCTCTGTAGGCGTAAGCACAAGGTCTCTCACACATGACAAAACACGATCGAGGCAAAATGCGATTAGAAAAAAAAACCTAGGTGGGCGTTTTGAAACAAAGTTGTTGGATCACTCGATGTTTCAAAATTTAAAAATTTTACGTTGTTCCTACACAGAATTGAGAGCTCTATAAATTCATCTTGATATGTGAAAAAAGTGTTCCGTTTTTTTTTCGATTCACTTACGCAACCACTCCCAATTAATTTATATGGATGGTAGCGTAATGGAAATATTTTATCTCTACAAAATTTTGGGACATTTTTTTTTCTCGTATTAGAATTAATAGAGCTCTCGATTCTGTGAGCTTATTGTCTAACTCGCTCGTAATCGTCATCGTCTTCATTTTGACAGTTCATGTATGGGCTGACAATTGGCATCGGAATCAGCTAGCTGTCACATTCATACAAGAACTGTCAAAATGATCACGATGGCGATTGCGAGCGAGTTAGACAATAAGCCTACAGATTAGGAACAACGTAAAATTTTTAAATTCTGAAACATCGAGTGATCCAACAACTTTGTTTGAAAACGCCCAGGTACCGATGAAAAATGCGTTCAAGGCACCCATCTAACAAACCGTCCGTACCGGTCTGGGAGCTGGGAGTAAAGACAAAACATAGAATGAACCAGTTGCTTCTCTTCTAGCGCAGATGATAAAAGCCCTTAGAGGGAACGGGTACAAATCGTAGTCAAGTTAAATATAAGCGATGCAGCTAGCAACCGATCACCATTTTGATTCCCCTTTCCAACTAAAAAAAATATATACGTGAAACACTCCAACTTTGCCACCAGGGTATACTTTGCCCAAAACACAATTTCTAAGGAAATCTACTAATTTTAAAAAAAGTTACAGAATTATGGCAACATTCATGACATTGGTAGATAGTAAACTATACCTATGGCAACACAGAGTAGCGCGTGCGCTCCTGACTTCATCCAGTAACCTGTCGGCGCTTGTCGAGGGCGGAGTATATTTTTGCGGGCCAATTACTGACGAAATTTAGTAGACAATTGTGCGTCATGGCGAATACACTGGTAAATTTTATCGATTGTTTGTAATGTAAAACGATGTGCTGAGTATTTTGATGATTGTTTCGTTACTGTGACTCGTATATAACAAAAGTTATGATGATGGGCAAAATTATCCTGTAAAGTTTAGCTGTATGTTTGTCAACATTTCCCGCCAGCAAAAAACGCTTAGGGTTGGCACCTTTTCTTTTTTTTTAAGTTTCAAGTACTTAGGTAGATTGGTAAGTAGAAAAAAATGTTTTATTCCGAGAAAAATGTGACGTTTCATAGCAAAAGGGTCCTTATTCCCGGTTCACATTATTCTAGTAAAATTGTTCCAGTAGCATTACATTTTATTATTTTTTTTTACATAAAATAGGCTTACGTTTGACCTCAATCTCGCTTGATGGAAGGCGAAGATGAGGCCTAAGATGGTACACGTTTGCCTAGAAGGTGTCTGTTCACTTTGGCTTTAAAGATGGATGGAGTTCCTCATCGGGAACACAAATACATATCGGGAACGCAAATACCAGTACTTACCACATATAATTTTATTTCTCAAAAAAAAGTCATGCACTGTAGGGTTAAAAATGTTGATTCGATTTTGATATTATGTTATTTAATTGTAATAAACAAATTTGCGTCTTAGAAACTGTTTTCATACTTACCTACTTACCGACTTTGTGCAAATTATTTTTTTTTTAATCCAAATTTGACAACCCTAACACTTTTCAATCGTCACATGCCGTTTGTATGGAGAAGAGGAAAAATGACAGGCTAACATTGCCCACACATTTTATTAGGAAAGTATTAATGATATTTAATTATTTTTTAGGTCGATCGCCTTCATTGCCAAAATACTTTCATTGGTGTTTATGTCATCTGTATAAGGTCCATAATTCGTTCAAAATCAACGTGGGCAATGTTGGCTAAAAGTCCAGATTATTTTGCCCGCCCTCTTGATTGGTCATATGATAGAGAAAACTTCTACTAATTTTAGATTTTGATAAATCAATGCATGTACATGATCTCAGAGTTGCCACAGATACACAAATGTGTCCGGGGTTTCATACAAAAAACTTGAAAAAATACAGTTTTTATCAAAAAAGTGGGCAAAGTTGGCGTGTTTCACGGTATATATATATATATATATATATATATATATATATCTTGGGACAATTGACACCAAAAAATACAAATTAAACATCCAAGACTCGAGAACAAACATTCGTATTTTTATACAAATATCTGCCCCGACCGGGGATCGAACCCGGGACCTCAAGTTTCATAGTCAGGTTCTCTAACCACTACTCCATCAGGTCGTCAACGCCAATAAACCAACCTATACGCCAATAAACTTGCTAAACGTGGTCCTTAGGTCTTGTTACCCAAGGCTCTATCTACCCCCTAAGGCAGAGGTTCCCAAACTCTTTTGTTCCATAGACCACTTTCAAAATTTTGCTGGATCCGGTGGACCCCCTGCAGCTACATTACCACTAGTTTCTAAACAAAATCTTGAAAAAAAATAAAGATTAGCTCTATAATCTATGGAAACTTGCGTTGTTGCTGAGTTTCAACGATAAATTAACAGTTTTCGAAAAAATTGGTTAGAATTGATTGCTTGATAGGGTTAATTATTTGAAAATAAAGTCGACTAAACAAATTTTCAATTAAATTATATTTTTGTGCTGCGAGTGAGTCCATCTTACTTGACTTTCTTGAAATCTACAATGACTTACAGCACAAGAACCAATCAATTCTCACAAATTTTATTCAATTTTCATGCACCCCCGCTTGCGATTGTGGACCCCCATTTTTGGTCACGCCCAACGTAGACCCCCGTCGAGTCTTCCGTGGACCCCTGGGGGTCCACCTGGACCACTTTGGGAACTACTGCCCTAAGGGATAAAGACGTTATTTGTGTATGTATGTTATTTTGTAGAGACCTTTGTATTGTTTTGTACCTTTACGTTTTCCTCAAAGCTGACCCCAGGCCGAATCCCAAACGGGCTGTCAATAAGTTCATCCGCCGCCGCAGGAAGTTTACGCTGCGGTTGCATTACATTTAATTTCCTGATTGCACTTCAAAGGGCTAGTATCCGTCGGGAGCCGGGTCCACACCAACCAGCTTGCAGTTCACGCCACTCTTGCGCACCGCGCAATGATTTGATTTTAGTTTCAGCGTGTTTGATGAAGTTTTGGTTATGTGCTTCATAAGGCTACATAAATGCCTTTATTTATTTATTTGTTTATTTAAAACATTTCATAGGGAGATTCACTTTTTTGAAGTTGCCTAAAAGCAGAATTAGGTACCCTCAAAGGCTTGCGAGCATCCATCCTACTAATATTTATAAACGCGAAAGTACATACGAATATATGGACACTTGTTATTCTCTCATGCCTGAATAGGTCTAGATGAAATTCGGCATAGAGATAAATTATAGTCTGGAATACATAGGCTACTTTTTATCCCTTTGGGAACGTTTTCTGCACGGAAGGGCGTGGATCACCGAAGTGAAACAATTCTGAAAATATTACAAAATAATGAAATTTTTTAGGCAAAGTTACTACCTAGCATAAAGTCATCGAAGCTAGCGAACCGTCCGATTGGTCAGTACCCGACTGATACTATAAGTAAACACATTAAACTGTATCAGATAGTTTGTTACGTTGAGAAGTTTTGATTGAAGCATTAATTTGCCGCTTGGATTTTATGGCCTCTTACTTTGAAGGCGTTAACTATTATGGTATCTCTTGTACTACATACTATGTTATCTATCCTATACGGTAGTCTATTAGAATTTCAAAAAGAATTATTAGCCGATGCAGGTTTTATTTTTACATCGATTTATCAATTCTAGACATTATCTTTTACATGTAAAAATTCAGCGCTCAAGACAAATATCTGAGCGATACAATATTTTCACATGCAATGCAAAACCCACCTTCTTCAGGGGGGCTTCTACGAAATTCGATTTTCAAAGTTCGTATATATACCGTCCCTCTCACTCTCAAATTAAGGACTATTAAAGCGAGCGGGATGGCATGCAACGAACTTCTAAAATCGAATTTCGGAGTATAAGGTCTGGTTCGACATAAATCAACATAATATGCCACACCCAGATTTTGTTTGCCTGGGTAAAGTTGGGACTACGTGATAGACAGACGACAGACTTATTAATACCTACTTTTCAGGTACGGTATCCTAAAAGTTTACTGGCATAAGTATATAAGCATAAGACAAACTGAGAACATTATTCTTCGATGTTGACTAAAAAAACCGGCCAAGTGCGAGTCGGACTCGCGCACGAAGGGTTTCGTACCTACCAGAAAAAAGCTTTAGGGTGCGACCAAACCGCCGCGTATACGCAGTGACGTGTCGTATGCGTCACGTTTTCTCACCGTTTCTTCATACATTTTGTTGCGATTCCGTAACGTCACCGTTTTTTAAGCGGCGGTGTGGTCGCACCCTTAACCTCCTTGCTATTACGGTTCATGAGATACAGCAAAAACGCCAACAACTACTCTGTTGTATGGGAGCCTCCCTTAATTATTATTATTATTTTGATTTTAGTATTTGTTGTTGTAGCCACAATAAAAATAGGTACATAATCTGTGCAAATTTCAACTGTCTAGCTATTACGGTTCTTGAGATCTAGCTCGGCGAGTGGTAGCCATGAAAAGGGCTAAAATATCACGTTTTTTGTGTGGGAGCCCTCCTTAATTATTATTATTATTTGTTTTTAGTATTTGTTGTTATAGCGGCAACAGAAATACACAATCTGTGAAAATTTCAACTGTCTAGCTATTACGTTTCCTGAGATACAGCCTGGTGACAGACGGACGGATGGACGGACGGACGGACGGACAGCGACGTCTTAGTAATAGAATCCCGTTTTTGCCCTTTGGGTACGGAACCCTAAAAACCAGAACAGGATCCATAGATTCGCGACGCCCATATAACCGTGACCATAAACCAGCCATTCACTATCAAACCAGACCATTGTGACATAAACAATGCCTATTCACTACCAACCATGGTCACTAAGTTATTTGTTAGTCATTTTTAATTGGGTTAGTTTCTTATCAGTTCATTATGTAAATATGTTGTTTCATACATTCAACCAGCGACTGTGGTAGGTACGAGTACTAACTATCCCAGGGGGCCCTTCTTTTTTTTTTTTTTTTCTTTTTTTATATGAATAGGAAAGGAAACGAGCAAGTGGGTCACCTGATGGTAAGTGATCACAACTGCCCATAGACACCCGCAACCCCGGAGAGATCGCAGATGCGTTGCCAACCTAGAGGGCTAAGATGAAATGCCTCTTGTGCTCGTAATTTCCCCGGCTGTCTTACTCTCCACACCGGAACACAGCAGTGCAAGCACTGCTGCTCAGCGGCAGGATTAGCGAGTAAGATGGTGGTAGCGATCCGGACGGACCTTGCACAAGGCCCTACCACCTTCTTTTTTAATTATCTTATTTTAAGATTAGTTTTAGTTTAGTTTTTAGTTAATTTGTTTTTAATTTTTAGATCTTGTAAATAATGTTTGTTTAATTAAATTTAGTTTCAATCCAATTTGATAAGGACACCATTTTATAACTTTATCGCAATAAACTTCTGAACAAATAAAAAGTAAATCCTGTTGTGAAAAACTATGCGAGGCCGTTTCAAACTACGCCAAGTCTAACGCACATGTTCGTAGCTCAACCACTTTGCTGTGTTTGCACACAGCCTGAAGCGAGGCGTAGTTTAGCAGTTCATTTGGAATATATTGGCACAGCATCGGCGTTTTCTGACAAAGATCTCACTTAAATTGGTTGTTGTGTGAAGATGCATTTGAAAGTAATTATGATATTAATTAAAATATACAAACCTATTCAGATTATGGCTCATAACCATGTTTTCTTTGGCACTGTCCGCTGCACTGTAACCTGAAACAACAATAGCTTGTTATAATATGCAGGTAACTTGGAAACTTAATGTTTGAACTTTCATAATGAAGTTGTCAAGGTGTTTGGAGCGACAAGGCACTAAAGCGTAAAGATATCTTTTGACGTCGACTATCTACATGAAACTACCGTGGAACTCAAACATATTTACACAAACGGATAACTTCACGTATATAAGTCGAGTACCTAATGCTCGACATGTTTCGGACTAATTCGTAGTCCATCCTCAGGCAGCGCTCGCCCCGGCGGGGACGAAACGACTTTTATACGTGAGTTATCCATTTGTGTAACTATGACGTCGACTGTACCTACATCCGAAACGTCAAACTATTATCTGACATTCGTATAATCCGGTGTCTTGAATTAATAAAGTCAATTGATCTAAATTAAAACAGAAGCAGTTGCTGACAAAAAGTCGATAAATAAGGGTATGGGTGCGCGTGCGCTGTTTGTTATTCATTTAGCTTGTTACACAAGTGTCGGGTTACACGGGGAATGGGTGTAATTAAATCTGAACATTTGCCACCCATTGTGGTACTGTGAGCCTACGGTAACAGATTTAACGCATTCGCTACCAGCTACCAAACCAGAGTCTTGTATTCGACCAACCTAAGTAAGTAAATACATAAAAAAAACATATATACATTCGAACATAGAACCTCCTCCTTTTTTGAAGTCGGTTAAAAATGGGCGCGTGAGGCGCGCTTCATTGATTTTGATTTCCTTAATCATAACGAACAAATAGCCCTCAACTGTAAGCATATTGTCTAACTCGCTCGCTCGTACAGTTCATGTTTATTTATTTATTTATAAGCCTTTTTATTCCGAATTCGCTACAATTTCGGTAAGTACATGTTGTTGTTGTTATTGTCGTTTTTTTTTTTTATTTATTAAATTGTCGCGAAATTCGGCGTGCCTCATGGCATAGGCCTCCTTCGTGTATTGGAGGGTTTGGGCTATAGTTCCCACGCGCGCCCAGTGCGGATTGGGAACTTAACACACACCATTGAATTTCTTCGCAGATGTGTGCAGGTTTCCGCACGATGTTTTCCTTCACCGAAAAGCTCATGGCAAATTACAAATGTAATTTTCGCACATAAATTCCGAAAAACTCAGAGGTGCGAGCCCGGGATTTGAACCCACGACGTTCTGCTTGAGAGGCCACAGGTCAAACCACTAGGCTACCATGGCTAATTAACTCGCTCGCAATCGCCATCGCGTTCATTTTGACAGTTCATGTATGGGCTGACAATTGGCATCGGAATCAGCTAGCTGTCACATTCATACAAGAACTGTCAAAATAAACACGATGACAAACGCGAGCGAGATAGACAATAAAGCTACTGCTTATGCAGCTGCCGACTGCGATTGAAATGTATGAGCAGTCAACAGTTAGCAGTTACGTTGCAGTCTGAATGCAGTCAGTCTGTACAGGGGCCTTACCATGACGTCTTAATGCGATTCAGTTTAGGTTCGGTCGTTGTCAGATTCATACTAAAAGTGACAGCTAAAACTTGAACTGAGTCGGAATTAGGAAGTCATGGTAAGGCCCCTGGCCCTAAATAAATAGTAAGCGGCGCAAAAAACATATTTTGATGGTGGTGGCGATATGTGGCGGTCGACCAAAGGTCGCTGGAAGACAATCTCCTTGTGATGTTCAAAACCAACACTTTATCTGCTTTTGCCAGTATTCCACGCTCAGTAGGCACCTTCAGAGTATTTATATACCGTATTGGACAAGATGTTTTGAAATTGGATATCGTGGATTTTTGGGCATATCAATAATTTTAAATAAATAAATATCTTGGGACAATTGACACCAATTGACCTAGTCCCAAACTAAGCAAAGCTTGTGATATGGGCACTAGACAACGGATAAACATACTTATACATATAGATAAATACATACTTAAATACATATCAAACATCCAAGACTCGATTTTTTTTTTTTTTTTAGTTAGTTTTTCATATTTATTACCTAACTAGCTGTTGCCAGCGACTTCGTCTGCGAAGAATTCGTTTATCGCTATCCCGCGGGAAAAACGCAATTTTCCGGGATAAAAAGTAGCCTATGTACTATTCCGGACTTTTTTCTATCTATGTGCCAAATTTCATGCAGATCCGTTGGACCGTTCTGGCGTGATTGAGTAACAAACAAACATCCATCCATCCATACTTTCGCATTTATAATATACCTAGGTAAGTTAGATACCAAACTAACTCCGTAACTACGAGTTTGTATTGATGTATTCACTTGATGTATCAGAGATCCGATGGCACTGCCAACCGCGCGGCGAATCGTTAGTAACATTACACTCCGCGTAGCAAATTGCTCCAAGTATTCCTATTAAATTCCAATGCTAATGCCAGCAAGAATATCATGACTACCGCTACAAAAACTGACGTACGGGCACGTATAATGTGTTACAGATTGACTCCCGTCAGTTCTGGTATCGCCTTAGCCTGACATGCGATATGCCGCACAAAAACCTTATGTATTACGGGATCAATGTCATACGAGTATAAAACATAGCCTCAAAATACCACGATATGTTGTACACTTGGGCCCGTCGATTAATTTTTCAACAAATAAATAAATAAATAAACATAGGTCATGACTTGGCTAAGAAACATCAGAGAATGGACCGGTATAAACTACGTAGAACAACTCTCTGCGCTGGCTATGGATAGGGAAATGTTTAAGAGTCTGACTGCCAACCTTCACTGATGGAGAGGCACATAAAGAAAATGATAGGTCATGTACAGTCAAGGGCATAAATATATGTATGTTACCAAGACGTCTAAAACATCTATACACCTTTATGTCAAAAAATAAGGTCCGTGACATGATGGATGTATCGATATTTATGCCCTCGACTGTACAAATGAGACAGCTGCATGACACGAGTGATATCCCACTCATATTTTGCTTGCGTATAGAAGCGAAAAACAAAGCGGAGACTGCTGAATCGAACAATATACTCATTAGATCATTTAATCGATATATCGTTGTGTCAACCAACAGATTTGTTTGTTTAACTGTTGAGTAGTTTTGTAGTATTACACAGATTTTTATCTGTTTCGTGTGGTATTTTCCTGATCCGCGGTCAGCCCACAGATCCTAACGATTAGACGACTTCAATTGTCGTCGAGACAGGTATGTATGAAATATAAAACATAAAATAAACGTCTCTTTTACCTTTTGTTTTTCTTAAAGACTTAACGAACAACCTGTAGAATTGAGCTTACAAATATAGACACTAACAGTGTGAGAAATATGTTAAGTTATACTAATGAGTGACATGGAGACCATTACTATAGCTGTCTCCTCCTTATACGGCACAAACCGACAACCTGTCGAGCACTGAATGGCTTTGATGAATGATTGCGTTTAAAATGTATTTAAAACATTTCGTAGAGACGAACGGTCAACGCAAGTTTTGGCCTACGAGCTGGCCCCTATTCCACCAACGTGACAGTTGTCGGTGACAAGTGACGATTCTGTTTACATTACTAAATCGACGATAATCTACGCCGGTTGGCTTCATATTGACTACGAAATGCATTTCGGATTGTCAATGTTCAACGACAACTGTCGAGTTGGAGAAATGGGGGCCTGTTCTCTGCGTTAAAGCACTACAGTCCACTGAGTTTGTATAGCCAAGCCTATACGGTAAAATATTTGGCAACATTATTTATTATAACAATTTTATTTGAATGCTTTTGTGTTGCTAAGCGCGGCGCCGCTCTGTGTAGCCTTAGCCTTAAAATGAAGGACTTTACCTGGTTCAGTAAAACCGAATTTTCTCCGCTCTTCTTTCACGATTGTGTGAGCTTTAATGTGAACGTGAGTTTCCAATTAGGCCTTTACTGCATTTCATTTGTTTTTATCATTTACATTTTACCGCGTCTTTTCGTAAGAACTCACAAAGCATCTTTAGATCAGATTTATATTAAGAAACTTCCTTTTTTACTAATGCAAGCGAAAGCGAACATAGGTTTAATTTCAGTATTTCATATTAATTTCTACTTGATACTTTCACACGTAAGAAAAAATCTGTTGACAAACACACAGACAAAATAAGGGACGTAAATCAGACCGGGCAACAAAGTGATTTGAACCCCAAACAGCTATGATTTATGACTACTTACATGGACTCTACATATAATTTTCTATCGAGTCTTATAACTATCCCTTCCCTATTGCCTAATGGCGGCGGATGTCATCATCCCGCGGCCATTTTTTCCACCCGCAGTCGTGGGGCAGGACACGCATTCTCGGGCTATTTATAGATTTGTGGTTTTTAAAACAATAGTGGCGAGCTAGGTGCGGCGTTTTGGGGTGGGTCATGTTTACGGCATCATAACTAGGACGTCTACTTTGTTACGGTTTCATATTCTATACGGTGTATTAAAAAGAAGTTAAGGTCCGTTTTGCTGTCTCACTCACTCCTATGAGCTAGATACTAGAATCGGTCGATGGTGCCCGAAACCCGAACGTCATTCAAAAAGCTTACGGACTGTAGTTGGCTGAAAGGGAGACTGTGGTATGAGAATGTTTCTCTGTCCCTATCAATTTGGCATCCAAGTATTAAATGAAATAATGACTAAGTGGACCATCTGATGTAAGTTAAGGCTCGACCTTTGAAATTTTCGTGAAAATGAGTTGTGTTGTAACCATTTTATACATTATAACGTAACAATTTATAAGTCGGAAAAAATATATCCTAATCTGGAAGATATGAGAAGTAACATAGTTTTGGTAGAAATCCATTTTAGTGAAAGAAAGCAGAGAAAAAGCAATCTAAAGTCACCCCTATTTTTTCACTTGTAACCATTTTACTGCTCCATTTTTTATCAGAAAGAGATGAAATTTTATAATCTGCTTCATAAAATAATGAACAATAACTTTATTTTCCTACTTTGTCAAATTTCTTAAAAATTTACCTCGTTTTCTCAAATATTCCCTCCCAAGTTCCTACCGCTCCCCATTTTCGTCCATACGGTCAGTGCGGGACGAGGCGCGATGCATGACGGACCTGTGTCAATTTGCGCTGCGACCAAACAAAACTCCGATTTTAAATATTTGTGGAATAATTTTGTTGCGTAGAGTGGACAATCCGTTTTGTGATTCGTAAAGTAGGTAGTTTGTGAGGATATGAGTGAGTGTGTATGTTTGTTCCTTCTTCACGCTCAAACGACTGGACGGATTTGGATTAAATTTGGAACGAAGATAGCTGGTACCCTAGATTAAAACATAGGCTACTTTTTATCCCGGAAAATTGCATAGTTCCCGCGGGATAGCGATAAACATGTTAAAGGTCGTAGCTGCCTAGAGTTGCAACGTATTTATAAATTGTTGCAGAACTTGAACGAGTGCCGTTCTCAGAGACGTCAGTTAATAATTATGATTATATAGTTAGAACTTAATTGTCGTCTCTGAGTGTGAAACTTAACTGTAATTGTCCTCTCGGTTGTATTGACTGACGGTGGATATTCTACGCTGTTTTACCGTGTTAACGGATCAAGTTCAAGTTTTAATTTATCATCCCTGCGAAACCAAAGATACAAAGGAATAAATAGTGCTTTAATTATGTTAATTGGCGTTTCTGAGTGTGAAAGTTAACCTTTGCTTTCTCTCTTCTTCTTTTTGCGTAAAAGGTAGGTACAGAATAATTGTTTTTTGACCGTTTGTCTTCAAAATCGATATCTAAGGGTCCGAGTGGTCTTCAAGCATGAATCCGTTGTCAAAAGTTTAGAAAATGGCCGCCATTTTGAAAATTTTAGTTTTTCAACCGATTGCTTTCAAAATCGATATCTGAGGATCCGAGTGGTCCCCAAACATGAATCCCTTGTTAAAAATTGAAAAATGGCCGCCATTTTGAAATCTTTAGTTTGTGGGCCGATTGTTTTCAAAATCGATATCTGAGGATCCGAGTGGTCCCCAAGCATGAATGCGTTGTCAAAAATTCAAAAAGTGGCCGCCATTTTGAAATTTTTAGTTTATCGACCGATTGATTTCAAAATCTATATCTGAAGATCCGAGAGGTTTCCAAGCATGAATCCGTTATCAAAAATTAAAAAAGTGGCCGTCATCTTGAAATCTTTAGTTTTTCAACCGATTGCTTTCAAAATCAATATCTGAGGATCCGAGTGGTCCCCAAACATGAATCCCTTGTTAAAAATTGAAAAAATGGCCGCCATTTTGAAATCTTTAGTTTGTGGGCCGATTGTTTTCAAAATCGATATCTAAGAATCCGAGTGGTCCCCAAACTTGAATCCGTTGTCAAAAAATCAAAAAGTGGCCGCCATTTTGAAATTTTTAGTTTATCGACCGATTGATTTCAAAATCGATATCTGAGGATCCGAGAGGTTTCCAAGCATGAATCCGTTATCAAAAATTGAAAAAGTGACCGCCATCTTGAAATCTTTAGTTTTTGGGCAGATTGTTTTCAAAATCGATATTTGATGGCCCGAGTGGTCCCCAAGCATGAATCCGTTGTCAAAAATTGAAAAAGTGGCCGCCATTTTGAAATCTTTAGGTTGTGGACCGATTGTTTTCAAAATCAATATCTGAGGATCCGAGTGGTCCCCAAGCATGAATCCGTTGCCAAAAAATTCAAAGAGTCGCTGCCATTTTGAAATTTTTAGCTTACCGACCGATTGATTTCATAATGGATATCTGGCGATCCGAGTGGTCCCCAAGCATGAATCCGTTATCAAAAATTGAAAAAGTGGGCGCCATCTTGAAATCTTTAGTTTTGGGCAGATTGTTTTTAAAATCGATATCTTATGGCCCAAGTGTTCCCCAAGCATGAATCCGTTGTCAAAAATTCAAAAAGTAGCTGCCATTTTTGAAATCTTTAGTTTGTGTGCCGATTGTTGTCAAAATCGATATCTGAGGATCCGAGTGGTCCCCAAGCATGAATCTGTTATCAAAAATTGAAAAAGTAGCCGCCATCTTGAAATCTTTTGTTTTTGGGCAGATTGTTTTCAAAATCGATATCTGATGGCCCGAGTGGTCCCCAAGTATGAATCCCTTGTCAAAAATTGAAAAAGTGGGCGTCATTTTGAAATCTTTAGATTTGGGCCGATTGTTTTCAAAATCGATATCTGAGAATCCGACTGGTCCCCAAGCTGAATCCGTTGTCAAAAATAAACCTAAAGAGTGGCCGCCATCTTAAAATTTTTGGTTTTTGGGCAGATTGATTTCAAAATGGACGTCTGAAGATCTAGCAAAGTGAACGCTTATCACTCTTGACCGTTTTATTAGAATAATAAATATTTAGCATACACACCAAAATTAAACTATACGTAAATGTTTTTTAGGTAACTTCTTTACAAATCACGAAACAGATTGTCCACTCTATGCTACAAAATTATTCAACAAATATTTAAAAACGGAGTTTTATTTGGTCGCCGCGAAAAATTGACACAGGTCCGTCATGCAACGCGCCTCGTCCCGCACTGACCGTATGGACGAAAATGGGGAGCGGTAGGAACTTGTCCGGAATATTGCAAAAACGAGCTAATTGTTTAAGAAATTTAAGTAAGTAAGAAAATAAAGTTATTGCTCATTATTTTATGACGAAGATTATAAAATGTAATCTTTTTCTGATAAAAAATGGAGCAGTAAAATGGTTACAAGTGAAAAAATAGGGGTTCCTGATTATAGTTAATGTCAAGAGTCAAGACTCTGTCAACTACAGGAGAAAAATGCTAGACTTGCTTGTTGCATGTGGTGTGATAGAATAGTGAGTGGCAATAATACCACACAATATAAAAAGTTCATATTGCAAAAATATTGTCTATGAAATGTACATTAATAAAAAAACGTGTGCGTCTCGGGACGTTCGACAAAAGTCATAATCTAAGTTACTAACAATATATGTCTATCGCACACTAAACACTAAGTAGAGAGAGGGGAAAGCGTCTATCCGAAATACAAATGAAGATTATTGTGAGCTGCCTGTGTGTATGCTGAGAAAGTTTTTGTCAAAAAAGCGTCAAGCGTGAGTCGGATTTAAATGTTAAAATGTCTAATTCCTGTTAGGTAGGTACTACTATAGACTCGATTGCGATGAAATTTTTGTAAGCTGCTGTGTAGTTTACGCCTATTTTATCATATTCTGACAACAAATTCAACTTTGGAGACCACTCAGATATTGATTTTAAAAGCACTCGGTCGAAAAACTAAACATTTAAAAATTGTGGCCGCTATTTCCATTTTTGACAACGGATTCGTGTTTGGGGACCACTCGGACCCTCAGATATCGATTTTGAAGACAATCAGTCCACAAACTAAAGATTTCAAAATGGCGGCCACTTTTTCAATTTTTGACAGCGGATTCATGCTTGGGGACCACTCGGGTCATCAGATATCGATTTTGAAAACAATCTGCCCAAAAACTTAAGATTTCAAGATGGCGGACACTTTTTCAATTTTTGATAACGGATTTATGCTTGGGGACCTCTCGGATCCTCAGATATCTATTTTGACAACAATCGGTCCACAACCTAAAGATTTCAAAATGGCGGCCACTTTTTCAATTTTTGACAACGGATTCATGCTTGGGGACCACTCGGGCCATCAGATATCGATTTTGAACGCAATCGGCCGAAAAACTAAAATTTTCAAAATGGCGGCCACTTTTCAAACTTTTGACAACGGATTCATGCTTGAGGACCACTCGGACCCTTAGATATCGATTTTGCTATGTGTAGAAAAATAAATATTTTCAAAAGTAGGTAATGGTATATTGGGGACATCATTTTTAAACTTAATCAATTATGACAAATGGCTGTAGCCCGAGACTCCGTCTGCGCTGCTATCCCGCGGGAACTATGAGATTTTCCGAGATAAAAACTATCCTGTCCTTCCTCGGGACTAAAACTACCACCTTACCAAATTTCATTAATATCGGTTCAGTGGTTTAGACATGAAAGCGTAACAGACAGATAGACAGATAGAGCGTTACTTTCGCATGTATAATATTAAGTAGGGATATCACGTTTCAATATAGTATTTTATGCAACAGTTGTATAAGAGAGGTCAAAAAAGGCGAGTGGTGTGGGTTACGATGTGAGCGTAGCGAGCATCGTAAAGAAAGACACCACGAGCATTTTTTGACTTATTTATACAACGTTGCATACAATAACTTTTCTACGACTTCATTAAAATTATCATCATCATCGTCATCACATCATTAGCATTTGAAAGGTAATCAGCGTTGGACCTAGGCGTATGTTCTGTTAAATAAAACATAAATAATGCCAAACTCGGGCTCAGAGCGACCACATTACCCGAAAATGATACCCAATCACCATTTTTGTGTCAAGTGTCAAAATTACATCCGCCATCTTGGATCCTAAATATTATGCCAAATTCGCGATCAGAGCCACCAAATTGCCCGAAAACGACACCCATGAACATTTTTCTGTCAAAAGTGTCAAAATGTCATCCGCCATCTTGGATCCAAAAAATTATGCAAAATTCGTGCTCAGAGCCACCAAATTACTCGAAAACGACACCCATGAACATTTTTGTGACAAAAGTGTCAAAATGTCATCCGCCATCTTGGATCCAAAAAATTATGCAAAATTCATGCTCAGAGCCACCAAATTACTCGAAAACGACACCCATGAACAATTTTGTGTCATAAGTGTTAAAATGTCATCCGCCATCTTGGATCCAAAAAATTATGCAAAATTCGTGCTCAGAGCCACCAAATTACTCGAAAACGACACCCATGAACATTTTTGTGACAAAAGTGTCAAAATGTCATCCGCCATCTTGGATCCAAAAAATTATGCAAAATTCGTGCTCAGAGCCACCAAATTACTCGAAAACGACACCCATGAACATTTTTGTGGCAAAAGTGTCAAAATGTCATCCGCCATCTTGAATCCAAAAAAATATGCAAAATTCGTGCTCCGAGCCACCAAATTACTCGAAAACGACACCCATGAACATTTTTGAGGCAAAGGTGTCAAAATGTCATCCGCCATCTTGGATCCAAAAATTTTTACAATTTCGTGATAAGATCCACCAAACTACCCGAAAACGACAGCCATCAACATTTACATGTCAGGTGTCAAATTATGTCAGTAAAATTGAAATATTGTGTTGTACACACTTTTTTATTTTGTTTGCTTTCTAAATTGCTAACACCGTATTTTGTCCTAAACGGCTGAATGGTTTCTGGCCTTAGTCCGGACGGACAAAATTAAAAAAAATTGTCTCCAGTATATTATGTGTACCATTATATTGGTGTTGGTGACCCTTTAACTGTCAAATAAAAGTACTGGAGTAGGAAAATATACTTAATGATAAATATCACGTTATGACAACGATAATCATGCGATACGACCCGTCCACGTCCACCCTTGCATTGGTAACGATGCGCGGCGCGATGACGCGTCTATAATTTTACTCTGTAAGACAGTTTCGCGCTGACGTTTTAATGGAGCGGGTCGCGGGGGCGAGAGGCATAAGCTCCGCCCAAGCCCCGCCCGTACGCTCAAGGACTTTAGCGCGTGTACAAGCCTTAAGTAAGCACTATCACCTATGGAATGCCGCAATATGTATTAGAGGATTGCAGACGTGTCGCCAGCAAAGTATGCTAAGATGGAATTTCTCTGTGTCAGTAATTTCACCGACTGTCTTAACCCCTTCATTCATAAACGCTCTATAGGCTTCTGCAAACTTAGTAATCGTTTGTCCTTACCTTACCTTTGTCCCACTTTGACATTTACCTTTCACAGATAAGGACACAATTTCATCTTAGTCTCTACGCCAGGACACAGCCGCGCAAGACCTGCTGCTTGGCAGGATTAGAGAGGAAGATGCTGATAGCGATCTATTCAGACCGCTCGCTGTCAGATCCATACTAAAATTGACGACGTCATGGTAAGCCCCCAGATCACACTACCAGCAAACTCTTTGTTCATCTCTAACTTGAAAAAGGACTAAGGCATTATATTTGACGCGTTGCTCGATTGACAGAAGTACAGGAAATCTTTTAAGTAAATAGGTATAGTACGAGTAGTAGGTAATCCAGGAGTTAGGATATCTCATAACACCTAGGTTGATACTGAGCTAAATGGATTAGAATGTAATTTTATTTGTGTCACGATCGTTGCATGGCCAAGGTCGCGGTGAAAAAACTACAATTCAACGTTGCACTCACGTTCTCTCAGCATTTTCGTGGACACGGTACATTAAATTTAGGTCCTTAGTTTGAAGTTATTTTTGTAAAGTTTAAATGCCTTTCAGTTACTTAGTTGCGTAAGCAGTAGGCTTATTGTCTAACTTGCTCGCAATCGCCATCGTGTTCATTTTGACAGTTTTTGTATGAATGTGACAGCTAGCTGATTCCGATGCCAATTGTCAGCCCATACATGAACTGTCAAAATGAACACGATGGCGATTGCGAGCGAGTTAGACAATAAGCCTACAGGTTTACCCATAAAGAACAAAACAGTATGCTTACTGTCTAACTCGCTCGCGATCGCCATAGTGTTCGTTTTGACAGTTCTTGTATGAATGACTGAATGTGACAGCTAGCTGATTCCGATGCCAATTGTCAGCCCATACATGAACTGTCAAAATGAACATGATGGCGATTGCGAGCGAGTTAACCAAAAAGCCTATAGATTTGGTAAGATATTGCCTGAGTTATGTAGTTAGTCACTTTTTTAAATTCAGGTACAGGCTGACGAAAGTTCAGTTTCATTTAGCAAATATTTTTTTTCAGTAGACGTTGAGCCAAGCGTTACAATGCTTACAATGATTGCTCATTTACAAACGTTCGGGTAACACAACGTAGCAATATTCATTTGTCTTATAACTTGCAACTGTCACTACACCTACATAAGTGCGTGTATAAGTATCAAAGCTCGTTTCTGTCTGTTTACCCTTACCTCGTTAACTTGGAAAGTAAAGTTCGTCGAACTTTAAGGTGTTACGTTTACATTAAACAGATCGCATCGTAACAAGGGTTCAGTATTTTCTGTATTTTATTAAGTAATAGGATGACATTTCGGCCGAATAAGAGTGCAGTAATAGCTGCACTGGGCTTACGATTCAATTCCGTCCGACTCAGTTCAGATTTTAGCTGTAATTTTTAGTATGGATCTGACAGCGAGCGAACCTAAACTAAGTCGGAATCATGGTAAGGCCCCGGTTTTATTTTCAGATTGTATGACCTTATCCTTCTTGATTAAGTCCTGTAGGCTTATTGTCTAACTCGCTCGCAATCGCCGTCGTGTTCACTTTGACAGTTCTTGTATGAATGTGACAGCTAGCTGATTCCGATGCCAATTGTCAGCCCATACAAGAACTGTCAAAATGAACACGATGGCGATTGCGAGCGAGTTAGACAATAAGCCTACTGTTATTCTAATGCAGTACTTAGTACTTACTTTGTGCTTGGATAGGGTGCCTACTGAGTGACTGTTTAGGTCATAATATTCAACCAGTCGATAACACCGGGTATAAGTGCAGTCAGCGGATGCTGCGGTAAGAACATAAAGAGCATCAAAGGTTCTCGGATTACCTACTGCCATAGAGCTAGCCTAACGTAGGATACATCTTATTATTATCACAAGCATTTACTACTAGGTACATGAGCTCATGTACACGGGACAGTATGTGTCTAGGTACAGTAGAGGGAAGGTAGAGGGCATAATTATCGATACAGCCACCATGTCAAATATATGCTGTGTTATCGGTCTTATTGTTTATAGGATAAAGGTGTATAAATGTTTTTGACGTCACGGTAACGTACATATATTTATGCCCTTGACTGTACATGTAAGTCGGGCAAAAGTTGAAAGAGAGTCGTTTTGGGATGATTATCCGTTTCACTCTTAGTTTTATGTTCAATGAGTGTTACATTCCTACATCCACGAATAAATACCTAAATAATTTACTTAAATAGAGGTATGATGAATTTGCCAGCTTCGATCATTTTATGCTCTAGATACAACATTGCGTAGAGTACAATTTTATAATTATTTCAAAACTACATTGAGAACAATTACCGGCACACTTCCGAGGTGCCGACGTTGAATAGGGTTACCAAGACATCAGAAACATTTTTACACCTTTATGCCATAAATATAAGGCCAGTGACACATATATTTGACATGATGGTTGTGTAGATATTTATGCCTTCGACTGTACATTATTGAGGGAACCTCTCTACAAAATTTCAGAGTTCTAGGACCAGAGCGGTCTGGGCTGAATGTTCATTTGTCTATTAGTCAGTCATTTAAGACTCTTCATTTTTTATTTATTAATAGATAACTACAAGAACTATTTTTTCATTAACATACAGCAAAGAAATTGACGTAACAAGCAAATGTATGCCGTGTTTATTTAAATAAATAAACGTTTCGTCCTACGGATCGTGTAGTATTCCACCACCCACTTACTCATGCCTGTCTAAATCAACTGGTTAATTATTCATTTACATACGTAATGTGCCATCATACAAATCAATCAGATACTTGAGTACTCATCCATAGCAAACTTTGAAAGTAAACACGTAAATATTCAACTAGTAACTAGTTTGTGCTTCGCGGTTTAGCCGGCTTCTTTAAATTAAAAGAAATTGGGTCGGCCCATTCCCCGATAAATTTTAGTACCTAGTAGCAAATTATAGGCTTGCCTAAACATACAGGCTAAAAATTGCAAAAAAAATATTGGAATAAAATGGAGGCAATTGAGAAGAAGGATGGAAGAACGAGCCGGTGCGAAGGAAGGGATAAGAGTGGATGGAGTTTTAGATAGAACTGCAAGAGGGCGGTCGGAGCATAATGTTTTTCCGATATTGAGTTTATTTTTATATTTATTTACAAAACAGAGCCATTGAAATTAAAGTGACGCGACAAAACGCGCGGCACAGCTCTCGCGCACACAACTATGCTCATGCTGTGCTAGCCGTACTACGTTGATGGACTCAAGCCCTAACCACCGTCGAGCCTAGTAAAGTAAGGCCAACCGCTGCGTTTAGCATCAATAGTCACTATAGTCACTAAGTTATGTGTATTACGCATGCTATGCAGCCACTTATGTCATCCTACATACATCAACATAACATAACCAACGAGTTGTGTTGCTATTACTACAAATACCTACATTACATTAGGTAAAAAATAAACGTAGGTAATAAAGGTGAATAAAAAATAAACATGTTGATTATTATTATTACTTATGTAAAACTTCTTCTTGAAGTCTGAATAACTCTGTTTAATTTCTTTATTTTTTAGTTTTTACTATTAGTTTACTACGAGTAGGTATAGTTAACTTATTAGAAGCTAAGCAGGGGTGCATTTATCATAATTATTATGATGGTTGGCTTGTGTATTTACCTACTTGATTTATGCTAACTGTGGATAAAACAAGAATAATTTGCTCTAATTTAAAGTCAACCCCATGATTTATGTTTGAAACATCAAATAGAGCTAGCTATACGAGAAAGCTCTATGGCCGCCTGAAATGTGATAACGCTATCAAAGAGATCAAAAAACTGTAAGTCCCAAATATGGCCCGTTGCCGTGATGTGTAATAAATTGACAAAGTTTATGTGTTCTTAAAACAATGAATGATGCAATAATATATTAAATTATCAGTGTTATTCAAGATTATTTTTGGATTTGTAGATACTACCAGCCTCGTGCAGCTCTCCGGCCCATGCGCGGCGTGTTTTATAAAGTTACAGGCTACAGGTTACAAGTCTACAGGCGACAGTCGCCTGTAATGCACTGTGTACAATTACAGGTGTTTTATAAAGACACACGGAAAGCTACATTTGTAATACGGCATTGTAAATCTCGATTACAAGTAATTTGTACAGGTGTGATGGACATCACTAATTAAAAAAAAAGTGGCTGTTATAAATGACAAATACAAAGAGGTTTCTTTGCTATTCTATTACATATATTATAATAATATATAGTAAAATATATATTCGGCCGCCATTAAGGGAGAATAGAATAGAAATAAGAATTTGATGGGCACAAAATATTATCCTACGAACTTGATACATACAAAATATAAAATATACGTAAATTTGCGATTGCGATTACGATTCGAATAAGCTCCCAATTTCTTGCAGAATGTACCTACTCCATTTGCGTAGAGTTCATTCTGAACCTTTCCTTAAATTGGAAAGGTGTTTCAAAGTCGACTTTTATTCTTGGGCGAAACACCGTAGGTTGACGCTGTCGTGGACTCTCTTCGTCCGAGTCTGAGTTAAAGGGCCAATATTCAAGCGTTCCGACCGCTCGGTTCATGCGTCATTGCCGTCCCACGATTATTATCCTAACAGAAGGACAAGCTGCAACAACTTTGGATAAAGCTATATGCAGTATCGATACTGTATTTCGTTGTTATAAAAAGTTAAGTCTCAAGCATCATCTCTATTAATAGTATATGCTGAGACGATAATGACGAAAAATCGCTGAATATTCGCCCTCGACGATTTAAACTTTCGCGATTTTTGCCCATTATTATAAGATAATTAGAGAGTGGACCGGAATCAACAGTGCAGAGCAACTGTTCCGGATGGCTCAAGATAGAGAGAAGTTTTCAGAGCTAACGGCCAGCCTCCAGTAATGGAGTGGCACTTTCAGAAGAAGAAGATAAGATAAACGGGACTTAATCACGTAAATAAAGTGTATTTTTGTAAATACCTCGACGTTTCGGACGCGACTTTGCATCCATGGTCTCGAGAGGTCGTATTTTTAACCGACTTCAAAAAAGGAGGAGGTTCTCAATTCGGTTGTATTTTTTTTTATTTACGTGTTTAAGTCCCGTTTTTCTTATAATAACGAGTTAGACGAGTCCTTCATAAGCGGATCATTCCTTAAATTGAAGATCTTGAGTTGAATAACTTGAAGAAGAGGATAATTCTGCACCTGTAGCCCTTGTTACCAGTCTCAACACGTATGTAAGTTTTCGTTACAATTGTACCAATCTACAGTTGTATTTTACAATATTTTTATAAAACGCTTGTTCGATTATGCATTTAAAACTAATAAAGGTCCATGTTTTTGTCTATGATCAGCCTACAGGCGCCTGTACCTGTAGCATGTAAAATTGTTACACAGTACTTTTATAAAACGCAAATTGTAAAAAACAGGACAAATGTTGCCAATAAACGCCTGTAAAATTGTAACCTGTAGCTTTATAAAACAGGGCCCCAGGTAATAAAAAATGATCGACCGTCGATATGAAATGAAGGCGTTTTTTTCTTATATACCTAGGTAGGTATCTAAGATTAAAAGAACGTTGAAACCTACAAAGCAGTAGATAATTGACGGCATTCGAATTTAGGCGGGTTAGATTGTTTCGCCTGCGTTTCATACTAATACTAATTACTTAATTACGAATTCATGCATTTTTAAGGCACTCCAGTCTCT
Source organism: Pandemis heparana (assembly GCA_963854515.1). Taxonomy (NCBI): domain Eukaryota; kingdom Metazoa; phylum Arthropoda; class Insecta; order Lepidoptera; family Tortricidae; genus Pandemis; species Pandemis heparana. The sequence continues at coordinate 9,051,326 of OY978026.1, read as the reverse complement.
TAAAACCACAGACTTCATTATAAACTAGTTTATAATGAAGTCTGTGCTTAAAACGGTAGTGATTATGATTACAATTAGACTAAAGAAGCTGTATGGATGGAGTTTCTTTTGCCTTCTCCCCGAAAATGAAAGGGGGAGAATTAACTACTGTCATTGCGTCAACCATGACGCACGGTAGTGCATCTACCCAAAGTTCGAAACAAAAGCTGAGCCGAGTAAAAAATGAATAGGCACAAAAAAAAATAACGATAACTTTAAATACCTGGGCACATTTTATGAGTAAGTTTTTGAACAGTAAGTACATATTACTGACATACCACATACGTAGTAAAGCTTGAAGTAATGCTTGATTATGATTAATAAAATTAAAGAACAATACTTTTAAAAGTGTTTCTGCCAATATTCTTAAATTCCACAAAATCCATTACCTATTAGAATCCCATAGTGAAACAAAAAGTAATTACCTACCAGTCAGAGCTATATTTTTTTCCTGTAGCCCGTTCGTGGGATCAGTGCCATGGGAAATTTTATACCCATAGACAATATAATAAGAGCTCATCTGATGATTCCTTGAAATTAACAGCACTGTGTCGTTCTGGATTAATTAAAAGTAAATTAAACCTAGAGGTTATAATTAAACGCATTAATCATTAAACCTAGTTATAATAGATGTTTTAAGTACTCCAAATCTTATTCATGCTATTTAAAAAAACTACATAAATGGCTGTATGTGGTATTTATAAAATTATATTTTATAAACAATTAGTACCGTTAGGTGCGTCGGAAACTGAAAAAAAATTGTAACATCTAATTTTAAGTCAAATTTACACATGCAAATTGCATTATATTGCATTTTAGATGTCAGTAAAGGCATAGCATAGGTGTTACTTAGCTGCGTTCTGATGAAAGACGGCAGGATCACTGTATCAGATCTCCAGCCAAAGAAACTTTTACAAATCATGGTCCAAATCTTTTCCACATATGCTATCCCTATGAAGTTTATGGTAGCTATTGATTCGAGAATTAGAGCCTTTAGAAATTAGGATTCCTCTACAACAACGCTTCGCTAATTTAATCACGAGCGTGACCTAATCACTCGTCTCGTTGTACTCATTTACAATTTGTGATCGTTAATTCAACACACTGGGCCGTGATCTCATTTTCAATTTATCCAGTAAAATAACAGTTTTTATATCTAGTTGCAGGATGCCGGCTTTTTTGGCGTGCAATGCAATCAAATACACCCCTTGCAAAAACAAACGGGCACTTGGTTTTCAGCTTTAGTTTTAGCTTTAATGCCTAAAAATCTGAAAAACCATAGGTGCCCAATTTTTTTTTCACCTCACTTGCTCGAAAAGGCTGTCTTTCGCTTTCAAAATCTGCGTGGAAAAACGCTTTTTCCCCTCTAGCGTGGAAAAGGTTTTTGAAATTCGAACGTGGCACTGACCACCATTGTCCACCTACTCATATACTTAGAAATTAGGACTCTGAACTTCGTATATTGTCGGCCCGCTTACACGAATAGTACTTAATAGGTGAATGAGAGGGGCGGAATAATACGAAATTCAAATGTGGATCTTTTTATCAGACCCCCTAAATGTTTCATTTGATTTAAAAAAAACATAATCACATTCAGAAACGCGATCCTTTATCTATCGTTTGTTTCGTGAACATTAAACTATTTTAGGTCAAAGATGATAAATAAAAATTTCATTTCGACAAATTATTAATTTTTATCTACAAAGTGACTATAATTTGCTTATTTAAGACATTGATCAATTAGTTCATTATAATTTTAATATGTATTAGGCTGTTTAGCAGCTACTTCTTAGCGCGCGCATAAAGTGAAAATATCGCGCATGCGCGAGTGCTGCGCGCGGATTGGCGTGGGGAAATCGCCATCTTTCACAGATATTTTGTTGATTCGAAGACTTTGTTATTACTTTAAAAATTACGAGTTCAAGTAATAAAGAAAAACTAAATATAGTGTTCGTCGACGGAAATACTATAAAACATGCTCGGACAGTTATATCAGTAAATCAAAGGTGTTAATTACCAAATAACAAAGTAAATAAGTTCTGAAGCAGTTCCAGTTAAACAATGTAGGGTGGTAACAAAGGTAAACTAAAGTTCTTTTATAAACTAAAATTCTGTATAAAACTCAGTTTTGTATGTATAGTATGTATTGCAAGGTAAATATTTATGTATGTATAAAAGTGAAATACCTAACTAATTACTATTTTATTCATTTTTCTTTTTCTTCCATCCATCATTTTTCTCGCTGTATTGAGGTGAAAAATTGTGTGTTTCGCTCGGCAGCAAAGTTGTTTAGAGGCTCGTGCCTTGAAACCGTCGCGACGCTCAGGATTCTTCTTTTGAACCTCTCGCTTCGCTCGCGGTTCAATCATAGAATCCTTCGCTTGCTCCGGTTTCAATTCAGGCACTCGCGCCAAACAAACACTTTGCAGCCTTGCATAACAAATAACTATTTCCAAGGGGGTGTAGTTTTTCTGAAAGCAGTTGTAAGTACCACATTGAAAATTCCCGCTTTAATTAACTTATAATTTATATTTCCAAATCAATTTGTAGCCGTATACTACGCTTCTATCAAATAAATTGTGTTACGGTATTTGAGATGAGTGAGATAGCGAGAAAAGCGTTTATAAGAAAACAACCAAGAGTCTTTAATAACTTTCTCCAGTTTAGTCGTTGATAATTGCACAAAGTGACAAAGATGAATCAGAAAAACGTATTCTTCAAGATATTTTGACCCTTATACTTATTCCCATAACTTAGCATAACTGAATTTTAATGAACCTCAAAAGATGCTCATAAAACTCTTCTCGTTGTTTTTGGGTAAAAACTTTCTTTTGGGATACAAATCAAGCACGGTTGGTAGGCCTGCTTTTTTGCCGTAAAACTAAATCAATATTACAGTTAATCACAAGGGACCAAAGCCAAGCCTGTTATAGTACTAAATGCACCGCGACCGTTTCGAGCCGATCCAATATTGGTAAGTAATTGGACATTATTTTTAATTTTCTCGAGCGAGACCAGGGTATTGAACTTTGCGCACGTAAAGCCATCAGCACCTTGTCAAATAGCATTTTATGGTTTAATGCAAACGTTGTTGTGACGGGACAAGCTTAATCGCGTATTGGTTGGGCATTTGAGCACGTATTGGCTTTGTAAGGTGAACCGAGGTCTCATTCCGGAAGCGATAAAAAAGTAAATAAAAAGTAGTGAATGCTGCTAGACGTGGTTTAACAAATTTCGTAGTTTCTCGACAAGTTAAGTAATTGAAATAGACTGTTTTGAAAAAAGTTACTGTTTCACATTAATTTCCTAATGGCGTCTTCTAAGCGCAGCAGGTATCTAATTTAAACGTGACGTGGAGTGTTAAGTCCAAGTTTTTAAAATTAATTGGCCGTCAGAGGAATTAAATCAGTAATTTAACTCTATAGGCATGTGAAATTAGTAATTTCACATGCCCATTATCATACCTTTATGCTGTTTATACCTAATTGTAGCAAACGTTCACATACCTTGTTATTATTTATGTACGCAGGCAACCATAAGTATATCAAAATACCTACTTAGAGTAACGCACATTTACAAGTTAGGTATTACTCTCTCATTATTCTCAATTGATACTTACTCCTTTCAAATTTCTGTGGTTTTAGAAAGACTATTTTCACTTTTGTTACCGCAGCTAGATTATCTGTTATAGAAATCCCGCCAGTGTTTACGTTAACTTGTTTTAAACTAAGGTCTATTCTATCTCAGGTACAGTGCTTCTATTTTCTTCATGTCTCTCGGCAAAGTAGGCAAAGTTCGTATTTCTTCAGTTCAAGAACAAATAAAAAATTGCAGAATACTCAAAGCTATCCCAGTGATAAGGAATTCCAAGTTCAATATTATGTTATATCTCAAGCATGTGACGAAAAAACTTGATAAAAACCCCTGGTTCATTATCAAAGATGTTCCCATGGTAGATTCACACGAGCCGTCACACCTCGTGAGCACTGGCGTTGTAAAGCGTTTAAATGACCCTAGACAGGGTTGGGCGGCCTTTGACCCGTCAGAGTCAGTGGACTATAAAATTCTAAGGTTAAGACCACGTTAAGACTGCACGAATCTTATTTAAATGACCTACATAAATATAAGGTATGCCTTCGAAATTTCACCACAGATTAGAAGATAAGAAAGTCTTTTATGTATTTAGAATTAAAATTAGAAGATGATTTGCTCTGAAATGTGGGAACAGCTACAGCTATTAACTAAGTACTTAAGAAAACCTATAAATTTTCTATTAATACTTACGTTGATCTATCAACATCGTTGCATACACGTATAAGTTAATTGTTGATAGCTCGTTCTCAAACAGATGCAGAACTAATTGAACAGCTTGTCCTTAATCATAGTGACCTTTCAAATAGGTTTCTCTACTTATCTTGGTATTCCTTTCTGGAGTTACACAGGACATTCCAGATAAGGACTAAAGATCAAAATTTTAAACGAAAACATGTGCTCGATTGCACCTGCGCGACACGTGCGCTGGTAAAACAATTTTGCCAATGGCCAGTTATTTCGCAGGCAGCTGCAGGGATCAATACCTTTGTTTTTTTTTCGAAATTAATGATAGGTATTTTAGAGAATTTGACGATATGTTAAGAAAAAAAAATGCGACTGTAAGATAGCTATATCTTTACACCCACACTCAGTTGTTGAACACGTTTATTATTGCTCGAGTATTATGTCAATTCGAGGTCAGATCGAGTAAGAGAAATATTTTCAATCTTACTAACTAGTGTGCTTATTGGAATAGTTTTAACGAAGTGAGAATTGTCAAACTACCTATGTACCTACTACTGATAAAAAATCTTGCTTACGCCTTGTTTTCTGCCGCAAGTTATAAATGGCTACTAAGTCAGAAACTTAAGTCGACTGGCGCTTTGTTACAGCTCTTTGCTAAGTTATCAAGTCAGCCAATCTGCTCCTGTGACCCTTTCGCGGTAACCAGAGAACAGTGGTATTACACAAAATTTCTTGGAATCATTACAACATCAAGACTGTCGCAAGGACATCGGTAAGTACCTACCTACTTACATATACTTGTGCCTGTATAATAACATAACATTATTATCAAAGTTTACTTTTCTTACAACGCTACAAAGCGGCACTGTACAGCACAATAATCTAAGCAAAAAAACATTGTTAACCTGTACGACCTCTACTTTAGTTTGACTTTAAAATAGGTTTTTTTTCGTACGTAAATATGTATTATGAAAAAAAGTACGCTTACTTTAATTTCTAGGCAGTCCTAAACAATGACAACTGAGTAAATAAGCGAACGATTTATTCCCACGGTGACAGTGGGGTCAATTTCCTAACGTACCCGCATAATGTTTCACGCACGATCCTTCAGCTCATTTTTGTTTAGATGGTAGGTAATACTGGATTCTTTACTCTAGTGGCTATTTTATTAAAACTAATTGCCATTACGCATGCATTAGGCATGGATCAATCTTTTTTTCTGCCGCTTCATTAAATTATGCTAAGCTCCTTTGTTAATCCTTATAATAATTATTAATGATGCAAAAAGTAAAGTAGGAATGAATAAAACAATAGAACTTCTATTTATGTACACAACGATTTTATATTTACAGTTAGTTACCTTAATATGACCTTGTTAAATTGCAAATTGAAATGGCTTGATATGAAGTATGATAGGATAAATGCAATTTAAGAGCAAGAGCACTAAAGCTCCCCTTCTTTTGAACTGTAGTCATGCAATCTTTCAATCAAATTTTTATTTCGTGATTTGCGGCAATTATACGGATCATAAGTGATTGCATACCAATTGTATTCAAATTCCGGGTACCTATTAAACTAAGAAAACTAATTGACAACAAAATTATAAAATTAACTTAATAAATAATATAATGACTAAAAAAACGCAAGTTAAGATAAGACTGTAGCAAAGAACTTAAGTACCTATTTGATGATTTAGCGGTTATCTAAGCAAGCATTATAAATTATATTTGAAGAGTACCTAAGTCAAATAAAATATGAATAAAACCCCACACCGGCTTTTTTTATTATTAACTCACCGTTAACTATGAATCTGTGCCTGTCATTCATCAGCTCCTTAGACAACTTAGGGCATTCCCGCTCAAGCACCGAACATAACTCATTCAACTTAACACCACTTTGTTTACTAACAACTTCCACGAAATAATTACACTTATCAGTGTCCGAGGCACCGGTTATTAACTCATGGTCACCCAAACTGAACAGCCCTTTCTTAACAAGCACGTCCAAGATATGCGTATCACATAATTCACGGAGCAATGTAACTTTGTGCCGTATGAGACCGGCACACACATCGCCCGCCGCCGCCATCGCTCAACTAACCAAACAGAACAGAATCGACGGTGGAAAAAAAAGGTTGCCATTGCCTTGCCATTGAGTCGGCCCGTAGTCGGTCCATTCAAAGTGGGAACAGATGCAGACGTGCGCGGCTATGTTCACTATAGACGGGTCACGTAGCTATCAACTATCAAGCACAGCACGACCCTTGTTTCGACACAATGTGCTTCGGGCCTAATGATACCGGCTTGGCGGAGCCAGTTTGTTCTTAAGTAGACTAGACTACAAAGAGATTGTAAGTAAGTAGGTAGCCTGGAAAGTATCTAAGCCGTATAAAACTCTCTTAAACGGTTTTGTGTTGAGTAATGTAGTGAATCTACGAAAATGTTGAGCACTTTAGTACTTTGTCACAACACAACACACTTTAACATAGGTGTAATTTCAAGAGACAATGTTCTATTCTATGTATGCCTAACATTTTCATGGGCCTAATGTCGTCGCGTTATTTGGTTCCTACCTAACCCCTCGTTTATTTGCGGGATTAAAAAAACATGTCTTTATTGTTTAATTGTGTGTTATTATTAATATCCTTTTTTACTTACTGTAATAAAAATAGGTATGTAAGGTCCTACCTGCACTTAAGCGTCCAAAGTTATCAGTTTTTCTCCTTTTGCCTGTTTACTTTAATTTAACGTACATGTATAATATTTAGTTACTCTTTTAAGTATGTTTATACCTATACCCAACCCAAAAAAAAATGTAGTACAATTTTAAACCTAACCCCTAACCCTGTTTTCACTAGTGGCACAGCTAGTGGCAGAGATATTAAGTATGGCACTAGATGGCGCTAGTGATTATTCCGGTGGGTTCTTCGGTATTCTTTTCAGTATAAACCATGTCGGCTTTGCTTCCATTTTAAACGTCTTTTTTAGATTTCTTATTTTTAAAATAAATAATCTTCACATTTAAATAATTGTTTAAGAAATATAAGTAATTAAACTTGGCGAAAACACTACCTCAACTTTTTTTTCCAATATGGAACTTTGAAGTAGGTATGTCATGTCACAAAATAACACATTTTTACTAAACTATGTTTTGTGTCATCGTATGTAAAGATCATTATTGCAAAACGCATGTCGTAAAAAGATTATGAAAGATTTTCGATATTTTGCATCTGTGCATGCGTTTGCAAGCTTGAAGCTTGATTGACGTTTGTGCGTTGCGTTTGACGTTTCAATATAACCTCACAAGCTCACAAACAAACCAAACCAAACTACGATTTATTAGAATTAGTTTGTTTTGTGTAAACGCTGCTTGGTGCTGCTTGTTCCATCAATGGTAATTTTAGTTTAGTAGCCACGGTTAAAATAAGTGCTTAATAATATTGTGAAAATGGCGCCCGTTGCTCAGAACGTTTTGGAAGGTAAGTCTGATATTTAACAATATTTTTGTCAATCGGCTGTTGTTATCCATTTTTATCAAGTTTGTTTATAAAATAAAATGTTGTTGAATGCTTACAAAAACTACGCATGGTAATTAATTACTATTAAAGTAATTAGCAACAAAGATATGCTGCTACTAAAGTAACACTGACATAAACTATTTACATTCAGTAAGATTTGGTTTAGAAATCTTACGCCGATGTCGCCGATCTTGTGGTGATTACCAGCAACTCTGACAAGGGGCATGTTTGAAAGCAACTCGCTCGTTAATACCTATCATTTGATTATGGCAATATCTGTGTATTACCACAAAAATGCAGCTCGAGTTATAATTTTGACCAGGGTATTTCACCAACACAAAAACTAGGTGACTAGTGACAATTCTATTACCAATGCATAGTCAATAAGAAGCCAACCAGCATAGATGCTTGTTGAGTTTGTAATTTAAACAAAATTGGCACTTCTTGTCACGAAAAATTGTCATATTAGTGGAATAGGAGCCAGGTGACAAGATTAAATAACAAATTATAGCTGTAATTTTCTTCTACTCTTATAATATATATTAATTTTTCAACATTTTCAAATGATATTTCTATATAGGCCCCTGTTCCAAAAACACTGAATCTATTCAGTGTTATTATACCTACTTTGTTGTAACCTCGCTTATCAATAATTAACTACAAAAAGCCTTATTAAATCCCAGATAGCTAATTAGGTTGTATATGAAATCCAATACACAAAAAAAATTGCTCATAAATCATTAAATTTTAAAGGGAAAATTAAACTATACTAACAGTAAAAACCATATTCTGTTTCAGACACAGATTCTGGGTCGGACTCGGATAGTGCGTCGAGTGCCAGCAGCAAAAAGAGCCCCAGCCCAGCTCCGTCTGGCAAAGAGGGCAGTCGCTCCAGGTGAGGAAGCTAGTTTACAAAAAATACTGTGAAATGTATCCCAGGTTGCAATTTGTGTAAATGTTCTGTAGTTAAAATGTTTTACGGGTTTTCTTAGTCTTGCCAGCATACCATAATTTTGACATTTTGACATGTTGCATTGTTCTGGTAAGTTCTGGAGTAAAAGCTTCCTTTGACTAAATAAGATTGAACTTGAAATTGTTTAAGTGTTATAATTATAACTGACTTACGAGACACAGTTATTTTCATCATGCAAATATATAAAGCTTGAGAGATTGGTAACTCATTGGTTGATGTACTGCCTTTTACTTTTTTAGGTCTGGCTCCCGAAGCCCAGCTAAATCAGCAAGTGGTTCCCCTCAATCCCATCGCTCGGCAGCTTCCAGAAAATCGTCCAACGCTTCAAATGCGTCTCGAAGCAAATCAAACTCCCCAGCTGCCTCGAACAGGTCCCGTTCAGGTTCAGCTCAAAGCAACAAGTCCTCATCCAGCAACAAGTCACATGTATCAGGAAGCCCTAAAGAGAGAGCTTCTAAGTCCAGGTCCCGGAGTGGATCCCGCCGGTCTAGATCAGGCTCGGCCAGCGCGAGGTCTCGTTCAGGCAGCGCCAAATCCAGATCGGCTAGCCCAAAATCTAGATCCCAAAGTCCAAAGTCTCGATCGCAGAGTCCGAAAACTCGATCGCATTCTTCCAAGTCGAGGTCACCGAGCCCGAAGTCGCAGGCCAAAAGCCGGTCGAGGTCAAAGTCTGCGAGTGCGAGCCCTAAGAGTAGGAAGTCGAGGTCGAGATCTGGAAGTGCGTCGTCGAGGTCAAAGAGCCCCGAAGCGAGGCCTGATGTTCAGGATAGCAGATCCAATTCGCCGAATCTCATGATTGATGATGAACAGACCAAGGCTAAGAGTAGATCCAGGTAATTATTTTTAGATATTTATACTTAGGCTGGTGAGAGGTTAAGAGCATTCGCAAATAGACCAATGACAAGAGTACAACTTGTGAGGATAACGATAACTTTTTTTAACTTGCTTCTGATGATAATAAACTGTATTTTTTCCAGATCGGGATCAAGGCAATCACGTTCAAAGTCTAGAAGTAAATCTAAGTCAAAAAGCCGGTCACGTTCTCGTTCCAAAAGTTCAAACGCTTCTGAATCCAACGTTGGTAAGTAAAACAAAATAAATGTTGAATTAGAAAACTGTCTATACTTCTAACTTTTATATAAAATAAAATTTTTCAATAAGTCATTGATAGGTAATGAATTAATGAATAACAATTCACCATTATAGCCAACGCTCCGTTAGGTTATATTGCTTATAAGCATGGTGGCTCAGTCGTACTGACATAGGGTTATGAAACTAATAGAACCTGGTTTCAAATCTTGCAGTGTATCTAGATTATATTGATTGCATATTGTTTTTCCTCATATTGCATACCATCATGATTATTGAGTGACCTTTTCTCCTTACATAGCAGCAGAGAAGAAGAAACAAGCAGTCATATCAGATTCTGACAGTGATGGCGATAAAAACGTGTCAAAGCGTTTGAAACGGAGGGAGGGATCTGGCAGTGACTCCGATACCAGCGGCAAACCCAAGAGGAAGACCAAGAAACTTGTGGACTCTGATGATGACAATGAAGACAATGATAAGGAAAAGGCTGATACAGGTACAACTTGTCTCTGTTTACTATAATTAAATTACCATAATGTACTTTGGATAACAATTTAAGTGGGGAAAAAAAAAAGGTTTAGGCGCATAACGTCCCACTCGCATAATGTCCCTTTGTCCCTTTCGCGAAATGTCCCTTTCCTAAATGCCCCTTACGCAAAACGACCCTTCTGCAAAAGGGTCCGTTCGCAAAATGTCCCTTCACATAAATAAAATCCCGTTCGCAAAACGTCCCTTTCGCAAAATGACCCGTTCGCAAATCGACCCTTTCGCAAAATGGCCCGTTCGCAAAACGATCCTTATCCCATGAGAAGATTCCTAGTCTCTACTGAAACAAGCTTTTTCCAGACGGGACATTTTGCGAATGGGTCATTTCGCCAAAGGGACGTTTTGCGAAAGGGGCGTTATGCAGTAAGGACTTTCAGCGAAAGGTGCTTTCTCAGAAGGGACGTTTTGCGAAATGGGTGGGACTTTTTGAGAAAGGGACGTTTTACGAATGGGGTATTTCACATAAGGGACCATTTGCAGAGAAGACGTTTTGCGAATGGGACGTAATTTTGGTGGAGGGACCCTTTGCGAGTGGGACGTTATGCGCCCAAACGAAAAAAAACTTCGAATCCGGCCTCTTAATTTCTGAAACGTCTAATAATTAAACATTATGGCTTATAAATATTTAAGTCATTCACTCTAGTCTGTTGTCCATAACGAGAGATTAACATTCCATTCACATTTCAGTGACTGCGGACGCTTTATTTGGCGACGCTTCTGACATTAGTACAGAGGACGAAGGCGACAAGCGTTCGGAACGATCGAGATCAAGGTCACGGTCGAGATCCAAGTCGAGGTCGAGATCGCGAAGCCGCAGCGGCGGACGGTCGGACGACGACCACCGGGATGGAAACGAGGCGAGGCGAGGCAGCGGTGACGAGGTAACTGATGTGCGAGTGGAGGCGTTTTACGACTCTACTGAATAATTTTTTTTTTATTGTAAAAACCGACAAACGGGCATGAGCTGCACTTGATAAGTGATCACCACCGCCCATGGACAACCATAGCACCATTGAACATGCTAGAAGTGGTACACTCGCCTCTTAAAGGTACCCATGTCGTAGCCAGTTGGAAAAACCCCAGCCGCCAGCCCATTCCAAATTTAACACGTACGGGGCAAGAAAGACCGTTTAAATCGTACGGTGTTGGAGCACCATCCATTGAGGTGATGTTGATGGAAACTACTCTATTCTCTCTACTATGTTCTTGATACTTAGATACATATCTTAAGATGTTTAGACATTAGTTGATTTGAGGACTTAACACCAGTCAAAATAGATGTACCTACAATCTGACATATTTGTGACCCACCAAAGAATTATCTCTCTTTAAATTTCGCGAGTACTTACTGATAGCTACTGGAGGTGGACAGTATAATGGGTGAATGAGGATGATGGAAACACCTTCTTATGTAGCCAACACTTACAGTGGTCGCATTGGTTTGAAATTTGGTATACATAATGTAGATTTGATAACAATGCATATCACACTTCAATAATAAGTACAGTCGGCATAAAAAGCTTATTTGGGCCACTCTCTTAAAAGTTGTATCCCCAACTTTTTTCTGGGATTCTGTTTCTTTTTTCGGATTCCTACTCAGAATCACGAGCACTATCGAGCCTGATAGGAGAAAAAAAACCGCCCTAAATTGCCTTTTCCATTCCGTTACTTCATTCCTACGAATGGCGGTAACGGAGTGGAATGAAATTGTCACCTTAGGCTCTGTCTACCCCGTAAGGGATTAAGACGTGATTTGTATATGTGTATATATGTGTATGTGTATTGCAGGCACAACGGGACAAGCCCGAAGAAGAGGAAGTAGAGATGCCAGAGACCAGAATAGATGTGGACATGCCCAAGATCTGGACGGAATTAGGCAAGGAACTGCATTTTGTGAAGCTACCCAACTTCTTGTCCGTGGAAACGAGGCCGTACGACCCAGCCACTTACGAAGATGAGATTGATGAGGAGGAAACGCTCGATGAAGAAGGTCGATATAGGTCAGTATCAGAGTATCACTTGTTTGGTTATATTCCGTGAGCACTAACCCCCTTATTCGTAAACGCTCTGTAGGCTTCTGCTAACTTAGCAATCGTTTGTCCTTATCTGTGAAAGGTATATGTCGGTGACAGATGAGGACAAACAATTGCTAAGTTAGCAGAAGCCTACAGAGCTTTTATGAATAAGGGGGTTAGAATGAACAGGGTTTTAGGCCCATAACGTCCCACTCGCATAATGTCCCTGTGTCCCTTTCACAAAATGTCCCTTTCCTAATGCCCCTAACGCAAAACGACCTTTCTGCAAAAGGGCCCGTTCGCAAAACGTCCCTTTCGCAAAATGGCCATCTCTTATCCCACGAGAAAGACTCCTAGTCTCTACTGAAACAAGCTTTTTCCAGACGGGACATTTTGCGAATGGGTCATTTCGCAGACGGGACGTTTTGCGGGCGTTATGCAGTTGGGACTTTCAGCGAAAGAGGCTTGCTCACGGACGTTTTGCGAATGGGGTATTTTACATATGGGACGTAATTTTGGTGGAGTGGCGTTTTGTGAGTGGGACGTTATGCGCCCAAACCCAAACAGGCAGCTAGATAACCTTGTATTGTTAATGTAAGTTCGCGCTAGCAATTAAAACATTGTATTCTAAACATTTAATTAACCTTATATTCTATCACAGGTTAAAGCTAAAGGTTGAGAACACGATGCGTTGGCGCACCAACTTCGACAAAGACGGCAACGCGATAAAGGAGTCGAACGCGAGGATGGTCAAGTGGTCCGACGGCAGCATGTCGCTGCATCTCGGCTCTGAAATATTTGACGTATACAAGCAGCCGTTACATGTAAGTACATGGAAATAAATTCGCCTACCACTGTTGAAACTTTTCACTGAAAATCTCATAATCCCTACTAATCTAACTAATATTATAAATGCGAAAGTATGGATGGATGGATGGATGGATGGATGTTTGTTTGTTACTCAATCACGCCAGAACGCCCCAACGGATCTGGATGAAATTCGGCACATAGATAGAGAAAAGTCTGGAATATCACATAAGCTACTTTTTAGCCCGGAGAATTGCGTAGTTCCCGCGGGATAGCGATAAACGAATTCTTTGCAGACGAAGTCGCTGGCAACAGCTAGTCTAATCTAACTTCTAAATAATTATAAATGCGAAAGTATGGATGGATGTTTGTTACTCTTTCACGCCAGAACGGCTGAACGGATTTGGATGAAATTCAGAACAGATATAGATTATGGTCTGGAATAACACATAGGCTACTATTTATCCCGGAAAATTGCATAGTTCCCGCGGGATAGCGATAAACGAATGCTTTGCAGACGAAGTCGCGGGCAACAGCTAGTTCAATATATTCAAAAAATTACACGTAAAAGAGCCCTTGGCGGCCATTTGCAAAATAAAAGTTTTGTTTTTTTTCCTCCGCTATGCTATATCTGGTAACCACGACACCCTCAGTGCGCTACTCCAATTTTTACTCAACCAGCTGTCTTTCCCCAGGGCGACCACAACCATCTCTTCGTCCGGCAAGGTACCGGTCTCCAAGGGCAAGCGGTGTTCCGTACGAAGCTCTCCTTCCGTCCGCACTCGACCGAGTCGTTCACTCATCGCAAGATGACGCTGTCGCTGGCGGACCGCTCCACCAAGACCAGCTCCATCAAGATACTGTCGCAGGTCGGCGCGGACCCGGACGCCGACCGCAAGTACCAGCTCAAGGTAAATTAATAAATAAATATTTTTACAAATTACACCAATTGACCCAGTCCCAAACTAAGCAGAGCTTGTGCTATGGGTACCAGGCAACGGATAAACATACTTATATAATATAGATAAATACATACTTAAATACATACAACAGCCATGACTCGGGCACAAACATTCGTATTCATCATACAAATGTCTGCCTTTACCGGGATTTGAACCCGGGACTTCTAGCTTCATAGTCAGCGTCACTAACCACTAGGCTATCCGGTCGTCAAATTATATCAACCAGCGTATTTTTACAAGCTTTTATTTAACTGGCAAAGTATGTATATCATTGGGGATAGTGCAATACCGCGTAACTAGCACTGGTAAATACTGCGTATCTACACAACACTCATACTGCGTAACTAGCACTGGTAAATACTGCGTATCTACACAACACCCATAGTGCAATACCGCGTAACTAGCACTGGTAAATACTGCGTATCTACACAACACCCATAGTGCAATACCGCGTAACTAGCACTGGTAAATACTGCGTATCTACACAACACCCATAGTGCAATACCGCGTAACTAGCACTGGTAAATACTGCGTATCTACACAACACCCATAGTGCAATATCGCGTAACTAGCACGGATAAATACTGCGTATCTACACAACACCACGTAAGCAAAACGATGTAACTAGCGGTAGGTATTAAAACCAATGCCGGTATCCAGACCACAAACATTGTCGATGGTTTCGAGTAGGTACACCACTAAAAGCTGGTATCATTATTATTTGACAATTTGACATTTGCAATTAATTGTCAATTTTGTATCTAGTACGAATGAATAGACTATAGCTAGATTGCGACAGCGTTTTGTTTTGCCGCTAAAATTGCGGGCTCTGCTGATATGTGTCAAGATTTGAAATCAACTTCCTGCTGCAACATTCCCTGAGCGGTACAATTTAGGGATCCTTAAAAAGCGAGGCCGGCAACGCACCCGTGATTCCTCAAGTCTTGCAGGTGTCCCTGGGCGACGGTGATTACTTTCCATCAGGTGACCCGTCTGCTCGTTTGCCCCCTCTTATAATGTTTGCCTCGAACAGAAAGAGGAGATGGAGCTCCGCGCGGCGATGCGTTCGCGCGCGTCCACGCGGCCCAAGCGGCGCGCGGGGGGCGCGGGGGGCGCGGGGGCTGCGCGCCGCGACGACTCCGAGGACGAGGGCGGGGTCTCGCTCGCCGCCATCAAGAACAAGTACAAGCAGGGCCAGAAGGGTATGTATACAAACCTCCTTATTCATAAATGTTCTACAGGCTTCTGCTAACTTTGTAATCGTTTGTCCTTATCTGACACTGTGTGTGACATTTACCTTTAACAGATAAGGACAAACGATTGCTAAGTTAGCAGAAGCTTATAGAGCGTCTATGGATAAGGGGGAAAGTCTATTAAAATTGCCCTGGAAAATTTCACGGTGTATCACCATTTACATGAATAAATATATAAAATCATGGAACAAATTACACCAATTGACCCAGTCCCAAACTAAGCAAAGCTTGTACTATGAGTATAGTATGAATCTTCTCAGGTGATTTTTTTTGCTTCGAGCCCTAATCTTTCAAACACAGGCCATTGTCTCTATTATCGCAAAATCGCAAGCTACCGTACGCACGTGCCACTACAACATTCATATTTAAAAACAAACGGTAGAAAATAAAACATAATATCTAGAATATCAGTAACATTAAATTTGAACCTTAATACTATGACGATTGTGGAGGATAATCTCTTTTATAGCTGGCCGTTGTAAACCTCGTGACAGCAGCATCTCATTTTTATAACTAGACTTCAGTTCCATACGAACCTTGGTAGGAGGTGCTGCTGCCACGAGGTTCCTTATAGGTATTCATTAAAAATCAGTTAATCATCATAATTTGTTTTCATTCAATATTCAGTCCACTAATTCGCCACAACGATACCGTTTGTTTTACAATATTAATGTTGTAGTGGCAGGCTGGCAGGTGCATTCTTTACCCATCCCAAAAAGCGCACAACGCCGCAAAAGAAGTTTTCACTTCAAAAATCCGTCTATTAGCAGCGAGAAACTTTCAATGTGCATTATTTTTCATATTATTTTTATTTATTTCACAGCTACGGCCGGCGCTGCGATATATTCATCGGAATCTGACGGTTCGGACGTAGAAACGCGGCGAGCTCGTCGTTTGGACAAGGCCAAGGCTTTGAAGGACTCCGACTCGGAAGGGAGCGACGCGCCCGCTCAACGCACGCCGCAGCAAAGCGGCAGCGGCAGCGGAAGCGGTAGCGGTAGCGAGTAGACTACTTAATTGTTACTATAAGGGGTGTCCGAGCTTTTGATGCTGAACTGGCGCGTTCTTTGATATGAGCTTAAAGAAAGAACGAAAGAAAGAATTGTTTATTTGCTTAGAACACGTACAAAAAGATGTTAATTAAGAACTGGGAGCAGTATTCAGCCGAAACTTGGTGGGAAACGCTCGAAATGATCCTGTTCTATGTTCAAGTGCTACACTGTATGAGTATTACCTTAACCCGTTGAGCGACAGGCTCCAAAAAATTTATGCGGCCATAGCGCCCAAGGTTTTTCCGACTCATAATTTGTTTGGGTACCTACTTCAGAAAAAATGATATTACTCCTGCGTGGTATAATTATATATTATAAATTATATACCGTTACAAAGTGAACATTCGCAGCTATCTAACTATTAAGCAATGAAGAATACCCACTTGACTGATCCTTGTGAAAATAAATCGTTTTTCTTTTGTTTTGAGATTTTTTCTTCGTTGCCTTCAACATTTTGTTAAATTACACCAATTTTTGACACTTTTCACTTTTGTTTTTATACCATTTTAAACGTTAGTAATTTACGCACCGACAACATTAATTAGTTTATCATAATACACGTTATTCACTTCACAATGACTATTTATTTCCGAAACGATAAAACACGGCATCGAATTATGCAATATTCACGTAATACCGGGATAACCTATTAAAAAAGTCACATTTCTGAATAAATTTGCAACAAAGTTATCTATCTTTCATAGCATATTGAGTAAACTAATTATATTTTACAATTAAAAACATTGTAAAGATGACGACGTGAAATTTGCTTAGGAAAAAGTTCGATACTTTTTTTACTGAAATATCTTTCAATAAAGTTAAAACAAATATTTAAAACACATTACTTAATTATTTCCCCGTAATTTGATATATAATATAAATAACAAACACTTGCCGTTTCATTTTAATCACAAAAACAAACACAACACGGCACAGCAATCACGTTGCAATATGGCGGACTGCAGATAAAATTTTGCCTTAGGTGCTTTTTTATTTAATTTCACGCCGAAGATTCTGAGTGATTGGCCAAAAAACGACCGTAATGCCAATGTGATAGAGGTTTAAGCCGTACGTTATTTTTTTTCCCCTAGTAACACAGCAAAACTTACGATATTCGTTCTCCAATCAGCGCGAAACCGTTACGCCTATGGGTTTGAGCGCAGGGCGCTGTGGCCCGAAAATCGTTACGCACAAACCCCTGTGCGTAGGACGCTCGACGGGTTAAGGAAGTTTAGCAGGTTAGAGAAATATATTTTTGTAAAATGGCGAAGGAACCCTTACTGTGTTCTCGTCGGGCCTTCGGAAGAACGTTGAAATAATGATTTTGTTTTGAAATAAATTACTCCTTTTTTAGAGTTACGAGTCTACTTCGATTATCTGAGTCTGTGGTAATTTTTGTCCATTTTTCCCAATAATTATCTACATTGTTTTAAAGTAATAATTTACTTTAACTGCTATGGGTGGTGTAGGGGTATAGCACGCGTCACGGAATGACGAGGACCCGGGTTCGATTCCCGGCCATAGCTTTACTTTTCGGATTTTTCTATGTATTCTAATTTACAGTGTCGTTTAGAAATTAATAATTTACAGTTCTCAAAAGCGCTAATTAGCACCTAGGTCTCTAAGAGACTGTTATTAAAATATTAAAATATAATAATGTAAGATGTATTTAGATTTAAGGATGTAAGTAATTCTATATGAATATAGTGACTTTACATGACTACAATAATGTTTTTACTATCGTCACCTATTTTCCAACAAAGTAGTTTTACTATCACTATCACTATAAAACTGCTTGATCGGTGTTATAGTTCAAAGTCCTTCCTAGTATTAATCATCAGACATGAGACTACTCAGAATATTGCGAGAGATTTGAACAGTGTCCTGGGTCGAAATATGCGTTTTTAAGATTCATTTTGTATGGGTATGTACGCTTCCCATAATGTCGACCTTGTTCATAAAAAATGAAATTTAAAAACTCATAATTCGACCTAATTTCATTCATTATTCTTTTTATGATCTCAGGAATAATACACTGGTCAAATCTCTCGCAACGGTCACGCGCACCGTGTATATTATTACTAGCTGTTGCCAGCGACTTCGTCTGCAAAGAATTCGTTATCACTATCCCGCGGGAACTACGCAATTTTCCGGGATAAAAACTAAAGGATAAAGACTTCTCTATCTGTGTCGAATTTCATCCAGATCCGTTGGGCCGTTCTGGCGTGATTGAGTAACAAACAAACATCCATCCATCCATACTTTCGCATTTATAATATTAGTTAGATTAGATGAAAAACTAGCTTCTGCTCGCGACTTCGCCCGCGTTATCCGCGTAACACAGTCGAAAAGTTCATTTGGGCTGTAATTGGGCAACAATACACAAGTGGTTTATCAGTTGAGCGTTTTAAAAAAAAAGTCTACAATGATATTTTTTTCCAGAATTTAACTATTTTGAGTTTTTCTTACCCAGAATAGTTTACTCTATCGATACTCGGAAAAATGTGCATTGTTCAGTCACTTTTTTTTCGTCGTTTTATTTATACATGGAACGTGACGAACAGGAAAAAAAATCCATAGTAAAATCTGGGACACTTTTTTTCTTGTTTGAGATTAACTAAAAGAGTAAGTAAAACCCAAAATAGTTAAATTCTGGAAAAAAATATCATGTAGACTTTTTTTTGAAAAACGCTCAGTTACGAATGGTACTCTCGAGTGATTTCATTTCGAAAATCGCCACCTACTGTGTTCTGTGTGCTTCATCAAAACAAGGTTTTGTCTCAAGTGACTTTATTCCTCACTTTCAGCAGTGTTCGCGCTTCGTATACTATCCTGCCGACGCCTCGTATCACCCACAGGCCTCCGTCCTCTTCTGTCACGTTGTATATTGCGTACGCGCAGTTGTAGCTTGAAGTTAGCTCGTAGTACCTGTCACAAGTTTAGTAAAGGAACTGAAACATATCGTAGCGTAAAAGCCTTGTAGGGCATCACACCACTGAAGTGGCCAATATTTCGACAACGAATACATCAAGTTGTCCCGTAAGTAGGGTAATGGCACCAATGTTAGACACTTATTTACTTTCTAGCGGTTGCCCGTGACTCCGTCTGCGCAGAATTAGCTTATCGCTATCCCGCGGGAACTATGCGATTTTCCAGGATAAAAAAAATCCTATTACCTTCCTCAGGACTGAAAGTATCTCTGTACCAAATTTATTTAAAATCGGTTCAGTGGTTAAGGCGTGAAAGCGTAACAGACACAGACACGATTTACTTTCGCATTTATAATATTAGTAGGGAAGTAGGGAATTAATACGCGGGTGGTAGGGTCTTGTGCAAGGTCCGGATCGCTACCACCATCTTACTGGCTAATCCTGCCGCTAAGCAGCAGTGCTTGCACTGCTGTGTTCCGGTGTGGAGAGTAAGACAGCCGGGGAAATTACGGGCACAAGAGGCAATTCATCTATCTAAGTCCTCTAGGTTGGCAACGCATCTGCAATCCCTCTGGGGTTGCGGGTGTCTATGGACACTAATGGACAGTGGTGATCACTTACCATCAGGTGACCCACTTGCTCGTTTGCCTTCCTATTCACATAAAAAAAACAGATGATCCATTTGCTAGTGTATCGTCCTTGTATAAAAATATATTACCTGTCATAGCTAGACTTGGGAACAGTAAGCTCACAACTTTCCAGTTGCTTGATGGGATATGCAAAGCTCAGCTTGAACGTGTCCCCTGGGTTGAGTTTTTGGAGGAAAGAGTCCGAGGGGATATGTTCTGTAAAAATAACGAAGGGTAGTTCAACATATTGAACCATAAACCATAATTAATTCATCAACAAATCGTGTGCTCGAATTGTTTGCTTAGGCGGTAACTCGAGGCTCTGAGGTGTGAAACTATACATACTCAGACTCACCAATAACTTCAATGGTAATAACCTGAAATATCTCAATCCATGTACCATCTTGACTATAATACACGCTCAGAACCCAATTTCCATGGTCCTCTGCCATCACGGGCCCAATAACAAATTCGTTTCCCTTCTTTTCAAACTCATCTTTGGTTCTCTTCCCATCAAATTCATCTTTCGTCTCAGAATCAATCTTGTACGAGTATAGATTAACTATTCTATAACTTGTCTTGGGAAACATTAATCTGTCTTCATTCTTGATTACTCTATTGTCGATGTAATTGTCGTACTCTTCACTTTCTTGCGTAGAAGTGGTTATGTTTAGTTGTGTGACGTCACCGTTTGGTTTATGTAGATAGTATAAGGCCTTGTTGTATCGGATTTTGGGTGTTGATATTATCGCAACGTTATTGAGGTTACATGATATAAGGAGAGGTGGTAATTCCTCTTTGTATTTAGCTGAAACTGAAACAGAAAATGTCCAATAGGTATGTAGTTTACCTTACGCAACAGTGTTGCCACAACTGAGTTCCCAAAAGGTACATGTACAGAGCTGAAAAGGTACATTTTGGGATAAAAAGGTACATAAGCATTTTTTACTCAATTCTTAACACAACTTCTATCGCTCTCAGTTTTGCTACAACTGTTTGGCGGCGGTTTATAAAATGTTACACATAGTTTTGGATGAGATCAAAAGGTACGTAAACTGGACCCCATTACACATCACACATTGGAGGCTAAAAAGGTACGTCAAATGTGTAAAATGTACGCTAACGGCAACACTGTTACGCAATAAAGCTACCTACCTAGTTGACCCCGCACTAATTCCCAAGCAAATTTTACGGTCACTTTTCATGCTTTTCATACAGCTTTGTACTGGAACTGGCAATGCACAATTCAGTTGAAGGAGTTTTTATATTTAAAACACATTATTACGCCTCGTCTAACCCACTAAGGTCGTTATAACTTTTTATGCCAAAGGGTAACCCAATAACGAATTTATTGGAGAGTAAATAAAATACCGTGACACGCGAATATTAATTATTAAAACGGACAACTCACGTGCTTAGTTAAAATTAGGTCGACATTTGAACAATTCGGGGTCCAGAGGGAGGTTCGCAACCTTGGATCTACATAAATACCTGACCTGCATGACCTGCTATGGGTGGTATATGGGTGCACGCGTCACGGAATGACGAGGATCCGGGTTCGATTCCCGGCCATAGCTTTACTTTCCGGATTTTTCTGTGTTCTAATTTTCAGTGTCGTTTAGATTTTTTTTTCGGGTGCGTCCCACGAGATATAACTACAAAATATCTAATTTCATAATAATAACGTTCACAAGATATAAAGTATAATTTTTTAACGTATAAGGCTTAAATTATATAAGGTTATTTTATATACTTAACTTCAATTTGTATAAGATTTATATGGCCTAATTTCTTTTAACATAACAAACATTTAACCTAACTGAAACAGCTGCAAGACATTGTTTAATTTTCGGCGAGCGAGCGAAGCGAGCGAGCAAGACGGTACGGAGCGGAAGCGACTCGGATAGGTTAGGTTCAAAAGCTAATGCGGGAGCGTAGCGCAGCGAAGTGTTAGTTATTTTTTTTATAACCACCTAGAAAACCCCCTAACCACATAGCAAATTCAATAAACAACTGTGCATTATGCTTTTTGATGTTAGCTGTTATGAACATTATATGCTTTGATCGTTATTTCAATTGATATTATATATAAACAACGTGATACCTTACAAAATTAGATATTTTAAGATTATAATTTTCGTTCATTATATCCAGTAAACGTTATACTAAACGAGTTTATATAAAGTGAGCGTATATATTATGAACATTAGATAATAAGTTGTTATATCTCGTGTTACTTACCCTTTTTTTCTACAGAATACATTTATCGTCGATTTTTTTTAACAATATTTTTTTTATTAACTACCTATGCCTTAAAGTTTAAGAGTCAGGGTTAGGTACGTCATTAGAGAGTCTTGACTGTAAGACCTTTAATTCGGGACCCACTTAGGGTTCATATAGAATATTATACATAGTAGAAAGTCAGAAACGCGAAAGAGCGATATACCTAATACCTACGCGTTGTTAGGACGAGATAGATAAAAGAGACAATTTTTCTTAAAGCTGTGAGTCTGTCGCTCTCGTTTTGGTCATTTCAACGGCAATCTAATCTAACGTAGGTAGCTAGCAGTTACTATATCTATGGTTGTATAAGTATCTGTCATCTCGTATTATGATAATCCAAAGGATTTTTGTTAGTTAAGTAATAAGAAATTTCATTAAGTTTCTGTATTATTGCAGCTCTCGTGAGGCTGATAATTACCTATGCGGACTGCTTTATATTAACTAAAATGAAATAGCTCACTCATGATTTCCGAAACAGCTCGAAACTAGTCGGATCGTTGACAGTCAACTTTTCCAGAATTTAACTATTACAGGTTTTTCTTGCTCAGACTCGTTTCTATACAAAAAAAATGTCTCAAAACTTCCATTCCAGTTCGTCACTTTTTTTTTCGTCGTTTTTTTTAATGTATGGAACGTGACGTACAGGAACGCGTCGTAAAGAAACGGTGATGAAAACCGCTAGCTCTGACGTCACGCGGAACGCAACATGACACTTTTTCGTGCGTGCAGCCGGTGTTCATCGATTTATAACACGTTATTACTTTTAAAAAATCCATAGTAAAATTCCCATGTTTTCTTGTATGAGAATCGATAGGGTAAACGATTCTGAGTACCCTAGGTAAGAAAAACGAAAAATAATTAAATTCTAAAAAAAAATATTAATATTATTGACTTTTCTTTGGAAAACGCTCCGTTACCGACTAAAAATCGCGAGTTACTCGTTCGATTTTTAGTTTATATAGTATTTATATTTGTTTACATATCACGACTGGAATAGATAAACGATTTATGTGTCCACAAAACTGATAATTTTGGGGAAGTCGCAACATAACTTAAACCAAATTAGTTAGGTAGGTATCTTAGATAACTGCAACTATCACTTAAAGATAAAGTTTGTTATGGTCTCATGGCACACACTCCCGGTGGCAACTTTGACTATTGGGAAGTGTTTTTTTATCACCCAATTTCCAAGGACACTATAAAAACACTAAAAAAATTATACGATTATAGACAACCTACGTTTATATGGCCATGAAATGGGTAGGTTGATTAAAAGTGTTATTAAACACGAAACCTTCACGCATTTGCTTAGTAACTTGTAAACTCGTGAATTTAATTCAATCCCTACCGAATCTCAACATTGTAACGAACTCGATAAACTCGATTATTTATACTGCATCTTTCAGCCGTATCGAAATAAAATTGACAAGTTGATAATGATAATATACGTACTGGCAGGCTGTATACTATATCGACGCACTGTCATGCTCTCCGATAGCGCGACGTATAGTAAAAACACACACGCGAACATAACGGCCGTTGAAGGCAAACTGATAGTGTTTGCAGACAAGACATGGTGTTGCTTACAAACAATTCCCAGTTTAAATGTTCGAAGCTATGCGTTTTCCGTGGCATTGGGAAATATAAATCAATCGTTTATAGCAACCATGGTATTTAGATGTTCTTATTATTCTAGCCAGTACATATATGGACTCTAATAGGGCGTAGCAAAACTTTAAACTAAATCTAATACAATGAGTAACAATATTTCTACCCCCTTATTCATTAACGCTCTATTCAATTCAATTTTTATAGTTATAGCTCCATCGATACTGTCGATGATTCTGCCAATTTCGAGGTTGAAAAAGACACTGCTTGTTTTTAATCAGCCGTTGTTCGGTACCTTCGGCGTGCGGTACTCTGATGAGAATCTAAAATACACAACACATACATAAATTGTTAGACTACCTACAAATATAATTTGTTAATTTTTATAAATTTACATAGAACAGTTACAAGGGAGGTGTGTGATAGTGTAAGAAGGAAATTTAAGTTAACAGGGCGAGGAATTTTGGATGGAAGGAGGTCATATAGGGGAGTAACAATTTTGGTACAGTGGAAGATTAACGCTCTATAGGCCTCTGCTAACTTAACAATCGTTTGTCCTTATCTGTCACTGTGACATTTACCTTCCACAGATAAGGACAAACGATTACTAAGTTAGCAGAAGCCTATACTTAGAGCGTTTTATGAATAAAGGGGTTTTTTAAACCATAAGAATAAATATTAAACATGACGTATTGGGGTACCACGGATCGGGGTGTCTTCTAACTACGGGGTAGTTATTATGCGCGTTTGTTGCTACCAATCAATAATGATAATGATTATTTTAATCTAATCAGCCTATATTTATGTCCGACTGCTGGGCAAAGGCCTCCCCTCTCGACCTCCACATCACTATCCAGAACTATATCTGGCTATTCAGTCAGCACCGCGTCCAGGTCATCTCCACCTCGGCCTGCCTTGTCACTGTGGTAACCGTCGGGTGGTACCCATCATGTTGTCATGGCTCATATCGCATCTTCGTATGGCTTATATACGTGCCGGCACGCAAGTCTAACGTTGACGAGTCACGTGGAGGGGATCTGCGCACCCACGGATACCGTATTTTATACTTCTGCGCATACAAGGTCAGATTAGACTTACGTGCCGGCACTTATACTATAAATTTTGTATCGATTATAAGACTATCAGAATAGCACCCATTTTTTAAGACAGTCCATTATGAATGTGTACGTTAATTTGACTTCCGTAGTTCGTGCGCTGTCATGTTACTTCTTTTTTCAAGCGAAGTTGGTTGGTACCAACCAACGCTACACACAATACGCTATATACATAGGTACAATAGTTTAAACTTTAGGTACAAAGCCTTAATTTATAAATACTTTGAAATATCATTTCGTCTCGGTGGTTCACACGCTGAATTGCGTGCGTGGGCGGAACTTTTCTGCTGCAAATGTCACATTAACATTCCATATATCCGCCAAAAAAAGTGTAACGCTCTTAAAAAATATTAACCGCTTTTAACTATTACTTTATGGAGTTAATTCGACAAATCAATTAGTAATAAGTAAACTTTATTAATACATAGATAGGTACTTAACAAACAAAAATCGCTAACTCAAACACATGCTGTTATTTTAGCGTTTACTGTAAACTTAGTAGGTAACGTCATGCCATGGTCCTAGAAGTCGTAGTTTATCTAGGTACTGTAACAGTTACGTGATGATAATGCGTTCCATAAAAAGTACCTTAAGCAAGAAGGGCGATGCTCCATTGAGAAATGTACACTACACACTTCAGCAGGGTGGTTGGGTTTCTGATGCTCAAGTGTATGGCATCAAATGGTTGGCTTAATTTTGAAAAAAAATTACCTACGAAGAAAAACTAACACGGCTGTGTTGTGTAGGGATGTGACATTATTTTTTTCGCATTAATAATCGATTAATAAATAATTGTTTTTTATGTTAATCGATTTTTTCCAAATTTTTTAATGAATTTCAAATTAAACGGTATAAATATTTTATTTATCATGGTTTTATTAATTAAAACTGTTTCAAAAGCACAGAAGGGCTGCCATCGTAGACGCACAAATGGTGTTAATGCGTAGTATCATCTCCATGGGGATAGTATTCTTTGATAGTTCGCGGTCCGGGTTATAAAAGACCAGGCTTAATGTCGGGGGTGGTAGATAAAAAATCGACTATGCTTTATTTTTGATTATAAAAAAATCGATTATGAATCGATTATTTGTAATAAAAAAATCGCGTATAAAAACGATTTTTAATCGATTATTTCCATAATCGATAATTTTTTCACATCCCTAGAGTTGTGCAATCAAACTAACCCAAACAGAAACATCTACCTATTCCAGAATAATTTCAAGACACTTCGTATTCCTTCAGTAAATGTGAATGGGCATTTTCCAAAAAAAAGTCCACATGATCATTTTTTCCAAAATGTAACTATTTTGGGTTATTCTTACTCAGAAACGTTTACCCTATCGATTCTTTTACAAGAAAAAATGTGTCCCAAAATTTCCATTCCAGTTCGTCACTTTTTTAAATACATATAGGTAACCTATCTTAACCTATGTATGATACGTGACGAGGCGGGAAAAAAAATCCATAGTAATCTAGGACACATTTTTTCTTGTATGATTATCGACAGGGTAAACGATTCTGAGTAAGATAAACCCAAAATATTTAAATTCTGGAAAAAATTACATGACTGTGGACTTTTTTTGGAAAACGCTCGAATGGCACCTTCTATTAAGTTTTTGATCACAGTAGGAGCAAGCTAGGATCTGTCTGTTCTGTAGGCTTATTGTCTAACTCGCTCGCAATCGCCATCGTGTTCATTTTGACAATTCATGTATGGGCTGACAATTGGCATCGGAATCAGCTAGCTGTCACATTCAGACAAGAAATGTAAAAATGAACACGATGGCGATTGCGAGCGAGTTAGACAATAAGCCTACTGTGCCTGGATCTAATCAGGAAGACAGAGATCTCAAAACCGAACAAAACCGATCGACATAGCCCAGGTGGTCGCCTGCAGAGAGTGGTAGTCGACATAATCATATTATGCCACAGACAGTCCTGTGAGAGCTTGGGTAGGATGCTTGAGTGGAGGTCTAGAGCAGGATGGAGAAAATGTGGGCACTGTGCAAACTAAGGTGGACGGAGACAACTGTATGCGAAAGGCACATGACTGGGAGAAATAGCATGCATTGGAAGAGACCTGCAGGCTTATTACGTAACTCGCTCGCAATCGCCATCGTGTTCATTTTGACAGTTCTTGTATGAATGTGACAGCTAGCTGATTTCGATGCCAATTGTCAGCCCATACATGAACTGTCAAAATGAAGACGATGGTGATCGCGAGCGAGTTACGTAATAAGCTTGCTGCAATCAGCAGTTGGTTGGGAAATGATTGAAGAAAAATAAGGAAAGGTACTTTAATACTTACCTAACTATTACCTTCACACGGGTCGCACTTACTCGAAGGATATTCTTATCGCACAGGTAAGATTTTTATTTCGATGATTAAAATGGTACGTGTCGAAATACAGGTGATAAAGTGATAAATAACAACAATTATAGCTTAATTAGATAGCATTATATTGAGATCACGTATCCACAATCTTTTTATCCGATAGATAATATTTGAAGAACATGTATTAGCTACAAAAATATCTTTATAATTACAATTTTATTGCATTGATTAAATACACTTAAGCGTTAATAGTATTTTAGTGATAAAATCTATTATTGTCTCGCTCTCAGTTACCGACACATTTACCATAGACATAATTTTGAAAATGGTCAATGATGATGATGAATGAGGTATTTATTTAGCAACAAGAACCTAAGTACAGTGTTTAATAAAAAGCTAAATTTTTAATTTTTTTTGATAACCACCACAAGCAGCCATATTATGATAACTTAACTGCATAGCCTTCAGAGTTGCTACTATTTTTGATGCGTCGTTGACGATTTTTTCTTATCTTATAATTGGATTGGATGAATGCATCTAACGTTCGTAATTGTAATGAATAACAATCGTCTACTCCATTCATTTTAGGACGATAGCGAAAAACGTTCTCACAGTAAACGTCTCAATGATTTTTCTTGCCAATTCAATGTAACATCAACATGAAATTTACTGCGAATGGTTCCCCAATGGGGCAGGAATCAATTAGTTTGACTTAGTACTTATTTACCTAATATCAATAAACACTTAATACGTGAGGCAGTTGCTTGTTAATAGTTTAAAAATTATTTAAAGTCATATTTTCAACTTGCCAAATTTAAATTTGACAGTAGTCATACAGCTTACTGTATCTTACGTCATGATCAATAGTCTACAGCCTAGCTTAGCTATGCCTCATTAACTCCTCGATCCCAATTCATGGTCGTTGATAATCGGCGATCTGGAGATGCTGTTTCTAAAGCTGGATCGTAGTCTGTGGAATCTTTGGGTGCTCCAGTCCCTACTACGTTTGAAGCTCATGACACCGACACCAGCGATGATCACGGCAAAGAGCAACGTGAGGCAGACGATGAGGGCCGTCGAATTGAAGGATGAGGTGGAAGGCGGACCTGAAAAAAAGGAAGTCCTTCGTGTAATTTTGTTACAATCTTTATGCGGAAATCACGAAAGGGCAGGTGAAGAACTTGCAGACACAAATAATGGAGCACCTTATTCGGACGACAGTGTGTTGGTCCTAACAGGTAATTAAAGCTCTTTCTATGCAGGATTTACTAATACATAAAAGCACAAAAATCTGACTAAAATATATCGCTAGGTTGTATGTACATATACAGGGTGTATCAGATACCCCCTAACAATAATCAACTGGGGCATAGCTATTGATTAGCTATAGAAATAGCTATAGAATCTAAAAAAAAATAAAAAAAAAATTGGAGTAATATTTTTTTTTATGTTTTCTATAGGAATGATTACAGTTACAATACTACAATTCCTATAGAAAATATAAAAAAAAATACTCCAATTTTTTTTAAAATTTTTTTTTAGCTTCTGTAGCTATGGTTGTATAGGTACCCCAGTTGATTATAATATTGTTAGGGGGTATCTGATACACCCTGTATGCCAGTATTAGTTACGCCTTTAGACAGTTGTATAAATATTTAACTTGGATCGGATCATTATTCATATTGCTACAACAAAAACAATAGAGGTTGAATGCTTAATACCACCTATTGTCTTTACTTGTTGTTATATAGCGTTAATTATATTTTCTTGTTGATCGGATTTCTTTAATAATCTCGTATATTGCCTTTGTATTTAGCGTTAAAGTAAGTTAAATTAATTGCTGACAAACTATCATTGAAAAGAGGCAAATGGACTTTCAAATGGATATTTATTATCGTAAGTTGACGGTTCGAACAAGGTAATACTGAACAACTCACTTCCAATCATTAGATTGAATGGCTGGCGATCCTCGTGCCTGTTTCCGTTGTCGTTGAACCTGGCTGCCAGGACCCAAAGACCACGCATGTCGCTATCCACGGGCCCGAGCTCCACGAAGCACGATGTTAACCTGTTCACTCCCAAATGAGTGATGCCAGGGAACCTGAAACAATTAAAACCGGTTTATTTAAATCCCTGACAAAATAATTGTAAATTAATGACGAATACAAGCATATTTTGTGTATAAGCACTTAAGCAGCCGAGTTCATTGTTTGGAAAAAGCCGCGAAGCAAAGGCCTCCAAAACACTCAATTCCATGTATTACAAAAATCTACGAATGTGTTCATGAACATGAATTGAAATCAATTTCCTTGCTTCTCGCGTCTATCCATACAGCACACTACACGTGCTTGCGGAGTACCGATATGTTATAGGTTTTGTTTCCAGGACATTATTCGTATCACATTGAATGGTCATATTCATATCCTACTCTGTTTCCTCGATTGTTTGAGTATTCATTATTTAAGTATGGGCACATTGTAATTTTAAAGCGTGTGTTAGCAAATAAATCTAGAAAAACATTTACCTCGTGTAAGGGAAGACGGGAAGAGTGGTTTCATCAGGTGTCGTGATAAAACAGCCTTCAAAGAGATGGTTCAAATTATCTCTTGGGATAGAGATTTCGATGCTTCCGCCGTAGTCTACATATAAGGGTGTTTCTGAGCTGGTTCTGATGTCCCATACTTCAGCTGCATTGTTTTCGGGGTCTAAAAATAACAGAAATGACATGCAATTACTCTCAAAATTACAAACAAACATTAAATGAATACAAATATTATGTTTGAGTACTTACTGGCCCAAGCGATTGTGGCAGGCTGCTCTCTCAAATGCGGGTCATTGAACTGTTGTATGATAGTCCAGTCTCCTATTAGATCCTCAGTCATTGGACCAATCATCACTCTGCAGGAGACGAACTTGCTGCTCTCAAGAGCCGTGATTCCAGTCAGGGTGTTTGCATTAGTCAAAGTGTACTCCTGTCCTGAAGGTATTCTAAGGAGGCAGTTTCCAGTAACACCCGTTTGGTTCAGACTGAGATCAAAGAATCCACCGACGTTGGTCACGTGCTGCAGGACTGGTAGAGTCGTAGTTCCACCTAAAAGGTAAAAGCAGCGTAGGTAAATGAATTCAAATAGTAAGCGTAGTGTAGTGTGGGATGTCACTAGAACAGTTTCTGCATGCACTGTAGGTCATAATTCAGTTGGTTCGATAGTACACAGTTGGAAATAGTACTTACTACTGAACTCTATGCTAACGGGCACTTGTGATTCAATCCTTTCTCCATTTCTGTTGAATCTGGCTCTAAGTGTCCATAGACCGACCATACTTTCGGTAATAGGCCCAATGTCTACAAAGCATGTTGTTATTCTGTTTGCTCCAGCGTGCTCGATACCGGGGTATCTGTCATCCCCGAAGATTGGCAATGTTAGTCCGTGAGGAGAGGTAATGAAGCAGCCTTCAGGTAAGGCAGCATCTTCTCTGACGGCTGCTATTGTGAAAACAGTATTTGGATCGACGACAATATTTTCAACGCCTAGTCTGATCGTCTGGGCTGGTTCTTCTGGATTAGATGGGTCTGAAAATTTATAATAGGATGAGTGCGTTTGCTGCAGATAGTGTTGTAAAAATCAGTATATTTAAGTAATACAAGATGACAGAGAAGAGGGGATAGAAGTTAATAATATTTATAAAAATACTCACGAGCCCATGAAATTGTTGTAGGTTGCCTTCTATCTGTAGTTGCGGAGTCTTGTTGAATAAGGCTCCAAGTGCCAAGCAATGCTTCAGTCATAGGTCCGATCCTCACGGCGCACGACACAAACTGGTTATTGGTCTGTACTTCTACTCCCGACAACATCACCGCATTCTGGAGGAGATACATCTGACCAGCTGGGTTAAGCAGACTGCATGAACCAGTAATAGACCCTGTTTCGTTGAGACTCATGTCGACAAATCCTCCAGTGTGGGTAAAGAACTCGCGCCTTGGAAGATTCTCGGTAAGGAGTGTTGTGTCCTCTGAAACAGTCAGTAACTTAGTGCCAAGAAAATCTCTCATGTTGGTATCTTATACGTTGACGATTTACTTACGTAATTGGGAAACTTGAATGGGTATCCGTAATTCCGTACGCACTCCATAATTGTTTGTCCTGGCGCTCAGGACCCAGTTCCCTAATTCTTCAGCGTCGATAGGTCCTATTTGCACGAAGCAAGCTGTTATCCTGTTGGCACCTGCCCAAATAGTGCCGGGATAGGCGTTTGTTTCCAAGACTGGCAAGATAGTGCCATCTGGGGTCGTTAGGAAGCAACCCTCGAACAAACCATCTTCTCGTCTGATTGACGTTGATATGATAGTACCCATGCGAACATTGTACGACTGTTGAGCTTCCGTTGTTATCGTTCTTGGTACAGCTGTTGGATCCGCAGGATCTGAAATAAATTTTGTATGTACTTTTTGTGAAAGAATAGATTTATGAAAAATTATAGAGATTACAATACAGATAGGATTTTCTTTAGAACAACTAAAGATCAGTTAGACATACAAAACTCTAAATACTTACTGGCCCAAGCAATAGTCATGGGTTGAGTGCGTCGAGTCTGGTCTGACCCCAATACAGTAAGAACCCAGTCACCCAAAAGTGCTTCTGTCATTGGTCCAATAGTAACTCTACAGGAGACAAATTTGCTGCTGGGCCGTATGGTGACTCCAGGAATGCTAGTTGTTGCACCTAAAGTATGTTCCTGACCATCAGGGGTGGTTAAACTACAGCCTCCTCCGACGCCGGTTTGATTTAAGTTCAGATCAACAAAACCACCAATATGAGACAATTCGTGTATGGCTCGGAGATCAGCGTTACCATCTGTAAAGAAAATGGCAGAAATATTGAATTGACAATCCATTTCGCATCCATGCTGGTCTGGGAGCAAAGAAAAAACAGAATCTACCAGTTGCTTTTTTCCCGCGCAGATGGTAAAAGCCCACCGAGGAATGGGCGAAAATCTTAGGAATCATGGTAGGTATAGGCGATGCAGCTAGCAACTCATCAATATTTTGATTCCCTTTTCCACCTATACGTCCACAATCATGCTAAACGTGGCCTTTAGGTCTTGTTACCTTAGGCTCTTCTCTACTCCATAAGGGATAAAGACGTGACTTATTTATGTATATACTAACTTTTGCCCGCGACTTCGTCCGCCTACTCATTTATTGACAAATAGCTTTTGCCCGTGGCTTTGCTCGCGTGTACCAGGAGTATTTCAATCCCGTTTTTCCCCGTTCCCGTAAGAATTTCGGGAAATGCTCCCTTAATGTTTCTCTACACACTTCAAGCAACCTACATGCCGAATTTCATCTTTCTACAACCAGTAAAACGAAAAGCCCCTTTTTCCCGTTCCCGTGGGAATTTTGGGAAATTATCCCTTATAGCTTCCCTACACTCTTCAAGCAACCCACATGCCAAATTTCAGCTTTCTGCGACCAATATAACGAAAAAATCCCGCTTTTTCCCGTTCCCGTGAGAATTTTGCAGTCCTCTCTTAATGCTTCTTTACACTCCCCAAGCAACCTACATGTCGAATTTCAGCTTTTAACAACCAGTAAAACGAAAAGTCTCGTTTCTCCCGTTCCCGTGGGAATATTGAAAAATTGCCTTTTAATGTTTCCTTACACTTATCAAGCAACATAACCTACATGCCAAATTTCAACTTTCTAAGACCAATGTATAACAAAAAATGCCGTTTTTCCCGTTTGTTTCCGTCAGAAATTCAGGAAATACTTTTGTAGTGCTCCCCTATACTCTCCAAGGAACCTGAAGGCCAAATTCCAGTTTTCTACGACCAGTTAAACGAAAAATCGATCCCGTAGAACTGAATATAAATTCCCTTTTTTCCTTATCCCGTGGGAATTTCCTAAAATCCTTAAAACCGTTTTCATAATTATAGTTCATAGAATTTCGTTCAACTGAGTATATAAATCCTGTTTGTTCCTTATCCCGTAGGAATTTCCAAAAATCCTGAAATTAATTTCTTAATGTTGTAATCACCTACTTGTGTACGAAATTGGAAGAGTCTAGTTATTATAGTTACTGAGATAGGGTCACTCGGAATCGAATAAGTACATAAACCCCGTTTTTTTCCGTTCCCGTGGAAATTTGTGTGTGTGTGTGTGTGTGTGTGTCAGGTAGGTATGTGTGTTGTTGTTTTCGTATCAGCGACCCGATAAACCGTACAAACAATACTACCCACTCATAATAATAATATTATAATAATACCCACGTTGCTTTTCAGACTTTGTCACCACAAACATATCTCCCTTTTAGGGGTTGAATTTTCAAAAAACCTGAAACAGGTGTTTACTCATTTATCGTTAGGAATACTCCTGTGAAGTTTCGAATAAAATAGTCTACCTAATCTTGTTTCCCCATACAAACTTTGCCCCCCTTTTTCACCCCCTTAGAGGTAGAATTTCGAAAAATCCGTTCTTATCTCGTGTATACATTATTAAAGGAACCTCTGTCCAAAATTTCAGCTTTCTAGGTTCAAGGGTTTGGGCTGGGCGTTGATGAGTCAATGAGTGAGTCAGGACTTTGCCTTTTATATATATAGAAGATGTATGATTTTGCAAATAGTGTTAACAGCTTAGCATGCCTGATGATGTCTTTTTATTGGGGTAATACGCTCTCTGCGGATTATAATTCTTAATCTTAACTCAATAAACTTACCACCAAGTGCAACGTTCATAGGCAATTGTGTTTCCACCCTAGTCCCAGCATTGTTGAACCTTGCAGCCAAAGTCCATCTTCCAACCATATCAGCATCCATAGGTCCCAAGTCCACGAAGCAAGCAGTTAGCCGGTTCAGACCAGCATGAGCGATGCCAGGATATCTCATATTAGGGAACAAGGGCAAGATGGCTCCGTCAGGGGTAGTAATGTAGCAGCCTTCGAAGAAGCCTTCTTCTCTGCTTAAGAACACGTTTACTATTTCACCAGTATCAGCTACTATTTCTTGTTGGGCAGCAATCATGAGTCTTGGTACTGCATTAGGATTTGAGGGATCTAAAAAAACATTGCATTTTAGATGGCTATTTTCCTAATTCCGTTCACTAACATTCTAATTTCTAACCACGTTTAGATTATTGAATAGCGGTGCGACTCTGGCATCAAATAAGTACCTACATGTGTACATTAAAGTCTAGTTAGCAAAATTAGTTAGTTTAACACTTATAGAAACAGAAGGCTATTTAGATCTTCACTTACTTGCCCACGCGAACAAAGCTGCCTGTCTCCTATGAGTCTGATCAACGTCGTGCTCAATAAGTGTCCAAGTGCCCAGCAATTCTTCATTCATCGGACCAATAGTGACTCTACACGAAACAAATTTAGTACTTTCGTGAATTGTCACTCCGGGTACATTAAATTGTCCATCAAGCAAGTGGAATTGCCCATCAGGTGTTAATAAGCGGCAACTCTCAACTTGTTTGTGAATGTTATCAAGACTTAGATCAACCATGGCTCCAATGTTAGTCAAATATTCTAATGCCGGTAGTTCCATTTCGGCTCCAGCTGAAAGCAAGGAAATATTTTATTAGAATCTTTATTTAGTTTTCGAAGTATTAATTTAGCATTGGTAACTAGGCCACTTACTGTTACGACTCAAGATTATAGTCTGCTGTGATTCAATCAGAGCACCATCGTCATCAAAGAACGAAGACAAGGTCCATCTGCCCATCAATGAATCATCGAGGGGTCCAAGGTTAGCACCACAGGACCAGAGACTAGTGGACCTTATGAACTCGAAGCCGGGGTAAATGTTGGTAGCCGAGACAGGCATGATAGTGCCATCAGGAGCGGTGATGACGCAGCCCTCGTAGAATCCAGGATGCCACGGCACATCCACAATGACTATATCACCGAACGTTCCGACTGTGTTTTGTTCCGGCGCAGTTATTACTTGTCTTGAAGCTTGCGATGGGTTCCATGGATCTATGATAAAACAATGCGTGAAAACAGTGAGATTCTACCACATATTAAGACGCCTTTATAATAATTGATGTTATAGTATATTTTCACTTACTCGCCCATCTAATGGTGGCATGAATACGTCTCTCCCTTTGACCAGTGATTTGATGCATTAGGACCCATTCCCCAAGCAAGTCGGCTGTCATAGGTCCAATGGTTACTCTGCAGGACACGAATCGGCTGCTTCTCTGTATATTGACTCCGGGTTGGTTTAGTGTCGAATCAAGGACAAATATTTGGCCAGCAGGGTTCCTCAGCATGCAGGTGCCGACGTTACCAGTTTGATTTAAATTAATGTCAATAGTTGCCCCAATATGAGTCAAATGGAACGCTGGTGCGAAGTTCGTGATCCCATCTAAAGATAAAAGAAGCACCATCATTATTGTCACTTAAATACTACTCACATTTTTATATTTTTTCTGTGTATTTACGTGTTTCTTACCATCTTGTGAAATAGTGAAACTCTTTATGGATTCCGTTCTTGTTCCAACATTGTTATTGTAACCCGTCAACGTGTAGCGGCCCATCATATCAGCGGTCACAGAACTAATCTCCACAATACAATTGACCATCCTCGTGGCTCCAATAAGAGCAATATCCGGATAATGGCTGTGGAACAGCATCGGAATAACTGTCCCATCCGGAACGGTTAAGAAACAACCTTCGAACGTTCCCATCTCGCGGTTCACATCTACAACGACTGATTCACCCAGGTTAATAGGGAAATGTTCTTCAGGAGCTATTATTTGCTGTCTTGCTTCCATCGAGGGATTCGCCGGATCTATGAAGAGAAAAACAGACTTTGGATGAAAATCGATTATTGGAGACTGAGAGTACTCTATATTTATTGCGAAGCAATTTTAATGTTAATTGTGTGTATTAGGAAATTCAATTTAACTAATACTCATTACTTTACTCATTAGTCAATTTGTATGAACTTACGCGCCCATGCAATAATGACAGGTTGTCTTCGCTGCAGTCCAGTACTCTGCTCCACCAAAATCCACTGTCCTAGCAGAGACTCCGCCATCGGTCCAATGGTCACTCTGCATGACACAAGCTTAGAACTGGAATGTACAGTAACACCAGGCAAAGGAGTTGTTCCAGGGGTGATGCTGTATTCGATTCCGTTAGGAGCTTGCAGACGGCAGATTGAAGTCACTCCTGTTTGATTTAGGTTGATGTCGACAACGTCTCCTATGTGTGTCCATTGTCTTATTCTTGGTTCTGTTCTAATTCCGGCTGAAATATTGTTCGTTAAATGTTACAATCTTTTTCATAATATAATATAATATAATAGATTTAAGAAGCTTAAGTAGTAACAACGTTATTAGCAACAGCTTTGTGACTAAGCTATGCCAAAAACCCGCTAATTTGAATGAAGCTGATTTCTTGCGTCTTCGAAAACTTACTGTCCTGTGCAACATGGAAGTCCTGTTTTAATTCAATAGACCTCCCCTCCACATCGTGTCTCGCAGATAGAGACCAAGTGCCCCACATCTCAGCATCCAAAGGCCCCAGTTCCACAACACAAGCGGACATTCTGTTCGACAGCACGTGTTGTATATTAGGATAGTTCCTTCCGTACATTGGCAAGTGAACACCAGCTGGTGTCGTGAGGAAGCATGTCTCGAAGAACCCAACAGTTCTGGTGATCAGTATCTCTACTGTCGATCCTGATGTAGCCCATATGTTTCTTGGCATGTCTGCAGATACGAACCAGGACTCTTCGGATGAGTTTAATGGATCTATAAAAAATATTATATTTTAGTTTAGTGACTGAGCAAGTGACTAAACAGCTACTTACACCAATGCAAATTTTGAGCGGTCTTTTGTTTCTACGTCTTCAAAACTAAGCTTATAGAATGGGATAATCAAATGAATTATGTGCATTTTGTTTCTAACTAGAAATTGATTTGTCACTTCGATTTTATGATTTTATTGATTTATTTCGTTTTAAATGTAAATTTCATTAAAATAATGACTGATGAAAAAATTTTTTTTTCTATACTTACTTGCCCATTGAAAAGTGACTGGCTGCACTCGTTCCGTGTTATCTAAGTTCTTCTGAATCAAGAACCATTCTCCGATCAAGCTGTCTTCCATGGGGCCTATAGTCACCCTGCAAATAACATATCGATCGGCGTTCTGAACAGTGACTCCTGGTATGTTGGTAGCTGCACCGAGGGTGTGCTCTTGGCCAGCGGGATCTCTCAGAACACAGGTGGCGGTGTTGACAGTCCGGTTCAAACTGACATCGTAGGTTTTACCGGTGTGTGTCAAGTATTCTAGGGCTGGCATATGCGTAACGCCATCTGGGAAGAATGATTCAACGTCAAGAGTTGGTTTGCTTATACGGCCAGCAAAAAATTTGTCTATCACTTTTCATCCAACTTCCTAAACGGTAATTTTCCTGAGTTTCGTTGGAAGTTTACAAAAATTCCACATGAACTCCCAAAAATTCATCGTTGTCTTCATTAACTTCAAATGAAGAACATCCGTGTAAAATATCACGCCTCTAGACTACGCGGTTGAGATTTTATATGCGAACTCAATTCCGTAGTATACCAGGATAAGACTTTAGCCTATTAGTCATTCCAGATATCTACTAGATACATGAAAGTTATCAGTTCATCCAAACCCTGCCCATGTCCAACATGACATGACATGAACACTAATGACATGTCATGTCATTAGTGTGAAAAATTTCAAATGTACAGACAGTCACAAATTTTCCCATATAAAGTGATAATATTTAATGTATTTTGTATATTATGTAATTTTTTATAATTTGTATCTATTCATGACCTCGGGTTAGCCGGGGAGCAGGCAACTGTACATAGTTTATCGTTATTCTTATTCTATTAGGAAAGCCATAACCATAACTCACCCTCTTCATGGATATGTATCGGCTGCTGAGCTTCGATGAGGTTGCCATCATGCAAGAACCAAGCAAGCATGGTCCATCTCCCTATCATGTCTGCGTTAATAGGACCCAGCTCCGCATGGCAGATGTTGATGCTGGTGGGTCTCAAGGTCCAGGAAATGCCGGGATAATTCGTGTTCTCTGACAGAGGCAATGTGGCTCCATCTGGAGTGGTGATGAAACAGGCTTGGAAGAGGCCGGTCTCTCTTCGCTGGTTCGCTACGACGTAGGTGCCTAGATTCGTCTTGTAGTGTTGAATGCCGGTTAGCACTCTCTGCCGCGCTGTAGCACTAGGATTTGCGGTATCTAAAATGAAAATTATGATAAATGATCATAATCATCATCATATCAGCCATAGAACGTCCACTGTAGGACAATAGGTCTCCACCATAGACCTTCAGTTGCCTCGGTTGGAAGCGGTATGCATCCATCACATGTAATAAGTAATTACATTAGGTATATTATAAGTTTAGTGGTTGCGATTTGCGATGCTTCCTAATCATGTTGGAGATAAAAACATATTTATGTTGATTCCGAAATTTCCACCAACCCTCCGAAAAAAATGCTCCTAAATACCCCCCTTTTTCCGCAGATGTGGGTGATATTTGTTTTGGAACGTCTAATATTGGTTGTCTACCTCATCTGTTTGAATCCACTGGAAACTCTGGAAACTAGAGGCACTCGTAAGAAATTTCAACCAAAGTTTAGCACTTTAGGTACTTTGCTATCTCCGCAATATAGTGAAGTTAAGTCATAGCAAGACCATTTTTTTAAACAATCGATGGATGTTTGAGCTATCGGAATTTACGCGACATTGTATTACTTTACAAGGTGGTGAACATACCGGCCCACTCAATACTAGCCGGTTGGCTTCTCGTAGTAGCCCCTACAGTTTCAATCAGCATCCAATCCCCTAGCAGCGCCAGCGTCATCGGTCCAATGGTCACTCGGCACGACACAAAGCCGGTGCTGGGTTGGGCGTTGACGCCGACCGTGTTGAGCGACGCCAAGTCGACTTCGAGACCGCTGGGATGACGCAAGCGACATGTCCCTGTGCCACCGGTGTTGCTGAGGTTGATGTCTACGGTCGCTCCGATGTTGGTTTGGAAGCGGATTGTGGGGAGCGTCGTTTGGGCTGAAATAAAGATCGATTTTAGTCGAGAGACCTTGGGATTCCGCGGAAGCCGTGTGTATTAGTGCTACGTTATTCTTGTACGAGTAGTCGAGTAAGGACTTTTACATACACAGGCAACTTGTAGAAGTCTCAAATGATGAGAACGAGTTTCGAGCTTTTAAAAAATATATTATTTTTAAAGTTTTGGTAACGCAATAGTCATGCTATAAGTAAACGTGGCCTTTATGTCTTGTTACCTTAGGCTCTCTTTACCCCGTTAGGGATAAAGACGTGATTTATATATGTATGTAACGTAATAATTTCGATGATATATAAATAGGTACCTAATCCAAATCAAAAGAAATCAAGAAAATTAGTTCCATGATATCAAAGATAAGGAAACGCCCACTTTTTCAAACATGATGATTAATTACAATCAGCTTCTAGTTAAGCCTACTAAGCAATTTAAACTTTTCTTCATTGCGTAATGTTGTAACTGCTTCGTTTCAGAAGGGAAAATCCCGTTAAGTACACTTAAAATCAGTTGATCTCGAGGAGCGTTTATGATTGGTTCAATTTGGTTTTCCGATATTCATACAACTAATGCTTCCTAAGACATACTGGACGATTTTACTCTCTTGAACAGTTGTACTGATGGAAGCATTACAATAGTACAGTACAGCTCGCCAAAGTAATTCTATGTAATTATTGAATCGGGCATTATTTTGCGGAGGTCCATATTTATGAACAAAAATTGTTTACCTTGCCTTGCTACTTACTCCCCTACCAAGCAAGGAGTAGCAATGTATTTTTTTTCAATAAGTGTTCATCACTATTAGGTATGAATTATGAACCAATCCTTCAGAATACAAACTCCTGAAAAGCTCCTTTAACTGGCCCACTTGTCTTGAAATCACTTCCATTTTTACCAGGAGTGTAATTTGCTCCAATCATCCGTGTTTCCGGAAAATATAATCTAGGGTTCTTCAAGGCCAGAGTGAATAGGCTGTTACTGAACCAAGTGAGATACATAGGTACACCTTCAGCCTCGTCGGCACTTTCCATCAGGTGACAGAGTTCAATAACTGGTCAGTCATACGTAAAAAAAACCTGCATCACTCATTCAATCACTACAATAGCTTCAATACTAAATTTACAGTAGACAGTTGTGCAATCAATTTTCACACCCGAACATAGAACAAGGAAAGACAAAGCGCCCAAGATGGCTTCCATTTGATAATTGGTTAGGTATTCCCAAAGAAGGATGATAAAAACACTGACCATTGGCATGGTTGGAAAGGTATATCGTCACTAGGCACAAGAGCTGCCACCGCATTTTGTGTACACCACGCCGCAAAAGTTTTCACAAACTACAACTTTGGGCAATGCATTTCTCTATATAACCCAGTAATATCTAAAGCTGATGATACACTACAGTGCGATACGATTGTTCGAGCAGTAATCAATAAATCTTTGTGTTGGCGCTACACTACGCGCTTTGGTATCTTCATCGTGGGGAAAGAAGTCGCAATCGCATAGAGAACCTCTCTTCAGGCAGATGGGATGACTGGATATTCTAAAGTCCAAGGAATCTTTCATTCGTTCTAACAGTTTGTCTATTCGATGACTGTCGCTTAGGCTCGCTACTCGCTGCAATTATCGTAATAATAAATCGTAGTAATAATCTTCATATCGCAATTCGCAAGTCAAACGAAAATGCATCGTTTTCTTTTGCAAAAAATCTAAGGCGAAGGCCACACAGGAGAGACGGGGCGAGGACGCGTCGTGGGCGCAGTGCAGCGATTTTGCACGCGACGCATCCTCGCATCGTCTCTTCAGCCCGTCTAGCACGACAGCGCACAATAGTCGCGTCGCGCGCGAGATAGACCGATTGTCCGTCTTTTTCTTACTGTAAGTTCTAGAAAGAGACGGGTAGTCTATCTCGCGCGCGACGCGACTATTGTGCGCTGTCGTGCTAGACGTGCTGTTGTGTTGTGGATGGTTGTGATTTGCATCGCGTCGCGTCTTTACCTTCTTCTTCATACAAACAAGTATTTCGGATTTTCAAATAAACTGAAGGCTCATTTCTTTTTGGCTTGACTTAACTTTAGTGGGTAGTCCTTACAGCATTTTTATGCCGTAAGCGTATCTAATTAGCGTTCAGTTAGTATCTTTCAGTGTCCTGTTGGTTTAATTAAAAAACATCGTGATATGCCAAAATTGTATTACAATCATTTGTTTACGTCGTAAGTTGGAAATAACTTTTTTAAGTTCCACTGAGCAGTATAATCTGGCTTATAACTAGGTATTTATAAAGTTTTATTTGAGTATCCGACATAAAAAAATAAACATTACTCATACTAAGATTGGAAAGTATTATATATACTTAGTGAAACATTTAAAAACAAAGAAACTAATGTACTTAAGTATTTCTTTTAATTTCATTTAGTTATTCACTATATTTAGGCACCTACCTGAAACTAGCGATAGCGTGCAAATTCCTAATAAGAAACACGGGATAAAAGATGAAATTAACGGTGTATTTATTTTAATTTGCCTTCTGTTTTTAACTGTAATTAAAGCCAATCAATTATTAATCTTATATTGTATGTATGTAGAATTTTTCATTGTAATCTAATCATCTTTAATTGACCTGGATAAATTGCAGATTTTTACACAGATTCGTGCTTAAATCACACATGTTTAAGGCTTAATTAAACCCAGCATACAGGGTGTAACGAACACCCCCTAACAATAATTCACTGGGGTATATAACCGTAACTATAGAAGCTAAAAAAATATATTTTGAAAAAAAATAGAGTAAACATTTTTATACCTATTTTCTATAGGAATGTTAGGTACCTACCTAGTACCAACTATAATCATTCTATAGAAAAAAAAACTCCAATTTTTTTCAAAATATATTTTTTAGCTTCTATAGCTAGGTAGGTATGCTTATATACCCAAGTGAATTATTGTTAGGGGTGTTTGTTACACTGTATAAAGTTTTATTTTGACCTTATTTTTCCACAAAGCAATGAAAGGTAATTAAACTCATGGAGACTTTATTATCTAAAGCTGCGGCTGGTCACGTAGAGATAATCGCCTGCCTGTTTGGCTGCGGTTGTAATCAACGTCTCGTTCGAATAGGAAACTACTAGAATAATTTTCTTCCGTCGTGATGTGCCTACCTCTCTTTTTTTTAAAATCTAGACACGAAAAGCGTGTCAGCCAAGTTCGAAGTGAGAGGAACTGGGGCCTTACCATGACGTCCTAATTCCGACGCAGTTCAAGTTTTAGCTGTCACTTTTAGTATGAATCTGACAGCGAGCGGACCTAAACTGAAACGCATTAAGACGTCATGGTACGGCCCCTGGTGACGCTGCCGTGCGTATATTTATACGATTGAATTTATAGGGAACCTGTAGGCTTATTACGTAACTCGCTCGCGATCACCATCGTTTTCATTTTGACAGTTCATGTATGGGCTGACAATTGGCATCGGAATCAGCTAGCTGTCACATTCATACAAGAACTGTCAAAATGAACACGATGGCGATTGCGAGCGAGTTACGTAATAAGCTAGCTGGTCGGCATCGGTGCTCATATTTATAAATTTCGTAGACATTCTGCAAGTTGTCTTAGAAATTGTTCTGACTCGGCAGATGGTTGGGCTTATTTGATTGCACTCCCTTTTGGAGGTTTTTTCTTTATAATTTTTAATTCAAAATTAAATCACCCTTTTGACTTCGACCAACGTAAATAAACATTTTCCATCACAATTAAAAAATCCTGAAATACATTTACATGACGAATCAGTCAAGGCAGCCATTTGCTAAGCCACTCTCTTTGTGGCCATAAATACCTTTTTTTTACAAGACACGTACATAATTGTATGTAATCAATGATATTACATATAAACTGGGAGTAGATATGTCACTACCGCGCCCGAGTTGAAGATTCATAACATATCTATACTATGAAATAT
Organism: Pandemis heparana; assembly: GCA_963854515.1. Taxonomy (NCBI): domain Eukaryota; kingdom Metazoa; phylum Arthropoda; class Insecta; order Lepidoptera; family Tortricidae; genus Pandemis; species Pandemis heparana. The sequence continues at coordinate 9,007,855 of OY978026.1, read as the reverse complement.
CATTGTATGTAATGTACTGTTCGTCAATGACACTATCAACAGAGCTCCTAAATGTCCTTTGGACTGATGAATGACGAAGAAAAACCAGAGTACCTATAGTCGAGTGACTAGTCGACTACTACTCATGTTTATGGTGTAAATATAATATTCATATAGTTACCTACAATTTTACATTTATCCACAGTGTCCTAAAATTAATCTGATATCGATATAAAAAACAAGCACGCGGGTCTCCTGATGGGAGCACTCACCGCCGTTCAGGACACCCATAGCATAGAAGGGATAAGAATGCGTTGTCGGGCCTTTAAGAAAATAATAGACTGGTTTTTTCTATCTCTAGGTTGTAACGGTTCAGAAAAATTGGCATCGCTAGCTGATTCCAGGGTTTAACCGTGCGTGGTAGAAGTTAGGCGAGAAAATGAACGGAATTCCAACTGTTGAAGTAGTTGGGCGAAGGGATAGGCAAATGACCTTGCCCGTTTGTGACGTGGCAAGCAGTCCGATCAACGCGACATCTGTTAAATAATCGACGCGTGAACTCGATGCGAATGGGCGCGGGCTGATGGATTGAAATATTGCACTGTGATGTTAGTAGATGGCGCTTGCTTTAGTTTTCCGATTGCCTACACAGACACATCATAATGTTCAAATCAGATTTTGCAAAAATAATAAAAAAAAATAACATTTCGGCATTCGTAACGTGGCCTTTAAGGTCTTGTTACCTTGGGCTCTGTCTGCTTCGCAAGGGATAGAGACGTTATTTATGTATGTATGTGATATTAATACATGAGAAAGTTTGTGACGATGTGAGTGTGTATGTATGTTTGTTTCTTCTTCAAGCTACAACAACTGGACGGATTTGGATGAAATTTGGAACGAAGACAGTTGGTACCCTAAATTAAAACAGGCTACTTTTTATCCCAGAAAATTGCAGTTTCCGCGGGATAGTGATGAACGTGACGTCAAAGGTGTCCAGAGTCTGTCTAGAGTCGCAACGTAAATTATTATTGCAGAATAAAGTAAAACTTGAACGTATGCGGGAAAGGTACAGAATAAGGTATGGTTTTTCCAATGATTATTTTCAAAACCGATATCTGATGGTCCGAGGGGACCCCAAACATAAATCCGTTATCAAAAATGAAAAAGGTGGCCACCATTTTGAATTCTTTGAGTTTTGGACCGATTATTTTCAAAATCGATATCTGAGGATCCGAGTGGTCGTCAAACACAAATCTGCTATCGAAAATGAAAAAACTGGCCGCCATTTTGAATTCTGTACTTTTTGAACCGATTGTTTTCAAATTCGATATCTGAGGATCCGAGTGGACCCCAAACATGAATCCGTTTTTAAAAATGAAAAAAGTAGCCGCCATTTTGAAAACTTTTGTTTTTGGACTGATTGTTTTCAAAATCGATATCTGACGATCCGAGTGATTCCCAAACACGTATCCGTTATATAAAATGTAAAAAGTGACCGCCATTTTGAAATCTCTAGTTTTTGAACCGATTGTTTTCAAAATCGATATCTGAGGGTCCGAGTGGTCCCCAAACATGAATCCGTTATCAAAAATGAAAAAAGTGCCCGCCATTTTGAAATCTTTAGTTTTTGGACCGATTGTTTTCAAAATCGATATCTGACGATCCGAGTGGTTCCCAAACACGAATCCGTTATATAAAATGGAAAAAGTGACCGCCATTTTGAAATCTTTACTTTTTGAACCGATTGTTTTAAAATTCGATATCTGAGGATCCGAGTGGTCCCCAAACATGAATCCGTTTTTAAAAATGAAAAAAGTGGCCGCCATTTTGAAAATTTTTATTTTTGTACCGATTGTTTTCAAAATCGATATCTGACGATCCGAGTGATTCCCAAACACGTATCCGTTATATAAAACGGAAAAAGTGACCGCCATTTCGAAATCTCTAGTTTTTGAACCGATTGTTTTCAAAATCGATATCTGAGGGTCCGAGTGGTCCCCAAACATGAATCCGTTATCAAAAATGAAAAAAGTGCCCGCCATTTTGAAATCTTTAGTTTTTGGACCGATTATTTTCAAAATCGATATCTGACGATCCGAGTGGTTCCCAAACACGTATCCTTCATATAAAATGGAAAAAGTGACCGCCATTTTGAAATCTTTACTTTTTGAACCGATTGTTTTAAAATTCATTATCTGAGGATCCGAGTGGTCCCCAAACATGAATCCGTTATCAAAAATGAAAAAATTGCCCGCCATTTTGAAATCTTTAGTTTTTAGATGGATAGCTTTCAAAATCGATATCTGAGGATCCGAGTGGTCCCCAAATATAAACCCGTTATCAAAAATGGAAAAAGTGGCCGCCAGCTCAGATATCGATTTTAAAAACAATCTGTTCAAAAACTAAACATTTCAAAATGGTGATGACTTTTCTATTTGTATAACGGATACGTGTTTGGGAACCACTCAGATCGTTAGATATCGATTTTGAAAACAATCGGTACAAAAACTAGTTTTTAAAATGGTGGACACTTTTTTCATTTTATAAAACGGATTCTTGTTTGGGGACCACTCGGATCCTCAGATATCGATTTTGAAAACATTTGGTCCAAAAAGTACAGAATTCAAAATGGCGGCCTGTTTTTTTAATTTTCGATAGCAGATTTGTGTTTGATGACCACTCGGACCCTCAGATATCGATTTTAAAAATAATCGGTCCAAAACTTAAAGATTTCAAAATGGCGGCCACTTTTTTCATTTTTTATAACGGATTTAGGTTTGGGGACCTCTCGGAACCTCAGATATCGGTTTTGAAAATAATCGGCCCAAAACTTAAAGATTTCAAAATGGCGGCCACTTTTTTCATTTTTGATAACGGATTTATGTTTGGGGACCTCTCGGACCCTCAGATATCGGTTTTGAAAATAATCGGTCCAAAAACTAAAGATTTCAAAATGGCGGCCACTTTTGTCATTTTTGATAACGGATACGTGTTTGGAGAAAACTCGGATTCTCAGATATTGATTATGAAATCAATCGGTCGATAAACTAAAGATTTCAAAATGGTGGCCAGTTTTTTCATTTTTGATAGCAGATTTGTGTTTCACGACCACTCGGACCCTTAGATATCGATTTTGAAAATATTCGGTCCAAAACTTAAAGATTTCAAAATAGCGGCCACTTTTTTCATTATTAAAAAGGGATTCATGTTTGGGGACCACTCGGATCCTCAAATATCGATTTTGAAAACAATTGGTCTAGAAAGTAAAGAATTCAAAATGGTGGCCAGTTTTTTCATTTTCGGTAGCAGATTTGTGTTTGACAACCACTCAGACCCTCAGATATCGATTTTGAAAATAATCGGCCCAAAACTTAAAGATTTCAAAATGGCGGCCACTTTTTTCATTTTTGATAACGGATTTATGTTTGGGGACCTCTCGGACCCTCAGATATCAGTTTTGAAAATAATCGGCCCAAAACTTAAAGATTTCAAAATGGCGGCCACTTTTTTCATTTTTGATAACGGATTTATGTTTGGGGAGCTCTCGGACCCTCAGATATCGGTTTTGAAAATTATCGGTCCAAAAACTAAAGATTTCAAAATGGCGGCCACTTTTGTCATTTTTGATAACGGATACGTGTTTGGAGACAACTCGGATTCTCAGATATCGATTTTGAAATCAATCGGTCGGTAAACTAAAGATTTCAAAATGGCGGCCAGTTTTTTTCATTTTTGATAGCAGATTTGTGTTTGGGGAGCTCTCGGACCCTCAGATATCGATTTTGAAAATAATCGGTCCAAAAACTAAAGATTTCAAAATGGCGGCCACTTTTGTCATTTTTGATAACGGATACGTGTTTGGAGACAGCTCGGATTCTCAGATATCGATTTTGAAATCAATCGGTCGGTAAACTAAAGATTTCAAAATGGCGGCCAGTTTTTTCATTTTTCATAGCAGATTTGTGTTTCACGACCACTCGGACCCTTAGATATCGATTTTGAAAATATTCGGTCCAAAACTTAAGGATTTCAAAATGGCGGCCACTTTTTTCATTTTTAAAAACGGATTCATGTTTGGGGATCACTCGGATCCTCAGATATCGATTTTGAAAACAATTGGTCCAAAAAGTAAAGAATTCAAAATGGCGGCCAGTTTTTTCATTTTCGGTAGCAGATTTGTGTTTGACGACCACTCGGACCCTCAGATATCGATTTTGAAAATAATCGGCCCAAAACTTAAAGATTTCAAAATGGCGGCCACTTTTGTCATTTTTGATAACGGATACGTGTTTGGAGACAACTCGGATCCTCAGATATCTATTTTGAAATTAATCGGTCGAAAAACTAAAGATTTCAATATGGCGGTCTTTTTTATTTTGATAACGGATCCATGTTTGGGGACCACTTCGACCTTCAGGTATCTTTTTTTTTCTTCTTTCTAATGATAGACTATACATTAGAGTACTACTAGCTTAAATATCAAAATTTTTCATGCAGTAATTCCTACCAAAATCCTATTTCCCATGCTTGTTCGCTAAACAGCAAGTAAGTATAAACCAACCTGCCACTAAGTTCCAAAAAAATCGGATTGAAAATAATCACTTTTAAGTTTAATCACTGTTAAGGTATTATACGTGCGACGCGAACGAGTACGACGTTTTGAAGCACTGTTTCGCGCCTATTCTGTGACTCAAACAACATGCTTAGCCAAACCAATATGAAAAAACGCGAAGCGAATTTGGCAACGTCGCGTCGCTTACGCACTGCCGCCCCCGAGCGAACATGCAACGTTGCTTTTTTCTTATTATTTTCATACATCTTATCCAAATTATTTTTTTATTTATTTATCTATTATTTTTTTATTTTTTTTTACTAACATTTTTGGTTTTATCTTAATATTATTTCGTTGTATTATCTTTTTAACATTTTTTTGGTTTACGAATTTTTTTGTACATTGAAAAGCGCCTGATTGAATGTGCGGGCAAATATTGCGTTCGCCCTTTTCATAGGCTCAGGGCAGTACTACTCTCTAAAGCCTTATTTGTTGGCTAATTGAAGCAAACGCACCGTGGAATTTTAATTATGACTTACTAGAGTAACCTCGTCGAGATTGGTAGCAAACAGATTTGTTTCACCCGAGCAAAACTTGTACAAAATATGTTCGAGACTCTAAGGGCAAACGAATTTTTGTACTAACTACGACATAAAGGAATATTTTTTCGCCGGTGAATTCTAAGTCAAGGCATGTTTTATAGAATGTGCAGTTTTCAAAACCCCAAATTGTGTATTATCGCCATAAAACATGCACAAAAACAACCAATTTATGAGCTTTTGCCTATCCCTTCGCCTTAAAGTATCGCGTGTTCACTTTTGAATACTCTGTACTGTACCTAATCTCTCACTCTTATACATAACCCCCTTATTCATAAACGCTCTGTACTATAGGCACAGAATACTAACGTACAGAATGGCCACGCTCCGCCCCGCACCTATTCGAGTTACCCCACCCCTCAAGCGCAGTCTGCCGGAAAGCTGCTGGCCTGGCAACTAGTAGGGCTCGCGACGCGATGTATGTCGGCCGCACGTCACAAGTTCGGGAACCTATCCTACCTACTTCATTTTATAAAACATTAGAAAATTAATGCTTTCTGAAATTATCGCGATTAATACATGAAATAACTACAGAATCATTCGCTTAAGTTTGTTGTCGTACATCTATTGTTATTGAAAATAATAATGCTTAAATACACAGACAGACACATTTTAAGTAAGTTTAAATAAATAGATAACGATTAAGTACATTTATTTGCACACATCTAAGCCATATCTTTAGTATATTTATGTCATTGGTAGTACTTATAGTACTAGGTTTTTGCGATAGACAGCCCTGTGTATCTTACGCACACATTGACGCGTGTACAGACGACGTCGTGCCTGTGTTCATTTCAGAACGCGGATTTTGTACGTCGTGGCCGCCGTGTGCTATAGGCTTCTGCTAACTTAGTTATCGTTTGTCCTTATCTGTCACTTTGACATCTACCTTTCACAGATAAGGACAAACGATTGCTAAGCTAGCAGAAGCCTATCTTAGAGCGTTTATGAATAAGGGGGAAAGTACTTATGTATTTTTAGGAATTAAATCAAAAAGATAGGCAGCAATCTTTTTAAAAACATTTATATTATCAAAATATTCAAAACAGTACCTACCTGACGTATTTAGTACTTACCTACTTAGTTAATTTTAGTAGATATGTAACGAGGTTTGGATAATTTGGTATGTAAGACAGGCAGAAGGATATACTTAGGCGGTAAAGGGCATCATTCACCAATTAAGATAGCACCCATGCCTTTTTCAAAATTAGAAAAAATCTGGTTAATTATTTCTGTTAAACTGACAAAAAACTGTCATAACAGACTTTCCGGTCGGGCGCTTCTTTTCTGTATTAAAATGGTATAACAATACAATATAAAATAAATAATTTATTTAACACCACAATTTCAGTACAAAATAGGTAATACAGAAATAAAAAACAAAGTAGACAATATAGGCGAACCAAAATAAACGAAATAGGTATAAACTTGAATACAAGGCATTACAAAACGTGCAAATAGTTTCCTGATTGCAGCCTGATAATGTGGCATAATAAGCCCTGGGAACTATTTCCGCTTAAATATGCACTTATCCCAAATACCTTGTCCACCTAAAACTATTCCTATTTTTAGCTTGTTGCTGACTGGTCATTACAATTTTGCGTTTGAGAAACGGTGAATCCTGAATGCGTGGTTGGATCCCCTCAATTTACGCAGTAGCGGTGGCGATGACCCAATTGATGTAGGGAGTCAGACGCGTGTTGATGCTGGGGTACCAGCCGTCAGCACAGCCTTGGACCCACGAGTGGACGCCCACTATGAAGCCGTTGACGAGGAGAGGGCTGCCGGAGTCACCCTGCGAGACAAAAGAGGATAAAGCAAGACTCCAAGAAAACAGATGGATTCTATCTGCTAATTGATCCACCGCACTTTGATTGTGATGGACGATCAGAAACTGATTGACTTGAATTAAGTAATCAATGTTGAACCTTTGTTTACATTATAAATACAAACAGCCTAGAGCCACTATCGATACCTACTAAATACGATTAATATTTTTGAATATTTATTATTATGTTCCTAAACGGAGAGGAAAGGGGGGGGGGGCACTGGAAAGCCGCGAAGCCTCTATAGAGTCCTTCGTTAAGTACTAAGTCAAAGATAAAGTCGGCCAAATTGGTCTACCTATCACATTTCGTTTCGGCACAAGTTCGGGAACCTATCCTACCTATACCTACTTCATTTTATAAAACACTAGCTGTTGCCAGCGACTTCGTCTGCAAAGAATTCGTTTATCGCTATCCCGCGGGAACTACGCAATTTTCCGGGATAAAAAAGAGCCTATGTGCTATTCCAGACTTTTCTCTAAGTATCTATGTGCCAAATTTCATCCATATCCGTTGGGCCGTTCTGGCGTGATTGAGTAACAAACAAACATCCATCCATCCATCTATCTATCCATCCATCCATCCATCCATCCATACTTTCGCATTTATAATATTAGTTAGATTAGAAAATTAATGCTTTCTGAAATTATCGCGCGATTGATACATGAAATAACTACAGAATCATTCGCTTTAGTTTGTTGTCGTACATCTATTGTAATTGAAAATAATAATGCTTAAATACACAGACAGACACATTTTAAGTAAGTTTAAATAAATAGATAACGATAAAGTACATATATTTGCATACATCTGAGCCATATCTTCATTATAAGTACCTATATCTATATCATTGGTAGTACTTATAGTACTAGGTTTTTGCGATAGACAGCCCTGTGTATCTTACGCACACATTGACGCGTGTACAGACGACGTCGTGCCTGTGTTCCTCTGTGTTCATTTCAGAATGCGGATTTTGTACGTCGTGGCCATCGTGTGGCCACGTCTTATCGATAGTACCCATATTTTATGGTGTGCAAAGGATTTTCCACCTTAGGGTGGCAGACCACGTTATTTGGTTGATTGATGGTAGTAAAAAAACCTCAAAGTGCACGGCGAAAGTCAGAGGTGCCTACTAGACGCAGACTATGGTGCAACATATTATTAAGAATGGCGATCTTTTACTAGTTATTCTTTCCTTACGACTACTCTTCTGACTTAGGACAAGTCTTCTGGGAAGCGCGCAAACGCTAGACTGTTCAAGCTTCAGAATATCGGAGCAAAAGTACGATCGAACCTGTAGGCTTATTGTCTAACGCAGTGTTTTTCAAACTTTTTGACGTCACGGCCCTCAATGACCATCAAAATTCCTTCGCGACCCCCCAAAACCCAATTTGTACGATTAACCTTAGAACCCAACTCTTATTTTAACAGATTTGGAACGCACCCTTCTAATATTCAATCATTCATTGCGTTTTGGAACGCAACCTATATTTATCACAAGTATTCAGAAGGTACTTTTTGTTTCGCAACCTACCTAGGTAGGTACCATTTTAAAAAATTTTAAAAGGCAGCTGTTATTTTGGAGATTATTTTGCGAAGAAATGGAAAAGTATCTAAAAAGATAATCGATGCCTACAACATCTGAAAGTGAGCCTAAAAGGAAGAAAAACAGAAAATATGACAAACTATTTAAAATACGGTTTTTCTGTTACGGACGACCAACCACAATGTGTTATTTCTCTAAGATTGATTGTTGTTTTATTAAAATGTACATCTTTGAAATCAAAATCATTCCATCTAGTCACAATACTTTCTCGGAGCTGAGCCTCGCGACCCCCCTGGATAGGTCTCGCGACCCCCCGGGGGGTCGCGACCCACACTTTGAAAAACACTGGTCTAACGCCATCGTGTTCATTTTGAAAGTTCGTGTATGGGCTAACAATTTGCATCGGAATCAGCTAGCAGTCACATTCATACAAGAACTGTCAAAATGAACACGATGGCGATTGCGAGCGAGTTAGACAATAAGCCTACTGGGGCCTTACCATGACGTCTTAATGCGATTCAGTTTAGGTTCGCTCGCTGTCAGATTCATACCAAAAGTGACAGCTAAAACTTGAACTGAGTCGGAATTAGGACGTCATGGTAAGGCCCCAGGTTGCGTTTCGATATAAAAATGTCAGTCAACTAGAGTCGCTTCATATTCTTAGTTACCTGGCACTGTCCTCTGACACCGACGTCGAGCCAGCCGGCGCAGACCATGTTGCCGGTGACAGCGAAGTTGATGGTGTTGTACCGATTGGTGCAAGTCTGCTGCGGCACTGTCCAGATCTGAACGTGCCGAAGCTCCGAGGAGATGGAGTTGTCTGTTCCCTGCAGAACGACATCTAAATTAATTACTTATGTCCTTAGTTGGCGTATAGCCCGCGACGTAAAGAGCCGTCCAGCTAAAAACAAATTTAATAGATTACAGTTAGAGAGTGAAGATAAACGCCAGTGGTGACTTTTAGGTGTACCATTTATAACAAAGTATGATACTTATGTGACTTTGTGTTCGTATCTTCCTTTTGCTCAAAACTCCGCGCGCAGGTACCTATGCTTAACCAAGTAGCGGCTAGCTATGCTGATATCATTTTAATATTTAGAAGAACTCTTTTAACCAAAGAGTAAAAACGGAACCTTATTAGTAAGTCTCCACTGTCCGTCTGTCTGTCTGTCTGTCACCAGGCTGTATCTCATAAACCGTAATAGCTAGACAGTTGATATTTTCACAGATGATGTATTTCTGTTGCTGCTATAACAACAAACAGTAAAAACAGAATATTTTCGTGTCTGTGTATGTTAGTAAAACATAAAATGACCTCACATTGCCTAAATTTTTCTTAGGGCTCGGCTCGGCCAAGACTCGGCTAATACTGGACTGGATTTTATATTCACTCTTGACGCGCGAGTCCGACTCAAACTTAGCCGGATTTTTAATTATATTTACCGAGAAAGCTCCCCATCCGATAGCCCAGACCTCCTGGTTCTCAGTTAGCGTGTAAGAACTACCAGCCAAGAATGCGGCCTGCACTCCTCCAGGCGTAAGATTTATGTTGAGGGTGGTCCGCAGCACGGCGATGTCGTTATCAAGGGTCGCTGGCACGAAGTTGGGGTTCGCTGTGATGCGGCTGACGATGTAAGTGAGACCTCCGCGGTTGCTGTATGTGGAACCAACGCGGGCACGCCACCAGGACACTGGGTCCGCACTAAAACAGGGAAATATGCCATCAGCATTTTCTATGGGAAAGACCGTCAATAAGTATGATCGGCTCCCGATATTTCGACGCAGTTGAATGCAGCATGCATGACCACTGGTCAAATTGCTTGATCAAAGGTAGAGGAAATGGGGTAAGCGTTCGCTTTGTCGTTAATAAATATAATTAGATAGGTGTTCCATGGTTTTATCAAACAACGAACTATTTAGAAATTAAAATGCGGCCACTGCATCACAGCAAATAGCGCTTTACTGTACCCCACCTTCCCCTTAGTTTGATAGCTCGTAGAAAATATGCGTTATTTTGAAAAATAAGTCATCAGATAAATAGTTAGTTCTTGTTCCTAAAGGCTTTGCCGTAGTTAGATAACAAAATGTAAGAGAAATAGGGTTTGCCCAATTTAGCATAGTAAAAAGCTCTCGCAAAGTTTTTGAAAATAAATTACCCTCGTAAGCCTTTATTTTGGTTACCTACTCGTATCTCTTGATTCTCATGTAACGTAGGAAAACGACGAATTACGAGTAGTATCGGATTTACATCTTGATTAATCATCCTTTAGGTAAGCTTGCGAAGCTAAGCTACTTAAATGCACGATAGCGTTCATCAACACAACACAAGATAGCGTTATAATTAATACACGAGATGGCGCTGTAGTCAACTTACACTCCGTTTGTGTAGAAGCAAGACGCGGCGGACAGTATGGCGTTGGAAGTGAGGATGGCGCCGCCGCAAGAGTGCGCGTACGCACCCACGCCGACATTGGTCACAAGAGAAGTTGCGTACGGATACGAGTCTATCGTCACCGTCTCACCACCGGCTATTCTCCGGACTCTGCCCGCTGAAATTCATATAAAAACAAATGAATATGTGGGATATTTTATAAGCATTCGCAATCTAGATTAAAAAGAAAAGTATATACCTATGTATGTATGTATAACTCTGTATTGTACATAAAACACATTAATTGTACAGGTCATAAGATAAACAAATGTACAATGGCGAACTTATCCCTTAAAGAGTGTTAACCTTCGAGCGATTGATAGGACCACAGAAACTAGAGTACAACTATTATCTCACTGTGAATCGGTGGATTGATTATACCTGCAATGTGAAAACTGTATGTCTGTCTGTGGCATCGTAGCTCCCAGGCAGTGGAAGACTCGGATGGGTTATTAAATAAAACTACAGCAGTTTTACTGCGATGGTTTTTAGCTTAGTGTCATTACATTAAATATCGGTATTGCCAGTTATGAGATATTGGACTTTTCAACTGTAGGTTGCTAATAATTTGCTAAAAAAGTAAGTATTACAAAAAATCATAGAGCAAAACAATCTTTCATCATTGGTTATAAGTATACAAACGGTCTGTTACAATCTAATATGCAAACCAAATGATTAGCTCCAATCATAACCTTACTTTTGGACGTAGCTATGTCAAGACAAAAATACAAGTAAGTACCTATCTATACAATGAAATGGATCTAAATAAACATGCCCCACTTACCCCTGGCGTCGGCTCCTATTAACAAAGCACTTAATAACACCAAAGCAAGCATTTTCAAAAACTTAAATGTAACACACTTCCACTAAAATGCGTACGAAATGTACTACAACTCCCATATCAGCCCTATCCGTTTAAATATCTATCAAATAACTTCGTAGATAATGCTGAATTAATTGCAGATGACCTTGTCCATTATCTACAGAATATTATTTAAAAGAAACTGATTGTATAATGTATTCTTTAATTAACCAATAGAAGCTCTGCTAGCTTCAGGGTATCCCCCTTCTGAATTATAAGCAGATGAATTATATCATAACATAGCCGGAAGACGCGGCTAAGCTTTCCCCAAGAATTATGACGATCGGTTTTGTGCTTCCTGCACCAAAGGCTTTCTATGATCATTAAAAAGGTCTAACTTAACTGTCAGGAACAACCCAATTATATTAGGCCTATTTTGGATTTATAATCGTGAGTTTTCAATAATTTTTTACACCCTTTCAATAAATAAATAATTGAACGTTACAGAGCATGGAAGAACTAATAGTAAAACTAATAAACAAAGGCATAGTTACACAACAAACCAAATACACAGGGCAGGTTTCATCAGATGAGCATTAAGTATGATAGAGATAGCCTCTACTTGAATTGAAATCCACAATAGTAGGTATACCTACTGTTGCGGGCTGGCAACTAACTGAAAAATAAATAAAGTCAGTGTCTAACATGTGTCTAATGAAATTTGTATAATGTAAATGAGGTACCAAATAAACCGTATTTTTGATCCAAACCATGCCGCACTGTTCATATACACCTACTGTGGCGTCAGCAAAACAAATTCCCAAATTTAATTTTCCTACTTAAGTATAGCTAGTGTAATAGGTACATTAATTCAAATTTTGGGATTGTGTCATTACTGACAACAGTAAAATCAACGCCATAGACCCTCCAAAACGGGTATAAACAATTGATGCAGCAACCATCCAGCATAGACTGTGTAGGTAACTGAGCAGAATTAACACTATGCAAAGTTCGAATTTGTATAAGGCCAGGAATTTTCTTTTGATTTTTATCGTTGTTTTATAGCTTTATGGGGCTACTGAATACTTAAAATAATGTGAGCATAGATAGATAATTAACTTAAATACACAATATTACACAGAGCCTTAATGCTCCACTGTCTATGATACACAAAAGCGAGCCGAAACACCGGCCGCCGTTCGTAAACGACAAAATGATAAGCCTAGCGATACCTAACTAAAGAGATCGCCGTTAGTGCTAAATGTTTAAATCTTTGTCGATTTTTTAAGTTTGGTAAAGAATGATTGTCAGTCTACATAGTTACACCCCATTAATCAATTATTACTAAGCAGGATGCTTTCAGTGCCAGGAGATGGTTTCAGAGTGATGTTAGGGGTAGTGTAGGCAAGCAAGCAAGCATTCACTCAGGCATGCGAGTAAAAATGTCCACAAGCATGCATACAGGCAATCGAGTATAAGAAAGAATGCCGCGTTAACCAGATGTCGACATAATTTGGGCACCACTAAACTGAGCTTAACATTAAATCAAGTTTTATTTTTTTCATCAATCCTGAACGTAGCCTTTATATAGGTCTTGTTATCTTAGGCTCTGTAAGGACATAGACGTGATTTGTGTATGTATGTAATTCTTTCTATAGACCGACAGGGTACATGAATGCGGGGTATGACGACAAAGGGGACCAACAGAGGTGCGGGCGGCAGGTGCACTACCCCCACCGCACCTCACTCGGTCCCCTTTTTCGTCCTACCGCGCGGACGAGGACTCATTTAAACGGACGTTCTATATACTTCATTTAATTTAGAATGAGAAATCACAATAACATATTGCGTCTGGTCAACTATTTTTTACCTAGCAAATAGTACAGTGCAATAGTTTCGCAGCCGCAAAATAAAATTGTTTTAATGTAACTTTATTTGCGTGTCGTCAATTGTTACTCTAGTACAAATTGTAAAGAGATTACAGTTCACGAGCCGCATTATAATTTTGTTGTGGTTTCTCATCCTAAATTAAGGCGAGGTGGGCTTAAAGAGGCCGCCTTTTAGAGTTTTTAAAACCATCTCAGACGTAGAAAATAGGGTTTAAAAATCTGAAAAAAAGTTATGTCTTACTTAAGGATCTAGTCTAGTCAAAGTCGTATTCAGTTACACGATCCAATGAACTTCCCTCGATAGAAAAAAATCCCAAAGTTACTCCTCTTTGTAAAGTTTTTTCAATATTATGACTAAACTATTGATATTTTAAATTAAATTTTTGTACTCAACTAAAGCCATTAAATATTTATAGACAAATTCGCAGAGTTTGAATAGATAAAATGATTGTCTTAATTACTATGTTTAAGTACCTACAAAATGGGCGAGCGCGGAGCCTCGGTAGGCCCGATCAGTCGCGCGCTGGCGTTTACGGACGACGGACCTGTGTCAGTTTTATCCGCGACAGGTTCGTGCACTAAACAAACAGATTTATTACAGCAGCAATGTCATTGTCTGTTTTCTGAGGCTGCCCTGTTGACCTACAATAACAAGTAAATGGAGTAAGGTACATTTTGCAAACGGGAGGCAGAGGTACCGACCGATATAGACAAAATATGGATTATCAAAAATTGTAGCGTAGCTATCTTCAGTTGTTATACTGATATTTTTATACTATGGCACTATGACCGAAATTTTACGAATAATAATTTTATAAATTACGCACCAATCAAAGATGGAAATAAAATGACATACATACATACATATCGTCACGCCTCTTTCCCACAGGGGTAGGCAGAGACTACTTTGTTCCACTTGCTACGATCCTGACATACCTCTTTCGCTTCATCCACATTCATCAATCTCTTCAAATAAAATGAAATCTAACTTATCTTATTTAATTTCAATATGTTGTAAACCAAATTATATAAATACTAGCTGTTACCAGCGACTTCGTCTGCAAAGAATTAGTTTATCGCTATCCCGCGGGAACTGAGCAATTTTCCGGGATAAAAAGTAGCTTATGTGCTATTCCAGACTTTTCTCTATCTATGTGCTAAATTTCACCCAGATCCGTTGGGCCGTTCTGGCGTGATTGAGTAACAAGCAAACATCCATCCATCCATCCATACTTTCGCATTTATAATATTAGTTAGATGTTCAGAATCCTTTCTTCCTAAACGCGATTACACTTTACTAAATTAGGTTTCTAAATCATCATTATGTTTGCGGTTAGGTAGAGATACAAGCACACGACAAATAAATTACGAAGAATCTTGAGATTATAAGGTAACGGCGAGTATTACCAAGGGTATCAAAATCAGTGACATTTACCGCGGTATTTTTAAATACGCATTTTATAATCAAACCGATCGATTTCCTAAAAAATGAATTATACACGAACGAAACTTATTTAATTGACCAACGGATCTATTAGCGTTAGTGTGTGTGAATTGGAATATAGAGCTCACAATTCGTCTGTTTCCGCGACGGGGGCGCGGGAAGAGGTGTATCATACAAACGCGTGACGCCACATGTAAGAGAACTCTAATCTTATGTAGTGCTTTACGTAATGGTTCAGACAATGGAGCTAATATTATGGTTTTTAAGTGGTTGTTGTTTTCTGCACAACCTTAAAATATTCTTTATATGTTTTTTGAGCTCTAAATAAGTTAAAAACGGAAAATAAAATACGGCGGTGATAGAACCCATTTTTTGCTGTGTATTTTACTTCCCTGGTGTGCCGCGGTAATAGTTTAAGTGGTTATTTTGGTTCTTTATGCTTTGATTTCTGCTCTTTTTTGCCAGGCTGTACTTAAATATTTTAATTAGTTTGTAATTTATTTATTTTATTTTATTACTTTAGTAATATTTTTATTTTTATAATGATTAATGTTTACAAGGACATATTTTATTCTGAAAAAATGATTTTCTGCCCAGTTTCTTGCGGCGCATTCTTCTTGGCAATGATGATCTTTCCGAATACGCTGGTAGATTAAAAAAAAGACATGTAAAAGAGCCCTTGGCGGCCTATTTGCAAAATAAACTTTTAACTTTTGCCTTTTATTTTTGGTATATATGATCGGTTATATACTTTCTTAAAGTTATTTCAATCTTGATCTATTCACGCTATTAAAGAACTATTTTCGTGGTATGGAAAGTATTCAACAAACCCTTAATTTTTAGCAAAAACTTCAGTACTGAATTTGTATAGGTCTACCAATATCTCATGGCATAGAAAAAAAAAAGAGTTTTTGATATGGCAATGTCAAACTGTCACTGTCTAATATCAGTACATTCATTGTCATAACGACTTGCTGCTCGATTGTTTTAATAAAATTTCAATGTTATTATCGTGAAAATGTCGAAGAAACCTCTCCGTGCACAATCGCGAAACATTGTGTTCAGTGTTTACAACCAAATTTGTGAAGAAAGTGAAGGATCCCTAACGCAATCTTAAATTATAAGCGAGTGGCAAATTTAACTTGTTAGTAGGAATCGATCAAGTTGATACTTGTAGTTCATTTTGAATGTTAAGATCCTATTTTTCAAGTTATTTATTATAGTCACTATACAGAGTGTATCAGACACCCCCTAACAATAATCCACTGGAGTATATAACCATAGCTATAGAAGCTAAAAAAAATTAAGAAAAAAAATAGTTTTTTTTTTCTATGGGAATGGTAGTATTAACTGTTATCATTCCTATAGAAAATACAAAAAAATTACTATTTTTTTTTAAATATTATGTATGGGACTCTATTACCGACCCACTCAATATTTGTTTGGCTCGGTTATAGGTTCTTAAATCTATTACGTATCTATTACCGAGAGACATTTTAATTTTCTATGAAAATATGATCATTTAGGGTACTGTAATTATATACTTTTTTGATAAAATTTAGACTTTTACTTATCAATTGGAAATGCTTCCATTTATACTTAAGTACTTAAAAAAATTGATGCAGGTACAAAAATAATATACGTACATATACATACACAAATCACGTCTTTATCCCTTACAGGGTAGACAGTCTAAGGTAACAAGACCTAAAGGCCACGTTTAGCATGATTGTGGGTGTGATGGAAAGGGGAATCAAAATAGTGATGGGTTGCTAGCCTCATCGCCTATAACATGATTCTTAAGATTTACGCACATTCCCTCGTTGGGCTTTTACCATCTGCGTGGGAAGAGAAGTAACTGGTACACTCTATGTTTTTTTCTATACTGCAAGACCAGCATGGAAGAAAGAAAAAATAATATACGGAACCCAAGCCATAATTATGTTTCTTAAGATTCGGTATTAGGTTCAAAATCGTGAATCTGGTTTCTATTACCAATGGTAGAAAATTCCTGATTTTTATACCCTCGGAAATGGAAGCTCAATTCGCGGTAAAAGAATCACAGACTGTATATTACCACGATATCAGAAGAAATGCGCATTTCAGTTTCAATAATAATTTTACCAAATAATAAGAAGTAAAATGAGTCCAAAAACTTACGAGGCTGAAAGTTCAATAAACGCTATTCAATAAAAAAAAATACTTGGTCGTTAAGAAGCTTTGATACCCTTAATTATATGGACTTTTTTGAAAACTTACTTAAGTACAACGGTAATACCTGCCGTTGCCTTAATTATATTTTTAATTCATAGCTTTCTTTGTTACCTTACCTGTTTATTTGTCTTTTTTGCCAAAAGGTCTTTGAAATAAAGAACCCGAATATATCGGGTATATTTAACACGATGACGAAGAATGAAACGATTGACTATTTATTATTTTTTATCACCTATTTATCTATTCAAATTCATAGTAAGTAGGTATACTTATTTAAGTTTGATCACAATAAATGCATTTCTAAAGTCATACTATTTCTTTTCTATACTGTGACGCTGGCGAGGTCATGCGAGTTCACAAAATCTGAGTCCGCGCGAACTATCGCGCGGACGGCCGGGACAGCGCTAAATGTCTATTTTCGCAGGAATACCGAGCCTTAAATGTGGCCATTTCTGTTAAACAATGCCATAGTTGACCATAGTTGTCTAACACACGGACACTCTCAAAGCACTCACCATAATCTTTTTCTGGCATATGCCAAGACAAGGATAACGCTGTGTATCTTATTGACAATTAATACTATCTGATACCGTATAGCCTATCATTCGACTTTCCTCACAGACCGAACATGATGGATCTCACAAAGCCAAGCGATCGATAATCTGTACGTGACCGAGCACAGCTAAAGATAAGTACCGTTTAATTTTAATTAATACCTAAGGGATGCGTCGTAATTTTACCAAATATATATCGTAAACTTCTAGACATTAGGTAGAATTTATAGCTGCATGTTGAAGAGACAAAAGGAAAAGATTATTTCGTTAAATTGTTATTGGCGTGCTTTTAAGATTTTAAAAAATAAGATTGATTGTTTTTTTTTTCTGTTTTGATTGTTATATGTGGTGTTCAATAAAGAGTTATTGTATTGTATTGTATTGTATTGTATTGACAAGTACCTGCAATGTATTTCATAATGAGCAAATGGAAGAGAAAATTCCCTTCGGCCACATGGTTCGACAACGTTATCCGACATGTCGGAAAACTAGGAATTTTAATTCCTTGCTGCCCGACGCCTCTTTCCCACAGGGGTAGGCAGAGACTACTTTGTTCCACTTGCTATACCTCTTTCGCTTCATCCACATTCATCAATCTCTTCATACATGCTCGTCGGTTTCGGGCACTCTTGACCTGACCTTTTTCCAAAACGTCCCCAATTTGATCACGGATCGTCCGTCATGTCTATCATGGCTATCAGGAATTTAATATTCCCTTGGTTCGACCATCAATCACGAGGATTTTTAAAATTTCACTTGGTTCGACATGTCGGCAAGCTAAGAATTAAAATTAATATTCCTCCTCGTCCGACATGTCGGCAAACGTTATCGAACTACGTGACCGAAGGGATAAAACCCTTCGTATACACAACCTAAATTCGGAATTCTTTCGATACGACTTTACAATAGTCAAAAGGCTAAACTTGCCTGACTGACAACCACGTGACACCGCACAAAAGCTAATGGCATAATGCATACGGAATATTGTCGCGGTACCGTTACGTCAATATAAGATCGCGGATTTAAAAACAACCGCTGCGTTACGCATCAATATTTCGTGATCTGATTATCTAATTTTCATGTCTGTGTTTTTTTTGTTGCTTCTTTTCTATAAAATTGTACGTATGCTCTTGTATATGTGTGTCTTGCAAAATGAACAAATTTCTTCTTTCTTTCTTTCTTTCATATGCACGGATCACACGTTAATATTGACCGTCTAATCCATGCCAGTAAGCGAATCAACTTCATAGCTACTTTTTCTCTTACAGTGTGTCGCCAGCTTTAGATACAGCACACATAAAACCATCTCCTTCGTTTCTTCTGTCATAGTCATCGGCCGACGACGAAATGCGGTGGTACGTGTTGCTGTGTGTAGTGCTGTTCAACAATGGTCAGTTTACCAAACAGTGTTCAGGCGTAATGTTTTAACTGAACGTGGGAAACAGAGTTAGTGTCCATGTGAAAGTGCGTAACGTAATTAGAGCCGCTAAGTGTAACTTTTTAATTCGAAAATGATAAAAAGAAAGAAAATGAAAGCATAATTTCACAGACTTTTTTGCTAACAGTTATGGATCTGTACCTATATGTAGCACAAGTCAATTTTTTTGAAGACTAAGGGTGCGACCAAACCGCCGCGTATACGCAGTGACGTGTCGTATGCGTCACGTTTTCTCACCGTTTCTTCATACATTTTGTTGCGATTCCGTAACGTCACCGTTTTTTAAGCGGCGGTGTGGTCGCACCCTAACGACCAAACCGCCGCGTATACGCAGTGACGTGTCGTATGCGTCACGTTTTCTCACCGTTTCTTCATGATGAAACTTCTGCGTATACGCGGCGGTTTGGTCGCACCCTAAAGTGGCTCCCTATTCAGTTGCAAGATTTGAAGCAAACATGAAGCGAATCGCGATAATATTTAAAAATTCCAACCGTAAAAAAGTCGGCCAAATGCGTAACAGAATTTTTTTCATAAATAATTATTTATACATCCTCGATTACCTATTGTACTTGAAGACAACGAGTTCCTTTTGAGGAGCAAAACTCTTAAAACACTTAATTAAGCCGAATTTACATTATGCCACTAATTTCGTGCAACTAGCTTTACACTGCGGCGTTTGATTAATCACTTTTGAAGCGTTAGGTTATCGGACGAGCAATGTAATGCTAGATGCACGATATTAGTTGCATACAGTCAACTGAGGTGACTTTGATTTACGGGGTGACTTTAAAAAGTAGTTTCATTAAAACGTAAAATTGACATTATCAAAACATTATCATTATTTTTTATTTGCGTTTACTGCTTCCAATCAATGTCTTCGTTGATCGCCTTTGCATCTACATGCCAACCATTCACCGGAAATGAATAATATCGATTTTATAGCAATTTTAAAACGATCAAAGTACACTTGTCCCACCGCCAGCGAGTAGCGAGAAGCGAGCGTTTTTTAGTATGGAAATTTTGTCGCTTTTGTCGCGACAAAAGTTCCATACTAAAAAACACTCGCTTCTCGCTAGGTACTCGCCGGCGGTGGGGCAAGTAAGTATATTTTGTTTTTTTTTCAGCTTACGGCCAGCAAGTATGGCAGTTGAACTCTGCCGTGATGGACTTTGCCGTCGGCCCCGCGGACGCCGTCCACTGCCGCCTGGCAACACCAGGGGGCGCTACGGTCTACGACGGCTTTGGCCCGTGCCGGGTCAACATTGACCGAGTCACGGCAGAACACAATGGAGTCTGGACCATGAACGTCATTCAACCAAACAACGTGCTGGCTGCTGTGCAGACGTTCTCAGCGCAGGTTACTACTGCGGGTTAGTATGCAATTTGTCTATAGAAGAGTTGCATGATTTATTCTGAAAAAAAAAGACTTTCTTCTAAGTTTCTTGCGGCGCATTCTTCTTGGCAATGATGGTCTTTCTGAATGCGCTGGTAGTTTCAAAAAAAGACATGTAAAAGAGCCCTTGGCGGCCTATTTGCAAAACAAACTTTTGACTTTTAACTTTTGACTGACTGACTGAAAGACAACGCAGTTAGAAATTTGGCATTATTGGATGAAGAATGACTCTGACGTTATCTGCAAGTGCAAGAACGAAGTTAACTAAATTGCCCAATCTAGAATGCTATCTCCGCATTTTAACTTGCCTCTCAATGCCCAATTCTTAATTTGTTATCGATAAATGTTTGTTACTCATAATTTTTCTCTGAAAGTATCAAACGGGATACAGACAAACGTAATGTTAGCTTGCTCACTTCTTCTCACAAGCATTGACGTATAGCTTCTAATTATTATCCAGTGCCCGTAAGCAATATACAAGCGAAGAAGCTAGCAAATCTAAATTACGAGGTTAAGTACCTCATTCTTAACCGTGATAACTACATCAATGAACTTACTAGCGCCGTATAGCATTCACTCTAGTCGGCATTTATGGCCCTAGAGGACCATGATGTCGTATTATGAAAACAATTACGTCACAAATATTCCTTCATCAAAAAAGTGGACTCTTACCAGAACTAGGACGTAGGTATATAGAATGCAGAAAATGATGACGATGACGTACATTCCAGGCTCCAAAGCCACGGTGACCACGCAAGTTCAGACCAACAAGCCACTGGTAGATCTCACATGCACCGTGGTGACCTCCGACGTGGTGACCGCTTGCGTGTTCCGTGATCCTTCAGGACAAGTGCTGCAGGCAAGGCAGGGCGTGGCGGAAGACCGGTACAGCTTCATCGAAAGGTACTAATCAAATGAGTGTTTTGAGACAATTTGTAGAGTAAATCTCTCTTGCGTTTGCGATGTATTCATGGATTAGAAGCTGTGGTGTTTCCAGCTTCATTTGTTTACTTATCCCATTAATGTTAATTATGTATGTACATGAACATGATAGAAGACCGACAGTGTTGAGGCCTGAGGTTGAGGCCAACTTAACGGCTATCTGACTGCTTTTTAGTCCAGAAAGTTAAGTCTCGTCGTTTATGACATTTTGATCATCTTCCTGCAAACAGCCAATAAAACAGCTTCGTTTTTCGTTAGCATTGGTAAGTATGTAATAAAAGACCAAGTTGAAATCAATTTTACGAGTAGTAAGTATCCTTAAACATTAAACAAACTTCCCAGCCTAAGTAATTTTTCTGAGTGAGTGTTCAACTCAACCAGAACATAGCATCTTCAGAATTCTACAGAGCACCTGAATCTTACCTAAAATAATTTCAAAATTCACAGTTCTCAAACGGGCATACAAAGCTGCGGTCTTCAAATCAACGGACCTCTCACATCAGATCTCGGTCTGTGGCGCTGCGACATGCAAACAGCCTCTGAGACCTACTTCGGACACCTGACTGTGCTGTGCCCGTGGGCCATGATGGACCCTGAGGTTGCTGCCGCCGTAGTCTCTGGTAATTTCTACATCCATAGCATTGGGTACTTATGAAATTGTTAACTGTTTAAAGGCAATTTTATAAGTACTGGTAAATACTCAAAAGGTTTTTAAAGTTCAATATCAGGCCAATGGCCCAAACCGCCCAAAGTCATTGTCTTTATATAAAATTTAAACTTGTGAAAAGAACTGATGAAGATAACGAAATGATGAATCATATATACTTTAAAAGGAAATAAACTGTAAATTATTGCAATGTGTTCTTTTGTTAACTACAAACTGTTTGGTTTATAGAGCCAACTCTGTCCAGCGAGACTTACGACATTGTGGCGCATGAAGGCGAGAGCGTGACCATGTCTTGCTCTGTTCAGTCCGCCATCCGCTACTGCTACTTCAGAGCCCGCAATGGAACCATCTTCAACGTTCGACCTGGTTAGTATTTTCGAAGCCTCTGATTTGCACAGACGTCCTGATGGATCTAATAATTCACATTTGTATTTTGAAACCTAACGTATTCATGTTTACTGCACTAAAATACTTTTTTAGATATAATAAAACAACAGCATACAGATTTATATGGGTAGTGTGAATGGGTGGGTTGGGAGGGGAAGGCCTAGACGGACGTTCCGTGATCAAATTGGGGACGTTTTGGAAAAAAGTCAGGTCAAGAGTACCCGAAACCGACGAGCATATATGAAGAGATTGATGAATGTGGATGAAGCGAAAGGGGTATGTCAGGATCGTAGCAAGTGGAACAAAGTACTTAGTCTCTGCCTACCCCTGCGGGAAAGAGGCGTGACGGTATGTATGCGTGTATAAAACAACTCTTCTTGAGGTTGCCGGGAGGCTGCTCCGAAATTTGATTATTGAAGTTCGTATGATTCCGTCCCTCTCACTCTCAAATTAATAACTCATAGTGTGAGCGGAATGGCAGAAAACGAACTTTATTTTTTTACTTCAGCGTCGTCCTTCTGGTTCCTTTGCACGGCGATGATCCTTATCATTAGATGGACCTCATTACCTATTCATCTCATCTTTACAGGCATGTCCTCCCCTACATTGGAGTACGTAGGCGCAGGGCTGGACGCCGGCGAGTGCGGCGCGCGCTTCTCGCAACTCTTGCGCACGGACAGCGGCACCTGGAGCTGCCATGTTGGTTTCCCAGATAGCTCGGAAGCCGAGCAACGCGTCCAGTTGGCCGTCGAAGTCCAAGGTATAACTATACACTGTAACTGATTGAATGAGGTGTTACTTTGAGAAGAAATATATTATGGCCAAAAAACATTAATCTTTTACTACGCGTTTTAGTTACTACGCGTGCACGAGTCCATGCGATTGATTGTTTCCCAAGCAGCAGTAAGTAAGTGTTCCGTCGCGGAGAGTAATCTGGTGAAATGACCCACTGGCCATTCTTGTGTGTGGTATAAAAAAAGTTTAAACAAAACCTATCACAATGGATAAATTGTGATTTATCATTTCGTTACTTGAACAGAAGTGCCAATTGGTGTGGTTTTCTTAGACTTCACATCGCATCTTAGTATATCCAGCCTCTATACGTTCTACTGCTGGACACAGGCCCCCACTCCGAATAAGAGGGCTTGGGCTATAGTTAAACTTCACATTAATAATTTTCAGAAGTGTTGTCTGCAACCCAGTACGTGGAGGGCTCGGAGCTGGTGGTGTCAGGCATCGTGCGCGGCAGCCCGGCCCTGGACTATTGCAGATTCGTTCGCATCGACGGACTAGGTAAATATCAACTGTACCCCTATAACGCCTATACGCGCTATTTTTAAAGTAACCGAGAAATAGTGTTTCTAAAATACAAAATTAAAAGTCACTCTTTCTTTTTGTGTTTTGTCTCGAGCAGTGACAGTCGTGTTCCTTGCAATCTTTGGCTTTGAAACTTAGAAAACTATTGAGAATAATTGTTTTAAAAACAGGTCATTTTTAACCTACCTAATAAGGATGTATAAAACATTTTATACAGTGAACTAGTGAACTCGCTTGGATCACAAAAGAATCAACTAAAGAAGAAGAATTATCTAAATCTTCTGGAGTAAGGTTGAGAGTGGGGAGAGATACTGTCATTTTATATGCATGTAGAACGAGTTTAATTTTTTGTGCTAAGACGTAAGGGCGTAAGGCATGGGCCAATTGCATCTCACTACTTAGCATGTGAGGGTAAAAATATTAGAGGGGAGGTACCTCCTAACTACTATAAAATTCGCAAATTATAATAATCGCATAGTAACAAGGTCACGTGACGAAAAGATAGAAAAATTCGAACGCTATGGGTGGTGTAGGGGTATAGCACGCGTCACAGAATGACGAGGACCCGGGTTCGATTCCCGGCCATAGCTTTAGGTACTTTCCGGATTTTCGTATGTGTTCTAATTTTCAGTGTCGTTTAGAAATTACTATAAAATTTGTTGTGATGTTCAAGGTTTCACATCAGAGAGCGTTCCTACTGGCTACTCCGACGGCAGTTCTCTAAGCCACGGCGTTTGCAAGATCCGCGTGGCTGATCCCACCATTCTGGACCATCATCCTTGGACCGTGGTTGCCATGATGACCGGGCACGACGAGGAGCTCTCCCAGTCCACTGATCACACGCTGACCATGCCGCCGTCCATGCTTGATGGTAATTACTAATTAAGTTGACACTGCGAATTCGACGGAAATAATCCGTTTTTTTTTTTTGATATAATCGAGCATTTCTCACAAAAATGATAGCCCCTTTTTTTCAACGAAGGTTGAAGGCTATTTCCATCGCTGTAAAAAAGAAGACGTCGCAAAATGTCCATACATTTTAGCAACCCTTCTTTTGCGTTACGCCATACAAAGTGTATGGGAAATTATAACCAAAATTAGTAAAAATAACTTTTTCACACCTCTCATTCAGAAAAGTAAGCTTTGCTCCCTGTGGAGAGGGATCAAAGTGCAACTTTTCTGCTTAGGGCTTTTCTAAGTGTTTATTTGCAAATGCAATTTTTTGAAGTTGATAATTGTAAAACCACGCCATTTTCTATCCTCTTTAATTAACTATATGTATTTAGAGTTCTTTTTTCTAGTTTTTTAATGTTAGGTGTGAAAAGTTAAATGTGCCACTCGGGAGCAAAATTATTTTCATCTTGGGCGTTAACACTTGAATCCCTCATTACGCTCAGGATTCTATTGTAGAATCCTTCTCTACATTCTGGGTTCAATGTAGCGCCCTCGCCGTAAATGCATCATTTTGCTCCCTTGTGACACAAATAACTATTTACTGTTTTTTTGCCCCATTAGGATCCAAGAACCCACGATTCCGAGCAGAAAAAATATTAAATTGGTAGAAAACATCACAATTTAAAAAAGTGATACCTATTTCACTTTTCACAATCGCTAACACTACCTACCAATCATTCCAGATCCCAACACAAGATGGTGGATCTACGTGCTAGTGACGCTATCGGTAGTAGTGCTCGTGCTGGCTGTATTCTCTTTCAAACGCAACCGCCGCTGGGCCGCCGAGCGAGCTTACGGCATGCGCAACAGCATGCGCAACAGCATGCGCAAGGAACCAGTTTTTGACGAGAAACCTCCCCTACCCGCATAAAGGCTAAAAACTTTTAACCTTTTTAACGTCGAGAGAAATATGTAAGCTAATTTAAAACTTTTGCCATTGTGTAAAGGTTATATTATGATCTGCGACTGATATAGCGTTGGCGTTGAAAATGTTAAGAACTCGGTTAAGGTACATGGAATAAGTATTTAGCAAAACGCAGTCGCGGCAAACCGGTACCTCTCAAGATATTTTCGAGAACCGTGTAAAACACCCTGGGAAAAAGAAAACGACACAATAAGGGTCATATCCCACTGCGACACTAACGCGACGTTGCCAGCTACGTATCCTATACAAATTAGACGTTGCCGAACCATTGCCTATAGACCGACCAGGACCGACCGCTTAATATGAAACAACAGGCGCACTATCCAACCGCACCTCCTCCGGTCCCTTTTATCGTCCCACCCCGCGCCCCTGCACCGCGCGGGCGAGGACTCATAGAAGCGCTCGGTCTAGTGTGTTAGCTGCGTTTAGATGTTAATATAAAGGATATGGTGACGTCTCCATAGCGTCCCAGAGGGATAGGTCCCTTAAAATGTAGTACTTAAGAACACAGCTACCCACGGTACTAAATAATACTTAACTGTTTTATGCTTGTATTAAATATGTTAATGGTGTGCAAATTTGTAATGACAATATAGTCATTATATTTCGATTTTATTTTATTTTCGCTTCCCGTAGTTTTTTTTTAACCTGAAACTTGTACTTTAAAAATAAAATTTATTAAATAGTAGTGACAGGTACTTAACCACACATTTTTACACCTACTCAACTGTGATATGTTAACAACAAAATGTAAATGTTTTATGTCGGTGTGAATAAATGAATACCTTCATACTAAGTATTTGTTTATTTTTTCAACTATAGAACTCTACCTCGCAGCGTCGGTTCCTAATTTGACTGTTAAAATTTGGAGTCTTGCAATTGACAACATTTCATTTTTATAACACCTGAAAAATGTATATATGGTTCGAAAGCAATTTGCCTCTTGATCACTGCAATATGTTTATATAATTTTAATATTGCTTATTATAGAAAATAAAAAATAATTAAAAACATGTCTTAATTTTACCAATTCTACCACAGGATAGGTGAAATGCCTTTGCCTTTTTCATGAGATTAAAAAGTAAGCGACCATAATTTTGTATTTGACAACTTCAAAGTACAAGGGGGGCAACTCTGTAATTCTATTTTTGAAGTTCGTTGCATACCTTCTCTCTCACTCTCAAGTTAATGAAGTATGAGCGGAACAGCACGAAGCGAACATCGAAAATCGAATATCGGAGAATAAGGCCCGACATTGTCAATTTGAAATTGACGTCAGTTTTTTTTCTATACAGAAATTAGACAAAAGGATAAGTGTCTATTCTGTGATAGTTTCGGAGTTACGCCCTTTTAGAATAAGCAAAAATTAATAAATTAATTATAAATTAAATACAAACCCTAGTGAAAAAATTAAACTTCCAGCATGTTCATCTTTTCAAACAAAATACAGAGAACCATTAAAACTATAGGCTCAGAAATATGAAATGTTGTCAATTATTGATAGTGGCAATGTAGTAAGTAACTATAGCCTATAGAGAGAAAGAGAGAGAGAAACATTTATTTACACACATTCGATACACGTTCGCCTTCGGTACGGACGCCTGCTAAAACAGAAATACGAACGAGGCGCCTGGAGTAAAACATTAGCCAAAAGTCACACTAGGCTAAAACTAGTGTCCGACCGAAGTTTCGGTTTCGGCCAATTTCGGCTAAAAAAGTGATTTCGGCCGAAGTTTCGGTTTCGGCCAGAATCCGGCCGAAACGTTCGGCCGGACCGAAATTACTTCGCAGCCTCTCGCATCGGGAGCGCTCGGCTTAATTCGGGCACGCTCGGCCGGGTAGGGTATAGGTAATGCACAGTCGGCCGGCGCAGCTGGGACCAGCGACAATTTTTTTTATTTTGTTTAACAAAAAAAGTAACAGAACTGTTCTCATACGCATATAAGAAATCCTTGCAATTACCTTTTCCTTACGATTTGTACAGTAATTTTGAATATTTTGTTTGATATGATACATCTTCCTAAATTTCAGTTTCGGTTTCGGTTTCGGCCGAAATCAGAAAAAAACTGAATATTCGGTTTCGGTTTCGGTTTCGGCTAAAAATCGTGTTTCGTTCGGACACATACTGAATTACAATGGAGTCAGTGATATGCCTGTGCTGTGTGGTCCTGATGCGATTGAATTCCGAACCGAAGTTGGATCGATCGCTGTCAGATTTATACTAGAAGTGTCAAAAATGACAGCTAAAGAATCTGAATTTAATGGTGATTGAGTCGTCATGATAAGGCCCCAGGAGTTGTTAAATATGCAATTACCTTTCCATACTTAATATGACTTTTATTTATCAGGAGAAACTTTTCGCCAGTTTCAATTAAAGATGATTGACGTGTATTTCACTGTACTGAAAAAAAAATCGAATATAGATTTATAGAATTAAGTACCTATGATAAGTGCAAAAAATATTTATTTTTTAAACCTTAATAATATACTCAATATACATATTTACAAAAAACAAATTAAACTAGGATTAAATTAAAAACTAAACTTAAACTAACTATAAAAAGTTATAAGTTATAAAAAGAACACCCCGTCTAGCCCTGCTGGCTGTGGCAGGGTTCCCAGGACGCTAGCGGCATTACCCCTTTGGACCGCAAGTGCGATCCGCTGGGATAAATACACGCCAGCTCTTGGGTCCCCTGAGACGTCGACCAAATAAGTGCTAAAATAAGTAGGTAGGAATCGATAAGAACTTTTCAAAAATAATATGTCCCACGACCTTATTACGCTGGTGTGAGTGTATGGTACTTATTTTTGAAACTTTGACTAGCTACATATTATTACACTTGAAAAACATGAACTAATTTCACATTTTGTCAAAGAAATAATTTTCAATTTCTTTGAGAACGGTTCCTCGGGGGTACTTTTATGCAATTCAGTTTCTTTGGCCGTACATCAAAATAAAGCGTCAGTACAAAGATGAGTAAGAACATACATGTTTTAATTAATTTATCGATATATTCTGGGAATATTTAGATACTTGTAAGGATAACAAATATCATTATAGTCAATAACTTCTAAATCGATAACACCCGAGGTACTCAAAACTATTTTCAAGTATTGATTACAAATACTAGTAAAGTGATCTATCTATTCCAACTGAAATTATTATTAATTCATTTGGTAGGAAGCATCATTATCTTATTTATAAGGTTTTATAATTGTGCAAATTCGCTGCTATTGTGAGATGGTAGCTTAAATGTAGGTACCGTGAAATTTGTGACTAACGATTTTAATATGTACTTACAGCAAATAAATCAATCATTATAAATCAACTTAATTATATTACACAACCTCTTCTTGTGCTCGATCGTTACGGTTCCCCTGTGGCAGTATCTTCTGGATCCGTGCACCCTGGGCACCAATGGTTAATTGGTTAAGCAATTTCATTTGTATTAATTAGCCGTCGGGTAGTATCAGACTGGGAAAGTTAGGTTAGATTTTTTTTACCTTGCGGTGGTATTTTATTCAACAACTCATAAGCCAAAAAACTATAAAGCTAAGTTTATGTTCCGAATAAACGCAGTTGCCTTGCATGTTTAAACGGAACTTAAAGAAGTAGATATCTTTGGTTTGCCGTAGGAAATGATGCACTTCCTATGAAGCACTTATAGACCACTTGAAGCCATAACACTGATAAGAAAGATGGAGTCTTTATAAAGTGTAGTCGAAGAGCTGGCTTAGACATAGTTACTTCAACCGGCAAAATGTTTACTCCCGCGATTGTGACTATCGTTTTTGCGACATCGTGTGCAGGTAAGTTTTGCTGTTAAATTAATTAATTAACTTCTATCATCTTAGCCATTTGGCACGATTAGACACAAGCAAATGTACTAGCGTAGCTACCGTAAATGTTATTCGTTATAGATCGGATTATAATATATGCAACATAAAAAGCTTATTATGTGCATGCAAATATGCATGAAAAATGGCAGAAATATGCACGAAAATTGCCAGAATATGCACGAAATATGCAAAATTAAATGTTAAGTTTTAAGATTTTTTTTCGCAAACTTGACAATATAAAACATTTCCGTCGTATGTAAATGTTCCAAGAAAGTCCGCTATCCACGAAGACATGGTTTTTTCCGGAGGCATGGTACGCATCAAATTTTATACAAATAAATAAAAAACTAAACCGCAGATTTATTATGCGTAATATCTAGGTAGGCACGACTGCGAGCAGGCGAGCGCGACGCTCTGGGGCCGTACCATGACGTCTTAGTGCGTTTCAGTTCTGTGGTTTCAGTTTAGGTCCGCTCGCTGTCAGATTCATACTAAAAGTGACAGCTAAAACTTGAACTGCGTCGGAATTAGGACGTCATGGTAAGGCCCCTGCAGTCTCTTTCGCATTTCGGAACGGAAAAATATTGTAAATGTACCGATAGTATGCATCATAACTAGATCTTAGGTAAAATATGCTTTTACCGCTGAGAATGGCAAAAATAATGCAAATGGATATAATCCGGTCTCTAGTTATTATTTAGGCTGTAATTTAAAGAAATAGTACGATGCCATTTGGCGTCGAGTTTGGTGGTTTGTTCTGTGGGCAAGGGCGCACGTGGGCTCTACAGAGCTTTAAGCAAACGCCTGAGGGAGGCAACGGACGACCTTCGCGCCGGCAGCTTTCTCGCTCATAGACTCGCAATTGACAACATTTCATATTTCTAAGCCTATAATTTTAATGGTTCTCTGTATTTTGTTTGAAAAGATGAACATGCTGGCAGTTTAATTTTTTCGCTAGGGTTTGTATTTAATTTATAATTAATTTATTAATTTTTGCTTATTCTAAAAGGGCGTAACTCCGATACTATCACAGAATAGACACTTATCCTTTTGTCTTTTCTGTACAGAAAAAAAACTGACGTCAATTTCAAATTGACAATGTCAGGCCTTATTCTCCGATATTCGATTTTCGAGGTTCGCTTCGTGCTGTTCCGCTCATACTAATATAGTCATTAACTTGAGAGTGAGAGAGAAGGTATGCAACGAACTTCAAAAGTAGAATTACAGAGTTGCCCCCCTTGTACTTTGAAGTTGTCAAATACAAAATTATGGTCGCTTACTTTTTCTCGTGAAAAAGGCAAAGGCGTTTCACCTATCCTGTGGTAGAATTGGTAAAATTAAGACATGTTTTTAATTAATTTTTATTTTCTATAATAAGCAATATTAAAATTACATAAACATATTGCAGTGATCAAGAGGCAAAATGCTTTCGAACCATATATACATTTTCAGGTGTTATAAAAATAAAATGTTGTCAATTGCGATAAAGGGCGGGAACGCTGCCTGCGTGCTGGGAACCCTACACCCAAGGGCCGAAATTAATTTTAATTTTTAATGCTTTTTCATAAGTTTTATTTTTTAGTTATTTTTAAGGTACCTTTCGTTCATATTTCTATATACTTACTTTTGTAAACATTTGCAAAATAAAGAAGATTATGGTAGTTAGTTGTATGGTGTTGAGAATGCAGTTGATCTAGTCAAGCGGTATTCGAGTTATATTTTAGGGAAATGTTTCCGCCAAGGCTGGTGACCGTCGTAATCAGTTTTTACAGGATATCATGATAGGAAATATCCTCCATTATCAACAGCAACAAAATGGTTATACTTAAGAGGCGACATAACGACTGAGATCATCATTAGAGATATTCAGGCGCTTATCTGACTAAACTTCTTTTAAGCATGACAGATTAATATGAATATGATATGATATGGATCTTTGAATAAATTTAAATTAAAATAATCCCGAAATAACAGTGAAACAAATGTAACAAATGGAGAAAATGCTCTGTTTAAAAGTGTCTTTGCATCCTTTTTATACTTATAAAATAAAATATAATTAAGTACACCTTTAAAAGGAAACTTGTTTCGGAAAATTCGGAACAACTTGAAAGTACGAGTATAAGAGAGTAAAAAAACTGTCGTGAAAACTGAAGTTTAAATGGGTTCATAAGCACCCGAATATGCGATCTCTGATCATCATCTTTAATTCAATTATTACTCAGGCGTCAGCGCTCAGCTGCGCGTAGCATCCAACGCTACGGCATCCATCCAGAGGTTCCCCTTCACGGCAGCTATTTTGTATGGCCCGACGGAGCTGATATTCCGGCAGGCATGTGGAGGCTCTATACTCACCACTACGGCGATCTTATCCGCTGCCAGCTGCTTTGACAACCAGGGCAGGTCAGTGAGAAAATCGGAAACTAAAAGGTTCTTTCGTCGTACTTTTCGCGCACCTCGTTTTAAGCATTGCGGTTGAACAACTGTTAATAAAATGCCGTTACCTGTCTAGAAGGGGAACGATGTTAAGTTAACCATCCAACTAACGCCTACGATAGCAAAACACATTCGCTGCCGCGCATTGCTACGCGCTACGCTCGTATATAGCCGGTAGCAGCATTTTTTCGCTTCGTAGCGAAAACTGCTTACGAACTGGGAACCCAACTGAAATGAAGTGAACTGGTTTTTGGTGCTGAATGTGTTATTTCCTTACAAAACCGCGTTTGCCACTTTTAAATGCTTTTGTTTATATTTCTAAACAATACTGAAACCTCGAACACATAGAAAAAGCCGAAAATTAAAGCTATGGCCGGGAATCGAAACCAGATCCCATAGCAGGTAAACCAAGCATTAAGGCATCACGGAATGATGAGGATCCGGGTTCAATTCCCGGCCATAGCTTTACATTTCGGATTTTTCTATGTATTCCAGGATTTAGTATTGTTTAGAAATATAATTTATAACGGGTAAACCGTGAAAATAAATACAAAAGTCGAGAAATAAAATTCTTTTAATTATGCTGCCATCTCTTTCGGAAAGATTTTCACACACAGAAGAATGCGCGGCAAAAAATTCTTCTATTATTATAGACACAAAACAAAGTGCCCTTGTGTCTATTGGTAAACCTTAGCAAAGCACATATTGTTTGAAGCATCGTCAAACCATGCTATAGTTGAGGAATCAAAGCATCGTTGGACTAAACAATAGTTTTATACCTGCTTTCAGACCAAACCCAACGTCCCAGTACAGAGTTCGTGTGGGCTCGGACCAGCCCAACGCCGGAGGTTCCGTCCACACAGTGCGTCTGATCACTCTGAACCCGGCATTCGACTACCGTACCAAGAGGGCTGATGTCGCCGTGCTTCGAGTCGCAACCATGACCTACTCGCCCACTGTCCAGCCTGTGACCATCGCTGGAGTCAATTATAATGTATCGGACAATGATGCCGTGTTCGTGGTGGGATGGGGACAGAATCAGAGCGTAAGAACATTGTCAACACCTTTGCTTTGCCTCCCATTCGCTTTAACTGCTAAATTGATTCCTTTTGATCTTAAGAACTGCCCAACCTCTTTGATCTATAAAGCCATTTTTAAACTACTAAACCAGATGACGCTTCCATACCTACCTAATTATGTTTATACGATGTGCCTGCTTTCCAAAATTTGGTCATCCGAGGCTAAAACACGTGTCCTCAGTACATACTCGTATTTATGGAAAGATTGCGTTTGAATTAATACTCCCGTATATACTCGCGCCTTTAGTAATTAGAGGTCACCTCTAAAACAGCTTAAACCTTTTCAGGTGTCAATTGAGTACCGCAACACGCTCCGCTACGCGACGCAGAACATCATCAGCCAGTCGTACTGCACGGCTGTGCTCGGTTACGAGGGTGTACCGGTGTCTGAAGACATGTTATGCACGAGGCGAACCAGTGGGGAGTTCTGTGAGGGAGACTATGGGGGCCCAGTAGTGCACGCGTCTAATTCCGTGCAAGTGGGGGTGGCTTCGTACAGCTACCAGTGCGGGGTCAAGCAGTATCCGAGCTTAAGCGCCAAGGTCGGGTACCACGCGGTATGGATAGCTAATTCAGCTAGATAAATTACTACCTATACCTATAATATTATTATGATTTATTAGTCAAGTACAACGTCCTCGTTGAACCTTGGTCGCTTGGGCTAAAGGTTGCGATTGTGAAAGAACTTTTCGAAAGATGATATAAAAGCGGTTTTACGTTTATTTTAATGAAGTATCTAAATTAAACTCCATGATTTAAAATTTAAAATACATTTAATTGAACAGTATAATACCCATTGATTGTTCATTTTTTCTAGGCGGTTAAACTAGTAGTACGACTTGCTGCCATTGTTTGTCACTGAATGCGTTTAAGTATATTGAAACAAGCCGTAGGTTGCAACGAAGCATATAGTAGCAACTGTGCCAGCCGTTTTAGAAGAACATAATGTAAGTACTTACAAAGCTTCGCGATGTTTTTTAAACTAGTACTAGTACATCGTAGTCCTCACGCAGGAGTGACTGCGACAGCTTAACAATAAAAAATAATAATAAAGCGATGGAATTCCGTTTGTTGATTACCTATCTTCAATTAGTTTCGATCGTGACGTAGCTTAGACCTAAAGTAGTTGACTAGGTCAACTTGCATGCGGAGCTTTTCGCGCGGGTTGCGCTGACGCATCATGGGCACCAGCGACAGCGCGAAATGCAGGTCCTGGTCGGTTGCCAGCCATCCCGGCATCTCCACCATCACCCTGTCGGAAAGTGGCTCTAGAAAAAAAAACAGCACAATTAGTGTACAGTCACCAGCATAAATAAGTGATCACTTTTGTACCTTGTCACTTTAAAGTCATATTTGAAAAACCATACGAAATCATGTAACGACTGAAAGCGACAAGGTACAAAAATGATCATATATTTATGCTGGTGACTGTACTTAAAACAAAAAAATCAGTCGAGTGATTTGATACACGGATTCCATGTCACGAAAATGCCAACAGGAACAACGTTTCTTTTATGTTTTAACAGCGGCATAGTATTAATACGCACACACTGCGAATTAATAAAACTGTAAATCCTTTGACTAAATTTCAGACTGACATGACGAAACTTTATGGATTCCGCTTTTGTCATTTCGACTGCGCCACCTTTAATTGACCCGTAATAAATTGCTTACGAAACTACTACTCTATTCACACTTATGGGTAGGTTTTCACTTGACTGCCTAATAGGTGGATTATTTTGCTACCGTCATGTGAATGTAACTTACTGGAATGGGGTTGACTTTCGTCTGTATTTGAGGAAGGCGATAGCGTGCTTGTTGTCATGTTGAGATGCCAATCTTGAGAATCTGAAATGTTAGAGAGGGCGATGATTATTTTCGTTCCGATTAAATTAGAGCAGTCGGTCCTTAAAGAAGTTGAAAAAAAATAATTTAAAAATCGAAAAATCGGGGGCAATTCTACTTGATGGTTTAATAGGAGCATCACTGGATAGTGTAGCTAAAAACGTGTTTTATGAAGCAGATCCAGAGTTTGAGATAAACAAAAAAATACACATGCTCCGGGTTGATTATTACAAACAGTTTACTGATAAGCTTGTCAAAAAGTCCTTAGAATTTTGGAAAAAAATACATATTTCCGAAACTTATCACCTGATACATGTATTAGTACCTATTCAAATAATTTTTAGCCGATACCTTTGACGTAAATTTTAAACGGGAAACGTCGTTCAATGCGCTCAGATTTCCTGATCTCCCTAGCAATGAGCATCCAATCTCCAATAACATCCTCAGACACTTTGACATTGACACCACATTGTATATTAGATCCAGTGACTATTTCGATTCCAAAGACGTTAAATCCTTCCATGAACGTATACTGCAGGCCTTCCGGTGTTCTTATGTGGCAACTCTGTACCGTATTCGAAAATGATTGTGTTATTGCGACTCTTTGGCTAGCTCCTATATCTGAATATATGATTCGGTATGGCAAATATTCGATTAATCTGTCTTCTTCCTGTATAGGATTGCGAGGATCTGTAATATGTACATTTGTTATAATTGAAGTGATTTTGTATTTTATTTTGGTTGACAATGTTTAAAATCAAAACAAACCTTCTTGAATGATGGTAAAGCTTTGTCTGATCTCAGTGAAAATGCCACGATTACTGAATTTCCCGAGTAGGATCCAGGGTCCTATCATATCTTGCGTTATGGGGCCTATGGATATCCGACAGGCTATTCTGTTGTCGATAACAAATGATACGCCGGTTCTCATTCTATTGCCGTGGTCGATGGTGTTGTAGGACATTCCCGATGGCATCGTGAACAGGCACACGTCGACAGCACCGGTGCTGGCCACTTTTACTTCTATTTTACTGCCTATGTTGACGACATGTTGGGTAGCATTCAAGGTCGTAACGTTGTACGCTTGATCATAAGGCTGGTTCTTGTCTAAAAAATAAACAATGAAATGATTAAATGATAGAGAATGTTTAGATTATTGTAACGAAACAAAAACTCGATTCTTGTTTTCGTGAGGTTCAAATAAATTTGATGAACCTATTCGATTATTGACCTTGACTTGTAGAATCTATCTACAACATTACAAGGTATTTGAAGCCGTAGCTAGAGGAAGTTATGGTCGTTAGCGGGTTTAACGCTACAGATTGTCATCTTACTATATAAATCAAGGTTCATCGGAAGACGAACTTCATTGTATCCCCTTAATGCGGAGTTGAATTTTCCATAAATGACCCAAGATCCTAGATGGGACTTCGCTATTGGTCGAATAGCAATACTGCAGACTGAGTCCGTGTCTTGCACCAACTTTATATTTGGATATGTCGATTCTCGTGTAACAAATAAGTCTTCATTGTTAGGTGTAACCAAATGGCACGAGACAACGTTTCCAGAACCGCGCACAGCCGGGCTGAGAACGCCATAAAAGTATACCACGTGATTGAAAGTTGGCTGAATTGTTGTCTGCCACATTGTATCGGGATTCGAGCTATCTGCAAGAGAAAATGATTTGTATTAGGATTCTATCAAAAATTTCATTTTTTGGTACAACCGTCTTTGCAAAGAGTAACTGTGTTATTTGTTTAGGTACTATAATTACATTGTCATTTGTCATCCATCCCACATAACATTTGTTTGCATACCATAGTTCAAGTACGGACCCATCGTCGAAGAGTTCCCTCCTGTCGAGACGATCATGGCTAAACACCAAAATATCACTGAATGCCAGAATTGCCAGATTATCGTTGTCATTTAACTTACATATCCATTACTACTTAAACTTAAATGAATCCAACCACTGGAAGTTACTTACTTCTCCAGGCAATATTAGCGCTTTGGCATCGTTTGTGTTCGACGTTGTCTTCTGTATAAGCACCGCATACAGTCCATTTCCCAATAAGACTCTGTTCCATCGGTCCTACGACAATTCTACAGGATACGTAGTCGCTGCTACCGTACGTTGTCACACCAGCCACGTTGTTTTCCTCTACATTGATAGCTCTGTTGTCTGGTGTTATGAAGGTACATTTTTCTGTGTGAGCAATTCGAGGAAGATTAATGTCCACGCTTAGCCCTACCCTTGTTATAAACTGTTGTTCATTGAGCCAAATACTAGTATCCTCTTCGGAACTTGGAGATTCTGTAAACAAACATAGTCATTTAAGTAGGTACATTGTCATCAGCATCATCTTCATTATTAACTGTTACGTCTGTTGGACAAGAATGTGATCTAATAAGGGTTCCGTGACAATTATGGTACGGAACCCTAAAATTAGTGATTAGAATAGTGATTTTGACTACGTTAAACAATAAGCAAAGTAAGTTAAAAGAAAGAAAGAAAGAAGACATTTATTACCTTTTGAAAGTACCAAAAATAGAGCAAACACACGATTTTACAAGAAATGAAGAACACAGGCGGGAAAATAGATCATCGTGTATTTAATGAGTGTGTCTTCGCAAAAGTGAAACGGTCGCTGGCTCAGTATTACATAATAAATAGAATAAGTTACTTACTTGCCGTTGACGCTGTCGTCCAAATATACTGCGCACCCTGGCAGCCGCCTGCGTATTGAAATTCATATTTTGAAGTAGGTATATTCGAGCTTTACCGTTTTTTGTGACAGTTCCTACATCAGAATAAAAGTCAAATTGTTTGTTAGTGACAACAGTCTTTAATGTTTTAAGTCGTACAACTGACATTGAGCCTTAGGGTGGTAGAGGAATTTTTTAGTTGACTGTACTTACATTCCGGACAAAGTATACATATAATAGGTAAGTACGTACATACAATTAGTACCTTCCGAAACAAAATAGAATAGACCTGCTGGGAATAAAATTAGTAGTGGCATGTAGGTACACACTGTACACGGAGAAAAAAATAGTTTACAATATTACCAGATTGTATTGTAGTTATGATTCTGGTGTAGGAAAACAGATTTCAGCTATGGTTAACAAATTTTTTGTATACAACAACAAGTCATATTTTTGTTAATCTATCTATACATATAATAAAGCTGAAGAGGGTCGAAAGTCTGTACATGGAAGATATTTAATAAAAATAGGCTGGGGATACTAAGAATCGATAACAGAACACGTTTCAATAGTTTTTAGAATTTTTGTCTGTCTATCTGTTTCTCTGTTTATCTGTTTGTCTGTATATTTGTGCGCGCATCACGTGAAAACGGCTGAACGGATTTTGTTGGAAACTTTACTGATCTGTTGAGAAAATCACCGGCCAGGTTATAGGCTACTTTTAATCCCGGAAAATTGCACAGTTCCCGCGGGATAGCGATGAACATGTCGAAAATCGCAGCTGCCTAGAGTCGCAACGTACCTATATAAATATTGCTTCAGTATCATAGAGGTGCACTAAGGAGGGATTTTCAACATTCCCACGGGATTTAATATCGCTTATTATAATAAAAAAAATACCAATTAAATGTCTGAATAGGAGTAAGTAATTGCCTTTGCTTTTTTCACGAGAAAAAAATAAGCGATCATAATTTTGTATTTGACAGACCAGTAGTGTTGCCAACTACAAAATATCCAGCACTCCATGTCAAACTCGCTGTAAGCCCCGGCGAAAAAAATAAACTATCAACATATTCCTCTTTTCAAACAAAATACAGAGAACTAATAAAATTATAGACCCAGAAATACGAAATAATATAGTCAACCTCCTTCAAGCAAATTAATACCGGCCAGGTGGGTACTTTGAAAAAAAAAAAACATTTTATCCTGTTGTTTGCGGAGTAGGTCATGTCAAACGATTTGGGTCTCACATTTTACAGATAATTCTACTTCCTACTAATATTATAAATGCGAAAGTTTGTGACGATGTGAGTGAGTGAGTGTGTATGTTTGTTTCTTCTTCACGCTAATACGACTATACGGATTTGGATAAAATTTGAAACGAAGATAGCAGGTAGGTACCCTAGATTAAAACATAGGCTACTTTTTATCCCCGAAAATTGCATAGTTCCCGCGGGATAGCGATAAACATGCAAAGGTCGTAGCTGCCTAGAGTTGCAACGCAAATAATTATTGCAGAAAACTAATGTTCTTAAATCTAATTCTACGCAGACGAAGTCGCGGGCAGTACTAGAATATTCTCATATTATTATATCTAAATGGCCATAATGTTATGCAAATAAAGAATTTCATTTCATTTCATATTCTAGTAAGAATATTCAAAGTCCACGAAAACTCTGACATCGTTTTGGTAACCATCTAATAGTTACAGAGTACAAATATGCATTTAGCTTACAACACTATTTATGTAGGTACCTACTACGCACAATTTATTTTCTACGATACTAGGTAAGTGGGTAACAGGAATTAGAAATGATGTTGCAAAGAAGTAGAATTTTCTATTAATGTGTAAAAAAAGTATAGTTGTCACATAATAATACAATAACATCAAGTCGACACGTTTACAATATTCTGTTAAAGGAAACTAGATTTTTTTCTCAATGTAAATGTACGACCTGAGTGTAGACGCTCGAGCGGAGCGTGCAGCGGGGCGGGGCGTGCGGCGTGCATGTTACACACAAGCAATGATATTTCATAGTATAGATATGTTACGTTCCTAGTAAATTGCGTTTGAAAAACGTTCCCTCTGTCAACTGTCACATTGACTGTCACGGACTACTCATACTGTGCCTTGTTTGAGGTAAACTGATTGCGACATGAGACAATTGGGTCGTTTATGAATCTTCAACTCGGGCGCGGTAGTAACATATCTACTCCCTGTTTGTATGTAATATCATTAGACACAAGCAAATGTATGTGAGCGTCCTGAGTGCACGCTGCACAGAGCCGTTTGCCGCTGCCCGCCACGCTGCCCGTCCCGCTGGACGCTCGCCACTCAGGCCTCACACTAAGAAAGTAAGTGCTCTAAGAAAGTTAGTTCTTTAAATGTAAGTAGTTTCCTGCATCTTTTTTAATATAAAAAAGAAATAAAATAAAATAAAATATCTTTAAAACTACCTAAATATAAAACTACCGTGAGGCTCAGACATATTTAATGTAAGAAAATGGATAACTCACGTTTTATTACGTCGGAATAGGTCCGACACCGAAACTGTCCGTTCGTTTACATTAATAGTTTCCTGCATCGTTTCAGTAAAAAAAAAGTTGATAGTGTTATATCTAACTTACCCACAGCGCAGGCGCAGAACAGCGCAATGCTAAACAACAGGCAACTATTCATGTTGAAGAAGGAATATTCAGCGTCGAGGAATATCCTGCCTTTTATACCAAGCCTTTATCTTGGGACTACACCCAAACCATATAATATTTGGGCCTAATAGCCCGACAGGGCTACCTAGCATGTTCCCTGTTCATTGCGCGGCAACCAAGCTCGCTACGCTGTGGTTTACAGCCAGCACACGCAAATTATGCTACGCAATCAACTGTTAAAACGCCGCCGCGTCAATAAACGATGTCATTTATCCCAACAATACATGCAAGTTTAAACCCTGCACCAAACGGACAAGGTTACGTTTAGTTAAACTGACCTATTAAGTAAACAGGATATATTGCTAATTAGGTAGGTATTTATATTTGCGAAATAGTCTTTCTTACTTGATTAGTACAATTAGTGGCAGAAGTGGTTGAAACTATAACTACACTGCCAAGGCGACAAGAAAGTGTGCCGTCATTTTAAGAATGAATCACAACTAGAAGCACTAATCCAAAATGCATGGTCATCAGATACTGCAGGACATTAGAATAAAAATGGTGACGACACAAGACTATTTCCATCTAACAGTAACGGCATATAGGAAGTCTGAAAAGGCGGTGAAAGGACTGTAGAGGGGGAAGGAGGATCTAAAGCTCATAGGAAAGAAAAAGAAAACATCTTGGAGAAGAAAGGTCAGCGATAGAGTGTCACCGGCTAGCGGAGAACAGGAAAGGAAACAAGGCGTGGGTGTAAAAATATAATACAAAATAAATATTTACAAAATTGTATCAGTCAGTCACTTCGGGTAGGCAGGAAAGCAGGCAGGGCAGGGTATCAGGTTGGCCTCGGACTGCTCCGAGGCGTCGGAGCGGAGAGTTGGAGGAGCGGAAGTGTGGTGTGGTGTAGTAGGACGAGAAAGGAAGGGCTGTAATCAAACACCCTGCTTAAAGCTCGTAAAGCCTATCCAAGCCTCGTTTCAGTGTAGCCTAGGCCAGTGAGAAAAACTAAACGAGACTTGGATTAGGTTTCACAAAATAATTAAATTCTAGAAACAGTAAAGCTAATATTTACAGTACCTGCGTTAGTGGCAGCCCTTTTATAATTATATACAAGTAGTTTACAGAAGCAATCTCCAGTCTTATAAAATATAGTTCGAATAAAGTACCGAAATGCGGCTTATGCCTTGCCAAATAATCGATCGACTCCCAGGAAAAAACAAAAGCCGATCGTAAATTTAGAATTTTGAATTTAGTTTTTATTTGTAAGCGGCCAGTGCGCTTTTGGCGCGTCGCGGAGGTTTACCATGTTACAGTAGCAAAGTGAGCAAGGTTTTCGAGAAAACCCACAAATAATAAGTAATAAAGAGAGAGAGAGAGAGCGACAAAATTGAAGTCATTTTGAGATCCATAATGGCTCATACAAGTGACTTATTATGGTGGCTTATTAACGGAATCTCAATATTTGACAATGCAACTCAAAATTCTACGACGGGTCACAATAATACGAGTGTACAATCCAACACACTGATTGGTACCTCTGTGAAACCATTTCACTGCAAATATAATATTTTTCATCACACTTGCTCGTAAAGGGTGTTATAACACGCGTGCTTATAGAGCCGTAGTGGCTGATTTACCTCCCCCGGGAATTTCAAATATTTTACTCCCGAGGGAGTTATATTTGTATGGATTTTCATAATTCCCTCGGGAGGAAAAGTTTAGTTTTAAAATTAAGAGTTCATTGTACGTCATTTCAGACTAAGGAGGTTTCAGTTCAGCCAGATTTATTTCATATTAAAAAAAACTACGAACCAATTTTATTAAAACTTTCAATTAGACATTACTGATTACGATCCAAGATGGCGGATGACATTTTGACACTAAAACATTGATGGCGGGTGTCATTTT
Source organism: Pandemis heparana (assembly GCA_963854515.1). Lineage (NCBI taxonomy): Eukaryota > Metazoa > Arthropoda > Insecta > Lepidoptera > Tortricidae > Pandemis > Pandemis heparana. The sequence goes on along the minus strand of OY978026.1, from coordinate 8,965,530 downwards.
CGAGCAATTTGATAGCTCTGAGCCCGATTTTGGCATAATTTTTTGGATTCAAGATGGCGGATGACATATTGACACTAAAATGTTGATGGGTATCGTTTTCGAGTAATTTGGTGATTCAGAGACCGATTTTGGCATAATTTTTTGGATCCAAAATGGCGGATGGCATTTTGACACTATTGACACTAAAATGATGATGGGTGTCATTTTCGAGTAATTTGGTGACTCTGAGCCTGATTTTAGCATAATTTTTTGGATCCAAGATGGCGGATGACATTTTGACACTATTGACACTAAAATGATGATGGGTGTCATTTTCGAGTAATTTGGTGATTCTGAGACCGATTTTGGCATAATTTTTTTGGATCCAAGATGGCGGACGATATTTTCACACTATTGGTACATAAATGTTGATGAGTGTCCTTTGCGGGTAATTTTGTGATTCTGAGTTAATTTTTTTGATATCTTTTTTTATTTCCTCGCAAATGTGATGAAAAACATTGTGTGTATCATGGGCAGTAAGGGGATTACAAACTCGAGTCATTAAAAGCCCTCCGCCTTCGGCGTCGGGCTTCTAATAGACTCTCGTTAGCAATCCCCTTCTTACCGCCCTCGGTGCACAATGTACTATAATTGTTCATACATACTTACCGTATATCTGATTACTTAATTTTTCTAGTGGACATAATTTTCTCGATTTTTATTAGTTAAAACAGATCGAACTTAAAATTAAGGAAGTTTATAGGAGAACAACATAGTGCATGTTAATTCAGATTATAAACTACACCTTCATATTATGTGTATTAAGTTTGATCAAAAACCGTTCAGATGTTTTAGCGGGAAAGAGTAAGAAATACGAAAACACGCAGAGAAACATACTGACTAACTTTCGAATACCTACGTGATATTAAATAGCAGGAAGGATTTGTTGGTAATAAAGCAATAGTTGAATTCTTACTTATTAATTAGAGCCAATTAAATTAGGAAGTCCCAGTTTAAGTAAACAGGAAAACCACATGATCGATAAAAATGGTTATTTTAGTACAAAACAAAGGCGATAACAGTAGTTTTGCCAAAAAACACCAACAAACTCACGACGTGAACAAAGGTTTGATAAAAAAAATGAAAATCAAATTGAGAATGGTTTATTTGCTAGAATACATAGATACAGGGACAAGGTGTTATGGTAACAAATTGCAGAACAGTAGATATTCCGGCAGGCATGACATGTGGAGGCTCTATAATCACCACTATCCTATCAGCTGCCAGCCGCTTTGACAAACAGGGCAGGACAGTCAGAAAATCGGAGACTAAAGGTTCTTTCGTTTTATTTTTTGACGCACGTCGTTAAAAGCATTGCGGTGGAACAACTGTTAATAAAATGCCGTTACCTGTCTAGAAGGGGAACGACGTTAACCATCCAACTAACGCCTACGATAGCAAAACACATTCGCTGCCACGCATTGCTACGCGCTACGCTCGTAACCGCTAGCAGCATTTTTCCGCTTTGTAGCAAAAATTATCTATGAACTGAGAACTTAACTCAAACGAACTAAACTGGTTCTTGGAGCTGAATGTGTTGTTTTTTAAGAAGGCCGCGTTTAAACCTTTTACATGCTTTTTTATGATGTCGTCTCTTTCGGAAAGATCTTCAAAGAAGAATGTCCTCACATCTCATCGGACATCTCACAACATTCTCTAGTCGAGGCATCAAAGCTCCGTTGAATTAATCAATAGTTTTAGTTAGATCTAATAGGAATTAAACTTACATGGGAACTTGGAAAAATGTCGTTATCATTTAATTTTTCTACGTCAAGCGTCCTCTCGCTTTTTCGTGCCGTTCTTAACGTCAACCCTTCTGACAGTTCACTCGCTCGCTAGGGTTTTACTCCGCTCGTAGAGCTGTGCCATAGTGCCGTCAAAAATGTCGTTTCCGCAACAAGGTCCGTCTGGATTGCTCGCTACTTCACTCGCTAAGCCTACCGCCAAGCAGCAGTGCTGCCGACGCCGTGTTAAGACGTTGAGAGTATTTAAAACAGCCGGTGAAATTATTTAGCACATGAGGTGTACGGCAAGCAAGACTGGATTAATTCAGGAGGTTTCAGGGGGCACCTTTAGTAATTGCTCTAAACCAGCTAATATATTTTATAGGTGTCTATTGAGTACTACGCGACGCAGAACATTATCAGCCAGTCGTACTGCACGGCTGTGCTCGGTTACAAGGGTGTACCGGTGTCTGAAGACATGTTATGCACGAGGCGAACCAGTGGGGAGTTCTGTGAGAGAGACTATGGGGGCGATTTTACTATGCGACAAATATTCGCATATTAACAAGGTCACGTGACCGTTGGTAACAGATAGAAAAATTCGAACGCTTACTCACCTGCTATGGGTGGTGTAGGGGTATAGCACGCGTCACGGAATGACGAGGACCCGGGTTCGATTCCCGGCCATAGCTTTACTTTTCGGATTTTTCTATGTGTTCTAATTTTCAGTGTCGTTTAGAAATTAAATTTCTAACGGTAAAACCGTAAAAGTAAACATAAAAAATTAAGAAAAAAAAATCTTGATTCATTTGATATTTCCTATCATTTGAAAAACAGCGCCTTCTCTCGTCCCTGGTGAGCAGTACATGTTACACGGGAGTTTGTAATTGTGTCGTACAGACACATCATTCAAACAGATGATGCTTAGCGACAAATATTCGCATAGTAACAAGGTTACGTGACTTACGTGACAGTTGGTAACAGATAGAAAAATTCGAACGCTTAACTCACCTGCTATGGGTGATGTAGGGGTATAGCACGCGTCACGGAATGACGAGGACCCGGGTTCGATTCCCGGCCATAGCTTTAGGTACTATTCGGATTTTTCTATGTGTTCTAATTTTCAGTGCCGTTTAGAAATTAAATAATTTTAAAAAGTAAATATAAACGAATCTATAAGGGTTCCGTTTTTGCCATTTGGCGACGGAACCCTAAAAACCAAGAAATAAATTTCTTGATTCATTTGATATTTCCTACATTGTCCTCGGTTGAACCTTGGGTGCTAGGGTCGGGTATTTTTCGAAAGATGATATAAAAAGCTATTTTACGTTTATCTTAGTGAATTATCTAAATTAAACTCCATGATTTAAAATTGAAAATACATTTAATTCAACAATATACACCCATTGTATGTTCCGTTTTCCTAAGCGGTTAGCACGACTTGCTTTGTTTGCCACTGAATGCGTTTAAGTATACCGGATTAGAAGCCATAGGTTGCGTTGCGACAAAGCTTATGGTAGCAACTGTGCGAGCCGTTTTAGAAGAACATAATGTACAAAGCTTCGCGATGTTTTTTAAACTATTACATCGTAGTATTCGTAGTCCTCACGCAGGAGTGACTGCAACAGCAACAATAAAAAAAATAAAACGATGGAATTCCGTTGGTAATTATCTTTAATCAGTTTCGATCATGACGTAGTTTAGACCTAAAGTAGTTGAGTATGTCAACTTCAGTGCCAATTTTTTCGCGCAGACTGCGCTGACGCAACATGGGTACCAGTGAGAGCGCAAAGTGCAAGTCCTGGTCGGCTGCCAGCGATCCCGGCATCTCCACCACCACCCTGTCAGATAGTGGCTCTAGAAAAAAACATCATAGATTAGTCTACGACCAAAAAAACAGCCTAGCGGGATTGTACTCGAAGGATTCCACACGGATTATCAGATCAAACAAAAATGCCGAATAAAGGTCCGACCACACCGCCGCGTATACGCAGTAACGCGTCGTAGGCGTCACGTTTTCTCACCGTTTCTTCATTCATTTTGTTGCGAAGCGGCGGTGTGGTCGCACCCTTAAACACGTTGTTTTAATGTTTTAACAGCGGTCATAGTAATTTAATCCACACACTGCGAATTAAGGTACAAAAAGCCCTATGAAAAATGGACAGGCGGATAAGGGAGCTAGGGTTTTACCATGACGTCTTATGTAATGCGATTCAATTACTACTCAATTCAGGTTTTAGCTGTCATTTTTAGTATGGATCTGACAGCGAGTCATGGGTTTTTTTGGCAAGGAGGTATGAAAAAAAACTGAACTATTTCTGACTAAATTTCAGACTGGCATGATGAAACTAAGGTCTTTTCATTCTTAACTGTCCTATTTGGTAAACAAAATTGTAACCTCAAAACGTCTCATTTTTGTTATTTTTTAACTATTTCGTCGTAAATAAAAGAACTGGAGATAAAATATCAGCAAAATTATGTACAAAATATTGCCTCAGGTTTATTTGATAACATAATACTATATATTATTTACAAAAAATTTAACATAGAGGTTAGAATTTTGTTTACCAAATAGGACAGTTCTGTTAAGAGTGAAAAGACCTTACAAGGATTCCGCTTCTGTCATTTAGGTTGCGCAACCTATAATTAACCCGTAATCGCTTACGAGACTTTAAGGTGCGACCACACCGCCGCTTAAAAAACGGTGACGTTACAGAATCCACGCATTGTCGGTAGAATTTTTCACCTGGCTGCCTGATAGGTGGATTATGTTTGCTACCGTCATGTAAGAAACTATAACTTACTGGAATGGAGTTGACTTCCGTCTGTAGTTGACGAAGGCGATGGCGTGCTTGTTGTCATGCTGAGACGCCAATTGTTGGAATCTGAAATAATGTAACAGAGACTACGATTAGTTTCGTCATAAAAATAGTTTTAACTGATTTTGTTGTCCGCGACTTCGTCTACTTAGAACTAATAATCGCTATAATATAAGAATTATGCAATGTTTCTTTGTTCTGCGTCAAAAAATATCCACATTAACATTGTGTCTAACATGCTAATTAACAAAAAAACAATGACCATCTTTCGCTATTTCGTTCTTTCGCACAAACATTGCTGTCTTAGAAGCATAGTAGCTGAGCAGCAAGTTAAATGTTTTTTGATCTTAGCGAATCCTGGTTATAAATTCTCCTTTTTCATCCAAATCCTCACTCGCTCTTTCTCTCAATAACACACATTTACTGTGTCAAATATTTATAAAAGTTTGGGTACTAACCGTAACCACCATAAAATGTAGAATAGAAGAGCTCGCGCAAACGATCTATAAAAAAAACCGTACCTACTTAATATAACAGTCTTTAAAATTCCGTGGTTAAAATAGCGAAAAAGCAACCCTTATGTAAGTATAGTTTCGTTCTATCCATCAAATATAAATCAAATATTAAAAAATTAACCTGATGTTAATAAAATGACGCGCTGTCTATGTTCTGCGGTTTTATCACAATATAGCAAAAAAAAGTATAACGATAAAATAGTACTTGTCATGTCAAGAGCTCCAAAGGCACTGTCATTATTAACAAGAGCATTTTTTCAGTGAGTTTTTATTACTTAAGTCTGTCCGCTGTTTAATTCTGAGATTTGAATTAGAAAGTTGTTATTTTGTAATGGCGGACCTGAATGATGCTAAAAATAGTAAGACATTTTTTTTTTAAACAATTTGACTTTTTTTAGATGTTACAATTTTGGAAAACGATTTTTGATTTCAGGTATTCATTTGTGAAATTTGAAGCTTCAAAGCACATTGTTATTTATTGTCAAGTGTCCCTTCCCCTCCCTCTACCAGTTATACAGGCTGGCCCAAACACTGACGGCTAAAAAAATAATTTAGATGCATCACGTCCGGGGCTATCCTAAATTCTTAAAAATTAATTACTCGAAAACTACAAACAATCGGCCAACGTACATGGGATATTCGGATAGCCCCAGATGTGATGCATCAAATTATTTTTTTAGACGTCAGTGTTTGGGCCACCCTGTGTAAACGGCTTTTTTTGATACTACCTACCTATATGGTAAAATTTAATGTAACTTTATATTTTGTTTAAATTCCAAAGGGTCTGGCCGGAAGGTAATAGTAAAATCGCCCCTGGCTGTATTTGAAATATTGTTATGCACGATTGTTTGTTTTATTATAAGATATAATTTTACTGAATATTAAGACTTAAATGCTTACGGTTAGCGAAAAAATAAAAAAAATAAAAATTCAGTTTTTATTTTTTTTTAGCCAAACTACGTTACCGATTAACGTGCCGTTTAGATATTTTGTACACATATTTAAGATACATTTATGGAAAAAAAAATAAAAGTTCTAGCGTTTTTTAAAGTACACAATTTTGACTGTTTTAGTTTTTCTTTTTTTTTTTTTTTTTACTTGCAAGTTAGCGACACCTACCATATTTTGATATAATATGCGCAATTTTATATTCTATTACATATATTTTTTTCAAAATTATTCATTTGGATCAACAAAGTGAAAAAAAAAAATGTTGTTTAAAAGGGTGGAAAAAAGTTCTTCCATATTGTTCAATCGTTCAAACATTCGTTCATAGTGTTAGTAATAATTATCTTATTAGCTATGTTATTAACATGAAATAAAAACAGAAAATACGGATAAATCAGAAAAAAATTAGATTTAAATTGATTATTTAAAAAAAAATATTTTGTAGTTTTTTTTTTTTTCGAATAATAATGTAATAGAATATAAAATTGCGCATATTATATCAAAATATGGTAGGTGTCGCTAACTTGCAAGTAAAAAAAAAAAAAGAAAAACTAAACCAGCCAAAATTGTGTACTTTAAAAAACGCTAGAACTTTTATTTTTTTTCCATAAATGTATCTTAAATATATGTACAAAATATCCAAAGGGGAAGTTAATCGGTAACGTAGTTTGGTTAAAAAAAAAAAAAACTGAATGTTTATTTTTTTTATTTTTTCGCTAACCGTAAGCATTTAAGTCTTAATATTCAGTAAAATTATATCTTATAATAAAACAAACAAACGTGCATAACAATATTTCAAATACAGCCAAGGGCTATTATTAGGGGGTTACTATTACCTTCCGGCCAGACCCTTTCACTCACCGTATGCATCGAAGTTAAGAGTGGTGTTATGCTCTTCAATTTCTCTCGAACTATCTACATTACAATAAAACATATGTATATTAATTGAAAAACCTTTACACTAGGAAATTAAACTAGAAATAAGTAAATGGGTTGTTTAACAAAATAGCAGGATTAGGAAACGGTTTATCAAAAAAGGTAATTTCATGGAAGCGTAGTTTAGATGAATATTATTTTTAACTTTAGTAATACTAATACTAATAATAATCTCTAATGGCACAATCCAGGGTTGAAAGTTTTTGAACTAAGAATAAATTTAATTTAGTTGAGTTACTGATAACAATTTTTATTGCAATTTCCAATCACACTACTCACCATTGAAACGGGTATAATTTACTCCTCCGTAGTAATCTGTAAAGCAATAAAAGTAACCATTTCAAAACGCCTAAAATAGATAAAATTATAAACAAGTATGAAAATAAAAAATATTTCACAGCACTACCCGGAGGCACAGTGTTATTTGCGGGGATTTTTATTTTCACGTGTATTTGTGGATGGGGGTTTGAAATTTTGTTTTGCTTGTTTTTTATTTTACAGAAAATAATTTAAACTGTATGTAATTATGTACACTTGCCAAAATCAATAGTAGAATTGCGGTCTTCTACTTCAGCCGAACTATCTGTAAAAAGTGAAAAAAATAAATTAAAATGTGTTTTTTTTAGGGCTTACTTAGATACTTATTACGTCAACTGGGGTGACTAATTTTGGTGCTTCTTTGATCGTTTTATAATTTCTATAAAATCGATATTATCCATATCCGGTGAATATTTAGCACGTAGACGCAAAGGCGATCGACGAAGAAATTGATTGGAAGCAGTAAACGCGAATAAAAAATAATGGTTTTGTCATTAAAACTACTTTTTAAAGTCACCCCAGTTGACTGTATAATTTAAGACAAGTCAGTCAGAAAAGAACCTACCCTATAATGTATAGATTTATCATATGAATATCTATAATGTTTTTTTTTATATGAATAGGAAGGCAAACGAGCAAGTGGGTCACCTGATGGTAAGCGATCACCACTGCCCATAGACACCCGCAACCCCGGAGGAATTGCAGATGCGTTGCCAACCTAGAGGGCTAAGCTAAGAGCTAAGATGAAATGCCTCCTGTGCCTATAATTTCACCGGCTGTCTTACTCTCCACACCGGAACACAGCAGTGCAAGCAATGCTGCTTAGCGGCAGGATTAGCGAGTAATATGATGGTAGCGATCCGGACGGACCTTGCACAAATGTAATTAAATCCCGAGTTCCTTACTTAAATAAATTTGTTACCAATAAAAAAATTATGAATAACAAAACGTTCTACAAAAAAGGTACCTACAATCCTATTATACTGACTGGTTTTTGTTGAATGTCATCCATTGTTATCTATCCTACAAATGTATACCAAATTCCAAGCTAATCGGACCACTGAAGGGAGTTAAGTATTTTTCTCTGCAGCTCACTGTAGGTACCTAGAAAATAAGATTTTTAATAGATTTATTAATTAAACAGTATACAACTTACTATAATGGGAGTAGACATAGGCTTCCGTGCCTTCCGGTTCCGTAGGATCAACTCGCGTGCTATAATAGGAGTATAGATAAGCTTCCGTGCCTTCCGGTTTCGTAGGATCAACTTGCGTGCTGTCTGAAATTCAATATATTTTGTAATAGGAATATTCATGATTTTTTCATGGCTTGGTCAATGTCAAATAATCAATGCAAAATAATACATTTCGAATAACTATAAAAATAACCCAGATATAAGCTATTAAAGATTTGTCTCCATCTCTTTCTAGAAAATCGGAATTTCAATATGGAGTTTATATGGGCGTGATGACATTTATGACGTCACATGTCATATCGGATCTCTCGTTCTAATCACTGACTAATTAGTAATCAGTAATCAGTAATCAGTAATCAGTCATTTATTTGTTCAAACATGGTCTAAAAATAAGATGGTTAACAGACAATTTTGAAGTGCTACATGTTTATCACTAAGATATACAAATATTTCTTAAAATAGCTAATATATAGTAGATATATAGTAGATAGGTACTTAGTTAAAAACTTTTATATCTTCCGTATTTCTTGATCGATATTACTTACGTTTAAATTCACTTTTTGTCATTCTCTTTTACGATATTTTCATATATATATATATATATATATATATATATATTTTTTTAATGTGAATAGGAAGGCAAACGAGCAAGTGGGTCATCTGATGGTAAGCGATCACCACTGCCCATAGACACCCGCAAACCCGGAGGGATTGCACATGCGTTGCCAACCTAGAGGACTTAGATGAAATGCCTCTTGTGCCCGTAATTTCCCCGGTTGTCTTACTCTCCACACCGGAACACAGCAGTGCAAGCACTGCTGCTTAGCGACAGGATTAGCGAGTAAGATAGTGGTAGCGATCCGGACGGTCCTTGCATAAGGCCCTACCACCCGCAAATACCCCGCTTTATTAAGAAATGTTCAATTTTTTAATGCATATTCCCTATAATTGATGATTCTATTATCGTGGTGACCCCTGTCATAAAAGTAAGTATGATTTTGTTGTAAAGAGTAATAGACGCATAAACACTCATAAATATACATCGCATTTTATGCATTTGCATATTAGCATTATGCAAATGCATGTACCTAACTCTTTAGTTACGACGTTAATACATATTTTTAACCTTTTTTTCCTATCGTGCATATTTCGTTTAGTAGCGGGAGGTACGTCTAGGGACCTGTGAAGACGACGTTCGTGTGGGGCGCAAGCGCAGTGGTTTACTGAATGAAGTAATTCGATGTAGAGATGTCGATTTCGGCGTACAGGGGCCTTACTTCTCACGTCTTAATGCGATTCAGTTTAGGTTAGCTCGCTGTCAGATTCATACTAAAAGTGACAGGTAAAACTTGAACTGAGTCTGAATTAGGACGTCATGGTAAGGCACCTGATCGATAAGTCTCAAATTTGCGCCCGAAAATTTGGATAAATAGGTACTTAATTGGTCACAAAAATTATGCTTAATTTCAAGAATATTTCGCTATCTCTGTACCGTCCTTAATCGCTACATAGTATAAAACAAAGTCGCTTTCCGCTGTCTGTCTGCCTGTCCTTATTTGTATGCTTATTCCTTTAAAACTACGCAACGGATTTTGATACGGCTTCTTTAATAGATAGAGTGATTCAAGAGGAGGGTTTATCTGTATAATACTACGCAGATGAAGTCGCGGGCAGAAGCTAGTTAAAATATAAATAAAAAATGTTCTTTTGTTTTGCATTGTGAATATTTTGGGCATATCGACAGTTTTTGGTGCATATTTCGGCCTTTTTCTTGCATATTAGCATGCATATTTTGGCATTTTGTTACTGCATATAATTCGGATTATGTCGGACATTGGTGTCCACTCATTGGTACCTAAACATAAACTTTTGCATTAAAAATAATTATATACCAGAAATGTTTACTTACCACGGAATCTAGGCGGGTAGCGTGGTGGTACTGTGTATCGGAGGGATGAGTACGGATACGACGGGTATGAGTGCCGTGATGGGTATGGGTAATGTGGGTATGAGTGTGGGTATGGGTGTGAGAAGTTATTCCTGCGGGGATGATACGTCGGGTAGGCAGGCCGTTGGGTTGTTGCAGTGGCCGCTCCAAACACTACAAGTATTCAGTTCAATTCAATTTCTGATATATAGCTCCATCGATACTCTGTATGATTCCGCTAATTTCGAGGTCGAAGAAGACACTACTTGTTTTTAATCAGCCGTTGTTCGGTAGCTTCAGTACAAAAATGCTTGTATATTAACCCCTAGGTTCATGTATACTTATTTGCCTTTGCCAGACAGAGAAAACATGATAATAAAGATATTTAATACACAAATAATAAAGTAATAATAATTATTATAATCATTTTTTTATTTATTTCAATTGAGTGACTAAGACTCATAATTTTATTTCGATCAGACAGACAAACATTCATAAATACTATTTAGATTTTTCATTAGTTGCGCTACCTATAGGTATAATTTCGAATTTCGAGGACTATTAGAAGTACCTAACCTACTCCATGTTTGGTTTCCACGGCAATTTGTATGGAAACACCTTCTCTAATCAGTGACTGTGTCTTTTGATTGTGTTAACTTATAGAATAGAAGATAATTTTTTTTTCAATGCTCCGAGGGGTGGCGGTCCAGAGTATAAAATGACGCGTTTATCAAAAAGGGGTCTTGACAGACGGACGGACGGACGAACAGACGGCTGGAAAACAATGTGATCCTATAAGGATAAGGGTTCCGAGCCGATTAAGGTACCGAACCCTAAAAGTGGTGAATGTAATAGTGAATTTGACTACATTAGACAATAATCCCTGGAAATATATATATCTATGCCATGCCCTGTAATAAACAAAATTAGTTTGAATTACGAGTACCATGCAACAAATTGATTCCTGACCCACTGTGGAACCCTTTCACAGTAAAGGTCATAGTGACGCCACATTGAGTTAGCAAGGAAAATCATGTGACGTTTACTGTGAGAACGTTCTACGGTGGGTCAGGAACCAAATGGTTCGATTGTACTTACCTGCCGTTGACGCTTTCCCCCAACCAATATACTGCTCGCCCTGGCAGCCTGCGTTTTGAAATAAATATATATTTTGAAGTAATAAGCAGGTAAGTGCTTTACTAGCAATACTAAGTACAGTTAATCTATAAAGTCGGGACATTAAAAAGTAGCAATACCGTAGTGTCGTCCCGTTTTCTTATTCCTATAGATTAGAAAGGGACGACACTACAGTATTGCCACTTTTCAATGTCACGACTTTATAGACAAACTGTACTTTTTGTGACAGTTCCTACATGAGAACAAAATAGAAGGCTGATTGTGACATTGACTTGTCAGTGACAAGTCTTTAATGTTTTAAGTCGTATACAACGGATTTGATGAAATGAAGCGGAATATTTCAGGATCGTAGCAAATGGAACAAAGTAGTTTCTGCCTACCCCTACGGGAAAGAGGCGTGTTGTATGTATATATAGGTACAACTTACATTGAGCCTTAGCGTAATAGAGGAATTTCTTGATTGACAGTACTTACATTCCAGACAAAAATATTTGCTAAGTAATATTGTGTCGTACCTACAATTATTATGTTCGAAAACAATATAGTTAAAAACCGGCCAAGTGCGAGTCGGACCCGCGCACCGAGGGTTCCGTACCATTATCTATAAATATCTATTAACCAGTGTAAGCAGAGCCCTGCTCCAAAGCAAAATGTACGCAGTGTGGGGTCACTTTATATTGGTCACTTATATATAGTAATACATACATATTTACGGTTTTCGTAATTATTCCTTAAACTGTGCTATAAGACCTACCTTCATACGAAATTTCAAGATTCTGCGTTCACGGGAAGTACCCTGTAGGTTTTGATTCCCTTGCGAGTTTCGAAAATTTGCGGCATAAACGGCTGTATTTTTTGATTGCGTTGGCTTAGAAGTTTGATTTTTTCACAGCTCCAAGGGGCAGTAGACCTGAGTATTTGATATAAATTTCAGCTTGATACCTCCTCGGGATCCTGATAAAAAGGGTCTTGACAGACGGACGGACGGATGGATGGACGGACAGACAACAAAGTGATCCTATAAGGGTTCCGTTTTTTTCCTTAAGAGGTACGGAACCCTAAAAAATTCAAGGAATAAGATTAACACTAGTACCAACTACAAGAAAGTAGTAGTAGTAGTAGTAAGTACGTGCTCTAAAAAAGTTTGTACCTTAAATTATGTTGTTTCCTGTATCGTTTCAGTAGGAATAAAAAAAAACGATAATTAATGCTAACTTACCCACAGCGCAGGCGCAGAACAGCGCAATGCTAAACAACAAGGCACTATTCATGTTGAAGAAGGAATATTCAGCGTCGAGGATAATATTCTTCCTTTTATAGCGACCTTTATCTTGGGACACACCCAAACCATATTATAGGTAATACGTAGGTCCGATAGCCCGGTAGGACTACTCAAGCGTATTCTCAGTTCATTGCGCGGCCACCAAGATCGCTACACTGTGGTTTCCAGCCAGCACACGCAAGTTACGCTATGCAATGAACTGTAAAAACGCCGCCGCGTCGTCAGTCGTGCGTTTTCCGACAAAACGATACCATTTATCCCAACAATACGTGCAAGTTTAAACCCTGCACCAAACGGATAAGGTTACGTCTAGTTAACCTAACCTAGTACGTAAACAGGATATACTTAGTATTAGTACTTAGTGCTAATTAGGTAGGTATCTAACTGTGCGAAATAATATTTCTCGATTAGTACAATCGATGGCAGAAGGGGTTGAAACTTTAGCTATACTGCCAAGGCAACAAAAAAGTGTGCCGGTATTTTTAAGTGTGAATCGTGAACTAAAAAGCACTAATTTAAAATGCATGATCATCTGATCAGATAGGTACTGCTAAGTATGAAGTCTAAGATGGGCTGGATATTTGTAAAAAATGTGTGAAAACAGGGCTGTTAAGACTATCTGCACGCAACAGGCATTTACGAAGGCCGAAGAGGTGGTCTATGGACGGTGTTGAGGAAGAAGAAGGATCTAAAGCGCTTAGGAAATAACGTTTTGCAGAAGTAAGGACAGGGATAGAGTAAAGTGACTTTTGTTTGATTGTGTCTATGGACAGTGGTGATCATTTAACATCAGGTGACCCACTAGTTCCTTGGTCTGGCCTCTCTAACGTAATAAAAAGTAAGTTGTAGAGAGAGCGAAAAAGTTTAAGTCACTGGTGTGAACTTCCTCTTTATCCCGGCGTACACGCCGCATTTTGGCGGCTTGTGGGAGTCTTCCGTCAAATCAGTCAAGCAGCTTCTGCGACGCACGCTTGGCCTTACGCTTACGCACCTCACGAGGAAATGTTAACCTGCTTGATTCGAATTGGGGTGCGTAAGACGTTTGGGCCTTAACATCATTTTGAGTCTCTATAATTGCTGATACTTTTGCTGCTGATTGTAGAATCAACTAGTTGACTCGTGACTTATCGTGGACTTAAATTCTCCATCAGACATTCAGTTAAATTTGTACGATTCCTTAAATTCATTAAATTCGAACTTTTGTTTCTTAAGAAAGTTCATAGGATAAAGAAACTACACCATCACATACCCACACCATATTATAAACTACACCATCACATGTGTGTCAAGTTTGATTCAAACCCGTTCAGATGTTTTAGTGGGAAAGAGTAAGAAATAAGAAACATTCAGAGAAACGCACCTACTGACTATCTTTGAAATAAGTACATAATATTTAAATAACAGAAAGGATTTGTGTCGTTGGTATAAAGCAATGGTTGAATTCTTATCTATTAATTAGTGCGAATTAAATTAGGAAGTTCAAGTTTAAGAGCAAACAGGAAAACCACATAATCGATTAAAAACGGTTGTTTTGATCCTAAACCGAACCGAACCGAAACTGCACGATGCGTACAAATGTTTGATGTAACGAACGATTATGAGATTGAGAATGGTTTATTTGCCAGAATATATACAGTACCCGGCCATAAAAATTGCACTTCGGTCTTTAGAAAGAGACAATTGGCGGCACGTAAGTTAAAGCGAGACAACGCTCTACAAAGCCGAAATTAGCCGAGAAGACCAATGTGCAATCTTTATGGCCGGGTACTGTAGATACAGGGACAAGGTGCTATGGGAACATTTTTTTTGGCCTCATTGTCGCATTAGGCATCGCCTCTAAAGATAATTGTAAGCGTGGAAAAAAAAAATAATAAAAAATATTGCGGTACAATATACTTCATTTAATTTAGGATGAGAAACCACAACAACATTACATTGCGGTTCATGAACTGTAATCTCTTTACGATTTGTACTAGAGTGACAATTGTCGCCACGCAAATAAAGTGGCATTAAAACAATTTTATTTTGCGGCTGCCAAACTATTGCACTGTACTGTTTGCTAGGTAAGAAATAGTTGACCAGCCGCAATATAATGTTATTGTGGTTTCTCATTCTAAATTAAATGAAGTATAGTCGACATAAAAAACAACGTGACAATTTTCATTTCAACGTACTTAGGTCTACACCAGTAGTTCCCAAAGTGGTCCAGGTGGACCCGCAGGGGTCCACGGAAGACTCGACGGGGGTCTACGTTGGGCGTGACCAAAAATGGGGGTCCACAATCGCAAGCGGGGGTGCGTGAAAATTGAATAAAATTTGTGAGAATTGATTGGTTCTTGTGCAGTGAGTCATTGTAGATTTCAAGAAAGTAAAGTAGGATGGAGTCACTCGCAGCACAAAAATATAATATAATTGAAAATTTGTTTAGTCGACTTTATTTTCAAATAATTAACCCTATCAAGCAATCAATTCTAACCAATTTTTTCGAAAACTGTTAATTTATCGTTGAAACTCAGCAACAACGCAAGTTTCCATAGATTATAGAGCTAATCTTATTTTTGACGTGACAACGTCTTATAAATTGGTTTGCCGGGTGACACTTCAAGAAACTGCGTTACGCTCCGCTCACGTTATGCGCTCACAATGAGAGCGAGTGAGAGGCACGCGGGCATGGTTAGCCCGCCTAAGAGCGAGAGAGACAGACATAAAAAGTGAAAGGCACGCGTCCCTTCCACTCGAGCACAGTTAGCCCGCCTAAGAGCGAGAGAGACAGAGCGAGAGAGAGAGAGTGAGAGAGATAGGCATACACACCGGTTCATGTCTTGCGCTTCTATTTCGATTTTTTTTTCGAGATTTAGTTTAGAAGTTAGTGGTAATGTAGCTGCAGGGGGTCCACCGGATCCAGCAAAATTTTGAAAGTGGTCTATGGAACAAAAGAGTTTGAGAACCTCTGGTCTACACTATCAAGGTGCATGATTATTAGAACAAATTTTAATAATGTTTACCAATGTCAATATATTTGTTATTGTTATCGCTATTGTTGTTGTTATGGGTTCCACTCTTACTCACATGAGGCTTGCGCTGTAAAAATGGGTTACATTATAAATTTTAAATTATTTGGAGGGAAGTAAAAAAACAATATTCTTGTGCAATTTTAAATATTATATATGTGTATTATAAAATTTTAGGCGAATAATATAGGTTTAAGAAGAGTAACAAAATGTATCTAATATAACATACTTATTTGAACGTATCCATACTAATGGTAAAGTTCGTTTTAACGCGAACACTTGTTGTCGCGACTACAAACTTACACTAAAAGCCATGAACAGAAATAGTAGATTGTACACCGAGGGGATAAAGCACTGTATTATGTCACGGGCGCGATATTGAATCCTGAGCGCAGCGTAGGACTCTAAATTTAACTCCCGAGCGAAGCGAGGGTGTTATGAGTTAATTCCTGAGCGTAGCGAGGGAATTAAGATGAGTCCTGAGAGGAGCGAAGAATTTAAGCGCACCCAAGACATAAACAGTTTTATCCCCGAGGAGTATACTCTACTTTTCTCACCTTTTGCGAGACAATAAAAACCAAGGCAACTAGAAAAATAATTTAATTAAAACAACAGTAAAACAGAATTAAAAGAAAAAAAAATATTTGAGACATTGGTCCAGTTGTGTAATGATAAATAATATTTTTATTTGGAATCTTAGCAGTTCTAATGCGTACCTAACTGTAATTACAGCGTCAGCAAAGGCTCGCGGCTTTTGTTTTATTTGAAATTTGTTTCGGTGGTGGTGGTCGTCGTCGTGCTGGTGGCATGGCCATCTCGATTTTCGGAGCCGTGCGATTTTTACGAAATTAGACTTTAAGTGTATAACAATAAGAACTAAGAGAAGTGAGATTCATATTACTAACATATTATAATGAAATTCAGTACAATAAAAGGCTAGAGCCAAGGGCTATAATGAGTTACTTTGAGTAAGGTTTACATGCTATATAATTAACCATTGTCGAGCAAATGGTGTGAAAATTCGTTTTCATCTCTCATACTCGGAAAGTGAGGCAAATCATATCTGACATACGGGAGGATAACTATTATTTTCTTCCCAAGGGTAGATATGAATTAAAAAAAATAAAGGCATTGGCTGTCAATGAAACACATACGCATTCAGCCAAGCATTACGGCATATCCATGTTTTTTTCTTAATTAAGTAGGTAATAATGATTATAAATTTTATAACGCTATTTAGTCAAATATTATTTTTATTAATTTATTTACATTACTTTATTTTTATACATACGTAGATTTAATGCTGCTTTAGAAAAAAAAAAGAAAAAAATACATTGTAAATGATGGTATATATGTCCACACAGCCATCTTAATTCCGCTTAACGCGTGGTTCAACTGACTAAAATATCTACGTTATCTACAGTTTTTCTCTAATCATTATATAAAACATTTTAAATGTTGTTTATGGGTAAATATTGAAATAATTGACAAAAACCACATTGACCTATGTTTTAAAAAAAACTTGATTTGCTGCCAATGCAACTAGTTTAGAAAAAGCGAGCTCGAATTTGGCGCGAAAGCATTCTTCATTTGATAAAACTTTACATAAAAATATAAATAAAAATGAGTAAATATTCCTGGAAAAACGTGATGTTTTCCTTTATGAACTGTACAAATGTCTGAATTAATTTTTGTAAATTTTTTATTTAATACATTTTTTCTCATATACTTAGGTACTTATGTATATTTTGTTTACTTTCCTTGTAGTCGAAATGAAAAGTAGAGTGTTTAACTCGGGAAAAACACCAATATCACACTCGAAATATTGGCACCCTCGCATGCTCGGGTGCCAAGTTACCTCGTGTGATATTGGTTCTTTTCCTCCCTTGTTGAACAATCTACTATTACGCGCCGCCACCACACCAGCCACTCATAAAAAGTTTGCTAAAAATTTTTTTTCTTTGCTGTTGTTTGTTCATTCCGGGTTGACACGAGCTTAGTTAGGTACCTACTTATTACAATTACTTGGAAACTTTAAAACAAATAATAAGCCTAGTTTTTATTTATAACCCACTTCAACGTAAAGTTTTGCATTCTTTAAATATTTAGTTTTAGGGTGTCTAATCGCCAGTTACTTTGGACCCGAAGTAGGTGAGTATGTCAATCTGAGTGTTGAGTTTGTCGCGCAGACTGCGCTGGCGCAGCATGGGCACCAGCGACAGAGCGAAGTGCAAGTCCTGGTCGGCTGCCAGCGAACCAGGCATCTCCACCACTACCCTGTCCGCCTGCCCATTTGTAAAACGGCAAATTCCATTTGTGCGGGAAAGTGCTAGAACAATTTAATTACGTTACAGCTTAGGTATGCACACAGTATATTATTTAAACACAGAAAAAAAACACTAGTAAACTGTCTTGGGTGTCGTTTCGTCCAATTTGGTTTCGTGATATCTTGTCATCGCTATTCAGTAATTAAATAAGCATAAATAAAAATAAGTTTCTGTCAAAAATTTCATTTTTTAATACAAGCTTTTTGCTAACTGTACTTGCATTGTCATTCGTCCTACGTTATGTGTACCTACCAAATTTAAATACTTACTTGTTATTAAATTTAAAGTTTTACTATAGGTAGTATTTGACACGTTTACACTAATTCGTATGAGACGTTTCTTGTATCAAAAACTTATGCTCTCTCAGCTTATGTTTTAAGGCCTGTCATAATAATATACACAACAGTTGCATTTTTAGTTTAATTTAGTAGGACTTACCGATTGAACCGTCATTAGTCTCCATCTTTTCAAATTCTCCATTCAACTCTTGTGTTGTGGTGTCTGTGTATTGAGTTTCAGTCGTTTCTGAGACATCTGTCACTTCTTCCGTTGTGGTTTCTTGTTCTGTTGTGGTTTCTCCTTCTGGCAAGTCTTCTAAGTTCTCTGACAACACAATTCAAGACGTAATTTATCTTAATAGATAAAAGTCCAATAATGCCAAAGGTTTTAAAGGGTCTGGCTGGAAGGTAATAGTAAAATCGCCCCTGGCTGAATTTGAAATATTGTTATGCACGTTTGTTTGTTTTATTATAAGATATAATTTTTCTAAATATTATGACTTAAATGCTTACGGTTAGCGAAAAAATAAAAAAAATAAAAATTCAGTTTTTTTTTTTTTTTAGCCAAACTAAGTTACCGATTAATTTGCCCTTCGGATATTTTGTACATATATTTAAGATACATTTCTGGAAAAAAAATAAAAGTTCTCGCGTTTTTTAAAGTACACAATTTTGGCTGTTTTAGTTTTTCTTTTTTCTTTTTTTTTACTTGCAGTTTAGCGACACCTACCATATTTTGATATAATATGCGCAATTTTATATTCTATTACATATATTTTTTTCAAAATTATTCATTTGGATCAACAATGTGAAAAAAAATTTTTTGTTTAAAAGGGTGGAAAAAAGTTCTTCCATATTGTTCAATCGTTCAAAGATTCGTTCATAGTGTTAGTAACAATTATCTTATTAGCTATGTTAGTAACATGAAGTAAAAACAGAAAATACGAATAAATCAGAAGAAAAAATACATTTAAATTGATTATTAAAAAAAAAATTGTTGCAATTTTTTACTTATTTTGAAAAATCAAAAATAATTGATAACAATAATAATATAGCCCTTTTTATTTCGGATTCACTACAATTTCAGTAGACCAGGTAAGTTTTTTTTTTTTCAAAAATTAAAATTATTTTTTTGTAAGAATACA
Source organism: Pandemis heparana (assembly GCA_963854515.1). Lineage (NCBI taxonomy): Eukaryota > Metazoa > Arthropoda > Insecta > Lepidoptera > Tortricidae > Pandemis > Pandemis heparana. The sequence continues at coordinate 8,945,929 of OY978026.1, read as the reverse complement.
GTAAAGAACATTTAATCAGTACCATACAATACAGAAGCAAAGAACAAAGATATACATATTTACAAAAAACAAATTAAACTAGGATTAAATTAAAAACTAAACTTAAACTAACTATAAAAAGTTATGTTATAAAAAGAACACCCCGTCTAGCCCTAATACGGTATATACATATATGTTCAGTACAGTGGTCTTAAATGGTATAAAAGTAGTCCTTCTATTCAGCATGCAAGCAAGCGTACCTACATATATACAGGGTGTATCAGACACCCCCTAACAATAATCCACTGGGGTATATAACCATAGCTATAGAAGCTAAAAAAATATTTTTAACAAATTGGAGTAAATTTTTTTTTATATTTTCTATAGGAATGATTACAGTAAATACTACCATTCCTATAGAAAATATTTTTAAAAAAATTTACTCCAATTTTTTTTAAATATTTTTTTTAGCTTCTATAGCTATGGCTATATACCCCAGTGGATTATTGTTAGGGGGTAAATACTTATACAGGCTGTATCAAATGATACAGCCTGTATAATTATATACAACTAATAAAATAATTGATACTTAATTAATATACTGTATTCTTGCAAATAAATAATTAGAATTTTTGAAAAAAGAAATCGTACCCTGTTAACTGAAATTGTAGCGAATCCGAAATAAAAAGGTCTATATTATTATTATTATTGTTATCAATTATTTTTGATTTTTCAAAATAAGTAAAAAATTGCAAATATTTTTTTTTTTAAAATAATCAATTTAATTTTTTTTTTCTTCTGATTTATCCGTATTTTCTGTTTTTATTTCATGTTACTAACATAGCTAATAAGATAATTGTTACTAACACTATGAACGAATGTTTGAACGATTGAACAATATGGAAGAACTTTTTTCCACCCTTTTAAACAATTTTTTTTTTCACATTGTTGATCCAAATGAATAATTTTGAAAAAAATATATGTAATAGAATATAAAATTGCGTATATTATATCAAAATATGGTAGGTGTCGCTAACCTACAAGTAAAAAAAAAGAAAAAAGAAAAACTAAAACAGCCAAAATTGTGTACTTTAAAAAACGCTAGAACTTTTTTTTTTCCAGAAATGTATCCTACTACTATTATAAAGGCGAAAGTTTGTAAGTATGGATGTAAGGATGTATGGATGTTTGTTACTCTTTCACGTAAAAACTACTGAATGGATTTGAATGAAACTTTACCACAATATAGCTTATACATCAGAATAACATATAGGCTATAGCTTATACATCAGAATAACACATAGGCTACAATTTTTGAGGTTTCTAATGTGAAGTCGTAAAAAAACACATTTTTTGCGCTTACATTGCAAACGCTGACTGAATCCTACAAGATCCTACAAGATAGATCAAAACAATGTACTACAGTATTGTACAACTTAAAAAGGTCTCCAAAAAAGTCCGTGATGGTATATGTTTATCTCTTAGGAATAACCCACAATAACCATTTTTTATCCTTTACTTTGTACGAGAAATAATGGCTTTTTACGAAGCGATTTTAAGCAATACAGTATTAATCCTTATCCAATTAAGTATCTTAAATACATTGTGCATTTAATAAAGATCAATATGGCTTTTTACAGCATGTAAATTAAATAAATATTTTCGAAGATATCACAGATTTAAAATGCAGAGTCATAGCAATTTCGGCGATAAATACCGTTTCGGTGATAAATACCGGCAGCGGTGCCAGGCGAACGGGGCGTGGGGGGAGCGGGGTAGGTGCGGTGGGGAAGAAGTGGCTCATCGCTGAGTGCGCGACCCGAACGCGGGCAGACGCGTGAGGGCAGACGTCGTTGACGGTTGTGTCCGTTTTGCGAATTTTCAAGGTACTAGCGATTTGATAAAAACGTATGGTCGCCTACTTTAAGTAATATAGGCCTAAGGTTAGTTATTGCCAGGTTTCTTTTTGGTTAGGAGTTACACGTACAAAAAGATACTTCATTTTTACGAATTACTTCATTGATAATTCAATTACTATATAGATAGGTTAATTAAATAGGCAAGGATTGCATTAAAGTACAATCATAACAATAACTACCGTACTGTATTTTTTGGAAGTATAGAAACAACACGTACTTAAGAATTATGCCGCGAAAGCGTAAGTCTAATCTTTCCCAAAGCTCTAATAAAGCTCGAACTATGAAAGTAGCTAGACTTAACGAGACGTTTCCACAAGCCGAACTGCGAAGGCTTAAACAAGCAGAGCGTGAAGCAGCTCAAAGAGCTGCTGAGACACCAGAGCAGTCCCAAGATAGACGTCGACAGCATGCTGAGTATCTAGCATCTCAACGGGCTGCAGAGACACCCGAACAGTCTCAAGCTCGACGTCAACAGAACGCTGAATATCTGGCATCTCAACGGGCTTCTGAGACACCCGAACAGTCCCAGGATCGACGTCGACAGCATGCTGAGTATCTAGCATCTCAACGGGCTGCGGAGACACCCGAACAGTCTCAAGCTCGACGTCAACAGAACGCTGAATATCTGGCATCTCAACGGGCTTCTGAGACACCCGAACAGTCCCAGGATCGACGTCGACAGCATGCTGAGTATCTAGCATCTCAACGGGCTGCGGAGACACCCGAACAGTCTCAAGTTCGACGTCAACAGAACGCTGAATATCTGGCATCTCAACGGGCTTCTGAGACACCCGAACAGTCTCAAGCTCGGCGTCTTCAGCAAGCGACTTACATAGGGTCCCAAAGAGCTACTGAAACTGTTGAAGCTGCTGAAGCTCGCAGACGCGCTGTTGCTGAAAGGGCACAACAGCGACGATTAATATTTACAAGAAACGCGTGGGGAGTATTCGATAAAGCTGCATTTGAGTACGATGAAACTCTTGATTACGAAAGCCACATGCTTATAAAAATAGAAGCGATGAATAAAGAATGCAGATTTTGCGGTGCTCTTAAATGGAAAGAGGAAGCTGCAGGCATGTGTTGTTCGGGAGGAAAAGTAGTTCTTCCTTCAATAGACGAGCCTGTTGAACCTCTTAAAGAACTTTTTTCAAATGAAACAGATGAGTCTCGCCGTTTTTTAAAAAATATAAGAAAATACAATACATGCTTCCATATGACATCTTTTGGAGCTGATAACATTGTGTCGATGCCAGGATTTTGCCCGACTTTTACAATCCAAGGGCAAATATACCACACAATTGGCTCTTTGCTTCCTGCTACTAATACGCAACCAAAATTTTTGCAAGTTTATTTCATGGGTGATGAGGAAGCACAAGTTGATAGGCGTTCTGAGTACGTACCAGGTGTGGAAAGAAACACAGTTCAAAAAATACAAAAAGTTCTACATGATCACAACGTTTTAGTGCATGAATTTAAAATGGCTAAAGATAGAGTGACTAGCGATAATTACAAGGTCGTGATACACCCAGATCGTGTACCACGTGGTGAACACGAAAGACGATTCAATGCCCCGACCACAAACGAAATAGCTGCCGTAGTAGTTTGTACTGAACAAACTGCGTCTCGGGACATTGTTATTCAGGCGCACGATGGCCGGCTTACTAGAGTTCCGGACACTCATAGATTTTATGATGCTCTCGAGTACCCGATAATTTTTTGGAAAGGACAAGAGGGGTACAGTTTTGATATTCCTCAGACAAACCCAGTTACAAAACAGCCTATACCGAACAAAAAAGTGTCGTGCAAAGACTTTTATGCGTATCATATGATGGTACGTCGCAACAATTTTAATTTATTGCTTCGATGTAGGCTTCTCTTTCTTCAGTTTTTGGTGGACATGTATGTCAAAGTGGAGAGTGAGCGCTTAAGGTTTATTGCTTTAAACCAAACAAAACTGCGAGCAGACAACTATATACATTTACAAGACGCGGTCAGGAATGATGCGGATTTAGATCCAATCAATTTGGGTCAATTGGTAATACTCCCATCGTCATTTGTAAATAGCCCGAGATATCTTCATGAGTACACGCAGGATGCGTTCACATACGTGCGTAACTACGGGAGGCCTGATCTGTTTATTACAATGACATGTAATCCCGCTTGGCCAGAAATTACTAAAGAGCTCATTCCAGGTCAAAATGCAACAGACAGACATGACTTAACAGCCAGGTTATTTAAAATAAAAGTACAAAAATTGGTTGCTCTACTTACAAAAGGTAAAATATTTGGAGATATGAAGTGTTCATGTACTCGATCGAGTGGCAAAAAAGAGGTCTGCCTCACGTGCACTTACTGCTGTGGTTGACGGAAAAATTACGCCCCAACCAAATTGATGAAGTCATAAGTGCGGAGATACCAAATCCAGAAAGTGATCGAAAACTCTACGATACTGTAACCAAAAATATGATTCACGGTCCCTGTGGTGCACTAAATCCGTCATCACCATGCATGAAAGAAGGAAAATGCACCAAAAAGTATCCAAGGGCGCTTTTAAAAGATACTCAAACTAACGACAAAGGCTATCCTTTGTACAGGCGTAGAGCACCAGGAGATGGCGGCTGTACGAGATTAGGGCTCTGCAGTGCTTAGTTACCGTATTTCTTACTTATTACTAGACTAGACGGGACGAACCTGAAGTCCACGCGAACGAAGTCGCGGGCAAAAGCTAGTCTTAAATATATGTACAAAATATCCGAAGGGCAAATTAATCGGTAACGTAGTTTGGCTAAAAAAAAAAAAAAAGAATTTTTATTTTTTTTATTTTTTCGCTAACCGTAAGCATTTAAGTCTTAATATTCAGTAAAATTATATCTTATAATAAAACAAACAAACTTGCATAACAATATTTCAAATTCAGCCAGGGGCGATTTTACTATTACCTTCCGGCCAGACCCTTTATATTTAAAATCACCACCCGTTTACCGAAGCAATTACTATATTAGGTTGCTTGTTTCTTACTTACCCACTATTATCTCAAAGCCGGTTTTACGATCTTCACCGTAGTAAAATTTCCCTAATAAGGTCCAATTGCCTTTCATACTATCGATGTCGCTTATACGCTGAATTGTAATATAGCAGGCCTCGTTGCAGTCAACTTCGTTTATCTCGACCCACGGCAGGATGCTATTACAATATATGGTAGTCCCTAAATTATTTTCGAGTCTGCAGCTGCTGTAGCCCAAGTTTGGCAATTTGTCCGGCCTGTATTTAACTCTTCTGATTATTGCAGGCGCGAGTGAACCGTCCACTAAAGAAATAAATGTACGTAATTTTAGAATTCATACAAAAATGTACAAAAAAATTGTATTAAATTTTCTAATAGGCACACAAGAAGAACATAAGTGCATACATAAAACAGTTAAATATTTTGTCCATCAAGGAATAATTTTAATAAATTATGCGCTACCAAATGTTACTAATGAAATTGCCAAAATGGCGTTTCGTGATGATTCAACAACATTTTTCATTGTTACTTACTTCGATTTAACTCAAAAGCGGTCTGCATTTCGACGTCATAAATCGTTCCTATTAAATTCCACATGCCAATAATCCGGTCGTTCAACACGTGTCTCTCAATAAAACCCAAAAGGTGGTGTAAGCATTCGTCGTTACAATCCTTTATGCCAGCATCATCCGAATCTTTGCACGTGAAAGTTTCACCCGTCCTCGAGTTGTTTAGCTTGCAGGATGAGTACGAGCTTACTGGCAGCTTATTCGGTATATTTATCTCAAGTTCGCCGCGTGTAAAATGTAAATGATCACAAACGCTGCCTGAAAAAGTAAAAAAGGTGTTTGAGAAAACAAGTTATTACATTTCTGAATAATACTAAAACTAAACTAGAACTGAATGCTGATAAGCAATAACGTGTCAACCCACAAAATCATGAAAATTGAGATGTGAATGCAAAGTTGTTCCTGGTCGTCTATTCTATATTTTATAAAAACGAGTTATGTGACTTAACACCTCTAACATATCGAAAAACGGCAAAAATAGTTGACATAAATGCGTTTAGTCGTGTTGTGGATTTTACAATAGGGCGTTTAGTACCTTGACGTAATTGAGACATCTAAAAACCGTTAATTTTAATTTCAAAAAGATGTCAAGAGGGTTAACACATTTTTGCAAAATGTACATTCCAACGGTTCGGCTGCTTTGGCAATAGCAGGCACAGAGGTTTAATTTATTAATATTAGGTGATAAAACGTCGTAAATCAGTGTGTACTATGCAGTAATATATTGATTATTAGTTGTTAAAATGTGTACACATTGAACATCGTCGAGGTAAGTCGTATATTTCATTTATTCATGATCTTTTTAGCGGTTCAATCTTTTGAGGTTAGCTCGCCGGTAAAATCTAACAACAACGGCAATATTGTGTAACTTTCGTTAATAATCATGTTGGCTAAGTATTTTCCACTAATTAAAGGTAAGTTTTGTATTAGTTTGTGGTGATTGTATTAGAAATATCGTGAGTAAAGTGTGTTTTTTACACATGAACCATTATTGCAAAATTCTCTAACAGTGTTTTAATGTGTTATGGTAGTTGACTGATTGTTGCAAAATAAATTTTACCCCATGATTTCAAATTAGTATAGTGTCATTAAACTTGGTCGGTATTGGCTTGGCTTAATTTCGCATTTAGCAAGATCATGTTAAGGTACATAACATGTTTTTTTTAATAAAATATACCCTTAATAATAAATTTAACAAAAAAGTGTCATGTGTTATGACACGTAAGTAGCGGAGTAGCAAGGTAAATATTTTGTGTTCATCGTTTTTATAGCTTTAAACCAAATACGGCAATATGCAATAACAATAAATGCGATTAAATAAAAAAAATCACATATTAAATCACACATAACAGTAAAAAAATCATCATTTAACCATTTTTCAAATTATAAAAACAAAACTTTTCATATATTTCGTAAATTTTAGAACAAACTGAAATATTCGCAAAAAAATCTTTAGGCGCCATTTTCTTAAAATGATGCTCCTGTGGATTGACACGTTATTGCTTATCAGCATCCAACTGTACTTAACAGAAAAATCTGAAATAGTAAAGTTATGGCCAGGAATTGAACTCGGATTCTTATCAATCCGTGATGAGTAGGTACTTAACCCCTATACCACCCGTAACAGGTACCGACGTAATAGTTAAGAGCGCTACTGGGTTCCCTCAGGCTCACAGCGTGCGAGATACCCAAAAAAAAAAAGCTTCCTACCTTTTGCTGGCGAAATTATTATTTCATCCAACCAACCAACCAAGCAACCAATCTAGAAACAAAGCAATAAGCAACCTTTTGTCTCTATGCCATCCAATGACATTGTTATATCTACTTATGTATTCTTTGCAAATAAAATAAATTATATTCTATTCTATTCATCATCATCATCATCATCGTTATCTCCAGCCTACATACGTCTCACTGCTGGGCACCAGCCTCCTCTCAGAATGAGAGGGCTTGGGCTCTATTTCCCACGCGGGCCCAGTGCGGATCGGGAACTTCACATACACCATTGAAATGCTTCGCAGATGTTTGCAGGATTCCTCACGATGTTATCCTTCACCGAAGAGCTCATGGTAAATTTCAAATGTACACACGGCAAAATAATTCGGTAAGCATAGCCACACACACAAACGTCTTCTATGTGTCTATGCGTGTTGAGTACCGACATGAACATTACGTAGAATCCACATGTGAATGTGTGAGTTAGTTTGATCTACCCACTAAGTACAGATTTTTTTTAGATAATAATAGTAGTAATGTCGCTATAAATTATTTATTGAATATACAACAACAATAATACTAACAATAATAGCAATGAAAAAAGTTACAACTAATTAAGTTAATTCATAATAAACTAAGTTTAAAATAATTACAAATTGAAGTAAAAAAAATCCGTCTGGTATCGTGCCTTCCTCGAAGGTTAAAAATTAATTATCTCCCGTTTTAGTTAAATCTAGAAAAATAATGTTAGTCTTTTTTTATTTATGTACTGTTCTAAAAACATTATCTATTCTTATACTGACACACCACTTGGCGTATTTATCCAAATATTTGCGTGAGTGAAGGCACTATATTGTTTCTAGCGTATGTGACGAAGATGCCAATAGCGCAACGCGGCGAACACGCAACGCCAAGTGACCGGATCGAATCTGCCTTCAACCTTGAATCTTCAAATTTATGCAATTGTTATTATTAACGTGTTATTATATTTTTATTTCTCATCTAGTCTGAGATTCTGACCAATATTCCTCACAACCAGCATCGCCATTGAAATAACATCCAAAAATGTCATTTTTTATTTTCCGTTTTGTCCGGATACGAACTCGGTTCACTATAGCACATGTCAAGTTTTCGACCGGCCTCTGACCACCTAGGCCACCAAGTATTGCAAGTTAGTCGGTGAATTTATGTGTTATTACATCCAATCTCTGACTACTGTATTGCAAAAGTTATTTATTGAGCTTTGAAATAAGGTTGAAATTAGAACTTAATTTTTTCCGCAAAAAGATAACAATTTTTTTTTTAGTGTTTGCTATATGTTTTATTTTACTCTTATTAAAATATGTTTAAAACGACAAACGCATTGTGTTTCCTTTTAAGATAATTATTAAAAAATATGATTCTTCTTACTAGTTCGAGTTTGAAAGTTGCTTGCCGATGACCATTTTTTTCGTTATCATCTAACATATTCTACCCTCAAATTATTAATGTTCTGAATTTGTTAACGCTAGCCGCCATTCATTACGCCGTGTTTTACAAGTGGTTTTACACCAACGAACTGTTTCATTTTGCCTTTCAAAACCTTGTGATTTGCAAAATATGGATAGTCATCATCTTTTTTGAAAAGAGCAGGAATTATTGTTCTTTACGAACAAAAATATTTCCATAAGGAATCGCAAGGCGTTCATTGATATCGGTAAGTAGACAAAGTGTGTGATAAACAAACAATTTCAAATAACTTTCTTTGTCGAAAAACGTTTTTTATTAAACTTCATTTATTTTGCAGCAGAAGAATGTGCAATTATGGATTCACCGTTGCGCAGACTTGGGGCACGATAAGAATATTCGTTCTGTTCCAAAACCTGAAGATTCAGATGAATCTCCTCTCTCTCAGTCGTGGAGTTCCACGACATTTGGACATAGTTGTCGCACACACTAGCGACCCATTTCACATCAATGAGACACAATGTTACGAAATCATCGAAACCATCTGCATGGAACAGCGTAGAAGAAACAAAATGCACTTTGCTCGTGAATATTTATAATTTTGATTGAAGTAATAATGTAGTGATTTTTAGTGATGAAATAGCATATTTATGTCTGATAAAGATGGACGAAAAATATTGTGAAGAAAAACTTTAAAAACTGATAAAAGCCCCGACTTAAACCCTATAGAAAATCTATAGGGTCAAATGATTCTCAACTGGGATCCATCCGATGTAGTATCCAAAGCAAATTTAGATATGTAAGTAGCTTAATATAGTCATTTCAAAGTGGAGATTTAATCCAGTGTGCAATGATGTTATTGTTAATGGCTGTCATTTAACATGTCGATTCATTTCACCACTGACTTAATCCTCAACAAATAAAAAGTTTAGTTCATCTTAATCAGACTTAAACTTAATAAATCAGAATTTAAGATATTAATTGTGTGGTTCTTAAGGCGATTCTTCTTAGGAATGATGCTCTTTTCAAAAACCTTGTTAATTAAAATAAATTACATTTTGAAAATAGCCATGTTGTGTTGTGTATTCAATCCTCCATTCTGTATTCCGATTTAAAATTTATGTTTGTGATATAAAACTTTTTTGTTAACCTAAAATTATACTGGCCACTACAGTGTGTTTTTTACGAATAAATGTTGTTCTTTTTCTGTTATAAAGAAAATCATGCAGTTTTATTTTGCAAATTTAATTAATAATGGTAATAAAAATAAATAATAGGTAATTGGATGTTGTAAAAAACAATTTGAAACAATCCTTAATTGTATTTTATTATTTTGTTCTTTGTTTTGAGATTTTTAGTTATAAAAAGAAAAAAGATCATACTTATGCAAGATTCGAACCGCGATCATTTAGCTTCATAGCCCTACGTCAGTACCACTGAGCCACCACGCTCATGTCGTTAGGTGACGAAATTATTCTTCCATTAAACAAAATACCCGCATATTGAAGGTAGTCAGAAATGTTAGTGTGAATACTCGTGTGAATACAGAACCATTTTGTTGTGTGTGTAATTAAGGCAGCGGGTAAGTGCGGATGTGTGTATAGACTGACACACATGGACAACTAGGGTGCATACCGAATAGTTTTGCTGTGTGTACTTACTTAATTTCGTACATAAATTCCGAAAACTCATGTGTAAGAAATCCACTCTTCTCCGAAAATCTATACATATAATAAAATTGTAACAGGTCGATGTCTGTACATAGGAGATATTAATGAAAAAATAAACTAAGGGACCTCTATAAGCGCCATAGAAGCCAATAATACAATTTTTAGAATTTTTGTCTGTCTGTCTGTCTGTCTGTCTGTATGTTTGTTACCGCGCTGCGCAAATACTACTGCACTAAACTGAATGCGGTTTTTTTATTATATTGCTGGAGGTCTAACTTAAATTGCCATGTCGCGTTTTTTTCGAAATTCTACCTAGAAGTCGAGATATAAAAGAAAAAGGGGGGGTCCACCAAAAATATTTTTTGATACATTATTTATTGGGATACCAAATGAAAAAGAAAGAAGTACTGAGTTCAAAAATGTATTACATGTAATATGTTATAATAATACTAAGCAACAGAATAATAATAATTTTTATTAAGGCATATTTTTCAAAATGAATTAAGGCATTTTTGGCATAAAATTAATACGTGGGGGGGGGGAGGGGTATTCAATTTTGTATAGTATTTGACACGTTCACACTAAGGGTGCGACCACACCGCCGCTTAAAAAACGGTGACGTTACGGAATCGCAACAAAATGGTGTATGAAGAAACGGTGAGAAAACGTGACGCATACGACACGTCACTGCGTATACGCGGCGGTTTGGTCGCACCCTAATTCGTATGGGACGTTTCTTGTACCAAAAACTTATGCTCTCTCAGCTTATGTTTCAAGGCCTGTCATATACACAACAGTTGCATTTTTAGTTTAATTTAGTAGGACTTACCGATTGAACCGTCATTAGTCTCCATCTTTTCAAATTCTCCATTCAACTCTTGTGTTGTAGAGTCTGTGTATTGAGTTTCAGTCGTTTCTGAGACATCTGTCACTTCTTCCGTTGTGGTTTCTTGTTCTGTTGTGGTTTCTCCTTCTGGCAAGTCTTCTAAGTTCTCTGACAACACAATTCAAGACGTAATTTATCTTAATAGATAAAAGTCCAATAATGCCAAAGGTTTTATATTTAAAATCATCACCCGTTTACCGAAGCAATTACTATAGTAGGTTGCTTGTTTCTTACTTACCCACTATTATCTCAAAGCCGGTTTTACGATCTTTACCGTAGTAAAATTTACGATCTTCACCGTAGTAAAATTTCCCTAATAAGGTCCAATTGCCTTTCATACTATCGATGTCGCTTATACGCTGAATTGTAATATAGCAGGCCTCGTTGCAGTCAACTTCGTTTATCTCGACCCACGGCAGGATGCTATTACAATATATGGTAGTCCCTAAATTATTTTCTAGTCTGCAGCTGCTGTAGCCCAAGTTTGGCAATTTTTCCGGCCTATATTTAACTCTTCTGATTGTTGCAGGCGCGAGTGAACCGTCCACTAAAGAAATAAATGTACGTAATTTTAGAATTCATACAAAAATGTACAAAAAAATTGTATTAAATTTTCTAATAGGCACACAAGAAGAACATAAGTGCATACATAAAACAGTTAAATATTTTGTCCATCAATGAATAATTTTAATAAATTATGCGCTACAAAATGTTACTAATGAAATCGCCAAAATGGCGTTTCGTGATGATTCAACAACATTTTTCATTGTTACTTACTTCGATTTAACTCAAAAGCGGTCTGCATTTCGACGTCATAAATCGTTCCTATTAAATTCCACATGCCAATAATCCGATCGTTCAACACGTGTCTCTCAATAAAACCCAAAAGGTGGTGTAAGCATTCGTCGTTACAATCCTTTATGCCAGCATCATCCGAATCTTTGCACGTGAAAATTTCACCCGTCCTCGAGTTGTTTAGCTTGCAGGATGAGTACGAGCTTACTGGCAGCTTATTGGGTATATTTATCTCAAGTTCTCCGCGTGTAAAATGCAAATAATCACGAACGCTGCCTGGAAAAGTAAAAAAGGTGGTATTTGAAAAAACAAGTTACCCCTTCACATTTCTCGTACGAGACGTGTCTTGTATCAAAAACTTCATCTTGTGTTTCAAGGCCTCTCATATACACAACAGTTGCATTTTAGTTTAATTTAGTAAGAACTTACCGATTGAGGCCTCATCAGTCTCCTTGTTTTTAGTTTCTCCAGTCACTTCCTGTGTTGTGTGAGTTTCAGTCGTTCCTGAGACATCGGTCACTTCTTCCGGTGTGGTTTCTTGATCTGTTGTGATTTCTTGTTCTGTTGTTGTTTGTTGTTCTGTTGTTGTTTCTTGTTCTGTTGTTGTTTGTTGTTCTGTTGTTGTTTCTTGTTCTGTTGTGGTTTCTCCTTCTGGCAAGTCTTCTAAGTTCTCTGTCAAGACAATTCGTGACGTAATTTATCTCAATAGATAAATTTTTACCCAATAATGCCAAAGCTTTTAAATTTAGATATATTTAAAATCATCACCCGTTTACCGAAGCAATTACTATAGTAGGTTGCTTGTTTCTTACTTACCCACTATTATCTCAAAGCCGGTTTTACGATCTTCACCGTAGTAAAATTTCCCTAATAAGGTCCAATTGCCTTTCATACTATCGATGTCGCTTATACGCTGAATTGTAATATAGCAGGCCTCGTTGCAGTCAACTTCGTTTATCTCGACCCACGGCAGGATGCTATTACAATATATGGTAGTCCCTAAATTATTTTCTAGTCTGCAGCTGCTGTAGCCCAAGTTTGGCAATTTGTCCGGCCTATATTTAACTCTTCTGATTATTGCAGGCACGAGTGAACCGTCCACTAAAGAAATAAATGTTCGTAATTTTAGAATTCATACAAAAACGTACAAAAAAATTTAATTAAATTTTCTAATAGGCACACACGAAGAACATATAAGTGCATTAAACAGTTAAATAATTGTCTTGCCCATCAAGGAATCATTTCATTAAATTATGCGCTACAAAATGTTAGTAATGAAATCGCCAAAATGGCGTTTCGCGATGATTCAACAATATTTTTCATTTTTACTTACTTCGATTTATCTCAAAGGCGGTCTGCATTTCGACTTCATAATAAATCATTCCTATTAAAGTCCATATGCCAAAAATCCTATCGTCGTCCAACACATGTCTTTCAATTAAACCCAAAGCGTAGTGTAAGCATTCATCGTTACAATCCTTTATGCCATCATCATCCGAATCTTTGCACGTGAAAGCTTCACCCGTCCTCGAGTTGTTTAGCTTGCAGGATGAGTACGAGCTTACTGGCAGCTTATTGGGTATATTTATCTCAAGTTCGCCGCGTGTAAAATGTAAATCACAAACGTTGCCTGAAAAAGTAAAAAAGGTGGTATTTGAGAAAACAAGTTATTACATTTCTGAATAATATTAAAACTAAACTAAAACTATACTTAACAGAAAAATCTGAAATAGTAAAGTTATGGCCAGGAATTGAACTCGGATCCTCATCAATCCGCGATGAGTAGGTACTTAAACCCTACACCACCCGTAACAGGTATCGACGTAAAGCGCTACTGGGTCCCCTCAGGCTCACAGCGTGCGAGATACCCAAACAAAAAACCTTCCTACCTTTTGCTGGCGAAATTATTATTTCATCCAACCAACCAACCAACCAAGCAACCAACCTAAAAACAAAGCAATAAGCAACCTATTTTCTCTGTGCCACCCAATGACATTGTTATATCTAAGTACTTATTCTTTGCAAATAAATATATTCTATATACTATTCTATTCATCATCATCATCATCATCATCTTCTTCATCGTCATCTCCAGCCTACATACGTCCCATTGCTGGGCACCGGCCTCCTCTCAGAATGAGAGGGCTTGGGCTAGTTACCACGCGGGCCCAGTGCGGATCGGGAACTTCACATACACCATTGAAATGCTTCGCAGATTTTTGCAAAATTCCTCTCGATGTTATCCTTCACCGAAGAGCTCATGGTAAATTTCAAATGTACTTACTTAATTTCGTACATAAATTCCGAAAACTCATGTGTAAGAAATCCACTCTGTAATTTATAGCTGTTGGTTCTCCGAAAATAATTAAATAAATAAATAAATCTTAAGCTGAAAAATTTGCTTAAAATTCTACTTGCCTGTGATAAAAGCGCAGATGCCGAGCACTATGCCCAAGCGGGACGCAGTCATGTTGACCGGGATGCAAAATTGCACTAATGAACTGTTAGGCTCGTAGTTACTAAACTAACTAGCATCGTACAATTCAGTGGCCTTTTATACGCATTTTTTATCTATATTTTACTACCTGCAGCTCGCGACTTGGTTTTTGTCCCGTGGGAATATTTCAGTATGCACCACCACAAAGATCACATGAGTACTTTAAAAAAAAAGCCTTTGTAGCCCAGTGGTTAGACCTATGGCGTCTCAAGCAGAGGGTCGTGGATTCAAACCCGGGCTAGCACCCTGAATTTTCACGAATAAATTCGTGCGAATAAAAAAGCGCGAAATAACAGTTGATATTTTACTATGAGCTTTTTGTTGATGGATAACATCACAAGAAACCTGCACACACCTGGGAAGGAAGTCAACGGTGTGTGGAAAATGCACACATAACAAAGATGTCTAGGGATATATTATATCAATAGACATAATAATATTTGATCTTTTGACGCGGTAGTAATATGCCTATATTGAAATTTACAAAATTGTCTAGAGATAAAAAATATCCCTATACATTTTTGACCGGTGTACGTCCCAAGGCCTCTCATTTTGGGAAGAAGCCTTGGGTAATTATCCCTGTAATGATTTTTCTCCGGAGACTTTGATTTAACGTGTAGGTACTTTTTGCATAAATGCATTTGCTTTCGGACACAATGGGTACTCTCGTGCTGCTGGCGATAAAGCCCGGCTGGCAAACTCTACTGTTACCGTATAGCCCTGGTAATATACCCTTAACGCATCTCTTATTATGCTCTATGATTCATTAATTCGACATACTAGTTAATTTGAGCAACAAAGCATACTTGTGACAATTTAATTTATCACTGTTATACTCGTAGAGATACGTAAACCGCGTCCTGTTTCCTGTACATGATTGTATGTTATTTAACAGTGGTCTTAAAGTGAAAAAAAAAGAATAATAAATAAAATACCAACAGGTAATTAATAATGTACCAGTTACTTCTCTTCCCGCTCAGATGTTAAAAGCCCATCTAGGGAATGGGCGAAAATCTTAGGAATCATGTTCTATCACTATTTTGAATCCCCTTTACACCTATACGCCCACAATCATGCTAAACGTGGCCTTTAGGTCTGGTTACCTTAGGCTCTGTCTACCCCGTAAGGGATAAAGATGTTATTTATACAGTAAATCTACCTAACCCTCAAACCTTGACGGCCAAGTCGAATTTAGTACTTTTTAACTTAATTTTTAGTAAACATATTCCTTGATGATCACGTAGGTGCTCTAAGAAGTGATTTTTCGAATTTACCACGGAACAAAAGGACGGGATAGGAAATAAAGACTTTATAATTGAAACATGAGGGGATAAAGATGGTATTCTGACGTTATTTGCGTGTACAAAGTCGCGGGCAATAGCTAGTTAATTATATTTTAGCATTATACTTATTTACCTATTGGCCTAGTTTCTCACGCTACCACCACCGCTGAAACCGCTTATTTATCAGAAAAAAAAAGTCAAGTTTGAGCCGGGCATGCACCCGAAAAAGCCGTGGTAACCACTAGGTAGGTATTGAATAAAACTACAAGTTTTATCAACTGATTTTTTGCTTTATTGTGTTTAAAAATGAATAAGCAGGTTAAAAGGGTTAAAAGAGTTAAAGTTAAGGGTCACTGTAATTAGAATGTTAAAAATTAAGTTTCCGTTCCACTTTCTAAAATTGCATTTTGTCTTGTCTTCTGTTACATTTTCTTAGGTATTATTCGTTGCTTAAGATTATTAAGTCATTCAGGTTACTTACTAAATTTCTTTAAAAGTCGTTTACAGCAGAATGGTTATATAGGCTTCGAAAGTCGACTTTACCTTAGTTAATAATTACTTCGACATATCGATGTTACATAATTGCTTACCATGGAGAGACCATAGACAAGATGCCCACTAATAACCGAGGCAAGGGCCGAAAAACCGTCCGTTATCTTAAAACTTAACGCTATTTCGAATAGAAAGTAATTCCTCATCCCCATTGACATCCGATAATATTTTTCATAAATAAATTGAGCCTTCGTCACCGTCATGCTCTTGCAAATGAAATGACGGCAGTTTTTTCGATCCTTACCAATGACAACTTGACATTTTATTCCATTCTTTCCGTGTCGTGTCGTTCAGCGTCAACGCTTAGCGGCATCTAGTCTACTGGCGCTTACGACCCGGCCACGACTGCGCGCGACCGTTGTTTATGTACTCGTAATACATCGCGTGTGTTGTCTGTTAGCCGCTGGATGGCGAGCGTGGCGACGGAGCAATGAGCAGAGAATTCGCCTGCCGCGTCGAAAGTCGCATGTAGTCGTGGTGAGGTGGTGTGACGCAGACCAGGGTTACGCAGCTGGGTTGGTTTGTGCGTTCGGGAGGGGCTTCTTTCGGATGCTTGAGAAGCGACGGAGGCTCGTGCGCAGACTCGAGGCGCGCTCGGTGGCCCAGCGGCGGTTCTTCGCCGGCGCAAACGCGGCCATCAACGCCAAGGTGAACACGAGGATCATCACGAACGGCAACCACATGTACAGCGAGTTGTCTGCAACAATGATCAGGTTACAAAGTAAATGCTCGAATTTCTTTACACCATTTCGCTTTTTCAAAAGGGAAAAAAAGAAAACAAAACCGCTCAAATTAATTATTCGACTATTTGATTATATTTAGTGCCCCAGCTAATTAGATAAACTTAGCATGCAGGGTGCAATTTTCAATCGGGCGGTTAGCTGGTTTACCGGTATTTATGATCTTTAAGACCTGGTACACAATGTGTCTGAGATTCAAGTCATTTATTAATTTTTTAAGACGCTTCTGATAATAATAGTGGTGACTACAATAGTGATGCCAAAGTTAGGTTGGTAGTTTGGCAGTCGATGTCTTACAGCTGATTATGATGATGATGATGACTAGTAGACTCCACCAGTACTAGTGATACTTACACGTGAATACCGGTGGGCTCGGCCAGCTGTGACCCGTGACGCGGGATATTTCGCCCCTGCCCCGGATCTTGGCGACCACAGTCCAGGGGTGTAAGTCCCCTGCCGAGTGCGCCACACGGATCCGACATAAACCCTCGGAAAGGATACTCTCATCCACATACGGGAACGGAGGGTTGTCAGATGTGAACCCTGTTGGTGAGATTCAAGGTTAAGATTTTTTTATATATAAGGAGTACCTAAGGAGTACTTACATAGGTACATAGCTAATAGAGGGATATGATAGATTACTTCTTGAGTCAAAAAAAATCAGCTGCTGTCTTACTCTCCACGTAGGAACACACTACTAGCGCAAGCATAACTACTGCTTGACGGCAAGATTAGCGAGTAAGATGGTGGTAGCTATCCGGACGGACCTTGCACAAGGTCCTACCTAACCTAAGATTTCTATCTCGATTACCTGCTATGGGTGGTGTAGTATAGCACGCATCACGGAATGATGAGGATCCAGGTTTCCGGCCATAGCTTTACTTTTCGGATTTTTCTGTGCTCTAATTTTCAATGTCGTTTAGAAAGTTAAGATTTCTATGTTATTTTAATAATAATCTTTATTTAATGAAATGGCTTTAGTTTAGCGCGCTAATCCCAGTCGCGCATTGTGATGGCAGGACCGTAATGTCTTCGTCATTCTTTCACTCACCAAAGCCGTCAATCCGGACGAATCTGCAGTACTCCAACTGCTGGTTCCCGTTCACTCTGCCCTCGACCACGAGGCGCGCACTCTCGCGGGAACTTGACACGGCAAACTCTTCTGCAACACAAAGATGCAATTAATTTGGAAACATACTAATTTTAATGGTAAACGACCGCATGAAACTGAAGCCAGGCCCAATACAGGAGGCTTTTTATTTTTGAATGAATTAACGCCACGCCAATTTAGGCCATACGAATACGAATGAATCGCGTTCAATTTTTGGAGTGTTTTTTTGTTGAGTCGTGGAGCAAAAGTAGGCATCAGCACATTATTAGAGGTCTGTCAATATAGGTAATACGTACGTTTTTTTTTTAAGCGGCCAGAATGGTAAGCGTCTTGAGCGTCATGGAGGTTACAGCAAAATCTAATCCAAGCTACTGTTTTCACTTCTGCTGGCATTCCCGGAGGTTGCTTACCGTTAACGAACACGGCGATCCGGTGCGACTGTTCCGGCGCGCCGTGGAAGCCGGCGTGGCAGCTCCAGGTGCCGGCGTCGCGGGCCGCCAGGCTGCTCACGCGCACGCCGCACTCGCCCGCGTCCAACCCCGCGCCTGCGTACTCCGCGCCGGACAACGATCCTGCAAACACAAGACGTTACTTGTGATGTGGGAGAGGCCAATAAAGAGATCTCTCTCCAAACAAATTTTACGAGTATGCCTGGGGACCGAAGTCCATAGGAAGAGAGTTGGAGTTGGAAGTTATAAATCTAAATTATGCAACCGCGTTGAAAAACATGGTTGGCGTGATGTAGAATATTGACAACATTACTGGCGCTAGCTACTCGAACGTCGTAGTAGTTATGTAGTCGACTAGCTTTTGCCCGCGACTTCGTCCGCGCAGAATCATAATTTGCGATAAAACTTTATCCTCTCTCCCATCGAAAAATTACATAAACAGCCAAATGGAAGTCGTACTTTAGCACGAAGGATTTTGGACTACCTATCCCACCCTATTATTTTTTATCCCATCCTTTTATTCTGTGGGATATTCGAAAAATCTAATCTTATGACACCTACGTGATCTTCAAAGAACATATCTACAAAATACCAAGTTTATAGTTATTTTCTATACGGTCCTTTTATCCCGTGGGAAAATTGGAAAATCCTCCTCTCCTCTCTCTTTGATCATCAAGGAATGTCTGCCAAATACCGAGAAACTATATTTCAAGTCAGTAAAGTTACTCTTTTTAGGGTTCCGTACCTCAAAAGGAAAAAACGGAACCCTAATAGGATCACTTTGTTGTCCGTCCGTCCGTCCGTCCGTCTGTCAAGACCCTTTTTCTCAGGAACGCGTAGAGGTATCAAGCTGAAATTTATATCAAATACTCAGGTCCACTGCCCCTTGGAGCTGTGAAAAATCAAACTTCTAAACCAACGCAATCAAAAGATACAGCCGTTTATGCCGCAAATTTCCGCACCTCTCAAGGGAATCAAAACCTACAGGGTACTTCCCGTGAACGCAGAATCTTGAAATTTGGTATGAAGGTAGGTCTAATAACACAGATTATGGAATAATTGCGAAAACCGTAAATATCAGTGACCAATATAAAGTGACCCCACACTGCGTACATTTTGCTTTGGAGCAGGGCTCTGCTTACACTGGTTAATAGATATTTATAGATAATGATACGGAACCCTTGGTGCGCGAGTCCGACTCGCACTTGGCCGGTTTTTTCTTATCCCACGGGAAATTCGCAAATTCCTGAAATCAGTTTTCAGATATCATAATTATCTACTGGTATGCCAAATTTAAAGATTCTGGTAATAATATTTAAGGATGAGAACATTTCAAAGTAATAATACAAATCCCTTTTTACTCCCTATTCGGTGGGAATTTTGAAGTCTTGACATTGATTTTCAGAAGTTATGATTCCCTACTTTTGTGCCAAATTTCATGACTCTAGTAATTATAGTTATGGAGATAGGCTCCCTTTTCAGTGAACTTATAAACCCCATTTATTCCCTATCACGTGGGAATTTAAAAAAATCCCTCCGTAGTGCACCTCTATGATACATGACATACATACAGTCACGCCTCTTTCCCATAGGGGTAGGCAGAGACTACTTTGTTCCACGATTTTGACATACCTCTTTCGCTTCATCCACATTCATCAATATCTTCATACATGCTCGTCGGTTCTGGGTACTCCTGACCTGACCTCTATGATACTACAGAAATATTTATTTACGTTGTGACTCTAAGCAGCTGCGATTTTTGACATGTTCATCGCTATCCCGCGGGAGCTATGCAATTTTCCGGGATAAAAAGTAGCCTAAAACCTGGGCGGTGATTTTCTCAACAGATTAGTAAACCTTGCATCAAAATCCGTTCAGCCGTTTTCACGTGATGCGCTCGCAAATATACACGTGTTCTGTAATCGATTCTAAGTATCTCCAGAAAATATCGTCCGTGTGCAGACTTTCGACCCTCCTTAGCTCCGTTGCGTTAGTTTTAAAGATCAAGCATACATAGGGACAGACACACAGCGGAAAGCGAATTTGTTTGATAGTATAAAGTGATAAAAATATATTTTATTGTCAGTCCTGTTAGAAAGGTACACGCGCCTCCATACTATCTCGGTCGGCTCGTTTTTCAGTTGCGAGTACCTACTCGGTCCTGTTTAAAAATATTACGTCAATGGCTTGAGATTTCAAACATGACTGTGTCAAAATAAAATGTATTTTTAATCAAAAGCACTAAGGAGTATTGATATCAACTTCGAAGCAAATCGCCCCCAAAATAACTTTCCCTTTTAAACCCCGTTAAGGGATGAATATCAAGAAAATACGAAACACGTATTCCATTAATTCTGTTTAAGAATGTTTATGCAAAATTTGAAGTAGATCGGACCAAGGAATCACGTCGCCCCATACAAACTTTGCCCCCCTTTTTCACCCCCTTAGAGGTAGAATTTCGAAAAATCCGTTCTTATCTCGTGTACACATTATTAAAGGAACCTTTGTGCAAAATTACAGCTTTTTAGGTTCAAGGGTTTGGCCTGGGCGTTGATGAGTCAATGAGTGAGTCAGGACTTTGCCTTTTATATATATAGATAGAATAGAAGAAGAAGAAGATAGAAGAATAGATATCTAGGCGGCGCTAGGGTCGCTGCGTACTTAACACAAAATACCCAAAACAAAACAATATAAATAATGCTGAAATATGCTGAGTGAAGACTTTTTTAAGTTGTACCTAATTTTATGTTAAGGTGGTGAGACTTTTGGTAACCAAATAAAATATTTTTCTTTCATTCTTTCTTTCTTTCTAAATAGCAATACCTACGTTTGATGCCGTGCGTGACACCTGCTTCACTCTGTTTCGCAAACAGATCAATCTTTGATATTGGACAAAGAATAATTTTCACTGACCACAAATTAAGATGAATAACCTTAAGAGTATTCATTCAAAATAACCCTAACTCCTGCTGAAAGATCCCAGATCATTTTAAAACATTTTAAAACACCTACATTATTTACATAGCTTATCCCTTTTAATTCCATCTTTGTAACTATCAATATCATAGACCTGGCCTTATACTCCGAAATTCGACGTTCGAAGTTCGTTTCGTGCTGTTCCGCTCATACTAATAGTCATTAATTGGAGAGTAACAGAGAAGGTCTGATATAGACTTCAAAAATCAAACTCCCTATTAGCCCCCCTGTTTAATGTAGGTACTCACCAGGTCGTACATTATAGATGGTCCCGTTGGGCGCCCTAAAGTAACAGTACCGGAGCGGCGCGCGCGCCGAGCACGCCAACACAGCTGGCTCTTGCTCTGCCACCATCAGCGTCGGCACTACCGGCGTCAGAACTGGTTCTGAGAATAGTAAGGATATACGTTAGTGTGGGTAAACTACTACATACAAAGACAAACTCTACTAAGCTCAAAGATATCAAGATAGGAGGGCGCTTCTACGTTGCCACTTTGTCGTTAACGATAAAACCGTGCCAGTAAATGGGAAGATAGTAAATTTAGTGGCTTCGTGGGTTCGCGAGTGGTAGAGTTTTGTGCCAATCGCTACCACTGTACTCGTTAATCCTGCCGCCAAGCAACAGTACCTGCGCAGTTGTGTTCCAGCGTAGAGAGTAAGACTACCTGTGAAATTACTGGAACGTGAGGAACTCTATCTTAGGAGTCTACGATGGCAACGCATCTGCAATCCTTTACCATTTTATTTGGTGGTAGCTCGCTTACCATCAGGTGAGATACTTACTCGTTTGCCACCCTATATTATTAAAATAAGTTATCGCCTCTACGAGTACCTACTAAAGTTTAATTTTGATATTTAATTAGAGGAATTATAGTGTCAACATGAACTGACCAGCTATAACAGATGCTGCTACCTCAGGATCCCGCATAGCCCACGGGCACAGGACTGTAAGGAATCCAAAATAGATGTCTTCTTCAGATTCCAAGTCACAACGCCATAAGCCAAGGTCAGACGTTACAGGGTCTGTGATCTGGAGGCCACAGCTGTAATAGAACTCGTCGGATCCAGACCTGCAATACAAATATTGCTAGTTTAAACTTTGACAGAAGCTCTGTCAACGCTGGTTTGGTCACGTATATTTCTCGCCAAAATCTGATGGAATACCCATGGGTAACGCGACTGAACTTCTTCTAAGGAGGATAGGAAATAACATGGAATTAAAGAAGAGTATTACCTGCAATACTTATAATTTAAAATTAAGTGGAAAAATGTATTAGGATATATACAGATCTTACTAGTCCTGTTGAAGACATTAACTGTTGATCCTTTACAAAACCCTGTAATAATTCCTAATATTATAAATGGGAATGCGAGTTTGATTGTTATGCTTTCACGCGTAAACTACTTACTCAACCGATCGGTTTATAATACGGTATGGAGAGACTTTGAAACCCTGGATAGGATATGGCACAGTTTTTATCACGGAAAATTCTATAGTTAATTCTCCACAGAAATCGTGGGAATCACCAAATAATCCTTAATTATCAGGATTATATGTACACGTTTTGTTCGCGGCGGTAGCGGGGTTAAGGACTCGTAGAGCCAGGAACTGTCCAACGGCCAGGGCAATGGCATTATTAAATGTGTTTCTGTCCAGGATCCAGGATGCTGATGTGTTCGCTGATCGTTGGGCGACACTTCTGTCTAGAATTATTTTATTTTTAGCGAGCTTGTCATAAAGTTTAGCGTTTTTGGTTAAAAATATTTTTGTTATAAATTATTTGATGACTGTATTTAGTAGGTAGTATACTTTTAAAATTAAGTTTTCCAGTGCTTTGGTCTTTACTGTAATGCTGTGTAAATTGTTTGATGAATAAATAAATAAATAATAAATAAATAAATAAAACAATTGGTACTAATCTGACTGAAAAGTTGCTATATGTTATTCAACTAAATTTTATGGATTTATAGGATAAAAATCACCTGGTCTGGTTGACATGGAAAGCAAATCGGTCCTCTCTAACCCCCTGGCTGGCCACCAGCACTTCACCCTCAGGGTTACGGAAGAGGCACCCTGTCTTCTCTTCGGCGCTCTTCAACTCGCAAGTCAGCTCCACGATCGGTTTATCCTGCCACACGCTGGTTGTGACCTCCGGTTTCTTATCTGAAATGTATTATTAAATAAAACTACTTTGAACGGATAAGATCTAAATTTAAATGTACAAACTAATCATAGACGCAATGTCTCTGCCTGTCCCTTGGCTCACTTATCGCTGAAAAACCACTAATCCGATGGACTGTAGGTACTTCGTTAACTTAATTCATAATTCATTTATTGCATAGTAATACTTATATGTAATATACTTACGACTACTTTATACAATGCTATCTAGCCAGGGTTCAAGGTTTGGTAAAAATGTAAAAAAATATAACGTGAAAGTTTTCTCTATATTTAAAAGATAACGTATCACTGTCTTTTAACTAGGGCCCGGTTCGGTTCTTTAAAACATATCACTTGAAAGTGCCATTCTAACATGGTTAAAAATTTAGAAGAAAGTTACGGTTCTAATTAGCCTAGTCAAAGTGAAGTCGTACCCACGTCTTATGGTCAATTGTAAGGTAAATCCATCAGTCAGCAATACAATTTTATATTAGTCCAGGGTCTTAAGATCTTTTGTGCAATTTCTAGTCCTTATCGTAATGTAGACAAGCAAAATAATAATATGAGTATTAGTTATTATGAACATGCAAAATTTTAACGTTTGAATCAGTGTTTTTATCCTTATCTTACGAAAATCCACTTGTAGCCGCAGCCCAGTGTTTTTCCATTCTAATATAACTATAATGGTTAATTCTTTAAAACATCTATTACCCTTTTAAGTTACCTAATGAAGTTAGTGGAAAGCATATAAATCGTCAATAGTTGCATTATATTGGAACTGACTATACTTTAAGTAATTCTAATAACTAAAGGCTTTGTTTTAGGCGAAAGATAAATAAATTATATACTATTATATTATTATTACTTTTTCTCATTAATGTGTATTATGTATGGATCTTTAGTTATCTGAAATGAATGATTATTATTATTATTATTATAACAAAAAAAACCGGCCGACTCGCGCACCGAGGGTTTTGTACAAATTCGCCAAGTTATTATAAAATCCGGTGTTAGCAGAGCCCTGCTCTTAAGCAAAATGAAGGCAGTGTGAGGTAATTTTATATTGGTTACTTATACAGACAAACAGAAATTATTTAAGAAAAAACTACTTACTAGATCTCATTCAAACCAATCTTCGGTGGAAGTTTGCATGGTAATCTACATCATATATATTTTTTAATTTTATCATTCTCTTATTTTAGAAGTTACAGGGGGGGGGGGGGCGGACACATTTTACCTCTTTGGAAGTGTCTATCGCGCAAACTATTCAGTTTAGAAAAAAAAAATATTTTAGAAACTCAATATCATTTTTGAAGAACTGTCTATAGATATACCCCACTCGTATGGGTATGATGAAAAAAAATGTTGAGTTTCAGTTCTAAGTATGAGGAACCCCCAAAATTCAGTGGTTTTTTTTCTATTTTTGTGTGATAATCTTAATGCGGTTCACAAAATATATCTACTTATCAAGTTTCAACAGTATAGGTTCTATAGTTTTAGAAAAAAGTGGCTGTGACATACACAGAGATTTCTATAAGGGTTCCGTTTTTTCCATTTGGCTACGGAACCCTAAAAACTAGTGCTAGTAAACCACTAGTGCTAATAAACCACTGATATGTAGCATAATTAGTAACCCGAGTTACTACCCTGAGATTAATGTCACTGAGAGATTTTCTACCCACATTTTTGCACTAACCTTCTGCTTTCACATCCACGTAGAATGTGTGTCTCTCCGTCACAATTCGACCAGGCAGGCCAACCATCATCGTCCAAGCACCCGCATGCTGGTCTAACAACACAGTGTCTACGTCAACGCGACATCTGCCGAAGTCGTCGAACACTACCGCTTGCTTGGGGCTTATCACTCTGCAGTATACAGCGTCTTCAGGCCCGATGACTTCGCTCACTGAGCTGTATTCTAACCAGCTAAGATGTAAGTCGTCTTGTTGAGACCTCGCTACAAACCAAATGACAAATTAGTTCCTTATTTAAATAATTTACCTAGGATCTAGAATGTTTAAAGGTATTTTACACGATCTTTTTTAATTATTAGTCTAATTTAAAGTCACATATTTGCATTTACCTTAAAAGATTGGTGTTAGAATCTGATTGCAAAGAACTACGATTAACTAACTAAAAAAATAGCTATAACTTTTCATAATTAAACATTTTACTTAATCTGATTTCAGGTTATTTAAAGCATGTATGTGATTCTTCACTTCTTGAAGCAATTCAATGGTGTGTGTGAAGTTCCCAATCCGCACTGGGCCCGCGTGGGAACTATAGCCCAAGCCCTCTCATTCTGAGGGGAGGCCTGTGCCCAGCAGTGGGACGTGTATAGGCTGGTGATGTGATGTGATTCTTGGGTAGTTCAAAAATAGTTTCACTTACTACATAGAACGAAGTAAGTTTATAAACATTGGTATGCGTCGAAATTTTAGTAAACCGTTTTAATGGGCCTTATGGCTAAACATCCATTTTGTTGCTTAGTACTCCCGATTACTATAAAAAGCCTTCTTAAAGAAACAAATTTTACCGTTGACATTAACGAGCACTGGAGCTTTGTAGATAATCTTTGCTCCATAAACAATATTCCAAGTTCCGTGGTGTTGAGCATCGACCGACGTAACCACAAAACCACAGGTATCAGCGTGGCGTTCGTCGCTGCTGGCCAGCGGGCTCTTTTCATTGTCTGGACCCACCAACTCGCAAGTATCGTGAAGACTCGTCGGGTTCACCAGACGGACGTGCAAAGCGTTACCTTCAGTGATGGTTATTTCGTTAGGTAACGCGTCAACGTGTTCTGAAATTCAAAATGTGAGTTAAAAGCTTTGATAACAATTCAACGCACTTGCATCATATTTGCGGAAGCTTATCTTCGAAGCTATGAGGCTTGATAATCACAATGCACTATTAAAATTTAATTGTAATGTTAGGTATTTCGATATGCTTAATAACGTCATTATAATAATCTTTTCAATGATCCGTTTTTTAATCTACTAAGGATACCTGCTCATTTAAATATGCTAATTATATTCCACTTTGTCATTATCGGTATGTAAATTAATCTTATCTCCAATACGTGACCTGATACATGTATTAATATTCAAATGATTTTGATCTGATACCTTCGACGTAAATTTTAAACGGTAGACGTCGTTCAATGCGCTCAGAGTTTCTTATCTCCCTGGCAATGAGCATCCAATCTCCGATAACATCCTCAGACACTTTGACATTGACACCGCATTGGATATTAGATCCAGTGACTATTTC
The DNA here is from genome assembly GCA_963854515.1 of Pandemis heparana. Lineage (NCBI taxonomy): Eukaryota > Metazoa > Arthropoda > Insecta > Lepidoptera > Tortricidae > Pandemis > Pandemis heparana. The sequence goes on along the minus strand of OY978026.1, from coordinate 8,918,903 downwards.
GATTCCATAGACGTTAAGTCCTTCCATGAACGTATACTGGAGGCCTTCCGGTGTTCTTATGTGGCAACTCTGTATCGTATTCAAAAATGGTTGTGTTATTGCGACTCTTTCGCTAGCTCCTATATCTGTATCAATGAATTGGTCTGCCAAATATTCGACTGATCTGTCTTCTTCTTGTATAGGATTGCTCGGATCTGTAAAATTCACATTTGTTATAATTGAAATGATTTTATATTTTATTTGGTTGTGAATTTTTGAAATTAAAACAAACCTTCTTGAATGATGGTAAAGCTTTGTCTCCTCTCTGTGAAAATGTCACGATTACTGAATTTCCCGATTAGGATCCAGGATCCTATCATATCTTGCGTTATGGGGCCTATGGATATCCGGCAGGCTATTCTGTTGTCGTTAACAAATGATACACCGGTTGGCATGCCGTGGTCGATGGTGTTGTAGGACATTCCCGATGGCATCGTGAACAGGCACACGTCGACAGCACCGGTGCTAGCCACTTCCACTGTTATTGTGCTGTCTAGGTTGACGACATGTTGGATGGCATTCAAGTTCGTAACGTTGTACGCTTGTTCATAAGGATTATTCTTGTCTAAAAAAACAATTAAATAAATACATTGATAGAGGATGTTAAGATTATTGTAATGAAACAAAGACTGAACTATTGTTTTCGTAAGAAATGATAATACATAGATAACTTTCAAATAAATTTGATCTCGGAGTGTCTGACCGATTATTATCTCGGACTTGTGGAATAACGTGTGTGCATACGCAAAGGTTCTAAATTACGGTTTTCCATACATAAAAAGCTATGAAAATGGGTCGTATTTTGAGCAAAGTCATTCAGAACAAAGATTTCATTGTAAATTTCGCACCAGACCAGACCAAGGTAAATTGAAAAAATTCTGTTGAAACTGATGAAGTGGTAACCAACATTATTCATCATTTATACACTACAAGTTACAAGGAGCTCTTGCTACAGAGTTAAGTTCGTTAACGGGTTCAACGCTACAAACTGACATCTTACCATATAAATCAAGGTTCATCGGAAGACGAACTTCATTATAACCCCATAATGCGGAGTTGAATTTTCCATAAATGGCCCAAGATCCTAGATGAGATTGCGCTATTGGTCCAATAGCAATACTGCAGGCTGAGTCCGTATCTTGCACCAACCTTATATCGGGATATTCCGATTCCCGTGTAACAAATAAGTCTTCATTGTTAGGTGTCACCAAATGGCACGAGACAACGTTCCCAGAACCGCGCACAGCCGGGCTGAGAACGCCATAAAAGTGTACCACGTGATCGAAAGTTGGCTGAATTGTTGTCTGCCACACTGTATCAGGATTTGCGCTATCTAAAATTGAGAATAATTCACTTTAAGTGGCTATCAAAAAAACATTTTTTTTTTACATTTTTTCAGCGAGTAACTGGGCCATTCTCTTAAAAGTTGTACCCCCAACTTTTTTCTGGGATTTTGTTTCTTTTTTCAGATTCCTATTCAGAATCACGAGCACTATCAATCCTTATAGGAGAAAAAAAACAACCCGAAAATTTCATACATTTTCTAGCCTAAAATTTCGTTCCATTCCCTTACCGCCATACAAATTTGTATGAATGAAGTAACGGAATGGAAAAAGCAATTTTGGACCATTTTTTTTCTCTTATCAGGATCGATAGTGCTCGTAATTCTGAGTAGGAATCCGTAAAAAGAAACAGGATCCCAGAAAAAAGTTGGGGGTACAACTTTTAAGAGAATGGCCCGACTGTTTTATTTGTTGACTGTTATTGCATTGTCATCCGTCCCACACAACTTTTGTTTGCATACCATATAAATTTTCAAGTATGGACCCATCGTCGAAGAGTTCCCTCTTGCCGAGACGATCCTGACTAAACTAGGTACCGGGATATCATTAAGTCCAGATAATTGTATTGTCATCTAACTTACATATTCATAGTGTACTTAATCTTAAATGAATCCAACCACTGGATGTTACTTACTTCTCCAGGCAATATTAGCGCTTTGGCAACGTTTGTGTTCGACGTTGTCCTCTGTATAAGCACCGCATACAGCCCATTTCCCAATAAGACTCTGTTCTATCGGTCCTACGACAATCCTACAGGATACGTAGTCGCTGCTACCGTACGTCGTCACACCAGCTACGTTGTTTTCCTCTACATTGATAGCTCTGTGGTCTGGTGTTATGAAGGTACATTTTTCTGTGTGAGCAATTCGAGGAAGATTAATGTCCACGCTTAGCCCTGTTCTTGTTAGAAACTGTTGTTCATTGAGCCAAATAGTAGTATCCTCTTCGGAACTTGAAGATTCTGCAAGCAAAAATAAATAATAATTTAAGTAGGTAGTTCATAAAAGCAGCAAGTGTTTCATTGTCATTGACATCATCTTCGTTATAGATTGTTACGTCCTTATGCTTATTATTTAAGCTGCGGTAAAATACGTACTTATAATGTGATTAAACATTAAAAACTTATAATTCCGAACAACTCGGTAAAGTAATGTGTGTGAATTTTACATTGCATAGATTTACTCGCTGCAGTATTGTTCCGAGCATACTGCCAGAGCTTCTATGCGAGTGGTCTATGAGTCTGTTTCAAGCGGAGGTCCTATGATTCCCTGAGGATCCAATACAATAATATTCTCAGGGCACTGTTAAGTTAAGGCTTCCCCATTTCTGTAGCGCGTCGGGGATGTTCGCCGCAGTTAGCATGGACGATTTTTATGCTATTATACGCAAAAAGACTGGCTCTGGTGCAGCGCGATTGCGAGGGAGCACTAATAGTATCCTGAGAATGATAGCGGAGAGGTTTGATTCTGCCATTCTCGCTCGTTTTACCGATCTCCATGTCAGGGGGAGTGTAGAATAAGGTGTATGACATTAAAAAATGTAAGTACGAGTATGTTGATTTTTGTGTAGTTCTAACATAGGTTTTTAAGATCGTAATACTAACATTCTATGGACTTTTTGCTGTCTGATAATAAATAATTTGTATTTATTATTTATTTATTTACAATAAATAAACGGTTAAAGAGCTATTTAGACGGTTTAACAGTACATACGATTAAATGTTATTACAAAAAAGTTAAACACGTGTCTAAAAATAATCTATTGCAAAATCAACCTGAAGTCAATGGATTAATTTTTAGACACGCGTTCTACGTCTCTTTAACATTTTTGGAATAACACAGTTAGTGTTTGTTTTGTTCTGAGTTAAGTATGTAGGTATGTTAGAAAGTACGTAATCTCATTTTTTTCTGCATGTACGTATGTAGTGCCCCTAGTCAAAAATCTCGATACGTATTGCGACTACTGAAATATATAGCAGTTTACACAAGATCCTATACAGCCCTTATAGTATTGGAACGATCATTTTGTGACATAAGTGCTATTAAATTGGAGAAACTATAAGGATTCCAGTTTTTACATTATGGCTGAGGAACCCTAAAAATGGCACAGCAACAAGACTATTGGGTAAAAATGTTTAAGCGTGTTCATTCGACATTATTATTAGGTAATTGAGCAATAACACGTGTTTAATATGTGCGATGTTCGATAAAGACACAGGATAAGGAATATGTTATACCTATCCTTTTTCCACGCATTGCACATCTCGCACTTTAAATTATATATATATTATACTAGCGACCCGCCCCGGCTTCGCACGGTATATTATGCATGTATTATATGTATAAACCTTCCTCTTGATCCACTCTATCTATTAAAAAAAACCGCATCAAAATCCGTTGCGTAGGTAGTTTTAAAGATTTAAGCATACTCGTACATAGGGACATAGGGACATAGGGACAGAAAATGCGACTTTGTTTTATACTATGTAGTGATTATAGCTTATTATCCTCACCTGTTATACAGAATGGCACATTTAGATCATGATGATTTAGATCATTTAGGCTACGCGGCTAGCAGTCCATCACTATTTTGATTCTCCTTTCCACCTATGCACCCACAATCATGCTTAACGTGGCCTTTAGGTCTTGTTACTTTATGGTCTGCCTACCCAGTAAGGGACAAAGACGTGATTTATGTATTTATGTATGTATGTACATAATGTGTAATGTGCGTGTGTGTGTGTAATGTGTCATGTGTAATGTGTGTAATGTTTGTGGTGTTCAATAAAGAGTGTATTGTATTGTATTGTATTGTACATTTAGATTGGTCAGTATGAGAAAATGTGAAGCTATAATAAGACATACCTACAAAGAGCTGTTGTCATGTTATTGATTTTAGTAACAAGAAAAACTGCATTCATATCTACATTAAAAAAAATTGTACTCAGCTCCGGAATCGAACCCAGACGTTTTGAAAAATAAAACTAACACTATCTCTATTTAGATATACCGAGATTACTTTATAGCACGGTGTTTGAAAATAAGACAAGTCTACCTGATGACTCCAGCTCTGAACTGTTTTCCTCTGGGGCTTCCTCCTCGTCTGATTCTTTCTTATACGTATCTTCAGCTGTTGACGAATCAGGTTCTGACGAGCTATTTTCGTTTGATTTCTCTTCTGATGAACTTGCACCATCAACGACTATATTCAAACGTTCTACTGCTTCTCCAGAACTCATTACGGCATGCAGCGACCACAAGCCTTCGTCATTCTTATCCAAATCATTTATTCTTACAATACAATTAGAAATTGTATTGTTGGGTCTTAGTTCATATTTGCCGTCGTCTATTGTAACATCGATTTCTGCATTTTGTGGACTGACAAGGTAGCATTTCGATACTGGTGTCGTGAAAGTCAGTACGAAAATTTCCGCAAAATCTCCATTGCTAAAATGTATCGTGTTATCATCATCAGTAGCGTTTATTCCTATAAAAAAAAAACTTATTTTCAAATTTTTATTTACAGTTGCAGTTCACTGATTACTGACCAGCGAATCTTTTCCATGAATAAATAAATTTAATTCGTGTTAAATAAACCAATTAAACTTCGATATTTTTGTAGAAGATTTCACATTGCTCGTTATACAGATCCTTTGATGTTTGTTACCTGCCAGCAGCACTGTGAGCAGAAAAGCCTTCTGAGACGAGTGCATTTTAGCGCTCCACTTTCACCACTGAATCCGACTCAATTAGCTAATCATTAGCTTCGTCTATCCGCCGATAAGAAGCAATACAAAGCTTCAATCCTTCATCCTTCGTTCGATTACAAGATTTGTTCTATTTTATTAATCTTATCTTTATTGCTTTGTCTTTGGTAATGTCCGATAGCGAGGCTTGAGCAGGATCTCCCGCAGCCGACGCAAGACTGGCATTCTATGTATTGTTTAATCTTATGCCTGTTGAATCTTTCAATATTTTATCTCACTAGCTTGGCCGGTAATTTAACATAGGAAGCCGCGCCTCACTTAGTCGATACGCTTGTCCCTTTCTTATCGAACTGACACAATAGAGACGCACTTAACCACAGTTGAGAAAAGGCAAGTAACAGTAGCCGTCCGTGGTATAGTGCAGCAAGTAAGTACATAATATTATCATTATAGATCGTAGGTAATGCATTTATTTATTGCGACAATGGCTTACATAATTAATAATAGGTGTTGTAATATTCAGACAGATACCTACCATGAGTGCCTATCGTTAGTACATTACAATCATTTGGAACTTTATCTAAATGTCACGACGAAAATGTACATTTTAAGGTAGTATTGTCAGTTGGGCGTAACCACGCTAAATCGTTCCGAATTTCACACGTTTCTCGCTAAATACCTAATCTAGATCCAAAATCATAAGTGACTTGCACTTACTTACTAGATCAAAAATAACTGTACTGTGTGTGTACACACTGTGAATTCAAACTTATAAAGAATATAATTTGGAATTTGCAATGTTACATAAGTGTCGGAATAAAAAGAGATTGAATAGGTATTTATAAGAAATGATTGCAGATAACAGTGTTACATCAATTAAAAAATATCTCAACATTATAATTATAATAATGATACGGCAGTTTATTTACTTAGTAACAGCTATACATAGCTATATTAATATATCAAACAGAGTTAATTTTATTAAGATTTCATGCCTCGAAAGAAAATATTGTTACTTCGTTGTTCGTCTGTAAGTCTAACCGTCTTTCTATTAAGACCCTTTTTTTTCAGGAACTCGTCGAGTTATCAAATTGAAGTTAATATGAAACACTTGTAGTTATGATATCTTTCAACCATAAAATAAAGTTTCTAAGTTCACGCTATTAAAAGATACTAAAGAATGTGAATTTTCCTATAAAAATCGTGGGAAACCTATGGAAAATCACTATAACAGCACAATTAAAAGAATATCTTTGTTTCTTATACCTAGAAATACTATGAAGTCTAACTTACTTTTTGCTGTATAATTATAATATGAATGTGTAAGGAATACTGAGTGCGTAAGTCTGCCTCGCTCTTGGCCGGTTAAACTTAGATAAGTATAAATAGTTCTACTAAGTTAGGAAAGTCCTACAATAGGTTGGTACTTAACAGGAGCATGCCACTAATATTATTTGTAAATTATGTTGCTACGTAACATTGGTACCTAATCGGATAAAATCAAGGATTTTCTATGACTCTATCACATTTAACATTCACTTATCCGATTATTACACAATATAATAAAGATTAGAACTCCATAATGAAAACTATGTCAATTTAACTATTTTTTTTGTCCCCAAAATAGGTACTTACATCAGTCAGTTAGTTATATATATGCCATTTTAGGGTTCCATAACTTAGAAGGAAAAAAGGAACCCATCTAGAATCACTTCATTCTCTATGTGACCTTCCATCTGTCTGTCAAGAGTCAAGAGTGTCAAGAGTCAAGAGATTCAAAGTTGTATCGATATTTGACCTTTAAAAAGCCTTTTAATCGATTGTCGGTAGGAGTTTTGAGTTTGTATGTTTACTAGAGGTAGTTGCTAAATAACATTTAATAATCGACTTTTGTAAAATTGAGGCAAAAAACACAGTAGCACCAATATGAGTTATCCCGTTTATTCAGGACTTCCATTACAGATACCAAAATGACTTATTGGATAGAGGAGCGCAGTTCTAAATGTTATTTAAGTTATTTTTATCTGTTTTGTTTTCTTGTGTTAAATATGAAATAAAATATAATTATATTATAATTACTTACCCACAAGAAAACAGAGAAACAGTTTCACTAAACACAAATTCATGTTTATTTACACTTAATTTAATCAATTTTTTCAACTATTGCACAGTTATTAAAGTTATTTTTTGCAGCTACTATTAAGTACATTTCTTAGGAGGCTGAACTTTATTTGTAAGTATTTAATGCACACATAACTGTATGGAATTTCTCAGCTTGCCAACTGATCTGCAACACATTCAAATCAAGGTAACCACTATATTCCAAACCAGTTATTATCTTAGTCATGTAACGAGAAATAAAACCCATAGATACCTACAGGTCTTCGGTCCACCAGCACCGTTTTACCTACTACCGTAACGTCCCAAACGACCGTTTTGTTACTATGTACCTACTTGTGAATAAGAAAAACCGGCCAAAGGCGAGTCGGACTCGCACAGCGAGGGTTCCGTACAAATTAGTCAAGTGAATATTAAATCCAGTGTTAGCCAGAACCCTGCGTTATAAGCAAAATGTAGGCAGTATGAGGTCATAATTATTATATTGGCAAGAATATTCTGTTTTTAATTGTTGAAATACTAAAAATACATCAGTGAAATTTTTAGTATTTGTTGATATTATTATAGCGGCAACATGTTCTTCCTTATATTACGTTTACTATTGACGAATTTATTTTAGAAAAATATAGTCTGGATATTATTAAAAACCTCCTACGGGCACGTAATAAGTTCTCGTAGAAGGGCGTATCTTGTATGTACATATAGCTGTTCAATACAAATGTTTGTTTAAGTGTTCTACACGACAATGCACTTCGTGATGCACGCCAACCAACATTACATTATGTCAATCAACTTACAATCTCTCATTATACATTACGTATTTAATTCAATATGTTACGTCTAGCCAACAGCAAAGAGGATCACATTGTGTTACCTCGTGACTACTGCAGTTTAACTAAAACAAAAACATTTCACTAATAGGCATATCTATGTCTCCTACAAACTACAAAGTTCATGCGAGATGCAAAAGGAGTAACAGCCAGAGCTAAGAGTTGGAACATTTTTAATATTTTAACGAGCGACTGTTTCACTTTTGCGTAGACACGCTCGTTGAATACACTGATGATTTAACTACTCGTATTTTTCATATCTGTGTTTTATGTTTCATTTTTGTAAAGTTGTGTGTATGCTTTATGTGTGTGTTTCAAAAGAGAATCAATGTCTTCTTTCTTTTCTTTCTTTAACCTAGTTATATCTATGTTTTTTATGACACTTTACTCGCTTTACTTTTGCTTGTCGTTTTTGCAATGATTCATATTAATAGTAAATTAACAGTATAAGTACAAAATGTGGTACACGGTGCAATAGGAGATACATACGAGTACTACGATATTCCATTCCAGTAAAAGTAAAAAAAAAAACTCTTCCACAAATTCCTTTTTGAAATTATTTACTCCTTGTGTTTTTGAATAGCAACAAGAATACGACAAGAAACTGTACACGAGTGTGATTAGGAACCACTCTTACTTTCAGAGGACTGTAATAACATAGTGTATAGGTACACCTTTTTAAGTCGGCTCATTAAAAGAGATAACAGAACCGTGGAATAAAAAAAAATGTATCTACACTCCGTACTCTTTTTTTCTTTGCTCCCAGACCAGTAGGCTTATTGTCTAACTCGCTCGCAATCGCCATCGTGTTCATTTTGACAGTTCTTGTATGAATGTGACAGCTAGCTGATTCCAATGCCAATTGTTAGCCCACACATGAACTGTCAAAATGAACACGATGGCGATTGCAAGCGAGTTAGACAATAAGCCTACAGCATGGAAGCAAATAGCTAAACCTTACAGTCTTAGATATAACGTGTCAATGTGACCAAACAGTACGACGAATATAAACCGCCGAGATTAGTGGTCGGTGCCTGATCACACGCACATTAAACGTAGACCTCCCGTGTCTTGTGGGGTACGCGCAGTGACCACAAAATGCGTATTGTAGACAACATGTATTTATTTTATAGTAGCTTAGGTCCGCGGCTTCGTCCACGTCTAGAAAAAAACCGGCCAAGTGCGAGTCGGACTCGCGCACCGAGGGTTCCGTAACGTTATCTATAAATATCTGTAAACCAGTGTAAGCAGATCCCTGCTTCAAAGCAAAATGTACGCAATGTGGGGTCACTTTATATTGGTAACTGATATATACAGACATACATACATATTTTCGGTTTTCGCAATTATTCCTTAATCTGTGCTATATGACCTACCTTCATACCAAATTTCAAGATTCTGAGTTCACGGGAAGTACCTTGTAGGTTTTTATTCCCTTGCGAGTTTCGAAAATTTGCGGCATAAACGACTTTTTCTTTTGATTGCGTTGGCTTAGAAGTTTGATTTTTTCACAGCTCTAAGGAGCAGTAGGCTTGAGAATTTAATATACATTTCAACTTCTCAGAATTTAATATACGTTTCAACGTTCTTGAGAAAAAGGGTCTTGGCACACGGACGGACGGACGGACAACAAAGTGATCCTATAAGGGTTCCGTTTTTTCCTTTTGAGGTACGGAACTCTAAAAGCAAGAAAAATTCTTGAAAAACACAACCTCTATATCCCCAAACGCAGATACCGTCTCTGTTCCGTTCCGTCGGTTGTGGGTAAAAAAGCGAATAAAGTGAAATTGGTAGATTCACACAAAAATAAATGCACTATCGGATATAGGAACGGTCGAAAAAATACAATACAATACAATACAAATACTCTTTATTGAACACCACAAATCAGTACAAAACAAAACAGAAACAAAAGTTAGTACGTATAACACTAATCGCGACTCTACAATGTCAAAAATTATTAGGTCTGTACAAATTTGACTTGGGAATAATTTACAGAATATGAGTGTGGTCTGAAACAAAATACAATTTATTAATAAAGAAAGAAAGAAAGAAAGAAAGAAAGAAGACATTTATTAATTTTGCAAGACACAAATATAAGAGCATACACACAATTTTATAGAAAAGAAACGACAAAAACAAAAACAAAAACAAAAAAAAAACACAGACATGAAAATTAGATCATCAGCGTTGTGTAATACATACAACATAGCAAAATGAATCGCTAAATGTATTGCTAAAGCGTAAAACTGTACAACGAATCTTCGAACTTTTTTTTTTTACCATCCGTCAAAGTCTCTGCATATGGATATGAACAGGATGGATAAATTGAAATAAATAGCTCACAAAAACGTAAAAATAGCTTTCAACAGCGTTCTGTTTAAAGCTATTTTTACGTTATTTTTGCGTTTGAGTACATCAATAATTACCGAAGATTTATAATTATCGAATATTGTCGCCCTAAAACCTAAAACTACTAAATAGGCGTACCCCCCTTTGATGGTAATCTTTTTAAAGGCAAAAGGGCAACCTTTCGAGACCCATTCCACCGAAATCGGGGGCGCCCTAACCTCTCGGGCGATTAGGTTTGTCCACCGCACAATGGGCATTCAAGCGGCGGGTAACCGCCCATATGCGTTACACGCCACCCTGCGAGGCACTTTGTACCTTATTAATTAAACTATTATTAAGTGACACGGTTTCTGAGGGTTTACAGTTTATGAAGACACGGGTAATGTTATATAACGTCCGTCCGCATCACTACGAGTATTATCTTCTTTACATATAATAAAACAAACTCCTTCGTCACGTTTGTCTATCTGTAAACTGTCTGAAAACTACTGAGCGGATTTTAATTCGTATTTCATCAATAGATAGATAGAGTGATTAACAAGGAACGTTTAGGTGTATGGTATGTCAAAGTTTTATGTATATTCGTTGAAATACAACGATAATTATTGGAATCGTCGTGAAAAGTAAGCTATCTGAGACGAAAGGCAACGACTAGTACTGCTAGTACTGGCTAATTTTTGGTAAGCAGCAGTGCTTGCATTGCTGTGTTCCGGCGTGGGTAGTAATAGACGGCTAGTGAAATGACTGGAGTATGACTATCAAGCAAAGCAGTTTAATAATGTAGGGCAAGAGAAACATCAAAGCGTTGTTTGTGATTCATGCGACAAGTTCTTTGTTTCGCCCAAAACGATGCCTCTTTATGCCTAATTTGATGTTTAATTGGCGTTTTTCGTGACCCATCGCATTTAGTTCATTACTTTAATTTTGCTTGGGTCGATGTGTTCATAAAAGATGGGTATGTTGTAAGATCAGGTAATTAAGATAATTTGATAATCAGCACTATAAATATAATGAAGTTTTGAAGAAAATTCTTTTCTCATTGGTTATTTCCTTACAGAACTCCTCCTCAATTTAAGGTTAAGTACCATACCAAACAGAAGGTGATTTTAACCGTGCTAAATTCACAAAAGCAATACAAATATCAGACTTAATGGGATACCAGCGATCACGAAGCTCAGTTATTACTTCCTAAAATTAGTTTGTAGGAAGTAATTAATAAATTGTATGTATGATGTCACCCGGCAATCGAACGACGTGGCGCGGTTGTAACCTCACGACGGTTACAACGTGTCCTTTCGACTTTTCTCCTCCAAGGAAACGATGCACACAGTGAACAATGTCGCATGTGGAGCGAAACTAAAGAAGCTCTCGCTGGAACACCATGCCAAAATAAATTTAATCACTTAGATGTTAGAAGTAATATTGTTATGGCAGAGTAACCAACCATAAGACCTTTATGACCCCCGTGTTTGAAGCGGCCGGTGCAATAAGCGGCCGACTTCACGCAGTCAAGTCAGTCTCTGAATTAACCGCGCGAGGAGAGCACGTTTCTCTATCACGAACTACAAACTTTAGTTAAAAAATAAACACATTAAAGCAAACTTTGACTTAGTTGGAAGTGTAAAGACAAATTGTGTTAACTCTGTGCAATATTTGGATTAGTGATTTGAGAGGAATTGTGTTTCTATATGTGAGTATTTAAACGTATATTGATTTTTCTCATGTTTATTTCTTCGAGTTAGCGTCGGTGTCTTATACTTAAGTTATGACAAGTAGGTACGTTAGGAAGTCTTTTTAATTGATTGAGGTTGTTAGGTCTGTGGGAAGCTTGGGCAGGTCGCGATTCCGTTACTGCGATAGTTTTTTCAACTCGTCTGACGACTCTGTAGTCTGTATCTGAACACTCACATGACGGCGGGAGAGCATGTTTAATTTCTCTTTCCACATGAATATTTATTGACTATCGTTCAGTTTTAGCATAACTGTGTCCTCGTTATGTTAAACCACAACCCCACAAACAGGAAACATTTCTAGAATACGTTATTTATAAACAAAATGCCGCTCTACATGATCGAGGAATATAGCTGGCAGTCAACTGTCACATAATTTCTGTATGTTATATTTTACTTTTGTTATTATCGTAGCTGCTTTCACTGTTTATTTATGAGTGATAAACAACTTGACAATGCTTCGTAATTCATGTCTCCCGAGCAGAGTTCTCAAATACTTTTTAACATCGCTCATCAGGGATTGAAGAGCATAACAATATATTTTTAATCATTATTAATTCAAAATTGGACGTGATGATCGTATTTAATTGTTTAGTAAGTACTAGGTAGGTACTTACTTAGTTCTTTGCCTAAATAAATTCATTCGATGATTCGTCAGTTTTGACAAAAAAAGGATATTCCCATTGAGACCTAGGACTAAGAGATAAGTAAGGCGATTTTGTGTTCATTAGGTATAGCTGTTTATTCATTAATTTAATAATGAGAAGACTGTTGGCAACTTTTCATGAAACGAGTCTACAGTCGATACCTGTCTCTGTTCTTATAAAAAGTTGGCGCTACATGTAGTTATAAGTCCTTTCGCCAACCAGATATACATCCACGACTTTGGTATTGTATCGACCGGTTCCCATAGTCCCATACTTTTCATTCAACAAGAACCTTACCATGCAAATCATCTTTAATACCTACATAATTATATTTACACGATTGGCACGAGGCCGTAGAGTCTAATTTACTACAATATGTATATAGCCTTTTTATTCCGAATTCGCTACAATTTCAGTAAGTAAGTACATGTTGTTTTTGTTGCTGTTTTTTTTTAACTGTCGCGTAGGCCTCCTCCGTGTATTAGAGGGTTTGGGCTATAGCTCCCACGCGCGCCCAGGGGCTCGATTTTTGAAAGCACATGTGTGAAAATACCACTCGAAAGTGGTGAAAAATTGTGCTGAATTTGAAATACGAGTAGCTTAGAAGATACTTACGGCTCTCATTAATCATGTGGACTAGTCAAAAATTTGATTAGAGCTGTAGTTTTGAAGATATAAGCAGATTTATACCACTTTCGAGTGATGTGCTTTCAAAAATCGGTCTCCAGTGCGGATTGAGAACTTAATACACACCATTGAATTTCTTCGCAGATGTATGCAGGTTTCCTCACGATGTTTTCCTTCACCGAAAAGCTCAATGGGAAATTACAAATGTTATATTCGCACATAAATTCCGAAAAACTCAGAGGCGCGAGCCCGGAATTTGAACCCACGACGCTCTGCTTGAGAGGCCACAGGTCAAACCACTAGGCTTACCACGGCTTTTTTTTTACTACAAGATACCTATTTTATTAAAAAAATTGAATGGCGAATTAGCTCTTTTGCTTTCACACAATTTATTTTAAAAACGCTAACTTCACTGTACATTAAAGAATTTGACAGATGTCTTATTGTTTAATTGCATTGGAGCTTGTACATATTTAGGATAATTATGTAGTTTCCACGAGTAAAACGGGTGGTTACAACAGCTTAAATATCAATTTAAACAATTGAGAATATAATTAATTAATAATTATTAATCAAGGCATTGACACCACCTACGTTGAACTCATTCGCACTATTTATACCCATAGCACCGCCAGCATAAAATTGCATGCTCCTGGCCCTAAATTTAATATTAGAAAAGGCGTAAAACAGGGAGACCCGATTTCTCCAAAACTATTTACCAGCTGCCTCCAGGAAGTATTCAAGAAGCTAGCGGTCTCATGGGAGACAATGGGCATTGATGTGGGCGGCCATAGGTTATCAAACCTACGGTTTGCTGACGACATTGTCTTGTTCTCCCATACAGCTCCCCAATTACAACAAATGCTCCAGGATCTGAGCACGGCAAGCCTTGAGGTAGGACTAAAAATGAACAGAGCAAAAACACAGTTAATGACCAATAGCGTGAAACGTAGGGTCACGGTTGATGGGCAAGATATACAATATGTCGGCGAGTACATTTACTTGGGCCAGATAGCATCCTTCGAAAACAGGCAGTCTAGAGAAATCGATAGGCGTATCGAAAATGCCTGGAAGAGCTTCTGGTCCATGAAAACGCTAATGAAGGGTAACCTTCCTCTGTCACTAAAGCGTAAACTCGTCGACATGTGTATTCTTCCCATCCTAACCTACGGCGCTCAAACTTGGTTATTGACTGAAGCTCAAAAGTCCAGGCTCAAGGTCTGCCAAAGAACAATGGAGCGCAGTATTTTGGGTGTCAAAAGAACTGACCACATCAGAAATGTGGACCTGCGCTCGAAAACCCGAGTCATGGATGTGGGGACGAAGACCGCTAAGCTGAAGTGGGACTGGGCCGGTCATGTTTGCCGCATGAATATAGAGCGATGGGCCTTAATCGCAACCCATTGGGTTCCGCGAGATGGCCATCGAAGCGTTGGCAGACCCAGAAAAAGGTGGCGGGATGACTTGGACGCATATCAAGTAGAGTGGCAGGAGTATGCCCTCGACCGGGACGAGTGGCGGAAAAAAGGGGAGGCCTTTGCCCAGCAGTGGGACACTCAATTAGGCTAATATAATAAAAAAAAAAAAAATAATTAATAATTAATTGAATATTAGCCTTGCCAAAGGACAAGCCTGCCATTAGGCGTACCTACACGGTACCCATTAGACTCTTAGACCGGTATTTTGGGAATGTTTTTGATTACTATAAACCTTTTGGGTCGCTTTTAGTTTTGACTAGGGAAGGGACACATAATGAATTGTTTAGTACCATTTATAACATCATGATTAATCAGCGTTAATTAAGCCCACTTAAGATCCGCAACAAAAATCCTGCAAATCGCTTTACAATGCGACATGGGTTGCCGACTTCTAACCCGTTGGCATCACGACCTGTAGGCTTATTGTCTAACTCGCTCGCAATCGCCATCGTTTTCATTTTGACAGTTCATGTATGGGCTGACAATTGGCATCGGAATCAGCTAGCTGTCACATTCATACAAGAACTGTCAAAATGAACACGATGGCGATTGCGGGCGAGTTAGACAATAAGCCTACTGGCAATGTAATGAAACTTGCTGGAATTTCTTGCAAGTCTAAAGGCGTTAGATCTGCCGGCCGCAACCTTGCTAAGTTTAACCGCATGACGAGAACTTTATACTGCTACCAATCGACTGTTTAATAAAGATTTAAAACCTAAACAACCTTTAATTATGTTTCGGGGCGTTGGAGAAGCTTCGAAAGCTAGCCTGATGACTTAATGAGAATAATGGAGTTAATAAAATTAGTGGAGGTGGTTAGACGAAGAAGGATAGACGTACTAAGGACTCTTTAAACAAAGTGCCTTACCATGATGTCTTAGTGCTATTCAATTCCGATTTAATTAAGGTTCGCTCGCTGTCAGATCCATACTACAAATCTATACCAAAAAACCACACTACACCTACACTACTAAACTTGACTTGATCTATACTAAAAATGACAGTTAGAACCTGAACTGAGTCTCATTAAGACGTCATGTTAAAGCCCCAGGTGTCTTTTAATCAATGTTAACCCATTACATTAAACAACACAAATACAAGACATTAGATTCCGTACAATGCTTCGTAGCAAATGGGCGCAGTGGACTGAACACTTCTCGGACGAGGTTTGTTTAAAGAACCACCACTCCAGAGCTCGTAGACAAGATGGCTACAAGCATTG
The DNA here is from genome assembly GCA_963854515.1 of Pandemis heparana. Classification (NCBI taxonomy): domain Eukaryota; kingdom Metazoa; phylum Arthropoda; class Insecta; order Lepidoptera; family Tortricidae; genus Pandemis; species Pandemis heparana. The sequence continues at coordinate 8,902,811 of OY978026.1, read as the reverse complement.
AGGAGGAGGCTCGCAATCCGTAACCAAGATAACAATTTTGTAAAAATAGTATAAAAACAAGAGAATGCATTTGCTCATGTTTATACGCACCTAAGTATTAAAGTGCACTCATATGTAAAGAATCTTGCGGTAGAGTCGTATTTATGTATCTATTTCAGAGTACTTTGTCCGTGCCAATGTAAACGATGCATACTGTACATTTCATAGAAAACAATGCAGCAGTCGAAATTATGAATTAGCTTATTGAAGCCTATCTTAATAAGGATGTCCTATGGCATACGTGCTTTGACTCTTAAACATAATTCTTTGTAACTAGTCCATTTGATACCTGTCTTATCAATAGTAATAAGAAGCCACCAATCCAAAGGTTCAAGGTCGCTCAGCGAGATATGGAGAGCTATGCTCGGAGTTTCTCGTAGGGTCCAAATCGAGAACGATATTATTCATTAAAGAACAAAAGTTACCAACATAATTTCTAAACGACACTGAAAATTAGAACACATCGAAAAATCCGAAAACTAAAGCTATGGCCGGGAACCAACATAACACAGCGACAAGCTCTAGACCACTGTCCATATGCGCAGATCACAGCACAATTATACAGTAGAACTGATATCTGTTGGGATAGACTGGCCCTAACGTGAAGGCCGCCTATCGGCAAATGTAGTGCTGTATTCCTGTAGCTATGATTGGTCCTACCGGACGATGATTTTCGGAAGACAGCGGGCAGGATTGGAGGAGAGCTCAAGATCGAACTCAATAGCAGTGGACTGACACAGGATGATGATGATGAATAAGAAGCTGATTCCGTCCTTCGAACATCTAAATAGACGTTCGAAGGACGGATGGCAAGGTAGTAAACATTTTTAGCCATAAACTAGTTACTCCTGACTTAATTAGCAATTTCTCTAATGAGCGACGACAGCGGCGGAATGAACTCATTTAAGCTCCATCCCGTTATTTTATGGTCATTATCATTAGTAATCATCAAAGTTCATGACTCATGATATCTCTTTATAGGTGAAAAACTTAAGTAAATGACCTGTTGTATGTAGTAGTGTACAGAACTGATATTGGGACTAAAGTCATTTTTCTAATTTGGCACGTAAATTTGTCTATTCGCACACATTACTCACATATACAACAGGTTTTTCAATTATATATACTTGCATCTACTAATCTATACAGTTTTATTGATGCGGTCCCTCATGTTGAATGAGTCTTAACTCCCAAATCTCATAGTTGTAAACAGATACAGTTAACTACCTTATGTCTTACTATACTATATTAAAAATGGGAAAAATTGTGTACTTAAAGGAAACAAACAGGACTGGATGTAATTTGGCACAGGGATAGATTAATTTATAGTTTACAATAGCTATTTTTACCCCGGAAAATTGCATAGTTCCCGCGAGATAGCTGACCTGTCGTGGCCGACAGGTAGTACCACGGTAATCTAATCTAACTAATATTATAAATGCGAAAGTATGGATGGATGGATGTTTGTTTGTTACTCAATCACGCCAGAACGCCCCAACGGATCTGGATGAAATTTGGCACATAGATAGAGAAAAGTCTGGAATAGCACATAGGCTACTTTTTATCCCGGAAAATTGCGTAGTTCCCGCGGGATAGCGATAAACGAATTCTTTGCAGACGAAGTCGCTGGCAACAGCTAGTGCAGTATAAATGGAAATAAAATATAGAACCTGCGTTGATCGGGAATATTATAGCTCTTAAGAAAAAACTGAAACAACTTTTGAAATCGGTCCTCTAGTCCCAGACTTAACATGGTGATGCGCAAAAGAAGAAACAGACTTGTCTGTATTTATTTACATTAGTAACGACGATCTGTTATACAATAATAGATGAAATTGTAGAAAAACTTAAAAGGCGAAACAAAATCAACATTAAAGAGTACCTAACGCAATATTATATCTGTACTTACAGATACACTGAAACAATATTCGATTCCAATACTGTACTACTTGCAAAAAGGAATAAATGTCTTCTTCCTTTCTACTAGTAACTGTACCACTAATTAACATTCACGCGAATACTGTATACTTAAGTGCTCTAAGTGGCTGTAACTCGCGATTTACCTAATACATCTTAAACGCGACAGTTCATTCTATAGTTTATTCCCACTTAGCAAGCCGTGTTTTTGTTAGGCAACCATGTTTGTATGAATGTGAACCCCATAGTCACGAGTAGGTCCCATTTTTTGCTAGAGGTCATTGTCCTCGGTTTGAATGATTCATGGTTACTATTCCTTGAGGTAAATACGTTTGGGTTTGGCAAAAGGCGGCCATCATCGTGAAGATTTATCTCTTATATTATCTTCCACTTTTAAACTTGTTTTCCATAGAAAGCAGTGCTGTAATAAATTGGCTTGCAGAGAAAAAGACAACTGAAGCTTGGGTATTTTAAGGGTAAGGTGGGAACAATAAAATATACCTCTAATATCTAATAAACACTTATTTACTGAACTAAACTTTTAGTAGGATCTGTATGTTACTTAATGCTATTTAATGTTGCTACTTAAGTATGTTACACGACGAAAGTTGTTTACATAGTATTGAACTACTTAATTCAAAAAGCGTCTGGAAATTCGAGATTGTTTATTTCGACATCCCAATATACATGACTACGCAGCAATGAATAGCCATCGAGCCAGCATACTGGCCATCCATCGGCTATTGACCAATACCTGATTAAACAATTAACAGACATTTGAGAATATTTACTTATAAAATGATTAGTCATGAGATAATTTCGTAAACACGACATGGACATTCAAAAGCAGTTTATCTGTAAAATTTTTGCAATTGTGTATAAAATATAATAAAATAACCTTCCTTACAAGGTGAGGTTTTAATTCTATAATTTGATTGCAATTATCGTCTTACTGATAGGGTTCAAGGAACCTAATCGTACATTTATGTATGTAAATTTTGCAGTACGCATTCATTCGACGCTAGGTATTATGAAAGTTTCGGTGGCATTCACAGCTTACAGACTAGTCTTGACCTTAGGTATCATTTGTAAAGGTCTCTAGTCCTTGATCTAGTATCTTTGAAGTTAGACAGTCGATATAAATAGAGGTCTGGTCTGGTGACGAATGCATCGTTTTGTATTGTGATAAGTGTAGGTGATTAGTACTTTGTCAATTACTTTATCAGATTTTTACGAACTCCGTGATTTACCTTCATAATTAGTTACTACAATGGAATGTATCATGTGGTATAATTTTTTTATTTACCTCGAGGGTTCAGCCGCCTTGTCACTCCAGCATCACTAATTCCTATCTTTCACGCGACATAACGATTATGCTGAACATTGCCATAAAAGACATGGTAAAATATCTTACCAAATTCTGAACAGAGCTCTCTCCAGAGAGCTTATTTTAAGTTTTTTGTCTCAACAGACATTTTGAACGCATTCACGTTGAAATATCAAATAGTATGAGATTAATGTGTTGGTTAGCGTTGCCAATTTTTCCAACCTACCTAATTAATTGAGAATTTTAAGAGACTACGCGCAAACACGACGTTTTGTTGAGTCAAAATTTCTCAGCAGACCTACTATATAAATATTATTATGTATAATGCATCAAGGTTTAACTTATTCACTATTTTTCTTTTTTTCAGACTATCCAATTAACTTAATCAAACGTTATTACAGCACCTACAATAAGTGCATTGATTAAATTTTACACACGTTCTTGCGCATATGCTGGTATGATAAAATTTATGAAACAGTAGGAATCTGACAATGGGAACTCTGACGTGCCTTATAATCGGCCATTGTCAGCTGAGGATGACGTCAATCGGCTTGTTATACTAAACTATAATGTAAGACAATGGCACACAGTTTAAAATGCAAGTGGTTATGGTAGTCAAATGATCTTTTTGATTGCGTCTTGTGATTTTATTCATATTTTTTATGTTAACAAATTAATTTTAGAGCATTAAATTCACAATATCTAAGGACTATACCTGAAAAGAAAGTCTGTGTTTAAAATTTAAAAGAAAATTTTTAGCTAGAAACTAGGTATAGGTACAAATTATTAATTCACGTTACGATGGGTTTTAATTACAACCACCATTAAATATTCTGTCTAATATTTTATTGCCTTTCATTCATTTTAATAGGTAGACTTTATTTACTTCTGACTTATCTCAGAACAATACGTTAAGTAAATGTTTTCGAAACTTGATTCAAATTGTGCAGCTTAGCTTATCATATTATTTTCATAATCACTCCTATAGAACACGTTGTAGGTTCCTACGCAACGCTCTCTACTGTCAACAAGCTTCTTTGCACACGTCGCTGACTCATACCACCGGCCAGTGTAAGAAGACCTACAAAAGTCTTAATGTGGTTCAACTTCGTAGAAGTATTGGCGGTCATGGGAGATCTGCGGGGTCTAAGCAACTGGTCGTGCTATAAAACAAACGAATAGCATTATCTTGTTTGAATTTAGTATGCCGCGCGTCGTTTGTTTCATGCTTGATGCTCGCTTTTTATTGGTTGTGTATAGCATGGCTGCGAGGGGGAGGCCGGCAGTTTTTCCTGTGCTACATTTATAAAAATCTGCAGAAACACAATCTTGAGTTATAGTATTGAAAGAAACTAAATATCTAAGAACAGGAATGCACGAAGAGGCAACTGAAAACAGTCACGTCATGTCGTGTCTAGTTTGACTTGTTCTCCTAAACATGGGTACCTCAGTGTCATTCTTATTTTAATTATCACCATTACAAAAGGTGGATACACCCCTAGCTTCTCATTGGAATGGGTTGGGCAATGGGCAATTAACTTAAACCGATTAATTGAATGTTACTCCGCGATAACACGCAAGACAGCTCTAGGTACTGCTGCGACACTAGTGTTTCCAACCAAAAACCCACCCACCAACCGCTTTCACAAAGCTTCACAATTCAATATACGCACTGACTCAGCTACCTCCAAGCTACCTCCAAATCCCCACGAGACAATGGCACTAAGCAAATAAAAAATGTCACACAGTCATTTGATAATCGATTGAAACTTCAAATCTCTTTTTATCGGGTTAGTTTAGCAAAATATCGCTAGAACTGCTAGAAGGCATTAGTATCTAAAAGTCCGGTTGACTTGACATATCTGCCACGTTCGGGATTGGCTTATTCTCTGTTAATCTATTTTAATGCCATTTTAAACCAATTCCATCTAAATTCCCACACAATCACTAATTATATGTAATTTAGCATTACATCCACCGGAATGTTAAAGAATCATACTTGATATTATTATAATACTATTATTGTTATGTATATTTAAATTGTACATGAATTCGAGGGACTTGTTTGATTACAAAATCATTAAATTGGATTTAAATGGACTATAAAACTTAAGCAACCACAAACGTGACAGAATACGTCAAGCGGACGTCTCGATACTAACCTAATGCCATCCAGCGATGTTTGTCAGTCAAAAACGCTCATTAGGAAGTTCCTAAAGTGTGATGTGTGGAACCCACTAAATAACGACTCGTAATTTTTTTTCTCACTCGTAAGAAATAAGCGAGCAATAACTTTTGGGTTTATAACATTAAGATAAACATCTTACCTGACCGCCTATGAGTTGTTGATGACTGTAATAAAAGTCTCGCGTGATTACTCGACTTGACCCGTGACATCTCACACTTTCTAACGATCGGCACAATCAACACAGTCGTATATGTGTTAGTAAGACACCGTTTCGCAAGAAAAATGCACAAGCACCTAATCCATTGCGGTGTCAAGGGTTTAACGCGTTGGAAATGTTTCTTTACGATCCGTAATGTAATACTAACTGCAGAATTTTCGCAGCATGCATAGAGGTTACCGAACGGCGGGTTGTTCTTTAGTTCTTTTTGCACTAGCGAAATGTGAAACGACTTAAGAGGACATTTGGGGCTGCAGTTATGAGTACAACATTTATTACATCTGGTTTGCGGAGTGGCCTGAATTACTGCTGCAATGTAACATGTCATGTTACGGCATCGGTATTACCTTTTAGACTTTGACAAGATATATTCATACAAGTAATTGGTTGAAATAAACCGACGTCCGGGGATTGACGACTGGATAGTAATTGGAGAACCTGTCCATGAGTTTTAGGTCCCGGGCAACAACGCAGATTCGATCTTTGGTCGAGCCAGATTTTATGTATGAAAATTCAATTCAAAAAGTTGCACTCTAACCATCCTATTGAACTTGAAACACTCTGATGATGTTCCCCTAATCAAGAGATTTTAAAGCACTATATAAGTACCATTGAGCCAAATCAATCAATTTTAAATTTATGGACGAAGTGATTAAAGCGAAGCGCCCGATTGGGCTGCAATTTGAGAGTGCTGCAATTACAGCAGTGGTCTGAGGTTTACTCCTCAACTGGTGCAAAATACCCAGCTTGTTGGTCTTACTCATACAGCGTGCTCTAGGCGGGTATGAACCGTTGCCATGGCGACCGGCCGGCGGCGCCCGCGCTATTTCCAGCCCGCTTTCATCCCGCAACTGAATTCCTCCAGAATTACCCGCCGTTTCGACACACGCGTCTGTCTGGGCAAATTTTGATTTACATTTAGTACTATTTTAAGCGCAGTACGGCAATAGACAAACGCAATGTGGAGTGCATTGTTGGCGGCGAACAGATGAAGCCGGATAATGAAAGATGATACTGGTAGCGATACAGTCGACCAAGAAAGTTCTTTACCAGTATTTAAAGCCGTATTGACCTTTACCTACAATACTTACCTACGTATAGTCATAGTGCCTATTTTATATTACGCCAATATTTCGTATTAAGCTGTAGGCATTATTCGTGCCAGCCCAACTTTTAAAAGAAGCCTAAAAAATAATTTAATTACTAATTTACGTTGCTGAAAACTTCCTCCAGCTACCCCGCATGTATACCCGAGTTGTAGTACCCTACTGTAACTTATGTCAGTGTTAACACTAACATCTTAATGTCATCGTCATCATCAGTCCGTATTAGTCCACAGCTGGACATAGACCTTTCCTTTGACACGCCACTGAGCTCGATCTTCAGCTCTCCTCCAATCTCTACCTGCTGCCTTACGAATATCAAGGTAAGACTCCTCACACTATACGTTTGCCGACACGCGGTCTCCACTGCAGTTTGGTTTAATAATTTCTTGGTCAACTGTTCTTACTGGTAACTATAAGTGTACATATACTGTATCTTTGTATGTTTTGTGGGGACAGTGCGCGTGCGCTATCGCCGTGTGCGCAGTGAGTCAGGGCGCGACTGAGGTAACGCTTAGCGACCAAACAGAATGAGGACACTGCCTGTTTAGTGAGCTGGCATCACGAAGGCTCTTGAAAGTCTTTATTGTGATTCAGTTTTTCTTTTGTAAAGAAAAATGTGTTTATTACTTACTTGTCAAGAGAAAAAAAGAACACGATTTTCTACAACATACCTAACCTACACGCCTGTCTTATTTAATGCTAAATACCGCCCTTTGACATTGTATGTATTAATCTTAATCTGAGTAGAAGACAAGATTCCTACTCTTACTTAAAATTAAGATCAATTTTTCACCACTTTCGTTCGAGTGCCACTTTTGGCTGACGTCCTTTCAAAAATCGGGCCACAGGAATTCGTTCGAAATTATGCCTATTTTTTCATAAAATTTCGCCAATAATAGTGAAGTCATTCAAATGCCCCTCAGTTTTTCGATATGTAAGAATATGAAACCTACTGATGTACTTAAGAGAAACAAATCCATAGCCATTTACACAGCTCGTGAGATCCTCATCATGGGAACACATTCAATAACGATGGCGCAAGAAACCCAAGACCAAAGAACAGACCAGGCACCTCTACCCAATTTAAACTCTTATGTTTCTCGTTCAAAGTAACGTTTTGCTCGTAATGTTGTAGTGTCACTGTAAGCACTAATGCAGCGTGGTAAGGTCAGGCAAAATGGAAATTAAATTACAAATTCGATTACCGCGCCTGGTGCGTTAAAGCGTGGCATGCCTGTTCAGTGGCGATTACTAGGCGGTGCCATTTTTTATTCGTTGACTACCATTCTGTACGCTACTTTAAAAATAATAGAATACACAAATATGCGGGTAGCACAATCTTTACACTGACTTGGGGTTTTCGGATTCTTAACAAATAAATATTCATAATCCAATTTGAATTGCTTTAAAACGTAAGTATGGCCATTTGGCGTACAAAATTGCATGTTGGTACTTTTATAAAATGTATTAATTGTATTAGGTAAGTTAAGTAGAATTTAAGTACTATTGTAAATCTATTTTATTTTGAAAAAATGACTTTCTGCCAAGTTTCCTGCGGCGCATTCTTCTTGGCAATGATGGTCTTTCCGAATGCGCTGGTAGATTCAAAAAAAGACATGTAAAAGAGCCCTCGGCGGCCTATTTGCAAAATAAACTTTTGACTTTTGACTTTTTGTACCTATATAATATTTTGTCTAAAGAGTCTCCACATGAAAATTGTAGACGATATAAACACCTTTTAGCCAATATTTTTCCATTATCATACAAACTTTTCAAACACTGCTAAAATGTGCGTACCTACCCAATTATTCAGTTATCATTAGATTTCAACGAAAAATTTGTTTACATTGCTCACAATTTCTATCTGTACAGTGTGCTCTTCATGCAGATTCTTTTCAAGATTAGATATCTGCTTGTGCGTGTCCGTCCTTCTAACCTGATGCAACTTTTTCTAACAATAAAATAGCAATCATTTAAAGTAAGGCATTACCGCGGCTCCCCATTGTAGCGCTGAGGTTTACGAAACGTTTAAGTTATCTCCTTAACGATTAAATGGATTGTGCTGTTGTAAGCCCTAAGTGGAGCAATAGGACGGAGACTTCAATGTCGGGTTATCTGATGGAAGATACAGACAGAGAGAATTAAATTATCTTGCGTTATCAGTATCAATCTGTAGATGTTTTCCTGTTTTGTTGAATCTTTGAATTGACGTATTTTCTGTTTTTTAAGCTGGTTTATTTACGCAGATTTAAAATTTATCACACCACAAATATTTACAATGTGTTTTGTGGACCAATAAAATTTGTCAAATCCAGTTTTCAGATTAAAATGACCTATTGCCCTAGTCTTTGAAGACATTTCTATGAATTATTAATAGGATTATAATAATTAAAATTTCCATCCGTCAGTCTAGTTAATAACGCTATAGGAGCCATAAAAACGGTGAAATATCAAGGTACTTTCTACTGAGAAAATGCATCAGAAGTAGTTCAATCTCTAAAAACTATTTTTATTGACTCGACTGCTAAGTCCAGTCACATGAAATTGTATATGAGGTGTGATTTAAAGTGCCAAATCTATATAGTTCACGCAATCGAACACGTACGTAAGAGCTAGTAAAATATAATCATTTTTGTTGAATAAAAGTATCATTTAACTTTTCGACCGCTCAGTTCTGGAACTAAAAACAAATTTAACCCTTGCTAAGTTTGTATCCGCTCTTAAGTTTAATCCCTACATCCCTACTAATATTATAAATGCGAAAGTAACTCTATCGTCTGTCTGTATTTTTTTCACGCTTAATACCGCTGAACCGTATTAGTTGGAATTTGGTATAGATACCAGTGGCGTGGCGTCCATAGAACTCGATTCCCACTGGCTTGCCTATTTTAAGGCAGTTGGGCAATTTACTGTGCAGAATTAGAGGAAAAGGCTAGTTAAGTTCCCTTCGGCTTGCCTTCTGATATACTTGACGCCACGCCACTAATAGGTACCTATAGTTTCAGTCCCGGGGATAATCGCATAGTTCATATCATAACGAATTCTGCACAGACGGAGTCGCGAGCAACGGCTAGTTATTTATAATTTAACCAGTATGTTATTTACGGCGTGGTTGGCAAGTACTGTCATGTTCGCCACAGCAAAACATACAGTGTCATTGTCAGTGATAAACTTCACTACTCATGGCGTTGTGAATAGTCGTCTAGGGGCCTAATACGAGTACATTTCCTCTTGTCAAGAGGACATAGACCATGTCCTTATTTGAAGTACGACATGGCACCCCTCGAAATATAACGTCGCCACAGCATTGGCTTGGATATACAGTCTATTCGATTTTCCTACGCATATCATAAGCGTCTCTTTCTAAGTACGAGTAGTTGAATGTATATGAAATAAAAGCATTGAGCGACCGAAAAACCACACGTTAAAATAATTCAGTAAATTGACAAGTATTCATACTTTGCATCGTGCCCCAACACAGTTCTTTACGTCGGTTTTAGTACAACTTTCATTAACTAGTATTTATTAAATAATTACCTGTCTTTGTCTTCATTATCTGTCTGTGAAAACCTTAAGTAAATGACCTGTTGTATGTGTGAGTAATGTGTACGAATAGACAAATTGACGTTCCAAATTAGAATTAAATGACTTAAGTCCCATATCAGTTCTGTACACTACTACACACAACAGGTCATTTAGGTAGGAACTTAAGTTTTTCCCCTATACCAAGTGACTAGATCAAAAATAGCGTCAAATTTATAGTTTAAAGTCTTGAAAGTTTAAATTTGGTGCACTTTTTTCATCTAAGTGTGTAGCTAACCTACTTCGTAAACCTACACTTCTATAGTTAGAAAGAAGTAGCGACGAACTGCGAATTCTCCCACTCGCATTACAGACGATCTGTCGCGCGTAAACAAGCTAATTTATAGATGTTTTTTGCTTTGCGAATACCCCCGTTTTACGACTTTATTTCGTTCATAGCTCAAATTCCTATCCCTCATATTATTGTAAAATACTAATTGGATTTCAATTAATTTTTTTAACGTCCTAATTAAATTTGAGATGCCAATCGTAAAACGACGAGATAGCAAAGTAGTTATTCAATTGTGGGGAGTGTCGTTCGTAATTATAGTAAGAATAACAGGTGTGAAACGAGTGTAAATAAATTTCCGTTATTACGTAAATAAGAAAGAAAGAAAGAAGAAGACATTTATTCATTTTGCAAGACACACAAATATAAGAGTATACACACAATTTTATAGGAAAGAAACAACAAAAACAAAAATACAGACATGAAAATTAGATTATCATCGTTGTGTGTCTCCGCAAAAGTGAAACGGTCGCTGGCTCAGCATTACGCTGAGGTGTTAGATACCTGCAGCACTGATTTTCAGCCAGAACAGTTTGAAGAAAAAAACAGTTTTTTGTATGGGGGCACTCCCTTCAATTTCATTTTTATTTTTGTTGTTACTCCCATTTACTCTGAATGAACGTTTCCATGTAAAACCGCAGATCTGCTCAGATAAAACCCTCAAACAAGGGTTCCTTGTACTCTTGCTTATTTATATATGCTTACTGTAAAGAGCAGTGACTAATGTTGACATCCAGTGGTTGCTTACTCATTAGTCGGAATCGTCTTTGCTTTAAAAACAAGTTGCCTCAAATTCAGATGCAAATACGGTTTTCTTAGTATTAAGTGATGAAAATACGGAAAATGATGAGTGCGCTATGTTGAGAAGTGAGTGATGTTAGTTAACCCTACTAGACTAAGAAGGTTTACAAAGTTGTTGTTTTAAGACTATTTAATTTCTTAGAGGTTTTCCTGATCTAGAACTAATCAATATTTTTTACTCACTGACGATCAAAATGTTTGATTCAGTAGTTTCGGAGAAGGGGACAAAAGAGGAAATGGGGGGTGATGGTCTATATTTATTAAATATTTTAAAAAGTTACTTTGAAATCATAAAAATCTGAGACCTTCAGAAAAAGCCCTTTCATTTTGATAAGTAGGTAAAGTTTGTATAACTTATTGGCGTAATAAAGCTGATATCAGAGGATCACTTTCTCTGCTCAGACAAAATAAAAAGCCAGGATAGAGATTTGCGACCGACGTGCGCACTGCGTGTCTCAACTAACTTGTTGTTTGCCCTTGTACGCGTACAACACACGTATACTCTAAAGCGTATTTGTACCGGCCTCACTTCCGACGGAGTCATTGGCAGGACTCCATCTTAATTTTTTATTTGGTCTGAGTTCTGTGATTTGTTCTCAACACGTACTGTCAACGCACCCACTTATCATAGCTCGTTATTCACACGATGCCATCGCTCGGGATGCTGGATATTAATGCGTTCTATTCTTATCCCTTATCTCCCGCCCGGCTCACAAATACAACACCCGTTTGGGACTCGATGTAGGCGAACCCAGCTACGATACACTAGGTACGCGACGCAGCGGATGAATCCTCTGTTCATTGCACTGTCGAGACTGTTCATACGCAGCAGCTAGTTGATAATGCACGCAATGTATTATGAAAACAATGGCTGATCGCGCGTAGTCAGGGCCGGGCTGTTAGGGGAGATATCGCGACAGCAATCCTGTAAGGGGAAGAAATATCGCAGTTATTTATGCGCGGAAATAGTGCGTTCCGTTTCGTATTTGATACAAACAAATACTGAGCTAGTGTAGCCATTTCGTTTTTCTCTCACATGCTTGGAAATTGAGATGTAATTAAAGTAAACAAAAAGTTCAGTCAGCAAACAAAGCTTATATTGAAAAATTCCAATACTTACCTAATAGCAATAGAATTTGGTGTCTTCAACCGTGCTTTAGGTAGAGTAGAAGGAGCCGGTTTAAACCCACATTTATGTAACTATCGAATTACATACGTATCGAGATGTATCAAAATGTTTTGGTACCACAGATAAGATATATGCCGAAGAGAACCGGTTTGTAATCTCTATCTAAGACAACCTTGTCGTGAAATTGAGGACAAGTCACGACGTTCAATAAAATACCTAATAAAAGTTAAGAACAAACGCAGGAAACCTTCAGATCATTTCTTTTGTTTACTGTGTTCATGCTCTATGAAATAAAATAATTATATAGTAGGTGGCCACGAAGTGTGTATACTAGGTAAATTATGGATACCAAAATATTGTAAACAGTTAAAATTACGGCTATATAGCTCTGCTGAACTGAGTTGAGGGGTCAGTTCTATTCTCAAACCTTTCGTGTCTTGCTTAACTCACCGCAATACTTCGCATTATAAAACTAGGTAGGTACCTAAATGCTCGCATTGTTATTTCTAGTGATTATAATATTTCGTGTTCTGGCCCATAGTGTTTATGTTTATGTCGTAAATTTCATAAAACTAACCGTTTTAAAGAAACACGTACGTTGTTGAAACATGTAGCTTGTGCAATGAATACGAAACGGCTGCAAACTGTGTTAATCGCAGTAATCGGGAATAGTTTAAACTCGAGTTGCGGAAGTCAAGAGTTTATGTTAACAGTTTATAATGTGACATAAACGTAAACTTTCTTGTTAGCGTTTAATGTCTTCCTTGGCTCTAGGCGTAATGTAGTCTTCCTGGCGCGGTCAGACACACCACGCAGAAAGCTAATGTAACTTTTGGTTAAATTGTTGGACTTATCGAGTACGGTCGAGAACCTTCCTTTTTAGGTCCTTTTTTTGTTACTGATTATCGCTGATACTGCGAGGAGTGAAAACTGCCGGACTGACCATTCAGCAATGTTTGGTTAAAGTTTTTGCCAGTGTGCTCTTTTTGAGCCGACCTCGGACTTGCTAAGGAAGAACAATGTAAGCAATACGATTTTTTACCATTGTTACGGCAGGACTACGAGTACGTTTCGTCAAGCATCTCCCAAACGCCAATCCTTGACACGCCACGGCGACATTCTATTCACACAAAATCACTACAACAATTATCAAAACTGTTACATTTGTAGCATTTAAATTACATAAGTCAAAACAACACTACAATCATAACAAATCCATTTCACTAATTGCCAATATTGCCATAGAGCCGAAAGCAGACCCGTAAATGAGATCAGCCTAATAGGTCGTGACGACTCTGCGTAACAAAAAGTGTACTAATTTCAAAGACTATGTCACATTGGTTTCTTTCTACGTTATTTCTTTTCTTATTTTGTTTCGTAAGTAGATATCCACTGCCATCGCCAACATCTCTTAAATGTTATTAAAACAAAAAGCACAGCTCTTTTATTTTTCTTTTGAAATGTCTGCTATTCAATTAAAATGTTGGTCGAATTTCGAGTGAATTATTTCGTTTAGATCCAGATCATCTCACTCAACGTTTGTGACTACTATCTGCATAGTGTAGCATACTTTGATAGTGTAAACCCAGACAAGTGCGCGTCGGGCACCGCACAGTGTAAGGTACCTTACTAATATGCATGCGGCAAACATTTAATAGGTATTAATCAGTGACAATGCTAGTCCACGATGACGCTACTCATCAGAGTTTAAACTCTAGAGTGAGTTAGTCTTTCGACGCCCTTTTATCGACGGTTCCTACTCCACCCAGTCAAGTTGCCTTTCGCGCTCCGTGCCACCAGATTTTGGCGCTCCTTGTCATCTGGCGCAAAGAGCGGCCGCTCCAATTGCTCTGCCCTACCTATCTACTATTAATCTTGATACACGCTAGTTAATAAGTAAGTATTGTAATCAATGTATTTATACAACAGTAGCTAAGTATCTTGTGCAACGTTACAATTCTGTACGTCTAGGTCGCTACAGATTCATTCACCCCAGCGATCGGCGCCAATCGTCCACTTTCGCTCTCGCCACCCGCGCAGATGCTCTTCTGATCCGTGCTATACTTTCTCTTGTCAAAACCCAATTAGTCAACTGATAAGGCGACGGTAATGACTCGTTATCTACACTTGTCCCATGGACGAGAATGTTCGGTAATATTTTAAATGATCGCTTTCTTGCAAGAAGGAATCCGGATTGGTACTTTCGTGACTTTCGTTGCTTTTAAACAGATCATGAGGTTGTTTGAGGAGTAATATCATGTTTTACTAATATATGCATCTAGCGACCCGTCCCAGCTTCTCACAGATGTCAAACTAAGTATAAGTACGCGTATTAACTTTCCACTCGAATCACTGTTGTGGTTTTGTTTTATAATCAACTAGCGACCTGCCCCGGCATCGCACGGTATATTATGCATGTATTATACATATAAACCTTCCTCTTGATTCACTCTATCTATTAAAAAAAACCGCTTCAAAATCCGTTGCGTAGTTTTAAAGATTTAAGCATACATAGGGACATAGGGACAGAGAAAGCGACTTTGTTTTATACTATGTAGTGATGCATACCACAATAATGCTAAACGTGGCCTTTAGGTCTTCTTGACTTAGGTAGGCTCTGTCTACCCCGTAAGGGATAAAGACGTGATTTATATAATGTATATATGTATCAATTAATACATAGTATAAAACAAAGTCGCTTTCCGCTGTCCGTCTGACTGTCCGTATGCTTAGATCTTTAAAACTACGCAACGAATTTTGATGCGGTTTTTTAATAGATAGAGTGATTCAAGAGGAAGATTTGTATTATAAAGATTTTCCTTGTTTTTCAGCCATTTACACAAACACAGATGTAAAAAAACTGCATTTAATGTAATGGTGTTAAAGAAGGAAAAACCCACAACCTACCAAATTTTAATGTCATTGTTTTTCCTCTGTCTTTAGTTCCGATTAGCATTTCAAACAACTTTCTCTGTTCAAATCAATAAACAAACTCCAAATTGTTACAGATCAGAGGCTAGTTTAATCAAAATGCTTTTCCTAATAGGTTGTGCGAAAGTAAATAATCTATTATGTAGGTTACTGAGTTAATCGTATGTGTTCAAAGTGTTTCACGCTCCGAATCGACTTGACACTGAGGTGCAAACTGGTTGCTGGCCGCGGGATCCCAAGCGGAAACATTTGATGTTGTATGCATCCATTCCATACTAATATTATGAATGCGATATATATCTGTCTTTCTATGTTTGCTGCATATAAAACCACTACACCGATCTTGATAATAGGTAAGAAAACAGCTTGAACAAAGGGCTATGTTCTATCCCGAAAAATTATACAGTTCCCGCGAGATAGCGTATTTTTCGTAACCTTACTACTTAATTAGTTAAATAGTCTTAATTGTTTTTAATATTTCGTGTCTTAAATTCTGTGTTGGGAGACAGTATTGTCCAAACATTCAGGATAATACCATGTTGCTGTATTTAATAGGCATCACAGACTTTTCGAAATGAAGAGTGACCAACTCTACGAGATAAACATGATCGATAATTTTATTGGCATGGAAATTTCTGCGATACAAATGCAAGATATATTAAAGACGAGATAAACTAACATACGAGTACATACATAAATCACATATTTAACCCTTAACAGGGTAGACAGAGTCTAAGGTAACAAGACCTAAAGGCCACGTTTAGCATGATTGTGGGCGTATAGGTTGAAAGAGCCACATCACCTATAATATGATTCCTAAGATTTTCGTCCATTCCCTAAAGGTTACGAAAAATCTCATTTTACTAAACGGTTCATAATAAGATTTAAATCATAATTTGAAGCCGATTTAATTACTAGATCAATGTCTTTTTGTCGGACATCTGTATTATATGGTACTGTTACGACATGTTACCCCCTGTAGCGATCACAACCGCACCAGGCGTTTTTTTCCGCAGCTGACTAAAGTATAGGTACACTTATCTTCTTATTCGTAATTTTGCACAATATCTGCTGACGGACATCGCCCCGTATCGCCTCGCGTGACACTATCTGCATCTGTCAGATATATAGTCCACGGACGGTCCACGCTGCTATTCTCCGACAACACGCTTTTCCAACGACGAGCGCTTGTTTGCGTCTAGGAGCGGATGTAAAAGTGTTATAATAACACTATCATTGTGTAGCTCTTTCTTAAATAATATGTTATGTATATGCAATGTTATTACCTACTCTAATAACATAAGTACGGGAGTGTTTCTTGGTACGTTTGCGCTTCGAACTGTTATGTTCTGTAAGGATCTTTTACACGTTCATTTAATGTTTAATGCGTAAAATAAGATCTTTGTTATAACCAAATAATGTTTTTTCTATAAGAGTTTTTAATGATTCACGGTTAAGTTCATTCGAAATATTATAAACGGGATGTGAACCGCCGCTGTTTCGTCTATGTCTGACATTAACAAAAAAATAATTGACAGACAAAGACAATGCGATTATTAAACTAATAGGAAGGAGCTTAACAGGCGCCTACGAATAAGTGAGAGGTTTATTTTGAGGTTAGGGTGAGACTTTGTTTCTTAGTAACTTTCTTTAGCGTCCTAAGTTTATAACGTGGAACAAAAGAAAGAACTCGATACTTTGTTTTTCAAAAGTGAAAGTCGCACGCAACCATAAAGTTAACATTATCATTTCTCCTGTTCCAGATATCGGTGGAATCATGCACTCATCGTTATCATAGCAGACGAGATCAGCCGTGCGGTGTTATATAAAGTTATCGGTTCCGAGAAAACTTATCTTAAACTTTTAAATAAATATTAGTGCTTCGTTTGCGCTACACTACAAAAATCAATCGTGTTTTTCGCGGACAACACTAGCCAGTACCCAAATTCAAAATTGGAAGAAAAAAATAAATTAATAATTGGGAAGTTCTGAATTCAAAATCGCAGCCGCGTTTACACGCGCTCGCTAGTGACTTGTTGAAGGACAGTGTGGACTGTTTAGTTTTTTAAAATGGCCGGCAACGGTGAGATCTGGCTGCAGTGGTTCGCGTGCTGCTACCAGCCGGCGGCGCAGGCGCAACGCACGCGCCGGAGAATAGACCGCTCCATGATTGGAGCACCCACGAATTTCCAACACACAGGACACATAGGTATGTTTAATTTTTCTTTACTAGATCTGTTGTTATCTTTTTTTGGGATGTTTTGAGGTCAAGAGTATCCTAAACCGACGAGCATTGTATGAAGAGTTGAAGAATGTGACGCGAAAAAGGTAGAGGCGTGTGTGACGGTATGTAATGTATGTATGTATTTTTATCTACACTGACGAATAAGATTGTATAAATTCCCATATTTTAGCTCATCGGTATAGGTATTGAAGAATTGCATTAGGAAACGCGCGGTGTATTTTTTGTTAACTGACTGTTTGTGTGTTAAGTGATTTTCGGGGTAGGTTTTGCTGCAAGAGCATCGTTTCAATCGTATACAGAATTGTAAGGTATGTTTTATTTTTGTTACTACCTATACTAAACAAAAACGTACCTAAAATGTGAACTCCACGCCACCGCCATCTGCAAAACCCAACTCCGAACTAAGTCGCGAAATTTCACATTGGTCTGTCTATCTTGATGCTTTGAGACCAATTTCTTTCACACGTTGATGAAAGAAGTTGTCGAACTGTGTGTCTAAATGGCTTGTTTTATTAGAGTCAGATAAGTACGAAAAATCGTTATGTAGGCCATTGGTATCTTGACATTGCAGCCATATCTTCAGTAAGTAGTCAGCAGTTTTTGAAGATAACCTAATTTAACATCTCTCCTCAGTGAAGTGTTCGAACAAACGAACGGTCATATTAAGGGGACTTCGTTACAGTACCTACAGCTGTAATAACGTCAAGTGACTGTTATCGACATATTGGACGTAACCAACCACAATAGAGCTTATCTTTCTATAATGCCACTTGATGTAATCAACGACACAATCGAGTAGTCGATAAGTTCCCGTCAATCAATCGATTCCGTTGATAGCAGAGCTCACAGTGACCTTCCCAAAAGCCAAGGTGAACGACCTGTGGCTGTCGATATATGTAACCACGGCTCGTCGGCATGCTAACCAAGTGGGCAGACACGTCGTAATGTCTTTTACCTGAACGTGAATATCGAAATTCTTAAAAAGAAAGTTTATAGTCTAAGTTTTAAGCACTCTCCGCTCTGAAGACCTTATGAAATGATATTAAAACAAACGATAAAAACTATGTCCTGTTCCAACACCAAGTTTTATAGCAATTATATAACGCAAATGAGACTTTATGCAATTGTCATAACGATTATGCTTATTGCATCTTGTGCTTACGCTCGCGGCAGCTAAAAACTGTTGGTCTTGTTAGTATGCTGCGAACACACGTGCGTTCCAAATTCGGAGGCGGACGGGCCGGAGTGGCCACCACCCTTTATGGGCCGCAGTCGCAGCTGCCTTTTCTGCAACTTAATCATTTCAATGTATAAATTGCGGAAAATCGAAAAGTAAGCTCTAGCTAAGTAGGTACTTACTGCTTACCTATCGATTTAATATCGTGATAAAGACGTTGATTAAAAACTTTAATCGAATAAAATGCTAATTCGTGTGCACCATCTATCATTCATTATTTTTAGATCAGATTAAGCATTTAGTGCAGAGCTATAATTCCTCTATAATAAATTTATCGATCTCTAGACAGTTGAAAGTCTTCGCAAATGGAATATGTCCCCCATTTAATTTATGATAACGACTGCCGGCGTGATTAGGTACTAGTGGAGCTTTCAAAGTCGCTGTTTTAATGCGAAACTGTCTGTATCCGGCCAACGAGTTATAACAGAACAGTTACAATACTTTTTAATAGTTACAAATACCGGCTTCTCGTAAGTAAAAATCAACCTGCGTTGATGTCTTTGAGAAAATACTGCTCATTGCTACTTACTCTTGAAAGATTTCTAATTGCTTCCAGTAAAGAAAAAACCCGCTGCCACCCGGCTTAACCAATCTTGGTTGCACCAATCAAGAGAATGTGGGTCAGACGATCGGGAGCGAGCTCTATTCGGCTGCCATAATCAGTTTTCAGATCTCGAAAATAATCTTATGCAATGCAACCGTATCTGCAGAGTCAATTCGATTTCATTAAATTCGTCACGTCATTGTCCAACTGTCGCCCGTTTGTTTGTAGGAACAATTATCTTGATGGGTGTTGTAACTAAAACAAAGTAAAAAGCGATTACCATTCTTAGGGTTAGATACGTTGGGTCATGTTTATTCTAAGTATTGCGTTTGATATTCCAGTTCTAGACCATAGGTAAGTTAATCTTAAGTTAATTAAACCAGGCTAATTCGAATCGTACCACATCATTAATATCAATATCAATACGTATGGCTAAACAAAATACTAAGTCAAGTAAGTATGACAAGAAAATTCAGGAGCAAATCACCATTCCGTATTTTTTTTTCTCAAAAATCTTTTTTTTTAAATACATTATACCGTGTAAGTATAAGACGACAGATCATGCACACTAATTGATAAATTAACTAGGCAATAGTCACAAGACCTTGAAATTAAAAGTATGTCAAGCGAATCTGACTTTAAAATTAGATGGGTATTTATTTCCTCTCCGCGTCCAGTGGAATTCGAGAGGCACTTGGACAAAGCATATCAGGAAATTATCGTAACAAATGATCACAACATTTGAATTCCAGACAGCAAGTTACCGTATACGTTTTCCCTCTAACATGGGTTCAAAAATAACTCGCAAAGTTCGCCGTCCGCCTCCCATCGTAGTAATCCGAATCCGTATTGCGATTAGCCACCTGTCCTTGTCTAATTCGTGTAGTAGAAGCGGGATAGTAGATTTATATGCTGGTGGTGGAGCAAGTGAGGGGTCGAGTCGAGTGAGTCATCCCCGTTTGAACGCGTCTGCGCAGTGTACTGGCCAGTCATGTTTATTTATTTTTTCTTAGACAGTTTTAGTACATGTTTTTGCCGTGGACTTAAGAATTTTATGGGCTTTAATTGCTAAGCCTATAGGGAACCTAGTAATGTTGAGATTTCTCAGGATCGTTTACATTGTATGTCAGTAATTTTTAGTAGGTAATCTTTGCATACCTCAACAATTTACTATCTTGCTTAGAAGCCATAGCCATATCGTGTTCATTTACAAATTAAGCAGAATGCTGCGAAACCACATTGTAATGTTTATAGAAATACTGCAATAGGTAATACAGTAAGGGTGTCGGGTTACCGCCGACCACTTCCTTTAGTATGTAGCACGCCATGTCAGCTGTAACTATTCATCATTAAGCAATAAATAATAGAGTTATTGTTTACTACTTTGTTATTGTTGCTTCTGCATTTTTGTTCAACAATTTCATCATAGAGGTATACTTTCATTGTTTTGTACAGAGGACTATACCTACCTACTCGCATGCCGAGCGTTAGAACGTGGTTAGAACTAAGTACCTATGACATATACCTCTACATACTATTTTCAAATAAAACGGTTGAAATCATGATTATATGCGACTAGCCCAATGTAACCCAAACAATAAATACTTTTGACTTTTTTTTTTTGACTAGTATATTGATCTTTTCGGAAGGACGCTCGAATCACGACGGTGGCGTTTAATTTTTTTTTAATTTCAATAATACCTACACTATGATTTTATTTGGATCATCGCGCTTCTCGTTACTAAATTCCCGGCTAATTAATTGTTATGATATAACCTGATGGGAATACGTCGAGATGTACATTGTCCCCGCCACATGCGCGTCTCCGGTGACTCGCCGGAAACACTATTTATACGGCGTTTGAATTCCAGGAATAAATCAAAAGGAAAGCTGCGGGACATCAGCGTGACACTGCTGCGGATGACCAAGTTTCGAAAATGTTTTGTTTTACTTTGATATTGTAAAAGGAGTCTCATCCCTTTAAATAAAGCGATAAAGACCCAACATGTAAAAGGTAATTTTATGAAAACTTTTTAAGTATTATTCTGTTATGTTAGGTTCCCTAAATCTAGCAATAGTTAAATCTAAGTTCATAGGTAAATTACTGCTTTTCTACTCTGCTGTTAATAACAACCAACTAACTTCGTTTTGCTACCGTCTTGTTTCTAGCACCTATACGTAAATTACGACGTCAACGGATAAGGTGATCATTTTAACTGATAAAAAGCGATACCAACCAAAAGACAGGTAGGTAAGTACTAGGATAACCGACGTATAAACCACAAATTTTGATAAAAATTCTTGGACGCCTCAACGTGTTTTTGAACAATAGCTCACGAAACGTTGTCGCCAACCGCCGTCGCCTGCTCATGTAGGCTTGTAGAGTCACTGCCATTGAATGTCCCAGAGGTCAGATCGTTTAGCATAATGGCCCGGCCTTACATATATCTCGGCCTTAAACTTTGGAGGCTCTGCTTCCGATGACTCGGTAGAAATCTTAAATAACCAGTTTTTTCTCGCAATTAAGAATGGACGTCAAGTATTATTTGACAATCAAATGTCATATCTACAAATCTCCGGTGCGACTGAGTGTGCGAACAGGATGTTGTATTAGTCGCAATTGTTTTAATGATGTCTGGTTATTGTTATCTCGATTAAAGTTGATAATTATGTATGGGAGATAGACATGACTAATAATAATTCAGTAAATCTTCACAAATTGTTAAAATAATAATTTAAAAACGAGATAAATGGGTATATTTAAAAAAAACGTGTAAGCTTTTTCCAAAATGAAGAAATTTTGAGTTTTTCTGAATCAGAATTACAAATTTAGCACTATTCATTTTTGTAAATAAAAAGTGTACATTGTTTTTTTTTTGACAGTTTTGTGACACTATTTTCAAACGATATTTATTATGTGGGTCAATGAGTACCACATTATAAGTACCTATACATAATAATTATTATAATTATACTGGTAAAGAGAACTCGTAGAAGAAATTCAGCCGGCTACCTAACCTACGTAGCTATGGTTCAACCAATATACGTATGGTTCTATACTGTAGAGGTACCTATATTGCACGCATCGCGTATTTGTGAGGATCCGGGTTTGATTCCCGGCCATAGCTTTTCAGAATTTACAGTGTTCTAGTTTTTAGTATTGTTTAGAAATATAATTTATAACGGGTTAACAATTGAAATATATTAAAACGATACACAGCAATGATTGTTTTAGGCATAAGGTATAAAAGTCAAGAAATTGCGTTAATTCAACTCAACAGTGGCACTGTAGAACACCCAATTGAAAGAACTAAATACGTTAATTTTGACATCTAAATAGATCTTAATTATGGATTGGCACCCGAAGGACGCTATCGCAGACAATTATGGCCATTTAGAGATTGACTCACAAACAGACATTTGACGGGGTCACGCCTCTCACGTAAAGGTCGCCGGCATTCATAACTGCATTATTAATATTTGATACAATATCGTTACGTTTAAGATCACTTGTACAATGGGCAAAAACTTTGCAGTTTAATATGTTAGACCGAAATAGTGACAATTTTAGATATTCACGTGCGTATAAGTTAATACGTTTCGCATCTCCCCCAAATACGCCTAAATATATTAAAATATAGAAAGAAGAAAGACACTAAAAGTCGCACGTCAGACTCGTTGCTTTTTGATCATTAATTTACGTAAACTAAACCAACTGCAGTTAACATACTTTTATACAACTAGCTGTTTTTACTGCCAGAAAAAGTTACGTTACGGCTGTGCCGAAGGTTGGATTCTACACAGTTTTCACAATTTGCTTGTTTTATGTTTTCTTTTTACGTTTAAAACTAAGTAATCCCAAGATCGAGAGCCTGTTTCTAGAAAAATCAACAATAGTGTATTTTCGTCTTATCCATAAGGCACATAAGTATTTCGTTTACGCAGACTTTAATTGAATGTAGAGCCATTCCAATCAAATTAGATCTCACGGTTTAAACAATGAGATTAGCTATACGATATTTTTTTACAGAATACTATACATATCATTGTTTCCACGACTTATTATTTTCCTCGGAGCCTCTGTATTGTTAATTGTATCACCGTTCTTTCTTTTCTAAAGATTGTCTGGGAGAATTCACTCCGAAGTCATAAGGTCACCTATTAGTTTTTGCCTTGTTTTTCTTCTGTGATGCTTATTATGTGGTACTTAAACATGAAAGTATGCAAATACTTTTGAGCTTGATAATCACGTTAGGTAAAAACTATTTATCTATACCATACAAAACAATGTATATTTATTAAATAAAATATATTTTATGGTATACCTAGGTAATTAAATAAAATGATTATCAAGCTCAAAAGTATTTGCATACTTTCATGTTTAAGTATATCACCATCATCAAGGTGCGTAATATCAAAGAACTTTGGCCGAATATTGTTCTGTCAATGCTTTAACGCATGTGAACAGCGATAAGTACTAGGAACTTGTATATATATGCGTCTTCGAACTTTTTCCCAGTGCCACTGCCATTATATAGCAGCCTTTTGAACGCACATGTGCGTCTGCGGCACCTGAAAAAGTCTTGAGTGTGACACCCGGCAGCTGGTGCGATAAAAAATGAAAATGAAGAGCAATAATTATGAACATTAAATGGTAACTTGCTGCAAAACTAAGTAATTGCACATGAAGGAAGAAAACATTCAAATGTATTGTATTTTGCATACGGTAACGACCGTACTAGGTACTATGTTTTTATTGTTACTTTAAGTAGTACCTATCATACGGAACCACGTCATCAAAATTTCATTAGTTAGAACCTTGATATTTGCTGGGTAACCGTAATTAACTTTTGAATCCTGTCAATTGTATCAAACCAAACAGTTTATTCAATGTTATGTATACCTATTCTTTATTGGTTTAATGATACCATTAATCATTGATAAAATCAGAAGTAAAGGATTTCTAATATAGATGTAATTAATAATATTAGATAAGTTCACGTAACGGACCGACTACACTAACCCGAGTAGCCTCACTCGTAAACTACAATCTCGATGCATTATGCAACTATGTTTATATTACGTCTGTTTACTATTAAAACGCTCACAATGACTTAGGCGATTTGTTTTCAATAACAACTAAGTAGGAGTAGGCCAAGCGAGCCAATCGTGCGTGAGAAGTAAGACCACGATCCGGACCTGTACAATATTAGACAAAGTCTCAATGGTAAAGCAGCGCAAGACTAGACTAGCTAGATTTTTACCTCAATCTAACATTTTAGGCGCCCTTGCTTGTTTGCCTTCCTCTTTCCATAAAAAAAAACAAATCTTGCCATAAGTAGGTAGAACGTTTGAAAGAGACATCATTAGGATTGTTAAGATCGGCCGTGTCAACGACGCCACTTGCTAAGGCGGAGTCCTGCGACAGGCGAAATTACTTATGTAAGTAAGACGCATTTTACGACCAGGGCCCCGTTCTTGAAACTTATTAGGCTAATCATATTAGTGTTTTGTTTCATTTTTTCGTTTAATTTACGAGACAAAACACTAATATTATTGGTCTAATAAGCTTCGAGAAACGGGGCCCAGGGAGGTTACCACAATCGCTTAATGCGTGCCAAGTTCTTTTTAGCGTAAGGGACAGAGCTATGTGGCAGCATAACTGTGTCCCTTACGCTAAATCGAACTTGGCACGCATTAAGTGGTTGTGGTAACCCCTTAGTGGTGTTCCATGATTGAGGACAAGAAAATCTTAATATGACACATTTTCACAAAAATACCAATATAGGTCATATCATTGTTATATCGCTTTCAGCCTCATAGCATCTATGCAGGATAACTGATGAGAGTAATACATAGCATTTACTCGTACTTAAGGTCTTTGATACACTTTCTTATATGAAATTATTTCATACACGTTTCTATCAAATTAAAGACCTTTCAATGAACAAAGCACTGCGGTAACAAAATGGCTACTCAACTTCCAATTCTGCTCCGACCTTCTGACAGTCATTAGCCATTGCGTGGTGTTGTGTTGGTATCGCTTTTATTTATCTCAGCGGTCATTAAGCCGACTGCAGACTGACCTTTATTAACAGCTTAGAAATGGTGTGATTTATCATCGATTGCGCTTGGAATTTCTTGATATATATATAGTAATAGTGTTTCGGAATCATATTTCGAGCATTCAAAGGAAAGTGTTTGTTAGTTAGTGAAACACCATGTTCACTACCTTCGCAAGATTGATCCATGCTAAGCTACACAGTGGGTTTTATTTGTAAAAAATTTTCAATCGTTGGATTTCTTTGACCCTCTTTAAAATCGACTTTTCAGGAATTTTATAAAATGAACTTGATTATGGGGAACGACAAAAACGCCGGCGCCGCGCCGCTATGAATATCGCTTTTAGCTGTACAAACATGTGTTATTTTAGATCGGCAGCAGAGTGTTTGTTTCCTTCCTTATCTAGGAACTAATTCCAAATTCGGACTGTTTTAATGCAGGTTAACATTTTTAATTGAGAATTATGATACGATATATATCTTCTTTATACTTTTCATGGAATGTCAAAATAAAAATCTTTACTGCAACAGTACTGTGTGTGGCGTCACTTAAAGATCTAATCAGCAGTTAAAGATTTAATTTGACTGTTAATTGATAATAAATTTAATCTGGATCCCAGTGTTATAACAGACTTTTTTATTGGATTCGTGTCTTAGAACTGTTAAGAAAATTACGGTAACTGCCATTGTGTGTAAGTATGTGATGTTAATGATGATTATGTTGAATTAACATTTCGCTTGTCACGTTCCAGGATCGACGGACGTAGACATGCCATCGTCGCTGCTGCACACCATCCAGAACCAGATGCAGAGCAAAGGCGGCTACGAAAGTGCCTACGGTGTCAAGGTACTGCATATTTTTTTAACTCATTTTGCATAAAGATGATTCGATAAACAATACGTTAGGATACCAGTAATTGTACCGTATTGTACGTGTGCATAATATAAGTTTTAGTTTTAATGGTTATTGTATGTTTTCCGAGTTACGGTCACGTAGAGTCCCATAACTTACGTAGAGACATTATTTACACCCAAGATATAAAGCTGTGCGAAAGTGTGACGGCAAAGCAATTCTCGAAGTCGCTTTGAGCTGTTTTCAACACAGCAGTGCTTGGACTAGGTATTGATGTGAAACGAATTAACTTTTATTTAGAGTACCTATTTTATTATAAATGATCCAATAAATAGAAGCGTAGAGAGCAAATACAAATAAGAGTAAGACAGCCGGGGAAATTACGGGCACAAGAGGCATTTCATCTAAGTCCTCTAGGTTGGCAACGCATCTGCAATCCCTCCGGGGTTGCGGGTGTCTATGGGCAGTGGTGATCGCTTACCATCAGGTGACCCACTTGCTCCTTTGCCTTTTGCCTCGTTTGTCTTCCTATTCACATAAAAAAAAATGTATGCTTGGGTTAGTGATATCGCTTTTATTGTTGTCTCTCCAGCGCATAAGGCTGAAGAATCATTGAACTATTTTTTCATAAATATATAAATTCCTTTTATTTCTTCTTTTCCAGGTGTACTGATGCGCTCGCGCCGCCCGTACGGACGCTAGTGACAAAACTGAGTGAAATTATCGTGTGTTATGATCTTAATACTGTATTTATATACTGTTAAGTGTTTAGTTTTAGTTGGTTGCCACGTTTTGTTATGCACATACAAAAGCCATTTTTCGAAATTCTAAAGTTACCTTTACTGTTCCCCCTGTGTGGGGTTCTTTAGCTATTTTATTTCGAAGCCTGTTTAAGTCAAGTTCTTATTTTTTAATTCTATTTCACTGTCTACTGTAACTTTTGTACTTATTTAAGGACTGGCGTTGTTATCCTAATACAGAAAAGCTTAAAGCTATGACGTGTCCAATTTTTATCAGCTTACGAACTTTCATAATTAGTGTTGGTTGAAATTGCAAGTAGAATTGTGGTAGAATTGACTTGAAATTTGTCATGCTTACTTAGATTGGATGACACGTACAACAAGAAAAAAATTAGCAATGAAACTGAATATTAGTTATTTTAAGAACATTTTCTTGTCCACTCATTCTTTAGGATAACAATGTGGGCTAAAAAAAATTATAAGAAACATCATTAAAGAAAGGATTTGGTAATGATTAAGACTGTTTTATTAACATTGTGTTCCAACCAAACCGTGAAAGAATATGTATAAGTACTTATATTTTCTTGAGCCATAAACAAATCAACATAGTATCCTGCATTATGTGTAATAGCAAGCTAATGGTACAACTCCGCTGGGAGCAGTTGCGTGTAGAATGGCTTTCAGCTAAGAACTGTATAAATAAATTAAAGTGAATGTTCGGCGACGAATTTCCATCGCACGCAACCTGCCCCCGGTAGGGCCGCGCCTTTATCCAAAATGAATATACCTAAACAAAATACTTATTCTTAGGGACCTTAACATAATTTATTCTTCCATGTAACTTTTTGTATAGTAGTTCTAGATAAGCAATATGTTGAACCATCATGTATCAATGTTGTAATAGTTAATAAATATACTCCTTAACCTTATAAAGAATTAACAGAAATCGTAAACCTCGTATGTACTTCCAGTTGAATTATTCTATTAATAATAAAAGCTACTATCACGTTGAAATTACAACAGCATATATTGTAAATTTTACGAGTCATAAACATTAAGTTATGCCTTTATCAAGTATGGACGAAGAAACTGAATATAAGCTCAATATGTGCCTCTAGGCATGGTATACCTTTTCTAATATAATCTTGCATTAATTTCTATGGCAGGTGTATTTGTTAGTCAGTGATATTTGCAGTGAAAATGTTCCACAGTGGTAGGCAATTCAGTTTCTTTCACTGCACTTATACTTTGTTCAATTATCGATGTTGTTGCACATGTGCTACCAAAATGTTTATAAATTTCTAGAGGCATTTAAGTAGGTATAATCTTTACTTCTACAATTGTGAACTTTTACACGTCAAGTCATTGTTGGTTTTTGAAGTTCTCAACGCTCCTAATACCAGAACATAAGAGATGCTAAAGACCACGTTTTTGGGAAACGCATAAGTACATTTTCATAAATATATCGAATGGGGAAGTACAGAAAAGATTTTAATAGACATTATGGTTTCGGTGGGTCTTAGGGGTTCGACGGCAGAATGATAGTTCCACTCCCATGTTGAGAATTATCGTCTTACTCTATTATTCTCGAAAATGAATGATTAAGATCGATAGAATATAGATGTCGCTAGTTAGTGTTGTACTTATTCCGTCGACGATTGCCTTTGTAGATAGATCTATGCTATGTTTAACCGTGTTTTCTTATAACTATTAAGTATATACATACTTATACTATACCTTTATGAAATTAAATGTGCTTATATTATACCAAATATAGGCTGAAAACCGATTTGCCTTCACTAAAGAATTTACTGATAACTAATATTATACGCACAAGGAGGACAGTCCAAATAAATTTCGTACAAAATAAGCTTGTTAATCTTATGATTATGATGGCTCGGCATTGTAAGTTTTGAAAAAAGTTTAGTAATGTTTACTTGTGTTCAGTTGTACATTTAGTCAAGAAATCAAATAAGAATTCATTGTCGAACACTGAATCGATAGCAGAAGTGGAGTCTACCTTTCATTTTGCTTGATTTTAAGTTCGCTCTTAGACCTCTAAGATTGGAAATACGAAAAACTCAACTACATATTTTAAATGTTTAATTTTTTTTGCAATTGATAACGATTTAATTACCTACTGACATTGTCTACGATGTCAATGGTGACTTTCACTGTTGAAACGAACTAGTTCTGAATCGAAAAAAGTACCTACTGAAACATGAAATTTGTGGTCTGTGTTGATAATCTAAGAAGTCAATTGATTTTAGAATGTTTATTATTTATTAACGAAAATCTAAACAGTCAACACTGCCATTTTAAAATTGATTAGTGAATGCATGTCATTTCCAACTAAGTACCTACCTATCTAAATAATTACTACAGGCTGTACTGTGTGAAATTCAAATTATTTCTCTAAAGGTAAAAACAGTAAATGATGTCTCGTGCGAAAATTATTTATAGTCTAGGTAACTACTTAGTGCATTTCTTACAAAATTAGCAGGAGGCAAGGTGGCCTCTATAATAATAATAACAATGACGGTTTGTATTCTTTTGTAGGTCTTCTTGCCCGAATTTGTTTGGGCAGCAGAATGACTGAATTAAAGAGTTCTTTTACAAGAGACTGAGTATTATGCTGATTCAATATTGCAGTCGTGTTTAATTTTTAGCGTAAGATATCTAAATTTTACCTTGACTTATTATAAGGTAAGGTTCTGTTCTCATGAAACAAATGATTGTAAGAGAAACCATTGTCTACCTTATGAAGCAGTTATGCTCAAAGTCCACTAAATATAATATTATGTACATCCATTAAGGTATAATTTTGTCCTTTTCCGGTTAAAATGACGAAGTTATCCTTGAATTATAATTATGGTCGTGTTATTATTGTAAGCATTGAATGATACTAGATTTGTACTGAAAATATTAAAAAGAAGACCTTTCACAGATAACAACTTTCGTTTTATTTTGACCGATAGGTACGATATAGGTATGGAGTCCTAGTCAGTCATGCGTGCGTCGAGCTTCAGCAATTATTATAACTAAACAAATGGTTACCGGATCTAGGTAACAACTCAACTTTGATCTTTCCTTATTGTACCTATAGTCATCTTCCTGAAGCCTTTAAGAGGTTATCGCAATCTGAAAGCGCTGCACTGTTTAAGTAGGCACAATAAACCTGAAAAAATATCACCCAACCAGCCGAGCGGCAAGAAAATACCTAAGTTTAGTACATTACTGCAGAGGCCGTGATGTAAGGGATTGCAGGACGAGATAGGGGTACACGGCAGAGTCGTGTCGAGGCCGGATAAAGCGAGTCCTGCAATCCCTGCTTCCAGCCGAGGATTGTATAGTGCTTTTCTCAAGCAATGCGAGGAAATATTAAAATTAAAATAACTACCAGGCAATCAAGTAAAAATTGTTTAATTTGCCGCTTTTTAATTTTTTTCAATACATTTGCTCCAAAACTTTGATAAACAATAACTGTAGATACACAGTGCCATACAAAATCCCCTTCAAAAAATGTCAGAACTATTTATTTGTGTGCGTAACAAATAAAATCATCACCTACACAAAGTAATTAAGAGAATAAGTGACGAAATTTGATCCTAGTCTTTACTTAATTACAGTTGAATTTCGCTACTCCATAGTTAAAAATATATTTACGTGTGCGTAGAGAAAAGTAATCCCACCACACGAAAGAATACGTGACGAAATTTGAACCTAGTCTTTACTTCATTACAGTCGAATTTCGGTAGCGGCAAAACTCCAAAACGCTTGACACCTTGACAGCTAAACATGACAATTTCACACACGTTTGGTTTAAACTCGGATATGAATGTAAGCCTTATCAGAAACGGCAGAGGGATTAATTCCACTTGTTACATTGAAGGCGACGCTTTGACGAGTTTGACTTTGCTTTGACGGACGAAATTATGTTGTTGAACAAAGAATGCATTCGGACTTTCGGAGAGGACTTAATTTTTTAAAAGTTTTTGACAATTAATGCAATAAAAAACAGGGTGAAATTAATGTTAACGCCAATACTTTACGGGATGAATGGGCAAGTCATTTAGATAATCTTAAAGCTAATTTTCTTTACTCCAAACCAAATGTTTACCGTTTTCGAGATACGTATCTATATCCTACTAATATTATAAATCCGAAAGTTTATGAGGATGGATGGATGTGACGATGTGAGTGTGTATGTTTGTTTCTTCTTCGAGCTGAAACGACTGGACGGATTTTGATAAAATTTGGAACGGAGATAGCTGGTACCCTAGATTAACACATAGGCTACTTTGTATTCCGGAAAGTTGCATAATTGTCGATAACCAGGCACTTTCTAGTCTGCTCGATTCTCTGGCTGTGCGGAGGGATGTAGCATCCCTCTGCATATTATACCGAATATATCATGGGGAGTGCTCCAATGAACTTTTCGGATTGTTGCCTGCGGCAAAATTTCACTACCGCACTTCGCGGAATCGTCTGTCCTTCCATCCTCAACATCTTGATGGTTGGCAGTCAAGTACCGTGCGTTTTAAACGCAATTTCCTTCCTCGTACGACGAAGATCTGGAACCAACTTCCTGCTGCAACATTCCCTGAGCGGTACAATTTAGGGATCTTTAAAAAGCGAGCCTTCCTGTTCTTAAAAGGGTCCATGGGCGATGGTGATTACTTTCCATCAGGTGACCCGTCTGCTCGTTTGCCCCCTCTTATAAAAAAAAAATCCCGAGGGATAGCGGTAAACATGACAAATGTCGTAGCTGCCTAAAGTGGCAACGTATATAATTATTGCAGAATAATAATATATCAAAACCGTTCTCAGAGACGTCAGTTAATATTTATGATTATTAGAACTTAATCGACGTCTCTGAGTATGAAAGTTAACTTTAATTACCTACCCAGTCGGTTGTATTGACTGACAGTGGAAATTTAGAATTGTTTTACCATGTTCATGGATCAAGTTCAAGTTTCAATTAATCATCCCTGCAGCACTCAGAGTTCTTATTAAATAAATAAAATAAAATGTTTTTATTTCAGATAACCATGATCCATATTGTATTATGTTAGTATCCGTGCCTACGAAGCTAGTGTTAGTCGATATGAAATAATTGAGATAAATGTCATATTATTATTAACAATTTTGAATTTCGAATCATGTGAGCAATAGGTATGATTTGATTAAAATAATTTCAAGAAAAGTTAGGTATAGGTGGCCACAATTGCGTGTACCTCAGTCCAGTGCAAGATGAGCCGGCTGTCAAGTCTATCGGCTATAACATTCAGGAGGCTGTTGCGGCTGGCGCGCACTCGGGCCAGCGCGGCCGCGCAGCGCGCGCGCAGGATAGCGGGCAGCCCGGCAACGCGCGCGTGCGCGAACATAGCCGACGCGCTGCACCAGCGCGACAGCCGCAACAG
Organism: Pandemis heparana; assembly: GCA_963854515.1. NCBI lineage: Eukaryota > Metazoa > Arthropoda > Insecta > Lepidoptera > Tortricidae > Pandemis > Pandemis heparana. The sequence goes on along the minus strand of OY978026.1, from coordinate 8,870,181 downwards.
TGCCCTGAACGCGTTGTTGAATTGGACCCGTAAGGCGCTGAGCGACCGTTGCGTGTGACTAGTCCATAGGCCAGCGGTATATAGCGACGTACAAAAAGCATTAAATAATGTAATTTTCACCGGGATTGTGCAACATCTAAACCTATGGGCAATCATATTGGCTCTGGTCGCCAACGCCCTACGTTCCCTCTCCATATCCTGATCATCACTCAGGTTATCTGTGATCATGTGCCCCAGGTATTTGAAAATCTTAACTCTTTTCAATGGGACTCCATTTAGTAAAAGAGGCGGGATATTTAAAAGATTATTTATTATATTATTATGTTATATTATTATGTTAATTGGCGTTTCTGAGTGTGAAAATTAAGTTTTAAAGCTGGCCGCCATTTTGAAATTCTTAGCTTTTAGACCGTGGTCCCCAAACATGAAACCGCTATCAAAAATGGAAAAAGTGGCCGCCATTTTTAAATCTTTACTTTTTGGACCGATTGTCTTAAAAATAGATATCTGAGGGTCCGAGTGGTTCTCAAACAGTCAAACTATCGCACATGTTTCCCAGTAACACATACACAAGATAAATTTTATTCAAATGTTATTAGAATTATAAAATTGACATAATTTTTTACAAAACTTATTATTTTTGACATTGTATTTTATTTTATTGTTTTAGTGTTTATAATTTATTATGCTCTTATTATTATGAATTTTTGACGATCTCAACAGAAATACTTATATTGGTGACATGCATGTTTGTTTTTATGTAATATTTGTTGATGAATAAATAAGTCTAAAACTAAATCACACATACATGACTTACGTATACACATCCAGGAAATCAAAGCTTCACACAAAAACACATAAGATTCTAGAAATAAAAAATAGGGTGATGGCAACTCCACTACACTTTTGTTCTATGTTCTGTTGTTTATCTGTTTCGTTTTACTGATAAGCTTTCCTGTGCGTGTGACAAAGACAAGGCATTATGTCAATGTTGTCGAATTCTGGCAAAAATTAGCAATTTAGAAATGGTTTTAAAATTAATTTAGATTAATATTTCTCTCCGATTCTTAGAATTTAATAGATAAAACAACAGATATTCACTGAAAGTATGATATTCCATCAGATTTGTTCCGTTTTTGCGAGGGATTTTTGCACTATTTGAAGACACACGTGGACATCGTTACGCTGGCATTGACAACAACGTACTGAGAAAAAATTAAGCCAATTTTATTAAATTGGAGCTTATTTGGTTCGGAGATTTTCGGGAGCGCAACTGTGTATCTACAGTTATTGTTTATCAAAGCTCCAAAAAATCATTTTCAAAGGATGTTACATGGCTCGTAAGTTAATTTTACCGCACTAGTGCGATTTTTTTACAGTTTTTTTTTAATTTTCCATTTTAAAAGTTTACAAGCAAAGAGTATTAAATGACAAAATAAAAAATATCGACTTATACGCAGAAAAATGTATAAATATACAAAACTAAGTAATGTATTTGCAAAATTTATTGTAATTAGTATAAACTGTGATTTAAATGATTTCCACCTTTTATTTATTCGAAAAAATCGCAGTGGCTGCACGCGTCGAACCTTTGCCTGATAATTTTAGTTAAGCTAATTAAAAACAAAACTACAGGCACAAGACGCATTTTATCTTAGCCCTCTAGGTTGGCAACGCATCTGAATCCCTCCGGGGTTGCGGGTGTCTATGGGCACTGGTGATCGCTTAGGTACCATCAGGTGACCCACTTGCTCGTTTGCCTTCCTATTCGCATAAAAAAAAACGGGCGCACCATTTTTGTAAAACTTTGCGTTCTTTTGTGTTGTTGATTATAGTGTACAAAAACCAAACAAAATGAGTTCTTCGCGTGATGAAGTTGACAATAACATGGACTTAACTCCGCCCGATATTTTAGGTATGGCGCAAATCGCGCAAAATAGTCTTTTGCCATCAAAATCTCGGGAAAGGTATTTATTCTTAAATTTTGTGTTATTAATGTCTAAGTGTATAAGTGCCTATTTTCTCACAAATGTACTGAAAAACGTCGTATGATACACGGTTGGCAAGGTTTTACAAATTCGTGACGATGAAAACCCTCGCCTCACGGCTCGACTGGTCGATCAACTGGTCAGCTCATTTGTAAAACCTTACTTACCAACCTTGTATCACAAATAACTATTAAACATGCCATTTGAACAAACTATTTCTCGCACCATGTTACCCGCACATACCTACACCACCGCACCACCAGCAGCAGCACTCCCACCGCATTACTTCTTGGCCTAGGCCATAAAATGTGAAACTTCATGGCTTCATTTCGTGACATTAACCCATACATTTCCGTGCATGTTTGAGAAATAGTACATTACTGCAGAGGCCGGGAAAGAAAGGCTTGCAGGCTGAGTAATGTATATAGACGGCCGAGCTTTGCGAGGCCGGATAGGAGTACGAAGCCTGCAAGTTCTTTCACGCCGAGGCTTGTATAGTGCTTTTCTCAAACATGCAATGAAATAAATAAAAAAACTCCAAAAAACCCTTAGAATGTTGCCGCCAGCGCGTGCATTAGCCAGCGGCCGAGCAGCAGCAGCTGCATATCCTCCACGTGCGTGTCCTCCAGCAGCGCGCCCCGCGCAACGCACGACGACGACCACCACAAAACAAAACACGATCGCTTTGCAGGCCAAGGCCTGCCATTTTGTATGAAAATCCATTACATACCACTTGTCTAACCGCGCCCGCAACGTGATACGTCCCGGCCTATTATTTGGAACGTAAGGTTAACATTTCATTGCATTTTTGAGAAAAAGCATTTTGTAGTTTACATAGGGATTTAAAAAAAACAGAAGTTACAGTAAACAACATGCATCCGGGAGCAGAGCAGCTGTCAAGACAGAATTTTTTTTCGCGACCGATTGGCATCCTTCAATCCAAGGCTGTGTGTGCGATTGTTTAACATTATAATAATCCCCTGTGGAAAAAGCTAAGACTCGGATGCACCAGTTGGTTGGTACCAGAGAGGTGCGGGCATACTAAAATTAATAAGAAAGAATACACTCGCACTCGAATTCTTTAAGTACCTATTACCTCGACATTGACAGAATCATCAACAGTATCGATGGAGTATATCTTTAAAAAAAAAGTTTTTTTTCTTTAAGTATTACCTTACAACCAGCCCATTATTTTTTCCATGAAAACTTCAAACGGAATTAGCAGATCATGACATTGCATTTTTGCCAACATAACGACGCAAACACAACTTCATCTTGAATTTAGAACTTTAACCACAGAATATATAATTGCTTTAACGCACCGTGTTCCGACTTGATGTCTATCTGCGGTAGCGAGCGATACGATATAAATAGTGCGTCACGCAGGTCTTATCTATGGGTGGGGTGATATTGATAATATTGATATCTCTTACACATTTATTATTATGTATATTGTGTCATGTGCTCATGTGTCATAAATTTTATTTTACGCGTTTTAAATAGTAAGTAGGTAGTTGGGTTTTACTACAACAGTGAATAATGTTCACCTATATTATAGGAAGTGCTATCGTAGGATATTTAACATTCTTTGTGTATTATAGACTGTCGTCGGGAAAATGTACGTCTAAAGCAAAACTAAATAATAAGGTAGTAATAGTGACCGGCGCCAACACAGGGATTGGATTCGAAACAGCAAAGGACCTCGCTCTTCGTGGAGCTAAGGTTATTTTGGCCTGCAGAGACCAGGGAAGAGGCAGAACGGCAAGAGATAAAATAATATCAGCTACGGGCAACAATGACGTTGTTTATAAACAACTGGACTTAGCCTCCTACAAATCGGTGCGAGCTTTTGCTGCAGATATTTTTCAAACGGAGACGGCACTTCATATCCTCATCAACAATGCCGGGGCCGGGAGACTAGACAATTCACTGACTGAAGACAATCTTCCGGTAGAAATGCAAATCAACTATTTCGGTCCGTTTTTACTCACGAATCTACTTCTTCCACTGATAAAATCCTCGGCTCCAAGTAGAATTATCAATGTGTCTTCTTTAATGCACAGATACGGTACAATAGACCTGAAAAATATCCACAAGCCAGCAACAAGCTGGTTGAATCATTATCGAGTTTATTCGAACTCTAAACTCGCAAATGTGTTGTTTACACAGAAGCTAAGTCGGGATTTGGAGGGAACAGGAGTTACGGTGAACTGTGTACATCCTGGCCTTGTTAGCACGGATATCTTCCGCCGAAAATCCAAACTCTTACAGTTGTTGATAAGACTTTTTTCCAAAACTCCTGCGGAAGGAGCTCAGACACAGATCCATTTGGCGGTTGCTCCAGAGCTACAGAATGTTACTGGCAAGTACTTCGTAGAATGTGTCGAACAAACTCCCTCCAGCGCAGCGAGGAATAAAAATCTTGCCGATGAGTTATGGAAGTTTTCTGAAAGAATATGTACCAATTAATTGGCAACCCCCAGGTAAAAAATCTACATCGATTTAGGTATCCGCAAGCTTTATCTTTTGTTTGTCTTATATAATCTGCTACATTATCGCACCATCCAGAGGTTTGCACAAGAAGTTTAACCTGACATAACCGCATTTTGCGAGCTGGCGCGAAAATTTGACAGACTTCACGGGACGACTCTTATAATTCCTGGAATAATAATAGCTTGAGTTGGAATGCGCGCCGTAATTTCTGTCTTCCATAAAAGTTACTTGAACTTGAAGGACCTGTATTACGGCGCGTAGGTATATTATTGGGTCAAGCACTCCAAACTGTACATTGACGGGGACGGGACGTAAGGGACGCAAGAGGGCTTCACAACTTCAACGCAGTCTGTAGTCTATGGTAGGGTGCAGTAGACTTGTCGTCTACACGCTCATTTATTTATTCAGTTCAATGAGACAGCTGTCATTGTCACTGTCACAGTGAGGCGTTATCTGTGGGCGACTAAACACGAGAAAACACAAAATCGCGAGTTTCATTTCCGATCTTTTTTATTTTTTTATTGTTGTTTACGATCAGCATAAACGTCTTAGAATGTTATAATTTAATATAAGTACTATGTATGTTTATATTATTGGATGCGTTATTGTAGGATATTTAACATTCTTTGTGTATTATAGACTGTCGTCAGGAAAATGTACTTCTAAAGCAAAACTAAATAATAAAGTAGTAATAGTGACCGGCGCCAACACAGGGATTGGATTCGAAACAGCAAAGGATCTCGCTCTACGTGGAGCTAAGGTTATTTTGGCCTGCAGAGACCAGGGAAGAGGCAGAACGGCAAGAGATAAAATAATATCAGCCACGGGCAACAAAGACGTTGTTTATAAACAACTGGACTTAGCCTCCTACAAATCGGTGCGAGCTTTTGCTACCGACATTCTTGATACGGAAACCGCACTTCATATCCTCATCAACAATGCCGGTACTGGGAAACTCGACAATTCACTGACCGAAGACAACTTGCCGGTAGAAATGCAAGTCAATCATTTCGGACCGTTTCTTCTCACGAAATTACTTCTTCCACTGATGAAGTCTTCAGCACCGAGTAGAATAATCAATATCTCGTCTGTACTGCACAGAGTTGGTACAATCGACTTAGAGAATATACACAAACCTGCAGCAAGCTGGCTGAAACATTCTCGAGTTTACTCGAACTCCAAACTCGCAAATGTATTGTTTACTCAAAAACTGAGTCGTGATTTAGAGGGAACGGGAGTTACAGTCAACTGTCTACGTCCAGGAGCTGTCAGCTCAGACTTCTTCCGCAATCAATTAGCATTTTCCAGATTTTTAATAGGACTTTTTTTCAAAACCGTTGCGGAAGGAGCTCAGACCCAGATCCACCTAGCAGTAGCGCCGGAGTTAGAGAACGTCACTGGCAAATACTTTGTAGACTGCGTTGAGAGAACCCCTTCCCACAAAGGTCGGGACATAGAACTTGCTCAAAAATTATGGAATCTTTCTGATAGAGTTACGAATCGACACTGAATTAAAAACCTTATGGAGGTCAAGTATACACCCGCCATTCACTAGTTTTACCACCCAAAAAAAGTGCTGCTATTATTTTGAAACACTCAATAATACTTTACAATAAAAAAAGAGGTTAGTTCTCGTCGTCCCACTGTTATGTCCCACTGTTATAAAAATATCACAAATAACTATTACGTATTGTTTATTTAAATAAAATACACTTGGGATTTTCGTAATCTTTAATTCCATTTCATGGATAACACATTCCAATAATAATTTCAAAGATTTTCAATTTCTTTTCATTTTGTTACTGATTATACCAGAGATTTATAAAAAACAAAAATTTTTGCAAATTGGTAAAATTTAAACAAAAAACAACGATACTTACCTAAATCTTAACTTGCATTGTTTTATAAAGACGTAGGAATACAAAAAGAATCCTGTTCCTTATCCGATTTTAAGGTGAAACTAGGTATATTGTTTGTGCATTTTGAAATTATATTGAAAATTTATCATCTCTTTCTGTGCCTGTGCTCGGACCGCGCAACACTCGGTTTGGTCTTCTCTTTGTATCTCGTGTCATCTGAAATAATAAACAAAGTTAATTTTAATACAACCTTATTTCAGACTACTATTTGTTAACTGTACCACTTGCTACATACGTGTACCACACTATACTTCATTTAATTTAGGATGAGAAACCACAAAAACATTATATTGCGGCTCGTGAACTGTAATCTCTTTACGATTTGTACTAGAGTAACAATTGACGCCACGCAAATAAAGCGGCATTAAAACAATTTTATTTTGCGGCTGCCAAACTATTGCACTGTACTTTTTGCTAGGCAAGAAATAGTTGACCAGCCGCAATATAATGTTTTATTGTGGTTTCTCATTCTAAATTAAATGAAGTATAAACAAGACAATTTGACCCAAACAACAAAGAACAGGTTAATAAAAAGGTTGTAAAAATCTGGTAGAGATCGCTATTAAGCGATAAGACCGCCTATTGTATACTTTGTTTGTTTCTGTATTGTTTTGTACTGATTTGTGGTGTTCAATAAAGAGTATTTTGTATTGTATTGTATTGTAATAATCAACGCAGGTACCCATGTCTCCTCCATCTTGTAAGGCAATAAATTGAAGGAAAATTTTATATCTGTTTTTTTTAATGAACGTGAACATTCTTTACTGAGGAATGAAACTACCACAGCCAGTCAAAATGTTATCCTGCCAACTAAAACATGACGTGACTTGACTACAGCCTCAGGCCTTAATTCTTATATTCATTGATCCTTTAGGGGTGTACCTCGTTCGCGGTCCTTATGCCGGTGACGGCGGTCACGATCGCGGTCGCGATCACGGTCGCGATCGCGGCTGCCGCGAGAGTCTGGCGACGAGCGGCGACGCGGCGCGGGCGTCGGCTGCTCGCTCCACCACCACGCGGGCGGCACGGACGCGCGCGCGCGCAGCGGCGAGGCTGGCGCGCCGCCGGGGTAGCCGCCCATTGGGGGCATCTGGGAGCATGCGTTAAAAGTTGACAAATACTTCAGAACAAGCGAGGGAGTCTATAGTCGGGGAACAAATGAAGGCCCCTGTCATAGTCGCTACTTGCTGCACAACACATCTCATCTTTACTCAGGGCCAAGTTAGAGTCACGATCCTCAGCGACGAGGGACGATTGAGAAAAATTGCATCGTTTCTATAACTACAGCACTTACGCATAACCATAGATTTTGAGAGACATAAATGGTACCTTAGACTCTGTCTACCCCGTAAGGAATAAAGATGTGATTTATGTAAGTATGTATGTATGTATGTATACGTCAAAATCGACAGTTTAGGTTATTGGTAAAGTAACTTGACGCAATTCACATTAAGTAACCGGCCTTACATATGTGTAGTAGCTACCTACATATATGTAAGTGTGGGTCAAATAAGACTGTATAATGTGATGTGTGGTACCGGTGGATAGGCGGGCGGCATGCGGTAGGGCGCCGGCACGGGCCCCTCGCCCTCCGCGCACACCGGCGGCGCAGGCACGCGGGTCGGGCTCTCCGCGCTCGCCAGCTGATCATACAATAAAATGGTAACAATCTCACAGGACGAGCTGAACTTATCGACTCGTCAGAGGGTAGAAACCGCGAGCTCGCATTCTTTAGAATTCACAAGTGACAATAGTTTGGAAGTAACGAAAGGCCTTTAAACTTCGAAATTATTTAATTAAATATCGTGCTGTCTTGCTCTTGCCTACACGATTTTATAGGATAGTGAGAGGGGCGGTTTGTTGTGTACTTTTGAATGATGTGCTATGATCTAAATACTCTCAAATTAAAAAAAAAACGGGTAAGTAGGAGTGCTTAAGACTTAACTTGATAATAACATGCTGAAGATTGAAGATAGATGGATGATGGCAAATAATACCTTTTGTTTGAGCTTGTCAAAGTCATTGCTCATCTCACGGTAGCGCTGCAGGCACTCCTGCCACATGCCCGCCATTTCCGACATCTCCGACCGCTGCTTGTTGATCTCCTCCTACGTACACCAGCAATTCAACAGTGGGTCTGAGTTAACTGGCTAATGTTTACACTTACTCAAATGATACCAAATAGTTCATCTGTACATGATTTAAGGTACTGATTGTAATTCCAAAAAAAAGGAATAACATCAGTATCTATCACTTTGTGTGTCGTAAATTAGCTTAATCCCGTCCATGCTGGTCTGGCAGCAAAGAAAAAACAGAATGTGCCAGTTGTTTTTCTTGCCACGCAGATGGTAAAAACCCCTCGAGGTCTAGTGGTTAGAGAACCTGACTATGAAGCTTGAGGTTCCGGGTTCGATCCCCGGTCGGGGCAGATATTTGTATGAAAAATACGAATGTTTGTTCTCTAGTCTTGGATGTTTAATATGTATTTAAGTATGTATTTATATCTATATAAGAATGTTTATCCGTTGTCTAGTGCCCATATCACAAGCTTTGCTTAGTTTGGGAATTAGTGTCAATTGTCCCAAGATATTTATTTATTTTATTTATTTTATGGGCGAAAATCTTAGGAATCATGTTATAGGCGATGCGGCTAGCAACCCATCACTATTTTGATTCCAATTTCCATCTATACGCCCACAATTATGCCACAGTATAATAAAGAGTATTAGCGTAATTTTGCTAAGTAAACGTGGCCTTTAGGTCTTGTTGCCTTAAGCTCTGTCTACCCCGTAAGGAATAAAGATGTGATTTATGTATGTAAATTAACTAATTAGGTATTAGGTACTTAGTGATGTTTTTACTACGTACCATTAGCCTAGCGTCAGTGTCGCCGACATCGCGAGCGACAGTCTCGTAGCGCTGCATACACTCGCGCCAGAGACGCAGCTGCGCGGCGGCCGACTCCCGCGCATTGTTAGCTGCTGATTCCTAAGAAATATCTTTTTTTAATAATAATTACGTACCTCAGATTACAAAGCAATCGATCAACTAAAAGGGAGTCGAATTTTAGCACGAAGATAGTTCGTGGACATTTGTTTATGCCAGCAAAAAACCTAGCGTTAGTTACTACTGGCATAAACGAATGTCCACGATGTTAAATGTTATACTGATTTATTACATGAACAGCCTTCTCCGGACCCTCTGTCTGTGAGATTCCTTTAAAACATCGCATTAGTTCTTTCCACAATTTCATCATTTTGTCCATGGCTTCTCTTTGCTCGATTATTTCTTGCTGTAACCAAAACACTTATGTACAATCAGTAATACAAATAATCGTCTACAGATTTACAATAATGCAACTAACCTTGACCACTCTCAAGTAATTGCTGCGTCCACTCACAGTGCTAATCTCACCATCAGCGACACTGAGGCCGGAATCCCTTTCCCTTTCAGAATACAAGTCTTTATCTCTATAACCATCATCTTTCGATACGATTGAAACCCTATCAAAGCGATCCTGGTTTCTCCTACACCGACGTTCTTTTGCTGACATATTGCTGCAATTGCGATCGCAATACTTGTCTCTTTGCTGGAGTTCCTCGTACCGCTTATCTCGGTCCCTGTCATCATACCTCCTGTCTTCATACCGTTTTTCTTTATGAACTTCGCTTCCCGCGCTTCTTCGGGTTCGTTCTTCGTCAATATACCCCTCTCTGTGAACATCATAGCTCCTGCTCGTTTTTTGGTCAAAGTATCTTCTCTTTTCTTCATCATAGTTTCTTCTTCTGGCTGATTCTCTGGGATCATCATAGTCCCTATAGTCCCTGGATTCATTTCGCCTGTAGGAGTTATCGAGGATGCTCCTGGTTGGAGCAGCGCGAGGCGTATAATCGCGGTATCTGTCCGCGTTCGTCTGCATTCTAGATCTAGCGACATCGATTTTGCTGTTGCATCTCGTGTCTACTTTGTCATAGGGGGTGTAGCAGCCACATTTGTCTTTAATTTCGGTTTGAATGTGAGAGCGGGACATCCCGACGTTCTCCCGGCTCCGCACTCGTTCGCGACAGTTCTCCTGACTGCGGATCCTAGACGAGGGGATCAGCTCACGAGAGTTCTCGTGACTCCGGAGTTTGACCGGACGTTGGTCAACGTCCTGCATGCTTTGCCTTGAAGTAACCTCGCATTGCAGGGACTTGTGGCTCAAAGAGCGGGGCTATAACATATAATAAAACAAAACGAGTAGGATCATAAGCCAAGTATAGTAGGCGGCAAATAAGTAAAACGTGGAGGGGATATGCGCAGTATGAAAATGATGTTGTTTTTCATACTGGTTCATATCCCCTCCACGTTTTACTTATTTGCCGCCTACTATATATCAGGTATCAATAAGCACAAGTTAAAATCAAATGGTAGTTTTATACTCACAACAACTGGATCGAGGCCCGGAAGTTCAGCCGGCTTGTTCATTGTAACACACTGTGCGCATATTTTGGCAAAAGTTTCGAATAGCGCCTTCTGATCGATTACGGGAGCCGGGGGTTCAATTTTTTGGGGCCTAAGGGAAACAATTACTTACTTTAACAATTATTAGAGGCCCAAGCCCAATAGCAGATCTCTGCGCCAACCTTGTGGGTCGGGGTCGCGCACCCAACTTTGAAAATCCCTGTTAAAATAGCGCCAAGGTTTTCTGCTCCGAACGACAGACTAAGATTTCCTTGCATATTCAGTGCACCCCAGTCCAACCATGCGATGACGGAACACCATAACGATTACTAAGAATAACTGAGAGTATGCTTTAGTTAGCAGTGATGGTACTTGTCGCGGTCCCGGGAGTGGTCGTCGCGGCGGTGCCGGTGGCGGTGGTCGCGCGGCGACGGCGGCGACGCCTCACGCTCACGGCTCGCGCGCTGCTCCTCGTGCCTTCGCGCATGACGTTGTCTAAGCAAGCACACAAGGTAGATTCATAGTACACTGCATTACCGACTAACGGTAACACAATCGCGGTCACCAATCTTTTTGCGCGAAAGGTAAAAGAAGAGGGTAGAAAGATATGGTGGATATGATCGCGAGCGCTTGGGCGTTAGACGATAAGGGCTTAGGTCGGTGCTGGGCCGTGTTGTTCTCACCGAATTATAGCTGAGGTGGTTATTCATATTACACTAGGCCAGCGTGTCCACGGGCAGCACGGGATGCTACATTGCTAAGTAAGCGGATAGTTAAATAATACCTTCTCGTAATATACCCACAAATAGCACTTACTCTCAGTATTTACTACAAAATTATGCTACATAACATCGCAACTAGCGCTTACTTCTTTTTATCCCTTTTAATAGCTTCTTCCAAAAAGGCGTAAACGAAGGAATCGTGATCTTGGGGTAGTGAATCTATAATACCATCGCCCGTCTAAACACAAGAAAAAGACCTGTTAGCGAACGGCGAAAACTTCGACGGAAAATAGAAGCAAATGAACGAAAAAGTTTGCTGCTACGTTATTAAATAATAATAATAACCGTTAATTAACGTAACGTTAATTGTGTGTATGCTCTATTTCTGTGTCTTTCAAAAGAGAATAAATGTCTTCTTTCTTTCTTTCTTTTATTCAACCGATTTACGTGAAAAATGTTAGGTACAGCTCCTTAGTTTTCTCACATAAACCACTGAACCGAATTTGATGGAATTTGGTGTACACATAGGTTACGTACCGGGGAAGGAAAGGGATAGTCTTCATCCCGAAAAACAACATAGTTCCCGTGGGATAGCGATAAGCGAATTCTTAGCGAAAAACGAATTCTGCGCAGACGGAGTCGCGGGCAACAGGTAGGCCCTATTTTATAAAGCTACAAGTAATAATTTACAAGCGGAAGTCTCTATCTAACACATAGGGTCAGAAAGAGACTTCCGCTTGTAAATTGTATCTTTATAAAATATGTCCCTATTATTCAATTTATATTGAATAATAGGGACATAATTAATACCTTCATTACTTAAATAGAGTAGGTATTCAAGGTGCATCTTACTTGTGGCGGGGAACCGGACCGCGGCGTAGACACCAGGCCGGCCTTCAATGCCAACGAAATGCCTTCTCGCCTGCAATTTGACTTTCCTTTATCTTGGTGTTTACTGGAGCGGTCGAGGTGTTAACATATTAGATAGCACGCCCCGTTTACTCATTAATGCACGTCTAGCACGAGTGCGCAAGAGTCGCGCCGCGCGCGTGATAGATTTCCCATCTTTTTCTCACTGTCCTCTCTTGCGCGCTCGCGTGCTAGCCGGGCAGAACACTAGACTGCTCTTAGGTATAGGATGGCACCTACTTGTACCTACCTGGTTTAACTTTATTTATCAGTTATTCCGACCTTTTGACAGTTTGCCGTATTCCTAAAGGAAAGGGATACAGGTATACGTAGGTCTACGTATCTAAGGTCGATATCAGGTAGATTAGAACTATATTCACAGACTCAAGGGTCACGCGCACTTTTAGTTTCAGAGCTGGATAAAGATCTTTTCACTAGCATTATTCGCACAATTTACTTATTTATTGCTCGACCAGAAGTTGAAAGACAAGTTTTCATGGACAGTGCCTAAGAAGAACTCAAGTTTCTTGCTCCAAACGCCAATTGCCTCCCCAGCCCAGGCAAGACTCGTACAAATCTATCCCGCACTTAGTTATGTATATATAATACCTACGAGCAAAGCCTTGTGTGGAATAAGTTCGCTCGCGTCGTAAAGCGTTTTCAATTGTTTGCAAAATATGTATGTATGATAGTTAATAATGGTCTACGAACGTGGAGCGTCGGTGACGCCGCGGAGAGCGCGAGCCACGGCAGGCAGGGCCAGGGGACCGCGACACCGACGGGCTGCTGTCCCTGAACGTAATTAACGTACATTAGTTTAGTACCTCGAAAGGAGCCAATTATGTTAGTATACATCGATATTTTGATGGTACTGCAACGACCGTCGTATTCGTGGTCTGCTTGGGAATTGAAATGTCGGGGTTATTCCCAACTTACCACCGGTAACAAATTGGTGGTAACAGGTGGGAATAACCCAAATGTAGAGGCAAATATTAAGTCATACGCTCACAACTCTGTTTTCAATATAAAGATCTGCCTCTACGCATAAAGAGGGAATAAGTCCATGCCGTGCCGTACTAAGTGGTGCGACTGTAGTGAGCACACGACACACCACACACAAAGTGTGCGAGTCATGATAGATGCAAGGTCCTATCGCACCAACCACATTCTGCTTCTGGTTTACTCGGCTACGATACGGCTATAGTCTGTGGGGAAAGCCACAATAGAGATCCAGAGTCCAGGCAGATGTTATGCCTGGAGATCGAAGTCCGAAGGAGAGTTGGAGGTCGTATTTATGCATCCGCGTTTGAGAAACTTTGCTGGCGTGCTGCAGAGTATTGTAACATTACTGTGGCGCTAGTTGCTCGTGCGTTGCGTCGTACAAGGCCAAAAGCTCCAAACTATGGTCCAAATCTGACTCAAATATTTTCTTTTAGGTGTGACTTTTATTAGAAATGCTTTTCAATGGTTAAATACCTATGTTCATTAACGGAAAGAAAAACTTGGATAAAACAAAAAAGAACATTAGTATGGATATTTAAAGTCGTCTTGAAGTTATGGACATTACATGCTGAGCGGCAACCTTTTTGGTGTGTTTTCATTTTATGGTTATTTTTGTACGGTTTTTGTTTTATATTGCACCAAATAAAACTTTTTCTTTCTTTCTTTCTTCTTTCTAGTTATAGTACGGGACAGTTGGGTAGTTTACGGTTGACAAAATTTAGCTGTCGTTTACTTTAAAAAAATAAATTTTACCTCGTTATAGTTTTGCTATCGCGGATGCCATTATTGTGCGTAGAAGACATGTCCTGAAGGCTTGCCTTTGCAGACACTATGCAGCAATTGTTCCCTTGACAACCCTGGAGCAAGTGTTCTCGACAAATAATCCGCTTAGACATGTATAACTAACATTATATTGTAACAGGAGATAATACTCACGCTGGTGTCGCTTGCTACCGACTTAACCTCGGGGCCCTCGTGCCTCTTTCGGACTCGCTTGCGCTTGGAGGCGTCGAAAACTTTGAACAATTTTTTACTATCGCTCGCCTGACACTCCATCGATAATACTCAAAAGGGTCACGCATGGAGCCAAATCCTGAATTACTTACAAAACACTTTCTATTATCATAACTGGACGGTTGCGTCATATATTTTTGTTTTACTAGGACTAAAAAGTAATTTGAACAAAATTGTTAACCAAACATACACGGATAATTATGGAAGATGACAATAGTGTGATGAGTTGAATAAAGAACAGCAATTTGTCAACGATGTCATCAGACAGGTTCCAAATTCAACAGTCTAAAAAAAAGAAGTAAGTACAGGTAAATTACATTGTGGTTGGAAACTTTAAAACTTTATGGTGACCTAAAGGTAAATTGTGGTTGCGAGCAATGTACGTCCTGGAATTGGCTTAGAATGCGCGACCCAGTAATGCACGCCTGGTAATTTGTGTACTGCATAAAGTCAAAAGGGAGACATGAATTACGGGGCATACATTCTCAAGTCTCATATTCGTGGTCGTGCATTCGAAGTTCATACAAAGGTCTCCGCACCCATGTCCCAACTATGCAATTTTTTTTACATTTATGGTCCGACCATACCGCCCGTATACGCAGTGACTGTTTTCCTCGCAAGCTATTTTGAGTTCCGCATGAAATTTGCACTTTCCCAGGACAAAAATAGAATGGTTACGAGTGCAGGCTACTATTTGCTAAAGATTTACCCATTTATTTAGATGCTTGATAAACCTTGTGTTAAACAAAATCATGCCTCTTACAGCTGCCTCGCCATCAGCACCCGGCTACATCCATGGGCTTGATTCAGTTTTCTAAGGATCAGAATTAGATGATGAATATTATCATATGATCTACGCATATCGCGATCCATATCACGTAATACTGATGCGTATCGCAGCTAATACGGTAGTTTTGAAATCCACGATCCCATATTGAATTGACATACCGTATCACGACAATATTGACCGTCTAACACTGACCACAAATAACCTACGTTCAGTCGGAAAATGCTTGGAATAATAAGGGAATCAATCGGTCTATTTCGGCAAATTACGGACTCTTCCTACCAATTATGTCCATTTAGATATTACTTTGTATAATTCCAGAGTTGTTAGTGATCATGACTCGAGTACTATCACATCGATTATGAGCATAAAACAAATTTGTGCTGTGATTATGGCTATGAAATCAAAAGGAAATGAATTGACGCCTTGTGGCCTCAATGAAATAAAATACCTACCAAATTTAAAAATGCCCGATTTAGAGTAAGCAATTTCAGTAGTGAGCAAATGACGTAAACTTGGGCATTTAAGATGAAAGTAACTCGTAATATTTAAATTCGGAATTGAGGTGTGCAGTATTCTTAAAAATGCCAATTCAAAAAATAAATAAAATTCAGATTCAATTTCAATATATTATAGATTATTGTAATAATTCACATTAAACTTAATTAAAACTTATAGCCCACATAAGCTCCTCACACTCCACTAAGATTTCTTTAATAGACAAAGGCGCAAAGGTACTCGGTATAAAATCTTCATCATAAAACCAATAAACAGATTCAAGTCCCATTTTATTATAAAAATCAAAATTACGAGTTATAATACATCTTTTCTCAATCGAACAGTAGAAATCGATTATAGCACATTGACATTCTTGTAAATAAATCATCGTGGACATAAATAACAAAATCGGATTGTACAGGCTAACACTCGTGTCACCGCGGAGCGGTCGGCGTCGGCGGCGCTCGGCCGTAAACTATATGTACACATACCGACAGGTATACTCAGTCTCATGTCACTCACTCACTGGCTAGTGTTCGTGCGGCTGGCTGCAGTGGTACAGCACGTCGGCCAGCTCGTGCGCCACCTTCTGGTCGAGGATCTGCGACATGACCAGCGAGAGCAGCCGCCGCTCGTGCCGGCGGATCAGCGGGCGGTTCTCCGCGTGCTCGGCCAGCCGCAGCAGCGTGGCGGCGGCGCGGCGCAGCATGTCCAGGCTGGTGCCCATCGCGTCCGGGTTGTCCCGCAGCGCCGCCACGCCGTGCTGGTTGGCCACGCCCAGCGCCGTCTGCTCGGCGCGCTCGATGAACGCCACCAGCTGCGCCACGGCCGGCGCGTGCTGCGCCACGTCGCGCGCCGCGAACCCGCCCGCGCCCGCCAGGTAGTGCAGCAGGTTCACCGCGAACTCGCGCACCACGGGCCGCTCCGGCCGGCACAGGTCGCGCGCCAGCCCCGCGCACAGCGCGCCGATGCGCCCGCGCGGCGGCGTCGCCAGCACCAGGTCCACGTTCGCGTCCGTCACGCACAGCTTGCACAGCGCCTCCAGCGCCAGCCGGCGCGGCGACAGCGGCGAGTGCGGCGCGGCGCACGGCGGCGCGTCGCCCGCCACGGCCGCCGGGCACACGGCCCAGTGCAGCAGCCCGTCCAGCAGCGGCCGCGCCACCGCCTCCGGCTGGTGCGCCAGCTCCACGGCGCCCGCGATGTTGGCGCACGCCACGAGCGCGTCCTCGCGCAGCTGCGCCAGCGCGTCCCACCACCACTCGGGCTCGCCGCGCAGCGAGGAGCAGCACGCGTCCGCGTCGTGCTCGTCCCGCGCGGCGCGCTCGTACGCGCGGGCGCGGGCGGCGCGCGGCGCGTGCTCGTGGTGCAGCAGCAGCAGCTTGCCCGCCAGCGCCAGGAACGCGCCCGAGCGCGAGAACTCCGCCTCGTTGCCCGGCACGAAGGTGAGCCCGCGCAGGATGTTGGAGAGCGCGATGCAGCGCTTGGCGAGCGCGTCGCGGCCCTCGCTGACCAGGTTGAGGCTGGGCTCGTCGCGCGTGTAGCACTCGTCCTCGTAGTCCTCGAGGCGGCGGCGCTTGAGCACGCCGGCGGGGTCCCGCACGGCGAGCGGCACGCGGCGCTCCACCTCCAGCTCCATGGGCTCGGCCTGCAGGTTGTCGTGGTCGGCGCCGGCGGGCGCGGCGGGCGCGCGCGCGGGCTCGGGCGGCGCGGCGGGGGAGGGCGCGCGCGGGGGCGGCGAGGCGGGGGGCGAGGGGGCGCTGCCCGCCGGCATCAGCCGCACGCACGGCAGCGGCAGGAACTCGGCGCGGAAGCACGGCATGAGGTGGTCCGCCTGCTGCCAGGGCTCGAGCGCGTCCAGCCGGTGCTCGGGCGGGTCCACGGGCTCGGGCGCGAACAGGTCGGCGGCGGCGGCGTCCGGCTCGGCGCGGAAGGCGACCGGCGGGCCCTTGCGCCGGCGGCTGGCGAGCGTGTAGTTCTCGCCGGTGAGCACGCGCACGCGCTCGGCGGGGTCGGGCGGCGGCGGGCGCGGCGCGGGGGGCGCGGGCGGCGCGGGGGGCGCGGGCGCGGCGTACCAGGGCGCGGGGGGCGCGGGCGGCGCGTCGAACACGTCCGCCAGGCTGCGGTGGAAGTGCTCCAGCAGCAGGTCCAGCAGGCCGGGCATGTGCTGCAGCCCGAAGTAGCCTATGCAGTTGTCGTCGAACAGCAGGATGTTGAGGATGTCGAGCGCCCAGCAGGTCTCGGCCAGCAGGCCGGACTTGAGCGCCATGACGACGCGCCACGCGTCCACGGGCGCCACGTCGGCCTTGGTCAGCCGCCGCCGCTTCTCGCCGGCCGGCACCTGCCCCTCCACGCACTCCGCGGGGAACGTCATCTCGCGCTTCAGCCCGCCGCCGCTCATGCTCAGCCCGGGACCGGGACCGGGACCCTGCGAACGTAACGACACGAGCTCATTATTCGGGTTACACTCGAAATCAGTCGAGATAACGACCGACGACACGAAACGAGTGCTAATTTTACAGCTTATCATGCGAAAACTTACGGGTGAGGGAACGACACCAGGCGCATAAGGATCTTGCGTCGGCGGCCGCGGTGCGCCACCCCACGCCGATCCAGGTTGACCCTAGAAATTTAAAGAAGGAAACCGTTAGCATCAAATTATTTTCATTTTCTAGGTTTAAAGTGCATTGTCATGTTGGACAAGAAATGATGAAAAAATTTCTTATGACGACCACAGGGAGGTAATCATTAAAGACAGACAGAAGAATAGTAGTAGTAGAAGTACAAAGTCGGCTTCCATGTGTAATAGATGTGTTCACTTCGAAAATGATCTCGTGGAGGGATCGAAACGTGTACGAATAGTAGCGGAGTAGCAAGGTAAATATTACTTGTTTATTGAAATGGACCTCCGCAAAGTAACGCTTGATTCAATGAAACTATTTTTATTAACATTTTTGAAATTTTCACATACAGAAATTGTGATCGTCTTCGTTTCTTTAATTTTTCGTCAGAGTTAATAAATTCATCTATCTCGATTGACACTCATTCCACGTTCCAACCGTGCGGAGACAGGACGGATGATGCGTAGCGCGCGATCACTCTGGTCTCGATCGAACGAGACGGCTCGCCGGTA
The DNA here is from genome assembly GCA_963854515.1 of Pandemis heparana. NCBI lineage: Eukaryota > Metazoa > Arthropoda > Insecta > Lepidoptera > Tortricidae > Pandemis > Pandemis heparana. The sequence continues at coordinate 8,851,276 of OY978026.1, read as the reverse complement.
AGCCGTTTCTGTTTCGATTTAGAGTTTCGTGTCAAACAAATGTCGCGTCACGCGGCCGCTTCTCCTCGGTGGGCTACGAGCAGACATCGGGTGAGGCTCGTTACCTGCTGGTAGGGCTGGTGCGGCCAGGCGGGCGGCGCGGGCGGCGGGCGCCAGGGCTGCGCGGGCGCGGGCGGCGCGCGCGGGAAGGCCTGCCCCCAGGCGGCGCCGAAGCGCGCGCCCGCCTGCGCCGCCGGGCCCGCGCCGCCCGCGCCCGCCGCCGCGCCCGCGCCGCCGCCCAGGTAGCCGTCCGCCTTGGCGAAGTCCGGGTGCCGCCGCGGCGCGCCCGCCGCGCCCGCCGCGCCCGCGCCCGCGCCCGCGCCCGCCGCCGGACCCATGCCCTTGCCTCCGCCGTACTGTGGGATCGAACGAGACGGTCAGCGTCGACTCCGGAACGAGCGAGAGAAGAAGCGCTCGACGCGGCTGAATACTTTTGAAAGGTAGCGCGACGAAAATTGGGTACCGGACGGCGTTCACCCGGTAGATAGGTTCTTTCAAAAATATTCAGAACGACGGGACCGCTTTCGAGGCGGCCGTTTAGAATACCGGAAGATTTCGTCCCGCGACCCGTGGGCGTTCATAAGAACGGCCGCTTCGAATGTGATCCATGATATTTCAAAAAGCTATAAAAGGTGTTATTACTCTGGCCGTGATACCGAAATGTGAACGTTTAATAGAAAATAAAAATGGCAACGAATGAGATCGGCCGAACGCGACCGGGGCGCGATCGCTCGCTCGCGGAGGCGTTCGACCGAGCCGCGTCGCAATATACAAAGCTACGACTCCGTTAAACTTACGACTATAGCTAAGCTGACATGATCCGTGTAAATGCATGCAAAATGATTTAGTGACCAAAGATTTATCGTAAAAGCCACCACCACACACTCTAAACCTTTACTTCCATGTTTTTATTACGTTTTGGTTAAAATTTGGAAACAGCTCACTGACGGGTTTTGGCCGCTGATGCTTCCACAGACCGGAAAGCCAATTAATAGCACCGCAAGCCGAATTTAGTCAAACGAAAAGAAGAACAACTTTACAGTGAACAGGCTCGAGGTATCCGTCAAGCTAGCTAGTGGTATTAATCGAATAAAAAAATGAAGCCAAAACCACGGATGAGATTATGCCTCGCGTCGTCGCGTAAAGTATTTCCGTCCGATCACAAGAAACGAGACGGCAATATTTTACGCGCGCAAACGTGTCTGAAGCGAGCTCTTTAACGTCACAAGAGCGTATGCGTGTAGCTCTGAGGACGTAAAAGGGTGTTCTCGTATCAGACGTGGTCTGCGTGCGTTGCGGGTGTTTGTGGCCGTGCGGTGAGAATGAGCCCGGGTCGCCAATGGTCGGGAAGCGTGTTCGAGTGCGTGGTACAAACGGTCCGTACGTAGGGTCTCTGGCTGGGCGGCAGCGGCGCCACGAGCTGCCGCGCGAGCTGCGAGCTCATGAGACTACCGGCGCCCGCGCCGCCTGACATCTAACAACACAGACCACCCTCACTTGCTGCACTCTCGTCGCTGGTCGCTCATCACTCCTCATGCCCGTACAATGCGACACTTCCCAATTTTGCAAAAAGAACTACATAATCATTTTTTAGAAGTTTTTTGGACCCAAATTAACAATTCAAACGACAAAACATACTATTTGTATTAAAAATACGTCTAAGCGTCGCATTGTACTAGCACAACATTAACTGACAATACATGTGATAAGCGCGCCTCCATGTTGATATAATTCGTACTTTTAAATTGTAACAAAATGATCAATACACAAATGAACAGACGTACGATATTCAGGTTTAATTTGTCTTATCGTGTAAACAAACATGACGACATAGATAGACAGAGAACATCAAGCGAAGAAAGAGAGCGAATGCCATTGAAATAAACATATAAATCCATACAGAACTATCCTCTATTTAAGCTCTCATCCACGAAGCAGTAAACCAGTGGAGTGATAAAAGACGCATTTGTTCCTTAAAACCGTTTCGCCAGTTTAGTGAAGACTGCGGGGGGTAGACAAAGCCTCTCATTGGCTGACTCAAGGCCATCCCAATGTCAACAAAGAATTTAGTGATGTGCCATTCGCGTTTTGGACTTTTATCGATAAAACATTTACTTTTTACCTTTTAGTGTGTAATTTCCCCATTTACCTCTTATTATTTTTAACCGACTTCAATAAAAGGAGGTTCTTTCTATGTTAGACTGTACGTTTTTTGATGTAGGTATGTTCACTAGAGATGTGCCGACTAGTCGGTAAAGCCGACTATTTTGCAACTAACATAATCGGCGATTATCCGGCAAAGAGAGCCCAGTATCCGGCTTCTTACTTTGTATATCATCATCGTCATCATCCCGGCCTATACACCGTGTATTTGTTGATTTACGATAACTTTGGCATATTATCCATAGATTTTTAAATATTGCAAAAAAATTGCGTTCCAAATCGCTATAGCCATGTCATAGCCAAACCATACGATTACTATAGCGATTTCGAACGCAGCCCGTGAACCGATTCGTAAAATGGGACGTTACCAAACTTAATAGCATGGCTTGTAGAAGACAATAAAGACGGCTATGTATGTAGAAGGAATTGGATTAAATAACAACAAATATAAAAAATATTTATAAAGGCAACACTTTTAATGAACAATACAATAACAGTATTATTAGTGTCAGCCGAAGTCATAATCGGCATCGGAACATATTTAACGTTACATAGTAGTACTATTGATTTTTAAAATGAATTAATTTTGACAAAGTTTTACGAATGAACTTCTTAGGATCTTTATAATTTTTGGTAAAATATGACAACCTCGCATCGACGTATTTCTTTATAACACACCTAGTCAGCTCAATTATGTGATTTTCGGTTTCAACTTCAAATTGATGAAAATGCATGTCAGGAAACAAATTGTACCCTATAAACGACTTTAACACAGTTCTTTCGAAGAAATCTGAATTATATTTTGGTGGCAATACTTTTGATCCATTTTCATTTATAGCTCTTTTAATATTGATTTCACACCGGCGACAAATTTCTAGGACTGTATTTGAACCGTAAAAAAGTTTTTTTTGAACGTCTTTTTGATGTGCTAAACTTTTAGTATTTGTGTCGCCTATTAATGCACCAATACATGTTTGACACTTAATTTTTTTAATTGTATGTGTATGCAAAATTTCATCTCAATTGGTAACCGGGAAGTGGATCAAATCTAACTTGCAAGGTTTGATTACAGACAAACATCGGGACAGGTGAAACTAAAAAAAAGCTTGCAATATTATTATTAACTAGGGGAAAGTGGTCACCATTATCGTTGAAAAATGGCTATAACATTTTGACATAATAGTTTCGGACTTTTTTGTAACAAACTACAATTATATTTGTTACACTTTACACTTATGTACATAAACTAGCTAAATTTGACAATTAAATAAAAAATAACAAATGAAATCTATAAAGTCTACGAATGGTGACCACTTTCCCATACTCTGACTAAACCCTAATCATTATTTTATTTAACTATTCCACTGCGTAATCCTGCAGCTTGTTACTTAAGATTCCTCGATAGTAATTATTAAAAGCGGGTGGGACATCACTAACTTACACGTGCCGCACTAAAGCGGGATGGCTATATGTATTTAAGCCTGGGAGTGACAGAGACGGCTAAAAACGAAGGTATTTAATTTATTAAATAAGTTTTTCGAATTTATAAATGAAAATGTACATACCTGTGGAATGTAACGCCATCAGTGGAATAGTTCGATGTTTTACTATTTTTACCGCACCACTTGATGGCGCAGAACGGCATATTTTATATTTTTTTTTATTATTTTCGAGCGATCGTTCCTAGCGTAGTACGGAATTGGAACTAACGAAGATTTGAGTGGGGCGAGCCTGTATTAGCTCTGTCGGAGCTAATGTTTGGCGGTACGGATTCCCCCCGCATGAGCAGTCTAGTGGTTATATTGTCTTTGCTCTCATCATTCTGATACTCAAGCTGTCCCATCGTGTCAACTTGGATATTCATAATGTCAAATGTGTCCACTCCAATTCATTCACATACATTACGATTTTAAGGAAAATCTCATTTAATGAGTGTTTGTTTTTTTTGGTGCCGTGCTTTTATAAGAAAGTGAATACATTTCAATAGTTTATCATGAAACTCAGTTTGTTTAAACGATAATACAATTAAGCCGGAATGTAACTCAGGCAATGTATCTTGAAAACGAATAAGGGTAATGAGTAATGCCCAACTTTTAACTTAAATGTAGTAAACTTCAAATACCGATTCTCCAGAAAATGGGTATGAATTAGACTAAACTAGAGAATAGACTAGAATTAGAGCCGATTATAGAGACATGACTCTATGAAACGTATATATACCACGTGTATCGTGAGCATCTGTGTAATTATTATCCACGCGAAAACGTATATCAATCTCATAAATACATAATCTAGGGCGCATTAATTAGGCCAAACCGCTGAAAGATACTTAAAAAACGCAAACGACATAAACATAGATCATTTATTTGTAACTATTTATAATCCAGATTTGTGTTTGATATTTTTAAGTCTTTGGCTGATAAACGTAAAATAATTTCCCTGTAAAAATAATAACTCATGCTAGTATTCAAGTTCAAAATACTTTAAAGGCAAAAAGGTTTCAAATTCATGCCACGGCTAAAAGGACAGACTTATAGCGTAGATTCTACTAGAAGATAATAGACGCAGGCATGAACTATGTCGAGGGACGTTTAAGTCTCACTTACAAGTCAAGAGTTACAGTAACACTCAAGTTTAATGTTTCAAATAAACATAAAACTTATGTGTTACAATAAAAAACTTGCAGATACAAATCAGGCACAATATTTCATATACAATCAGGTACTCCTGTCATGCTAGTCATGCGGGCCGCAGTCAGGCCGATTGATAATACTACAATAACATTCCATTTCAACCTAATTAACACTTAAACGAACGATCAATCCATTAAATTCAAAGTCGGATTTACACCAAATTCAGATAAGTATATTACCTAGGTTCCAAAAAAAAAACCGTGACCATCATTTAGAACCAAACTTGTTCGAGCTTGATTACTTTGTTGAGTGACAGCGCTTTCACAACAGGCCCCTATTTCACCAACATGACAATTGTCAGTGACATGTGACAATTCTGTTTACATTACAAAATCGACGAGAATCTACGTCGGTTGGCTTCATATTGCATACGCATTGCATTTCGTATTGTCACTGGTCACCGACCATTGTCGAGTTCGAATGGTCTACAATAAGAGAGAATTGCATTTTTAGATAATGACGAACCGTAGCAACCGTAACATTTATGAAACTGACTCGGTCGACAGTGAGACAATAAAACTGCATCAGCAATTGTATCTGTAACTGTCAGGACAGGGCCGTTCAGTCCTGAAACGAATGACGCGGGCGGGTCGCAATAGTGCTCGTCAATATCATGGGATCCAATAGATCGGCCAAACTATGTGAGAGCGTAGCCACATACATAATCAGACAATTACTCCATCTTTCATAAAATCTTATTCGCTAGCTCAATTATTTTTCGGCCACGTCTCATGAAAGCGAATGTCAAAGTAACCTAAGCTTAAAAATCGTAATGATTTATGAACAAGGGGATCAGTAAGAAACGTGTCCGCGTTAATATGTTACTCGGTGAGATCAGTGTGTGTGCGGGGGGTGGGTTACCTCGTGCGGCGGCTGCGCGGGCTGCTGCGGGGGGTGCGGCGGGTGCGGCGGGTGCGGGGGGTGCGGGTGCGGCGGGCGGTAGTAGTCGGGGTAGGGCTGCGCGGGCGGCGGCGTGCCGGCCGGCGCGGGCGCGCCGCCGCGGTAGCCGCCGTAGCTGCCGTAGCGGTACTCGCCGCCGGCGCCGTATCCTCTGCGGAACGATTGTACCGGTCAATTATGATAATATCACTGCGTCTACACAATCGCGGCGGGAGGATTTACACAAACTCTACTGATCATTTTATCGATCGAAAGATACATTTGAAGTGATCGGGGAACACCCGAGCGCTAGATGACAAGAAACACATCAGGATCTCGTCTCTCGAAAGATCTTACGTACGTTCGTACGCATTTTAAAACTACAACCCCCCTGATTGGAATGTTTTCGCTATGTCCTAGTAAAAGAAGGTACCTTCAATGTGCGTACACCTGAGCGTACAATTTTGCGTCGGCACTGCGAACGCACTAATTGGAAATCCCAGTGCTGAGCTGTTTTAACCATTTTTTATGATACTCTTAGTTATTAATTATGCACTACACTTTATTTTTCTTTATAAAAGATTATAGAAGTTACCTGTCTCCTTCAGGGCCATAAGGAGGATAAACAGGCCTCGTCGCCTGATACGGAGGCCCATAGTCGTACCCGTAACCTGGCTGGTAACCTGCAAGTCAAAACCGAGCCCTCTTAGCATATCGTCGATGTATAAACACAAACAATAATTGTCTATCATGCTCCATGTAGGTGATGTTAAAATGTTATTCATCCCATGCGGAAGTATCAAAGCTCGAGAAAGGTGTGATAAGAACTAACATTGACAATTAAACTAGCAAAAGAAACAGACGATAACAAGCCAAAAGCGAACGGAACTATTGTTCTAATCCAAAACATATTCTCTGTGCACTTGAAACCAGTGTTTATTAAGTTGACAGTAATTTGTATACCCTTTTAAAAATACAATCAACAAACCACCAATCAAAAGTTGATGACTATAATTAATATTCATATTTCTAAGTACACCGTGACTTATGTGAATATCGCGATAACATAAACATTGTTACCTAAACCCCGTATAGAATGACTGCTGAGTTGCAGGGTGTCAGTTACCGGGCGATACTGTGTGAGTGAAGTGGTGTGTGTGATCGTGTGAAGTTGGGTGATCATTCAGATGTTTCAACCGCCATTTAGCCGTGCTCAAAACATAGCGTGGACGACGACTAGCATACAATACATCGTAACATTTGTGCAGTTAACCAAAGAAATGCTTTACCAGTATAAATATATTAGTAAAATTACTGCACTTACGTAGAGAAATATAATTAGTCTCACGCTCGGACACGCTAAACACTGCATATTACTGCGCGCTGGGATTGGAATGCTCAAGTCAAGCAACCATTGCTATTTAGACGCCTTAGGATTACGTGTAAGATCCTCTCCAAAAAAATCTAAATGCTTGAAAATAATGTTGCTCTGCTATTTAAATCACGGAGCAACAGTAATCGTTGCGCGGTATGACGGTAAAGCATTAGTTTAGTTTGGTGGCGTGACAGAAGGTATCAGTTTGTATGCGGTCGGCATCCCAGCATGGTCGGCACTCGGCACTCGCCAGCAAGGTGTCGGTGGTTACCTGGGGCTCGGCGCGGCCCCGGGGGCTCGTCGAACGGGTTGGAGGCGGCGAGGTTGTCGCCCGCCGGCCCGCCGCCTACAACCACACGTCTCTTGTACCAGGACCACACAACCGAGCCAGGACTGCCCCAGAGGAAAACTACCCACGGTCCACGCTTACAGAGCGCGCGGCGCCCTCGCGTTGCGGATAAGTTAGCGGCATGTTAACCCATTTGTTGCGGCGCACTTTTCACTTGATTATCTGAGCACGGTTGATTTATCATCCGCATTGAATGGGTTAAAAATACATAAAGGCCGTCTTCGCGGGTCCCAGAATTTATTAAGAAAGAAGATAACTCGTAATCGTAGGTATATGGGATCTGAGCGATTTTTACATCTAAAACGGTTTTATTGAAACGGCAGTTAATGACAGTATAAACAGTAGGATTCCTCTAAGACTAGTCGTACGGTTAGGGTTAGTGAGAAGCGATCACATGAGCCAAAATGGTTGGTTAGCTGTGATTATCTGGTTGTTATTAGAAATCGAGTTAGTATAAAATATTGCGTAAATAAAGAAAACAAGCACCGCACGCTTCAAGTCGTGTTCTTTCGAGCGTCCGGTCTCATCTAAGGCCAGGGTCGCGAAAAGAGGAGCCTAAAAACAGCCTTGAGGTTTAAATTATGAAACATTTGCCTGATCAAACGGCAACAAAAAAAAAGTTAGAAATGCTGCTTAAATGTACTCTTTTCGTGATGAATTCTATTGAGCTTAAAAGAAAATACGATTTAGTGCGTTCATGTCACAAGGTGCCGCTATGAATCTATTGCTTTATACACCACAGCAGTTATCGACAAGACTATGTTTGCATTCGTGAGTCAATTTCAAACTTGTTCGAGCTCCAACTGGGTGACAGAGTTGAAATCGAATCACACTTTGAGCTAGTAGTACCACTACCGACGCAAAGTATCCAGAGTGCAAGGTGTTGGGAAAGGCAGGTCGAGGTACATGGGATCCTCAGGGGGGGGTATGGTGTAGACATACCTTGTGACTGGTTGGGCTGCGGCGGGTACCCGCCGTACTGCGCGGGGTAGCCGTCCATGGGCGCGCCCTGCGCCGGCGCACCCGCGCCTGGGAATGATTCTTGCGAGTTTGACGACCCTGCTGGTGATAATTAATAATAATAATAGAGACGTTTACAAAATAATGTACATAGTTAAGGGCTTAATAACAACAAAAATTAAATGATTCTTTTGTGTTACGACCGTTTCACCTTTATTCCATTGCAATAAGGGTGAAAATGTCGTAACACAAAGGAATCAATTAACTTTAGTTTTTATTAAGGCCCTTAACTATGTATATGTGTTTTGAAAACGACTCCATAAATAAATACCACAGGACATTTTAACACCAATTAACCTAGCTCTTATAGTAGCTACTAACCAAAGCTTGGACTATGGGTAGTACTCAATAGATAAATACATATTAAACACCCATGACACGAGAACAAACATTCGTATTATTTATACACAATATCTGCTTCGTCCGGGAATAGAACCCGGTACCTCAAACTTCATAGTCAGGTTCCCTAACCACTAGGCTATACTGGCCGGCTGGCTGTACGGCCTAAGTAGTTCAAAGGTTAGTATGGAAATGTAATGCGACTGTGTGAATGCCATGTCAGAACCTATGAATCAGGAAGCTCTGTAATGTGATACCTAGACTACGGCTACACGTCGTGTGTATTCTAAACGCACGGGTACGGTAGGTACGGCGTTATACAGCTTAAAATATCAACTCATCGAAATCATTGCTTGTAAAATGATAATTCTTGGCTTTAAACATAAGTATAAAGTTGTTTTACAGTTGGCTTTATTATACCTATTCCTGAAGCTAAACCATGTATCAGTAACAAATATTTCGTGCGGTTAGATCTACCCGCAAGAAATATAACACTTCCTTATTGTTTTAAAACTGATAAGAACGACTAAGATTTATCGCGAAGTTTAACGGCGCATCCTCAGAGCAAACTATCAAATGCGGAACCATACAATTATTTACTTGTTTAAGGTCTTATAATTATGGTTATGATTCTATTGGGAAGACCGTGCGGCCTAACGAAACAGAAAAGTTTGGAAACAACATAATTGTTAAAAACCTTTGTAACCATACCATGGTACTTCACTTTTGCGCTCTATCAAACCTTCACAAGTATTTACGTTAAATTTATAGTTAATTCGTTGCTATACTAAAAAGGTTTAGCTAATTAACTAAATGTAAACAAACAATTAATCAATCTAACATCAACTAATTATGATTATGAGATAACAATGTAATTTCTTAATTAATTCGTAAAGTGTAGATTTCGATTTTTAACACAAAAACATGCCAAGATAGTTTTTTTTTACACATTTAGTTAATTACCTTTCTAAAAGTTACACATAAATGAAACCAGTTAGTATCAGTTGGCAACTCACCCGTGCTAGGCGTGCTGTTGGACTTGCCGCTCTTCTTCTTGGTGGAAGCCTCGACCTGGTTGATGATGGGCTGCGGGTCAATGCCCCCGCGATCGAAGTGGCACTCGTAAGCGAGCAGGTTCTTCGTGTAGTGCTTCCGCAGCGTGTAGGCGGCCGACGACGAGGCGCCAATGCCGAGCAGCCCCGCTATGTCCTTCCAGGTCTTATTCTTCGTCACCTGAAAACGCAAACGCACCGCAATCAGTCGGAGAGAGCTAATTGCGAGTCTGCGTCGTAAAACGCCTGCTACGATTTTATTGTCGTCGCATTCCGGTATTTGCTAGCGGTGAAGAAGCGCTGTTTAGAAGTTTGTACAACAACGAAACGAAAGTACGCCGGTCGCCGGTGTTTTTATTAATCGCGTGTACACGAGGAGACGTTAACGCGAACATAAAGTGCGGAGGTTTAGAGCGGCGGGTGGAAAAGACGATAAGTTGGAATGTTAACGAGTGGAGAGCTCACCATGCCGTCTATTTTCCTATTAATCGCGTGGACGAGCGTCCGGCGCCGCCGCCTGCCCGCGCGCGTCTGCCGTGCAACATTGTTCGGCCTTTGCGAACGCTCCAATGATAAAAATTTATTAACTATCGTTAAAGCCCCGGCGAGTTTATGGTACCTATTTCCATAAAGCCGGTACATGCACTAACATAAATCCTGAGCGGAGCCCATTAGACTTGGTTGCATCACGAGCGCTGATCGTAAGTTTTACTGGCAGCGTTTAAGTGATATTCTCGAGTGCAAATGTTTACGTTTTCAACTGTAAAGCAAATTCAATTACATAACCTAGGCAGGCATTACTGGCCATATACGGAGATGCTATAATAATAGTAACACTGTGCTTTTAGCTATCTTTTAATTTATTTTTAAAGCGATTTTATGTTTTTAATTAATAAATAGCTACCTACCTATCATATGAAAGACAAAAATATAATGTACCGGCAAATTATAAATTTCATATCCGTTTAACCCTTCTGGTTAGAAATTATACAAAACGAATATAAAATTTATAATGTGTGAGCATGGGTGGTTGTACTAACTTGCTTGTTTGCCACCATATAAAAGAAAAAACAAAGCCAGGTGATGTGAAATCAGCGCAATCTGGAAATAACGCATGGCACCGACATTCAACGAGATAAGTTTTTACGAGTTTTACTAATTAACAGCACAAATCAATCAAGTTTGAGGCAGAGATTTGCCATACACGTCTATGGCAAATGGGTCACAAAACCGCAGGCATGCCGAGCCGTTGTTGATGCGGCGAGGGGGCGGCTAAATTGTGATGTTAAAATTGTACGATATCAAAATATTGGTATGAAAGTGCATCAATTGAATGTGCAAGAGGATCTAAATCGGACTGAGTTGACTACCCAAAAAGGTTGTTTAACTATTGTGTATATGTGCCAATACAGAAACTGCCAACTATTTGCCATGACACCTTCGGCTTCGCGAATTGAGGCACAAAGTTAATTTAATATTAAATGTCTCCAAGTGTAGCATTCAGAGATGTCTATTATTTGCAATAGATAAGTTTGTATATGTTTTAGACTAAAAAATATCAAGTTTTGCCTGAAATAAAATAAAATGATTGGATAAGTAGACCAGCGATCGCATATACCTATATACTTAAAGGCTGAATCACGCTAAGACGCAATACAAACTGCCTATGAGCCCGCGGAAAAATAAAATAAAGTTCTTTCTCAGCGAGGTCTGCGATTTGCATTGTCTTTAGGGCTTAGGCCGCATCCAGAGTACTACGAGGAGAGGTGTAAGGAACAAATCCACCAAGAGGATTGCTTCATTTTTCTGCTGTCCTGTTGGTAGATTCGGCATTGGAGCCCGATTTTTGAAAGCACATCACTAGGTGGTATAAATCGGTATATCTGTGCATTGCTACAAAAACTAGTCAACTAGGTTAATTAATTAGAGCTGTAGTATTCTACAAATCTCGTATTTCAAATTTTTCACCACTTCCGAGTGGCATTCTCACAGATGTGATTTCAAAATCGCCCCCCTGGTATTGCGTAGCGGCAATAGTAATAGTAACGTACTTCGACGAAGCCTCCGCGGTCGCGCACGAGCAGATAGAGCCGGTAGAGGTCGAGCGGCTGCTTGGAGATGGTGGGGCAGGCGGCGATGGGCGTGCGGCGGTCCTCCATGAACGCCAGCAGCCGCTCCACCCAGCCGCGCCGCTCCGGCGCGTCGTCCATCTCGTACAGCTTGCCCAGCGAGTCCGACTTCTGGCGCAGGGACGTCTCATCATACACCCGACACCACACAAGAGACAAGCCGCCGTACAAGGGAATCGGGAACGATTCAGTTTGAACCGCTCGAGTTATCGTCATTCGTCGACGACTATATTATACAGTCAAGAGCGACATGGGTTTCAGAATCTAATTAGATGGTTTTTTGTTTGATTCATGATACCACTTTTTGTTAACTCAAAAAATAAATCAAATTAATTTTAAGCATAGAGATGAAAGATTTTGTAATGTTTTTTACTTACTAAAATCTATTTAGACAATAATAGTCCGTCAAAAAATCATAACTCGACCGATTCAATCAGGCGATGAATTTCATCCAATTCTCCGTATACGGACGATGTGTGCCCTTATAGAGTGAAAGATAACATGATTGTATTCACTCGATTGAAAGACAAATTCCAAGTGTATAAATTCATATTAAGTAGTATTTTTCTTTATTAAAAAACATGTTCACAGAATCGAAATTGGATCCACAAATTTAGCCTTTCAACCGACGATATTGCGCACTTTCTAGGCGAAAATCGGAAGAATCATTAATGTCTACACAACCAAATAATATGTAAGTAACGTGCGTTCCTGCAAATGATTCTTACTATTTCAGCACATCAAGATTCATGTTTGGCATGCAAAACTTTTAATTTAAAATAATATATAAGAACTAAACACTTTAAGAAGGCATTCTAAACTTTACAATCGTATTCATTTACTTAGGTACTTCTACTAAAAACATTAGCTATTACTGATTATGTTCCCATCTTTCATCCCAAAAAATAATCGATACTTTCCAATTTACTGATAACTGTCAGAATTTAAGTACAATAAACATGTACTTATATTAATCAATAAATCATTCAATTATTAATTGCGAATGAATGTACGTAATTTAGTTGACTCAAATATGTAAAACTAGTCTTGTTCACGTATTCTTTAGAAGGAATCAGTGCCGCCACCCGCAAACATGAGTGTAACTAAAACAACGAGGAAAGCCTTTGCGGTCGGCTTATGACAACCGCGCGACTTGCTTTCCGTTATTTTGATCGGGTACAATGTAACAAGGTTGAGTCACGCATCTAATTAAAAGTAAACTTATAATTATTACGGAAAATATAAACAATGTTAACATGCGGTCTTATTTGGATCATAAATAATCAAACCAGGTACTTCATCTAATTAGGTAACGCGTGAAAAAGTAGCGACGCGTTAATTGTCGGTACACAAGTTCTGGAGAATGATCGATTTATGCCATCGAGTAAACGTTGAACAACCTTGTAACACTGGAAAAAGTTAAAGAAAATCTCCCTTATGTCGAAATACCAAATTATTTGTTGTGGTGTCAAAGATAACGAACTACTCTTTATCAAAACTATCACACAACTAATTAAGTAAACAACAAACATACACGTTATCATCACACATGAAGAAAATAGGTAGCAGAATCATTTACTTACTTTGTCATAAGTTTAGCAAATTCAGAAAGACAGATCCATAACAATACAAACCACCTAGCAACACAGCACTTGTTTTAAGTATTTATTCTTTTTAATAGAACTAAAAACCAATTACCAGGTAGTTTCTGTGAGTTTACCAAGTTATGGTAAAAGTTCAAGGGAATAAAAACAACACAGTGTATGGTGTGTACCGGCCAAAAATATATCAACTTCATGTTTTTATTACGTATCAAATTTATCAAACTATTAATGGAAGTAATATGGATAACTCCCGTTTTTTGGCATATTTACAGAGTTTGTCTTAGTGTCAGCTTGGTGCAAGGTATATTACCTACATTACGACTACATATTTCATTTTGGGCAACAAGAGTTAGACTGAAAAGTGCTACAGGTGATATATTTTTGTCCGGTAGTTTATTCAGAAGTTCTCAATTAAAAACTACTCTGTTTTCCCCATTTAAAATATTATCATCATAAACCAATTGAAGTGGCAGTTAAATTTTCCTAAAACTAAATAAAATGCCAACACCAGAAAGAAAAGGAACAGCAGAAAGCAGAAACAATATTGACATTGACATACGATGAGAATAGGCACTTTAAAACAATGCCTAATCATGCATATTCAGTAACACAGAATCTTCGGAGTTAGTTGAAATATATGCTCAAGGTGACAAAAATATAAGCGTTGGAAAAGAACGCCTCTGAAAGATGTCGAGTCTACCATGCAGTTGCTAATACAAGCTAGCTACACTACAAGTGCTGACACTTGAGTTCTACTCATGCTTAATGATCTTTGACTTGATATAAACCTTTGATCTGAAGGACTCCGGCTGTATGTGACTGTTAAACACCTGAAATATATGATAGATTGGAATATTTTGCACACGGTCGAAGTCTCGTTAAATTTAAGTTAATAATAAGTAGGTAATATTGAATATTCTGAATTTATTGCAGGCGGCCCTGATTCTAAGCTTAATAAGTATGAGTGATAAGTGGTAGGTACCGCTGCGAAATAGTAACTGAAACACTGAACATAAATCCCAAAACGTCACATTTACGCAATATACGTACACAACTGACGTACAGAATAAATTTGTGACAAACAATGCGTTTTAAACAGATACCACGAAAAAACAATATCATGCATTTTAACAGTTTTTACTCGATTACCATACCTTAATTTAATATTGTTTTAGATTTTTTTTGACATCGATTTCTCGCGTGACCAATCATGCATGCATGTATGTATGAAATCAACTGATACCCCTACGAAGCGGTATCATACAGTGCTAACAAATGTCTCAAAAGTATGATGAACCTTCTGATGTCACCAATGTTCGCCTAAATGTCACATCACATTGCAATTCATCATGTAAAAAATAAAGAGCGTTTTCACATAAGGCGTGGTCGGGAGCCGGAGTAATGTAAACATACAAAATGTGACAGCAGCAGAGTGCAGTACACTCTACAAGTGCCGGCACGTAAGTCCAGCGATGACCGTTGATGCGCAGTAGTCGAAAATAAGGTATCGCGGGTGTCGCGGGCGGGCGTACACCACGTTAGACTTACGTGCCGCCACCTGTACCGCCTGATGTGAGAGCGCTCTATCCCAGTAGTGAGTGTGGTGTCCCAGTGGTGGGCTGATGATACTCACGGGACTAGAGGGCGGGCGCGGCCACGAGGAGGGCGACGCGTCATAGTCGTCGTGCGCGGACGAGTGGCTGCCGGCGCCCGGCGAAGGCGACGGCGCGGCGCTGCCCGGCCCGAAGTCTTTCCGGCCCTTCGGCGTACTGCACGGCTCCTCGCCGGACGCTGGAAACGGATACACGGTTGTATTATAAATAAATCTTTCATATAGAATATCACATATAAACCAGTGCCTACGCCAAATCTTGGGATTAGATTGTCAAAGCGGACCCCAGGTACACTGAGCGGTGGCAAACGCCGGGAAAAACGCTAGGGTGATGATGATATAGAAAATCACATATTACTTATCCAGCTTGACTGAAAGATTCACCACCTTATTTATAAACGCTCTGTAGGCTTCTGCTAACTTAGCAGTCGTCTGTCTTTGTCTGTCACTTTGACATTTACCTTTCACAGGCAAGGTAAAACGATTGCTAAGTTAACAGAAGCCTATAGAGCGTTTATGAATAAGGGGGACAGTCTCCGGCAACTCATTATGACGGGCAGTTTGCTGGAAAGAGACAAGTAGGTCATCGAAAAGTCTCGGGTGAGAAATATTCGGGAGCGGACCGGCTTCGCGAGTGCTGCTCATTTCTTTCGACTAGCAAAAGACGGTGAATATCCGTAGCTTTCTGCCTTTTGCTAATAAGAGAGGCGTATTAAGAAGAAGCCTGTCGGGTTTCGCTAGAGAAACCTAAAGCAATTGACAACATTTCATTTTTATAACACCTGAAAATGTATATATAGTTCGAAAGCATTTTGCCTCCTGATAACTGCAATATGTTTATACAATTTTAATATCGCTTATTATAAAAAAAAAAATATGTCATCATTTTACCAAAACTACCACATGATAGGTGAAACGCCTTTGCTTTTTTCACGAGAAAAAATAAGCGATCATAATTTTGTATTTTTGACAACTTCAAAGTACAAGGGGGGCAATTCTGAAATTCTATTTTCGAAGTTCGTTGCATACCTTCTCTCTCACTCTCAAGATAATGACTATTAGTATGAGCGGAACAGCACGAAGCGAACCTCGAAAATAGAATATTGGAGAATAGGGCCTGACATTGACAATTTGAAATTGACGTCAGTTTTTTTTTCTATACAGAAAAGACAAAGGGATAAGTGTGTATTCTGTAATAGTATCGGAGTTACGCCCTTTTAGAATAAGCACAAATGAATAAATTAATTATAAATTAAATACAAGCCCTAGCGAAAAAATTAAACTGTCAGCATGTTCATCTTTTCAAACAAAATACAGAGAACCATTAAAATTATAGGCTCAGAAATATGAAATGTTGTCAATTCCCAAGTCTCAGTCAATCTAGAGAGCGAATCACAATGCACTCTTAGCGATAGTCCAGTTAAAAAAATATCTAAAGAAAGAAAGAAAGGATAAGTTTATTTATGACAATTACAGTAGTTAAAACAGAAACATTATTTAAAGCTACATAAAAATTGACATAAAAAGATCCCAACCCAGCATTTGCTGGCCTTACAGCCAACGCTGGTCTCGCTCGCGATATGAGCCGGGCTAGGAGTGCATTACCTGCGGAGGCGTTGCTGAGCGTGCTCTGCTGGCTGCCCTCGTCGAGCGGCGCGCCGTCGGGCCCGGTGGTGACGAGCGCGGTGGCGGGCGGCGCGGGCCCGTTGTCGTGCGCGTCGCCCGGCGCCGTCGGCGGCGGCATCGCGCCCTCCATGCCCGGCCCGCCCGGCGGACCCATGTGCCGCGGCTGGAAACGATATACCCGTAACACGACTGGCCGGTATGTATACTCACGAGCAAAAATAACGGTTCGCTTTTCATAGAGCTTTGTTTTAAAAGTGACCCCTTATTTTTACTCGTCAGTGTAGATTAACTAGGATGTTTCATAAGACAAATTCAACCCTCCTAAAATTGGCACAAAGCGTTTTCGATCGTCCTTTATTACCCGGAAAGCCGAATAAATTCCCTTTTTGTGTCTGTTTTGTTCCCTGAACGCTCTTTGACCAACAGATACATACCCCCTTGCAAAAAAACGGGCACCCATGGTCTTTAAATTTTATGTGCATAAAAACTTACTTTCTAAGCTTTAATGCCTAAAAATCTGAAAAACCATAGGTGCCCAATTTTTTTGCAAGGGGTTGTAGTATGATTATATTGACTACCATGCATAAAAACCCGATCAAAATCCGTCTCGTCTCTTCCTACTGTTTCACTCTTTATAAAAAACAGTTCAGCTAGTTTAGCGATGGAAAATACATGTGTGCGTCGTAAATTTTACGAGCGATATAGTGCCTGTGTGATTTTCCCATACGCGAGTGTGACAAGACAAAGACCGTACGGAAAAAATGGAATATTAATTTAGCTTGCCAACATGAACTATTGAAACGTGTTTTGTTTTTGAAACAGTTCGGAGAGAAAATGACAGGACCTTCACAGAAATATGGCCATGCGATCTTCTATAAATGCGCATGTCTTTCCACTCCCTTGACCTTTATCATTGTTTTGAGGGATACGGCGTTACGCGTCAAAATGATCACGTTGAGCAGGCGTAAATCCAAGTCATGATGAGTAGTCATTGTATGCTAAATCTGCGGATGCTGTTAACCAAGCGACAAAAACTTGCGCACACGTCATGCTGATTTGTCATCACATTGTCCGAAAAAATTAAAAATAGTCACTGGACATCAGCCACTCTCACGCCCGGCCTCTTGCACTGTTGTAGTGATGTATTTCCAAGTACACGTCTGATAATGGTTGGTCAGAATTGATCATGGGATGTAGAGTATACTGCCGGACCTAAGCAGTTGCATTACTTATTGAGATGAGTGCAGGTGCTTACTTTGAGCTGCGGATAGTGTTGCGACGGATGCGGCGGCGGATGAGAGGGGTGCGGCGGTTGCGGGCGGTACCCGTAGCCGTACGGGTGGTGGTTCCTGGGCGGGTAGCCGTAGGGTTGCGGCGGGTAGGGCTTGTACTGGTGATGGCCGTAGGGCTGCGCGACCATGGCGCCGGGCGGGGGCACGGGCGGCGCCGGCCCGGGCGCGGCGCCCGCGCGCGACGTCGGCCCGCTGCCGTCCGACAGGGACGACGACGGCCGCGGCGGCATCGGTACGTTCTGCGTGCCTGCAACAGTCACAACGACGACACATTACTTAACGAGATATTCACAAGAGTTAGCACCACGTTTCGACGTCGAGTACGTTTTCGTATAAGATTTTGACGACTGATCTCACATTGATTAATTTAAATGTAGAAAATGTGCGAATTAAATATAAATAGATCTGATTTACATAAAATCAAAAATCAACATTAGCAAGATTTTATCCAAATATAAGTAAGACTGGTCTGTAAATAAACATTACGATTGTGTTATCGTTTCTAATTTTAGCAGATTACTATACATATAGTATAACACGGCTTCATTAACTAAACGCGAAGCAGGAATGCGACTATCGGTATTTCTCGTTTTCATTCATTAGCAAATAACACGTCACAATGATTAGGACTGGCAGCAACCGATAGCTGCCAGTGTCGAATTAAACCGGCAATTAGTGGGAAGTGACGATGAAACTATACCTACACAGACATAATGCAGACTTAATCGGCGTTAGTGTGATTAAGTTGTATCGAGAGTGCAAGCTGCCGTTTCGGAGCATTGGATGTGATCGATCATCGGCTCGGGGCTCGGCGTTATTTGAATAATACGGTTAACGAGGGCTCGCCTAAGCCGGGCGCATCAATCGAGGGCGGAGAGACGCACCCGATTCACTTTCGTTTTCCGTCGGCACGTGAGCGGCATGCACCGCTAGCCTGCGAATTCTCGCTGCACTTTATTGCATCCGTATAAGTACATACAACATGCACGCAACGCATTGACCGAGGCAGAGATACGGGGCGGCAGTGATTTGCGACGACGAAAGTGGTATTACAACTTTTATGTGGGTCGAATTGACATTACGAGGTCGTGTTAGTATTACGTGAGGGTTACACTAACGTTTGCCGCTGTCGGCTAACCGTTGCCAAGTTCTACACGTTCTCGTCGGGATCGTGACATTTATCGTAATCGTGAGAGAGCTTTTGCATCTCAAGTCAGTCGCCAGCAAAACTTCTGTGCGTGTTTATCAGGGTGGTAAAAAAGGAGCGATGAAAGTACGCGATAGGAACAAGAGCAGAGCACATACAGTGAACGGTAGTACATTATATAATTCGGACCGTTTGATTGCCTTTGCGGGAGCATAAAAAGAAGCACGTGTTATGTCAATTTAATCTCATCAACAGTGGGCCATTATCGAGTGAGGGGCGCGATCAGACGGCCGTCAGACGGGCAGGCGCCGCTTAATCATAGATAACGCAGTGCCATACGCGCCCACCTATATGCCGCCGTGCATTTGTTTACAAACCCGACCTCTAATCACCGACTAGTACTTAATAGATTCCGGCAACTCCGCTTTAAATAAAGCAGACCGTTGAATAACACTCTCACTAATGCTGATAATCCAAAGACGTTGACCTAGCTAACAAAGTCCTAAGTACTTGGCATCGTGAGTTAAGTTCGAAAGTTGTATTACAAAGTTACGCACAAACTTTCCTCATAGACACACCTAGCTACATTAACTTTGTCAAACTTTCTTAAATGTATTATTCAATTACTTCGCAAACATTCAAAAACACTCTACAGTATATACGGCCGACCTAAGTTCTCGGTGGTTATTAATATAAATCATAAATGTGGTTATTAGTATGTACAAACTTGAGCTTGATTAGAATTTATGAATGCTGCCGTAAATCTTGAACGGGCCAAAGTAATTCTAGCCCGGCTGAATGTCAATGATTTCAATGTTGCACAAAGTCAACAGCTAGACAGAGAATTATAGCTGCGGATCGGAGTTCACTGGGTTGCATTGAATACGCTGCGTTGGGAAACTGCAGAGCGGCGTGCGCGGTGCGCGTTCGTGTCAAACGTGTGTAGGGGATTATTCTACTATTTATGCATGTTATTTAAAATTTGTAGCTTTTCGTGGTTTTACACTTTACACTACAGTAACGAGACTGCAATAGTGTATAGGTGAAAAACTTAAGTAAATGAATGACCTGTGTTGTATGTGTGAGTAATGTGTGTAAATAGACAAATTGACGTTCCAAATTAGAAAAAAGTCCCTACACACAACAGGTCATTTAGGTACTTAAGTTTTTCACCTATAATAGAGCTTTACAACATGCTTTCCCATAACAAATAAAAATACAAAAAAAAAACACATCCGCACTAAGCTTCATCAAAATAAACAAGTATTATCTGCCACAAGCTTCGTCATAATTTTAATTTTATTTGCTTTTTGCAACTTTATGTGTGCGTGTAACATCAATTAATTTTTGGTGAAAATTAGAATTCCATAACCAATTAATCATATTCCTTCAAAAAAACACGCGAAACCAGTCCCGTTATCCCGCGGCTGTTTTTACAGTGATATAATTGTACCTACAAGCATCGAAAGTTCTATAAAGTGGGCAATCTCGTTACAGTCGAGTTGCAGTCCTGTAATTGGAATCGGCACAAAACCAGCTCTGTCAAGGGCAGCCCCCGTCACCGCGGCTGACTTGCTGCCGAGGTCTTTACTTTCCCATCTGTGCTCTGACTCCAATATGCTGTCCCGCTCTACTGTACAGCAAACTAGTTAATTGAAGCGAGACGAAAGGACATAATGCTTTACCATAATGCTACACCATTCTGTGTTAAGTTCCTGATATCTTAAACTATCAGATATCTATGATAACTTTATATCTCAACAAAGTAATAAATAGTATGGTATCATATATATATCTGACACTTAAGATATTTATTATTTATTTATTCGTTTATTCGGGACACCAACAAAGCACATAATTACATTATATTATTACATTTCAATAAGATAACATAAGAATTCAAACAGAGTGGTGAAAAACCGACTCTATGAGTAGGTAGTCTACACTTTATTGCAGAATTGTGTAGGCAATGAAAATCATGTTATATGATCAAATAACAAATTCGTCACCTTATTCAGGAACGGGGTTAGTCAGAAGCCAGCTAAAATTTAACCGTCTTTTAAACGAAATTTAAGACCTCTCCACTTTTTTGCATAAACAACAGAATCCCTCTACAACCAAGACGTAGAAATACTATTACACTTATTGTACTTTTTTCTGTTTTGTTTTTATTTTCATTTTATTATTTTAAGTGCAATAAAGCGTTTACATAAATATATACTATTTCTCAACGATTATTTTAGTATGGTATTTTCATTCTTAACTGTCATATTTGGTAAACAAAATTCTAACCTCAAAACGTCTCATTTTTGTTATATTTTAACTATTTCATCGTAAATAAAGGAACTGGAGATAAAATATCAGCAAAATTATGTACAAAATATTGCCTCAGGTTTATTTGATAACATTAATACACCTTATTCTTTACAAAAAATTGCACATTGAGGTTAGAATTTTGTTTACCAAATAGGACAGGTAAGAATGAAAATACCATATATCTTGAAATCGAGTTAGTTTAACGATAAATTAATTTCCGTTCATTTTCGTTGAGGCGCTTAAAATCGCTGTATTTAATTAGTTGATCAATTTCCTGTTGACAATTCATTTATTTCTATAAAAATAATCATCAATATACCAATCCAGGAGAATGTTTCCCGCCATTTATAAAACACTATCCTCTTCATTAATAAAAAAACAATCACTTTTTAAGTTTATGTCAACTACCTAACAAAAAAAAACCACTTTTTCTGTCAATTTGACATTTTTTTTTATATGAATAGGAAGGCAAACGAGCAAGTGGGTCTCCTGATGGTAAGTGATCACCACTGCCCATAGACACCCGCAACCCGGGATGGATCGCAGATGCGTTACCAACCTAGAGGGCTAACATGAAATGCCTCTTGTGCTCGTAATTTCCCCGGCTGTCTTACTCTCCACACCGGAACACAGCAGTGCAGGCACTGCTGCTTAGCGGCAGGATTAGCGAGTAAGATAGTGGTATCGATCCGGACGGACCTTGCACAAGGCCCTACCATCCGCAACATTTGCCTATGCCAAACAAACTAGAACACTTTGCTATTAAAATAACAAGTTTGTATCTTTCCATAATAGGTAATTAATATCTAATCTAACTAATATTATAAATGCGAAAGTATGGATGGATGGATAGATGGATGGATGGATGGATGGATGTATGTTTGTTTGTTACTCAATCACGCCAGAACGGCCTAACGGATCAGCATGAAATTTGGCACATAGATAGAGAAAAGTCTGGAATAGCACATAGGCTACTTTTTATCCCGGAAAATTGCGTAGTTCCCGCGGGATAGCGATAAACGAATTCTTTGCAGACGAAGTCGCTGGCAACAGCTAGTATTCATATAATAATGACAGTTTCCTACTTTGGGGTGTTACTTTGATATTTTCGTAAGCGTATCAGATGTTAATCCCTTATCAAACAGAATTAAGAATAGCGTCGTGAAATTGGGCTTTTTTGATGAGCGTCACAATGGTTTTTGTATTTCGTAAATAAAGTAGCGAAACGGATAACACTTTTCATTAAAAAAAAATCTTGTCCAGTGATTTTCAATTTTCAACCTGTGGGTCGCGGAACCTCTACGGTCATATATGCTGTTTTTCTGTAATTTAATTCAATGAAGCGTTTTTTTTATTGTACTTGGGAAGCGATTAGAAAATTTCTTGATGCTGCACTAAAATATAAAGTATCGTGCACGTATGCAGTAAGTACCGTTCGAGTGTTCGGAGCGCATGCAAGAGGTTTGCGAGCTATGCGCGCGCGGCGAGCCACGTACCGTTCACCGCACACAACTTCCCACAGACCACCGTACATTCCAAGCATACACCCATCATCACACCCAGCCACAAAGCATTCCTAAATACATACATACATAAATCACGTCTTTATCCCTTACGGGGTAGAAAGAGCCTAAGGTAACAAGACCTAAAGGCCACGTTTAGCATGATTATAGGCGTATTGGTGGAAAGGGGAATCAAAATAGTGATGGGTTGCTATCGCATCGCCTATAACATGATTCCTAAGATTTTCGCCCATTCCCTCGATGGGCTATTACCATCTGTGCGGGAATAGAAGCAACTGGTACCTTCTATGTTTCTTCTTTACTCGCAGATCAGCATGGTAGAACAAATACACAGCGACAATACAATCGCCTAATCAATAAAGATAGATTGCAATCAGATAACTAGTATAAATGAGTCTAGTTAAATAAATCATGGAAGTTGTTCGATTGGATCAGAACAGGTCCGCTAGCGAGTCACCCTGGCAGTGCAAACAGAGCATAGACAATAGCGTTAACAAGAGCGGCCTAGTTGAGACAAATGGTGGCGTCACGACGACGGCCGTGTTTGCCGACCCATTTAGCTGATCACCACCGACGCTGGCGCCGGCCGCGCTGCCTGCCGGCGAGGTAACGTTATCAACACGACTCGCAATTCTCGCTAAATCTTATTTGTGTTCTATCTAATCTATTAGAGCGAGTGTTGTGTTGTGTTGTCCTAGATGAACGTTGTGCACCGAATGACGCTAATGTCTGACGACGATGTTTAGATGAGATGAGACAGACGATGACAGATTATTTACTAATTTCAATGTACTGACAGAAGTAGGCTTACAATTAACTCTTACAGGTGTAACTATAGCATAAACATAAAGTTAATGCCAATAATCATGAATGGGGTTAGCGTTGAGGGTTGCCACATAATTATAAGGCAAGGGTCGACAAGACGAAAGTAAATGGGGATTGGGGATATGTATAACTAAGTTGGGTAAGTCTGCCTAGGGTATGTTAAAGAATGTCCGCACCATTAGAGGGGGCAGACGGAACGGGGTGAATGGGCTGTCGAACCCTCCGGCGACCTTGACTCACTGAGATTTATCACTTTTCCGGGGTAATCTGAATACAATTAGGCGATGGGCAACGGGAGCGAGCGGTTCTGGCACGCAGTACCGCAACAAGTCCCCATTTTTTCACCGCATATTTTTACTCGTCGAAGGGGATCTCAAAGTTAATGGTAGAAAAAAAAAATATTTTTTTTTGTCAAAGTCGTACCTACATTTCATCGCTGTACATATTATGTTTCTTATTATCATCTCTGAAATAATAATCTTGCATGCTTATGTTGATGGCAATGTACTTGTAAATTTCCTTAGATATAGAAACACCGCTCTATCTGGTCTGAAGTAAATTAAAATTTGACTTTACAAGAGCCAATTTAATTTGAATTGGGGGTATAAGAATTTATAACACGCCGGCGGAAATTGTGCTTACATGTTAAAATGAAAACGGTTCTCAAATGCCAGCTTAAGGTTTCATTTATCCAACAGACACAAAACAAACAACGCGTAGGTTGCAATAGCAAATCAACAAATTCAATTCAACAACTGCCAGTCTCGTTTGTAGATACGGATACAATTATCAACGGAATCATCCGAGCGTGGAAAAAAGCTTTCAAAATTCACGACGACGGTTCGTTTACGTGATACGTTAACAACAAACGAGATGGCTCGTTTTACGTTACTCTCCTCTTTTTTATTTAGATTAGGAAGGTCGTTGGCCTTGCCAAGGACGTCGGGCACGTGGCCGGACAGAATGGGAGTATTTATGCGATGACAGATACACCGGGCACACAATTACAGTTATAATAGTGCCGGCTAAGGGTCGTAAACGGACCCCCGATAATGGATTAGAACGAAAACGGAACATGTACACAAACCCAACTGACAGTAGAGATTTCTTAAATTAGTTAACGGAGTGTGTGAAACTTTTTAAACTTTTAGCGACAATAAGTATATCTACCGTCCAATATTCATGAAACCTATATAATATAATTGCTTCTGGTTAAACTTGATTTACCTGTGAAAATACCATGATAATAAATATCTGTTCAGTAAGATTAACGTGAATAGATTAAAACTCTAAAAACCCGATGAATTTGTTCTGTCAATGGTTTTGATGCCTACAGAGTAGTTTTACACAAATTTAAGTGTGCATTATTGGGTTTCTATCTACTGTTTTTTTTTTTTTATTATTTGCTTTATTTTTTTTATTTTATGATGTAGATTAATTTCTCTCACACCTATGTCGTTACCAGCTTTATAATTTGACATTATACTTCAGATGACATAATTCCAACAAGTTTGCCAGTATACTGAAGAAACAATAGACCATAGATGGCAGCGCAAGTATTAAAATGTCGTGAGACATCGGCTGCCGCGTTCGGCTCCGTTCCCCTGAGCCAGCGTTATCTTGGTTGATGGCATTCCTGCGCTCGACCGCCGATACGCACGACGGACGACTGCGAAACGCTTTTAGCGCCCGTATACTATACAATATCCAAAGGACCGCTGGAAAAACGACTTAAATGAAACTAGCCAGATAGTCGAAAGTGCAATATCCCGCTAGGAATGTTGCCAGCGCGTAAAAGAAACCTTATTGGTCGAAAATTAAAGTCGTTTTCGAAAGTCACGTTGCATGCGGGCGTCAAACAATACGCAATTCACCTTCGAACGCGTCGGGTTGCGGTATTGCGGCTTCATTGTGTTCAAATAACGATGGAACTTGGATTGGAAACGAGCACAATGCTGTCGATAGTCTATACTTCAAGAATCGATAACAAATGGCCTCTGAATCCAGCCGTAGCCTAAATGGAAAGATAACGGCCAAGATAGGCTGTTAAGGTAACCGGTGTCTGTTATGACCGTCGTATAAAGGCGTATATTTCTTTAATTACAAGAAAAATATGCAGGAGATAATTGTTACTATTAAAAGGCTGGCTGTCCATTATTTTTTAGGTATTTCTATAAAATAGGCATCAAATACTCCTTACAATTTTAATTTCCTCAAGCGCTTGGTCTATAATTTCTGATGCGAGACTTCACATTATCCGAGTGTTTGTCGAGAGCCAAGAAGCCCGACGAGCCGAACGGTTGACGTCATACCGTCATGTAAACTTGTACCACTTCCCCAGCTCACAACCAAGCCGGCAGAGGGAACCTCGTGCACGGCGGCGTATGCGAGCCGCGCCTAGTTTTGCTCTTGGACAAACCCAGCGTTGGATCAGAAATAGCCGAGCATTTCGATACCATTTACGAATTGAAATGAAGGTATATTGCGGTCATATAACCGGTATTCGAGCACGGCGGCACAGTTGCCGCTCGCTCGCCCGGTCTACAATCCGATGTTTTGAGAAAGCCACGCTCAGCAATCG
This sequence comes from Pandemis heparana, assembly GCA_963854515.1. Taxonomy (NCBI): domain Eukaryota; kingdom Metazoa; phylum Arthropoda; class Insecta; order Lepidoptera; family Tortricidae; genus Pandemis; species Pandemis heparana. The sequence goes on along the minus strand of OY978026.1, from coordinate 8,824,712 downwards.
CCCATGTTAACAAAACAAGAATGAATTTTCGGTGGATGTTTTTAAAACTTCGTATATTATGTTAAATATTAGTTTCAATTTTAACCCCGCAGCAATAGGAATTGGAAAAAAATAGGAAAGCGAAACATCTAAACACCTGTTAAGTGTAAGAGACGCTCATATAGTATCAAAGCTAAATCGATATAAATAATCATCTGTTGAGATTGTAGAGGCGTAGTAGGTATACCTACCTATTCGTTTTTTATTACAAAAAAATTAAGCGTGAAATTAAACATACAAGTCAATACTGTCCAACTTGAAAGCAATCATAAGTTGCTTTATTTCTAATTTCCATTCGATAAGGTGTTACAGAGCAGCAGTTTTGTTTTCATTTCGTTTTATGTGCAAAGTGTGAATGAATCATCGCGAGATGCTGAGCCCATGCGGTAGAATAGTACATAAATATAATAATTGAACTAATCGGTTTTATCTTTCATTTATGTAACTCATGTAATCGAAACGAGGAAAAGCAGTACGAGAATCATGAATGAATGAAGTTGTAGTAATACTCTCAAATCAGATAGACGTAGGTACCTATGTATGTTAAGCAATTCGTGTCAGTGGGTAAGTACATAAGGTACGGCGTCCCCGGTGGCGGCGGGTGAACTCGTCAAGGACACTTGGAGGGAAGCCCGACGAGGGCGTTACAGAGATCTTGGCATAATTGTGCCGACGGTCCGGCACATAAGACCGACGCGTCGGGGCTCCGGGGTGGAAGGTCCTGTTTTGCGTGCTCGCCCCGACAGTGGGTGTAAGTTTTTCACGAGGCCCTATATACCGCGACCACCCCGGCTCGTACATAAGGTGGGCGGGCGGGGTGGTTCGCGCCCGCAAAAGGGGCAAAATACGGCGTACTGTGGGAGCCCGCTCTATGTGGGTCAATGTCGGGAAAGCCCGTGTCTACTGGTGACGAAGCAAGCATGCACAACGAATCTGATCAACACGCCTTTGGCCAAATAAAGAATCTTATAAACTCTATACAACTAAATTTTGACCCTTATCACCACGCATTAAGGTTCAAATCGACTACGCTCACGAGACGTAATTCATTAAGAAATCACTCCAAGGGGGTTTGCAATGCCTCGAGTAATTCGTTTAATGTGTTTTATATAGCGTTTATATTCGCCTTAACCAGAAATGAGGTAAGTACATAAGGAGTATATACCTAGTAGTCAAGGGAGTATAGGATTTTTCTCTTATTTATTTTCATCTTCGGCGCGACATAAATAACGCAAGAGAACTAGGGTAAAAATACTTTTTTCCTGCTATAAGAAATTTGGAATCATTTCCGTATTCATTGACTGTGATCGTTTAAGGAAAATACTATTTACCCTGACTTCAATCTGTTTCACTAATAGGTAGGTAGTGTAGGTACCTATGGCATTTGAAAGTAAGAGTATAGTGTTTCCTTAAAGGCCGGCAACGGACCGGCATCTCTCCCGGGGCTCTGGTTCTCATGGGAGGCGCTGCTCGCTTGCCATCAGTTAGCTTCCCTCTTTGGATAAAAAATACAAACAAGCTGTTGCAAATTGTTTTCTACGGATCGGTGATACATTACATTTAGTACGACTATTTATAATTACAATAAGAAATCAGTGTTTAACCGCACACGCGCACGCTCTCAATTGCAGTCAAGATTTATTTCCGTCGGACAAAAAAAAATTAGAACAGTCTTCAACTGTAGCCTAAATCCGCCTTAGATTTCATCATAAATTATATTAATTACGCTACTTTATAAATACCAGATTAAAATAATTTCTCGGTGTGCGCTACCTATTTACTTATATGTTTGAAGTCGGTGCCTCGGCTCAAATAGTTCCAAGCCGAATAAATAGGTACTATATAGGCAGATACACTGGGTCCACTTCTGCCACACATAAATATAACGATGTTATGATGGGAGCATGGGTGGTGTCGCGGGCCCTGGCACGTTTATGTGGTATAAACGTAACTTGCCGCTCTGTATATTTTGGACTGCCATTAGATCCAACGGGCATAATAAAGGATTTGTACATGAATTCAATATACATTTTATTTCATTTTATTTTGTTTGTAGTCGTTATCTTACAAGGGAACTACGATGGTCGCTAATGTAAGCAAATAGAACTAGCGGATCCCACGAGACAGACTCAGCGTAATATGGGAGTTATATGTATATAAGTTATCCTACGTAAGTTAGGAATTAGTTATTAGCTGGTAAATCAACTATATCTCATCTTTAATGTTTTTAAAGGAGCTCAGATTCACCATAATTTGCCTACACAAAATCCTTATCATCTTCGAAAGCTTTGAGAGGTACGAGTATTATATCGATACCTTGGGGCTCAATTGTCGTATAAGCCAAAAGTCGACTTTTCAGGAGAGCCAAAAAACCAAAATATAAATTAAAAAAAAAATTGTAACTCTTTTGTTTTAACTGTTATAAAGAAACTTCGTAGGACAAAAGTTCTTAAAATTATGAGTAGAACAATATGGATTCATAAAATTTAAGATAAAACCCATAACAAAGAAAATAGATGGCTTATACGCTTCTTAAAACCAAAACAGCATGTCGTTTATGACCAAAATAATAGTTGCTGTACATGCTACTTAGGGCGTAAAAGTCAGCTATTACGATTTATTGAAAAAACCAAAGGTGTTAGTCACCGGTTTTCTTTTTTGGTTAGGTACTTTACTGTAAAAAAATAAATCACGTATAAACACCCCAAACTACTTTTCTGCGATAATGATGATAAGATGGTATTAACCAAATCAGTTTAAGAAAATCGTATTTAACTTTCAAAGTCCATTAATATTAAAAGCGTTTGAGGGTTCGGTAGTAACAAAAAATTCGTATAGAAAAAAATATATATTGGTGAGGGTAAGAAATCAATGTCAACAAAAAAAACCACAAATATCGATGTTATTATTAAAAATATTGTTCAAGTACCACATAAAACGACAAAAATGAAAAGTAACAAAAAGAATAGATCATTAAATACTTCTATCTCTTTAAATTTAAATCAATCTTTTTTTTTTAAATTATGTATCTATTTAACGCTCTTTTTATTCCGAATTTATTTTTTGTTGGCGTTTATTGCCATGAAATGAAACGCTACTGCAGGCCGCACACCAAACTTTATTCTGTTATTGGAAATAATTCAGGTCTTATTCACCAAATTGGTTTGGTGGTGGCTTATACGTCCTAAAAATGAAACTTAATTGCAGGTTGTATAATAAACTTCGTTCAATTTTCAGAAATCGTTATGGTCGTATACGCCAAGTTTGATAAGTAATGTCCTTTATGCCACATAGATTTTGATTTAGGGTCAATAATACCTTTGCATTTTTCATACTCTGAGTAGCTGGCTTTTATAACTGTTTTTTTCTTTAAATTTCCTGTTTAGAGCAACAAAAAATTAAGGTTGTATTTTTTGATATTTTTGGGATTTGGAGAATTTTAAATATACACGTCGATAGAGACAAAAAACTGAGCTTAACTGCATTCAAATCTCATTTTCGTCAAAATGGCTTCTACGACAATTGAGCCCCAAGGTAGCGATATTATGCATCACGCCCTTCTCTCTACCAATGACCGCGCCGAATGCTGATCTTTCATATAATTCACCACAATCCTCAGCAGTGATGAAACGAGGAAGATGATGTAAGGTGACGCAGTCGTGATGTACTAACCGACAGCCGGTGACATGGAGCGGGAGCCGCTGGAGCCGGTGGGGCTTGGCGTCGGCCTCAGGTGCGGCGTGGAAGCGCGCCCCGCGCCGCCGCTGCCGCCCGAATCATTGCTGTTCTGACCGGTCAGATCCTGAAACAACACAACACAAGGTTACTACATGAAGCTTAACAGCAGTCGAGATTCAGGGGCGTCCAATTCGCACAATAATATTGTTTCCATTGCGAAAGACGAAGCACGTGGCTATGTAACTCCCTTATTCATAAACGCTCTATATAGGCTTCTGCTAACTTAGCAATCGTTTTTCTTTCGGGTCCCTTTTTGTCCCATAATTTTCTTTGGCCATAATAATCGTTAGTTATAATTTTTTTGGTCATAACACATGAAATCGTGCATTTTTCAGGAATTTTGGAATAGCCATCAGAATGCAGTAGTTTAGGTTAGACTAGTTTACTAGCAATTCTGAAAAAAAATAATGTTTCACAAATAAAACGCTTTATGTATGAGTAACGAAAATTATGACGAACGTACATTCGGAACTTCAATTTTATGGGACAAAATCTAGACCCTTTTTCTTTATCTGTCACTTTGACACAGGTAACAAACGATTGCTAAATTAGCAAAAGCCTATAGAGCGTTTCTGAATAAGGTTGTAAGTATGTAAGTATCACATAGGTTTACTGTGAGTAATATTTAAGTTTATACATTTAGTAATATGATTCACATTTAACTGTATCTTATAAAAAACTTAGCCGAAAACTAATTTTTAATAGGAGTTACCATGTTAATTTTTAAGTTGAGTGTCAATAAACATCAAATACAATGTAAAGTTTTAGAGTTTTTATTTAATACGACGATAAACTGATACCTATAATATAAGGTACCTACAAAATACACTCAGGGACATTTTGACATTTTTTTTTTTTTATTTTTTTCTGGTCAAGTATTAAGTACCTACCTATGCATTTTCCTAACTTTTTTTGTGTTCCGCTAAATATGTCCCTGAGTGTAAAAGATTCGGCATATTATTTCTGCGGAATGTTTTACAAGAGAGTAGAGCCAAGTCAGGTAAGGAAAGTTAAAGCCATTGAACCACAAACGGTAAGATTTTGAGTTCCTGTACCTTCTCTTTGGCTTAACAGTTGGTTGGCACATCGTGGATAGGCTTGTATCATTCGTTACGCATTGACGTAAAGACGTGTTAGTCAACTGGTCAAGGGACAAATCATCGTATAAAATAGGTGCATTATCATGGTACAACCATATTCATACACTTATAGACAGAGAAACGGTTTTAAGATATGTAATCAGACAGACAGTCAGTAGGTAGAGCTGAATCACGTTTCATGCCAGGAAATTACCTATAAGCATACGATTATGTATTTCAACGAAGAGAGGTTTTATTTATTCAGCCATTTGAAATAATTACGAGTATGCATAAATGTGGTATAAAACTGTGATCACTAAGATCAGCATAAAGCTACTAGTGTCTGAGTCAACGGACAAACCCAGTAGAAGCGGCACACGTAACGCGATAGAAGATATCAACCAAGATTATACCGTCGACTTCCCACTTGAAGTGAATAACCGCTACAATCCTACTCGAAATACCTACCTACTTACATCGCTGACTAAAACAATCTTTAAAACAAAAGTTAGTATTCTTCAAACGAGACATCGCTGACTAGGACTATTATATTTCTAACTTTCAACTCTATTTCTTGGTTGGGTAGAAAAAAAAAGTAAATTAGAGCACAGTATTAACTGAAACGCATAACAAACATAAGCATATCATCATAAACAGTTGTAAGCAGAAGGAAGTTGCCTTGAAACTGTAACCTCGGCAGTTAAGAGCCCACAATAGCAGGTCCGTGTCAATAGAGCACGGGCACTTGCGGTAATCGCACAATAAAACAACGTGCGGAATCCCGCAAACAATGCCTCCACAACACTACAACCATCCGACCAAAATAAAAACAAAGAATGCAACGCGACTGGTTAGATACGTACGCATCGGCTATCTTTCGTCTTGATATTTCGCACAGTGACTGGATTTATCCTGCTCTATCAAACCATGGATCTAAAGTAACGTGAAGAGCTAAGATGTATATATGGTAGGATTTTGTCTACATACCGTTATAGTTTGTTGAACGCACGATGCAAGTGTAAATTTTTTGATTAAATACGATTCTCTTCTAACAACAAAGGCGGCTAAAACTAGTTAAAAGCTCAGTCGAAATTGTAGTCAACGAGAGGAAACTGTCATGAGCGCGCGTATCTAAAAGCGCTTCAACGTTAAATCGAAGTAATATAACATTGCAGAGAATGGAGCGCGTTGAGCGAACGAAGGAGCTGCACGAGGCGAGTCGATGTGCGACCCCACGCCGCCGCCTCTGTCGAGGTTAGCTCGGCTCGGCTGCGAGAGGCTCCGGCCGGCGTCGATCAGACGAGTCCGGTCCCAGCGCAGCGGGCCACGGGGGGCCGGGGCGGGGGAGCGGGGGCGCGCGATAACCGCGGCGGAGTTTTTGCTGTGCTCCGGCTCGCTCGCTCGGCACCAGCGCGTTCTTCATTCCGTACAGAGTCCATTATCTCTCGCGCCGTCCCTCTCGCACCCGCAGCTAGCTCGTCGCGCCTCGCCGCACCCGGCCGCTGTTTTATTGCCGGCCGACGATTTTAACGTGCGCTCGCAACGTCCGCCGGAGTACAAAAGTTTTTATGGAAATTTCATTCCGAACGCGCCTCGCTCGCTCTGCTGCTCGCTCGGGAACGTCAATATAAAAGCACGATAACGAACGGACGAGTCAATTAATTATTATTGTTGGAAGCTGTCGGGACGTGCTGGGCCGCAACTAATTCTCCGCTGTATGTCTGAGCAGCATAATGCCAGTAGTTTCTGCGTGAAATGAATTCAGTACCCAATATAGACTTTTAAAACAAGTTTATCGATAGTAGAGCCGTACCGTAGGAAGTAAATAGATTTGAAACTCTGAACATAATTGTATTGTATTGTATAATAATTTGGAAATACATAGGTATATGTTTTCAGTAGTTAAGTTATGGAAGATGTTCGCTATCTTTTTGGAACTACTAAAACATTGGCGTCTTATTATGTGAACATTTAAGAAATGGACCAAAATAATTTGTAAACATTAAATATAAAGTTACGTAACATTGGAGGGCGGATGTAGAGTCAAAAATAAAGTCGGTGTTCAGGACGTAACTTTAGAACTTAAATATAAATTGGTTACTAAAGCCACCGCAAATGTTTGAAAGCCTTAAAAAACCAACGCATAAAGTAAAGCATAGAGCAGTGGTTCCCAACAGTAGTAAGGACATAGTCCGTAGGTCCATAGGCCGTTTATCCATAGGCGCGCAAAGTTAATTGATTGAAATTAAGTATTGATTTGCATGCAGCTTTCTGCCATAATATTAGTCCATAAGTCCAGCCCATAAGATTGCTGAATTGACAACATTTCATTTTTATAACACCTGAAAATGTATATATGGTTCGAAAGCATTTTGCCTCCTGATCACTGCAATATATTTATATAATTTTAATATCGCTTATTATAAAAAATAAAAATTAATAAAAAATATGTCCTAATTTTACCAAAACTACCACAGGATAGGTGAAACGCCTTTGCTTTTTTCACGAGAAAAAATAAGCGATCATAATTTTGTATTTTTGACAACTTCAAAGTACAAGGGGGGCAACTCTGAAATTCTATTTTCGAAGTTTGATGCATACCTTCACTCTCACTCTCAAGATAATGACTATTTGTATGAGCAGAACAGCACGAAGCGACCCTCGAAAATCGAATATTGGAGAATAGGGCCTGACATTGACAATTTGAAATTGACGTCAGTTTTTTTTTCTATAGAGAAAAGACAAAGGGATAAGTGTTTATTCTGTGATAGTATCGGACTTACGCCCTTTTAGAATAAGCACAAATTAATAAATTAATTATAAATTAAATACAAGCCCTAGCGAAAAAATTAAACTGTCAGCATGTTCATCTTTTCAAACAAAATACAGAGAACCATTAAAATTATAGGCTCAGAAATATGAAATGTTGTCAATTCCCAAGTCTCAGTCAATCTAGAGAAAATTAAACTGTCAGCATGTTCATCTTTTGAAACAAAATACAGAGAACCATTAATATTATAGGCTCAGAAATATGAAATGTTGTCAATTTGTGCAGATGATGCATAATTTTATTTTCGGAATTATTAATTTTTCTCTTCTTGTACATCGTGGTCCCTGCTAACAAAAAAAAACAAAGTAGTCCCAGGTCAATAAAAGGTTAGGAACCACTGGCATTTAGCCTATAATAACACTAAAATTGCAAAAATTATAAACCCCCCACGCATTAATGGAGTAGGTACTAGGTTGGTATTCATTTATAAATAAAAAAAAATCTATTTAATGCCAAAAATGCTTAACTTCATTTTAAGCTAATATCCTTCAAACTACAGTGCCGATTTTTAACTAAAAACCACCGCAAGGAAACTGGCTTTCGAATGAAAAAAACCGCATCGAAATCGGTCCATCCGCTAGAGAGCTACGATACACACACAGACACACACATATTGTTTCATAGTGAGCTAATACAAATGAGTCTGACGTCAGCAGTCAGCTGTTAGCAAAGAGCAAGCGTGTCCCATCGACGCAAACGACATCGGCTTAAATTCGTCGACCGAATGCACTTGGCCCAAATCCCGACGCAAATAAACACTGAACCGCTCCTGTTAGTATACGTCTCGTCTACCTACGCCAACGCCAGCACAACACAATATACGAATGTACGTCTGCGGCGGTAAATAGAAGCACGCGGGACCCTGATCCTACATAGAGGTGGGTTCACAATGCGCAACGGGAACTAGGCGAGGACAGTCATGAATTTCGCCATTGAGTATAAAGGGAAAGTAGGAACCCGTGCTCGGTGATACGCGATATAGATAGTTGTGTTATTAGGAGACAAAAACTCTCATATAGGTACAGCTTTTTATATAAATTCATTATTCCTTCAAAGTTCCATGATGTGAGATGTAATATGGAAATATTCATGGAAATATTTACCTAACTAGAAATAGTACAGATAATAGCAATCCTTTGTGCGTACACCTGGTATTTTAGACTAAATATTCAGCTTAAGAATCAACTTGGCTCTGATGCACTATAGAAGAAACGAGGAACTTAAGAATCTGTTGCTAGGTCAGTGGCTGTGGCTCGGGAAGCATGCAACAAAAGTGACGCTCGCTATATATAGACAATTATGGAAGATGAAGCCCATCGAAATAACCGCACATCCCCTACATAGCACCGGCTGCATTTGCTACTAGCGGTTGAACAATTTGCGGCTATCTGTAGCCACGTTTCTTTTGAAACATAATGTTCGGTTACATATACAGGTTTACGATGTTATGGTTTGTGTTGTAAGAGTGCATTTGCAATGCAACAGACAGTTGATGAACGGACATTCATTAATATTGAAATGTACATGCAACTTTGTATTCAGCGGGCGACCCAGTTTAAATGTATGTAGGTGTTCACTATCAGCTATTACCGACACACATATAAACAGCAGTTAGTAGGAGATTAGGCCGCTCAAAAGTAGAGCAGCAATGTCGTTCGAGAAATGGCGAGATTAATCACAGCAAATGCGTTCCAAGATCACTCAAGAGTTCGTCGACCGGCGTGTGAAAATGTTGCCTCGTAAATAAATAATTCACAAGGCTAGTGTTCTCGGTTGGGCACGTGGTGGCGGGCACGTGTAGTAGGTTCGTAAACATTTACATTACATAACCGGCTCGTCATTGACGACCGCGCGCTATCGAGAGCGAAATGCTGAGTTCGTCTTGCGAATTATCTTCCCGCTGCACCACCCCCGCGATTTAATCAACCAAAGGGTCTGCTAGTGAGAAGAGGTACGCTCCGTGGAACAAGACATACTACAATGATTTATCCTCTGTGCCCTCTGCGGGTGCTTGAAAAGAAATGTCCATGAAATTAAGTTACCAACATCGATCGAGAATTCAATTCATTTTTGTCGTTGTTTGCTCTGTTCACTGCTGCTAATAGACTCTAATCCTAAATAGAATTTATTTATGGGGAAGACGTGTAGTAATTTACACTGGTTTCAAAATACCCTTTTATGCCTAGATTGTGTAAAAAACCACTTCACAAACCTGCAATATTTTAAGACAAGAATATAAACATGCCCACTTAATTCATAGGGAAAGTGAGTTACCCTAACCAGATATTAATTATTTAGAAAAGTTTTAAGGTCTGCTTATTCTTAATCGTCCTATTTGGTATACAAAATTGTAACCACAATTTACAATTTTTTTGATAGGCGTTATCAAGTAAACCTGAGGCAATATTTTGTTCATAATTTTGCTAATATTTTATCTCCAGTTCCTTTATTCACACTGAAATACTTGAAAAATAAAATACAAAATGAGGCACTCTGAGGTTAGAGTTTTGATTACCAAATAGGACAATTAGGAATGAACAGACTTTACTGGAACACTTAGGTGGCGTGATTAATGATTATCATGAACTGGGTGTACTTTTGAACTTGTCAAATTACAGATTCCTAATACTAAGGGCCTGTCTCGCCGTTTCGTAGTAATAAATAGAGACGGAATCATAGATAACTGACGGTTAAGGAGTAGTGAGACAGACCCTAAGTCTCTCTAATCTAAGACGCGTAGAAAAAGACGAACGAACATTGCGACTTTCCCGTTCAAGCTATGACTATCTATATATGACTTCTATGGCAAATTTTCCGTGGTGGTACATTGGAAATAGATAAGTATAAATTAAGTGAAGCACATTGAAATCTCTATCCACTCCCGTTCGTCGTGTTGTATCTCAGGGGACCCAGCTTGGTATGGACAGAACAATTTCATTGCAAACATTTACAAAGCAACATTAAACAAAACCCAATGGGTAATTCCAAAAATAGTGGCACCTTAACCTGTCATTTGGTTTTTGAATAGAAACTATGCTCAATTTGTCGTTTTTTGAAAAAATAAAAATGTTCACAGGTATAAACCAAGCAAATACACAGGCCAGGCCTTTTTTCTTAAATTTAAATTTACAATTTAATAAAAAAAATAGATAGTGCCAGTTTTCACTGTAACCTGCCTTGTCCAAACGCGACACTCTTCGAGTTTTGGTTCTTTACTTTATTCATTTACGATTCTAAGTTAAAAAAATACTATGCTATGTGACAACAAGATTATAACGTTATTAAAAATATAGTGCACGGATTTTATATATCATTTTTAAACAACAATATATGGGCCCGAAATTTGTCCAGCGATATTTTAACTGTTATCTGTGTGTTCACAGTACAGGGTCTCACTCACACAGAGATAATCATTTGTAGACATAAATCACGGCAAAACCTTCCGTCAATATCCATCTAACCGCCTAGCTGAGCGTTTGCGGCCATACGAATGTAGTTTTGTGGCGACAAGTGATCGAAGGCGGGAATCTGGAGTTTGTAACAGGTATGCTAACTTTAACTTGTCTCGATTATTTCACGAAATTGGTATGGAACGATTTTTACATATATATTTAAAATGGCCTATATACTCATATCTTGCCACAATGAGAATGCGGCATTCATATTATTAATGGTTTTTAAGTAATCGTTTAGTATACCTACTTTTCACTGTAACCTGTGTCACTTTCACTTGTAATCAATATACAGGTTAACGTGACAATAAGCAGGTTAAAGTGATAAATAATATTGAGTGGCATTTACGAATTCGTTATTCGGTTATCTTAGTACCTAAAGTTAATATAATATAATATAACGTGGAAATAATAATTTGTGTTTGAGTCTTTATAATAATACTAGCTTTTGCCCGCGACTTCGTCCGCGTAGACTTCATTTATTTTCAAATAGCTTTTGCCCGCGGCTTCTCTCGCTTTTACCAGTACCTATTTCAATCCCGTTTTTATCCCGTTCCCGTAAGAATTTCGGTAAATGCTCTCTTAATGCTACCCTACACTCCCCAAGCAACCCACTTGCCAAATTTCAGCTTCCTACGACCTGTAAAACGAAAAATTCCGTTTTGCCCATTCCCGTGGGAATTTTCGAAAGTCGTCTCTTAATGCTCCACTACACTCTCCAAGCAATCTACATGCCGAATTTTAGCTTTCTACAACCAGTAAAACGAAAAGTCCCGTTTTTCCCGTTCCCGTAAGAATTTCGGGAAATGCTCAGTTATAGCTTCCCTCTACACTCTTCAAGCAACCTACATGCCAAATTTCATCTTTCTACGACCAGTAAAACGAAAAATCCCGTTTTTTCCTGTTCCCGTGAGAATTTTGAAAAGTCCTTTCTTAATGTTCTACACTCCCCAAGCAACTTACATGTCGAATTTCAGCTTTCTACAACGAATAAAACGAAAAGTCCCGTTTTTCCAGTTCTCGTGGGAATTTCAAGAAATTGTCTCTTAATGCTCCTCTACACTCATCAAGCAACCTACATGCCGAATTTCAGCTTTCCACAACCAGTAAAACGAAAAGTCCCGTTTTCCCGTTTCGGAAAATTGTATCTTAATGCTTCCCCACACTGATCAACAACCTACATGCTAAATTTCAACTTTCTAAGACCAGTATTACAAAAAATCCCGTTTTTTTCCGTTCGTTTCCGTCAGAATTTCGGGAAATCCTTTTGTAGTGTCTGTAATACTTCTATAATTTCAATTTTCTACGACCAGATCCTGTAGAACTGTATATAAATCCCGTTTTTTCCTTATCCCGTGGAAATTGCTTTCTTAGTTATGTAATGACCTACTTGTGTACGAAATTTGAAGACTCTAGTTATTATAGTTACGTAGTCGGTCACACGAAATCGAATGTATAAATCCCGTTTATTCCCGTTTCCGTGGAAATTTCCAAAAATAGGAACGTGTGTTTTTGTTTTCGTAATCAGCGACCCGTAAACCGTACAAACAAATACCCATGTTGATTTTCAGATTTTGTCACCATATTTCCCCCTTTTAGGAGTTGAATTTTCAAAAAACCTGAAAGAGGTGTTTACTCATTTATCGTCAGGAATACTCCTGTGAAGTTTCGAATAGTCTAATCTTGTTTCCCCATACAAACTTTGGACACCCATTTAACCCCTTTAGGGATCGAATTTTGAAAAATTATTTCTTAGTGCACCCCTAGACCTTTATAAGGAACCTACATGCCAAATTTTGAATCTCTAGAACCAGCGGTTTAGGCTGTGTGTTGATACGTCAGTCAGTCAGTTTCTTCTTGTATATATTTAGATTTTTAGAAACAGCCCCAAAGTTGAATGCACTTATTCTGTCCCGCGGGAATTTCGCATTTTCCCGGAGAACATGTTTTAGTGCTACAATCATCTACAGGTGTGCCAAAATTGAAGAGTCTAGTTATTACAGTTATGTACTGAGAAATATATAAATCTCATTTAATTCCTAACTCGTGGGGATTTCAAAAAATCCCTTCTTAGTGCTCTTTTGGGTTGGGATAATCAAGATATACGTCTGCCAAATTTCAAGTTCCTAGGTCCAGTAGTTTAGGCTGTGCGTTGTCTGTCAGTCACTCTGAATGGAACATATAAATCTAATTTTTTGCTTATCCCGTGGGAATATCAAAAAATCCTGAAATCAGTTTTTTAGTGTTACAATCATCTACATGTGTGCCGAATTTGAAGAGTCTAGTTATTACTGTTACTGAGAAATATATGAGCCTCATTTATTCCCTATCCCGTGGGAATTAAAAAAAAAATCCTTTTTAGCGCTCCTTTGGGATACTCAAGATATACGTCTGCCAAATTTCAAGTTCCTAGGTACAGTGGTTTAGGCGGTGCGTTGTCAATCAGTCACTCTGAATCGAACATATAAATCCCATTTTTTCCTTATCCCGTGGGAATATCAAAAAATCCTGAAAATAGTTTTTTAGTGTTACGATCATCTACATGTGTGCTAAATTTGAAGAGTCTAGTTATTACAGTTTTACTGAAAAATATATAAGCCTCATTTATTCCCTATCCCGTGGGAATTTCGAAAAATCCCTTCTTAGTGCTCCTCTGGGATACTCAAGGTATATGTGTGCCAAATTTCAAGTTTCTAGGTCCAGTGGTTTAGGCTGCGCGTTGTCTGTCAGTCACTTAGTAACGGAACAGTTTTATATATACAGATTTATAAAAAACACCTCTGGTCCAATTGCTTCAAACAAATGTTAAAAGATGGTGATGTGATTCATAGGTCAAACGGATCTTCACTACTTACTGTCATTAACTTCTCTACTTCATTCCAAACGTTTCAATTATTCATACCTTTTAAAAAATTCACCCTATCATACCCTGCAGACTTTCCTAACTTCACTCTTTTCATGGCGTCCACAACTTCCATACCTATCTCATTTTCCTCACTTTTTTCAGTCATCTCTCCGGCATGAGCCGGTACTTGCACTGATTCTTCTACTCTTTCAAACAAGCTTTCAAAGTATTCCTTCTATCTCTTTAGCACACACTCTTCTCCTTTTACAACACTCCCATCTTAGCTTCTGATCTCACTCAGCCCCGACTCCTGAGGCTGTATTTTTGCCACGGGCTGTCTTTATAGATTTCCAAAACATCTTTATGTTACTTTGAAAATCATCCCAAAGCCTCCTATCAAAATTATCTTTATATTCTTCCTTTTTTCTGTCGCAAGTCGTCTTTACTAAACCTTTCATTCTTTTGTATTCATCTTTCGCTCTACGTACTTCTTCATCGGTTACTTTTTACATTCTTTGATTAGCCTTTATGGCTAACCAATTCGCACCACCAGTTGCACTTCAGCATCCATCCATACGTTCCTCTCCTTTCTCCCTTTTCCTCTTTCGCACACCCCACACATATCAGTAGCAACACTCACAATTCCTTCCTTAAATGCCTCCCATACCTTTTCTATCTAACATCAATCAATCATCATATCAGCCGAAAGACGTCCACTGCTGGACATAGGCCTCCCCCAAGGCTGTCCTTTTCCTATCCTGATCAGCGGCTGGGTAGCGTTCGGGAAGATTAGCAGTGTCTTTTCGTCCAAATTACCAGTGTTGCCAGTGATGACATATGGATCTGAGACATGGGCGCTAACGATGGGCGTCATTAGAAGCTCAAGGACACTCAGAGGGCTATGGAGAGGGCTATGCTCGGGGTTTCTCTGCGAGATAGAACCAGAAATGATGATATCCGCAGTAGAACTAAGGTTATGGTTAAAGAACTTTATTTCTCGAAGAAATTTACTTATTGAGAGGTTACCGACATAGCCCGAAGAATTGCGAACTGAAGTGGCAATGGTCAGGGCACATTGCTCGCAGGACCGATGGCCGATGGGGTCAGAAGGTTCTCACATAGCTTCCGCGGACCGGGATATGAGCTGTCGGTAGGCCTCCAACAAGATGGAGCGACGACCCATCTATCATACCTCATCTAAATCACGAAATCGATCCCTTAACCCATTCTTGTACTTCCCCTTATATTCTTGTCTTGCAGATTCTCCACTTTTATTCGCTCTAGGACACTAGACGGCTGTTTGACCCAGTGCCATCATCATTTAAACAGACCACTGATTCGGCATATCACCAGGTGGTGGTCTGTATGAATGCCTACACCGCGGTATGCGCGCGTGTCCCTGACTTTCTTTCCCAATCTTTCATCTACTATTACAAAATTTATCATACTCTTCAAACCTCCTTTCTCCCTCGTATACATAATGGATCTTTTTATGTGCAAACATAATGTTCGACATACAAGATTCCATTCCAAATACACATCAAGTACACGTTTCCCATTTTCATTCACTCTTTCATCACCAAACGCACCAAACACTCTTTCATATCCCTTATGCTGTCCTCCTACTCATCCGTTAAAATCACATAACATGATAATCTGAGAGGATTATCATGTTAGGTAGTATAATGAGAATTATACTTGCATTTATTCAGAGCATCTCCCACTCTATCCACGAACTTGTCTCGTTCGGTTTTATCTTTACAGACCCACTTGATCCTACATCTGTCGGTGCATATACACCAAAGAAGTAGATATGGAAGTGAGCCCAACCTCTTTTTTCTGACCCAAACAAACCTGGGACTCGCACACTAACACACTACACTCAGCCACTCTTGCGGAAAGTATGACACCAACTCCCTGACAGCCTTGATTGGCACCAGACCAATATGCCCTGTAGAGTCCATGTTCGGTGGTGTCACATCCTTTCCACTTGGTCTCAGTCACACACAAAACAATATGTGTATCATCCATCATCTGACACACTTCGTCTATTTTATCCTGCATTCCTCATCTAACATTCAAAGTAGCGAAACGGCTCTCCGCAGCTCACTTCTCGTCCCCGTGGTGAACGAGACGTGACAGTTTGCGAATTGCGAACCTCGTTGCCGCCATCCTGGACATCATTTTGTTTCTTAAATGGAATAATTTCTAGAATTTCTTCCCACAAGAAGCTAGGGAACAAAATGTCCATCCTGGCAGAGCCCCGCATGCCAGGATAAGGCAGTCTTTAACTGGGGGTCGCCTGGTCCCCAATGCTAATTGAACGCTTACCACTAGGCACGTCTCATCTAGACACGCATCTCTCGGCACGGCAGCCCTTAGATTGGCGGACAGGCAAAGGAAAACGGAGAGGTAGGATAGAAGGGTGAAATGGGGTTAGTAGAATATGGTTTGAAGGCATACTATAGCAACGGAAGACTGATGAAGCGACCGTAGTAGCTAGAGGAGGCCGGGGTCGCATACCCGTGTACTAAATCACAAAATGCCGGACAGGCATATCCGAATATCTACTCTTTCGTACATAACCAAGAAAAATTTACTTTAACTTGTATTGTTTTCTCTACTAACCTGTCCAATGTAACTTTAACCTGTATCTCCAAAACTTCAACAAGCCTCAATTTCTATATTTTTATGAATATTGTGGTGCCTTTTACAAATATGTCCCCGTTGTAATATTTTAAAAATATTTTTCACACTTCGTTGGTAAAAAAGACCCATTTAATTTTTGCAAAAAACTTTAACCTGTCGGTGCCACTATTTTTGGAACTGCCCCAATGTAATGAATGATGAAGCATCAAATTAAAAACAAACTTAAACGTTCTTAGTACATAAATTATAATGCAAGTAAGCAAAATACTCCCATCGTTCACGAAAACGAGAAGTCTCGATTGACTTGAAAATTAAAGCTAAACACCGGGGGCGTTCGGTCGGCCCGCGGATACGGTGCGACCAAATTCAGTTTACTGTACTACAGTGTTAGAAGCCTGACGTACCTATGTATTTATATACCTTGCCTTGCCACGTGTTAGGGGGACCCAAAGGTCGACCCCCCCCCCCCCCTCGGAATCAAGTTAAGTCACCCATTTTCTGTCCAGCCTTACGGAGCTGTCCTCATTAAAATTTAAAGCAGCTGTAGTTAGGTTACGAGCCTCTTTATAAAAAAACTAGCTGTTGCCCGCGACAGAGTTAAACAAATATAGCCGGATTTATCATGGACAATATAGGATTCTGGTGAAAAATGTTTCCAAATCGGTCCAGTAGTTTCGGAGCCTATTCAATGCAAACAAACAAAAAATCAAATATTTCTTCTTTATAATATCAGTATACATAGATATCTAGTATAGACAAGCACCGTATTAAGTATTAACTAAAGTTGAACAGCAAGTACCGGATTAGGTACATAGTCAACTTAATAAAGAAGACTAACAGAAATGGATCGTTTGTAACTTGATTTGATTAATTTTATTGCTCATCTAATCAAGCCAGTTGACTTAATTACCAAATCTTTATCACAATCAGAATACTTAAACAGGTAATTAACGTTAGTAGAAGGTAGCCATAAAAAAGTCGGACAAGTTGGGGGTTGCTACGGGTGTATGCGTAGGCAGCGGGTGTATGTATTTGTGTAAAATAGAGGTTTCCAAGCGAAGGCAAGTGGTTCACTTTATTGAATGTCTTTATAGGCCACCTGTTACTCGGGTCGGTGTCGACTAAACAGCTGATCGGGCCCGAGCGAATTATTATTATTGTTGTCGGATGCCGACTTTGGTTCATTTATTTGTGACGAGCGGGAGAGGGGTGAAGGGGCGCCGGCTCAACTTTCGCCGCCAACTCACCTACCTCTACTTATGAGATTTAGCGATGAAGAGAAACGGATTATTTATAAACATTACGAATATATGATTAGATAATACCTAGTTCATTGAACTTATGCGGCACTCGTAAATGAATAGGTACCTATACGCATATTCATTTAAGATGATGTTTATCATATCGTTGTCACATTTGTCAAGGACACTGCGTCATTGCAGTCATTTGTAACCAAATAAAAAACAAGATAATGAGTGTGGCAATGGAGAAATACAAGCCGGGGCCGGTAAAATTATGGTAGATACGTACCTACAAAGAGTGTAATCAGCGGCCTCGAGAACGCAGCACGTTTTATGGCAAATGACATGTTCCTCGCATGGTAGTGGGCATCTATCCATTAATTAGAGCGAGGGGCTAGTAAGGTCACTTTTGCATTGCAATATGTGTATAGAGAAACAGCTGCCGATCTTCGCGCCTACCGAAACCGAGGGCACACAGCACACCAGTAAACAGATACAATTTGACGAACTTACGCATTAGGCACAAGTGGGCACAACTATGCATCTCGCACCGATAAACCAGTAAACTAGCATGCCATTGAAAAAATTAAAGCATGACAATGCGATTCATGAATGAACAAAGTAACAAATAAATGGCGTCGAGTTATTAATTCAGAACTAAATAAGTTTATCAAGCGTATCAATCATTACGACGATAGGTACATAAAAACACGAAGGAACAATGTGAATGTCCAATTAAGCGGAGCTCGCACACGTCATCGAAAGGTGTTTCCCGAAGAACGCACTCACACACATAAAAGATCAGCTGACTGCTCCGATTTTAACCCACACCACAGAGCCGACTGTTAGAGAACATAAATAATGACGGCCCACCTACCTAGCTATACGTAACACATATCGTATAATTTGTATGAGCGACCGACGGAAGAGGAATGTGCGATACGCCAACGTTTTCTCTGGCATTATCGTTTTTACGATGAGAATAATTAAAGCTGTCAACTTACGCTTCGGCTGTTAAGACGTTATTTGATCGAGCTTGTTTAATACGAGATCGCGTTAAATAATCAGAAATGCATACAAACATTACAAACACACGTGCGACGATAAGAAGGCTCACTATGAAAAGGCAACGTATATTTTATACCTACTGTAGATACACTTCAACATCCTGTTTGTTTCTTTTCTATGATCTAAACTGCGTACCTAACTGCTATTTAAGTTAATTTAAAGGAAAAATAATGAAACAAGGCACTAAAAGGCCTGAACATAAACGTCAAAAAAAGGTAGACCAGAAGACTGAATTCTAAAATTTCATCACTTAAAATACTTATTAATAAAATTTTGCAATTAGGAAAAATCTGTGTATTGATCGACACAAAACTACAGCTCACATTGAAAATTCCGCTAGTTGAAGAGATTAATTATAGCGGTATTTTATTCTGTGTACAATTTTTCACCTTTTTCTACTGGTGCGTTTCGAGTGATGAGAAAAAACCATTCAAGTGGCAAAAAAATTATAACGAATTAGAAAATATGAGAAGAGTACAGAATTACAGCTCTAAATCGAGGGAATGGGCGAAAATCTTAGGAATCATGTTATAGGTGATGTGGCTAGCAACTAATCACTATTTTTATTCCCCTTTCCCATAATCCCCACATATATGCCCATAATCATGCCAAACATGGCCTTTGCGGGCTTTACGTCTCGTTACCATAGGGTCTGTCTAGCCCGGAAGGGATAAAGACGTGATATAATGTATTATTGTATGCATGTAGGTACAATCATTGTGTCAACCAGTCTATACGAGCAGTTATATAACAATACTTTGTACTACGTTTCGAAAGGTATTTACACAGATGTAATTTCGATAATTGGCCTCCAGTGCTCACTTCATAGGTAGGTGCATGTAGAAAAACAAACAAAGTAATCCAAGGGTTTCGTTTTTTACTTTTGACGTATGGAACCCTGAAAATACATACATACATACATACATATCGTCACGCCTCTTTTCCACAGGGGTAGGCAGAGACTACTTTGTTCCACTTGCTACGATCTACCCTAAAAATGAAATGACAAAATGCAATAAATAATGTAGGAAAGAAAAATACAATTCCAATGCAAGAACACAAACAAAATACTTATACCTAAATGCTTATTTTGCTTACTGTCCAATAAACTATACCAACTTGAAACGTACCTACTGAGAGTAAAGAACAAATTATGTATCGATACAATAAGCAATATTCATCAATACTAAAATAATTTTCTATATTAATACCTATTAATATGTATATTTCTCAGAAACTGTGCCGACGGCAAACTGAACGGCGCTCTCAAGAAGCAGAAACCGTTTCACATCAACATTCCAAGTGTTATTGTTTGTTTCTTTAAATGTTGCTTTCAGAATTTAATGATAGACAATGTTGCAGATTCAATTTGTTGGATTGGATCACAACTTTGTTTAGCAAATAATTTGAGCCTAGTAGTCATGAGGTTGATAGGTATTTAATATACCTCTATTAAAACCACAGTTTTCTTTTAAAATACCATATTTTATTACTACAAACCGAACTTGAGAGCAGATCGCAGGCCATATGATGGTAAAAACATATTGTGGCTATCAAATAAATCTAAGTATTGAGCCAACAACACACACACGAAGGCGTTGGGCTATAGCACAGCCAAGAGACAAGCGCATTCGGTCAGCATATACACATACACACACACACACACACACACACACTCTTACACGTAGCTATATATCAGCAGTAGATAACGATTGTCTCATTTTTCATTGAGTCATGTAGAGTATAGGGTAGATCAAAGCAATACTCACTGTGTTTGCAGGCAGCCTTATAGCGACGGCCGTCTTGAAACCTTTAACGGAGCAGTTCTAGATCACCAGGTAATACGAGGTGTGCACATGCACTCACACACTCACACAGTACACGATTAAGACCGCTTGTAAAGACGATAACGCTCCGTTGATGCGTCTCGTTTGTAATCGTCGGCCGGTGGCAATATCGCCGGGTACAGGGTGCAGGGCAGGGAGTTGGGCGGTGGAGGCCGACGAGCGACGAGAGAGCGAGGGTCTGTTGTACGTTCGATTGCGCTAGCGGTGCGCGCGTTTCAGTTGGCGCACGGCGACTGGCGCAGGCGAGGCATGCGGTGCGGCGAAGCGGGCGGGCGAGCGATTTCACCGGGCTGATATTGCGACGGCACGCCGCGCGCCGCCGCCGCGACCCATAATATGTACGTACGTATAGCTCCGACCGAGCGAGGGCAAACCGAACCAGCAACGTAGAGCGGGGGGTCGCTACAGAACACACAATTGCCTGCACGCACCCGACCAAGTCTCCAACTCGACCAGTTGTTTGTTCGCTCGAACCATATTTTGTATTACGAAGGTAGAACATGACTCAGAAGAAATAGCTCCACAGAAATAATAGCTGTGGGCTGAACAGTGTTTGTATTCTGAACTCGCATATAGACACGAGGTAGTTATTAGAAACGATAAACACGATTGTATCGTTAATGGTAAATCTAAACAGAATAACTTGAGCAAAAACTCGGTGAATTACATAAAGATCGAGCTGGGTTTTATTATGAGAGGTTACGAACGTGTACGCAGTCAGGAGCATTATGAATAATAAAAGCCCGCTCTTTTAAACGAGTGTACTACATACGGTTCTGAGGTAACATAATAATAAACAAGAAATCGTTGGCATACACGTGTGTGATAATAACACCGTTAACTTGAATCATATACCTACTACATACCTACAAGTAAACAGACAAAGCTGTTAGTTAATACCAATGTTAATGCATTCGAAAGGCAATCAAATCAGATACAGATGACTGGTGCCTATAGTGAGCGTAATTAGGCAATATTGATCTGCACGGTCGTCTATAGATACTAGCTATAGGTGCGTATCGAACAGCACCACACCCGTAGTGCAAACAATAATACCTATTAGGGATGCGGGTCAAAGGTATGTTAATGTATGCGCTGATAATAATTAGGGTCGTTTCGCCAGTTTGCCGACCGTCGCCACTTTTCGACTTTTTTATCGACATGTTTGACTAATCGGTATAAAATAGCAATACTAACAAGATTAGAAACTTAACAAAAATATCGTGGTAAACCCAAATAGTTCGGTTATACGCACACATAGACAAAATGCACGTTTGTAAACAGCGTACGGAACAAAAAAACAAATCAATCTAGGTTCGCAACGAACACCTAACGACGCGTACTTCGTTGCGAAAAAATTTGTGAGGAGACTCACGGTTCATGGTATGTTTTTAAATGTAATTTTATGTTTATTAATTTGTTTGTTATTTGTATTGATAGACAATGAGTCTTATTATTTATTTAAAATAAGTATTATTTTAGATTTCTTTGGAAAATGTGTAAAATTTAATAGTCGGTAACTGGTTAACTCGTTTTCGTAAACACCTACTTCTCGACCGTTGCGGTCGAAAACTGGCGCCGCAGAGTCCAGTAAGGTTGCATCTTTTTTGACATATTATTGAAGAAACTACTGAACCCAATTTTTTAATTTGAATCTTATTAACACCAGAATTGTGTCAGCCAGTTTTCGACCGGATTATTTCAAATGTCTTAAACATTCCGCATGTCGTAAACATTTGGTCGAAATCGGGATTTGTAATAACTGTATGCCATATTCCGACTACTCTATTCGAAAATATACAGTTTTTAAATTAAAATTATATCTTTTTTGAACAACACACACACGTCACATATATCACATAACACGACACGTACTTTGTCCCGAAATCTATATTTTAGCTGATAAAATAGACAAAATACGAACGATTTTTAATATCCAGTAAATCCGTAATTAGAAAACTAAATAAATCCAAGATTGATCTTAGTTACACGTTTCATTTTGTTGTCATAATGTTGTATATGATTTTTATTTTAAGAAAATGCGGGTTTTTATATTTAAAACATATTTTGTGCTTCATGTATTTGTCATCACACCATAGTCGAAAACTGGCGAATATACAGTCGGAAATTGGAAATTTCGGTCGAAAACTGGTAAAACTGGCATTTTCGGCTTTATTCATTATTATTTAATTATTTCTAGGTCTTACTTGAAAATAAACGGCATTCAATGATAGTAGACTATATTCACTATGTGCATTATTTTTCTCGTTTATTTGTTCATATTAATTCAATTTTTTTTTTCATTCTGAATTTGCCAACTCCACTAATCGGTCGAAAACTGGCGAACTGACCCTATACCCTGGGTACATTATTATACTCAAAGTCTTCCTCTAAAAGAAAACCGAATCCTTATAAGGTCACCTTCAATCCTTTTTCTCAGATATAAAATTGAAATTAATTTCGTATAAATACTCTGCGATCCCTTGGAGCAGTGAAAAAAAATCTATGCAAGTAACCGATAGAGACCTGTCACTTGCTGAATTTATACGGCACCCTCGGTGCGTGAGTCAGACTTGCACATAGTAATTTTTATGTAGATATAAATCTATAATCTCGTCTTTTTCGTCGTAGACGGCACTCTAGACAATAATATTTTTACTATTTGTTTTAGACCACATAATGGAATGGAGACTTATAGTTTTCTTACTCACTTCGTACGGACTAACTTACAGATTAACTACCTTTTCATACATACATTATACATGTACACACAGCAAAGCTATTCGGTAAGCAGGTTTAAAGCGGCGCGTGCATGCAAAAGTGCTTACCGAATAGCTTTGCTGTGTGTACATGTGTACAAATCACGTCTTTATCCCTTACGGGGGTAGACAGAGCCTAAGGTAACAAGACCTAAAGGCCACATTTAGCATGATTGTGGGCGTCTACTTGGACAGGTGAAATCAAAATAGTGAGGGGTTGCTAGCCGCATCGCCTATAACATGATCCCTAAGATTTTTGTCAGTTCCCTCGATGGGCTTTTACCATCTGCGTGGGAAGAGAAGCAACTGGTGCATTCCTTTGCGATTTTAATAAAAAGTTTTACTGAAAGAAAACGTTTTGTTGACAGTATAAAAAGCACAGAGCCTAATAAAATAAATGGACAATCGCAATTTTGCAATAAATATTGCTGCAATGAAGACAACAAAAAAAAATCGCTCGATAAAAAAACTCATCGATAAAAAATAATAGATTGTCTAATGGATCTAGCTGGATATATGATACATACAATGCGGCATTGTGGTGCCAAAGGTAGCCACTTATTGACAATAGAACAGACGCCCATCGGTCTGCGCAAGAGCATATTTTAATCTCCTGTATCTACATAACTCAATTTAAACAAGCCACTTAACAGAAAGGCGCCGGACAATAATTCAAAGTAGAGCTCCATAGTAATCGTAGCAAAAAACTTATTTTATAAAGTTCAGAGTCACGATATTTCTATCCCAGAGTTATTTACGGTTATAAAAAACACTGTAAAGTACTCGTACTTTTGCATTAATGTAACCAACCGAAATTTAAGATGGGATTAAGAAATATTCAGAAAGGGTTTAGGTTGTTGCATCTCGTTAGCTTTTATCGTAAATTTATATAGAAACCTGTTCCTTGTGAAGCGGCCCTGGTGGTGCTGCGAGAAGGCCGCAACGCAAAAAAAAAAAGAAATATGTTTTAGTGGGTTAGCGAGCGAGCCTGTTTACGATCGAATTCCTCTGGAGCGATTATGCTGCCATTAGTTACATAAGCGGCCCAACCCGCACCGTAATTAAACAATTTGTCTCATGATCGATACAGCGATAAAGGTACTCGGGAGCTGATAGAAAATTATGCCGCCATAGCGTGGCTTTTGCCGACCCTTTCATAACAACTGGGAAACAATGTTCCTGAATTATTCGATGAACTTTGAGGTGACATTTTAAGTGTAATTTACCAGTTGCTACCGTTAAATAAACAAGATTGAATTGAATTCAACGAAGCGAATAAATAATCAACGAAAGATATTCCTAGAAATCAAGATTAAACTCTGGTTACTTCAAGTTTATCCTTTTCTGTTCAATGGAAGACTAAATTTGTTTACTCGGAAGGTCTTTTCAAAAGGAACGTTAATTTGTATAGGACAGTGCGAGGGGCGCATGTAACGCCATCTGTTGGGCGGCCGGTGCGGCGCGAACCGGATACCCGACCAGTTTCGCCGTGACACCGAACACCTGCAGCAAAACCGCCACCGACGGCCGTACCAGCTTATTTGTTTTGATGAAACACATTGCATCTTCTTGGAAGTCATTGCGAATAGCATAAGAAACTATAGAAATCAACCACTACTTCAACAAACAAGTCGTGAGCTACGAAAATCTTTAAATTGAGTCTATAGCCACCATAAAACTGGTTATGTTTATGTCATATCCTATCGAATCTTTCATTATAAATCTCGTTTAATTCGTTCAAGGAAATGGTCCTCGTATCCGGTCCGGAAATAACAGCCACAATGCCAATCTCTACATGTCTCGCAAAAGAAACACCATTAAAGTAATACGTAAACAAGAATATCAAGTTTGCTGTTAAAAGTGGTTCAACTTTTGAATATACAGAAAAGAACATTAAGAATCTTTACACCGCCGAGTGAACGACCATATTATACGTATTTTCACGAAATCGGATGAATAAAATAAGATTGGAATTGAAGCTGAGCAAACGATGGTGTTTAGTAAGGGTGCGACTGATAAAATAAGGTCGTTAGCTAATAATAATATTGATAATGCAAAACCAAATTAGTATTGCTGGGAAATACAAACTGATCCTCATTGTAAAACCCAGACCAGAATCAGGACATGGAAACAATCTTCACACTGTCAGCTGCCTTAACATTACAAGTTTCGCGCACTCTAATCTATGAGATAAGAAAGGCCCTGAGCGGTTCTTGCATAAGTTAAGTAACAAAACTGAATCACCATTCAGTGGTATGGATCTAGACCCTGCATCTGTTCTCGTCGCCACTGACCCACATTACTAAACCATTACACGTGATTACAATACCCAGATGTATTAGAGCACAGTGAATTACTCAGTTTCTTATGCCGGTTGGTACAGAGGACTTTGGGTGTGAAAGGAAATTATTTGAAGCTTATTTAGATCAACCCTTGAGGGTTGGATGTGTTTAGAAGCCACAGTTAGTTACTGGAATTACACCCATGTTCTGCTCATCTCCGTCGATCGTTGACTACCTCACAGTTTAATTTTTCAATATTATAAAACTAAGGCCAAATGATCACTGATCGGTCATCTGATGAGATTTTTAAACAGCAAAATAGTCGGCAGAGTTTAGTAACATAGAATATGTTACAGTAATGTGAGAATCTATAGTCGTTCAGGACAAATAAAACGGGTCAAAATCACGTGCGACACGGACCTTGGCTGGTGTCAACAACAGCGTTACGGAAAGGTTTTTAATACAAACAACGCAGTGCAGTTAGCTCCATGTTAATGTCAGATAATTATTTATAGCATCTAGAAGTGCCGAAACGTTAAATGAGGTATTCGTGACGTTGGGAGTGGGAGTGAGTGCGTGTCCCAGTGGCGATGTAGGCCACTGCCAAGGTCGAATGTTTAATATAAAGTCTGGCGTCGGAACATTAAAATGGTCGGCCTCCTCCCGAGCCCCCCTTGTCCCCAGCCCGTCGGCCGCAATCGTTGCACTCTTTATTTATTATCTGGCGGCATCCCCCGCTCACGAACGCCTCCAGCCCTCTGTACTTAGGTATACGTAGGTCCGGCCAAGTACAAAGTAACGGCCGCTATCGGGACAATCCCGCCGTTACGCCGTCAGAGCCATCAGATGAACAGCTGACTCGTCGATTTACATACAGTTCTGGTTTGACACAATTTCTAACTCAGATTGACTATTACATTGTAAACTAATTTTGCATTGACGCGCATTAAAACATTTAAGTTTTAAGTTATGTTAACAGACTAAGTCCGAAGGATACAAAGTTGTTTAGACGCGTAGGGAAATACTTATGTAAATTATATGGGCTATATAAATCCGCGAGGGTCGGTCGATGCGACGACGCAGCGCAATCTCAAGAAACTTGGAACTCTCACTTTCGAGCAAGAAACGCTTGGTTGCTTACTAACAGGCACGTGCCTTGACAACATCAATATAAATACACAAACAACTTAACACAAAGATGGATACCGCGTGGCTTGACATTGACCTGCCTGAACAAAAGCACCGAAGTCAAATAATTGGAAGTGTTATGATGAATGAAAGACTATCTATCTGTATAATACATAGGTATAAATATCACACATTACAACACACCACGCCGTAATTATCAAATCGTCTGGTATACGTTGGGGTTTCCCCGTTGGAACACAGCCAACCGGAAGGGGCCATCTTGTAAATAAATTCCGAATAATAATGTGTTCTAAATCGAGTACAAATGTGATCAATCGCTTTTAGAATTCTTGATATCGTTCTGGTACAGAGTAAGAAATTACAATATTCTATTTTTTTTATAAGTAGCTGCGTCAAAACGAGAAGAAAACTTTAAAACTTATAGCAATTTCTTACGAATTTTGCAAGTATGGAGCTCCAAATCATCTGATAACTTTGTACGTGGGTAGCAATGTATACATTTCTACAGAGCAGCAATTGTTTATGAATTCGTTTCAGCTGACGCGCTGTCGCAGTCACCCGTGTCTCAGCATAAAAACTGCTCGTTTTGATGCTTCGCAGAACGCGCTCTTTGATCGGCATGAGCTGAGACTAGGTATGCATGAGTCGTTTAGAGTCTTGGTCACGAATCGACCGTAAGACCGTGTCCAAACGTGCCAACAAACCATATGACATCATTCAGCGGGTATATTACTGTATCTGTTCTTTTGCATTTCGGCTTACCAACTAAAGATTTCTAAGAATGCTGTCAGGGCATCGAAAGTAGCAAAAAATACTTTTAATGGAAATGGTCTGAGGTCTAATACGGCAGTTGTAATCACTATGAGCTAGATCCAATTGGACAAATCAAATTAACTTTTAATATTGCCGGTTGATCGGTTTTTTGTTTGCAGTCGGTGACCTGTAGATGTACATACGCGCTTTGAAAAACTTAATGACATGCCACGTGAAAATTTTAAGCGTTTTCTTTTCGCTGGGTAATTGGGCATTCAAGCAAAATGTTTTTTTTTTATGTGAATAGGAAGGCAAACGAGCAAGTGGGTCACCTGATGGCACCCGCAACCCCGGAGGGATTGCAGATGCGTTGCCAACCTAGAGGACTTAGATAAAATGCCTCTTGTGCCCGTAATTTCCCCGGCTGTCAAAAATTGCCACTAAAGCAAAACTTACGGCGACACTTCAAGCACCTGTTTCCCTTTACTTACTTGTTGTAGGTATCTTAGGCATGACAAGGTGGTTTCTTCGGTTCAAGCAGCTGTTTCTAGACGAACGAATATGAATAACAGCGAGCATAGAGAATTATTTGTAAGCAATTTACTTCTGCGTATTTTATTGGAATCATTAGAAAAAAATTACGCGCCTCGATGAAAATCTGATCAAAAATATGTAGCACGAAAGAATGGGAGCAGAGTCGAACAAAAGACTGGGATTAGGTAAGTAACAAAGATCGGTGGCACAGGTCGCGAAACGTCACAAACGAGCCGGTGATTGATGGTCGCTGCGACACTCGTTGCGTCACGGCTACACTTGGGGTCGCGGGGTCAATGCCGTCAGTCACGATTACAATAACCTATAGCACTCCTACATTACTACTGATGTACCTACTGATCTCGTTGACCTGCATCTGCCGCAAATCGGGTACAATTGAGGGGTGATATGAAAGTCACTGTTGTGTCGTAACTTTTGTTTACAGTTTATGAAAATTCATAAACAAGGTGGGGTGGACTCAGGTTACGACCACCCGGAACAGTGGCCATTCGACCCCGTTCTCGGGTCGCTGTCATAAACGACACGGCCGCTTTTACGACAGCCGCCTCGACATCCGCAGTCGGCGCTGAAATAATAACGAACAGCACAGCTCCTTAACAATAAGATTGTTCATATATCTTATAAGATTTATAAGCATATTTTATAAAGTGGCATACTTAGCAATCATTAACTCACTGAAACTGCGTTTTTTAAAGATTTATTTCAATCTCTGTGGCGGTATTCGGTCGAAATATGGATAACAAAAATTTTCATTACTAATTATTTTGCTCATGTACCTAATAATATATCTGATTCAGTATGGCCGTGATCATGAATTTTAAATGTGCCGTGAAGTATTTATAGCGCTCTCGGATTTTTGCTTTAATGTACAATAAAAAAGATTTAATTAGGGTGGTAGTAAAAGTCACAATCAGGCTCGAAATTTATAGTTTCTGCAACGAAAAGTATGTTAATATCGTTGGTTGGAAACATAACAGCGATGTCTGATGCAGTTGAAAAATTAAGTGCGGTGAGGTACCTATCACATAAAACTGTAGAGAACAAAATGAACTAACAAGCTGAATGCAAAATAGCCAATTTTGTCTTAGCTTACGTTGCAACGCTCGTGACCGGTCCGTATCAACTACTTCGGACAGCGAAAGAGCTCAAAAACATATCCATGAACTGTGCTCCATTGTCAGCATGTTATGAGATATTTTTGAGCCAAGTGTTTTTCACACTTTATTGTTTGAAATCAATCAAAACATATTTCATGCATTGACATGTCCAAATTGGATAGTCATGTAATGTAGTCAAGTAAGTTTTAACTAGATCAACCTTCTGTGATTTTTCCTCGATTAAACTTCATTTATATTGGAGTAATCTCCTTTTTTTATTCCTATAAAGCACCAATTAATTCTTAACTTAGCTCATAAGTTATGGGCGTTATGGCAGACAATTTGAGAAGAAATATAGCTGTTGCAGAAGTTAGAGAAGTGTTGGTAGCGTATCAGTAAGCCGTTGGTATCGTACGGCTCGGGTCCGGTTTTACGGCCTCGTTACCGGCGATACAGCGTTTTTACGGCGCGATTAAACCGCCCCGAGCCCGTCCCAACTACGGGCACAGTAATTGGGGTAAATCTTTTTATTGTGAACCCTACTGGCAAACGAAGTGTCGCCTTTTTGCATAGGAAAGCCGTATACCTGAACGGCAAATGTCGAAGCAGTAGGAATTAATCACGGCAAATTTCGATGTGTGCATACAATTATTTAAATTAATTAGGGGAGAGTGGGGCAAGATGGGGTTGGGGGCAAGACGGGGCAACCGATCTTGAGTGCGAACGAATTAGCCAATCAGGATCGTTCTAGCACCTGACGTCGCGCCGTCAATACGGCAATCAGTCATCGAAGTGAGCGGACAATGACACCACGCGTTTTATTTGGTTTTGTAAAAAACCGTTTTTGCCAATTAGCTAGTAATTTTTCTATGCTATGTAGGGCGTGAATTTTTCCGTAAATAATAATACCTTGGAATTGATTTAAATTTTATCACATGTGACAATAACTACACTAAGAGGTAAGAACTTGTTTTTCTCTGTGCTGCGTATTGGTTTTATTCAGTTATTTTTTAATTTGTTTCGGCATACGGGGGGGCAAGATGGGGTAAGTGTTAAGGGGCAAGATGGGGTAAGAAGGCAAGCGGCATACAAATGTCTAATATTACTGTTTATTTTGTTCTAGAATGATGAGAAAGTATTTTTAAAAAAGTAGAGGGGATTGGTCAGAAGAAAGTATGGAAGATGCTGTGGAAAAATGTGGTTGAAGGAAAAATGGGCTACAGATTAGCCGCAAAATCATTTTCTGTCCCACGGACAACTTTAGAAAGGAAAGTGAGGCTTGCTCGAGAAAGTTTAGATAAGAAGAAAAGAGTAACAAAGAAGAAAAAAGGGCTACGAATAAATCAGTAAACGACAATAGTGACAGCGATACTGAAAATATACCTTGTTTGTATTGTAAAGGCCTATATTTGGACTCAAGTGAAAATTGGGCTGCTTGTTCAGCATGTGGCAAATGGGCTCACTGCAGCTGTGCAAGTTTGGACGACGAAGATGCAGATACCGTGTTTACTTGTAAACATTGTGAAGAGTAAATGATCGTTTACTGCATGCCCCATCTTGCCCCGCTATTGGTACCCCATCTTACCCACGGGGGTACCCCATCTTACCCTAGGGGTGGGGCATGATGGGGATGAGGGTGTATTTCTACTTTTTAATTTTTTTAAATTTTATTATGTTGATTAGACTGCCAAATACATATTAACAATGAAGATTGATTATCAAAGAAGATATATAAGAATAAAATAAATTAATAAAATTCATTACAGTCAATTTTATTTACCATCAAACCTTAAGTACCCCGTCTTACCCCACTCTCCCCTACACAAAACGAGTAGGTACGCAATACGAATACATAGGTACCGAACTCGCACTATTTGTTTATTATAGATGAGAGAAAAATAAAAATGCTCTATATCTGTTTTGTTAAATGCATAAATAATTAAAATGTAACGAATATTTTGGCATGTTTTATTCGCGTACTGCCACTCGGCTCATTATCCGAATCTCACCGCAATAATTACATGCGATTCGAATGCGGCCACTTCATCCAGGGATCGATGTCCAAACGAATCCATAAATATAAAAGAGCTCGGATATTTCGGTACAGCGACCGATGAATAACAATAAAGTCGAAATCACGTATCTAATTAACATTTAATTTAGTTCAATATTGAATTTGTATGTAACCTTATTTTTGTATTCAGGACGGAACTATTATGAGTCTCTTTTTTTGTGAAACCAGAGTGATTTTAAAAATCCTAATCCTAATTTACTGCCCTAAAAACACAACGTGCTGTTAACAGTTCAGACAATATAAATATAATAAATATCAATATAAATATTTTTCCATTCATCTAACTAATCTAACTAATATTATAAATGCGAAAGTATGAATGGATGGATGGATGGATGTTTGTTTGTTACTCAATCACGCCAGAACGGCCCAACGGATCTGGATGAAATTCGGCACATAGATAGAGAAAAGTTTGGAATAGCGCATAGGCTACTTTTTATCCCGGAAAATTGCGTAGTTCCCGCGGGATAGCGATAAACGAATTCTTTGCAGACGAAGTCGCTGGCTAGTACATACATAAATCACGCTCCCGTACGGGGTAGACAGAGCCTAAGGTAACAGGACTTAAAGGCCACGTTTAGCATGATTGTGGGCGTATAGGTGGAAAAGGGAATCAAAATAGTGATGGGTTGCTAGCCGCATCGCCTATAACATACATTCACTTGTTTATAAGTAGCTTTAATTGAGAGAAATTGTCGAGAGGTAGCCCTAAGCCTGAAGATTCGTTCACCGCTGACAACATAGAGCACAAATCAGTAGAACAAAATTCAGATCAAAAACAAACAGAGGTTGCGTAGGCTGCTTACGCGAATTTCGCTGCTCCAGGCGTACACTGGGCCGGATTATATAGCACCCTCGGCTTATTCAATTAAAAACGGAACGTACTTGCGCGCGCTCTCTCCTACAATTCGCAATTTTGTAGAAAGAGCTCATGTTCCCCAAATGAAATTTGTGTTCGGGCCTGTAGTAAGCCGCGACGGGAGGTCGGGAAATTTCACAAGAAATCAAGGTAGCTATCGCAGCTCGCAGTTAAAAATAATAAACGTTAACACTGAAAAATATACCACTTCAACAAGTAACATGTAGTCTAATAAAAATAATGAAGTATCTGTGTCAACCCTTAACAATTTTACAGGCAGGCCGGATGAAGATCAAAAAAGTTAGGCTTGAGCACCGCGGGCAGACGAGGATGCCTAAGATGGCTTGCTCGATAAAGATATTTTGTTTTGATGTCAAAATTGTCAACAACGCGATCTCAAAGTTGAGGGCTATAGAAAAATCAGGAGGGATCTCGATTGTTTTTTTTTTTTATGTGAATAGGAAGGCAAACGAGCAAGTGGGTCACCTGATGGTAAGCGATCACCACTGCCCATAGACACCCGCAACCCCGGAGGGATTGCAGATGCGTTGGCAACCTAGAGGACTTAGATGAAATGCCTCTTGTGCCCGCAATTTCCCCGGCTGTCTTACTCTCCACACCGGAACACAGCAGTGCAAGCACTGCTGCTTAGCGGCAGGATTAGCGAGTAAGTGTTAGACAACTAACATTCTATTTTTCAACACGGCTCATTCATTTAATAAAATATGTATTATTTTTAAAGCGCATAGCGTAATGCATACAAGATTAATGTTTAAAATGGAACAAGTTAGCTCCGCTTTGGCAGGATGGCGCCCGACGGCTGATTACGCTGTGCGCTGTTACCGTCATTCATTTGCGTCTACCGCGCCCCACTCAATCTCGTTTGTTATGAACGTGCAGCGGGCTACCCTGCCTCTCGCTTTTTACATTTGAATATTACGGATTACTTTTACGTTCTTACATAAGTTATGATATCTATAGAGCTGTTATACATCTACCTGTGTATGTTGTGGGACCTGCCTCTCACTTTTTGGCTATATGTAGCCGACGATGTTCTACATACTCTACTTTTATCATTTTTCAAGTTATCAAAGTTATAATTGTAATAAGAATTGCACTTATATTCTGTAGACAACGCAGGCAAAAATCCAAGACGGAAGCCTGGTGAACCTAACATTACTTGCATATCAATGCAATGTTGATTTAAATACGACCCCATGACGATAAAAGGTATTCCATCCCCTACGTGATATTCATAAGATTTGGTATGGCAACGAGGCGACGCATTGTCAAGTCTAACAGTTAAGATATTGTGTGCGCGTTGTAAATTGTTTCCCATTCCAACGTCGGCGCGGTAATGCACAAGATTATGAATGATATTGTAAAAGGACATTTGTACAAAGCACTCCCCTTAGCGACGCCGGGGCGCCTATTCCTCTTGAGCCGGCACATTAGAGCCGTCATTCAGTGCCAGCCTAAAGTTGCATAAATAAATAAGTCGAATTAGAACCCTTCGCGCTTCTTGCAGCGCCGAGGCGGTGAATAATTTTCTTACTTACTTTTATGGGATAAATTTATTATGGTTTACGGATAAATTTAGTACGCCGAATAAAGTTGAGCGTTGAAAAGTTGACTGAACGGAAAAAACATTCTTGGCGCGACTATTTTCTTTTCCAACAGTCGAACGAATATTACGCCTTATCGTCTTCCACTATTGTGTACTGCGCCACTACTATTTTTCTCAGTTCCAATACGTATTTTTTCGTTTTTAAATAAATTTTCAATACGTAATTTTTCGTTCACCCCGTATAAAAAACAACAACACGCTGTTAATTTAGCAGTTGAGAATTGTAATCGTACAATAAACACCATACATTGTTACTCCCGTTCCAAATGAAAATTTCTTACGCATGGAATCTAGGGATCCCTTGCAAGTAAATAATCTAATCCCTTTCGAACTTAAAAAAGGAACCCAAAAAACGTAATTCAAATATCGAGATCACAGAGTCGAATAAAAAGCGAAGACAGGATCTGTTGTTCGTCGCTACAATGGACGGAGAAGTCCCCTCGTTTTGGGTCGCCGCGCGGCCGGTACAGTCATTACAAAAAGCGTCACATCGGCGTACGGGCCGGGTTTAATAATTCCACTCATTTGGGCTCCCCCGGCGGCCCGCAGCGAGACAATGCGCGCCCGCCTAACGGTATCAATCAACATCAAACAGACCCGCTCTATCTACGCACACACCCAATTTTTAGGGTTGAAAAAGGCTGCTTGTACAAATAACCCAATGTTTTGCACAATTTGCAGTAAGTCATTTGGGAGGAAAAATTGTACTTGAGAATTGTACTCATTTCTCTAAATAGGTATAATGTAGTTATCTAAAAAAACGAATATAAGCCATTATTCGTTTTCATCCAAATTTTCAAAAAACAGGCGCACCTGTTCTAGACTTCGTCAAGCTGTCTCTTTTATTTTATTCATTCTAAAAAGTAGATATGTATACCTAAGAAGAAACATGGTTGGCGATTCAACAGCGCCAACCCTTAAAAACGTGGTCAGTGTCACTGGCAATACTTTTAATGGGTTAAGTCGCAACGTAATGCATGCGAACGTTGGCAGATGGTGTGCCGCGGACTAAAAGTATCTACTCCACTGTCTTTCCCATCACATTACCCATCACTTTGATCCACTACGCACTACGAATGAAATAGACTCGAATCGATAATAACAACCAATGGAACTTTCCAAACTACTTCAAACTCTAATTTATGTAGCCACGGAATACTAATGTGCGAAGGCATTCTCTATTTCCCCCGAATACTATTCGCATAGAAATTGCTTACATTTTTTAAATATAAACAATAGTTTAACGCAAATAATATTTGTTTATGCCTTCGTAAACGCAAGTTTTTTATTTTATTTCAAGCGCACGTCGTCAAGCGAGGTACAATTTAGCAAACAAGCTTATTGTCGAGTGAGGCAACGGCGACGGGCAGACGGCTTGCTAACTCGGAATATGGAGTGTCAGTCCGCAAATAGAGACCGGCGAGTCTCGCTCATTTTCGCAGACCCACATGTGCACTAATGAAGACGCGACGTTTACGATTATTTTTATCCATAACCGGATAAATGAGTTCTCTGCACGTGTGTTGTAGACGGCAAGGCGTTCGGCAGTGGGTAATTACCGACCACTACCACGAATATTGCGCGCATAACGATCTCATTAATCAGTTAATACGGCATCTTTATCATATTCCGTTGAAGAACTTCATATTATTTATTTCCATCACCTTTAAATTTAAAATGACGTTTAAAAAATTAAAGAGCTGCGATGATAAAGCTGCAATGTTATAGCTG
Source organism: Pandemis heparana (assembly GCA_963854515.1). NCBI lineage: Eukaryota > Metazoa > Arthropoda > Insecta > Lepidoptera > Tortricidae > Pandemis > Pandemis heparana. Next base: position 8,789,038 of record OY978026.1, on the reverse strand, counting down.
GTGCGAGAGACCACTCACCGGGACGAGAGACTGCTTCAACATTAACTACCAACGACAACGCGGTACACTAAGTGTAGCGCTTTACCTGATTGTTTGTATACGTGACTAGCTCAGTACGTTATTTATCCATTAGCGTACATCACTGTTGTCCAACATTGTTTATTCAATACCGAAACACGCTTCAGTCTTTGAGTTTATATCGTCGAAAGAACATTTTAAATCGGTTAAAATCTAAAATTCTTTGTGCGGTGGCTTTAAAACTGCCTTGATGTTTACGCGAAAGGTATTTTATTTGACATTAGCACGCGTCTGATAGCTTTTTAATAAGCGGTTCCGTGACTCATCGGGCGCACGTTCTCTTTGATTGATTGTACAAACGTTGTAGTGATAAATTCAAACACTAACTGCTAGTTGACGACATTTTTTGTCATGTGTTATTAACATTTATCAATAGAATGTTACTGACTGAAGTTTAGTATGTAAGATTTAAAAGTAAGTAAACATCATGCTAAGCATCATAAAATTATTTACCGAATCTGGATCGTGCGCATTTGGAGTGGACGGCTGAGCTGGCCTCGGTGGAGGTGGGTAGCCCTGCGGCAAGAAACAAAACTTTAGTAAAAGGTTGTCAACATATTTAATTACTCGCAACATCCAACATCTCAAATTATGTAGTAGGAAATTTAAGACAGAACACCTTCAGAACCTGCCAAGTTATACATTTATTAAAATTAGCATTATTTCACCCCAGGTACGCAAAAGGCCGATGTCAAAGTGCACTCAATCTAGAGATAGAAGTCGGCAACGTCAGTTAAGCGACTAATTGAAAACGACGGCCGGATTCTACGAAACTATTCCTTTCCACTTCTGCCTTTATGAGAGATATTTTAAAATCTTTCTCGTGCTGAGAATTCTAGGAACGTAGGTACAGAAAATAGTATCCGAGTTATACTGAGCAATTAGTTTGCGCTGTTCAGCAACTTTGCAGTAAGATAAAAGAGAGTTTAGCAAAGGTATTAAAAGCTTCTTTTTTTTTGTTTACCTAGTCAACTAATATATCTTAGTTTTGCATTTTATTTGATGTCAACAATACATTTAATGATTTAAAATAAAAGTATCGTAGCATCGATTAAAAATGGCCGCCGTTTCAGATTACGAAGACCGTGTCAAACGTTTTAACGGCAGTAAAACTAAGTCGAATTTTAATCTCTGCCGTTACGAAGGATGACAAAAACAAGTTCGTGCTTACATTACAGGGAGCAGAAAGAAATGAAACTTGGAAGCGCCAGTGCGACACATAGTACCTATGTAGTTAGGTAGGTACTTTGCCGACAGTTTATTTACTTTGTCCGCCGGCATTTCGAATTTTTATCACAATTAACTTATATAATCCCACTAATATAGAAAAGAACGCGGAACCCCTAAATAAATAGTTGAAAATGCTATTGATGTAAGAGCAGAATTAAAATTTGAGTTCGCTCTTTTAATGGTTATATACTTACTACTCTACAGTCGTTTCTTCCATACTTCTCATAATTCTAACAATGTTTTAATTTATCGTAAGCTTGAAAAACCAAAAACCTTTTATTTCTTAAATTATATATATTATCTTCATCACGAGATATAAAAAAAAAAAAATACCGGGTCACGTATCAAGTTCCCGAACTGTATCTTTACTCTACCGTCGATACCTTGCTACGGTGTTGAAACAACATAAGCACATTGGAAACTAAACTAACATTCAGCCGTACAGTGCATCTGAAAGGGTATTCTGAAGCGAGTCCAATATAAATGAGAGTTTGTGGTTTCAGCCGACGGCCTCGCTTCCGTCGCTACAGTACAGTCCACCGTCGCACTACCCGCACTAAATCGTGCCATCGCCTGACTAGACCTTTGGCTTCCGTCGTGAGACTCACTTCAAACAGGGTTGTCTCTACTTACAGAATATTTTTAATTAAGCAATAAATATGGCATTGCAGATTAAAATTGTTCAGTGTTATAGTTAGCTTCATAATTACACTGAAATGAATGTTTATTCTGCAAAGAGCTAGGATCCTACAAAGGAAGACACGGAAACATTTATTTAACGCAGTAATTTTCCCTGGCAACCCTGCGCGTCTCCGCCGTAAGAGAGAATGTACGCCTTGCAGTCAGCGCTTTGGAGGTTCCTGGCAAGCGAGGGCGATATGCCACACTAAAGTTCCCAGAATCCGTAGCATTTTGCAGATTGTTATGAGACTTATCCTAGGACTAGGGACTAGAAAGCTGAAATTTTGCACAAAGTATAACGACTGCAAAAAAAAAACACGTGTCAGGGAGTTCTGTAATAGACGCCAAAGCCATAGCCGTAAGTGTGAGTTGGATACTATCTACTTGTTACAAAAACAAACGAGCTTTGAACTTTTCTATCGGCACGATACCACAGATCTTAACATAAACGATCGGGCTCACATAATCGGAAATGATAACAGTGTTCGGTTCAACAATCTAAATAAATCCTAAATCGCTAAATTATGTCAGTCGAATTCCTCGAGGGAAAAATCCCCGAGGCGCACTTCAGAAAAGTCAAGCAATTAATCGCACGGCCTTTGACAATATATTTCCTTGACAATAAAATATACTGTGTTATCTGTTTTTTACTGGCGAACTCGACGTCGGGCTAGCGACGGGCAGAGCTGTCGCGCGCAACCGGCGCGCCTACTGTGGGGGAATATTAAAACGGACCGTACTCCGCCAGACCATTATAACTTGTCATTCTAGCCCGGTTATATTCTGCGCGAGCTTTGCTTCAGATAATACGGCTTACGTAAACGACACTTCATGTATTTCTATAGGTTTCGCTGGTTCGAGAATACCATCGGTTCGTTTTCGTGAAATCGAATGATAATTACGTTTATACTCAGTTTGTATGGGAGCGCTCCAACAAAACATTGGTACGGAATACAGCGAGGCTGTGTAATTAATGTTGGTTTAATGCTGGAGTCCAGTAAAATATAATTAGTGATTCCTCATTACCGCGCGGCTGGCTGGCTGGCTGGCCCCTCTGGACGTTCGTGCGTCTGCCGGCTTATGGTTATTAATAACGCCGGCCGGCCCGCCCCGCCGCCCGCGCCCGCGCCGCGCCCCGCTGCCAGCCAGAGCCGCGCGTCTGACATTTTAATTCCAGAGCTGCGGTTCTACAACACCGCAAGCCTTTTCTATCGACAATATTTTATCGACACTCAAACTTCTCTATATGCAATGAATACAAAGCGCCGTATATTTACCTGACCCCGTATACACCACTTTGTTGATACACGTCATGTTGATTATTGTCGCAGGGAATAATTTAGGCGGCAGACGTCCATGAATATATTGCGAGTTTTCGTGAGGTTTGTTTATTTTTCTAAGATGATTTTGTAAAGGCAGCTAACGAACAGTTTACTGTTCTGACTTCAAGCTAACCGAATAATCATTTCTCACTTGGATTAACATGACGCATAGATAAGACAGATGTGCGAGTAAAAAAAAAGGTTGCCTGCCGTCGATGATCTGATGCGGTGTGAATTAAAGATGTGTTTATCAGCCTTGTCGCTTATTCAGAAAATTTTATTTGCCAAGATCTTGTTCCAAAAATAGTTACGGTGGAAATCGTTGTAGGTATAAACTAACCCTATGTATTAGACAGATCCATTCCATAGATTTGTGCGCCTAGCTGAAAAGCAATTCTGCAGTTATTGGCAAAGGCTGTGTAAGTTAAAACGAGTTAGTATAATAGCGTGTTACATCGACTCGGAGTTGGAGAACATCACTAGCTACAATGGCGGTCGGGCGAGCGCAGGTCGAGCGCAACATGGCTGCCTGGTAGGCGGTGCGCGCGACAGGGACGGCGCTAGCAGCGGCTGGTGGCCTCCCTCTCGCACTCGCACGCAACGCTCGCATCGATCTCCACTCGCTGTACTCGCCCCCAGCACCAGAAAGGCGGAACTAACAAAATTACGGAGCGCTTTCGAGCCGCTAATCATAAAATAAGATACGACGTTTCATTTCGAGCGTACGACTCTCTAGCGATCACGATGCTGGAATGGCCCTTGACTCTCGAAATTCTCTACTGACATCGTGGAGTATTAACTGCGCGTCGCTCGCTGGGACTTTTGTAAAGCCTCTGCCTCTACAAAGAAACAAGAGTTAGGAAATTGTATAGACATCGTAGGTAACAACATGTGTATAAAGCTTCTGCGTAGACTTACTGCGTAGACGTTAGGTAGAGGTACTGCTTTGTTTTATTGATAATAAAGTTGACTGATTATACTTTTAATCACTCTTTTTTAATTCAATTTCGCGCTGAAGGAGAGGGGGGGGGGGGGGTACTGGGCCAGATGAAATTTAATGCAGATTAAATTTGGTAAAGACGGGTATTTGCGAGTACGGACTCAAGTTAAAAACGGGAAGCCAAGTTTTCGTAACCCTAACAGAGCGGCATTTAGTTTGAAAGCGGAATGTAAAGTAAAATCGACAGAAGATGCTCCCAGAGGGTCGGGGAGTGTTCTGCTCCGTCGATCATGTGATAGCTGAGTGACGTTTAATTTTTGCACCGCGTGCTCGTTTAGCACGTAAAAGTATTTTTTCTGTGAATTATTTAAGGCCCTGTGAATTATTTATTTGGGGCCCTGATCCGTTCGATTGCACGGTTTGAATGAAAGTTTATGTAAAAACCTGCCAAGTGTGTGCTGGGCCACTGGCAGTTTGGGATTCCTTACTAATATGCAGCAAATATTCAGTATCAAATTTGGGTCGACGAGATTGTTCTTAAACTTACAAAACCTATACATATAGGTGCATTTTCACTGGGCACTAACAAAATTACCTCTTTCGAGCATTACTTAATATTTCACTAACTGGTTACTTGGATCGAAAAATGCTATTTAATTTAACGAACCTCTAATATCCTGGAATGACCTATCTAAAGATGCTCACACCGTGAGATAGGCAAGAGAGTAAATGATCCCCACCGCGGAGTAAGTACCCTTTTTTGTTCTTTCCAGAATTTGCAGTTCCGATACTAAGAGTCTCGGAGCTAAGCCGCGGACAGATGGACTACGGAATCCTAAAAAAAAGGAGAATATATTTACCTTACCCTTTTGTTTTAACTTACATTGAGCATTTAAAATGTACGTAGATATCGATCAATGTCATTTCATTTAATTACACTAAGTACTTTATGTTCAATTCAAATTGCACAGTCAACAGTTCTACACTACTTACACCTATATTGGAAGCAAAACCAGAAAGCAAAACGACTAGTTCCCAATACAATACATATTTCAAGTATTACAACGCTTACATAAATAAAACAAAGACATAATTGACAGTTAACGCAATAAAATGTAAATATATTGTGTTCAATTTCATTTCATCGGCACAATTGCATTAACAATTTTATCGCTAGGAGTGCAAAATTACTGTAGCATGTATAACCACATAGCATGTATGAATTGTAGTCGTTAGTGGGTGAACTCGTCTTATCGCAGCCAGCAGACACAGTCGACCACGTGTGATACGACAGAACATGGGAGTCAAGGAACGGGAGCGTAGGAATATGTAAATCCTGAGGAACCGAGCGTGCCAAAAACCATTCGCTCACATTCCACTATGAATTATTCCGATCGCTGCAGTAGGTGTGTACTGGGACCGGGTATGCTGTCCGACCGATGACATGCAGTCACGCACAACTCACGACACGGCATGTATTGTGTCATGTCACATTTATTATAATCGTCGTAATCTCCGTGTCGAAAATGATTTTCGTGTTTGTGTTATGATTATTGTGATGATTAAATATATAACGCAGTCACGTATATCTGGATAATTATAAGTCAAACAAAGCATCGAATACCAAAGGCATAAGAGAGCTATACAATGTCGGAGCAACGTAACCTTTATAAGAAAGATATAAAATGTAAGGGTCCGGGAAACTTATTTAAAAGCTAAAGTCAGACTATTAAGAGGGTTATGACAAAAGCGGCTTCATTGTAACCAAAGGACGGGCTAAGGAATAAACAAAACCAGTCACCAGGAGGGTTGCGCAGCCGAATGCAATAACAGTTAAGTTCATAACCGAAGTTTCATCTGCCCAACTTCAAAGTGAGAACGTTCCACAGTAGCTTCGTATTCCTTTAAACAATATTAATAATATTTTCTTCTAAGACAAAGAAGATACTAGAAAGTTTTATTAAGATCAAACTATGGATTAGCTTTATGAACCAATGAGGCGTGAGAATTTCAATTTAATTTTATAATAAATATGAAACGTATTTACATACATACAGTCACGCTTCTTTCCCGTAGAGGTAGGCAGAGAGAGACTATTTCACTTGCTACGACTCTGAGATACTTACCTCTTTCGCTTCATCCACATTCATCAATCTTTTCATACATGCTCGCCGGTTTCGGATACTCCTGACCTGCCCTTTTTTCAAAACGTCTTTAGATTTCATCAAAAAATATTTCAAATAACGAAAAATTTATAATAGAGCAAACCAAGTTTGATGGATTTAATTCAACTTGTAAAACTGGTGACATAGACCCCAGTAGAGCCATAATATTGTGAAGCTAAAGTATTAAGTATGACGCACATGAACATAGCATCTAATCCCAACACAGAAAACATGGTTAGTTAATAATAATAATATAATAATGCAGCTGAAAATCGGCGTTGTGGTCTCGAACCACAGCATTGCTGAGCTGACAGCTCTTTTGGCTCTGGTTTATGTTTTGTAGAACTGTACTGATTATTTTTATTTTTTACCTGTTTGGGTCGAGTACATCTTTCTTTCTTATAGCACCATCAATTAATATTATTATGTAGGTACTAAATACTAACTATTGCCTGGTACTTAAGTCTGTTATGCCCCTACATTTTAGCAAATACAAATATTAGCCCCTATATTGTATCAGTACCTATAAAGACTAGTATAATAAAAACATACACATACATACATACATATCGTCACGCCTCTTTCCCACAGGGGTAGGCAGACTACTTTGTTCCACTTGCTACGATCCTGACATACCTCTTTCGCTTCATCCACATTCATCAATCTCTTCATACATGCTCGTCGGTTTCGGGTACTTTTGACCTGGCCTAATAAAAACAAAACAAACAAAAAAACAAACAAATAATAAAAACATGATACGAATTATCATTCTAGCTTGTAAAAAACTGGGTTTCCGAAATGCAAATTTATTCCGATAAGCGATACAATTTGTCCCACAAGCAAGGTACATTTATCTGAATGATGGAAGCTAACCGTCAAATTTATTTCTAGTAAGTCTAGTAACGTTAAAACAACACGGAACAAGATAAACATCAACGAAATCAACTTCTGAGCATTTGGAATCGAGAAAAGCCGTTTATCTTGCCGGTTCGCGGCGCTATCTCGTCGCACGAACGAACGTATAATTCAGCCCGAGCACCGAGCAGTCGACTCGGCCGAAATTATCGAAAATTTCCGCCGCCGACGCCGCCTTGCCGCGATATCGGCGCGATAAACGAAATGCAAACATGACGTCCGCTGACTACTAGCTCGCGCTCTACTCATCGCCACATGTGGCTTGCATTATATTGCGCCAAAATGGTCAATCAGCACCATTCCAGTAGTTTCCAAAACAAAGATGCAGAGTGCTGTTATGGAACTACTTTCCTTTATCGTTTGCAAACATACATTCACTCACACTCACCTATGGTAATGTAAAATGACACATTGATAAAGCGATCCGATTACATATCAATGCACTTGTACTATTTGTTTTATAAGGTACCTACTTTTAAAATGTGCATCTCCGTTAGGTTGTTTTTTAAGCGTTTCATTAGACTTCAATCCAACGTTTTTTGTCTCGCTCGTTCCAACAGTGTTTTTTATTTATTCATGCCTTCGCGGCCGTTACTTGTTTTCGACATGGTGCAAACTGTAAATTCAAAGCGTCAATCCAAGACAATTAGTTTGCCAACTTTATTTCCCGTGCAGATAGCTAGTGACGTGAAATCGTAAATTTTATTTAAGTCTTTCGACGAATCTTAGCGGTCGTTTTCGGTCTGTTACTTTAGTAAGTAGGTAATCGTATCGACTTCCTGAACCAAAAACTCGTTTTGTGATCGATACAACAGCAGATGGAGCTGTTTGGATGAACTTATCCGCTCGTCATTGTTAGTACTTTCTTAATAAACGTAATAACGAAAAGGATTAGGACTAAAATTATCATATATTTCATTAAATAACAAAAACCGGCCAAGTGCGAGTCGGACTCGCGCACGAAGGGTTCCGTACCAGAAAAAAGGCTAAAAGCTGGTGCCATTAAACACTTGTAATTATTTCTAGCGTCTACGTGTAGCCATTATTAATATCGAGCAAAAAAAACGGTAAAAAAAATACTTTTGTTGTATGGAAGCCCCCCTTAAATATTATTTTAATATTATTTTTATATTTGTTGTTATAGCGGCAACAGAAATACACAATCTGTGAAAATTTCAACCGTCTAGCTATAACGATTCTTGAGATACAGCTTGGTGACAGACGGACGGACGGACGGACGGACGGACGGACGGACAGCGAAGTCTTAGTAATAGGGTCCCGTTTTTACCCTTTGGATACGGAACTCTAAAAATACCGATCTCAATGCAGGTTCTGTTTGTGTATGAAAGCTGTCAATACTTCATGATTAAAATCAGTCCGGTCTGTTCATTCTTTAGGCTTCTTTTCAACTAGAACTAGTGCTAGTGCCAGTAGAGCTAGGGGAAGTGATGAACGTTTATTTTCCTTAGCACTGGCACTGAAGGGTATTGGTATTCCATCGTTTAATTATATCGCGCTACCACTGGTGAAAAAAAGGCGTTTTTTCTGCAGCAACGATACATCAACCGATCAACCATTGAAGGTAGGGGCTCTATGTAGGGTCTCTATCGTTTGCCCGAATTTCATTTGCCATAAATGTATTGCTTGCCATAATGATCATTTGCCATAACTCTTTTTTCTCTTTATTTGTTAATTATTCCGAATTGTTATGAAACAAACCTAACCTAACCTATAGAGTTCTACAGGATTGCTATTGCAATTCTCCTGAAAAAATTACGGTTTCAGAGAAAAAAAGGGTTATGGCAAATGATCATTATGGCAAACATTACATTATGGCATATCAAATTCGGGCAAAAGAGGGGCTCCGCTCTATGTATAGTCGTCTTCGTCTCGTTTGCGACTTGTATTAAGTATAGTTGAAGTACAAGTTGCGTACCTGATGCTGAGGCGGCTGGGGCGGGTGCGGTGGTAAGTGCGGCGGGTGCTGCGAGTCCTGCGTCGGTGAGAGGGCCCCGGGCGCGCTTTGCGGAGCCCCGGGGCTCGGCGCGCCCGGTGGCTGCGAAGGGGGTTGAGGGGAACCGCCTCGCTCATAGCCCTGGAAAACCACTTCACATTACATTTCGTCTTGGATTAACTTAAATGAAGAGGACAGGTATAATGAAGTTTAGTTTTTTTCGTCTTCCAACCGTATAAATAAAGTTTATTAGTTCGCGCTATCAAGAGATAGGTACTGTAAACCTTTTGATAATTTTAATATTAATTTTAATTTATTTTCAAATAATTAAGAACCATGGGAGACAAAACCTATTAGGTTAGTTGTTTATTGTTGACATTATTATAATTTATGAAATTTGTAAGATAGCATGAAAATACGAGAAGAGGAAAAACGCGGAAATCGTAATAATTTAGCACTTCATAGAAAGAAATACCTTGAGGTATAGTCCGCCAAGAAATTCATTTAACACTAAGATTCATCTCATCATATGTACGGTACCTAATGTATATTTTCATTTCCAAGTCAATTTGACCCTTTTTTCTTTCTTTTTTGTGGTAAGTGTATAGGAACTGTTTAGGTTATAAGCAGTGAGCCAGCAGAGTAATACGACATAATATTAGCCTGATAGGCTAACGAGATGTATGTAGTCTTGCAAAAAGTAGCAAGCCTGGGTTCATTACCATAAGCATTATTATTATACTAATAGATAAGATCAAACTAGCAAAAAGGGAGACCCGTCACGTAGCCAAGACGAATTACATCTCTCCAAGATAGATAGAGAGTTATCAACGATTTGAAACTAAAATACATAATTAGATAACACAGAAACATTACAACGTTTAGAACCAATCAACACAGAAAATCGTGCAAAACACGACACGACAGCCGTGACTAAAATAGTATCGTGGTAAACATGTTTCGTACAGATGTCGACCGTAGTAACAATCGAATGGAAACGAGATCGTACGATTAATCATCTAAGCCCCGTCCTTGACCATGACTCACTTAAACAATCCCATTGCGATCGGAATCACCGCAATGGCTACAACCGAACACAAACCTATTATCAATTTGTTGGCACGCTACCGGGTTGTAGCAAGAATAAGGCAACTATAATAAGGTAGCATCCTAACCTGGATGTATAATTGATACGGAGCAGTTCGTTTGGACGGATGTTCAAAAATTTAACTTTGACAAAATGGCATTTATAGTGTCAAAAGTAATTTAAGTCGACGATTGGGCTGGATTTACACGTCACGTGACTATATGAAATGAAAAAAAAAATGCTGATATGTTACAGGAAAATTGTGCGGTAAAGCTCAAGGCAACAGTCGCAATTACATCACTACCTATAAAACGAAGAAAAACCGGCAATGAATCGATGCATGCAAATACCTACAATAATCAGCAACCAACATCAGCAGCGGAGGAGTGGTAAAACAATCGTGCACGTGCAAGAGGTCGTCGGCCAATGGCGGCCTTGACCGTGCATCCATTATGCACACCCGTTTACTTGCGAACGAGTGCACCAACGCACCTATGCCTATATAATGCCGCCTGCAATTAACTGCCTCGCGGTTCCGCTAAATATTGAATGAGGCGAAGTGGGCGATGAAAGCATTTCATTTCAGCACGTCACTCGGTCAATGAATGAATAAACTGTTTACATTCGCAGATTTACGAAGTGCGAAACAAAAGCTAAATTTTAAAAAGTTATTTCGTTAAATCTATTAACGCATGTGCCTGTTGGAACCGGTTTGAGGCAAAAACGTCGGATAACTTTAAAAATATCGCGTCGGCGACAAAAAAATTGAAGCAAAGATTTAAATAAAGTGCTTATAGAAGGTACAGGTAAGTGAAGCGTGCTCGACACGGTTCACTGCAGGCAGTCATCCCATCAATCTCTGAATGCTTTCACTCCGCGGCCAGTTTCCGCGTCACGTTTCAAGGCTGCAAGATAAGCCTGCCCTGATATTTACAGCACCGGGTCAAGAGGAGTCATTCACTTTTCATACTTCCTATATTTACAATACAATCTTACACTATGTTTTGAAGGTAACTTGACAATGCTATCCAAAAAGAACACATACATTTATTCATTTAGCATTAAGTATTTTGGTAACTTTTGCTTCGAAATTAGGTACGATGTTATACGTTGTTGGTAAGTGGAGGTGAGTGGTGTTCTACCTGAACTTCAAATTCCAATAGCGTTGCAATTATTTTAATTCCCATCAAATCGAGACGTTAAAATTAAGTTCAAGAGAGCAACAATTTAATCAGCTTTAGAACGAGCCGTACGCCTTCAGGCTCCCGCTTCTGCGTAATTGGACATGCAGGGGCCATTTGCCGGCAAAGCTGAAACCTACTCAATACCAACCACTCCACCGGCGGTTATCATTTAAATATTAGCATCTCTGGAATATCAGTCTATTTGTAACAAATTGATAGCATCAAAGGGACGATCGGTCTGAAAGGGGAAGCCTATGAGCATATTAATGCTACGCCTACATCTAATCTGATCAGATCTAATTATGCCATTCACAAAATTGTTATTGGTATAAATGCAAAAATCAAGTTAAACAACAATCCGTGTCAACAGATAAAGTTTCCGCGCCATTCAATGGGACGGGTCGTCTTCTTCGTAAACAAAACAAAGATTTGCGACCACTTTCGCTGAATTATAATCTCAAGGTAGAAGTTTGGCGGGAAGAGTACAGCAGGAAATCGTGGCTAATGCCTAGCTGAGTTCGAGCGAGTTTCAGTCGAATAATTCGCGCCAGTCGCCAACCAATCCATCAAAGGAAGGCGACCGGATCGGGTGTGGGTACAACCCCCCCGTACCCACATAAATATTGCGGGTAGGTGAGTACAAACCCTTTGACCGAGTTCTGTTTACTTTCGTTTTCGCTCAGCTGACGAGGCCGCCACCCCGTCGTACGCCTCCACTATTATTATGATAATTAGAGAGCTATCAACGTTATATTCACTACGCAATGTCTAATTGCAATGGCGCTGACGAACCATATGTAGTTCTGACACTTCCGACGTCAGCTGCCACATTCAATATTAATATACTAGGATTAGGACAAGTTACGTAACGCTTAATTCTGAAGCAGATGAGGCACGTGTAACTTGATAGAATAGTTACAGTTTCGAGGCATGGTTCTACGCCGGGGCTGCGGTTTATGTGGAGGTTGATGTTATTGTTTTTTTTTTCTTGAGAATTTCTGGTGCGATGAGGGGTGTCCCCAAGAGCACTCAAGGCTGCAACGGGTGCGGACGAGGCAGACAGGGCGCAGACGTGCATTATTAGGTGGGTGCCGGAACACCCGCGGGAGCCGCGGTGGGTGGCGGTGGGGGCAGCCGTACGTCATCACCTGAGGCGCGCCCTTGAAACCGTCGCATTCATTGCACCCGGATGCGGGCCGTATCTCACAACCCGCAATACCCGCACTCAAGATACCACCTACCCATCTTATGTTCAGTGACACGCGCGGTCTCCTTGCGGCAACTTACTAGCTCCGCGGGCCGGTTGCATTGAGAAGCCGCGCGGCCCGGCTCACCTACATCTGCAGCGTTACCAACAATATGGGACCTATTCGACTGAGGTAGGTACTTCGTATATCTAAACTAATAAGCTGTCTTTTCACATTCGTTAGTTTTGACAGATTGCTTGGTACACTCAAGACACTAACTGGGGTAACTCGTTCTTCCTAATCGTAGGAAGATCTTTAGTTTTTCCCCAAAGTAGATAGATACAAAATTCAGTGTCAAGTATGAAAACTAACTTAGAGCTTAATTTCTAACAGATTCATTCATTTATTTAATTTCTGAAAAAAGTCAATTCCAACAGGAGGCATGGGAGCAAGTCAATCAATCGTACCTAAATATGCATTTCTCAAAATTGACAAACAATAACATGTGCTTCACGCACACAATCACATTGTCACACAAAATTATTCTACCGGGTAAAAGACCAGCGGTCTAATCGTGTCATTACTTTTGAGTTTACCACTCATCCCTGTTCGTGCTTGTCCTCTCCCTCTCCGGTTGGTTTAATGCTCTGAAGTAAAAAAACATGACATTGACGTGACACATAAAAGTAAAAGAAATTAACATCAAACGAATTCGCTTCTTTAAAATTCTTTGTAAAGAAATTTAAAAAGCAAATATCATCAAGATTATTATGCTCAAATTTCATCAAGATCCGTAGTGTTTTGCCGCCAAGAAGTCCCAAACAGACAGACAGAAAACAGAGCTAATTCCGTGTTTTATAGCATGACTATGACTACGCTTCGATCATATATACCCAAGATTTAACATCAGCTGGGAGAGAACCGGCAAAACGATTCCCAAAGACTTTCGACAACTGTAGAAAAAATTACAAATTCATAAGTTGGCAAGTATTACGGATCTAAGTATTACGGAGTCTACCCGTGATCATGATGCATGCAACTGTATCGAAATATCAGGTGCTCAATAAAGGTAATCGCGGTTCACATCCCGTTTATAATATTTCGAATGAACTTAACCGTGAATCATTAAAAACTCTTGAAGTATTACGGAATCGGTAAACTTCTGGACTGAAACAAGTTTGCTCAGAATTTGACTATGTGACCAAAAAACGGCTTAATGCGTAAATCCAGACTTCCTCACGAACAGTTTCGTTGCAAAAAACACGGTTTAAAATAAACAGTCCTGTGTGGCGGATACAAATAGCGGAGACTTAGCAACAGGGCCTCGTTGACACCCTTTGGTACGATCAGCCAAATGCGAGTCGGACTCGCGCACTGAGGGTTCCGTACAAATTCGGCAAATTAATACAAAATCTAGTGTTGGCCTCTGCAAACACTACATTTCAGGACTCTCCCTGCTTGTAAGCAAAACGTAGAGTACCCCATAAGTTTTAATTACGGTTGCTTTTGATTGCGAAAACTTAAGAGGGTTGATATTTTCAGAGCTCTAAGGGACTGCAACTGCAGACCGCCATCATTCAATTCGTCATCAAATTATCATAAGCTTAACAAGGGTTTGTGTAGAAGGGTGTAAATGTATGTCGACATTGTATTTCTTCCAAGTCAGCCAGGAAGCGGGAGCGCTTGGGTAATCGAATATTTATACTCTGCAACCAATTGACAAACAAATAGAATCGATAAGCGCATATGCTTAATTCAGCTCCCACCTTGTTTGTAATCAATATTTGGCAAATAAAAAAAAATAATTTCCGGTTTAATTTTAAAATTTATCTCAACAGGCTAAAATTTTTAGAGGCATCGGACATGCAGATACCTAATAAGTTTCGTTAAATTCATTTTTCTTTATAAAAGCTGTTTTTTTACTGACTGTTGGTAGGTACTTTTTGTTAACTGGACTTGCATTGTCATCACGAATCCACTTTAAATCAAAGCTAAATTGTAATCCTTTAATCGTATTATGTCCTTAATAAAGATCCAAACAAGATGTTATTTGCAAATCGTATTTATTTCGTGATTATGATTAGGTATAGTCAAGGGAATAAATATATGTACGTTACCAAGACGTCAAAAACATCTATACACCTTATACTACAAACAATAAATTTGGTGATACATATATTTGACATGATGGCTGTATCGATATTAATGCTCTCGACTGTACAGTAACTTCTAGTCGTGTTTTACGGAAAAGTTTTAGGGTGCGACCAAACCGCCGCGTATACGCAGTGACGTCACGTTTTCTCACCGTTTCTTCATACATTTTGTTGCGATTCCGTAACGTCACCGTTTTTTAAGCGGCGGTGTGGTCGCACCTTTAACAGTAGAGTTGCTATCTATTGAGCAAAAGTTTTGAAAAAATATTTGTACATGCAAAAACTATTGTAATTACCGTCAAACGGCCACAACACAACCCAACAGCCCCAACAGGGTTGTTTCTGTATATTTTGTCCACGACGGCAAGTGTAGCTTAAAGCACGGTCGTTACGCTAACGATGGAATATCTAGTAAAATATTTAAGTGCTAGTTAGCTTTAATTTGTTTCATTTGCAACGGCTGCATTCTCTGATTTTCATTTCAAATATTTGACTTAATTATAAATTACCATCACTATTATTTAATATTTATTTAATTCAAATAAAAATCTCCCTTCTAAGTCCAAAGGTTAATGTTCCACGTGGATTGTACAAAATTTTTTTAGTATCGCCGTCTTATTATGTCTTCAGGCAACTAAATTTTATATACAACTCTACCTCTATGTAATTTTTGCAACGATTTGTCCTTCTTACATTTAAAGCCTATCCCCATGTTGTTTTGGACCAAATTTTCCGAGAAATTCTGTTGCCCGAACACATTAAAATAGTGAGTAACTGGCGCGTGAGTCAGAAAATACGATTCGGCGGTAAAAACAATCCGGCTGGTCTACTCTACATACATTTCTCAAATATGTTACGTCTTTAGTTTACGTTATAAAAATCTCCCGTGCTTTCATTGTATGTTAAGGACACCATTATTGGGAACATGATATGGTAATAAAAGGGCTTCGCAATAAAATATTGGTTTTATTCCAAAATACTAACAATGATTAGCTTCGAACGCTACGAAAACGAGGATACAAGTGAAGCTCTGGCTACGTAAGCAACACTACGTTGGTAAAATTTAGAGTGACGGCGTGATGATAAGGATGCCACGACCTTGTAGTCTTACAGATTAGTTGTGTCCAGTAGGCTTATTGTCTAACTCGGTCGCAATCGCCATCGTGTTCATTTTGACAGTTCATGTATGGGCTGACAATTGGCATCGGAATCAGCTAGCTGTCACATTCATACAAGAACTGTCACAGTGATCACGATGGCGATTGCGAGGGAGTTAGACAATAAGCCTACTGGTCATAACTAAATATCTAGTGGCCTAGTCAGGCCATTTATCGGCGTTCTTCTGCCTTTACCAACCGTTTCTTAACTCTGATTTCTACACGACTTCGCTCCAAAGAGCCCTGCTTGAAAACGTACCTCCGTTGCACAACGAGCTTACGTCAGCGAGCGCGCGAAGCGGCTTACGTCATTCGAGCGTATCTTGCCCTGCCGAGCTAAGTTCGAACCTATGCCTATTGAGTTTAGATACCCGTTAAGAAAAGCTTAAGTATGATAGAGCGTTATGTTCGTTTGAGTGGATGAGGCTCCGACGCGGCGTCGCCGCCGCCGGCTCAACGATTCTAAGAAAACGTTCGACTCTGCTCTCTACTTCGGGACTTAAATATGAATCGTGTAATAATGGCTCTCCCTATAGCGACGATATGGGATGAGACAGGAGATTTGATATAAAACGAATGCTTACTCCGAACATTATTATTTGCGCATACTTGAGTGACAGGCTTATGTTTACTAAATTTGCAAAAAAAAGTATTATACTTTACCATTTTTTATGACAGTTCCTTCCCACAAGAAAAAAATAACAAGGCCAAAATAACAATGGTATGTGATGTTTCGAAGCGGAGGCACAAATGATATTCAATGTTCAACCTTAGGAATTCCCTAGTCGGCTACACGCAGAACTAGTGCACTGTCCTGTCCACCATAAACAATTAAAATTTTGTGCGCTTCCTTGTATTTAGTACGTATTTATTTAATATCTAAGGTAAGACTTCCCTGACGACTTTTTCTGATAAGTTATTTTACATAAAGAACTTACCAATAGTGCAAATATCGGTGCGGCAATTGCTGCACTCTGATTGGCCGGCTCAATGCTTATCAGAACAAAAGTCGGGCAAGCAGATATTATGATCGACATCTATAATAAATTATTAGTCCTCTGGCACACTGAATAAAGCTTACTTGTTTTTCAAGAACATAAATGATATACTATACATACTTTTGCAAAATTCGATAGCCCGTATTTACATTCATTAGGTTATATTCTTTATTTTCTAAGGTTAATTAATTTAAGACATAAAATTACATAACAAGTGGAACAAAGTAGTCTCTGCCTACCCCTGTGGGAAAGAGGCGTGACGATATGTATGTATGTATGTAATTACATAATATGAAAAATATACATACATGCCGATTGTATTTTGTCTAAAAACTGCTATGGCAAATATTATCTGGACAAAAATGTATTGCCTACTGTTAATGCATTTCATAATCCTGGTTGCCATTATTCGAAGATCGTCTCTTCCAACCTTTACTGGTTAAATTTCATTAAATTTCACATGACCGATTATTCAATGCTAAACAGGTTAGTAATAAAGATGTCTGCGATAAAGCATCAAGTTACGGGTAACCTATTATTATCCTAACGCATTCATAATACCTATACATTCCAAGGTTGTTGACCCTAATCCTAGCCCCGTCCCCGCGATCAATCAGAATTAATCTGCATCTTGCATATACATAATGTACATTACATAACGACGCACATTACAATCTGCATACCACTTGATGCCGATTGTGATCCATCAAGTTGATAGCATCGACCGAAAGCCTAATACACCATTATAATACATACCATAAATGCAAATACCACAGAAACCGCAACACATGATAAAGATAGTTTTAGAGCCCGTCTCATCACTCTCTGTAAAGTTTCTGTTATCTTAAGTATCAGTTACCTATGATTCCCTCTCTATTCCTTACTACGAAACAGACAGAGACATCATAGAATAACCGACACTTAAAATATCAAGGTCTTAAGTGAGTTGTGGAACAGGACCTTAGTCGACTATCTATTATTTATTTCTTATGGCACTGACGATAACAATCCTTTTTCAAACAGATTATTTACGCAATTATTTAGTTCATTTAGGTAACTGAAAAAATAGGACAATCATTTTTATAGCAATTATACTCCTCAATACATTGCCGTTTCAAAACGCGATTTAGGTACCGCGATAGGATGTAACTCCTAAAATATCGAGCAAGTAATCATTTTCAAACAGAATATTGTGAACCTGATTATTCTTTAGATCAGTTTTACGCAGAATTGACCCTACAAAGTAAATTTTTTTTTCGGTGATGCAAGTGATTCTTGGGTGAGTCATGTCCCAGAAATAACCTCAATTATAGCTAGTCTTTACCTGATGCGATGAGAAAGGAGGTCTTGAGTTGGGCGCTCCCTGTGGCCCAGGAGGTGGCGGATACCGCTGAGGATAAGACCCTGGAGGGCCGTACGCTCCCGGGGGCTGCTGGGGGCCTCCCGGGGCGCCCGCACCGTACGGGGAACCGCCGAAACCTCGCGGGGGCTGTACAAACAAAAATACAATGTTAAATCACAACACAACCAAAAGATAAAAAAAGTATTCTCAACATGAAACTACCGTGAGACAATCATAATTACACAAACCGAGCGCTCCAAGAGGAAGGACTACGAACTGGTCCGAAACATGTCAAGCATTACTAGACTTTTATACGCGAGTTATCCGTTTGTGTAATTATGAAAGTACATTCTCATAATGACTCGTATAAAAAGTATACAGTAGCTAGTCACTCTTACAAAAACTCAAGCCCGTGACAGCAAAACAGTCGCATCAAAATCTTTCATCTGTCCCATCAAAAAGTTCTAAGCGCTCTTTCATAACGTTCAAATGTGGTTTTCAACTCTAGTTAAAATGTTATCCTATTTTAATGATAAATTCCAGCGCTGCGTGATAACATGTCTAATAAATTGACGTCCGAAATAATTCGTTACGCTAACAAAGTCGCCCGCTTCAGTTTTCATTTTGTTCTATGATGGAAATTCAATTATTCGTACGAACCCCGCCACTGCGAGGCACGGCGAGTGACGGCGAACGGCGTTCGCTTTGTTCGCAATAAATGTTTCAGCTGCAAACTGCACGCCTTCCAACTACTTTCCGGGCGGGTTTTCGGATGTAGGTAATTTTACTAGAAGATATGAGAATTGTGTCCGCAATTAGTTTCATTTTTACGAACATCGGGGGTGTTTTATGGCGGATTCAATGATTTATGGGGGCGGTGTTGGAGGGCGCGGTGTGCGGAGGGCGAGGCGAGGGTTGCGCAGGGCGCGAGAGCCGGGGGGCGGCGGCGCGCTATTGGCTGCCTCGGCATCGATCGCGCGACGAGCTCGCGCCGGCCCGCCCGTGCCTGCCAGCCAGCCTCCACCTACGTTAATAAGTAATCATCCGGCCCCACGATACCTCTGCGAGTTTTCCGGCGCTGGAGCCTCTGAGACGGGCCATGGATCTCCAGTCTACTGGCACAAAGAACCACCGCACAGGGCGACATCCGTATTGATTTATGCAGTAATTGACCCGCGGTAGGTGCGCAGCCCGCGCACCTACGCCCTCCACACATCCTCAAATACCTACACACGCGTCTATCTATATGTTATAGCGCAAATAATGCAAAAACTAGTTATATGAGACAATTAATAAGCACAACCATTTCTAAATCTTTGTTGTTCCAAGTTCGAAAGGGTTGATTGGGTAAACTTCCTATAAAGGAGGGACTTGCTGAGAGGTGGCGACCGGAAAGGATTACTTGAAACCTTGCGTCCCTTAGTTCGGTTTTGTTAATTCGTTGCCAATATAAGTCTTATTGTTAAACACACATCAATGATTTAATTCAATAAAAAACATTGTATCCCAAATATACAGCCGGAAACTTATACTGTCGATGTCCAAGAGTATTTTTATTAAAGGACGTTACTTATCTCAATCTGTACTATATAACAAAGAGGTAAGGTTGTTTGTTTCTTTGTGTTTTTATATAGTAGGTAACAGTGGCGTGGTGTCAAGTATATCAGAAGGCAAGCCGAATAAGAATAAGAATAAGAATAAGAATCATTTATTTGCTAGAATACAGTATCAATAACGTGTTACAATCTTTTTGTCCCTTGTATCTAGCCTGCATGCAGGCGTGCAAATTATTTACATATTATTTATACTAAATATAACATTATTTTGAGATTACTATTACATTATTATAAATATTATTATCATTATTATTAATTTATTACCGATTTGATGTCCCATATATTAAGTGCAAGTTCAGTTGAAATACAATGTCATAAAATCACAATAATAACTACTAATATCATCATTAAATTTTCATATTATATACATTACGTAGGTATAATACAATATCAAATACAACTATTAATATGTCCAATGTAATAATAAATATCAATCATGACTTGTCAAGTATTCCTTGACACTATAAAAACATTTACCTTGCAGCCAATCGATCAATTTGGACCTGAAACTTTGCAGGTTCTGTTGTTTAATCTCTTCAGGCAAGTTATTATAGAGGACTATGCACATATTGTAACAGTTCTTTCTATAGATGGAAGTGTGGCAAGGAGGCTGACATAGGAGGCTCCTATATTGAGACCTTACGTGTCGGGCACTTGTTTCTATACGTCGAGTGAAATAGCTAGGATTGTCCCTAACGAAAAGACATGCTTCTTTTATATACAAACCCGAAGGGAACTTAACTAGCCTTTTCCTCTAATTCTGCACAATAAATTGCCCAACTGCCTTAAAATAGGCAAGCCAGTGGGAATCGAGTTCTATGGACGCCACGCCACTGGTAGGTAATCTCCCGAAGTAGGCGAACAAAACTGAAACGATTATCAAATTTTTTCACTAATAGAAAAATAGATAACATGAACATGATCTACATTTTAACCCAGTAAAGTAAAGCCCAAAGTTCCCGCAGGATGCCAATGAGGTAACGGGGAACAGCTATTAAATATTAAAGCAATGCTCCAATTCTTGTTTTTGTTATATCAGAACGAGCTTTCAAAGCTTGTTCTGCCTTTGAGTTTTGGTTACTATGTTACACCTCGTTTAATTCCAAAGCTTCATTCAGTGAATGAACACAAAAGGTACCAACCAAAGAGCAAAAAAAATAAAATTTCTGCTAACCACGGCAGCTATTCAGACGGTTGAGGTCTTTAGATCAGTCTTCAAATCAAAAGGGAAGAGTTAAAGAGACAAGTAAGACCAGCCAAAACACCGATGAAATATAAAGTTGCAGGAAGTTAACTTGACAAAACTTTTGGTCAGAGAGAACCTGATTTCAATCCTCGATCGGGACAGATATTATTATGAAAACAAGCTTTGCTTAGTTTGGGACTAGGTCAATTGGTGCTGATGCAACTGATTGTCCGTCGAACAACAGATTGTTCGACATTTACTTATTTTATTTAGTAAAATATTGAAAAGTCTTCTTAAACATTCAATTTCATATCTACTAATATATCGAAAAGGCAAACTTTGTTTTTTACAGTACGGTAGTAGTAGGAGGTAATCTGGGGAATTACTAAACCGCTTCCAAAATTCTTTCACTAATAGAAAGTTGCGCTATCCCTGATGAATAGTCACTTTTTTAACTCAGGAAACTGCTCGGTACCTGAGGGATGCAGACAAAGGAGCGGGTATAGACCGACCGCTTAACTGAGTCCACGCCTAATCGCTATAATCATTGTAGACTTTAAAAAAATAAAAGATTCAATAATTTCTTTTGGATTTAATAATTTGCTTCGGAAAAATCGATCATTTACATAAAAGACTTCGGCCTTGAATTAATTATACTATCATGCGGATA
Organism: Pandemis heparana; assembly: GCA_963854515.1. Lineage (NCBI taxonomy): Eukaryota > Metazoa > Arthropoda > Insecta > Lepidoptera > Tortricidae > Pandemis > Pandemis heparana. The sequence continues at coordinate 8,767,173 of OY978026.1, read as the reverse complement.
TTAGACGTTCAGGGTATGGATGTATGGTGTGGCGACTAGACATTCGGGGAATCAGAGACGTCATAGACCAAACCATCAAAATATAATAGAAAGGTTGGTTAACGGGAAGAGATCCCTTAAAGGGATAAGTTCGCCTTTGTGCTTGTATCTCAAGTGTCTGTCAATTGTACTTGTTTTTTGTTCATATTGCACAATAGTTTACAAACACATACATAATTACAAAGGCATAAGTTTGTGAGGAAGGGCGTTGGTTACTCTATCACTCAAAAACCACTGATCGGATTTTTATAAAATTTAGCACACAGAATAACCTGTTAATTGCACATTTATTAAGACCAACAAATATACTTTTGAGACCCTAAACTCGCTCTCCAAAGAAATCTACTGAGGACCAAATAAATCAAGACGAAGAGAGTTTTCTCTTTCTTAACAACATGAGCGACCACCAAATCTTACCAAGCAACATAAGGGTGCGACCACACCGCCGCTTAAAAATCGGCGACGGTACGGAATCGCTACAAAATGTGTGAAGAAACGGTGAGAAAACGTGACGCATACGATACGTCACTGCGTATACGCGGCGGTTTGGTCGCACCCTAATGCGCTTTTGCTACCTAAATAAACGATGACGAAAGAAAAATTTTGCAGCATTATTTTGATGGTCGCCAGTGCAGGACGGAACTACTTAGAAAAAGACAGAATAGGAGTTCCGCCCACCCAGTCTCTTTTGGTGACTATTTAAATAAAGTATCCATTTTTGATCAATACATGCCAAGCAATGTATGTTATTTTGAAATGGGTCACAGAAATAATTTAAAATGAGCTGCGCTATCTCTATCTTGCGATGAGTGACGGAATGCGCGAAGTGCAATTGCATCAAGCACTAGAGTGCAAGTGCAGGCCGTTAGGAATGTGACCGGATTCTAGTCCAATACAAGCGGCGCATTCACCCACTTTGCATCACTATTATGTCACTGCCAACCAACGGCCTAAACATTACACAATAACTAGAAATTACGCTCGCAATGTTGCAGTATCCATACAGTGATGTATGTAATGTAATCTAACAGCAGGTCATCTTTGTTTTAATTTAAATAACTTGTTAATGTAATGGTGGATTCATGGAAATACAGCTTACACGTTACTTGGATTTCATAACGGCCACCACATAGACAGCATTTTTTCTAGATACTCTCGTGACTTAACCAACAGAATAACCAGATTAGACATAAGTAAATCCAATTAGCAACATAAAGATATTAATCTGACGTATTTAAACCGGCAACTGCACTTGTATCAACAAGAACACAATATAACGACGGACGAATTAATTCATAAGTCAAGGTAAAACAATTTATTACCTTGAATGTGAAAATGTAAACAGCGTTTAACGGTAATGTTAATGACCTATGACTAATACAAGAGGCAAGTTATGTGTAACATCGGCATTCGTACAAACAACGGTAGCAGGCCGTGTGCGCCGGCGGATACGAGCAAACATTACATAACTTTGATTGTGTTTGTAAAAAGTTGGGGATTCCCTCCACTACAAACGCACCTTACACCGACACACCACTATGTAAATGTGTGAGTGTAACCTTGCCTTCCTTTACATAAAACGCCGTCGGGGTATCCCTTTGCGCATCTACAAAAAAAGCCGAACCCATATATTGTTGCGAGTAAAAGAGAAAATGAATGAGATTGACGGTTATTACTATTATTACTTAATTTCATCGGCTCCTGCGAGGAACGATAAAAGGTCTGCTGACCGGTTTACTTTTTATACGAGTTTGAGTTACAACAATGGGACGTAAACCGTATTCATCGCATCATCTGTTTCGACTTCCGTTGACGACACGTGCCTAAAGTAACGGTGCACAAATGACATAATATATTCCTTTTGACAAGTTTTTTTTCTTTCATTCAACCAATATTTTGACCCAGCAATGGGCCAAGAATTTGAATAAAGTTGCATTTAAAGACATATCGGCTCATAACAAAGAGCGCGTCTCTTCAGCTTCAAACTTATTCCTTTTGTAGTCCGTCAGCATCTAAAGTTGACGCGCGCGTTCTAATCACAATCTGCGATGGCGTCACGGACTAGCGGTTGGTAAATACAAATGTCTGTGTATTTAATTATAAGACTCTATAAATAGAAAGAGCATTACGTCGTGTTATGCGGTCGGTTACGGCAAGTTATTTCGGTCTGCGCCGTCACGAGCGCCCCCGTGAATGTCAAGCTCGCGGTAACTAGGTGCTGCGGCGGCGGTTGGGCAACAGGTGGCTTGCACTCAAATCTTCAGCTACACATTCTTTGTTTACAATCTAATCTTTATTGTAGAAACAAAGAAACCACCCGATCATCTCATCCCATGGAATGCTGTATTGTAGCGCAGCCAGTCTTTCGGTTATCCGCTAATGTGTCCCATGTTTCTTGAAATATAAGGTTGCAATTACGTATGTAATTGTAGATCGTGATGGATTTAGCTATCTTTAGGACTCAATTTGCATTCTATACTAAGTAAATTGTATACTCACTGAAATATTAGTCTGTCTCAATACTGCTTCGTAATGCCAGCTCACTTTAATTATTAACGACTACAGGATATACCTACATATTATCATCTGCAAGCCGCCACAAATGTAAACAAACGGATTACAAGTGTTACTGACCTAATAAAGCGACCCCTTTTCACCCAAGACGGTTCAATAAAGAACTCCCTATAGGTACATACTATCTGGAGTACATAAAGAGTGGCGGTCGTGACCTTTCAATGTAGATATACTCTATGTATAGACGCGCGCCCCGTTATGTACCGACAACTCATGGATTAAAGAAATATTCACCCCTCGCTGGATACGGTATGCCGCTATTCATCTTCACCCGGCTTCAAAACATTTCACCACTTTTAAGTCATAAAAAAAAGATTGGTCACACCATTGCATACTTCGACATGACTCCTTAATTACTCATTATTCTACCGGGAAGGTTCTACTACGCCAGACCAGAGCTATAAATACGTCGAAGTCCTTGGCATTGTTCAATGCAAACTCATTCATTCTTTATAAGTTCTATTTATAGTATTCAAGACGGTAGCAGGTCATAAAGATCTCCAGAGGCTGTTTCCTTGCAAACATTCAGAGTTCAGTGTACATTGTTTTTCTTGTTTTAAGGAGACATGTCTCGACCAAGTTTTGCAATATGAATTCAGGGTAACTTTAAGTACACAGTACCTATTATGCATCACCCGAAGAAACTCCACATCGACCGAAGAAACTACTTCTTTCAATGGCAACTCCAATGCTTGCCTTGAATCGATGTTGCCTTGGCAGTTAAAGGCATTGCATCATAAATATCATCATGCATCATTACATATGAGTAAATGAGTACGTAAACACTCACAACAACGTGCTTACACATACAATTGTATTATGTCTCTTCCTGTTATATTATGTATGTCATCGACATGACGATGCGCGTCATTCTTATCACTTAATTAATACACTAATAGAGGCTTGTGATAATGTACTTGACCTACACAGGCCTCCCTCGTTGTTTTGTTATTAGTCCGTCGTTTTGATTTCAACTGGCGACTGGCGAAGGGAGCCGGCAATTATGTGACGTCACTTAGGTTTAACGACCCCATTACAACATTCAACATATTGTATGAATGAATGCAAGCCGTGTGACGTACCGAGTGACGTCTTCCTTCGACATTACGAATTGCAATGATGCAAGGTGTCTTCTATTGTAAACATATTTTCAAAGATTTACAACCACACTGTTATTTTTTGTGACATTTCTGGAATACAAAACACATTTTCCGTACAGAAAAAACGCCATGACCATGACTGCTATTGCAGGTAAGACCATTTGCATTAGAGACACGATCGACAGATAGTGACACTGACACTGCTGGTGCCGACCAGAAGCCATATTGTCTAACGCGCAAGCGCTCGCAATCACATGCACTATCTCTTTCTACTCTTATCCTATACTTACTGTGTGAGCCAAACCAAATGCTGATTGTGATTCCGAGTGCATTAGATGATGTGACTAGGTGTTGATATTTGCAATTTAATGACCAAATTGACTTTCCAAGCAGCATCAATCAGTATCGGTCCACGTGAAGTAGAGTTTTAATACATTAAAGCATTAAAACGGTCAGTGACCCAGTGCGGCTGTGGTAGACGATCGAGGCCGTCCCCATTATCCAAGCACAACACAATGACACGATTATCGGGCGGCACGCGGGCCCGAGACGATTCGCATTGATTTTACGAAATCCACATCACGGTCTCCGAACGAACGGACTCCGTCGGCCCATTCATCTCGTTTTCATGTACACACCGCCTCTATTGCGATACGAAAGTGAGAGCGAAATTTACTCGGGCTGCACTACGCACAGCACCGCCACGTATTGCCCTAAATACGGAGAGAATAGAATCGATCACTTCTCCAACCCGGCTAATTTGTAACTGTGTGTTCTGTCTAGCCACAAGTACTGCCAACCAATAGCGTCACACTACGGAACTATCTAAAATGTACGGAAATTTCGACAAAGTATATTTTAGGCATCGCATTTGTGTACCAGAGTAGGTAACGACAAAAGCTTTTACCAACAACAGCAACAGATGTTTTAGATTAGACAAAAGGAGAAAATTACTGGTACAACAAATTATATATTATACTGGTTGAGTAATCGATGTACTTTAAAATAAGACAAGTGTAGGTAGCAAAACATATCCACACAATACACAGCTAAATCTAAATATAGCGGGCGCCGATATCAGCGGCTCGCCCTTGAACCAGTCGCACGGAAACATTTTATTATTATTACCGAGCTGTCGGCGAACACGAGTATGTAAGGTCGACGACCCCGCAACCACGTGTCTCCTTATCGACAACTATCTAACACGATTGTGAGTAAACGACATGCCGAGATAAATGACTAATTCCACAATGCTTGCCCATTCATAAATAATCAGCGTAACGTCATAGCGATTTCAATGACAATACTCGCCTTCAATTCTAAACCACTCCTTGGAATTCCAAACTAACCAGCAGTGACCGACACGCCGTCGAACAAAAGATGCAAATATCGAGGTGCCAATTGGCGAATAGGTGAAATGGCATATCTGCCTATTTTGGACATCATTGACAACCAGGACGCTTTACGAAAATAAAGAACGAGGTTACGAAAATAATCGTGGAAATAAATCCCTTATTGTACTTTTCTACAATACAAGGTTAGCAGCGCTCTGACCTTTGCTGCTGGAAAAACTGTATTGCATCGCAATGTGATACATCTACTTTACTCGCACTTGTAATAGAATTTGTGAGTTGCGTCCGTTATCGGCACAAGGCTCAGCATATAGGAAGTTGTCGATACTCTCGTGTCGTACGTTCTGATGATCTTAAGATTTGGTTGAGCTGGACATCCAGTATTCGCCGCTTTTGGCATATTGACGAGTTAATCAAAATACTTATTACGTAAAGATTGAGCAAACAAAAACAAATGCGACTATACCGAGAGCGGTGCGGGCGGGTATAGCGCCTACCGCCCGCACCTCTCTCGGCCCCCTGTGTCGCCTACCCAGCGCCCAGCGCCCCTGTACCGCGCGAGCGAGGACACATTTCAGCGGTCGGTCTTTTTTATAGATCAAAAATACTGTCCTGTGGGGCGCAACACCTCGGGTCACTGAGGATGCTCCAGGAACTCGTCGGCAACGTAAAGGGCTAGGCTTCTTACAGGAGCTGGGCTGGCACGAATAGTGCGGCAGCCCACCACGCAAAATAGGCGCAGTTCATGGCGTCGAGTTGCGGAAATCAGCCCGTTACAACATATACATAACAACATATATCCTGTGGCGGCGAGTTAGGCCCTGTCTCAGCGAGTGGTGGTTCCTGTTGTAACAGGAGTTTATTTACAATTTTCAACCAACTTGATTAGCTCCTCTTTACTAAATGTTCCGAACAGGCGTTTAGGGATGTTCTGGTGCGAGATAAATTAAATAATCAGCGTGATGGGTGACACAGCACAAAAACATCTATAGATATTAAATCGCTAATGACAGCTTACATCGCGCCCTACTGATGTTACACCAAACTGTCAAATTAGTAACAAATAAGGCGTAATCATAAACCTAGAACGCTGATCTTTTGAATAATTAGTTCGATAGCAGATAGCCGTGACTGACAGAAGATTATCCATTATCGTGGGAACTGGGACAATGTTACGTAACCGGTATTTGTTCACCGGCCAACCTACACGAGTACATCCTTTACAAATGCGTACGACCTTGAATGTGAACTCGAAAGTGTAAACAGACACGTGCTCGATGCATTGTTTTATGGCCGCCTGTTACAGAATTCGATTTCAACTCGTAGGATTGAAACTTGAAACAGCTTTTGCAAATTTCAATAAGTTTGTTTGTTTACGAATTGGTGTTCAGTGTACGAATGAAGCTGTACAACTTCAAACACCTGAAAATCAATACCGGTACTTAGTTTAATTCGTGAATACGTCTAACAGGGTACTGTCACCAAAATAATTGTTCGATTCAATGAATCAGTAGGCTTATTATCTAACTCGCTCGCGATCGGCATCGTGTTAATTTGGACAGTTCTTGTATGAATGTGACAGCTAGCTGATTCCGATGCCAATTGTCAGCCCATACATGAACTGTCAAAATGAACACGATGGCGATTGCGAGCGAGTTAGACAATAAGCCTGCAGATCCTTCGATAGCATCAAGCCAAGCGATACCAAAACGCGGCTTAAAAACGAAACCCCTTTCAACTACGAAGTAGAGCTGGATGGGTACACGTGTCAGATGTCAAGGCCTCCACTTCCATTCACGCTGGCTCCGTCAAACACACGTCCCACCGGTGTTGCCTTTACATAATGTATGTGCAAAGTGCGGAGACAGCAGAACGGCGGTAAATTCTCGCGTTTCGGTTAGCTTTATCCCCTTTCGGAACTGGAGGGGCGAACGCACAAATCTCCGCCTGGAAGCGAGTAATATTTGCCTACACATCAAACTTTCACTATCGCCGTGCGCTTTCGTTTTTATATCTCACCAAACAGCGACGGTCCGCTTTGTTTTTCCTCCATGCCGTTCTTTTTGTTCGCCTTGGTCGACATGCCGTCAATGCCAGTTAGATAAAAAACAAAAACTTTTAAAAACCAATCTGTTGGCTCTGGTAGTCTGGTTCACTCAAAATAGACCCTTTCTTTTTTTATTATCCCTGCCAATTCTAAAAAGCCACTTTGCATTTTAGATAATGAGAAATTATAAAAAAAATTATAATTATATTATTATTAGAAATTATATCAATAGAAACTTCAAAAACGGTAACGTATGAATATTTATTGTAAGATATTTTCTTTCTTACCTGTCCTATTTGGTAAACAAAATCTTAACCCCAATGTGCAAATTTTTGTAAAGATTAAGGTGTATTATGTTGTCAAATAAACCTGAGGTAATATTTTGTACATAATTTTGCTGATACTTTATCTCCAGTTCCTTTATTTACGATGAAATAGTTAAAAAATAACAAAAATGAGACGGTTTGAGGTTAGAATTTTGTTTACCAAATAGGACAGGTAAGAATGAAAATACCATATAGGTACATACTATGTTTCGATTTTGATTAGACCACACAGAATCCTAAAAACACATAAGTTCATAACACATTTATATTTATAAATACATATGTACTTACCTGCATTAATCATTTCAGCAGTCAATTTTAACTATAAAGTAAATAGATTATATTTTTGAAAAAATGATACAAAAGGCACATAATGTAAATGCACATGCATGATAGACGCTAGGCGCGTAGTGTAGAAGCGAGATAGCGACAGCGAAAAGGCAATTTACAAATCGTCAAACGTATAAATGTCATAATATATAATATGTATATCATAATCAGGCTATTAATAAAAGGTTGTCGGACTCGGACTGTGGCTTCTGTACAAATTTACACTACAGCAAAAATAAGTTTGTACCCCATAGTATTTCTATGAAAAACAAAGTTATTTTTGGGGATCACTAATTTCCGGACTTTTTCCTTACTTGGGTCGTGCGAGACTTAACCTAATTGTTGTATAACTTTCATGTAAATGAGAAGTATCCTACAGGTTTTTGATTCCCACGGTTGAAATACACCATCAAAAGCTTGTTTCTTTTGATGTGTGAACCTTTTTTATGGTTGGATAACATAATGAGAGACAGAGATAGCTTTAAGTATTTCATATTATTTTCAACCTGATTCATCCACATGTTACTGAGAAAAAGGGTCTTGACAGCCAGACAGATGGATAACAAAGTGATCTTTATAAGAGTTCCCATTATCCTTTAGGTATGGAACCTTAAAATTAACCTTTACACCTGAGCCAATATTAAAACTAGTTTTGTTATCATCAAGATCAGTCAGATCTACTTTAGAAGAGAAATCAGTTTTATATGTGAAATATACATATTAATTTATTAGGGGAAAACAAGCCAGCAGGTCACATGATGGCAATATTCAAAGAAAAAAGGAAAAATGATTCTGGTTATTTAATAGGGGAATATGGAAGATGGGCATTTAAGAGGGTGCATCCCTACTGAGCTGGCAACGTCGCATTTTTGGTGATTTTTTGCGATTATTTCAGAGAAATTGAATGAAAGTTTCAAATATGCGTCTGGAGTGCACTTCGTTTTTAATGTATTAATGTGTCCAATTCAATGATTAATCGTGATAGACTTTTAATTTCGTATTAAGGGGATAAAATACTATATCTCGTTTAATAAGAAAATAAAACTCCATCACGATCAATTATTGCATTAGACTACAGACGCATATTTGAAACGTTAATTCAATTTCTGTGAAATAATCGCAAAAATCACCAAAAATGCGAGGTTGCGAGCTCAGCAGGGATGAACGCTCTTAAGCTTCTTGCACTTGTTCTTTCTAAACAATGTTTTTTTATCTATTGCTTTGTACAGTACCTACATCAACTATTTGGTACAACATACCTAATACTATGTACGTTCACACTTCAATGTTCAAAAATAAAAAAACAAACATTTAGTACACATTTAAAATATACATGTAACACAAGACAAACTTAAGTTTAAGGGATACCAGTCAACTTTTGTTTAGATTGATTTTTTCATTAAAAAAAAAACGAAGTAATGCTGTGACAAGAGTATTAACGTATTAAGCCAAACATGCACTAATTTCAGAACAAAAAACTATTTATTTACAACATTTAAAAAGATTACAACAATTTTAGAGGACAATTTAACACCAGACTGGTTTGTTCTGCATTTATATGTAAATCTTCTTCTTATATATATAAAAACTAGCTGTTGCCAGTGACTTCGTCTGCAAAGAATTCGTTTATCGCTATCCCGCTGGAACCACGCAATTTTCCGGGATAAAAAGTAGCCTATGTGCTATTCCAGACTTTTCTCCATCTATGTGCCAAATTTCATCCAGATCCGTTGGGCCGATCTGGCGTGATTGAGTAACAAACAAACATCCATCCATCCATCCATACTTTCGCATTTATAATATTAGTTAGATTAAATTACTGTTTATTTGTCTTGTTAACTCGTACTCAAGAATGGCTGGACAAATTTGGCTAATTTTGATTTCGACATATTTGTGAAAGTCCCGGGAAGGCTTAAACACACACACAAATCACGTCTATATCCCTTACAGCGTAAACAGAGCCCAAGGTAATAAAACTTTAAGGCCATTAGCCATTAGCCAAAAATAGTGATGGGTTGCTAGCTGCATCGCCTATCTATAATGATTCCTACAGAGGGTTTAAGCAGTGAGAAAATATTGAAACTGACGGACTGACACTGACTGATGGGCCAGAGATGATTACTTCGATTCAATACAGTGTATGAAAAAATAAGTTTGGGTGCTAAACAATAAACCGCATACTGTACCCAGCAGTAATATAGTGGGCTAATATTCTGAATTATTACGCTTTTTAAATTATTACTCATTAAGAAAGATGTGGCCATATTACAGCCCAGCAGTTAGGTAGACCACCTCTCAACCAGAGCTTCACACGTAAAAACAGGGTTACACTAGTTTTTCTGAATTTCAGAGCAAAAATTCATTTAATTATTACAAATTTACCATCTCTTTTAGTGAAGGGAAACTAAGGCACTACACCACACACAAGGAAGTTACCAATCGGCACCAAGTCTGTGTGTCGACTACTACTCAAGCCCTTTAATGAATACTGATAGGTCCAGCAGCGTGCCATTAAAAAGCCTGGAAATGATGATAAGGAGTGAAATCAGTAAAATTAATTCAACCCATCGAACATCCCAGTGACTACAGTAGCCGCTAACCTGAATAGTAACTGTAGTATGGCGATTGGCCACTTTCAGTGTTTAGCAGTAACACAATAGTTTACTGCTACATAAACGCATATTGCTTGTATCAGCGACAATCCAACTGTATACCTATAAGGTAAGGTTTGTTAATAATAGTGTTCTGTAGTAGTCGCTGGGCTGCTCAATATGTTAAACTTTGAAAGTACATTCAACTCACCTTCATCGAACCACTGGCAAACATTAAACTACAGTCCGTGAGCTCTTAGAATGCTATGAGGGTTTGTCTTGCTGACTCTCTCACTTGGCAGATTCAAGTATCAAAACCATAAGAGTGAGTGAGACAGCAAGACTAACCCAAATGGCAATCAAAGAGCTTACAAACTGTAGTTCTTTAGGTAAGATGTTTAATTATAGAAGAAAATTTTGTCTAGCATTTTTCATATTGCACTCAGAATTATAGAAAGAATGATCAAGAGATTTCCGAATTACAAGAATCATTAGGATTGGTCCATTATTTTGTTCCTAATATAACATTAGGCTTTGTAAAATATGTTCTACTTTGCCTATTAATATGTGATAGTTTTGTGATTAACACACAATTGACAACATTTCATTTTTATAACACCTGAAAATGTATTATATGGTTCGAAAGCATTTTGCCTCCTGATCACTGCAATATGTTTATATAATTTTAATTTCGCTTATTACAAAAAATAAAAATTAATTAAAAATATGTCCTAATTTTACCAAAACTACCACAGGATAGGTGAAACACCTTTGCCTTTTTCACGAGAAAAAATAAGTGACCATAATTTTGTATATGACAACTTCAAAGTACAAGGGGGGCAACTCTGAAATTCTATTTTTGAAGTTCGTTACATATCTTCTCTCTCACTCTCAAGTTAATGACTATATTAGTATGAGCGGAACAGCACGAAGCGAACCTCGAAAATCGAATATCGGAGAATAAGGCCTGACATTGACAATTTGAAATTGACGTCAGTTTTTTTTTCTATACAGAAAAGACAAAAGGATAAGTGTCTATTCTGTGATAGTATCGGAGTTACGCCCTTTTAGAATAAGCAAAAATTAATAAATTAATTATAAATTAAATACAAACCCTAGCGAAAAAAATTTTACTGTCAGCATGTTCATCTTTTCAAACAGAATACAGAGAACCATTAAAATTATAGGCTCAGAAATATGAAATGTTGTCAGTTATATTTAAAAAAGTGTTTTCCTTTTGGAGACCCAATGTTTCCAACCCAATTAGGACATTGCTATTTTAAGTTTAAATTGCAATAATTAGTAAATGAAGATCAGAGACTTTTTTAAACAATAATGGATGGTGAATATGCATGTGGGACATTGAACAAAATCAAACTCTTACTACCAATTTAAGTACATTCTTCAAATGATATCTCAGATGCAGTACCAATAAGTCTATCCGCATCATCGGTACAAGTTAATGGACTTTAAATTTGAGTAATGTTAGCCAAAACCATATACCTATTATTATGCAAGTTATTCAATAACTTCATATAACTATTGTAAGATTTTAAGGAAACAAAATCATCAAATTCCAATTGACAATCATCTTACTGTGATTTTAAGATCTATGAAGGAAATAAAGAAAGGAAGTATGTGATCGAAAAGTATAAAATATGGTTTATTATAAGCTGCACTAAATGCCATCGGTTTAGTAACCCATTGCCAAGCAGAGGATGAGAGGCATGCAACAAACGGACGTTAAAAGCAATTCTACATGTTTGATTATGATGCTCACCGTTGAATTCCTATAGGGATTTGATTGTGGATTGTAAGGCATGGGCCTTGGAGGGGGCCAGCTCGGCGCAGGGCCATAGCCTGCAGGAGGCTGCTCGTAGCTATTGGGGTAGCGATGCGGCGGCGCGCCGCTCGCTTGCAACAGCGAGTTAAGCGTCGGAGTAGGGCCCGGCGCTTGCGACGTTGGCTGCCCCGGAAAAAAGCGCTGCTGCGGTGGCGGACCTCGCGGTTTACCGCCGAAGCCTGGCCGCTGTGCGTAATAAGGATCCGCGCCGTCCGGATATCTGTATTGACCGTACGGGTCGCCCGGTGGCCGGTCCGCGACCCGGTCATGGCCAGGTGCCTCACCGCCGTCTCGCGGCGGCCCTGGCTCGCCTGACATCGGCGATTTACTCTTTGTATTCACGACGCCATCGGGCGGAACGCGCCCGACGGACTTGTCGGTGCCATTCTGTAATAGAGCGTTCCGAGATTCACTGAGCTCCGATGGACTCTGATCTACGTTCGTATCACTACGCTGGGACTCCGCCTGCGTCGCAGCCATGTCGGCTGGTAGCGGACGGCCGCCTGCTTACACTTTGCTCTAGCGATCGACCGGCTCGCTTACGTTACGTCGAAATCGGGCGTCGGATTGCAAAACCGCGACGCGGACACTTCCATCACTAATAAGCCGATTAACTTCGCACAGAGTAACGCGAAACGGACGAAAAATCGTTCACCGACGCACACACATCGATCACATATCTACTCCATTGGCGTAAACGAGGTTAGGGAAAAGGTTACATAGCTAGCAGGCGTTTTTGTCACGTTAAAACAGAACATTTCATAGCACTTTCACGTTAAAAACACTTTGCATGCGATCACCGATAACAAAACTCATTCCTAAACCTATAAACGATTGAAATACTTGAAAACAGAACAATAGAATCACGAAACTTCCAAATTATTGGCGTCCGCCATTAAACGGACTTGATATTCTACAGCGCTTGACGACGCTTCCACCTATATTCACTGTGGTTGGAGGGAAGTATATTGGGTTAAAAACGAAGTTTTCGTGGAGAATCTCTAACGCATTATTTGAAATATATCTATTCTCCTGTTATAAATAGACTATAATTCGTTAATATAACGTCAATAATGGAAAAATAACGAAAATTGTTTGTGCATGTTTACATTTTCGCACTCTTGCGACCACGTAGTTACTACAGTAATACCAACCGAACGATTTTTAGCTTGTGACAAGTTCCGCTGGCGCCAATGCGTTTATTCCTAACTTCACTGTATACTTTACAAAATAAAATACAACACTAAAATGAATAATATATCCGTATTGGCAATGGCAACTGCCTTCAACTCAGAACGAACTATATTTAAGTTTATTTGCGGTTTTGATAAAAATATGCAATAAATAGATAATCATAATTTATTTTGTAAACAAAGATTCAATATTCCTTAATGCTTACAGCGCCAAAAGGTTGTAGTTTAGTTATTTATATTTTAAAATTATTCGTTGATTTATTCGTATGTTTAAGTAAAATAAATACTTTGTTTTACAATTATTTCAATAAGACTGGCTGTACAACGATCACTCTATCGCTATGTTGATTTCAACTTCAATTAAAAAGCAATCGCTCGCTCTATGGTCAAAGTTTGTTTTTAATTACGTAAAAATAATCGATTACTTAGGATCACTATCACAAATCTATACGATCACGATAATCGAAAGAAAGTTCGATTTTCTTTCATGATTGTAGTTGACACAACCGTCGAATTGATTTGAAATTGAACTGACTTTTGCAATGTGTGTTTGTGTTTTGCAAGCCTTCAGGGGTCTGAACTTGGGAAATCGAAGATTGTACATAACATAAACGCCTCTGACGCCCCTCATACATACTCTCCTATTGAATACTAATAGTGTGAGCGAAATGGCACGATATGAACTGCGGATTCAGGAGAAAGATCTAAATAGGTATATAATACGTATCATTATGCTACTGCCACACAATATATAATAGTACCTAAGGTTTCATCTGTATCAAAATAAGTGATGAACCCAAGGCACTACTGACCAAAATAAATATCATGAATGGGAGGTAGGTTTAGGTTAGATTTTCAGCAGGCCCGAAAATACCCAAAAATAGGGGCTCTGCGAAAGCAGAGCTCCGTCAACTTAGTTAAACTTGATTTTAAAATAGAAATCTTTGGACAGTAAGTAGTGCCACAGGAAATAAAGGAAAATAAGTAATGTCTGATCGCTCTAGGATCTTGAACTATTTACAGATGATAATTATAGTGCTTCTTGCTTGTACAGTCGCCATCAGATATATCGTAGCGGGCGAGGTCCTCAAATACTTCGGAGCAGCCTTAAATTTCAATAAATTCATTACAACTGTAAGGTTAATAACATCAGAACACGCAATTAGTCATAAATATAATAGCATCGACTTTTCAATAAAATCGAGACACCACAGATCGTCAAAGATATCGATGCAGACAGGCTGACCATAAAGATCGGAACATTTTTGGAAAATATACCTTAACTTTGTGACAAACAGTTTAAATTACAGTGCGTTTATAATAAAACTAGTTTTATAAAATAGAACTACATGTTTTGACTTATAACAGCAGAAAAAGAAAAATTTTATTCTTAAAAAAAGTATAATGGCAATTTAGTGGCCAGTAACAATTTACACTTTATACAACAAAAAAGGTTTTATGTTACTAACACAGTGAATTATGCATGCAGACGCGTACACTATATAGGTGACATATCTTTCATTTTGGCATGACGTTTGAGCCTTATTTGTATTTTGTTGGGAATTCGAATCTATCATCATATACGTAAGGTTTATTTTCCACTTATGTTCCGATATTTATGGTCAGCCTGACTGCGTCGATACCTTTGACGATATGTGCTTCCTGATATTTTTAGCTCATTGAACGTCCCGAATTTATTGAAAAGTAGCTGCTCTTATATTTATGACGGATTGCGTGTTCCGATGTTATTAACCATATTTAGTGTAACGAATTTATTGAAATTTAATGCTGCTCCGAAATATTTGAGGACCTCGCCCGCTACGATATATCTGATGGCGACTGTATGGCTCGTGCACAAAATATTGTATAGCGACTCTCGGGCCACCTCATCATGGACTATTTTTATGACTCTGAATTTGAACCCCATCTCTAGATCTCCCCATTTCTATTCTGTTCTCCCGTAATGGCGGCCGTAAGACTTGGGTTTAGAATAAGGGTCGCCGTAGCGTGGGCTTGGTAAATGATAGAAACGGAATTTTAAAATTGCTTTATTTCATGTATAATTATGTATGTTAAAACGGAAGGCTTTTTCAAGACAATGTTGTAGAAGTTTGGAATTCAAAAATATAATTATTTTGTAACAGACCGTTTTTCTTCAGACACACAGGATTTTAATAGTCAACTTAGGTTTAATTGTTTAATTATTGATTGCACAGCAATGCCATTTACTTGATTTAGTATCCAAAATATAGTATGGGTCACATCGAAAAATCTCCAAACATTATAAGACTAATGAGAGGCAATTAGTTTCAAAAACTTATATACTGAGCGTCTCAATCTCAAACAAATGTAGTACAGAGTACAATAATACAATATTTGCCACGTATTACACGTACACACAGTGTATTTATTGCGTTTAGTCTTATGAAACCATTTAACGAAATAACAATCTAAAATTATAGTAATTAATTAGGTAAAACATGTCAGAAATATTAAAAGCTTTAGGCACATGCATGCAGGTGGATATGGGTAGTTCTCTCTGTATATTATTTACACAAAAACCACATCGGTCATATTCGACACTTATCGCGCATCTTTTTTTCAATAATCCTCGAACACAACACTACATTTTAGTTGAGCTAAATTATTAGTAAATGCCAAATATATAATTCATACTTATTAAAATAACGTTATTTTTTTTTTCAATATAAATCTATAAAAAGTACGCATAAATTAGCTATGGCATATTATTTTTCTTAACAATAAAACAAATCTCAAATTTAACCTAATTTAAGTACAAAGGTCACGGCTTCAAAAATATAACAAAGTGACAGATCTGGCTCGTGAAAGCCTATAGTCGTAATGACTCATAGAGCCCATTAAAAACGGTGATGTGGGACCATTCACCACATAAGCTCTTTCCTCAACTGATTACAAAGAGGGAATGAAATCATGCCTCTGCCTCTATATTGCCAACAGATCAATAGCATGTCATATGGATGCGGGTGCCTACTTTTATTATTGTACAAGGTTCTAATACTTTGTGCTATGTAAAATACTCTATTGATTTATCTTGAAAAAATAGTGTATTTGTTAATTCTGTTATTCACAATTCGTTAAAATGCCAAATTTGGATTAGGTACTAATGAAGTTAGTCTATCAATAAATTTTATTTTGAAATCGGAATGTTTTCCACTTGACCATCTATTTCTGACGGGCGCCTAAATTATAAAACAATTTCGATATGCCACTATAAATTTTATAATCTTATTTATTAATACTGAAACAGTTCTAATGTTGCTCCAATAGCCTATACGTCTATGAGTTAATAAGGCAGTTCTTAAACTCAACTGTTCTTTATTTATTTTTAAATTACAATGTTTGCAATCGTATCGCATTTCAACAACAATAACAGAAAATTGTTTGTGTTACACACGAATGTTACTTTCGAATGCCGCCGTGCGATCCAGTGTCCCTCTATATTTCATTTTCTAAAAAACTCAATGTTAATTATGTAGTCAGTTTAGTTAAGTTAATTTAAGTATTTACATTGTGTTTTAAGTAGCATTTATCTCTCATGTTTACTTCACACGGATGATCATAAACTAGCCTTTAAAGCACAGGGTTGCTGGTTAAATAATAATGGTTGGAGTAGAGATCCTTGAATATTAAATTCCTAAAACTTCCTATTTTACAATGATTTTTCTAGGTTATTATAAATTTTAACTATTGTTTATGCGCGTTACAGCTGTAAGCTAAAATGCCAACAAAGTTAGACAGTGAAGATGAAAATTGTTTCCGAAACTAAAGTGAACACGGGTATACTCAAAAATTAGAAACTCAGATTCGTGCTGACCCACTAACACTCAAGGCTACGTTCACAAAGCTCTATGCAAACCGCACTTCCGTCGTGTTCGTGACAGCATTAAAGTCACGTCAATTCAATTTTTAGGAATTAAAGTCACGTCATCAACACTATTTCCACTATTGTCACTATCAACACTTTCTTCTGGTGCGTGATGATTGAGTATTTGCAAACACTACCTTCGTAAACAGTACGGTAGTTTTGCGTTGCATGCGCAGACGATAAGCTTCGTGAACATAGTCAGTGTGTCCGGTAAGACACGAACTTCGAATTTCGATTTTAGAGTACGCTAGGACCGCACGCCGCAAACTGTGGTCTAGTTTAGTTTAGAAGTGGTTAGTTTAGCACGACAATCAAGAGGATCCGAACTCGGACATCCATGACAGATATTTCTGTATGTCCCCCTTGGAAACTGATTTGTTGCACTTGTTCAGCGCCTCGAGGAAGTCCTGCTTGGTGACTGGCAGGTCCAGTTCTTCTTTGGCCAGCTGTTTGATCTGTTCCGGCTTGAGGCCGGCTATTTTACGGCGCATTGACATCATGGAAGCGTCCCTGAGATACAACAAACGGTTTAATTTGACTCCTAAAGACTACATTACACATCTGTTCGTTAATCATTAATGCATTAAACTTGCACGACTTTAACGCATTCATTGCCAGCTGTCTACGCACATGTATGTTCGAATGGCTGCTAAATTGTGACAGTGGCATTGGACTAAAGTCACGAAAACGCAATGCGTTGCCGTCAGCGAATGTTGTCAAAAATGTACGCACTGCGTTTTGCAGCCTGTTTTGTATTTTCTAACATGTGTTATGATGAGAATATTTTTTAATGTGTTGAAAGTTTAAACGGCTCAGACACCTAAATTCATATTAAAATTTATCTATTAATGAACACTTCATTCATACATTTTGTAGTAAACAGATATTCATAATGATTATTATCTCCCAATATGCTTTAATAATGACTTGCTAAAATTCAATAGAATGCAACAGACGAACCCAACCTGTGCAACTAATCGCAACAACAGGGCCCTATGTAATGTGACGTGCAATAAATGATTCTATTCTATTCTATTTTATAAAGCTACAAATTACGATTTACAAGCCGAAGTCTCTATCTAACACACAGGGTCAGAAAGAGACTTCCGCTTGTAAATTGTAACTCGTAGCTTTATATACTTGATTTAAGAATGAGAAACCACGATAGCATTATATTGCGTCTGGCCAACTATTTCTTACGTAGCAAACAGTACAATGCAATAGTTTGGCAGCCGCAAAATAAAATTGTTTTAATGTCACTTTATTTGCGTGTCGTTAATTGTTACTCTAGTACAAATTGCAAAGAGATTCAGTTCACGAGCCGCAATATAATGTTGTTATGGTTTCTCATCCTAAATTAAATGAAGTATAGAATAGGGGCCAGCAAGCAACTTCAACAATTACCAAAAGCAACCAACCTGCAAACATTAGTAATATCCGCTCCGGAATATCCATCAAGTTTCTTGGCAATGGATCGCAGGTCCACCTCGGGGTCCACCTTGACCTCCTTCAGGTTGATGGCGAGCAGCGCCTCGCGGCCCTCCTGCGTGGGCAGCGGGATATAGATCCGCTTCTCGAGCCGACGCCGGAGCGCTTCGTCTATATCCCAGGGGAAATTCGTCGCGGCCAGTACCATTACCACCTAGAAATATAAAAATTAGTATGAGTATCCATACCAATTGGAATAGTCCTGAATGAAAAGGCCTTTGGACACGGAGGAAATTTTGAGATGGGGTTCAGGTTTTCTACTTTCATATTCAAAATTTGTATCGTGCCGTTCCCTCATACAAATAAAATACAGGGAAGGTAAGGTACTATACCGAATTTGAAGCAGATATCCATGGCAGGTTACAACAATCGTTGTGGCCCTGTGGCAGACTTCAAAAATTCAGAACGGTACAGTCAACGTAATAAGTGTAACTTTCCGTTGAACGATAGCCGTCATATTTTTTAAGAATAAAACCTTGGCCGGATTTCTAACTCAAGCTAGAAAAAAAAAACTAAGCAAAATCAGTAAGATGCCGTTACGTTACGAGGTATACCCCCTTATTCATAAACGCTCTATAGGCCTCTGCTAACTTAGTAATCGTTTGTCCTTATCTGTCACTTTGACATTTACCTTTCACTTACCTATAGAGCGTTTAGAATAAGGAGGAAAGAGTATAGACCGACCGCTTACCTCGCCTACGCAGTACAGCAGCGCAGGGAGGGTAGTACGCCTGCCGCCCGCACCTCTCCCGGCCCCCTTTGTCGTCCCATCCGCACGAGGACCCATTAATGCGGTCGGTGTATAGTATAAACGTTACCTTGGCAGGCTCATCGGTGGCTGACCCCAGGCCGTCCATCTGCACGAGCAGCTCCGACTTGACGCGGCGCGACGCCTCGTGCTCGCTGTCGGAGCCGCGCCGCGAGCACAGCGAGTCGATCTCGTCGATGAATATCGTGCTCGGCGCGTAGAACCGCGCCTGTACACAGTCAGTGCTCGTTTAAAGACCCAGACAGATGGACGAGTAAGTTCGCCTGTGTGTCAGTCTAAGTACGCATACTTTTAGAGTAAAGTACAGGATATTGAATGTTTAACATGAGAATAGACACATTATTGCTACCTAAAAGTTTTGAGAATTATAAAATTAGAATGACGTGAAGATAATTCCCAAAAAAGCATTTTGTACAACCAAAAGCAGGCTGTAATCACAATCAGACACAGCTGTAACTGTTATAGAAGAAAGACAAACCTAGAAGTGGCATGTGAAAGAGATACGCGTACCACTTTTAAGGTCCGACAACACCGGTGCGCAAAAAACGTTGACGGTGCGTTTACGCAACAAAATGTATGAAGAATTGGTGAGAAAACATGACGCCTACGACACGTCACTGGGTATACGCGGCGATGCGGAAAATTGCATGTATAAACGTCAAATTGAATTTGACGGTTCGAGTAGCAGAATGATTCAGCCAGAATCAGATTTGCTCGAGTGTCCCGCTGTCATCAGTTAAATTTTCAATCACGCAAACCTATATCCCATTCAGCTGAGTTCATGGCTTTAAGCAATATCCTGTGGGTGAACGATTCGAAAGCGTGATAGTTAATGTCCTCACCATCTCGAACAGCAACCGCACTAGTTTCTCCGACTCGCCGCGATACTTGGATGTGAGCGTGGAGGAGGACACGTTGAAGAACGTGGTCCCGCACTCGGTGGCCACCGCCTTGGCCAGCATGGTCTTCCCGGTGCCCGGCGGGCCCACCATCAGCACGCCTTTCCACGGCCGCCGGATGCCCTGCAAAGGGATAAGAAGGGATGAAATAAAATTAACAGTGCAGAATACTAACCACTCTCACTGGAACTAGATCGTCTTTATGTGTTGTTTCAACCTGCGGATCACAACTCCCTAGTCGCAGTACTTCTTTAGGCTAGCCTTCCGACAGTCGCTGCGACAGTGCGATAGTATTACGCAGTATGAAGATGTATGAAGGAACTTCCGAGTGCAGAGTCACTTGTCGCTGCGTCAGTGACTCGGAGCCGCTTTTCTCGGAAGTCTAGCTTTAGGGAGCCGTAAACTTAAAATATGCTCAGTTTAATAAAATCAAAGTAATGCATCTATCTATCTATCATACAGTATGATCAAAAAGTTCGACACACCATACTATTTCTATGGTGTACCGAACAATTTGGCCAACTCGGATGCTTCAAACTATATGACTGTACGTAGAGAAAACAACGTACTGAATGCGGGAGGGAATAAGAATAAGAATCATTTATTTGCCAGAATACACAATTATAATAATACAAGATATTCAATTTATAATTAGAATGGGAGTCACCTTATATTTTGCCATAAGAACGGTTGTAAAACATTGAATTTCAGAGTCAATGCAACCATAGCTTAAAAAGATTAACTAGAAGACATCTCTTTAACCCGAGAGCATCCTAGTTGGCAATGTGATCAATCAATCATTATTTCAAGATAAGTTTCCATAAAGTTAAGCTAAGTACTAAGTTTGATCCACTAGAATCTGACTAGACTTGACTAACGCGACTACATTACGATAGAGATTGATCTCACTAAGATGTTCATACAACATTCCCCCAAGTTTTAGGTTCAAGTTCAACTCACCTTGAAAAAGTCAGGCATCCACATTGGCAAGACAACGGCTTCTTCTAACAGCCTCTTGGCCTCTGAAAGGTCCGCTATGTCATCCCATCGAATGTTGGGATTCTTTTGTACTATATCCCGCTCTGGAAATAACAAATTAATCCTATCATTTAAGGTAATTAGACAAGCAGTAGTCAGTAGTAATCATTCTAGGAAGAATAGGGTTAGGGGGCGAATACTAGAAAAGTTTCTGCACACGTTTCTACTTTCTAGGCCAGACATGGGCAAACTTCATTTATCTGTGCCAAAATAATGTAAAATTCACCTCTCACACCTCACCATCAAGAGATGAAGTTATATCGAGCTATATAACTATCACCATAAGCGTTTGAGCGATGAACGTCTTAATCTTAACTTAAGCACACGGCGGCCACGACGTACAAAATCCGCGTTCTGAAATGAACACAGGCGCGACGTCGTCTGTACACGCGTCAATGTGTGCGTAGGATACACAGGGCTGTCTATTAGGGCGTGCAATACCGGACTGATATGAATACCGGTATTTTATTCCGGTATTGGAGTTTAATACCGGTATCCCGGTATTAATTCCGGTATTACTAATTTTTTTTTACAAACGATTGTGTTGAAATAAAAACCGTTTTTTAATGATTATAATACAGCGCAAGGCGTCCCGAGTCGTCGGCAACCCCTCACTCTCCGATAAACTCGATCCTCTTGCTCTCTGCAGAGACGTTGGCTCCCTTTGCGTGTTCTATAAGATCTACAACGGGGAATGCTCTGAGGAACTCTTTGACCTCATTCCAGCTGCGGGGTTCCTTTACAAATCCACCCATCGTCAGCGTTCATTTCATCGACATCATGTTGATGAATGGCAGTCTTCGATGGTGTGGTTTAATCGGTCTTTTTTGCCACGAACTTGCAAAATCTGGAACGAGCTTCCCGCTGGGGTCTTCCCATCGAGTTACGACCTTGGGTACAATTTTCTTCAGGGCCGACAACGCACTGGCATCGCGTAAAGCGCTGCAGGTGTCTTTGGACAGTGGTGATCATAATTTAACATCAGGTGACCCACTAGTTCGTTTGTCTGGCCTCTCTAACATAAAAAAAGTTTTCAACGCGGTGAAGTACACAATTTGATCAGAATCACGCAATAATAGAAAGAAGAAGCAACACCAGGTAGCTCACAAAACACGGTGACCAAGAAGATGCTTCCAGGCCGCCGTTCGAGGGAGAAAAAAGGCCCCGTGCTGCAAGAGGCGGGTATTTAAAGACCAGTCGCGTGACGTCACTTGTTTACCCTAGTCAGCTGCTCTTTGCTTTGGTTGAAGAATTCTTCAGGATCATGTAAATAATGCAAAACTCCAGCTATCAAATTGTCATCTTTGCTTCAACCGGTTTCGTAAGCTTGTCGCAAGAGAAAGAGCTTCTCGCAGAGAGAGCAGGCAGGAATATGCTAGCGTAAGTGAAACCGTTATAGTCGTACCGCGCGCAACACACACGGCACGCACGGCAGGCACAGGCATCAACCAAACCCAAACCGACCGAAAGCACATAATATTATATGTATAAAATAAAATGAATAATTAGGAAGTACATAGGATTGTAATGAATGGACAGGATATACATTACGTCGACGAGTATATTTACTTAGGTCAGATAGCATCCTTCGAAAACAGGCACGACAAAGAAATCGATAGACGCATGGAAAACGCTTGGAAGAGCTTCTGATCTATGAAGTCGCTAATGAAGGGTGACCTTCCAATGACACTGAAGCGAAAACTCATGGACATGTGTATCCTGCCCATCCTAACCGAATGGCGCTCAAACGTGGTCAGTGGTCACTAACGGAAGTTCAGAAGTCCAAACTCAAGGTTTGCCAACGAGCAATGGAGCGCAGCATTCTTGGGGTCCGAATAACGGACCGGATTAAAAACATAGAGCTGCGTTCCAAAATTCGTATCGCTGACGTGGGTGTAAAGACTGCCAAGTTGAAGTGGGACTGGGCTGGACATGTCTGCCGAATGAATCCGGAGCGTTGGGCTAAAATTGCCACAGAGTGGGTTCCTGACGACGGATATAGGAACAGAGGCAGACCAAAACGGAGATGGCGGGACGACCTGGATTATTATCTAAGGAAATGGCAGGAACACGCGGACCATAGGGAAGATTGGCGAACAAGAGGAGAGGCCGTTGCCCAGCAGTGGGACACGAAATAGGCTATTAAGAATTAGGAAGTAGAATAAAATAAACGTGACAGACGCGTTAAAATCGCTAAAAATAATAAAAAAATTGAATTTTAACGAATACCGGAATTGCGGTATTAGATTAGTCAACACCGGTATTAAAATATCGGAAAAATTGGTCCGGGATCCCGGTATTACGGGATCCCGGGATACCGGTATTCACGCCCTACTGTCTATCGCAAAAACCTAGTACTATAAGTACTACCAATGACATAAATATACTAAAGATATGGCTTAGATGTGTGCAAATAAATGTACTTAATCTTTATCTATTTATTTAAACTTACTTAAAATGTGTCTGTCTGTGTATTTAAGCATTATTATTTTCAATTACAATAGATATACGACAACAAACTTAAGCGAATGATTCTGTAGTTATTTCATGTATTAATCGCTTTAATTTCAGAAAGCATTAATTTTCTAATGTTTTATAAAATGAAGTAGGTAGGATAGGTTCCCGAACTTGCGACGTGCGGCCGACATACATCGCGTCGCGAGCCCTACTAGTTGCCAGCAGCTTTCCGGCAGCCTGCGCTTGAGGGGTGGGGTAACTCGAATAGGTGCGGGGCGGAGCGTGGCCATTCTGTACGTTAGTACTATTATATATTCTGTGACTTAAGCTTGAAAGGTAGCATATAGGTAAACTTAGTAAGAATAGTATGGACAAGAATAGGGAAGTAGGTATTGATAAATGTTATAAAGGTAAAGATCACGTGGGTTTATCATCATTTGCTAAAAAAGCTTTCACAAATGCATAATTTCACAAAGTCATCATTTGACAACCTTTTATTTTCTACTAAAATATTGACTTTTTGGAAAACTTATAAAACAAACCTGACCTAATCCTGAGCCACGCCTAAAGTTTTTTCGATTTTTAATAAAGTTTACGGTTTATCAGATATTTAAAGAGTTGTCAAATGATGAGTTTGTGAAATGATGCTTTTGTGCAGATGACGTGATCCCAATCACGTGTTAGCTGTTGGCAGTTGGCACTGACCGAGCATGTCGACCAGGTCGCCGTCGCAGGCGGCGGGCGGCTCGAAGCGTCGCTCGTCGTCCTTGCCGTGCTTCTCGTCGTCCGTGTCGCCGTTGTTGTTGTCGCGGTCCTGCTTGTCCTTCGTCGTCGGATGATCCTTGCTGTTGCTTTCCTTTGCCTTTGCTGGAGATTTGAAAAATGTTTTTTTTCGTCTGCCGACCATAACCACAACTGAATGGCAAGCGAAGATGTGACTTTACAAGCACATTTGTTTCGTAATGCCCTTTCACCCACGATTTGAAGACCAACTTAGGTTCCCGGTTTCCCCTAGGTTCGGGTATATACGCCGTTTATTTGTAATCTCCTTGTGAATATCAGAAATAGGTATTAATTTAAATGAATAGGATGTCTGTTTTGCATATTGGGATTGAGGCATATGGAGGAGACGATACCAAGTAACATACCACTATGAGTCTTGTTCCCGGCCAGCTTCGGGTTCCGTACGTCAGAAGTCTTCCTCTGCGAGGTGGTCGGGTTCCGCGTGGGGGCCGGCTTTTTGTTGTTGGCTCGGGGGTTGTTGCGCGCTGAACGCATCGTCGGCGGGCCTCTGTAACACCAATAATTTCGTGAGAAGAGATAACCCAATTGCATTAAGGTGAAGATGGAATTTGATATCTACTAAAGTACTCGCAAGGATTAAGAATGATACACAGAGATGCAAAAAGATATTGTCACGTTTAAAAGCACATAATAGCACCCCTCCGTTTAGCTTCTGGACTTTTTTGATGTTAGATAGGCCGAAAAACTGCGCAGCCTTTGTTTAAAATGTGTAGAACATGGAATAGAAGAAAAGGAAAATGTTTCTGTTCTTTTACTCCTTGTAGTTTCTTAGTACTGACTTGTGTTCGACGCTTGTGGGCGGCGGCCAGGCGTTGGGATCTCGGTCGGGCGGCGGTGGCCAGATATCGGGGTCGAGCTCGTGCGGCGCCGGGCCCCACATCGGGTCGCGCGTCGGGAAGTCATCGTAATCTGCAACGAAAGGGAAACTTAAGCGCCTTCTACAGGACAGAGAGCACAGGGTTGTAAGACTGTGGCAAAATGCCACCTAGCTCTAAGGGGCTCCAAACTGGCTTGGCCTAGCACAGAAGGGACGATGATGCATTTCTTTATGTCGAGGAGGGACCCCCACCCATCTGATGTATTTCACTGCTACTTGGTCAAGCCTTTGCGTCCTATGCATTCCCTGCTTTAAGCCAACAGCTTAGGGCATATATTACAGTGGTACTTGTATACTCGAAGGGCAACAGACTAAATATGTGGGCTTCCTCTAAGATCGCATACCCGACAAGAAAACTCCAGCAAGTCGCATTACCTTGCGGCACTGAGTCGGTAACTTCACCCATTCCCATCATGGCCTGGCAATGTAATGTAACTTACTGGATTTCTTTCTGGGCTTGAAAACTACACGCGTTCCCTATTCGCTGTTATAGGACGCTTGGACGCTACGGGTACACAGGTGAGGAACACAACACCGTCTGAACTTGGTCAAGCTTGCATTATGACCGTGTTGAGGATTTAGACAAGATGCCTATTAGCTTAAACAGCACACGCCGCGAACAAGTAAAAAGAACAAGCCGAATAAAGTAGCATTTCTTCGTTTTTCGAAACGATAGCATTAACTTATTGGAATCTCATATACCTACTACGGACTTAGCACGCAGTCATATGCATGCACCGATATTTGTTGACAGTGAGCTGTAGATATTTAGGCCGAACCGATGTTGCAGAGTACGGTACATTCTTTATATCTCCCCATATAAAGCGATTTTTATTGTATATGGAGTGTGTTACTCTAAACGCTTCAACTTTTGATTCGAAACCGTGAATACTGAGATGTGGCCTTGTCAGCTTGCGTATTTTTCCTACGCTTGAGTAAGTACTCACTCGTACTCGTAAGTATTTTTTACAAGAACTCATTCTACAGACAGCAACACTATACACAATTAGAAACGAAAACGTCAACTCGTTTAGGAGTACTCTTAAAACTCTTCGAAGTCACTTCGGTTACTAGTTATAGACTTACAAGTGGTTGTGAGGAAAACATTCCTTGTCACAAACTTAGTGTTTGGCAGAAACTTTGGGACTAACCTTGGCCGTCGTATTTACGTAGGTAAGTTTTTAAATATCCAGGGCTAGAATACTATTTGCTGAAAAATGACGGTCATTCACGGGAATTTGTGTCAAACAATGTTTGTTTACAAAACGATTTTTTTTTTTAATTTATTCTCTAGCAATATTTACTCTTATCACACGGCGGCCACGACGTACAAAATCCGCGTTCTGAAATGAACACAGGCACGACGTCGTCTGTACACGCGTCAATGTGTGCGTAAGATACACAGGGCTGTCTATCGCAAAAACCTAGTACTATAAGTACTACCAATGACATAAATATACTAAAGATATGGCTTAGATGTGTGCAAATAAATGTACTTAATCCACACTTAATCGTTATCTATTTATTTAAACTTACTTAAAATGTGTCTGTCTGTGTATTTAAGCATTATTATTTTCAATTACAATAGATGTACGACAACAAACTTAAGCGAATGATTCTGTAGTTATTTCATGTATTAATCGCGATAATTTCAGAAAGCATTAATTTTCTAATGTTTTATAAAATGAAGTAGGTAGGATAGGTTCCCGAACTTGTGACGTGCGACCGACATACAGCGCGTCGCGAGCCCTACTAGTTGCAAGCAGCTTTCCGGCAGACTGCGCTTGAGGGGTGGGGTAACTCGAATAGGTGCGGGGCGGAGCGTGGCCATTCTGTACGTTAGTACTATTATATATTCTGTGCTCTTATTTAAAATCAATCAAGCCTTCTTCAACGGACATGGTGAAGTACTTAATCAATTTATTGAAGATCTAAACATACTTAATGAGAAAAGTCGTTACGCATACTCTAATATTATACCCATTTAATTTTAGAGCACTAATATGACTCATTAGAATTTACTCGGCTTCTGTTACATTACAGTATAATAAAATATCGTATTACTTATTAATTTATGCAAGTTACCAGTTATAATTAATTAGCTTATCTATAAATTATCGATGCACTTGTAGAAGGCTTCCCTTGTCAGATAAGTATGATAACAATAACGTAAATGAACGAAGTATTAACGAGACGTAGTTACGTCATGCAAATATTGTGAACTCATTTATGTAGGTACTCATGACATCTGACATTTACATTAATATTTTATTGATTGAAATGGGTCAAATCAATTTGCTAGGGTATCTCAGTACCGATTTGAATAGGTACTGCAGAATAATTATAGCAAGCCGTCGCATTCGCATTCAACAGATGAAAACATTAACAGAAAAATATATTAACTACCAATTAAAAAAAAATGTCGGTTCCATTTTTTGTGACAATGAATACT
Organism: Pandemis heparana; assembly: GCA_963854515.1. Taxonomy (NCBI): domain Eukaryota; kingdom Metazoa; phylum Arthropoda; class Insecta; order Lepidoptera; family Tortricidae; genus Pandemis; species Pandemis heparana. Next base: position 8,739,087 of record OY978026.1, on the reverse strand, counting down.
AACTAAAAGTAAATAAATGAGTCAAAAAGCTTTTAATATCGACGTCATTTAACAACAATATCCGGAACAGGCTAAGTGCCTTTTTCAGCTAGTCACGATTCGTTCATTAATAAAATGAGCCAAAACACTGTATTACTCAATAGGTACATTGCTAGTTCTAAACATGACTACTATAAAAACTAGTAGACTTGATACTATTACTAAAAGAAGAACTTTAGACTCATGAATGTTCCCTGAGCGACACCACTGTCCATGAGATTTTCTTCGCAACCTCATCGCAATAAAGAATTCGAGTCCATCGGCCTTGGGCCTGCACCGTTCTGACACGACTACAGTTAATCTCGGCCCCCTACAGACCGATTAGTTCTGCGTCGATGTTACAGTACTCGTAATAGTCAAAACAAAAGAACTATGCGGTCTGGTATAGTTCTTTCATCTCCGAGCCAGTTCTTCAGAACACGGCTGTATAGCGAAGGCAGTAAGAGTGTCCCCGTTTGTTTCATTCAAGTAGATTTTAATGATTTATGGATGACTTGCTACGATTAACTGTAGACTGAATGGATTTCGATGTGATAAATTTATTCTAATTGTCCACACTTAGTCTGAATAAGAGTATAGTTTGTTTTTAGACGAAAAGGTAGGACACAACCATACACCTACACAAAATGAATGTGTCCTGCATGTCTTTGTCTTCTACAATAGCATTTTAACACTTATAATTATAACTCATAGCCCAGAAAAATAAAAGTAAGTAATCTATGACACGTCCTGATTCACGAAGAAAATTTATTTTTCACTGTTTCAGTGTTGGCGGTTGACCTCAGATTCTTTCAATTCCGTCACCATCGTAAAATGAAAAACTACAACAACAAACGAACAAACATTTGACAACCGCTAATGGGCCGTTACGTTACCCCGAATGACAAGCGTGAGACAGCTCTAATTTGGCATCATTTATTTCACCTAAACATTTTCTCACACTATGACAAAAGGCCGTAAAGATTGTATGGAATCTGATATTAATTACGCATGGCTCTAAAATTTAGCTTCGCTTGTGTAGCTTAAGAAACCGCATAATGTCTGAATCGAACATTGAAAAAGACATGACATATAATACGTGCAGTTAAGACGCGCTTTCCTTGAGTTTATCGTAAAATTTTGGAATATATAAACACGTAGCAGTATTTGTTTGTAATAGTTTCTGTTACAATCCCGTTTAAAATGTCCCTTTCAGATCATGCAGCAACCAACAATGAAACAGGAAGTCAGCTATTTCAATTTCAAAGTATAGTCAAATAATTCTAGCTTTCCGAAACTAGGCTAGTGAAAGGCAAGAGCTTGACTAAAAGCTGTGACAAATATGGCTTTAATAACTGATCCGATTGTTCTGATAATGCCTGGGAGTTTCTCGACTGGTCCGGAGTCCGGAGCCGGCGAAAGGTACACGCAACAACGTGTTGCATTGTTTGCGAGTCGCTCTACACCGATTGTGATTCAATTAAGGGGAAATGTAGTGTTTTGGTTTATGTCGAAACTCCGTGAATGGAGGCTAAGGCCGAATGTGGCTTAAGTGGTTGCATATGCACCATCTTGAATGAGTTCTCCGTTTTGCATCTTAAAATGGTGCGATACTTAAAATATAATGGCGTGGGGAATAAGAAATAACAAGCCAATTTGGCGGTTGCTAATTGAACATGCAAAGTATAGTGAATAAGGAACGAGTCAGCCAAAACGTTTTGGATGTACCGTTAGAGTCACGCGAAATAATAACTATAATAGCTGCAGCATCAGGTCAAGGCTTTAGATTACTATAGTCATTGAACCTCTCTGTGTAATCAAATGTGAATGTGGTAATCAAAGTACAGCTGGCGCAGATTGGATATTACATCCTTCTACAATGAGCATGTAGATATTAAAGCAATGTGAAATTTGAATACGTATGGAAATATCTATTACAAACTGCATCAAATATAAAGTTTCTTTTCCTTGTTTTTACATGGAAAAATCGAAGCAAATAGGTACCACGGAAAGGTAAAGCATCTATTTTACAGAAACGTTATCGCTCATCAAATATCAAATCCAAGTAATACAACTAAATTCGAAAACAATCAAAATGTAGCCAAGCCAAGCGCAGTGCCGTAGCAACAACGGTATTTTAACGTGTATACGTCGTACAACATGGATCATTTAATAACAATTATAATGCAAATTGGAAAGTCGATTTCATCTGTCCGTCACGCTCGATTACCTCGCAGCCCGTCTGGTCTGAGCTGAGAGAAGCTTGTGGCAACAAAATTGAAAGTGACATAAAAGCATATTGCATAAGGCTTTTATTAGCATAGAGTATTTGAATATTAAGCCTTATAAGCGGTGTCGATACGAAACTGTCATGTTAGATGGCTTTTATGGTGGATTATTTATTGATAATATATAGAATTTCCTTGACTGGAATTTCCCGTTTAGTCTAAGTGTGTTGTATAATGGTTGTTATTTATAGAACCAAATACAGCAAAATGTAACTTAAGTTAAAAAAACACCTAAAAATATCTTGATGCAAAACTTTTCATGGCGAACGAAAGCTGTTCAGTTATGAAAATGCAACATACTTTGCAAATTTATTTTGCCTCATCACTTTTCTACATCATCAAACAAGCCAGTAAGTCCAGTAACACTAACACGCCAATGATAAACTTAAAAAGGTTCAAAACAGTAAACCCCAGAACTATTATTGAGATTGATATTGATGGAGATTTAATAAGAACTATTGGATTAGTGAAATATTTGAATTTAGGACTTTAAACTGGAGAAGGTAAGAAGAAACTTCAAACCATTTAAGAATAATAAAGAAACAGACAGAAACAAGAAGAATGAAACAAAAACTGCAGCGATCAAATGAAGGATAAAAGCAAGCGATAAAAGAACTAAGGATGGGAAACTGAGTTGATGTTTAGGCTTAGTTTCTAAGCGAATACAGCTGACATTCGCTGCAGAATATCTCAGCCTTGCTCTTCTTCTTCAAGCAGCTAGATTCCCAGTGGAGCGAATTACAGTTCTAAAAAATTACAGTCGGCAGCCCTAGTCCACACCTAGAACAGGCAGACGATAAGCCTTTCCCTTCCTGTCCCGCCATTGTTACAGCATTGACATAATGGCACCCATTATCGCGTGTCGGACTCCAATCGAAGGTCAAAGTCGATTAACATTTCAACTTAGGGCCGATGACGTGCGTACGATGTTTAAGGCACACTTAATTGGTTTTGTCTATAATTGATCCGCTCAATATTTTGAATCAGATTTGTGAAAGGTCGTATAGTTCACTGAGACTGTTGTTATATACTCCGGAGATTTACATTCGTTAATTAATTAATATTTGACTTCAAAAGGTATTGTTTACTTTATAATTATAACTTCCTGTGTCAATGACTGTATGATATAAAATCACATTAGGTACTGTCACGTCGTTGTTTACGCGTATTACATTTCCAATATCATTAAGTATTTTTCCTTGTTATAAGTAAGCCTACAAGCCAATGGCGGTGGTCTAACAATCCATATGCATTTCAGTCAATGCACGCACACGACCACAGCGTGCGTCTTGCATTTATTTTATTGACATGTAAAATCATGATGCACGCACGACGTCGTGATAGGAAACATCCGTCGTCCTTAGACCATCTTTGATGAATTCAGTACTTCTTTTTGCGGTATAACCTGATTGTGCTGCTTGACGATGTTTTCCATCGTAAAGCTCATGTCATTGTAATCAATGCATTATTCTGAGGTGAAACGGTGTTCGGTCGTTAGAAGATGAGCGTAGGTTTCTTTACCTACTACCTTTTAGCTAAGCTAGATCGATCGCAGATACGACAAATAAATAGTCAAATGCAAAGGGACAAGTAAGTGCACGGATCGACACCTCTATCTGTAGAATATGGATTTTTATATTTCAGGAATATCGTCTTATCGTCAGCCCCAAAAATATACCTATTCTGGAGGACGCCTTAGACTTGAGATAAGGATTGCATTCGCAACGAAAGAGGACTTCACTTCACCAAGCACTCATAAATCAAGCTGACTTTCAACACTTAAACAAGTTATGTCGAAACGTTTGGACTTTAGCGTAGGAGGAAGTTAATTAAATCTTATGTTAGTGTAACCAAGGACATAAATAACACTGCATTAACATAACGTTTTGCATCAAACGCTGTACCACTTGCACTGACTGCTAAGGAACTATTAGCATGTCGGAATCGTGTACGGATAATTAGGTATGGTTGATTCAATTTCCATAAGAACCGCAACCAACAGAGCGGGGGCTAGAAAAAACCGGAAATTAATTTTCTTTTGAGGTTTTCAGCCACTTTGCAAACGACCGGCTTTTCTTCATTAATGGGTTAGCAAACATGTTGCGGAAATCTTTAAATTGTTAACATATTTACATTATGCACGCGAGCTCCGCAAATAAAAGCAATACAAAACAGAATTACAATTGGAAGCAAATTTTGGGATCCGGATTCGACGTTTTATTGACTTTAAAAGTTCTGGAGTATATTAGTCTCATAATTATTTCAAGCGTCGAAGAGTTTCAAGGTATTGTCGAAACGTGAAACTAGTAATTAGGGCACTTATTCAAACTTTTGACGTATTTCCTTGTAAAGTAGGACAAACTGTAACAAGGGAGAAATATGGTTTACTAGGGCAACGCCCGCGCGATCTACATTCAAAGTATTCGGTATAAGCATATGCATGTTCATTTAGCAAATAATTGTATTTAATTATCATTTAGATCAACATTTACATATGAAATGACGCGTAGTTTTTTTAAGTGTTGACACCTAATGAAATAACGCAAGCGAAGTCTAGGGTTGAGTATCTTTTTTTATCAGACACTGACACTTATTCGCCGAATAATCGTAATATGAATAAATGAAAAGTTAAGTCATTACGGCTTTATGTTAAACAAACTTACTTTTCGTTAGTTTACTTTTTTATTATCGCTGCACAGAATTACCAGTGATTTGAATTTTTGCGTCAAAAACATAAATTACTTATGTAATTTTCACCCGATTTCAGGTGGCATTAGACTACCTATGACCCACATAGTACATATAATATGGTCAACATCATAATTAAAAAAATACCACTTTTTCATCCTATTGTGAAACTATGATTGTGATAAGGCAATATCTTCATTCGTATTAGCCACAGAGAATTGTATTACAATACAATACGCATAGGCATGTACCACTGAACAAAGTAACTTGCGCAAACGCTTACAAAACTAACCGAATTCAGATAAATAGGTAGATAAAGTCAGCACGTACAATTGTTCGGGGCACGATGTCTGAAGTATCCATGATTAAATTTACGTTAATGTGTTAACTTTTAGTAGTTAAATCACATCACTAACCGATATCGAGGATTCTAAAATTAAATGCCTCCATCTGACTTCCAGCAAAAACTAATCGGACACTTTTAGTCCACTGTTCAATATACTAGGCATAATACAATTATTAAGGGAATAAAAAGAAAATAGATTTTTTTGAATTGATATGATATCCCTTCTAGTGCTCCACGTCTATGCCACCGCCCTGTCTTTGGCTACATGCCGCTTGAACCTCATATCTTTCCAGCAAAGCTAACACGCTCAGGGGCCTTACCATGACGTCCTAATTCCGACTCAGTTCATGTTTTAGCTGTCACTTTTAGTATGAATCTGACAGCGTGCGAACCTAAACTGAAACGCATTAAGACGTCATGGTAAGGCCCCAGTATGCCCTTTCCCAACTGACTCAGGACCAGAAGCCATTCTCTAATGCGTTTGCAATCCAAATCATTTCCACAATCTCCTTCCACTGCCATCTCATACCTTTTGAATGGAATGGTGATTACGTTTGTGACCGTGCGCGCGGTCGTAAACCTTTCAATTTGGTTCCGATTACTACTACAACTTTACTGCTGCAAAAAAAAACAATGATCTATGAACTTACTGCCAGTCATCGGCGTGATAGCTTTTTCCCCTTCATGCTGGAACATCTGCAACGTCGCCACTGTCGACTTCAGCTGCTCATATTCCCGTGCCATTTGTTTTTGGACCTGACGCAAGAAAAAAAAGGGTGTTATTAAAGTAAGTAAAATTAAAATCCAGTCTGTGGTTTTAAAGTGACCGTGACCGTATTCAAAATTGTAATTGGAAATACCTTAGATCTGTGTAGATAAAGATAGAACATTCTATGCATTCAATCAGATATTTAAATGTGAACACAAAGTTTAATTGATCTTCGAAATTACGTCTGATGAAACATTGCAAGTGGTACAGAAATTATTTTACATGTTTCAAATAAAAGGTCGAAGTAAAAGCAAAGAGTGCTGCCTTCTTTGGTGGTAGGGTTAAGTTTGTCAGCCAAACAGTTAGTAAATCTTGAATGTAACAGATATGGACAGTGAAAGTGGACACTACAAGCCTGCAATTGAGGATGTTCGCTCAAGAGAAACTTGAATCGTGTAAATACCGGTTCATAAGTTATCAAGCCATAAAAAGGGCTATGCCGCACGAACTCGAGATTCTTAAATAAACAAACCTTGTAAAGTAAAGCTAAGTGCAAGTATTACGTCTAATGTAACATGTAAATAAAGAACGAATGGTACTTTGGATTCAGAGCCCAGAGGCGAAGAGTTTGTTAAAATTTTCCGGTCCAGTAAAAGTACAGTTACAGTAACAACAATATGACAAAATTTGGAGTGAACTGTAAATGACTCTACAACCACGTTGCGTACATAATTTAACAAGCGTGCGACGCTGTCACTAACGTTTTCATTCATAAACAATCTACTTCTTAGGCAAGTACCTAATAATTTTAGCACAATAGACAATTAAATTTAACGGTGTTTGACTTAAAAAATATGTGTACCTAATGACTGTTTTACGACGAAAAGCTACAATAAAAGCTAATAATTAATTGACAAACGTCGACAGAACACGAGACAATGAGTGACATACACCTACCTACATGAGCAATTTCTTCCTTCACCAAGTAGATACGCACAAAAGTGAAATTCGATCTCCCACACCGATTAGCACACAATGATCTCAAAGGCAAACAATAAAAACGTTCCCACACAAAATCTTATCCGTTGTGTAATATGAATATCCGACTAGGATCTCTCACTCACTGAATCCATCAGCAAAACCTTAACCAAACGAGCCAAGAATTCGAACACTAAACGCCCGAATTCACGTGAAAATCGATGTTGATGTTCACAAAAGCAATCGAGGTGATACACTGAAGCAACCACCCCAAATGCGTCACAGCACTAATGATACACTTTACAGAGACAGGTTCAACGACCCGGTTCGCGGCATCAACACTTGGGAACCGAACGGTGACATGCATGACAATATAAAACGACTGTGACGGACGAACGACAAAAGAACAAATGCTTGGCGGCCATCCAGCCACTGAATTAGACTAGGTGACCTAAACCAACTCAAAGCCTACCGCCTCTTCAAGCACAATAAACCGCGCCATGAACCAACTCTAGCGAAACTAAGGACTAAAATATACTAAGCATAAGTAAAGGATTTTATTGCGCGTGTCATATGAATGGGACTAATTTAGTGCTAATATCGCGCGAATTATAACTATGAGTTGTGATGCCGGGTACCGACATGTCTCGCTGACTCGCCGGCTAAATGCTAATAAGCTGACTAATGAGTGAATCTAAAGCTTGTTAGCTCTTGCTGCATATGTATTTTGAGATTACAGTGCGGCATAAAGAAAAACAAAACATCAGACGCTTGTTTTTTTTTAGTGATTATCTAAGCATGATAATAAGGTAAGATCCGATCTTCCTACAATACGAAAACAAGAACTAAGATTAGAAAAAATGCTAGAACACTACCTATTTGCTACGGCGTGTGGAACGAAATGCCTTCGCCTTGGTGATTTCGAATATGTCGCAGCATAGTTGTTAATGTTGCTATAATCATATGAAATGAAATCCAATTATAAGGTACGTCCGGACAGAAAGGGGCCCGTCTGATTGGATAGCGTTTTTACAGACATTCCTCGTAATATCTAATTGTTCCGCGTTCCACATGATTACCCAGTGATGAAACTAGATGATTAAAACATTGCCTTCGCGTGTGTATGATAATATGCAAATCCAGAGGCTGAAGAACCGCGCATGCAACTATAAGCGAGTTAGTAAAAGTGTAACAATTTAATTACACCCATGCCATTGGTATTTAGTCGCGGACTGACTGCTACATTATCGTCAGTAAGATGGCGGAAATTTCACGATATGCCTTGATAGGAAGTCGTAAAACTTCGAAAAGACGCAGCGGTTTGAAACGTGAACGACACCATTGACTCTGATATATCATTTAAAAATCCAAGTACCGGATAGTAGCAGATATCTCACTGGCTACCAAGGTAATGCGCCATTTGAGGGTTGAATCCCCCACCCTGAAGTTATTTGGATAAACGTAAATAATCAAAATTTTCCAAAAGACTTAGGGTCAGTTCGCCAGTTTTCGACCGATTAGTGGAGTTGGCAAATTCAGAATGAAAAAAAAAATTGAATTAATATGAACAAATAAACGAGAAAAATAATGCACATAGTGAATATAGTCTACTATCATTGAATGCCGTTTATTTTCAAGTAAGACCTAGAAATAATTAAATAATAATCAATAAAGCCGAAAATGCCAGTTTTACCAGTTTTCGACCGAAATTTCCAATTTCCGACTGTATATTCGCCAGTTTTCGACTATGGTGTGATGACAAATACATGAAGCACAAAATATGTTTTAAATATAAAAACCCGCATTTTCTTAAAATAAAAATCATATACAACATTATGACAACAAAATGAAACGTGTAACTAAGATCAATCTTGGATTTATTTAGTTTTCTAATTACGGATTTACTGGATATTAAAAATCGTTCGTATTTTGTCTATTTTATCAACTAAAATATAGATTTCGGGACAGTGTACGTGTCGTGTTATGTGATATATGTGACGTGTGTGTGTTGTTCAAAAAAGATATAATTTTAATTTAAAAACTGTATATTTTCGAATATAGTAGTCGGAATATGGCATACAGTTATTACAAATCCCGATTTCGACCAAATGTTTACGACACGCGGAATGTTTAAGACATTCGAAATAATCCGGTCGAAAACTGGCTGGCACAATTCTGGTGTTAATAAGATTCAAATTAAAAAATTAGGTTCAGTAGTTTCTTCAATAATATGTCAAAAAAGATGCAACCTTACTGGACTCTGCGGCGCCAGTTTTCGACCGCAACGGTCGAGAAGTAGGTGTTTACGAAAACGAGTTAACCAGTTACCGACTGTTAAATTTTATACATTTTCCAAAGAAATCTAAAATAATACTTATTTTAAATAAATAATAAGACTCATTGTCTATCAATACAAATAACAAACAAATTAATAAACATAAAATTACATTTAAAAACATAACATGAACCGTGAGGCTCCTCACAAATTTTTTCGCAACGAAGTACGCGTCGTTAGGTGTTCGTTGCGAACCTAGATTGATTTGTTTTTTTGTTCCGTACGCTGTTTACAAACGTGCATTTTGTCTATGTGTGCGTATAACCGAACTATATGGGTTTACCACGATATTTTTGTTAAGTTTCTAATCTTGTTAGTATTGCTATTTTATACCGATTAGTCAAACATGTCGATAAAAAAGTCGAAAAGTGGCGACGGTCGGCAAACTGGCGAAACGACCCTACTAGCATTACACATCACTACATTTTCTCAGACATCTGTGGTGGGTGCGCAGCCTTTTGCCGCGATACATTTCAAGTTAGTCGATAAAAGTATTGTATTGTAACAAACCAGCCTCGACTACGCGCTATCGCCGGCGTTTTTTCTGGCAGCCACCTTTTTTTCTTCAGTTTAAGTTTTTGAATACATGGAGGCTTTTTGAGATAAAAACTTGAAATATGTATTAAGAATTTAAGAGGTCTTGTACACTAATAGACATTAATATGAGAGCGAAAAGAACAGGTTGATAGAAACTTCGAATTCGAAGTAGCTCCCCTGTTCATTGCGCTGCGCAGCCCAGACGCACGCCGCTGACTGTTACCTGGCGGGCCTAGCCTACTACAAAGTTCGAAATTTTAAGTTTACATCATATCGTTCCTCTCACTCCACTATTAAACCCTAAAAGTGTGAGATAGATACTAGGTATATGAAATTCGGACAAAAGTAGACGCAATGGACAGAGAAAACGTTCGCAGCGACGTTGACCGCGGCAAGTCGTGGCCAGGCCGTTACACATCACTGCTGTCTGTACTTGTACCGGACACGAATTCTATTTTGTTACTTAAATAACCAAGGCGAAGGTTTAGCGGAAACGGAAAGATAAACCGGTACTTTACATTAAGAAGAACTCTATAATTTCTCGGCGAATAGTGTTATTTAAAAAATTTATCATTTTGACGTTCTTAGTTTTGTAATTTGAGGAGAAATCGAGCACACCCGGCGAAGCAAACCTTACACTCTGAAGTTAGAAATTCGAAGTTCGTGTTGTGCCGTTCCACTCACACAAAATGGTCATATGTATTAGGAGTGAAAGGGACGGTATGATACGTTCAAATTTGGGCGTAGACCCCAGACCCAAGGCTAATTACTTAAAATGTTTCGCGACAAAGGTATTCATTTTCAGACATGAACTAACATCGTGGAACATTCCATAAAATTCTGTCCTTCAAGTTACAGTGTGTGTGTGACCTTTTAATTACATATATGGCTCAGTTATATTTAGCAAGATTTAGTGTTGTAGACAACCACCAACCCAATAAACCTCGCTGCTTTACAAGTCAGTTTATAATAGAATCATTAAAGTATACAAGGAGTATAAATCCGTTATATCAGAAAATGCAGAATAAAAAATATCGTTTCTGTTACGCATGATAAACGCGGCATAGGCGTCAAGCTCGAAATATTCAATCAAGAGTAGATAAGGCTTAGAATCCGTGATAGAGTAATACTTTTATCTCCATACTAACTAGTTTACCTACGTGACTAGAGATCCTAGTAGCTTAGTTAGTAAATGACAATAAATACCTATTGTTGGATAACTCATTGTGCGCTCCAAAGGCGTATTCGGTCATTTAAATTTTATTAAGTGACATTGAACAGTGTACGTCATTCGATATTTTATTTAATTTAAATGAAGTAACACGTGTTAAAACGCCCGAGATGAAGACAAATAAAATGCATAACGTTTTTTCTTAAAACAGTAACACCAACTGACTGCCACTGCAAATGTGAATAAAGTTACAGTTACCAAGTCGACTTTGATAGAACGCATAAGGAAAGGAACTAAGAATTTTTCCAATCGAACTACGATAAAATTTTCGAAGTTTAAACTTCTTTTTCTTTGAATGTTGGGATGATAGCCAATAGAAAGTGAAAAAAATCCAGTCGTGTGATTAAAAGAAAGCAAATTTTTCGGCAAATAAAAAAATTACATAAACGCGCCGAATTCGCAAGAAACGCAGGCTTGTTTGGAATAGCTTTGTTTCGGAAAACTTGTGTATAGGCTTAAATGGTGACATCGAAATAACGTGCCAATGGATCACAACAAACGCAAATGAGTCTATACCATTTTCATTCTTACCTGTCCTATTTGGTAAACAAGATTCTAACCTCAATGTGCAAATTTTTGTAAAGAATAAGGTGTACCTATTATGTTATCAAATAAACCTGAGGTAATATTTTGTACATAATTTTGCAGATATTTTATCTCCAGTTCCTTTATTTACGATGAAATAGTTAAAAAATAACAAAAATTAGACGTTTTGAGGTTAGAAATTTGTTTACCAAATAGGACAGGTAAGAATGAAAATGGTATATCTAAACTTATGAACTTCAGAAAAGCCTCGAAAATAAATAAAACCTTTGTAAGTAATAATGAATAAATGGCTTATTAAATTCGTTCAATATTACGACAGTAACTTGAACCAGTGACCTCCCAGTCGTTTAATTATGTCACCATAACTGGGCCTGCTTTCACAAATAAAGGCTAAAGCAATGTCATTACAGCTGGCACATTCTGCAAGGAGAGTCAATAAGTGTAACAGCTACGTATATATTAATACATTGTTGCTCGCACAGGGCTAACACCATTACAGCCTCACGGACGTTATCCCCACTTAAGAACTTGTCTGACATCCATTTAAATCCCGTTAGGCTAGTTCTAAGAAAAGTTTCTTAGTACTCGCTTCAAGACTTAGCTACCCTTGCTTTAGTGAATATCACTTTCAAAATCAGAATGCCTCGTGCCCTCATGAAGATACAGTGGAATAGAATAATCATCACCGCCATAGACATGCAAGGTCTAATAAGGCTAGCGCGTTTCGCGCATTCGCCACAGCATCGCAACATAGAATCAGAATTAGAATCAGATTCATTTATTCGCAATCAGTGTGGATTACAATTGTCTTAGTTTAAAGTTTAATTAGTATAGTACGCAATACACATAGGTATGTACTTAGCTAGTTTTAGCATAGGCCTTTGCATGAACTTGATCGCGACTGAAACAGTATTGCGTTACTTTTGCAAAGCTGCAAATCGTCTTTGGCTAAGACAGCCTTCAAAATAAAGGTGAGGACTCTGGGTCTTTTTGGGGCTGCTGATGTGCTGATGACCGTACGATCTACTCACGTAAATATGTGGCCAGGTCATACAGACTTCCCGACAGAGGACAACCTTTGTTGATAATTTAGAATTAGTTCCGGCTCTACATGTTCGAAGTTGGTTTATATGTTTTTTATGATATTGACGTTACCACAACACAAGAAACAATTCTAGACCAAGCGTTTTCAAGGTTTGTCACAGACCAGTAGGCTTATTGTCTAACTCGCTCGCAATCGCCATCGTGTTCATTTTGACAGTTCATGTATGGGCTGACAATTGGCATCGGAATCAGCTAGCTGTCACATTCATACAAGAACTGTCAAAATGAACACGATGGCGATTGCGAGCGAGTTAGACAATAGGCCTACAGACTATGATCTATGATTGTCTTTATGCTATAATGTAGTTTCCAGGTGAAATAAGTTCTGTTGTTGAAGAGCCTTTACGCTAAAAGGATAACCTTACATGAAATATCGACAACACCAAAATTCCGGAAAGGTTTCGTAACTCCGCAGATTATAAGACTTACGTTACACCCGATCGAGTATGAAACTGTTGTCGGGTTTCACCTTTACAAAAACTGTGGCTTATTCATTTATACAAGGACGCAAGTGTTTTATAAGAACACTACCGACGCGAGCATGAATCGGCATTTGCAATTGGTACATAAAGTAAGTAATGAACATGCGAGATGAAACATGTGTACCGTGTATTTTGTTAACTAATATTTATTGGTTAGTATAGAATTTCAAAGCACTGATTGCGATGTTTGTGACATGTGGAACTGTTAATCCATGCGTGAATGGAGTTTTATTTACAATCGTCATGGGATTCATAGGTTCTTTGTTTATATAACTGCTATATTTTAATAATAATAATAACTTTATTTTCACCACATAAGTTACTTAGTTAAGTTATGCATAACATTTTACAAAGCACACATTGTTGTTACATAGAGATGACATTAATGCTGTAAGTGAAACGGCGACGCTCGCACTAGACTCTGGGTCTGTATCGCGAGTGCCAAGGAAGTACACAAAGTTTTAAAGTTAAAGTTTATCTCTAATAACTAGGTATTTCAAGGAAGGAAAAAATATCAATGCTTTGCTGGCATTTGGAACAGGCGAACCTTACGCTTTGCAACTGTTTCAAGTGCATCTCTACTTTAAGTTACAGTAAAAGAGACGCAAAAAAAATATTCGCCCCAACTATTGCCATGCGTTCCTGAGTACAGATGTCGGCAAACTTCTGGAGTAATGACCTTGCATGCGCTGAAGCGAATTTAACGTCTTTGGCAGTAAAGTAAATGTGCCAACTTAAACTTACCCGCTCGATTCTTATGCCGGCTTCACGTTTGGCAATGATCGGCAAACACAGGACGCAGTCATATGAAACAAGTACATATATCTCTCGCTTACTCTAACATATAACTGCGTCCTGTTTTCCGGTGTCAGCTAAAAGTGTGGAGCCAGCATCAAGAAATTTGCTGCCGACTGTTGTAGCTGTAGAAAGGGACGCTACAGACGTTAATTTTAGTAGTCTTGCCCAGTACGTCCATATTGCTAAGAACCGGCACTGCCCGCACTGAGTCATACCGCGTCAATTATTCCTCTTTTTGTTTGACATTAAATTTCTCCGAGGTTCAGACACCTAATCTTTGAGCAAAGTAATCTTACTATTCTTACTCATACAATCTTGATCCGTTACTTGGTGACTCATGAGGTGAAATTATGAAGCTGATTAATGATTTATTTTTACGAGTACATTTACCTACTGTTCATTGGATTGCAAGATCGTTACTTATGTTAATATATGTTACGGGACGGCTAGCAGAACTGACGACTCGCTTATTTCTTCGCTCCTTCCCAGAATGAAGCAGTTAGAAAGAGCCGCATTGACTAACTGGCAAGAAAATGGCTCTTTCAATTATCTATGAAAGTTTGTTACTATAGACCGACCGCTTATCTGAGTCCTCGCCCGCGCAGCACAAGGGCGCGGGGTAGGCGACAAAGAGGGCCGAGTGAGGTGCGGGACTGCGGGCGGCAGGCGCACTACCCCCGCACCGCTCTCGGTTCCCTTTGTCGTCCTACCCTGCGCCCCTTTACCCGCGCGAGCGAGGACTCAGTAAAGCGAATGATCTATAAACTATAGTAGGTATTATGGTGAAGGGATCCTAGTAAAAATGGGAATAATTCTGAATTCCCTACATAGCTATTTTTAGACTTAACTGGACAACAGACAAAGCAGACATACACGTCTCTGTTGATTAGACACATACATAGTAAGAGAATGTCGTGTGTGGGTTTGCAGAAGTGATTCAGTAGTAGCATTGACCCCAGTGATCACTGTCAGTCATATTTTCATTGCAAAGTATAAAATTTCAAGTGGCTAAATCAAGATGAGGCATGGAGTCTGTGTTTACAGTTTTTGAGTTTAACAGATATGTCATTGGTAAAAATAGATGATGACAATCATCAATCTAAAAGTAGTGATGATGAAGTTAGTTATCTTGTTCATTACTTTGACACTTTGTTAGGCACAAACATACAATACTAAAAATAAGTATTTCTAAACGATACTAATAACTAGAACACAAAGAAAAATCCGAAATGTAAAGCTATGGCTGGGAATTGAAGTCTGATTTCCAATGGGTTAGCAGTAAAAATAAAAAAATAATCAAAAATCGGGACACTGTTGAGAACAGGGGTCGGCAAGTAGTTTTAAATGGGGTCCAGATACTGTGACAAAATTTTCACAAGATCTAGATTAAAACAATAAAATTTTAGCTTCATATTAATTGATACTTGGTATACAATATATTACAATATTTAGCGGTTTGAGGTTCGACCACTTATGCCAACTTTTTGCCAACCGTTGAGAATGTTGATGTCTTGTTGAATCAAATGGATTCAACAAGACATCAAAAAACTTACTTTAATGAGGCCAGTTAGCGCAACGGGAGTAATCGTGTTATTTTAAGCCTTCAAATCCATTAACAACAGTTTGAATACGATTCTACATAAGTAACCCTGATGTTGCAAAATTTTATCAAAGAACAAACCCTTTTCAAAGTGAACAAAATCATAACACAATACAAAAGCTGTTGAACATAATTTTGCCTACCATAAAATGGTACTATATTATAGTCATAGTCACATTGTAATAGGTGCCAACATTGTGAGAACACATTATTTGCACACTTCATTCACTGTTATAACAGTATGACCTCATAATCTTTTCATAATCTGCTATTCTGATAAAAACCATAATGTACTTACCTCTTTATTAGAAAACTAAGATATCCAATATCAATGAGCTCTTTGTCTTGTTGACAGATGATACACAGGATGTTTTCATTTTTTTACAGACAAAAGACTGTTTGTAAACAGCAGTTATTGACATTAACTTCAAACTGGGATTCATTAAAAGGTATAGGCAGTGAGTCATTTAAATTAAGATGTATGATTTATCTTGCTTTTATTTATATTACTTTATCTTAACCTCACTATGGACAAGTGGATTTTTAGTAAAAGATAACTTTTAACATAATAGGTGTCTTATATTTCTAAACAACACTGAAAATTAGAACAGAAAAATCCTAAAATTAAAGCTGTCAGGGAATCGATCCTTATCATTCTGTGATGAATGTACCACAAAACCACCCATAGCAGGTATATCTTATGTGATTCAATGGGACTATATTCTAAGTACAATCCCTACTAAAAACCACTATTATTGCAATTATTAGCAGTCCCATCGGCACCGTAAGTGCCCGAAGGCCATGGTGATCACTTAAAATTAGATGAAATTCATGCATATTTGTCGGCTACAGTTTAAAAAAAAAGTAACAGGAATACAAAATCATGCAATATCTGTAATTTTAATAGATATTGGAAGTATATTTGTTTAAATAAACTATATTTATATTATAATCTTAACTAGTGTATTTCCTAAAAGTATTTCTAACTAATCAAACAATTTTTAAAATAGATATGATAAGCTTCTCCAAAAAAATACACACCTGGATCCTAAGTACCCCTATATGTTGTCACTTGATTCGCTCCACCTGTTACACTTGGTTGCCATAAAAATAGACAAACAAACAAACATTTACGTACACTTGTCGGCCTTCCGCCTTCAACGGACTTTAATTAGCACTGCTTATCGTAAAAGGTAATGTCACCTACTTCAAGGCAAACAACATTGAAGCACTACGACGGAAACTCTGTATTTGAATGGGAAAAGAGGGTCAAACTCACCAACTGCCACTTGGATTTGCGTGTGGGGTCTGCGATGGTCACCAGTAGTCTATGTATCATCTGGATCGTGCCTTCATAATACACCAGCGCTGACTCGTAGTTACCCGTAAGGGCCATCTCCCGAGCCAGCTTGGTGTTCTCGCAAATTTCGCCAACAGAAACTGCCATTATTGTCATTCCCGCTGCGTACATGTAACGATTCCTTCACGAAAAATTTTTAAGCTCCAGAGACCTCCTCTAAGTGAGATCGCGTGTGACATCCACCGAGGCTCCTGAGACACTTTTCATTTTAACACCGAATCCCATCCGAATAGCATTGAGATTTTGCGTTTGAATTACTAAAGAACTGTGTGCTATTCCTATTTATCACATTTATGTTAGTTTTTATTTTTTTGACAAACAAACTTATCAATTTCGTTCGACGACGGCTACACACGCACACAATCGAACGAATACTTCACATTCGGTGTCAGTCAATGTTGCCAACATCAAGTTTCTTATGAGAAAACACCAATCACACAAGTTTCCAGTTGATTACATGATGTTGGTGCACTGTAGGCAGTATGTTTTCAATTACAATATTTCGGATGGTAAAATTTAATCGATTAACTGCATTCGATTATTTACTTTTTGACTCTGGCAGGTAATCATGAAAAACTTGGCGGAAAAGTTGAAAAAACCATGCAATATAATTAAAAAGAAATTTTATTTACTTTTTATTCAACTTAATGGCATGAGACTTCTGGCGGCCAGTACCTACAAACGAATTTCAATTAAAACTTTTTACAAGGTTTGTTCCAACGATTTCATCTTCGTTGTATGAACGGAACTTTTTTAATGTGATGAGATGAGATGATCACACGCTACAAAATATAAGAAGGAATAACTATTATACGAAACGTAAAAATTACAAAATAGAAAAAACGGACTTGTCTTGATTTCTGTACTTAATCTTGTCGGCGTGGATAGCAGTTTACATAGCCGCATTGAGACACCTGCGAAATCTCTGGGGATTATTAGCCGTTCTATTTTAAAAAGGCAACTAATAGTGAACATTCAAAGTAATTTTTAATTTTTAAATGACAGCGAGTGCAGTGGGACATGAAATTTTATACCACCTTGCGAACGACGGTACCTAAACTTTCAAAATTATACTTACCAATAATCAGCTTATCTAGTAAAATAAGAGACATTTGACGGTAGGAAAAATCTGAAATTGACACACCTAACCTTAGTACATACCCAGGATTTCGATTTTCGAAGTTCGTTTCGTACCGGTCCGTTCTCACTAATAGTTATTAATTTGAGAGTGAGAGGGACGGCGTGATACGAACTTCGAAAATCGAATTTCAGAGTAGCCCCCCTGTATTCTCCTCGTATTTTACTTACGACTGTCCTTATCCTCCTTGTAAGTAAAGTCTATTATTTATTCATACTATATAATTAAAATGACATTACGTGTGTTGCCTGTTTTTTGTAATTAAAAAATAGTGATGTGCCATCACTATCGAAAGTTAATGATAAATTAAATTTAGTATAGATATTTGTATGTATAAGTATAAGCTAGTGTAATGAACTAATAAACCTTTAAATTTTCTTGTTTATATGATACAATCGTCTTTTTTTCTTAAAATTGTGACATGACCAAACCTCTTGTATCCAGACCACAAACATTGTCGATGGTTTCGAGTACACCACTAAACAATAAAAGCTGGGGGGCAACTCCGAAATCCGATTTTCGAAGTTCGTATCACACCGTCCCTCTCACTCTCACATTAATAACTATTAGTGAGAGCGGAACGACACGAAACGAACTTCGAAAATCGGATTTCGGAATATAAGGCCTGGTATCACTATTTCCTTCACATAAAAAAAATGTTATTTCGCAATTTGACATTTGCAATTGTCAATTTAGTGAATAAACGAAATGAATAAATACTTTTTTTATAGATACTCTATAAAATCATTCTGTCCGATTCTGTTTTACTTATTTGTATTTAATTTGGCATAATCAACCGACCGCTTAACTGAGTCCTCGCCCGCAGGGCGCCGAGGCGCGGGGTAGGCGACAAAGGGGGCCGAGAGAGGTGCGGGCGGCAGGCGCAGTACCCGCACGCACCGCTCTCGGTTCCCTTTGTCGTCCTATCTGCGCGGGTGAGAACTCGGTTAATGCGGCGCTGACGTCAGAGCGCAATATAACTCCTGCGCAAATACGCGTCACTACGACGTCAGACGAGTGACGACAGCCAGACGACACGACGTGACGAATAAAAGAATTTTACTAATTTCAATTTTCAACCTTACTGCAAACACCATAGAGATTAGGAGTAAATAAAACAAGTGAGTAACAATAAACATTATATTGATATCTCTAAACATTATACATAGTATGAAACATAAATACAATCTTCAGTTATACATTAAACGTCTATATACATATACATGCAGCAGTAAATAATATCTACATGGATATAGAACTAAATTAACAATTTTGAGGATTTTTTTGAGTTACCTACTAGAGAACTGTGTGCTGTTCTTACGATTTTTTTGTTCTATATCAGTGTAGATATATTCATATACTTATTGCTGACTGTACAAACTTTCGGATACGGCGAACGAAAAAAGCTGTAGAAGGACCCTATTTTTTATACAATATTTATTTGAACCAGGCATTTTGCATTGTATTGCAGATTTAACTCGACAAGTTTACTTAACTGGGTTTTCAGCACTTTTGTTTGATACAAAAAATATATTCTTGAAAAAAAAAATGTTTCACTTCAATAGCCATACTCATAAAAATAGAAATAAAAATAAGATCGGCACCAAACTAAGCACCCTGCATTAAAATATAGCAAGAGCAAGAATACACTTACAAAAACTATAAAAAACTTTTTTTACCTTAGTCTTAGCGATAATTTTAGCAGTGATTTGATTTAAATATAATGAGTATTCATGCCATTGGGATTTTTAAATATGTTTTGGTTAGGGATAAAATATGATTACAAGTTTACATAACAGAAGAACCGACATCAAATACATTAAAGGGATTATAAGATCCTATTGTTTCCATGCTATACTTCATTTAATTTAGGATGAGAAACCACAATAATGTTATATTGCGGCTCGTGAACTGTAATCTCTTTACGGTTTGTACTACAGTAACAATTGACGCCACGCAAATAAAGTGGCATTAAAACAATTTTATTTTGCAGCTACCAAACTATTGCACTGTACTGTTTGCTAGGTAAGAAATAGTTGACCAGCCGCAATATAATGTTATTGTGGTTTCTCATTCTAAATTAAATGAAGTATAACTGTCGTCAACTTTAATTGACCATTACGATAATTTCGCCACGTCCTGAGAAGGTTTAATAATAGTCAATTAAGTATTTTGACGACTGAACTAAAATAGGCATTAAAAAAAAATTGCAGAAATTTCAAAAGTTGAACACTGTAGATTAGGGGTTTACAAGATATACACAAACTTATAGACTAATTAAAAACCTTAAGAACGAAAAGTAACTGCCTCAACACCATAAAAATAAACGTTCAAATAATTTTCTTTGCCAGGTCGTATCATAGATACCTTAGTCACAACAATAAAATTTAAACCTTACTGTGATGTGACAAAGTATGAATCTTCCCAGGTGAATTTTTCGCTTCGAGCCCTAATATTTCAAACGAAGGCCATTGTCTCTATTATCGCAAAATCGCAAGCTACCGTACGCACGTGCTACTACAACATTCATATTGAAAAACAAACGGTATCGTCATAGTATTAAGGTTTCAATTTAATGTCACTAATATTCTAGATATTATTTTTAATTTGAACCTTAATACTATGACAATACCGTTTGTTTTTTAATTGGGAAGATTCATACTATAACAAGTTGCGATACGCCCTTACAAAAGTCGAGTCACCACAATAACTATAACATGACCAAATATTTCTAAATGAGGATTCGGTGTTTAATAAATTGCAGCACCAAAATAATATCTATTTACATCTTAAAATTAAAAGAACAGACGAGACCTGGGACTAGGTAGAATATAATGTCGTTGTCAATGTAAAATGGCATTTGTTATATTTTAATAGAGGTGGAAATAGAAAAATATATATGATTAGACGCGAGAAACTGTCATGACCCTTTGTGTTAGTTTTATTACAGAACATTGCAGAAATATGGCGAGTCTGTTTTAAATTCGTTTATTGTTAATTGACAATTGTAGTCGTCGTTTTAATCAAATCAAAATAACTTCACTAGAAAAAAGTAAACAAATTTGACTGTTTTTTAGGGTTCCACACCTCGAAACCCGAACCCTTATAGGATCACTTTGTTGTCCGTCCGTCCGTCTGTCAAGACCCATTTTCTCAGGAACGCGTGGAGGTATCAAGCTGAAATGTATATCAAATACTCGGGTCTACTGTCCCTTCGAGCTGTGAAAAAATCAAACTTCTAAGCCAACGCAATCAAAAGATACAGCCGTTTATGCCGCAAATTTCCGCAAATTTTCAAAACTGGCAAGTGAATCAAAACCTACAGGGTACTTCCCGTGAACTTAGAATTTTGAAATTTTGTACGAAGTAACGTCTCGTAGCACAGATAAAGGAAAAATTGCGAAAACCGAAAATTTTCTACAGGTTTGTACGGAACCCTCAGTGCGCGAGTCCGACTCGCACTTGGTCGGTGTTTTTTATAATTATTAACGTTGTTAATGAATAAACAAATAACGCCTTTCAAAAAATCAGAAAGAATCAATAAGATATCCTCTCTGAGATTAGATAAAAAAATGTTCACGATTCAATTGACCTTCGCAATAAACCGAAAACTGAATTTATTTCAATATGCCGGATATCTAAAGCGATTATTGAGATAAGTCACCACACCCACTTGACAAAGATATATAATCAGCCTGACATATAAGGTCATAATACGTATTATTGTACTATGTAGGTAAAATAGAGTGAGGTCACTGGAAAAATCAGTCGGTTTGGAGGTATTTAGCAGTGCCATATCATTTGAAGCATTCCTATTTTGACATAACATTTTAAAATGTATACCTAGTATTAGATCAATGGGAGTAGTGGTGATTGATTTTTAATTAATCAAAATATTTGACATAATTATTATCAACATTAATTTCGTCCAACCCCTCACTGCAATTTCCGTTCACGCATGTTATATATTTGATATATAAATAAATATATCGACCGTGTCGTCGCGAATTTAGTGATGGAAGACATGAGCTCCGAAAAATCCAACAAAACCGAATGAGGGATTTCTGACATACAAAATATCGCTAGATTGAATTAGTGCCGAGAAGTCCGGTTGACATTTCTATCAAGTTTACATTCATTATTTAATACATCTACTGCGTATCTGCATCTTTTTTTTTAAGGGGGACATCAAGTCTAATTCAATATTTTAGTCAACATGAACGCATGTATTCATATACTCACTATAGGCATAGGTAACGGAAGGACAAAGTAAATTTATTTCATACAATTACATGACATACGTTAACTACCCCCAATAACATCTATAGGTACATATCTAGCACATAACTATGTAAGCGGTTACATACTAATATCAACTCTTAAGCACGACGATAAAGCTCGATTTAAATCATTGCAAATTGTGAGTACCGTATACACAACCCTGTCAACCATATACTAAGGGTGAGGCCTGACTGGACGCTCGAGTTGGGAGTGCGGCGTGCATGTGAAACAAGTGATACTCATACTGGACTCTATTTTATAAAGCTACAAGGTACAATTTACAAGCGGAAGTCTCTTGCTGACCCTATGTGTTAGATAGAGAGTTCCGCTTGTAAATTGTAATTTGTAGCTTTATAAAATAGGGCCCTGGTGTCCTGAGTCGACGATGCACAGGGCCCTTTGCCGCTGCCCGCCACGCTACACGCCCCGCTGAACGCTCCGCTTCGAGCGTCCACTCAAGCCTAACGTAAGGTGATTTAAAACATAGAATATGGATGCAGGATAAAGACGGTTGTCAAACTTTAATGTAGGTACTAAATGCCACGTTAGAAATTAAAACGCAAAGCGTTCATTTGTTTCATTAAGTATTTCAAATAATACTAGTGAAATAATATGTTGTAACAGTTTATATTTGCTTTTTATAACAAAAATAAAACTGAAACTTGTTAGGAAACGGTTATTTTGTAGTCCATTTTCAGGTGAGGCTCAGATTTTTTTTAACGTGGAAACGTTCTTCTAAAGTGGAAAACTAAATTGCTACTATTTACCCGGATGAGTGACACATATTATTATCTTAAATAGTTGGTGTAAAAACTAACTAATCATAACATTACTGTGATAATCGTGGAACAACATAATGGCACAAGCACAGAAAATAGTTAGGGCGTGAAAACTACCTAAGTGCGGGTTTAACAATGGTAGAGGTCATCTAATCTAAAACTGAACGGCCTTTGTTTTTATGCTTATATGCAAAACAAGTGATTATACTCGTACATCAGTTTACTCCATACTTACATATTCGTGTACAAATGTACCACATTTGAGCGTTAACAATTGGACGTTCAATTTCACATCCGTCGATCTCTGATACACGCTTATGATTCTTAAAGGATTTGGTAAAAATAGGCGTTAGGATAAACAAGCGTTCGTGATGAGAACAAGTAGGTACTAAACTACAAACTGCCGCACTCAGATATGACAATTATATATATGAAGACCTGGCACAAACTACTGTAAATCACCCAAATATTTTCCCTATTTTGTTTCAAATAAGGTGTGAAATGGATAACCATGTAAAGATGAGTATTGGTATGGTAGTACCGTTGATCTTCATTTTATAGGTGCTGTACGTTAGAATCATAGCTAACGCTTCGTGTTGTGTGTGATTATTACGACAAAACACTGTAACTTAGCTTTGCTGCGCGTTTGGTTTGGCATTACACTGTATCTATTAAAGTTGCAGTGTTCAGTCAAAATGATTAAGTAAGTTTTAGTAGATGCAGTCCAAATTGCTGTGATGGACTTCAATATTTTTGATACATGTGTGAACTGTCAATTTGATGGGGGCCGTAGAAGCTCAATTTTTTGATGTTACCACAAAACACTGTAACTCGAGATACAGTGTTTTGTCATAGCACGGCAGAGATAATTAGTGACGAATTTAAGTTCATTTAATTAAAGGAAACGACTCTTAATACCTTAAATGTTAGTGCAACAGCTAGGTCATATCTTTAGTTGCAGTCTCTAATTTGACTTATCTTTTTCCAGTCACAGAGGTTGTTTTTCTATTATTAGCTGTTTAATTAATAATAATTATAAAGCCATAAATTTTAATTCACTGACTCTCAGCTACATGTCATTTATTGACTGCAATTAAGAATCTGACTTTAATTAGCATATAAAAGCATGGCATTCCAAAATTATTTCAAGGATATATGCTAGCATTTTTCTAAAGGGTATATTTCTTAACAATACACCATTTCATAGTTTAATGAAACATCGAATTATCACATCTATTTCGTGGTCCAATTATTTAAACATTCTGAGAGCATTTTCTTACTTTGATTATTCACGATTATTTAAAACATTCATAATTTTTACCAAGTAATACGAATTTATTTCGATTTTAAGTTATTAAATTATCTATAAATTAGAGCCAAAACATTGAAAAAAATTACATAGCAATAAGTAATTTTTTGCTACAGATTATTTAATAATATTTTTAATTTATTACCGTACTGTTTTTACCTTCAAATGTTAATTTATTGGACAAATCTGATACTTTGTTAAGTAATTTTAATCTGTTTTTCCTAAGTGAGCTAGGTATCGAATTTAATTAAAATATATTCACAGTGCAAAATAACTTCTTTAGTGTCTATTTAATAAGTTAAAATTTTTAATTTTGCTGACTGATATTATTAAGATCGACTCGACGGACGCTATATAGCGTCGGTGGGTTCACAAGAGTTAATAACTTCACAAAGTTAAATCCAAGCTCATACAAATGTCTTGAAATCACGCACCTGCATTCAGGTACCACGAACAGTTTAATTACAGTAAAAAAAGTATATAAAACGCTACAAAACACTGTTTGAATTCTTTGACATTAATTTCAGCTTCAATAAAAAACAAAACGCATCCCTTATAACTCTAAAATCTTGCAACACAAGGGTATCTACAAATAACCAGTATATCGAGACCTGTTGAGCGCCTCAGTTAGTTCAGAGCGCTGGTTCCAAATGATCCTTGGGGATAGGAGGCAGTACATGTACTTGTTTCGCCTTCCCCGCGTGGTAGACTTGCCCGGGACTGAACGGCTCTAGGCGTGGGTGTGCTGAGATGTCTTTCTTTGGATCTGTGAGGGAAAACGTAAAACATCATCAGCCCGTGTCAGTCCACTGCTGAGCCTCTAGTGCAAATTTTCATACAATAGAACATCCCGAACACGTTCGTAAACGTGTCAATTGACAACATTTCATTTTTATAACACCTGAAAATGTATATATGGTTCGAAAGCATTTTGCCTCCTGATTACTGCAATATGTTTATATAATTTTAATATAGCTTATTATAAAAAATAAAAATTAATTAAAAGTATGTCCTAATTTTACCAAAACTACCACAGGATAGGTGAAACGCCTTTGCTTTTTTCACGAGAAAAAATAAGCGATCATAATCTTGTATTTTTGACAACTTCAAAGTACAAGGGGGGGCAACTCTGAAATTCTATTTTCGAAGTTTGTTGCATACCTTCTCTCTCACTCTCAAGATAATGACTATTAGTATGAGCGGCACATCACGAAGCGAACCTCGAAAATCGAATATTGGAGAATAGGGCCAATTTGAAATTAACGTCAGTTTTTTTTTCTATAGAGAAAATACAAAGGGATAAGTGTGTATTCTGTGATAGTATCGGAGTTACGCCCTTTTAGAATAAGCACAAATTAATAAATTAATTGTAAATTAAATACAAGCCCTAGCGAAAAAATTAAACTGTCAGCATGTTCATCTTTTCAAACAAAATACAGAGAACCATTAAAATTATAGGCTCAGAAATATGAAATGTTGTCAATTACTGTAAAGTATGGATGTTACCACACCAATAGATCGACCATCGATTGAATACGATCGATTAGTGTGGTAGCGTTGGTCTAGTAGAAGCTATCGATCGACGTCGATTGTTCCAATCTAACATCGATCTATGATTTACCTTTGGTATTGGCCGCGATGTACTTGGACAGGCGGACAGTGGGCAGCGGCAGGTACCCCGCGACCAGCGGCATCACGTCCAGAGTCACGCTCTGCGCCTCCGCCGTATTAGACTCCATAGATATTACTCCTGTGCACAAAAATGTATGAATCAACAACATTAAGGAAAGCTTGTTCTTCTTACATAATCAAGTTACGTTACCAGCACTGGTAAAACCAACGTTGTATGATTAACCCTTTATAAGGCAGAGGCGATTTAGCGATCACATGCATTGTGTTGGAATTTCAACCTTATTGAATTCACTATACGCCACAGTTTCCATTGTAATTATTAATTATTGAAAACACGACTAGCTTTGAAAATATCCTTTGTCAGGTATTCGATAGCTGCTTTTGAATCTGTGCTGTGGTAGTATGATCCAATAAATGGGGCGTTATAAAGGGTTAATTTTGATTTATTTCGTTTTATTTTGATTAATTTAGCTTTAGGTGCGGCGTGGTGGCCCTTGGACCACCCCTAAGCTGCGAACATGTTTGTTTTACTTTGGAAATAGTCTTTATTCTACCTTAGAATATCCTAGTAATGTATACGAAGAACAATGGTTAAGAAAGTGTTGATTGTAGAGTAGAACATTGATCGGTTTTAAACTAAACTAAACTATGTAACTAACAAATTGTGGGTCCCAGTTACCCGAATAAAGAAATTTATTATTATTATTATTATTATTAAATTGCACGAATAAACAAGTATCAAAATAGATTTTTGAACGTTACGGTCAACGTTTTAGTGAAAATCTGTTTAATTTAAATATTATATCATCCATTTAATATAGGTCTGTGGACGAGTGCCTATGAATAGAAATAAAAAGAATCATACAAAATTACTGGCACATCAAAACTTGCGAAAAAAAATAGCGAGATTATGAAAGTAAAGGGACTTTTGAGCAACACTTTTTAAGATTACATAATAAAAAAAGTAAGTACATAGCATAAAAGCCAGGAACAAAATATTTCACCTGCAGTCCTTCCCAATACAGCCCACATCGTCTGATCTGCTAAAACTTCGTACATGAGCGATGTAAACTCCGTTTCGTTCACCTGCAACACAATCAATGATGAACATTTAGTAATCGTTTTAAAAATATTCCCATTCATTCATCGCTTCATCATCTCATAGCAGTCCACCGCTGGACATCATCATCAGCCCGTGTCAGTCCACTGCTGGACATAGGCCTCTCCCATAGCACGCCATTGGGCTCGATCTTCAGCTCTCCTCCAAACCCTGCCCGCTGCCTTGCGAATATCATCGCCCCATCTAGCAGCAGGACGCCCTACACTGTGTTTGCCGACACGCGGTCTCCACTCCAGGACCAGTTTGCCCCAACGGCCATCAGTTCTTCGGCATATGTGACCTGCCCACTGCCACTTCAGCGTGCTAATTCGCTGAGCTATGTCGGTAACCTTGGTTCTCTGACAAATTACTTCGTTCCATTAAAAAAGCACGACAATACTCTTTCTTGGGCTAGTCGCACTCAGACTGCCAGCTACCATCCCAACCATCTCCATTTAGCTGGAGGGTATCCTACACTACGCTTGCCGAGCTGCAGTCTCCAATCAAGAACTCATTTGGGTACCCCAGCGGTTAAAGTTTCTTCCGACAGATATAGCTGAGCGACTTTGAATTGGTGGACTAGACATACTGTGTGTCAACATCTACGATATTTATTTATTCATTTATTCAACTATAGACCGACCGCTTACCTGAGTCCTCGTCCGCGCGGCACAGGGGCGAGGGGTAGGCGACCACGGGGGCCGAGTGAGGTGCGGGCGGCAGGCGCACTACCCGCCTGCGCCGCTCTCGTTCCCTTTGTCGTCCTACCCCGCGCCCCTGTACCCGCGCGGGCGAAGAGAGAGAGATTCCGTTCTACCCTGTTATTATCTATTCTATGCTGCAGTCTCCAATCAAGAACTCATTTGGGTACCCTAGCGGTTATCGGTCCTTCCGACAGATATGGCTGAGCGACTTTGAATTGGTGGACTAGACATACTGTGAGTCAACATCTACGATATTTATTTATTCAACTATAGACCGACCGCTTAACTGAGTCCTCGTCCGCGCGGCACAGGGGCCCCCGTGGTCGCCTGACCACGGGGGCCGAGAGGGGTGCGAGCGGCAGGCGCACTACCCGCCTGCGCCGCTCTCGTTCCCTTTGTCGTCCTACCCCGCGCCCCTGTGCCGCGCGGGCGAAGACTCAGCTAAGCGGTCGGTCTATAAGCGTTATTCTCACCCTTTGCACACTAAGCTGCAGACAGCAGACCTGCGAAGCCCTACAAAAGTCCGACCCTTTGCTTGGCTCTAGTTTCGTCCTGATAACGAACAGAGTAGTACAATCCTGTATATCGAACGGACAAATGAAGTTTCTAGAAGGTTCGTCTGTTCCTGTAGGCTTGTACTGAACGGTGAAGGTGGCTTTCATGGGGCCAGCTTTTACTAAAGGGTCTTTTAATAGTTCCCACATGAACGACGCCGTTGTGCCGTCTGAGGCCACCGTCTGAAAAATACATAAATACATCGTAATTTTGGACTTAAAGTTAGTGTCCGACCGAAACACGACTTTTAGCCGAAACCGAAACCGAAACCGAATATTGGGTTTTTTTCTGATTTCGGCCGAAACCGAAACCGAAATTAATGAAGACGTATCATATCAAACAAAATATTCAAAATTACTGTACAAATCGTAAGGAAAAGGTTATTGCAAGGATTTCTTATATGAGAACTTTACTACTTTACTTTTACTTTACTTTTTTTTTACTTTGTACTTTTTTGTTAAACAAAATAAAAAAACTGCATGCATACTACTGTCGCTGGTCCCAGCTGGGCCGGCCGCCGATGCATTACCTATACCTACCCGGCCGAGCGTGCCCGAATTAAGCCGAGCGCTCCCGATGCGAGAGCCGCGAGAGGCCGCGAAGTAATTCTGGCCGAAACCGAAACTTCGGTCGGACACTACTCAAAATTAAGAGTGTGCATCCCTACTGAGCTGGTAACGTTGCATTTTTGGTGATTTTTTGTGATTAATTCACAGAAATTGAATGAAAGTTTCAAATGTGCGTCTGTAGTGCACTTCGTTTTTAGTGTGTGCCTAGCTAGTGCAATAATTAATCGCGATGGATTTTTATTTTCTTATTAAACGAGATATATTATTTTATCCCTTTAATACCATTTCTGTGAAATAATCGCAAAATTGACCAAAAAAGCGACCCCCTAAGGTCACCCCTAAATCAACACTTTGAACATCGAGTTGACTAATATATGAAAATATTTGCCAACCACAATCAAAACCTACAGAAAATAATATAAGCAAACAAAACACAACACAAGTGATGAATCTATTTATAAAACACTCACCATATCTTTGGTATTTTTGGGATTCAGATCCGACACAGTAGTATTGCCGTCGCACTCCAACTTAGGCTCGGTCAGTTCAAACTGCATGAGATGGGCGACCGTCGACTTGAGAGTGACGTGTACGAATTTCCTCGTGTTCGAGGTTAATAATCGCCATGACACCACCATTGGGGGAGAGAAATATAGAGGTACTTCCATTGCTGTCTCCCACCAGGGACAGTTCAGCCAGACCTAAGTAAAAAAATAAGAGATTTATAAAAAAAAATGGTCCTTCGAACCGGATCAACCGGATGGCAGTTTAACTTGATCGAATATAGGTATATTCTTTGGACTAGGTGTCGCAGCTATTCAAGATAAAGGCCGACAGCAAATACTTGGAAACTGATGAAAGAGAAAGTAATTATTTCAATACAAAAATGTCACAATGTAAGAAAGTAGCGACTCATTAGATTTCTACTGTTTATTGTCGAACTCCAATTCCATTATTTTAACCATAATAGCCGATGTTTTTTTTTTTTATTTATGCTCAACAGTCCAACCAGCTTAGGGCGGCGGATGCTAATCATTCAGACGGGATAGTCATCAATCTCTCCACCACCATTACCAAGACATTCATTAGTCATTGTACAAACTCACAGTATGTTCGACACTCTTCTCTTTCTTGACTTGTAGCCCCGAGAACAATTTGAGCGGCACCCGCGTTGTCTCGAACGGCTTACACGCCGGCACCGGTATCGCCAGCTCGCGGACCATCGGGGAGTCCCCTTCCGCGCGACGGATGGTAAGACCTGTTGATGTCCTTAGCGTGATAGTCGCGTCCTAGAGCGAATAAAGGTCCAGATTAGCATAAACAGAGAGGCTTACTCTTGTATTTTTGGCTTTAGAGGCACGTAATGTAATAAAATAAAGTCATCAGGCCTCATGTCAGATACCTACCTACGATGGTTACAATTCGAAATATGTCAAATAGAAGCCGGTTACTTTAGGCGTCGCCTATACGCAGAAACTGTTGAAATGGCAAAGGAGCTTTTCTTTTTTACTTATGTATGTACTAGCTGTTGCCAGCGACTTCGTCTGCAAGGAATTCGTTTATCGCTATCCCGCGGGAACTACACAAATTTTCGGGATAAAAAGTAGCCTATGTGCTATTCCAGACTTTTCTCTATCTATGTGCCGAATTTCATCCAGATCCGTTGGGCCGTTTTGGCGTGATTGAGTAACAAACAAACATACATCCATCCATCCATCTATCCATCCATCCATACTTTCGCATTTATAATATTAGTTAGATAACTCTTTATCGAACAAAAACAATAATTTTACAGGTAACAAGATGAACAGATGTACAAAGCCGAATAATAACTTATTGCAATAATAGATAAAGATGTAATGTGATATTATGTCTCTAAGATGGCCAGCACGCCACAAAAAGTTTTAATTATTCTAAGACATAACCCTTTATAAAATCACTTTATTTTACCCTGGAAACCAAACAAATTTAAAATTAACTGGAAAATTTAATTATTAGTTGCTTCTTAAAAATAAAACGTCACGCACGGTTCACAAAAAACTGACGTCACGGACTTCTATTGCCAAGAAAAATCAACGGGGGGAAATTGCGTTTTGATAGCCCATAAAGTGTGTCCCTATAAGGTCTTTTCATACTTAACTGTCCTATTTGGTAAACAAAATTCTAACCTCAAAATATCTAATTTTTGTTATTTTTTAACTATTTCATTGTAAATAAAGGTACTGGGGGGCTACTCCGAAATTCGATTTTCGAAGTTCGTATCACCCCGTCCCTCTCACTCTCTAATTAATAACTATTAGTGAGAACGTAACGGCACGAACGAACTTCGAAAATCGAATTTCGGAGTATAAGGCCTGGAGATAAAATATCAGCAAAATTATGTACAAAATATTGCCTTAGGTTTAATTGATAACATAATTACACTTTATTCTTTACAAAAATTTATACATTGAGGTTACAATTTTGTTTACAAAATAGGACAGTTAGAAAGAAAAAACCTTAAATGGCGGTATCAAGTATCAAATACCCTACCTCTTGTATAAACGAACTGCCACTCGTCACAACCACCTCCATCGCCTGCTCCAGCCCCGCCACCAAATCCTTCTTAGGTTCAACTTTATTCAGATAAACATTCACCCCTTGTGTAACCACATCATATCCCACTTTGGTACTAATCAGCACATTGGACAAAAACTCCAACTTCTCCTCTATAAGCAGAGAAACTTGCCCGATTTTAAAAGTACCCGCAGTTTTCGCTACGCATTCTAGAACTATCTCATTCGTCCCAGGTTTCAATATAAAGTTATCGCAAGTAAAAGCATTTTCATAGTTATTTCTGAAGGTAGCGGACGGTTTTCTGTATTTACTGCTATCTGATCTTTTGAGGGTGACTTTTGGGGTGATGCATTCGACTGTGGCTTTTTGCAGGGTCTTGTCTTCTTTATAGTGGAGTTGAGAGGTTATGTGTAAAGGGTTCAGAAGAGGATTCTTAGGTTTTAAATCGTCCAGTCTTATACTGAAAATGAATTAAAGCAAGATTTATACATTTTATATTACATATTTAGTGAAAAGTATGCACTATTTTCGAGATGCGACAGATAACTACATTCAAATTTGATTCTTAAAACAAGGAAATTAAGGTCATATTTGCAGTGATGTTGTGCTATGTCGGATTCTTGTCTAAATTGTGAAACAAAACTGGAATTATTTACATACTAGCTGTTGCCTGCGACCTCGTCTGCAAAGAATTCGTTTATCACCATCCCGCGGGAATTTTCCGGGATAAAAAGTAGCCTATGTGCTATTGCAGACTTTTCTCTATGTGCCGAATTTCATCCAGATGCGTTGGACCGTTCTGGCGTGATTGAGTAACAAACAAACATCCATCCATACTTTCGCATTTATAATATTAGTTAGATTACTTACCTAGTAATGAAATTAGGTAATTCGTTTTCGTCAGGTGCACTTTTTCTCGGCGAATTATTCTGCGAGCCTACATTACTATTAACACTTAAGTCAGTCTTATAACTTTTAGCCGGCGTTTTTTTCTCAACCTTATCGATTTTAAACACCTCTATACTAATCGCAGCGCGGGTACATGTAATATCTTTAGGCATGTTGCTCTCCACGATCAAGCAACACTGGACTTTATTGTCTGTGATGTAGACACCACGTTCGGACGGCAGAAGCGCTGCGGATACTATTTTGAAGCACTCGTTGAGCTCGGTTAACACTGGTTCTGGTTTCTGCGAGAGGTTGTCTCGTATTGAGTTCATCATTTCTTCGAAGTAAAAGTTTCTGACTAGGATTTCTAATTCGGCAGTGCACGCTATTGTTGCAGAGAGCTTTGTATATCTGCAAAAAAACATTACTATACATTGGCAGTTACTTATACATAGATCGAAGCATGGATTACAAGAGCAGCAACTGTAGATTTTGAGAAGTGGTTATAAGTGACGTGATGAGGATGAGTCATAGAAAATTCAATATACCTAGTTTCTAGTTTATTATTATTTTTAAATATTTTGAGACATCCTATTGCATCGGTGGCAGAAAAATTACATACCGCGGAGTAGTTTTGGATCGAAGTGTGCCAAAGACGAACCCTACCAAATAAGATTGGTATACCTGTCGACGTCTTCCATTTTCTTGGCAGCGGCCACCAGCTCGAGCCTGGTTTGGGCAGCCAGGTCTTTCCAGCCCTGTTCCTCGTAAGACCTCAGCGCGTCCATGAGGAACACCACGGCTTTGCCTGTCTCCCCAAGCTCTGAGTAAAACGCGGCCAAGTCACGGCCAATGAGACGCGCGAATCTAAAATTTTATAAATAACGTCTTACATTAGGTAAGAGAGGCCACTATGGGCAGGGATATTTTTTCGTAGTTTTTAAGTATATTTTAAATTTTAAATAATCGACATATTGCACTTATAAATAAGTAGGTAAGTGGATACTATAATCAAACAAACAAAGTCAATTTTTACTAGTAGATGTCAAATCAACTCAAAATCGACTTTATTTCTTAGAATAGGATATGATTAATACTCTAAAAAAATGTCACAGATAACGGATACCCGAATTTTCCTTTCAGAGAAACAGATCTTTGAAAACGTTGTCATATTAGAAATCAGCATCAGAAATCATCAAAACGGCAAAAATCTCAATCAAGTTTCGGAGTCAACATTTTGGTGTATACTAGAACAGTCTAAACTAGGCTTATCATTTACCCACCTTAACCTCCCAATATGCTTATAGGTCCCCATCGCCAACTCGGCTAGCTCCAGGTAATACTGTTGGAAGCAGGTTTTACTGCAAAGAGCTTCTTTCAGTCTATCAGTAGGCGTAGGATGCTGGTTGTTGGCCTCACTGTCTCCCATTCCGGCGGACAGCATCACAACCAGATGGAGCTGTTCTGATGAGGGTTCCGGAGACCCTGGCAGTAGACCGCAGAGCTTGCCAAGCTCGTGAAGCTGCAAGAGAACAGTCACGTTAGGATCAAGGTGGAAAGACTGGCTGCTTATAAAGGTTACTGCTGGCTCTCCGAACTGACATTTTGACAGGTGCCGCAAATGCACATCTATACATAGATACTCGTACATACCGTCACTCCTTTCCCAAAGTTATAGTCAGAGACTACTTTGTTCCACTTGCTACATCCTCCTGACATACCATCCACATTGATCAATCTTTTCATAGATGCTCGGTTTGGCGGTTACTCTTGACCTGACCTTATGTCAAAACATCCCTTCTCGACCGGAGGTCCTGTCCTACTATATATGCCTCCCCTGTCCTATACTGCAGCTTTTTAGGTGGCGTTTCTGAACATCCTTGTATCTGAGGAGTTGCCCATCGATATCGAGCCCTCTCACTGGGAAGATTTGGCAGCAGAGCGTCCTGAATGGCGCAGGTTGGTGCGGGACAAAGTTCAAACGCGATGAACTGAAGACTCGCCAGCCTGCTGCCATTTACTACCATTATGTCAACGGTGTGCTCGAGTGTATTCATTGTGCGCGAGTTATCACCGCTAAGATCGGCTACATAAGCCATCTTCGGGCGCATGAGCGTCATACTAACTAGGAGTCGAAGTAGTTGCCATGGCCGAAATCGGTCGGAAGGATACCTACCTTATCCTTAGCATTGTGCAGCAGCGGCGCCTGCATCGCTGTGCACATCTCCAGCGCTGAGTTGGAGGCTGTGAGCCGCTCGCAAGCCCGTAGCGTTTCGGCGCAGGCCAGCTGAGCCCAGCACGCGGCCGCGCCTTCCACAGTATTTGCACCCAGTAGCGACAGCTCAACTAGGGTGTTATGGACGGTGCTGAGACAACGGGACGCAATCTGCAATTTGTAATAAATTTTTTTACATGTAGGTAACCTATAGCAGCTTGCACGATGTCCACTCCTATAGACCGACCGCTTAACTGAGCCCTCGCCCGTGCGGCACAGGGGCGCGGGGTAGGCGACAAAGGGGGCCGAAAGAGGTGCGGGCGGCAGGCGCACTACCCGCACGCACCGCTCTCGGTTCCTTTTGTCGTCCTATCCGTCCTATATGGCGAGGACTCATTTAAGCGATCGGTATATAGTAAAGATTACGAAGTGATCTTAAGCTAAGTACAGTACAATGAACTCTCCAGCATGTCATTGTAATAGACTGCAAACACGCGTTTAAATTCACAAAGGAACCGCCGCTGCGTGAAATCGCATTACAACTGTTACGGATGGCTAGTACCGTGCGTCGTATGACATTTACGAGTATCATAGCATATAGCCTAAGGAACATAATTTAAAAAATGTTTATCGACTAAAGCTCTATGCATACGGCGTTTCTTTTACGTGCAGACGTTGCAAAAGTGACGCGCGTACCTACTTGGTTATGTGGATTACCTAGCTATAAGTAGGTATACCTACTCTTGTAAATGACCTCAAGAGTTCGTAATTTTGTTGTAAATATAAATACAGTAATTAAAAGGAGTTTCTCTTCCTGTTTTGTCTAGCTATAGACCGACCGCAATAGTAGTAGTAGTAGTTGGTAGTCATTTAAGCGATCGGTCTATAGATCTCTAGTTCCTCTTGCAAGGACGTCAACTTGCCAATGATTTCTATAGACTTCTGTAGGCATGTTGTCTAACGCGCTTAAGGCATATTGTCCGCAATAGTAACTAGTAACCACCATTTGTACCCATTTAACATAAAGATGGCGGCAACAAGAAATGGTGTAAGTTTACTAACCGGCGATTATGTACACGTCAGAAAATATATACACCTATGGCTATGCTGGCGTCTGCAGTTAAAATGTCATGATTGTTTACAATCAGGCGATCATAACGGACATTTAAGTATTACTAAAAAAGACATAGGTACATTAATTTCATGTCTCGTAAATTGAATCATCGAAAGTATATCGTGTGTATGTCAGAATAACTGCAAATGTTGAACATAATTGGCACTTACTGTAGTAACGCACTTCACAGATGGCTAGCCAACAGGAATAATCGACAGCCAATGTCTAGGTTTGTTGAGTGTTATACAAGTATTATGGACGGTAAAAACAACCGACGATATAAATTATTGCCCGTATAATGCCGGTATCTTAAAATCATGCGCCGAGTTACAAGAGACCATATATCAATATTTAGCACTAGCTTCCTCTTGAATCACTCTATCTTTTAAAAAAACTGCATCAAAATCCGTTGCGTAGTTTTAAAGATCTAAGCATACATAGGGACAGACAGACAGTGGAAAGCAATTTTGTTTTATACTATGTAGTGATTTACATAAGTATAGCACAAATTGACAGCATACTCTGCAAAAGAATCTAACATGTGATAGTGTTGATAACTCAGTGATCAAACTCATATTACTACTCTAAGCTCAGACCCTTTTACAGATTATGCCACACAACAAGCCACACTTGATTTGAGAAAGCAGTCACACATCAAAAACAACAAAATGGCTGACTCACCTCCCATGGTTTAAACATAAGCAGTAACATGGCACTTTGACGTTGAAACAAATAGCTCCTGAAATCCAACAGAGAAGCTTTTTTCTTAATAATAAGCTCCCTCAGATGCTGCGGCACTAATGCAGTCAGTCTGACCGCCTGCCAAGATGTGACGGGTTGCTTGAATGTTTCAAGCCACTGTGGTCCCTCCGTCACATTGGAATTGAGCACAAATTGAGAGAATAATGCGTCTAATTCATCATATTGAACTAACGCTTCTTCATACAAACCTAACATTTCTAATACAAATGCTAGTTGTTCCTGAAAATGTATACAATAAGTACTCATTACACACAAAATAAAAAGTCAGGGATATAATTGGTACATTTTGTAATACTGCAGAAGTGGTCAGATGAAGTTGGTTAATTTCTCTACACCTGATGCGTTGGGTTTGTGAATGATTCTTAACTTCTACACCACCACTACTTCTATTTGTGTTCTTCAGACACCTTCTAGGCAAATGTGTACGATCTTAGGCCTCATCTTCACCTTCGATCAAGTGAGATTGAGGACAAACGTAAGCCTATTTTATGTAAAAAAAAACTACCTAACAAAGTATTTACCTGCAATAAAAAATATTTACAAAAGTCCCATTCTGGCTCATTCCGCTTTTCCCTCTGCTCTCTCATATGCTCTTCGAACTTAATCAAAGCCTTGTTGTAAGCCACCAGCACAAAGTGCCTCATCTTGGCAACTAAAGCTCTCCATGATTCTGCACTTCGAGCTTCTGACTTAATTGGATTAATAACAGATATAAACCGTTCTTCGGTCTGTTTTACTGCACAGTCTCCCTTAATTTTATCCAAAACAGTAGTTCTAGGTAACAACTTGTTGGTTTTCCGTATATCATAAGTCTCTACTTGAATAATCATCCAGTCGGTTATGCCTTTTTTTTCTAATTCTTTGAGCCATGTTTCAATATCTTCTCTGAGTGTGGTTTTGTAATATTCTACATCCTATGAAGAAAAAATATATTGAAAAAATAAAGACAAACTTATAATCCCAAAACTAACAGTGAAGTGTGTATATTTGCCTATGTAAGGCACCGAAGGGTGCATTACAAAATATGAACAGGTATAGTCTACTTGTTTATATAGTGCCATGTTAGGCAAGTATCTAGGCATGATGAAAATTAAATTTATGAAATATAAATATTTCATTTGTACTTACAACACAATCAGTCCAATAAATATGTAAGATGGGTCTCTTCAGCAGATTCAGATCATATTGCACTTTATCCTTATTATATTTGATAAAAGATGCCTCCAAGTAAACAGACTTGGTAACTCGGCCATAAGATCGCCTCCACTCGCAAGAGTCCTGTGGGATCGCGGCCACCAGGGGAGCCTCTAACGTGCAAAACAAGTTCCAGTCCCCAGCGCCTAAGTACCAAATAGTCAGTTAAATTAGGATTCCATGGTGTATTGTGTCATGCAGAGGAAGAATTACTTACATGTTACAATAGGTTTATTGGTCATGCCTTCTCGATCGGCTGGCGAATTATCGACCCCCTTCATTTTTCATTATCAGTGAAATCCCTCAGTTGTGCGGGCATGACACAAATTCTAAATTCCGCCTAATTACATACGAGTAGGAATCCACCCACTTTACTGACAGTAAATAATTACTGCACGCATATGGTATCTCAAATTCTCACGTGTCAGCTAAAAACAAACAATGAATGTTCAAGAGAATTTTCTTATTTTCGACTCGTTTTGAATTTATTTTCTGCGATTAAAAACTAGATTTTGATTATCAAGTCAAATTCTGTCGCTGACAGCAACCCAACACGACAGTGACGTTTCGTTTCATTTGGTTTCATTCGTAGAAATAGATGATCCTACACACGACCCACGAAGGACTCATTATTTCCATCATTTCCAGTTAAAAATTTGCCCAAACTGAAGAAAAGATTTAATTTACATTATATTTGAAAAATACTGTTTCAAGGTTTTGATCTTCCTTAAATTGAAAGTGCGTTTACTTTTAAATAGTTACTTCTGCACAGAAGTTTTTTTATAAAGTAAATCATTTTCTACAATAGCAAGAATACTCTACAATACAATAGTCTATGCGCCGCCATAATGTCGCTTTCTGTTTTGGTATCATCTCACAATAAAGGAAATCAATTTTCATAAGTTATCGATGATTAATGTAATCAATCTCAACGTGAATCAAGTAACAAAATCTAGTGTATTAAATTAATAGCCCACAGGTAAATTATCATGAAGCCCATTATTGCATCACAGAGATCAGTGCTCTTCTCTGCATGACTATTTTCTCTATTTTGTATTACTTTGCCACTTCCTTGACGATAATCATGAACTTGAATAGCCAAAGAGTTTTGTGTTCATAATAATTGCATAATTATGTCATTACTTGTTAAATTATACTGATAGAGTTCGTTTATAATAGTCGCCCGATTATCATAGATTTTGTATTAGATTGGACAGTTTTTAATTGTTGTTATTTTTAGCTTTCGGATTACATTGCACAGATAATTGACATTGTTAGTGATGGTGTTGTTAACGCGAATTTTCTCATGCGATATCGAATAATTGTCGATTCTGACTTGAACAGGTATCCAGTAGCATTTTATAGCAGAAATAACACAACTGCTCCATATGATTCCTGACCAACATGCTATGACTCATTAATTTGCAACTGCCAAATGTTTGAGATAAATTTGCAGTAGAGATTGATATCTTGTTAGGGAAGTTATCAAGAAAGGAACAAACTAACATCAGTCTCAGTTAAAATATATTAAGTTAAAGGCTTTAATATTAAACAAAGTTTCATTTTATGAAGTTATGTTAAAAAAAAAACATTTCAGGGAAACCTGATTTATTCAATAATATTGAATAGTAGGAACTATAGCCTAACACCTCTTATTCTGAGAGGAGGCGTGTGCTGAGCAGTGAGATGTTTAGATGCTGGAGATGATGATGAATGAATAAATAAAAAGTTACCTAACAATAAGTAAATGAATGAATGAATTGGAGAATTACTAATTAACCTCATTTAACTCTGCAATTAATTCTCTAGCCATGAACACAACAGCTCCCACATCGGCAGATGCCTGCCTCAGCATTGTGCACTCTCTTATGTGCCACCGACAGGGTGGTGAGAGTGAGGGCTTCTCAAAACGTGCCATAGAATCTCTTGTTAAGAAGCTGAAAGAGAAGAGAGATGAGCTGGACTCCCTCATCACAGCAATCACAACTAACGGGGCGCATCCTAGCAAGTGTGTCACAATACAAAGGACTTTGGATGGACGATTACAGGTATTGCTAAGGTTTTAAGTACACTTACACATTAAACATTAGTTTTTTGACTAAGAGGCTTCCTATGGTATCCTTGCAACAGATTGGAACAGATTACTCCAATGTCCATTGTTTTCCAAATTCTTAAAAAAAAAAATGTTTTGTAAATGTTTTTGTTTTTTAATTACTGTGATTGTCATAATAAACTTTTTCTATCTTTTTTTTTTTTTTTTAATAAGCCTTATTTGTAGGACCATTATTAGGCCCTATTGGTTGGTAAAATCGACTCATCAGTTTCCCCTAGTCGCCTCATACTGTCAATAGTTTTAGCTGTAGTCAGTGTTTACAATTTTTAAATCTTTCAGGTGGCTGGCCGAAAAGGGTTTCCACATGTGATATACGCTCGGATATGGCGCTGGCCCGACCTCCACAAAAATGAGCTGAAACACGTCAAGTTCTGCCAGTTTGCCTTCGATCTCAAATGTGATTCTGTCTGCGTCAACCCTTACCATTATGAGAGGGTTGTATCACCAGGTATTGGTTAGTATTTGATAAAACGCTGACCAAGGTCTTAGGAATTAAATATAAAAAGTTGTAAATATATTATTCAGCAGTTTCTCTGGCAACAAAGGAGTTTTTGACAAGCAACTGATTTTAATAAATAAAATAATAAAGCATTACTAATAATTTGACTGATATTGATTGAATAGTGGACAAATGAAGTGTACATAGAGTCATTTGCTTTAGGATATGGTGCGATAACACAGATGACATTGTCATATTTGGTTAACAAACTTTACAGAGATTGAAGATTTCTTGCTTTAATTTGAGACTTAGCACAGAAAAACAAAAGGGAGATATTATTGTTAATAATAATAATATAACCTTTATTTAGACATTAAATAGCATGATACAAATTTGTTGAAATAACATTATGTAGCGTCTGTTTGCCTTTTATAGACAAAGGCCTCCCCCAACTCCTTCCACAACTTTCAATTGTATGCCTTTGTTGTCCATCCTGTGCCTGCCAAACTCTTTATTTCATCACTCTATCTTCTAAGTGGTCTGCCCCATTTTCTTTTTCTGTTAGCTGTGTACCAAAAGGGGAGATATTAGTTTTTTTTTTACATAAATACATACATACAGTCACGCCTCTTTCCCATAGGGGTAGGCAAGGCAGAGACTACTTTGTTCCACTTGCTACGATTCTGACACACCTCTCGCTCTCTTTTCTCTTTTTTTTTTACTTTTATTTTCCTCAAAATTGAGTCAACTTGAAAGCGCCTTCCCTACTGATGCCTTCGTTAGTCTCTCAAAGGGACCAATTCTAAATCGTAATTCCAGATCTGTCAGGCCTGACCCTTCAATCAGGCCCCAGTAGGTTAGTCAAGGATGAGTACACGGCGGGGCTGAGTGGCAACGGCATGGACATGGACACGGGCGAGCTGGTCACCATCCAGCACCACGCCAGCAGCCCGCGGCACCACCACGCCGCGCTGCCGCACCACCACCCGCCCTACCCGCCGCCGCCCACCAACATCATCATCAACCAAGGTACGGCATGGACCACACGGGCGAGCTATAGTCACCATCCGGCACCCACGGTTCTTCGCTTTGCTTTAGGCGCATAATATCCTATGGGGGCGTTCAAGTATTACGTAAGCGCTTGAGGGGGGCGGGGGGGTCTTTGCTTTGCTTATTTTTGATGACATGGTGGGTAGGGGGGTTGATATCGTGATTACGTCAGCAGTTATTATTTACTTTTTTACACAAATGGCAACCCACAAATATATAAAAAACCGAATACATTAAAAGAAAAATGCCTATAGGTACCAACGATCACGTAAGCATGGGGGGGGGGGAAGAGGTTTGCTTACTTTTGCTGACAAGGGGAAGGAGGGGGTAAATAATTGTAAAAAATGTGCTTACGTAGTACTTGAATGGCCCCTATTGCAAAACGTCTTTTTTGAAAATGGTCCCCTATGCAAAAAACACCATTCGCATTACGTCCCGTTATCAAAATGTCCCATCCGTTTCGCAAAATGTCCCTTCTGTAAAAACCCCTCTCGAAAAACGTCCCGTTTGCAAGAAGCTCAGGTTCTAATGGATTAAAGGAGACAGCAGAAGAAAACGAAGACGGGACATTTTGCGAAAGGGACGTATTGCGAACGGGCTATTATGTGAAAGGGACTTTCTACGAAAGGGTCGCAATTTATGTGAAGGGACATTTTGAGAACGGGATATTTTGCAGAAGGGCCGTTTTGGGAATGGGGCATATAATAACAGGGACCTTTTGCAAAAGGGACCAAACGACGTTTTGCGAGTGAGACATTATGCGTTGAATCTTCGCTTCAACGTAAAACAACACAGATCTAACTGCAACACGAGACTCAAACGTTTCAAACTGGTTGCGGAACAGCAAGGTAACAATATTTTGTTCATTAATATGGATGGACGTTCGCAAAGTAATGCCTGGTTATTTAATAATGTTTTTGCTAGCAAAATCCGAAGGCGAATGCAGAAATTGATTTCCGTCCGTCGCGGCAAACATAATATGAAGTGTCCTTTCCAACAAAAACATTTAAGCTCCTCTTTTACCTTAGAATAAGATGTTTGATAATATGTTTTAAAATCACAAAAATATGTCGCAGCGAACGCGGCTTTAGGTCTAACTTGAAGTTAATATTTTGTTCAGTTTACTTTTTATATTTTTAGTTTCGCCGAGCGTGTACTTTATTTTGCATTATCTTTTCGTTTAGCGCCAGAGGGCGTTCCGAACATGTTTTCGCCGTCGCACGGGCCGCGGACGCCGATCCGGCCGCCCGGGGCGCCGCCGCAGCTCGCCGTCCCCCCGCAAATGGTGCTCTCGCCGGGCTCGCAAATGATCTCAACCCACGGCGGCCAAATGACGCCAGGCCCGCCCCAATTGGGCACCCCTCAAATGGGTCCCGGCACCCCTATGGGACCAGGGACCCCTCAAATGTGCCCAGGAACGCCTCAGATGTGCCCAGGAACACCGCAGATGGGACCGAGCACGCCTCAGATGTGTCCGGGCACTCCGCAAATGGGTCCCGGTACGCCTCAAATGGGGACTAACGCGCCTCAGATGGCCTCACCTAGAATGGCGCCGGCTCCCACGCAGATGTCTCCGGGGACGCCTCAGATGCCAAACCTAAGCCAAGGCATGTCTATACCTAGCCCACAGCAGATGCAAATGAGCCAGCAGCGAGCAATAGCGCCCAAACTAGAGCCCCCGGACACGATAGATGCGAGAGCGATGTGGCTACCAAAACGAATGAATCATTGTAAGCTTTATTTTATTTTTTATTTGCACCTTTATTTTTTTACACTTTTCCTCAAGTGCCGCTAGTGGCTTCAGTTGCCGAGAGTTCCGGTTACCGATGACCAGCAACAGCATATTTTTCCACATGGGACGATCCTGCGCCGCGACCTCGAACTTTTGCCAGCATGCCCAGGGATCGTAATTCCCTTTTAACAGACCGCTGCCATTTTGTTTTGGAACGACCTCTATTTCTTACTCCAGGCAGATATGACCTGGGAATATAAGTTACCGTTGGCGAAGGCAAATAGCCGTCACCATTACCCTGGCACTTCACTTGGCGTTGCGTGTTCGCGTTGCTCTATTGGCATCTTCGTCGCATACGCAAAAACAATATAGTGCATCCCCTTCGCTCACGCAAATATTTTGATAAATACGCCAAGTGGAGTGCCAGTATTACTAGTGACTCGAAACGGGGTGTTCGAGCGCGCAGGTTGTGATACCATATTAAAGTATTTAATCCTTAGGGTGGTATTCAAAACGCTTCAGTGTGTGTATATTTGTTGGTTTTTCCAGCCGCCCTGCCAGTCAGCATGTCGCCGGGCGGAACGACGCCACTCATAGACGGATCTAACACAACTTTCTTCTCGGCTGAACAGGCTACTACTGAAACTCAAATAACGCAAACTATTTCAGGTGAGTTTGCGAATTTTGCCAACTAATTTGAATAGACAAGATCACGTCCAGTGACTATACATATAGAGTGTTATTACAAAAAAGTTAGACAGACATTGAACGCGTGTCTAAAAATTAATCCATTGATTTAAGGATGATTTTGCAATAGATTATTTTTTAGACACGTATTTAACTTAATTGCAACACAACGGATAACTCACGTATAAAAGCTGAAACAATTGTCGGAGCAATTCTTCGGCTTTTATACGTGAGTTATCCGTTGTGTTGCAATTATGTGTGAGTCTCACGGTAGTTTCATGTTGAATGTATTTAACTTTTTTGTAATAACACCGATATTTTTAAGCTGTTTTCAGATCTCATACATACTTAGCTATAAAATGTATATTTGTTTAACGTGAAAATTGAAAGTTTGTACCAATTTTTATTTTGATTTTGACATCGTCCTCAGGAAGGGTCTACTTCCAAATTGGGAATCGAATTACGTATCATTCCATCCCTTTCACTGTTATATTAAAAACTATTGATGTGAGCGAGACGGCACAGTTCAAATTTCTAATTATGAATTGTAGAATATAAGGCCAGGGGCCTTACCATGACGTCGTAATTCCGACTCGGTTTAAGTTTTAGCTGTCACTTTTAGTGAGAATCTGACAGCGAGCGAACCTAAACTGAATCGCATTAAGACGTCATGGTAAGGCCCCAGTTCATTTGCTAAAACAGTGTGCATTGGTGGTCGCCTAAGATTCAGCCGATACAGCTTGGATAAACTATTAGAACGAAGAATGTTAACTTGGCGTTAATGAAGTGTATTTTGTAGCGGGTCCGGTGTCTGTATCCTCTGGCTCCGCGGAGAGCTCGCAGCAGAACGGGTTCGCGGCGGCGGGCAGCCCGGCGCCCCAGGCCAGCCCGTTGCCGCGGACACAACACCAACAAGGTACTTGCTCAAATATGGTGAGGAGTCTCATAGCCTGCCAACATTATTGGACCATTTTTTTTTTTTTTTGATTTATTTGTTTATTTGTGTTTTTGATTTGTT
Organism: Pandemis heparana; assembly: GCA_963854515.1. NCBI lineage: Eukaryota > Metazoa > Arthropoda > Insecta > Lepidoptera > Tortricidae > Pandemis > Pandemis heparana. The sequence goes on along the minus strand of OY978026.1, from coordinate 8,694,233 downwards.
AAATATGGTTAACGAAGTTGCAGTCTCATATGACTATGCTCCACTCAGCTAGCTTATTACGTAACTCGGTCGCGATCGCCATCGCCTTCATTTTGACAGTTCTTGTATGGGCTGAAAATTGGCAACGGAATCAGCTAGCTGTCACATTCATACAAGAACTGTCAAAATGAACACGATGGCGATTGCGAGTGAGTTACGTAATAAGCTTGCAGGATTGAATTAGACAGAAGGAAAAACGGTTCTTTAATTGTAGTTTTTAAAAAGTCAGTTAATGAGTAACATTTCTGAGTTTGGGTCTCCAGATCCAGTGCAACATAAAATATCGAATAATAAAATAGTTTCACCCAATTTGTTAACCAATCATTTTAGCGACCTTCATATCATAATTACTATATACACCTAGTTGTGACGTAATACAACGATAAATGTGTCACAAGCCGACGCTTGGACACTCTGACGTCACGCGGAATGTAACGCAATGAGTCATGCATTTTCGTGGGTGCAGCCGACTTTCATCAATTTATAAGACATTATCACGTCGAAACACCAAAGAAAGTTTTTAATGATTCACGGTTAAGTTCATTCGAAATATTATAAACGGGATGTGAACCGCGATTACCTTTATACATCATGTAATCAATAAAGTAATGTAATGTTGTTGTGTAAAGTAATGTTTGGGGTTGTTGTTTTGTGATCATGATACATGCAACTGTATCGAAATATCGGGAGCTCAATAAAGGTAATCGCGGTTCACATCCCGTTTATAATATTTCGGACCAAAGAAAGTGTCCGTATAAAACACCTAAAGAGACAGAGGTAAATAACAGGTTGTAATAAAGGTGTTGCTATGACTGTGTACAATTTTCTTTTGTATTCGTTTAAATTGTGTCCAATTTTATTATAACTTCACGAAAAAAGGTTTACAAGCACTGATTCTAGATTCTAATATTTTCCTACATAATGCTATTTAAACCTCGTATCGCTGAGACAACTCAATAAACCCCCTTATTCATAAACCGCTCTATAGGCTTCTGCTAACTTAGCAATCGTTTGTCCTTATCTGTGAAAGGTAAATGTCAATGTGACAGATAAGGACAAACGATTACTAAGTTAGCAGAAGCCTATAGAGCGTTCATGAATACGGGGATAAGTCTTTAGCCACGTTATTGATGGTAGTTACACCAATGATATTATAAACCCAAGATGCACCGTCACATACAAATTCACCGCCAAAACTTGTCCTAAAAGTACATTCCAAACATATGCCAGTCGCAAAATGCTTAATGATATTTCAATCACATTTTAAAATAATCGAAATACGACTGTATAACACAAAGGTTACAGTTTTATTTCAAATGCACCTGTTCGGAATATACGACATACTTTGGCATGTTGACAGTTTAGACGTCTGCGCGCGACTGCGGGCCAGAGAGTGCTTAGACAGATTCTAAGCACTCTCTGCTCGGGACGAGTTTTGAGCGCTTTTGGTGTATCTAGGGTTTATAATATCATTGGGTTACACATGTACGTGTGTTCGGGCAGGCACGTGGACGGGCAACAACACTTTGACGTACACGCAGAGTCTCGCGCCGCCGCCCGCCGCGCCCGCGGCACAGGATGCGCCCGCGCACCACCACCATTACTGTGAGTACTATGACACTACACTACAATACCAAAAATTCTATTAGAAATTTCAATACTAGTGCATTCTTAGCGAGTGCTCCCCGAGTGTGGTTTTACTTTTTATCTCAGATTTAGCAAGCAATTTGAACGAGTGATACCTTAAAACAGCGGTCGTCACACTTTACTGGCCAAGGGCCACATATGACAGTGTGAGTTTCAGGGCCGGGCCGCAGAGTAAGTATGTGAAGGCGCTCCAAGAGATATAATTGACTATTGATATCCAAAGTAGGTATAGTTGACTATTGAAACAATTTACTTTGCCGCGGGCCGCAATTTGACGACCATGGCCAAGAAAGAGCAATAAACAGGCATGTTTATAAAAATGTTTGAACATTTCCCGGGTTTTTTTTTAATTTTTTTTATGGCACTGAAAAATGACTCTGTTCTAAAATAAGACATTTTTAGTAATTTCGAATGCCTCCATTTTGTTTCTGTGGCAAGACAGACACTTCAATATTGTTTCATTTGGTCCAATACACATTAAACTACCCGAAATAAAAGATTTTGTTTACAAATTAACGCTCATTGGCGCAATATTGACTCGTTTTTATCAAATTCTGGGTATTTACATAAAATTTCTAAATTTTCAATTTAAAAAAAAAATATCAAATTTCGGCTAAGACATGTATGGCTCTAAATGTTCAAAAATACCTCGGCTATCACCCCCTTAAGGCTTTGCACCTGGCTACCAAACACCCTGTATTACCAACATGATACTTTTCATTCTTTTAACTGTCCTATTTGGTAACCATAATTCTAATCTCAAAATGTTTCATTTTTGTTATTTTTTAACTATTTCATCTTAAATAAAGGAACTGGAGATAAAATGTCAGCAAAGTTATGTACAAAATATTGCCTCAGGTTTATTTGATAACATAACACACCTTATTCTTTACAAAAATTTGTACATTGAGGTTAAAATTTTGTTTACCAAATAGGACAGGTAAGAATGAAAAGACTTACCCCCTTATTCATAAACGCACTATAGGCCTCTGCTAAGTTAGTAATCGTTTGTCCTTATCTGTGAAAGGTAAATTTCAAAGTGACAGATAAGGACGAACGATTACTAAGTTAACAGAGGCCTATAGTGCGTTTATGAATAAGGGGGTTAAACCGTGACGACCTTTAAGGGTCCTTACAAGCTCAACGCGCGTATTTCGCTAAATTCTTAATTTTTCTTCAAAGACTATGGCGTATGTGTTCATAATTTCAGTAATATTATTAATGTACAAGATAGTTCACTTCTTAAACTAAGATACTGCTGTGCTAAATTATTGATTTTTTGGCGTGAAATCTAAAAAAAGGTGTTTCCTTGGGAGGGCTTTTAAAATTTTGCTCTAAAAGGTGAAGTTTCATTCTCAATTTCGAAGTGAAACGGAATCTCATTCTCGCCTCAAGTGAACTCAATTCAATTCAGTATATCTTGAACTAAAAAGTCATCGTGAAAAACTTGAAGATTCATCTTAATTAATAGATAGAATAGCTACTCAATGTTAGCTAGTTTTTTGATGAAAAAGAGGGTTACATTTTATTTGATTCTCGAAAACAGTGTTGATATTCTGCTCTAAAAATAATTATTTAGCAATGCTCAACTCTATTTTGACTCAGAAAAAAAAAAACATTAGTATCGGTCTTGAATTAAATTCAGTATAAATTTTTAAATATCACCTATATATCACGGCGGACTGACGCCGCACCCTCATTCAGCGCCGATTACAGCAGTATCGTAGTTTAAGAAGTGAACTATCTTGTACATTAATAATATTACTGACATTATGAACACATACGCCATAGTCTTTGAAGAAAAATTAAGAATTTAGCTAAATTCGCTCTTTGAGCTTGTAAGGAGCCTTAACGAGCTCCCGATATTTCAACGCAGTTGTATGCGTCATGATCACGGGTAGATTGTAACGTTGCGTAGACCTCGCGCGGTCTACCCTCATTCTTGCACGCCGACTGCGAGAACTGTCACTAGTATTCGACGCGTTCCCATCATAAACGCACGCGCACCGCGCATGATCGCGTTGATCATGATGCATGCCTCGAAATATCGGAAGCGAGTCAAAGGTAATCCCGTTGAATACTATATCTGTAACCGGTTATCTTTTAAATCTGCTACATTTGTAAGGTAATTTAATGTAATGTGTTTTGCATTTGCTCTTCTATAAATGGTTTTCTATCATGTGGTTTAAATGCAGCAGCCTCAAGACTTTATAGAGTGAGTGTGGTGAACTGACTTATGACTGTTATCATTGTGTAAGCTAAGTGCATATTGTCGGATGTTGTCTAAGGCCGGCTACATATATACGGAATTTTCATACGGTTTCCGTACGGAATGACGTCAATTCGTATCTCTGTCCGTGTTATATAGCGATATCCCGTTCGCTGTATGAAAATTCCATACGTATGTGGCTGGCCTAACACACTTCGAATCACATTAACTTTCACGTGCGTAAAAACATAGTCTTTGATTAAACTGCTCAAGACCGAGCTTTGACGAGATCCAGGCCTTTGACCAGCCCCACCTTGAATCGACCAATGGACGTCGTATTGTGCATGTTACGTCCAAGAACTACCAATTTGGAACGCGTGTGGTTTGTGGTAGATATCAGTGGCGTGGCGTCAAGTATATCAGAAGGCAAGCCGAAGGGAACTTTACTAGCCTTTTCCTCTAATTCTGCATAATAAATTGCCCAACTGCCTTAAAATAGGCAAGCCGGTGGGAATCGAGTTCTATGGACGCCACGCCACTGGTAGATATGGTCATATGGGCAGTCATCGGTCGTGGTCCACCTGCCTAGTTCACCTGGGTGGACCACGGGCGCTTTTTCTTGCCGATGGTCCACCTCTGGACACCTAGGTGAACCACGGGCAAATGACTATGGGCCATGGTCCACCTCAAATTAATTCCATGTGAATGCTGCTATTATTTCGAATCACTGATTATTATTTTAATACAAAAATAGGTAGGTTAGGTTGGTTAGATATCTTCATTTGCTCAAAGGGCGGAGCTCCGTTGAAAACCAGGTGGAACATCGGCAAGAAATCACGACTCGGGGTGTGAGTCACGCGTCTAAGGCCCACTTGCACAGTCCAGAGTACAAAATTAAATCGCTAACTCAGGGTTAGGTTTGACAGTTCGATACATTTGGACACTACTTAGCCCTGGGTTCGCATCTAACACGGGGTTAAGTCGTCAACCCTCGTCCGTGCAAGTGGCCCTTACAGTACAGGTGTAACTGTGGTGACGTGCTGTTGTTTGTTTCAGTCAACGGCAACCCTAGCGGGCTGCTGTCCGCGCAGCCGGCGCCGGAGTACTGGTGCTCGGTGGCGTACTTCGAGCTGGACACGCAGGTCGGGGAGACGTTCAAAGTGCCATCCAGCAGACCCAACGTCACTGTGAGTGTACACGATAGGACCTACCCTTTAGGGAGTAGCTTAGGGTCGTCGCGCACGGGCCAGGGGTCATTCAAGTATTACGTAAGCAGATTTTTTACAATTATTTACCCCCCCCCCCCCTTTTGTAAGCAAACTCCCCCCCCCATGCTTACGTAATCATTGGTACCTATTATGCATATTTCTTTTAATGTATTCTGTTTTTTATAAATTTGTGAGTTGCCATTTGTGTAAAAAAGTAAATAATAACTGCTGACGTAATCACGATTTCGACCCCCCTCCCCTCCGCCCTACCATGTCATCAAAAATAAGCAAAGCAAAGACCCCCGCCCCCATCAAGCGCTTACGTAATACAGAACCACACAGGAAAACGCCGTCATCGGCATATTTCCTGTAGTTTTCATACATTTTATAAATATGGACTTGCCGCAAGATTGACGCCGGTGGCTGCCACACGCGTCTCGTGGCGGCGTTTGTGGCTGTGGCCGGTGGCCCGTGGTCCGTGTGCCCTTAACGATAACGATAAATTGATCTCAGGAGTCATTGACAGTAGTGATTGCTGACTATCAGTGGCGTGGCGTCCATAGAACTCGATTCCCACTGGCTTGCCTATTTTAAGCCTTCTGATAAACTTGACGCCACGCCACTGCTGACTATACCTAATTTGTATTTTTTTTTACATGTCCTAGGTTGATGGCTACGTAGATCCTTCTGGGGGCAACAGATTCTGTCTTGGCGCTCTGAGCAACGTCCACAGAACAGAGCAAAGCGAACGAGCCAGGTATGTTAAACTACATTTTTATTGCCTGTCCCACCAGGTGTTAAGTTCTAGATTAAGGGCCTGTTTCACCACTCCTTAACTATTAGTTATCTCTGTCTGTTTCGTAGTAGTAAATAGAGACGGAATAATAGATAACTTACAGTTAAGGAGTGGTGAGCCATGCCCTAAGTGACGTATCTATGGTCCCGTCATTGTCTATTGTGCTGACATTAGGCACGCAAGTAGTTATTATGATGTAGGTATCCGTTAAGAAAGGATTTGGCGACAGGGGGGCTACTCCGAATTTCGATTTTTGAAGTTCGTATCACACCGTCCCTCTCACTCTCAAATTAATAACTAATAGCGAGAGCGGAACGGCGCGAAACGAACTTCGAAAATCGAATTTCGGAGTATAAGGCCAGTGCCAAATTAAGGTGGTCGAAGGAGTTTCACTACAATTTTTTATTCTGTGCGGACAGATATTATTAATATTATTTATGAGTTCATAAGGTAGTATAGTTGATCGTGGCAATGCAAAAAATATAGTATACTAGTTGTTGCCCGCGACTTCGTCTGCAAAGAATTCGTTAATCGCTATCCCGCGGGAATTTTTCGGGATTAAAAGTAGCCTATGTGCTATTCCAGACTTTTCTCTATCTATATGCCGAATTTCATTCAGATTCGTTGGGTGGTTCTGGCGTGATTGAGTAACAAACAAACATCCATCAATCGGTCCATCCATCCAAACTTTCGCATTTATAATATTACTTAGATGCATAGAATTTTTCATGAAAATTATACGTGCCGGCACGTAAGTCTAGCGACGACGAGTCATGTGGAGGGGATCTGCGCAGCCACGGATACCGTATTTTATATTTCTGCGCATACAAGGTCAGATTAGACTTACGTCACATCTCCCACAAACAATAAATACTTTTGACTTTTTTGACTTTGACTTGCCGACACTTGTACTCATTTTGTAATTGGTACATCGAGCGTAGAGTTGTGCCCGCTCGGTCTTCAAAGGGAGCGCTCCGATCTCGTTCAATCGATCAAAGGAACTAGTTCGGTCTTTTAGTTCCTTTAGTTCAGAGCGAAATTTTGAGATCTGTGAATGAGTGACCGTCTCGATCTATGAAATGATCGAGCAGCAAGTATTATTCTCAGGCTGCACATCGGCAAGGGCGTGCAGCTGGACCTGCGCGGCGAGGGCGACGTGTGGCTGCGCTGCCTGTCCGAGCACTCGGTGTTCGTGCAGTCGTACTACCTGGACCGCGAGGCGGGCCGCGCGCCCGGCGACGCCGTGCACAAGATATACCCCTCCGCTTGCATCAAGGTGCTATACCACTCTCAGTATTACCTTTTAACCGCCAAGCGACTCTTAGGGCCAGTTTCACCATTCCTTAACTGTCAGTTAATTATGATGACGTATCTGTCTGTTTCGTAGTAATAAATAGAGACGGAATCATGGATAGCTGACAGTAAAGGAGTGGTGATACAGGCCCTTAGTCTATACACCGACCGCTTAGATGAGTCCTCGCCCGCGCGGTGCAGAGGCGTGGGGTGGGACGACCGCGGGAGCCGAGAGAGGTGCGGGCGGGAGCAGAGAGCTCCCCGCGGTAGTGGTGGTCGTTATTATAACAGCAGATAACGTAATGCATTATTCGCACGCAACAACACAACGAATCGTCAACTATCCTGTTATCATTATTCGCTGTCTGTTGTCAACGTTGTTCATTCGCGCACTGTTGCCGCACTTGGCATAGAAGCGCAAGCGAGTGCGCAACAAATCAAGTAGCTGTGTGCGAGAAATAGCGCTATATTTACTTATTTATTTTAGGGATAACAAACAACTGTACAATGGGTGGCATAATAAGAGTAACAAACTTAAGATATTAATAGTACAGTCAACGGCATTATCCACAGATTACTTATCGAAACAAAATGTGTTGTGTGGACGTCACAACAGCTGCATTTGCAGCGCTTTAGGTACAAACAAAAAAAAAAGAAGAGTAAAATTAAGGAAATAGTACCCACTTATAAATCTACTGAGACAGTTGAGCCCTTTTTAGGGTATCCATCGCATCGCAATCGCAATTCAAATAACTGACTTTTGGTATCATTATTAGCTGTTGCTGTTTGTTGTCAGTAAGTACAATAAAATAACAAACAAGGTAACAAAGCGTTGTTTTGCTTTTCATCCCGTACGTTTTTATTACGCTGCGATCGCGACGAAATAAGTAAAACAATTATTTAATAGTAAGTTCATTATCGTTTTGTAAAACAGCAATATAACAGGATAACAGACAACAGTTTACAATAACAGCTATTTAAGAAGAACACAACACTTATTCATTATTGCAAAACAGCCGTTATTAGCCACCACTACCCCGCGGTCGTTCCACCCCGCGTCCCTGTGTCGCGCGGGCGAGGAATCGGTTAAACAGTCTGTCTATAGTGTCACTGGTAACTGTCAACTTGTCAAGTGGCTGAATGGCTTAATGTTAAGTCAATTACAGCGGAAAGGTTAGGGATCCGGTATCTTTTAAATTTAACAACCGATGAAACCACTTAACACTGGCTTTACGGACTTACCCCTTATTCATAAACGCTCTATAGGCTTTTGCTAACTTAGCAATCGTTTGTCCTTATATGTGAAAGGTGAATGTCAAAGTGACAGATCCACCCGTATATACCACATGATTGTTGTCTTTCGTGTAATAATAATAACGTCTATATTACACTTTCTGAAGTCGTTAAAAACTAGGACCTGTTTCACCACTCTGTAAGTGCCAGTTATCTCAAGTGTCAGTTATCTATGATGCCGTCTCTATTTATTACTACGAAACAGACAGAAACGTCATCATAGATAACTGTAGGTTAACAGAGAGTGGCGAAACAGGCCCTCATACACCCCCAGTGTTGGCAAAAAATCAATTCAAATTAACGATTGACGATTGACGAAACTAATTCTAAATCTACTGATTGAAGATTGACGATTACTAATCGTTAATTCGAATTGATCGGTCAATCCTCAATCGTCAATTCGGATTGACGATTACTTTGTATGTACCTACTTATAAATGTCCTTTGTATTTAGGCCATTTTTTGAGACTGACCAGATGCGTTCAAAATCGGTGTCTGAGTTTACCAAAGGTTCCGAAACATGTTTCCGACGGCAATATGAAGGATGTCCTTTTTGGAACATTTTCGGGACTTTCCTTGAATTTAATCGATAGCGTTCAAAATCGATATCTGAGGGACCGAACGGTCCTCAAGCATGAATCCGTTGTCAAAAAGTGGCCGCCATTTTGATTTTTTTAGTTTATCGACCGATTGATTTCAAAATCGATATCTGAGGTTCCGAGTGGTCCTCAAGCATGAATCCGTTGTCAAAAATTGAAAAAGTGGCCGTCATTTTGAAATGGCGGATGATATTTTGACATTTTGACACTTTGACACAAAAAATGTTTATGGGTGTAGTTTTCGATTAATTTGGTGGCTCTGAGCCCAATTTTGGCATATTTTTTTGGATCCAAGATGGCGGATGACATATTGACACAATAACACTAAAAATGTTTGTGGGTGTCGTTTTCGAGTAATTTGGTGGTTCTCAGCCCGGTTTTGGCATAACTTTGTGGATCCAAGATGGCGGATGACATTTTGACACTACTGACACAAAAAACGCAAAAAAGTTTAAAATGTTACTCGAAAACGACTCCCACAAACATTTTTAGTGTCAATAGTGTTAAAATGTTATCCGCCAACTTGGATCCAAAAAATTATGCCAAAATCAGGCTCAGAAGCACCAAATTACTCGAAAACGACACCGATCAACATTTTAGTGTCATTAGTGTCCAAATGTCATCCGCCATCTTGGATCCAAAAAAGTATGTCAAAATCAGGCTCAGAAGCACCAAATTACTCGAAAACGACACCCATCAATATTTTAGTGTCAATAGTGTCAAAATGTCATCCGCCATCTTGGATCTAAAATTTATGCCAATATCGGGCTGTTTTACTCTCCTCACCCGGAACACATCAGCGCAAGCATTGCTGCTTGGCGGCAGGATTACTAAGATGCTGGTATAGTCACCAGCATAAATAAGTGATCACTTTTGTACCTTGTCACGTTAAAGTCATGTTTGAAAAACCATACGAAATCATGTAACGACTGAAAGTGACAAAGTACAAAAATGATCAATTATTTATGCTGGTGAATGTACAGTCGACGTCAAAAATGTCCCGAAATGGAAGGGACATCAGTCAATACTGACATCAGGAACATGTTTTCGAACCTCTGGGAACCTCAGGTATCGACTTTAAGTCCAGTAAGTAAGTCCCACCCAAAAAAGAACACCTTTGAAAAGTAATCTTAGGGAATGGTTAATCCAGATTGAGAATTGATTTAATCCGAATTGAGGATTGGTGCGTTTCCAATTGATTCAATCGGATTGACGCGTCAATCAGAATTGAATCAATTCGAATTGATCAATTTGGATTGACGCGTCAATTCGATTGACCAATCCGGATTGATTTAGTTTAGATTGATGCCAACACTGTACACCCCCATGCATAACGGGCACCCATGGTTTTTGTATTTTATGTGCATAAAAGCTTACTTTCTAAGCTTTAATGCCTAAAAATCTGAAAACCATAGGTGTCCGATTTTTTTGCAAGGGGGTGTAGTTGTGATTGTTGCTGGGCAGGTGTTCGACCTGCGGCAGTGCCACCGGCAGATGCAGTCGCAGGCGGCGACGGCGCAGGCCGCCGCGGCCGCGCAGGCCGCCGCCGTCGCCGGGCACATACAGCCCGCGCATCCCAACATGAACAAGTGTACGTTACTCACTCGCTCACTATCCCACTCGTTTTTGGAATGATAACTACTTATGGGAGGGTAACGCTTCGTAACGTAACGCGTTACGGCGCCAGTCTGCCTGGCTTCCCTTTCTCTGACGCAAACGTCAGCGGTAGGCAGGTTCTTCCTCTCTCACTCTTACCCACGGCGCCTCGTATTTCGGACAGATGCTTCCCCCTCTCTCTACTCAGTGTTTAGTGTGCGATAGCCATATACTGTTAGTAACTTTATTAGTTTAAGTAATCACTTCTGCCGGGCGTCCCGAGACGCACACGTTTTTTTTTAAGTATTGGACTGTGGGATCTCGCTCATTAATAACTCATTCGTCCACATATCACGTTATCGCTCACTAGCTCTCATTGTTGACTTATTCACTCACATAATTATTTACTAATTCTCTCAATCTATTAATTCGTTCACCGACTCATTGACTTTACTATCTCACTGACCCACACACTCCTTTAAACACCCACTCATTCGCATATCATATCGCTCACTGACTCATCGACTCATTCGCTCGACCGCTCCTTCATTGTCTCACTCACCTACTCACTTATTCATCTACGCACTCAAACATACTATACACCGACTGCTTAAATGACTCCTCGCCCTTGCGGGGCGCAGGGTAGGACGACCGCGGGGAGCTCGCTCGGTGCGGGCGGGGAGTGCGCCAAACGCCCGCACATAGAGAACACCCCGCGGTCGCCTACCTCGCGCCCCTGTGCAGCGCGGGCGTGGACTCATAAGCGATCGGACTATAACAGCAAATAGAGTAGCAAATGATCGTAGAGTTCGGTTCGTGACGTTGCTGAAACGCATTATATGTTGCGTGGTACCAGGTCTGACGGCGGCGGCGGGCATTGGCGTGGACGACCTGCGGCGGCTCTGCATCGTGCGGCTGTCGTTCGTGAAGGGCTGGGGGCCCGACTACCCGCGCACCAGCATCAAGGAGACGCCCTGCTGGGTCGAGGTGCATCTGCACAGGTATAGTATGAATCTTCCCAGGTGAATTTTTCGCTTCGAGCCCTAATCTTTCAAACAAAGGCCATTGTCTCTATTATCGCAAAGGCGCAAGCTACAGGGTTAGAACGTGCCACTACAACATTGATATTGAAAAATAAACGGTATCGTAATAGTATTAAGGTTCAAATTTAATGTCACTGATATTCTAGATATTACATTACATTTGAACCAAAAGTTCTTAAGTTCCCTATGACACTACTCGCGAAGTTGATCGAAGTAAGCCGAGGACGAGAGTATGGAGAGGCACTTCGTGCAACTTCGCTTCGCTTCGGGCAACTTCCGTTCTGTGTCGGATTTGAGTCAAAGGGCCCGAAATTTGACCACGAAGTGTCACACTACATTACTCGCGAGGTTGATGAAGGAAAGAATGAAAGAAAGTTTTTTCGAAGTCCTACGTGTGTACTGTGTAGTGTCTCCTCGCCTCAACTAACTTCACTTTGAACTTCGGCCGAGAGTGTGGTGGGGCTTTAGCTGGAGCCGTGGAAATAAGACAGCACTGACAATCGCTATACAAAAACGCGATCACGCAAAAAGTAGGTAATCAATCATTTGAATAATGTCTGAAAATTAAACCTTAGATGAAAATTTAGATGATATTGATAGTAATTTTTCTGTACAACTATTTTAAATAGATCGAGAGTCAAGTCACAGAAAAATTATAATGGTCAACTCAGCCCGCAGGCTGAGTGCTCTGGGATCATTTTACCACAAAGAAGAGATAGATCGTTTAGGGCCACTTGCGCGGACCAGGGTTAACGGCTTAACCCAGTGTTAGACGCTAACCCGGGGCTAAGCAGTGTCAAAATGTATGCAACTGTCAAACCTAACCCCGAGTTAGCGATTTAATTTTTTAACTCTGAACTGTGCATGTGGGCCTTAGTGATTCTGAGTGAGACCGTAAGATAAACTTGCGAGATATACTATGTAAACTAAACTGTTACAGGGCGCTGCAGCTGCTAGACGAGGTGCTCCACACGATGCCCATCGACGGCCCGCGGAGCAACATCGAGTAGGAGTTGATCGGCTTCTTTTGAGGCCTTCGCGCGCAGAACACTACGAATGTGCAATGTCCCCCGCCCGGCCGTGGACGCTAGTGCTGTGAGACATGCGGTTACGGTGCGCTCGCTTTAAAACCAATGCCATATAGCTTTAGTTGAGTGAGCTGTGGTTCATCGATCGTCAGTTTATTAGTTGTAAGGCTCGCCTGGGGCCCGATTTTTGTGAAAATACCACTCGAAAGTGGTAAAAAATTGTGCTAAATTTGAAATACGAGTAGCTTAGAAGATACTTACGGCTCTCATTAATCTAGCGACCTAGTCAAAAATTTGATTAGAGCTGTAGTTTTGAAGATACAAACAGATTTATACTACTTTCGAGTGATGTGCTTTCAAAAATCAGGGGCCCGGTGGTGGAAAAATCGGCCATTAGGCATCCGCTAAAGATGGAAGAATCCACCAATGGGAGAGCAGCGTCGAGCGAAGCTAGGACAATGGAGTAATGCTATTGGTAGATTTTTCCTCGTCTCTGGTGGACGCGCCGCCTAAGTCGGGGTGATATCGGTGTACGGGAAAGTTGTGCCGTTTTTGGGTGTTTTAAAGGGAATATGCAGGATTTTTTAAATTGCTCTGATAAAAATAACCGAGATATACCTAAAGCTGTCAAAGACTTGTATTCTCTGTCTAGGTAGACAGAATTTAAATATGTATATTTTCCATATTCCTTAACCGATATTACTGTTAATTTCACTTTTAACATCTCTTACAATATTTTTATATTTTGTTAAGAAATCTGTGATAAAAAAAACATGCATATTCACTAATAGGACCGTGCGTCCACTCTATGGTGATGAATCAATTCAAAACTCTTCCATATTCCAATACTGCCCCCACTTATTTTAATTTTTATTTTATAAGTACTAAATTTATATTACATATATTTTTGTAACAAAATTCTCGGACACAGTCTTCCAAAAGTTTTATTTTTTTATGTAATGGCAATCAAATTGTTTTTATTTTGGGGAAAGTGTTTGCAAGCAAACAGAAACAAACATTGCACATTTGATGGGACGTGCATCGCCCGTGTAAACAAAAGGTGAACTTATAATTTATGTCTTGTATTTATTTATATAAAATGTAAGATAAAGCTAACATAGATTTACATTATATGCAGTATTGAGACGGAACAAACTAAAGAACACACGAAGCGATCTCAGTAAAATATTTTCACAAATCCTATATGAGGTAGATATTATTAGTGTAACGACTAGACGGGAACCGGACGCTCAAGCGACTAGACGCCACTGTCGTTAATTTATCGTGAAAATATAAGAATTTACTAACAGCGATACCAAAATAAGGCATTTTCTTTGTTTTAAAGTACACTAGAGTAAGTTTTTAAATATCTCAAGACATAATTATGGTTCAACTTGAAAGAAGCCAAATGGGAATTAGCTTTTGAATAGGCTAAGATAATTTAGGGGTTATGATAATACAGTAATTTATGATAGTTATACATTAAAATGTTTATGTGTAGGTGTAGGGGCGGGGCGCGGGGCGCGGCGGCGTTTAGGGTAGGACGGCGGAGCGGGGTTGCGCGCGCATGCACCAGCTGACCATCGGGACGCCAGCCAGCCGAAATGACGCTCGATGTGACCTGTGAAAACTCACTGGATAATACATTATCCAAAGATCGTTCACGATTTCAGTGAGACGTATTTTTTCATTTGTTTCATCTCTTTGATTTTTGGCTGTCTGGCAGTCCTTTATATTTTAAGTTATCATTCGGTGGAGGCTTTCGATATTTATTTTAGTATCTAAAATTTAAATAGTACGCAGTCGCGATGGAAGCCCGTGCAATTCCGCTGAAGATTGTTGAAAATGGATCTGTGATGTAACAAATAGTGTTATGGGGCCGCCCCGCGGGCGCCGACTTAGTGGCTCGTATACGCTATTTTCGACAAAACAAATAGAACTAACAAATGACATATTTTGTGTACGGAATCGCAAACGATTTAAATAGGACGTAAGTAATGTGTAACGTGTTTTTTTAACTTTTTAAGTATTTTGAGATTTTCATAGTTTGCTTAAGTTTTTGCTTTAATTACTTTTACACGGCAGATTTACGATTGTGTTGAATGAATTTATTACTAGTTACTGTTGGTATAGTGTTTTTGGTTTCTTTTTTTACTATGTATAATCTTGTAAATATTATCATAGAAAGACTGAGTTTTTGTCTATGACAAAGCTTAGGTTTATGACTACAGTTTTAATTTTTAATGGCTACGATTTGTATTAAAACAATGTTCTATTGATACTGAGTTCGTTAGACGATTTTGTATATTATCATTTTAAAATCATCACACATTGTATATTATTTTGTTATTGAAATTGAGATAATTTAGTTTTGCTTCGGAATTTTACATTTTACAATTGATTGTTACCAATGACCTGTACATATTCGGATACGAATACTACGAAAGTTGTAAATAGTACAATCTATAAATTATTTAGTACCAGAGGAGTGCGAAGTAAGCGAGGTGGCTCGCGGTGGTACTTAGAAATTATAATTATTCGTAATTTTTTCTTAGAAAGCTTTCACAAAAAAATCTTGTATCGAAAATACCTCTTTATAGTGATCAAAAGGATTCAAAGGGTTTTAGATGATATTAAAAGTACGTGGTAAGTTTTTTAATGATGTTGAAGTTTTGAATAATGTCAAATTCTACATGCCACAGTTATAAGAGAACTAACCGAGCTGTTTCACGTCTGTCGTACAATTTATTGAGAAACATTGACTGCAGTTATTGGAGTTATGCTGAAGTTGTCCAAAGTTGTGAACTAATATAATTATGTTGTTCAGATTTTGAACGGAACTTGCCGCTTTTGTAAATACTTCGCGCCGGAGCCTTGTTTTAAACAACGTTGTCGGTAATTCAATAAAATAACATGTCACTGACTATTTGTAATCTTTTACTCTTGAACTTCTTTTCCCTAGCAGTTTCCCGCATTCCTCTCCCTTCACATAAGTACCTACTTATCTTTTTCTAGAGTAAGTGTTTCATTTTATCTAAGTGTCAACACACTATGCCGAAGCTACCCGGCCGAAGTGCGGCATGATTACGCCTGCAATGCTATTGAATTACTAACGACAAGACGCCCCATCAGAGGAAAATTACAACACGTGAGGTAATCAAATTTAACCCTCTAGCCTGGCAACACAAGCATTGCTGTTTGGCGCCCGAATTAGTAAGATGATGGCAGCGATCCGATGTAGCTGAAAATCTATTTGGTATGAGCATCTTTTATGCCAACATGAGGTATAGTGTAGACTGTCCGCTACACTGCGCCTGCGCCCCGCGGCTATTTATACGGGCGATTCAGCGGCACCATTCCGGCGACTTTTATTTCGTCACCGCTTTCCACCAGCGACCAGCGCTGTATCGTGTCACACCACAATCTTTGAAATTTGTTGTGGATCACTACACTTGCCGAGGTAGAAACTCCCATATTTAATGTTTTCAAATTGTAATTTTTTAAAATCCTCTACATGCAAAATACGAACGAACTTCGCCCTGATGGGTTAATAAGTATGATAGATTGGATAGCGTAAAATGATTAAATTTGCTACAAATGTCGGGGACAAAAATTTATCTGATGTGTCATCTTTGAGAAAACACGTTTTTCCTATTATGTAAAGAAAAGCTCGGTCGACAAGTTCCTGCTAAAAATAAATAACAAAATGATCTGTAAAATATCAACACGGTAGAGCGGTGCGCAGCGAGCGAGCCTCTATTTTAGTGTCCCACTACCCGCGACACTGGCCGCTAGAGAGCATTTTATTCATATTTCGTGTGGCCTTATTCTGTTTATTTCATCTTTACGACGCGCTCGCCATAACCACTGGGTCGAGAGGGTTGGCTATTTAATATTTATTATCGGATGAAGTAGAACTAGCACCAAATAGTGCGATACCTATTGAACAAAGTTCTATAACTTTACACATACAAGGATATAATTTAATGGTAGAAAAACGTTTGTCCGAGGCCTTATTATCCAACGCACTTGGTATCACAATCACATTCACCTTTCCTCTCTGTCAAACAATAAATATTGAGGAAAGAAAGAGATGATAAATGCGATCGCAGGCGTTCACGCGACAGACTTGTAGCTAATAAGGCCTCTGATCTTAGGCAAGTCCTCTAAATTAATTCGAATAGATTCATTTCATTCTCCGGGGTCGCGGGTGTCTATAGGCAATGGTAATCACTTACCATCAGGTGACCCACTTGCTCGTTTGCCTTCCTATTCGTATAAAAAAAAAATTAACTGCTTAAAAGGAAATATTCCTAACGCTTCTTATCCTTAGCCAGATGAGTAATATTAATTAATGCTAAGCAGCCCCAATCATATTTATTGTGATAAATGTTATCTATGGCCTAATATTTATTTGGTGCGAGAGCATTAACTGCCGAAAACGCATTGTGTTTTCGTGACTTTTGTCCAGTACCGCTGTAATCCAGCAGTCGTTCCAATGCACAATAATCCGCGGCACCCAAAGAAATCTCGGGTGTGACTCATTCCAAAGCTCACCCAGTGAGTAGGTATTCTGATATCGAAATGTGCTATCTAACCGCAAGGCCGGTGTGAGGCCCGACCTCAAACATCCGTAGTCAAGCTACGAATAACTTCGCCGTTTTAATTACTTCTAGCTTAGGTGTGTCGTAAAAATGCCACAGTAGTGAAATTCCTGAATCGAATAGTTTATACAAACCTTCAGTAAAATGCCTAACAAACAATACCACACAACACAACGTAAAGGAAATAGTTAGTTGTGTCACAAGGGAGCAAAATGATGCATTTACGGCGAGGGCGCTACATTGAATCCAGAATGTAGCGAGGGATTCTAAAGTAGAATCCCTCGCTATGATGAGAATAATTCTGCTCTCGAGTGGCACATACAACTTTTCACACCGAACATTAAAAAAATAGAAAAAATAATTCTTAATATAATTAAAGAGCATAGAAAATGGCGTGGTTCTACAATTATCAACTTCTTAAAATTGCATTTGCAAAAAAACACTTAGAAAAGCCTTGAACAGAAAAGTTGCACTTTGATCCCTCTCGATAGGGAGCAAAGCTTACTTTTCTGCATGAGAGGTGTGAAATAGTACATTACTGCAGAGGCCGGGAAAGAAAGGCTTGCAGGCTGAGTAACGTATCTAGACGGCCGAGCTTGGCGAAGCCGGATAGGAGTACGAAGCCTGCAAGTTCTTGCACGCCGAGGCTTGTATAGTGCTTTTCTCAAACATGTGTGGCGTCATGAACACCTACTCCCAAGGGATATTTAAGTTATTGTATTAGCAACACTGGCCCGGTCTTCTAATGAAGATCGGGCCACTGATTGGTCGAGGCAGACGCAAAAACATCCCCATTCGCTCTGAACGAATGGGGAATGATTTCTTGATTAGATCCCGCTCACCGGCGCTGCCTCACCCTCTTTCCTCTTTCCTCTACACACCGTGGTCGATTAAACATCTCTTGATTGAAGTACCTCGTATCACTTATCTCAAATTAAGTAAGTACCCTGTACTCCAAATTGGTGACCCCGACGTGATACGACACGGACAAACGCCTCGCGATTTCTCCGTCTTAACGACGTGAGACGCGGCGTGCTTTTCAACAATCAACAATCGACGTGACACGCGGTGTGCCTCAGGCACGCCACGCGCATTGTCTGTCGAGGTCGACCTGCGGCGTGCAGCTACGCCAGTTTTTTCTTCACGGCGAGCAAATCAACATTTTCTGCGACACGCGGCGCGCTGAGAAGCGCCTGTTTTCATTGCATAACCTCTACGGTGTAACGGCGCAACCACGAGGCGCCGTTCTCTCTTTTGCCTGTGTCTGCGCATAGCCTGCGCATCGCCTGCGCATCGCCTGCGCATCGCCTGCGCATCGCCTGCTCGTCGCCTGGCAGGCTAACTTTGCCGCCGGGCGCCTCACTTTTCTAACGAACCTTCGCAAACTAACCGCACGTGCTAACAAACTGGAAACTGCGCATTTTCAACTTTCATCGGCTTGCGCGTGCATAAACATTTTACTTCCTTTGTTTGGTGTTGGTGTGTGTGTGTGCTAACATGAAATTCTTTTTCTAACAATTTTACCTACCTACTAACTGGTTTGGCGGAATCTACATTTGTACAAGAAAAGTTATGGACATTAAGTATTCTAAATTTTACTTGTCTTAAGAATAATTTTAAGGTTATCCTTATTTTCATTTTCACGTGTTATTTTTTTTTGTAATATCCGCTGTACTGTACTGTAGGGCCGATCGAGTAGGTAAATTTATTTCCATTGCATTATGTCTAACTTGGAGGAAATGGAGCAAAGGCTCCAGCAATTAGCGGAGCAAAACAGGTTGTTGGCGAGCGCTAACGAGGAGCTGAGGACGCTGGCGGCGGCAGGGCCCCCGCAGAGTCCCCAGATGGCCGCGCACGCCATCCGCCCACACTTAGCGCCTTTCTGGTCGGACCGGCCTGCGGCGTGGTTCGCGCATATTGAGTCCAACTTCGCGCTGGCGCACATCACGGCTGACGAAACCAAGTACAACCATGTAGTCAGCCAGATGGATGCCCGCCTTTCCAAGGAGATGGAGGATTTAGTGGTTAATCCTCCACCTAAAGGAGAAAGGTATAGTGCCATTAAAACTCAAATGATTAGCAGGTTTTCCACATCAGAATCTCAAAAGGTGCGGCAGTTGCTCTCCGGAGAAGAGCTAGGAGAGCGAAAACCGACTCAATTCCTGAGGCATCTCCGATCCTTAGCAGGAAATAACTTTAAGGATGACACCGTCCTGAGGGAGCTATGGTTCCAGCGGCTCCCCCATAACGTTCAGGGGATCCTGGCAGCCCAGAGCGACCTGATCCTGGAGAAAGTTGCGGAGCTAGCTGACAGGATATTGGAAGTAAGTCCCATTAATCATTCTATTGCAGCGGTAGCCAGCCCTGTCCCAGTATCACCTGACTGGAACAGTATTAACAGCCGTCTCAATGAGCTTTGTTTACAAGTGGCCGCTTTAACAGCGGACAAAACAAAGGGCAGGGCTCGCTCACGATCTAGGTCGACATCCTCTAGAACCGCTAGAAGTAAATCTAGGGACAGTAGCAAGGGAAGGCTCTGCTGGTACCACCACAATTACAAGGTCAAGGCTGCTAAGTGTACGGCCCCGTGTAGTTGGTCGGGAAACCTGCCCGACGGCCAGTAGCGGCGGCAACTGACCGTCACTGCAGTAGCCGCCTTTTTGTTACGGACCAAGTTACCAAAAACTCGTTTCTTGTTGATACTGGCTCAGACTTGTGTTGTTTTCCCAGGAAGTTTTTAACAAACAAAACACAGCCTGCGGACTATACCCTGTGTGCAGCCAATGGTTCAACCATCAAAACATATGGCTGCCGCAGACTTAATTTAAATCTTGGCCTCCGTAGAGATTTTATCTGGAATTTTATAATTGCTGATGTAGAAACACCAATAATAGGAGCTGATCTTTTAGCATATTACAATCTTTTGCCTGATTGTCGCAATAAAGTGCTGCGCTGTGGTGTCACAGGGTTAACAACTCTGGCCACCATCGCTAACTGTGGTCAGTTGAGTGTAAAAGCTATAAATAATACTCCTACTAACACAATTCTTTCTGAATTTCCAGAGATCACCCGGCCACCTGGCATCACACGTGAGGTGAAGCACAACACCGTGCATCACATCCAGACAGTCGACGGCCCTCCAGTCGTGGCTCGGCCGCGCCGCCTCGCGCCCGACAAGCTGCGTGCTGCGCAGAAGGAGTTTGCCGAGATGGTGCGAGTTGGGACAGCGCGCCCGTCTAAAAGCCCGTGGTCGTCGCCCCTTCACCTCGCGGCCAAGAAGGATTCATCATGGAGACCCTGTGGTGACTATAGGGCTCTCAATGCCCGCACCGTGCCGGATCGATACCCTGTGCGTCATATAGGGGATTTCAGCCACAACCTGGCTGGCTCCACTATATTTAGCACCATTGATCTTGTGAAAGCCTACCAACAGATCAGAGTGGAACCTGCAGACGTGTGCAAGACTGCAATAACGACTCCATTTGGGCTCTTCGAGTTTCCATACATGGGTTTTGGACTCCGGAATGCTGGACAGACATTTCAGCGATTCATCGATGAGATAGTCAGAGGTATGGATTTTTGTTTTCCCTATGTAGATGACATCTTGGTGTTCTCTCGGGATGCTGAAGAGCATGCTACTCACCTCCGTGCATTGTTCAGGCGTTTGGCAGACTATGGTATGGTTGTCAATCCTGCTAAATGTGTAATAGGTGCTGCAGAAGTCATTTTCCTCGGCTACCATGTATCGAAAGATGGTCTTAAGCCCCCGGCTGACAAGATAGCTGCTCTCCAGGACTTCCCACTACCCAAAACTGCTCAAGGGCTGAGAAGATTCTTAGGTATGCTTAATTATTACCGTCAGTTCCTACCTAATGCTGCAGAGACACAAGCTCCACTCATAGACTTTCTCACAGCTACCAAACTTAAAGGTGCAAAGCCGATGCCATGGACCCCCGAACTCGAGACAGCTTTCCATGCCTGCAAAGACAGTCTGTTAAAGGTAACCCAGTTGGCACATCCGATACTCAATGCTCCTCTAGCATTGTACACGGATGCCTCGGGTACACAGGTTGGTGCGTCTCTAGAACAACAAACTGAGCAGGGATGGCAGCCTTTAGCATTTTTTAGTAAAAAGCTCACAGCAAGCCAAGCTGTTTGGCCTGCCTACTACCGTGAGTTGCTAGCTGTCTATACTGCGGTTCAACATTTCCGTCATATATTAGAGGCACAACATGCCACTATATATACGGACCATAAACCGTTGCTCTATGCTTTTAAACAACGCAGAGAGAAATTACCGCCAGCTCAGTTGAACCAACTCACATTCATATCCCAATTCACCACTGATATCAGACATGTTAAGGGAGAGGATAATGTGGTAGCAGATACCATGTCTCGCATCGAAACCATTTCCTTGTCAGAGGACTATACTAGCCTCGCGCAAGCTCAACAGTCAGATGATGAGCTAAAAACTGTTTCAAACAATTCATCGCTAAAGCTAATACCTACTCTCATTCCAGGAACAGACATCACAATCCTGTGCGACATGACGACCGGCAAGCCGAGACCATACCTGCCGCCGCAGCACCGCCGACCTGTGTTCGAGCGCCTGCACGGCCTGAGTCATCCCGGCGCGCGCGCCACAGCGCGACTTGTTGCCGACCGCTACGTGTGGCCCGGCGTCAACAACGATTGCCGCACGTGGGCTCGTGAGTGCCTTCCGTGCCAAAGAAGCAAGGTAACCCGTCATGTATCGTCCCCGCTTGGAGATTTCGTTGCTCCCACTGCTAGATTTAGACATGTGCATATAGACATCATTGGTCCAATGCCTATTTCAAATGGCTACTCATACTGTCTAACAGCGATTGACCGTTTCTCACGATGGCCTGAGGTATGGCCTATGATGTCTATTACCGCAGAGGAGGTAGCTGATCGTTTTGTTGACGGTTGGATCGCTCGATTCGGTGTGCCCACCACTGTCACTACAGATAGAGGTCGACAGTTTGAATCTATTTTATTCAATCGCCTCATGGACCTGGGCGCATCTAAACGCACGCGAACAACTAGCTACCACCCACAAGCTCAGGGTTGTATTGAACGTTTTCACCGCCAATTAAAGGCTGCTCTTATGTGCCACAATGACAGCTGGCATAGAGCCCTTCCACTAGTACTCTTAGGTGTTCGCACAGCCCTCAAAGAGGACCTTAACAGTTCAGCCGCAGAACTAGTCTACGGGGAACCACTGCGGTTACCAGGAGAGTTCTTGGTACCCAGCGCCTCCCCTGGCTTCGATACCGAAGACGTGGCTGGACAATTGAGAGCTAGGATGGCCGAACTCCGTCCAACCCCGGCCTCCCGTCACGCGCAGCCCAAAACATTTGTTTTCAAAGATTTGGCTACAACAACTCATATTTTCTTGCGCGACGACACGGTGCGCCGGGCCTTACAACCACCGTATACTGGCCCTTACAGAGTTGTGTCCAGGAGCGAAAAGACAATGACTATAGACATCTCCGGGCGACTGACCACAGTCTCTATAGACAGGGTCAAACCCGCGTACATTACAAACACAACTAACAATGATCTCGCCCACAGGGAACCAGTCGCGCCAGTCCAACCAGCACTACTGCCAGCGCCTTCGGCGCCGTCCGCAGCACCGCCAGTGCAGCCGCCGGCGCCCTCAGCGCCTCCAACGCCATCGCCGGCGCCCTCAGCGCCTGCAACGCTATCGCCAGCGCTCGTGGTCCCTAATACCGCTCCTACTACTCGATCGGGTCGTACAGTAAAATTTAGAAATATTTTAGACCTATAAGTGTTGAATTTTAATAACCTAGTCTATCTGTAAACATTTTTCAAGCCTTTATTTGTAGTGCCATAGAGTCTAGTTTCGACTAGCTCATTTTTATTGTCATTCTGTGTAACTGAATATTTTTCTGTTGTTTTGTTAAACATTTATTTAGTATTTAAATAGTGACATTTTAATATTTTGTAATATTGTGCTTTGTTTATATGGCCATAAGGCCCAGTTTCGACTGGCCTGTTTATTGTGTAACGTAACTCAGTATTTTTGTTATTAAAATTTTTGAACGTTCTTTGTATGGCCAGGCCTAGGGCCTAGTATTGTTATACTTAACTTCTTAGAATAGTAAATAGAAAATCTTGTTTTGTTTTATATAAATATATAGGTTTGTTTTCTCCCTAGGGGGGTGGTGTGGCGTCATGAACACCTACTCCCAAGGGATATTTAAGTTATTGTATTAGCAACACTGGCCCGGTCTTCTAATGAAGATCGGGCCACTGATTGGTCGAGGCAGACGCAAAAACATCCCCATTCGCTCTGAACGAATGGGGAATGATTTCTTGATTAGATCCCGCTCACCGGCGCTGCCTCACCCTCTTTCCTCTACACACCGTGGTCGATTAAACATCTCTTGATTGAAGTACCTCGTATCACTTATCTCAAATTAAGTAAGTACCCTGTACTCCAAACATGCAATGAAATAAATAAAAAAAAACAAAAAACCCTTAGAATGTTGCCGCTAGCGCGTGCATCAGGCAGCGGCCGAGCAGCAGCAGCTGCATATCCTCCACGTGCGTGTCCTCCAGCCAGGCCCCTCTTCTCCACTGGGCACTATGGGCACGTGCCCAGGGCCCCGCGATCAAATGGGGCCCCCTAGTTCCTGCCAGATTACCAAATGATAACCGATATTTAGGTCATAGGGGCCCCATGATCCTAATGTGCCCAGGGCCTCAAATAGTTTAAAGACGGCCCTGCCTCCAGCAGCGCGCCCCGCGCCCGCGCAGCGCACGACGACGACCACCACAAAACAAAACACGATCGCTTTGCAGGCCAAGGCCTGCCATTTTGTATGAAAATCCATTACATACCACTTGTCCAACCGCGCCCGCAACGCGATACGTCCCGGCCTATTATTTGGAACGTAAGGTTAACATTTCATTGCATCTTTGAGAAAAAGCCCTTTGCCATCCTGGCGCCTCAAGAGCGTTCCGCTTGCTCTACCTTAGGGCCAGTTCTGCCTAGCCCCTCCAGTACATACTTACACATGTTACTAGCTCAGCGTCCTCAAACGTGTGCTTTACGCGCAAGAAATGAATGGAATTGAGCTGGCCTCGTTTATTTTTGGTGTACGGCTTAGGGCTTAGGCATATTTTATCTGAGAAAATTAACAGAAATATCGACAAAACTATTTTTTCATCTCTCATACTCGGAAAGTGAGGCAAATCATATCTGACATACGGGAGGATAACTATTATTTTCTTCCCAAGGGTAGATATGAATTAAAAAAAATAAAGGCATTGGCTGTAAATGGAACACATACGCATTCAGCCAAGCATTACGGCACATCCATGTTTTTTTCTTAATTAAGTAGGTAATAATGATTATAAATTTTATAACGCTATTTAGTCAAATATTATTTTTATTGATTTATTTACATTACTTTATTTCTATACATACGTAGATTTAATGCTGCTTTAGAAAAAAGAAGAAAAAATACATTGTAAATGACAATGGTATATATATGTCCACACAGCCATCTTTATTCCGCTTAACTCGTGGTTCAACTGACTAAAATACCTACTTTATCTACAGTTTTTCTCTAATCATCATATAAAACATTATAATGTTGTTTATGGGTAAATATTGAAATAATTGACGATAACCACATTGACCTATGTTTAAAAAAAAACTTGATTTGCGGCCAATGCAACTAGTTTAGAAAAAGCGAGCTCGAATTTGGCGCGAAAGCATTCTTCATTTGGTAAAACTTTACATAAAAATATAAATAAAAAATGAGTAAATATTCCTGGAAAAACGAGACGTTTTCCTTTATGAACTGTACAAATGTCTGAATTAATTTTAGTTAATTTTTTATTTATTACATTTTTTCTCATATACTTAGGTACTTAACCTAATATGTATATTTTTTTTACTTTCCTTGTAGTCGAAATGAAAAGTAGAGTGTTTAACTCGGGAAAAACACCAATATCACACTCGAAATATTGGCACCCTCGCATGCTCGGGTGCCAAGTTACCTCGTGTGATATTGGTTCTTTTCCTCCCTTGTTGAACAATCTACTATTTATTCATCGAAACTAAAACCCGATGAGGACGAGGAAGACCTCGATCACATGGATGTCCGTTAGTAAATAAGAACCTTAAAGAAGCCCAAATCAACAAAGAGACGACCCAGGACCGTGCTATACCTGGAGACGCATGATACGGAGGGCCGACCCCAAATAAAACAGGAAAGGGCCAGGCAAAGAAGATCGACAAAACTATTTTTATAACAGAAATAGTCTAGTCATAGTATTACTTATATTATGATTGAACCAGATTACGCCTACGGCTTCGCCTCCAATATGGTTATGCAAATTTTCAGATTTCTTTCAGAGACTCACAGTAGGCGTGTTAGTGGAGACTTTCATTTTTGTAGGTAAGTACCTCTTTTATCAAAATTGGATAGTATGGTTATAAATAAAATTGTATCATCATTTTGAATTAAACTTTGCGTTTTAAAAGCTCTCCTTCTAACGGAAGGTCAAGCCCGCCATAAGAAACGCAATAACCGCGATTTGCTAATTCTCTCTTCTCTCAAATATTTATAAATACGGGTTACGCGATGGCGGAATATTCCGAAATACCGGTATTTTTAGCGCGAGGTCGGCCCTGTTTACATGTTTTCAGTTTACGACAGAGTTATTTCACGTCTCACAGAACGCTCTTTCATAGGATTTAGGTTTTAAAATTGAGAACATATGGTTTTTGAACCATCGAGCTGACGACAGATCAATTAACAGGGAAAACGAAAGGAAAGCAAGGCCGCGAATCTAAGATCGCCTAACGCAATTAAATTAATAAAATTTATATTTTTTGGCTCAATTTTTTTTTCTATCTTGGTTTCCCTACATTTCAAAATCATCTATTAAGTAGATATTTTGTTTGGGCGAATCCATCCGTCCATCATCTCTAGCCTATAAAACGTCCCACTGCTGATTACAGGCCTCTCAGGCTACAATTCCCACGCAGCCAAGTGCAGATAGGGAACTTCGAATTAAATTTCAAAATTAATTTGACAAATGAAGTCCGAAATAAATCATTTCCTACTAATATTATTTTTAAATGCGAAAGTTTGTGGGTAGGTATGGATGTTTGTTACTCTTTCACGCCGAAACGGCTGGACAGATCTGGATCATAAATATTTGAGATAGAGATAGATTATAGTCTGGAATAACATATAGGCTTCTTTTATCCCGGAAAATTGCGTAGTTTCCGCAGAAATAAAATGAATTCTTTGCAGACGAAGTAGCGGGTAACAGCTAGTAAAATGAAACTTTTATCGTTCTATTTTTTAGAAACGATAAACAGAGGCTAGCATTATTCACCGCATATCATTCGCAAGTCTCCGTCTGGCTGCCAAGGTGACTGATTCACAAACAGGTGAGCCGGTAGGCTGGGACCACACCGGGTTCTGCTTGAGATTGACAGAAAAAATCTGGATGGCAAATATACATGCCATTTCCTTACCTTGTTTCACGAAGTGTCACCTGCCTGATCGGCTAATTTGATAGAGTAGAGATATGATATAATATATATATATATATAATATATATGATATAATATATATTTCTTGGTCGCCATTTGACCCCCTAAGGTAGCCTAAATGGCGATAAGTCGCCTAATCTGGCACCGCTGCTAATGACAGTTTCTCAACTTCGCCACAGATAGAAAATACATTAATGCCGCTGCTACACATACGTATTATGATCAATTTATCAAATAAGCGTATGTGTGGCAGGGGCATAGGAAACTATGACGTCATCAACCAAAATACTTTCAATAATTAATATTAAAAAAAATTGTGAGTTATTATGATAAAATATTGAAATTAGTTTCTTATAATTGACTTCTCTATCCAAAAAAAATATAAAAAGGACAGGTATTTTTTTTTAGACAATCCCAATTGGGTCATTACTGCGTATGCTGCATACTGTCGTATACTGTATTAAAATAAGTAGTGAGCAGTGCCTTGTTAAGTAAAAATCGAACGCCAAAAACTAAAACTAGATTAAAGTACCTTTACATGAAAATCACTTTTTTTTTAATACACTTCTACTCTCTGTCGGCTATAGCCGACGTTGGGACGAGCGCGGATATTTAGCACGATCTGCGATCTGCCTCACTGTTTCACGGAGTGAGAAAGTAAGAGGTTTTCATTATCACTTAGCGTAAGGCGCTGTCAACAGCAAATGACCTGGAGCCGCTCTTCACACATACGGTTCACGTGCCTGTTAGTGAAAGAGAAGAAACTATTCCGGCAGCTTGGCGCGCGTCTAAAATCTTGCAAATAAGACACAAATCATAAGAAATAAACAAAAGTATGGATTATTTGTGAAATATGACTCGTTAGCCGTTTAAGTATGAATATGTTGACTTTATGTTTTTAATTGCAGACCCATACGTCGAAAAAATAAAGACATAGAACCGTTTAATGATGATTTTAAGACCAATCTTTGCAATTATTTTCTATCGAGCCGATTTTGTTCAATTATGTATCGAGCCCGTCTAACGTGTTTGAAATACTTGAAATATGATGAAAATTAACATTATATTTTTTTTGTGTGCAGTTTTTACCTGTGATAGGTACTTTTGGTGTTGCAACATCTAAATCAGTGTTGCCGTTAGCGTACATTTTACACATTTGACGTACCTTTTCAGCCTCCAATGTGTTATGGGTTATTTATTTCATTTGGTGTAAATCGGCTGTTCGCGACAATATCACCATCCAAATGATGATGGATGTTTACCGTGTGTAAAAGTATCTTGTAATAAGGAATGATTTCTAACGGCCGCCTCTTTTAAATTTTTGATATATAAAGTAATGTGAAAGTTATTTCGTTCAAAAGGGCCAAAATGTCATTACCAAGGTGTGTCCGCTTTCCAATTTTCGGTAAAACTTCTGCAAAAAGTTCCATTTAACTGGCGTTTACGGCTGAAGCTACTATTTCCCTAAAAAGTTTTATAGTTATATCATACAATATTGATTGCACAAATTAAAACGCATCATATAAAACGGAACAGTAACATCGTACATTTGGGTTCCTGTTTAACTCGTCATCACCGTGGCACAACGTAACGCGACATATAGCTCTGCACTGAACAGCTCTGCACAACCCCCGCCGCTCCCCCCGCGTGCCTTCTGTCACCATTCAGAAGGCAGAGTGAGCCCACGTCGCGCAAAGCAATATTAAGAATTTATTTATTTTTTACAAAGTCGTACCGTGGTTTTTGTCACAATAATATTGACATTCCCGTTGGTCTCATTCCTCGGTAAGTACATGAATTATTTATATTTATCATATTTTATCGTATAGCCTAACCGATTGATTATGACGTAATCAGTAAAACATTTTGGAATATCTAATATGGTACATGCTAAACTGAAAATAGCTGCATTTTGTCATTACCAAGGTGGTCATTACCACTGATTACCGTGGACTTTTTACCCACGGAAAGGACGATTATTCCATGGTAATGACTTTCTGCACTTAATTCTGTAAAGACCTTGGCTTTTATATATTTTTCCATTTTATATCTGTCCACTTTTTCTGTTAATTCATTTGATTCTGTATTTTTGCAAATATTTATCACGTTTTTATCTGTTTCAGTGGAAGAAGTAAATAAATATGCCAAGTAAAAAAGGAGATAGTAAACAAGAATTGCTAATAAAAAAAACGGAAAAGTAGCTAAAAAAAGACGCGAAAAAATTAAATCTAACACTGAGCTGTATACCTAGAAAAGGAAAAAAAACGTTATGCTCAAAGAAAAGAGGCATGAAAAAACTTCTATCAATAAATGAATTAAAAAAATGCAACGTCTGCTAGCTAAGCAAGAATAAAAAATTTAAAAGATGTCTTGCAATAACAATGTGTTCCTTTATATTGTGTTATTATTATTTAAGTGATTTGTTAGAAAATATAATGGTGTGCGGAATAATTTTCCTTTGTGAATAATTATTGTACTTAGACACATTAAATAATAATGACGGTCTTTCCGAATGTGCTGGTACATTCAAAAAAAGACATGTAAAAGAGCCCTTGGTGGCCTATTTGCAAAATAAACTTTTGACTTTTGAAGAGAAAGAAAACAATTTTTTTGAAAAAAGGTCATTTTCTACTTCAAAGAATTTCAAATGTGTGAGCAAAACTATATGAAGCTACTAAAAAAATCATTATGTTACTCATATTTGGTATTTTATTATTTATTTGTTTAATATTTACATTCTTTTATTTAATAACCAAATTGATTAAATACTTCGGTACTTTGAAATACGTCAAAATCTGTTTAAATTAATTAGAGATAGGAACATTTATCATTACCATGTGCTATCGTCATTACCAAGCATGCAAAATGTCATTACCATGACGCTTAAAACATTGCGGGTCCATATCTTAAATTTTTGGGCTCCTAAAAGATGGCCTTTATTTTTTTTATAACCCATGTATCACAAACTGTCAATTAAGATTAAGTTTGTGATTGAAAACAATTTTATTTTTATTTTTTTAACAAAGTGCCCAATTTACACCAAATGAAATAAATACCCTATGTGTAATGGGGTCCAGTTTACGTACCTTTTGTTCAAATCCAAAACTATGTGTAACTTTTTATAAACCGCCACCAAACAGTTGTGGCAAAACTGAGAGCGATAGAACCTGTGTTAAGAGTTGAGTAAAAATGCTTATGTACCTTTTTATCCCAAAATGTACCTTTTCAGCGCTGTATATGTACTTTTTGGGAACTCAGTTGTGGCAACACTGATCTAAATACGGCGGTTGTAGCTTTATTAGGCGAGGTGCTTTGTGCTTGGAACAGTCACAAGAAATAATAAATTACGCTCTACCTGTAGATACTAATAATCTTTGAGCCACAACTAATGTTGGAAGAATCATTGTTAATGCGCGTTTTCAACAAACGAAATGCAAAACGTCTTTAATATTCTATGAAACGAAAAGCCGGAGTTCCATCAAGTAATAAAGATCCGAGTAAAAGGTAAAACTTTGGTAACCGCTGCAGTAAATCGCAATCGTCTAAAGTACGGTCAATCAAATCCGTTTACTTTTAGAAGTTTTGCTATACTAATATCAAAATTTTGGTACCTATCCAGCCCATATTACGTGGGAGAGAGATGTCGTATAAAAGCTGTCGCATGTCTGAGTCACACTCACTTGTCTCTAGAAGATCTAGAAATCTAAAGATCTATTAGTAGCTTCACGGGCAGCGAGATTTGTATAAGTACTACTACTTTGTTAGCATCTTTTGATATAGCTCTGGCTTTATGTTGATGAATCATGGTTTATTTGCGTGAAGGTTGGTGCACCAAGGTGGTCGGCGTTTCGGCATTTCCGATACTAAGTATTATGGAGTAAATAAGTATTAGTTTCTGCAATGGCACTTAACCCGTGTCAGTTTTTTTAATCTGTTATACTGACATCTTACATAGGTATTTAGGGTTGTTTTACCACTCTTTACCTGTCAGTTATCTATGATGACGTCTCTGTCTGTTTCGTAGTAATAAATAGAGACGGCATCATAGATAACTGACAGTTTACGAGTGGTGAAACAGTCCCTTAGTGTCGCAACGGTTAATGAGCGGTGACATTGAATGCACAGAATTCATTTTTTGGGTTTTCTTGGCGGAGGGACTGACACAAAACCTGCGCAAACACCACTCATCCCCATCACTTTTGCCGAGCGCTCATAAGTCGTTGCGATACTTTAGTGTCTGTAAGAACATTTTTTTTTAACTTTTTTTATGAACCAGTCAGAAGAAACTGTGCTTCTAAGGGTAGAGTAGGTACCGAGTTAGTAAGAAAAAGAAAAAAAAACGCATTTCACAGTACTAAAGTATGACGCTGTATGCGAACAAGCACTATACTCCATTTAATTTCGGATGAGAAACCACAACAACATTATATTGCGGTTCGTGAACTGTAATCTCTTAATAATTTGTACTAGAGTAACAATTGACGACACGCAAATAAAGGGATATTAAAACAATTTTATTTTGCGGCTGCCAAACTATTGCACTGTACTATTTGCTAGGTAAGAAATAGTTGACCAGACGCAATATAATGCTATTGTGGTTTCTCATTCTAAAGTATAGAGCCACCGCGCGGCTTAGATTTTTTGATATTGTAGATGTTTACTTTAAGTTAAACTTCGCCTTTATTACTATTTAAGGCGCTGTCAACAGCAAATGACCTTGAGCAGCGCCACTCTTCACACATACGGATCGCATGCCTGTTAGTGAAAGAGAAGAAACTATTTCGGCAGCTTGGCGTGCGTCTAAAATCTTGCAAATAAGACACAAATAGTAAGAAATAAAAAAAAGTATAGATTATTTGTGAAATATGACTCGTTAGCCGTGTAGGTATGAATATGTTGACTTCATGTTTTTAATTGCAGACCCATACGTCGAAAAAATAAAGACATAGAACCGTTTAATGATGATTTTAAGACCAATCTTTGCAATTATTTTCTACCGAGCCGATTTTGTTCAATTATGTATCGAGTCCATCCAGCGTGTTTGAAATATGATGACAATTGATATACATATTTTTTTGGGTTTTTATTGTGTGTAATTTTTCTTAAAAAAGTGCTTAAATAACATCAATTTCAACAAAATTTGGTGTTGTCAGCCTCTTAATATTGAACGTGATCTTCAATTTTTTCGACATCTTTTGCAGGGAATAATACGCACATGTGCGTTTGCAGCAATTAAAGAAGTCTCAGGTCTGACAGCTGGCACGCGTTATGCGCTGGCAAATGCGATAAAATTAATATATTTTTGGCTCAAACTAAAAACATTAAACTTTATTAAAAATGGCGTCGCATTTCTGAGCATTTCCCGTCTGAAAGGCAAGTGGGAAGATAATTATTCTGAGTAAAGGGTGGGCAGACTCCGTAAGCTTGTGGCTTCGCGCCCGAATAAAACTATTAGCGAAACTAGGTAGTGCAGCGCTGTCGGATTTGAAAAATATCGATAGAAAACTTTCTTTAATTTTTGCACACATCACATGTCTAGGTCTGAATATTAAATCAAATTTATCTTTAAATATAATTTTTGACCGAAATAGATAGGTACCTATGTCTTTCCAAGGCTTGGCTAGAAGCTCATAAGAAGAGATTGTTAATTACAACAGCTGATGCCCTAGTTCTATAAACATCCATGAGAGTGACATTTAAATTTGTGTAAATATCTGCTTTAATCAAAATAAAATCAACTTTTTTATTTACATTATTTGAAACAGAGATACAGAGCATTTATTTTTTATTTTTTACTCCACGACACGATCTAAAAAAAGTTATTTAAGTAGTTACTATTAAATGATATTCATTATTATCAGAAAGCTTTCGCTATTAGACAAGTAAAGCTGCGCCACACTGCTCCCTATAAATATTTTAGTCTTCAGAATGAACGCATAAGTTTAAAAAAACTGAACATCGAATTTAAACTATCGATATATTTTTTCCCATCGCATCCCTGCCATTCCCTGGCGTCCCGCGCTCCACGCGCGGACTGCCCGGGCGCCCGGCAGCGCTACCGAACGAACGAAACGCTACATCCACAACACGCGACCGTGTTTACGAACGCATCTTTTACGAATAAGAAATTGGAACACTTTTTCAATTTTAACTTTTTTTTGTGAAGTGCTTGACTTTGGATTATTTGGCTGATTTGGAGGTAAGTTTACGAATGGATCATTATAATTTAGTGATAATGAGGACGTCAATTAAAAATGTATCTATTCAAGAATCTCACAGAAGTTTAAATGTATATATAAATAATGATGCTATAAAATAGTGCTTTATAATTTAGAAACTACCGTGAGGCTCAGAAATAATTAATGCAATAAGCCGGATTACTCACGTATTTTAAAATCGATTAATTGTCCGACAGTTTCGAATCTTTTCGAGATTTTAATACGTGACTAATCTGGTTTAGTGCATTAAATAAAAAAGATTTAAAAGTTGAAGGAATTTATTTTTCAAATATTTCGTAATTGTCTTGCGTACTCCTGTCTGTTCTCTTTTATTATGTAAAGGTTTACTTTTTATAATAAGTACTCCATCACACAAAAACTCATGCCATCTCAGCGTAAAAACGCACATCCAGTAATTGCATTATTGACTCTACAATTATTTACTTGTGACAATTGATTTGTGATGTGGATTCAATAAACATCTGAGAGACCACTTTTAGAACTACTTTGAGACTAAAAAAACCTACAAAGGTAGTGTTTTTTTTTTTTAATATCCTATTGCAGAATTAATTAGAATCTTTGAAATACTTTGTTAAAAATTCATTCCGCACAGCTTTCAGCGTGCTTTCTTAACGTAAGAACAGTATGCCTACCTAATATTTCTCACGTCGCTCCATCATTTAGTTTACGTAAGTTTAACGCTTCAACCGAGCATCGAACCAAGGCCGGCCCGGGGCCGCGTTTAATATAACCGAGGCGAGAGTTCTACTGTCATGTGTTAAAATCAAATATAACTGAAAGTCGCTGATTACGTAAGTTCAATGTCAACATGCAAGAGAAGTTCCAATGTTGAGTCACCTGGGGCCTTCCATGACGTCCTAATTCCGACTCAGTTCAAGTTTTAGCTGTCACTTTAAGTATGAATCTGACAGCGACCGAATCTAAACTGAATCGCATTAAGACGTCATGGTAAGGCCCCTGCTATTTTTCCACAGGTTGTCATCAGTTTAACTTGCCCTTATCTCTTTACTTTCGTGTTATGTATTATTATATCAAGTTACCCCTTGAGGTTATAATTGCAAAAGATAGGTTTACTAGTCAGATTTCTTCTTTGTATGTACTTACTCCGTTGATGATATCGTTTTGAAAAAGGGCAGGTCAGGAGTACCCGGAAGCGACGAGCATGTATGAAGAGATTGATGAATGTGGATGAAGCGAAAGAGGTATGTCAAAATCATAGCAAGTGGAACAAAGTAGTCTCTGCCTACCCCTATGGGAAAGAGCCGTGACTGTATTTATGTATGATATTGGCTACGTCAGTCATCTCACCTGAGAGCGCATTAACGATGCTCTCAGCGTTAGGAACCAGTCGCTGTCGCTGGACACGGCCAAGAGAAGTTGATGAATGTTTTGTTTTTAAATTTCATGAGTTGTTCTGACATGGAATATAATAAAATAATGATAAAAATGACATGTAATAACAATAATTATTACGAATAAATGAGTATGAGTATGAGTATGATGATATACTTCCATGCTGATCTAGGAGTAGAGAAAAACAACACCACAAACATCGTGACTGGCTGTTTAGGGGTTTCCAAAGTAAATTAGAAAAATACTTTAATCTGAAAAGTGAAAGTGGGTCATGCGAGTGTGGATACCCGGAACAGACAGTGCGCCATATCGTGCTGGATTGCCCCCTAACAAAATACAAGGGGAGGATAGAAGATTTCAAAAGCCTCACGAGCGAAGCAGCAGAATATCTTAGGTATTGTAAATTTAAGCTATAATATACCTAAGTGTAATTTGTAAGCCATACGATAAATAAATAATAATCTCTAAAAATTAATAAGAAGCTTTAGTCCCGATATGCAGAGACTAAACTATCATTTTTGTATCACCGACCTTAGTGTTTGTGGCATAATCGCGTATAGTTAATATGTTTTGACTTCTTGGTAACGTACATATATTTATGCCCTTGACTGTACCTTTTATCTCTTTTTTTTTTAAATGAGACAAAAGCAAGATGCATTTAAAAAATAAATCATCATAAAACAGTTATTTAAAGAGCGTGTCAAGTTATCCGTCGAACCAGTCTAGACAGCCTTCCGTTTCTCACATTCAGAATGCTTCTTGTTTCATTGATGTAAAGCCAACTTTTGCCTTTTAACCTTTAAACATGGATTTGTATAGATCCATTGTTTATTGAATTATTAGCTTTTTTATTCAATTTTGAAACTATGTATAATTGGAATGACACGCCGGTTGTCCTTGAATAGCTAAGCCGGGTCATATCATAGCAGCGCGTGATGACTGCGAAGTGCAGACGACGCATGCGCTGACTCAAGCGCCGATTTAGATGCGTACGCGCATTACGTGGCAGATAAACAAAATAAAGTAAGAGCATTCGTGAGAGCTTAAAATAACTTAAAAATCATTCAAAAATCCTGGAAAAAAAATAAAGATGAGCTCTAGCTCATCTAAATATCTTTGCCCCTCGTTGGATGAAATGCGGTTCCCTTCGTGCTGCCCTTCATCCCGCCCGCCCCATGTTCGTGAAGTTTGAATGTATGTGGAGCATCAAGATATATTATAGGTACTTAATTTTAGATATTTTTAATTGGATTTATAATCCCAAGTGTGTAGGTACGGTCGACCAAAGAAGTGGTCTACCACTTTTCGTCCAACTTCCTTTCAGACAAAATAGTCGCTAAAGTCGAACTTTCAATAATATTGTGACTTGCAAAGGATTTTTAACCTTATGGTGGTAGACCACATATTTGGCTGATGGTACAATACGTGCAATACATGCATCTTTATCCGACAATGAAACATTCTTTACTTATTTCTATTTTTAATGGCGAGTTAAGTAGCTATAACTCCAGTGTTTGAACATAATTATCATGCTACTAACTCATACTTATATATTCACAGCTGCAAGTTTCACGAAACATTTGATTTCAATGAAAACGCAGTGCAAGGAAAATCGTATTCACATATTCACCCGCCGACGAGACACGAATTAGGCTCTATTGTGAAATTATATAGGCTTGACACATATTGTGAAACTTGAAATTGTACAGAAATGTTAATTTTCACACCTCTCATTCAGAAAAGTAAGCTTTGCTCCCTGTCGAGAGGGATCAAAGTGCAACTTTTCTGTTCAAGGCTTTTACTAAGTGTTTATTTGCAAATGCAATTTTTTGAAGTTGATTATTGTAAAAGCATGCCATTTTCTATGCCGGTAGCTCTTTAATTATATTTAGAATTCTTTTTAAAGTATTTTAATGTTCGGTGTGAAAAGTTGTATGAGCCACTCGGGAGCAAAATTATTTTCATCTTGGGCGTTAACTCTTGAATCCCCCATTACGCTCTAGATTCTACTTTAGAATCCTGAGCGTAGCGAGATATTGTAGAATCCTTCGCTACATTCTGGATTCAATGTAGCGCCCTCGCCGTAAATACATCATTTTGCTCCCTTGTGACACAAATAACTATTGCCAGCCCTATCAATCTATTCCACGCCCGTGCACCTGCAGCTTGAGAAATGGGCCGCAAAACTATTTGTCCCGACAGTAGCTCATGCGAAGCTAAGACGATTATTCGTCGTCGCCTCCAGTCTATATGGATAGGTATGCCCCTAGCGTCTTCGTCTTATTGATGACCGGTAATAGCGTCTAATGATGAATATGATTCTGGATGAATGAAAATTACATATGCCTTGCATTCCTGCTAGTATAATTTACAGGAGTATCCTCATTGAAACATTGACATTGGTGAAAGGGGCTTCTTTCTCCAATGAATATATAGTCACTTATCAGGTAGATGAGAGCGGCCCAGCCAGGTTATACCCGGTACCTTGTATTGCTTCTGACTTGCTAGTTTTTAGGGTTCCGTACCTCAAAAGGAAAAAACGGAACCCTTATAGGATCACTTTGTTGTCCGTCCGTCTGTCTGTCAAGACCCTTTTTCTCAGGAACGCGTGGAGGTATCAAGCTGAAATTTATATCAAATACTCAAGTCTACTGCCCCTTGGAGCTGTGAGAAAATCAAACTTCTAAGCCAACGCAATCAAAAGATACAGCCGTTTATGCCGCAAATTTTCGACTCTCAAGGGAATCAAAACCTACAGGGTACTTCCCGTGAACGCAGAATCTTGAAATTTTGTATGAAGGTAGGTCTTATAGCACAGATTAAGGAATAATTGCGAAAACCGTAAATATGTATGTATGTCTGTATATATCAGTGACCAATATAAAGTGACCTTACACTGCGTAAATTTTGCTTTGGAGCAGGGCTCTGCTTACACTGGTTTATTGATATTAAAATGGTATGGAACCCTCGCTGCGCGAGTCCGACTCGCACTTGTTTTCTACTTACTTTATGTTCAAATTGATAAACACTATACCCGTCCAGTCGTCGCCATATTTATTTCCAGCCTAGTGCACCTGTACTTTAAAATAACCAAAATATTACCCAACGCATTCCGCTCACCTGCGGCCCAGATCGCGTTCCAACAATAGCCCGCGCGAAAATATAAATATACTAGCTTTTTCCCGCGACTTCGTCCGCGTAGACTTCATTTATTGACAAATAGCTTTTGGCCACGGCTTCGCTTGTGTGTACCAGGAGTATTTCAATCCCGTTTTTTTCCCGTTCCCGTAAGAATTTCGTGAAATGCTCTCTTAATGCTCCCTACACTCCCCAAAGAACCCACTTGCCAAATTTCAGCTTTCTACGACCAGTAAAACGAAAAATCCCGTTTTTTCCCGTCCCCGTGGGAATTTTGGAAATTTCTCTCTTAATGCTTCTTTATACTCTCCAAACAACCTAAATGCCGAATTTCAGCGTTCTACAACCAGTAAAACGAAAAGTTCAGTTTTTCCGTTCTCGTGAGAATTTAAAAAATGATCTTTTATAGCTTCTCTACACTCTTCAAGCAACCTACATGCCAAGTTTCAGCTTTCTACGACCAATAAAACGAAAAATCCCGTTTTTTCCCGTTCCCGTGGGAATTTTGGAAAGTCCTCTCTTAATACTTCTCTACACTCCCCAAACAACCTACATTTCGAATTTCAGCTTTCTACAACCAATAAAACGAAAAGTCCCGTTTTTCCCGTTCCCGTGGGAATTTCAGGAAATTGTCTCTTAGTGCTTCCCTACACTCATCAATCAACCTACATGCAAAGTTTCAGCTTTCTACGACCAGTAAAACAAAAAATCCCGTCTTTCCCGTTCCCGTGGGAATTTTGCAAAGTCCTCTCTAAATGCTTCTTTACACTCCCCAAGCAACCTACATGTCGAATTTCAGTTTTCTACAACCTGCACTGCAGTATAACAAAAAATCCGGTTTTTCCTGAAGGCCAAATTTCAGTTTTCTACGATCATTAAAACGAAAATTCGATCCCGTAGAACTGAATCTAAATCTCGTTTTTTCCTTATCCTGTTGGAATTGTCGAAAATCCTTAAAACTGTTTTTTACTATTATAATCACCTACTTCTATGCCAAATTTGAAGTCTAGTAATTATAGTTCATAGGATTTCGTTGAACTGAATATATTAATCCCGTTTTTTCCTTATCCCTTGAGAATTTCCAAAAATCCTGAAATTATTTTCTTAGTTTTGTAATCATCTACTTGTGTACGAAATTTGAAGTCTATATTTATTAAGTATAGTTACTGAGATAGGGTCACTCGGAATCGAATATAATAAATCCCGTTTTTTCCCTTTCCCGTGGAAATTTGTGTGTGTGTGTGTGTGTGTGTCAGGTAGGTATGTGTGTTGTTGTTTTCGTAATCAGCGACCCGATAAACCGTACAAACAATACTACCCACTATAATATAATAATAATAATACCCACGTTGATTTTCAGACTTTGTCACCCCCTATCCCCTTTTAGGGGTTGAATTTTCAAAAAACCTGAAACAGGTATTTACTCATTTATCGTTAGGATTACTCCTGTGAAGTTTCGAATAAAATAGTCTAACTAATCTTGTTTCCCCATACAAACTTTGGACCCCCATTTAACCCCTTTAGAGGTCGAATTTTGAAAAATCCTTTCTTAGTGCACCCCTAGACCTTATAAGGAACCTACGTGCCAAATTTGGAATCTCTAGAACCAGCGGTTTGGGCTGTGCGTTGATATGTCAGTCAGTCAGTCAGTCAGTTTCTTCTTTTATATATTTAGATTACCCGGGTTACCTTTTGTTTATTACAATTTTTTAGATCATTATAGTCTCAAATTAACGAATACCATTCTATTTACGAGTACTGGCTACTGCAAACAATTAGTAAGTAAGTCCGTCTAAAGGCATACTCAAAGGTAACTTAATTGACATCTGAGGTAAGCGTGTAATATAGACGGTGGACATTCCTCATCTCACTCCACTCACCCCTTTTCTATACACCTATAGATTAAAGTTAGTATGATTAAATGATTATCATCATTGTCATCAAAGCATGTAGCCGGCGCCAACCTAGACTGATTGGGGAGGTTGATTCAATCAATCAATCAATCAAAACATTTATTTGCTAAAAAAGGGTGTGATGTTAAGGTTTTACATTGATTCTGGGCGCCCTTTCGATGGCTCTAGCTAGCAGCACGTTTAGAAACCAGGCGCCCCTTGCCACCTCATTTTGGCGCCCTTTGCCATCTCTGGCGCGTAGAATGGTCGCTCTACTCGATCTGCCATATTGGCTACCGCCGGCTTTGTATGTAACATTTTTTAAATATTTCGATTAATGAGTAAGGAATGGATGACTTATCTTCAGAGTTATGTCGTCGTACGACTGAATAAGCATTATTATGTCCAACTTGTTCCAGCTACTCATTTCTCTTAACATTGCGTGGGCTAGATTTGAGTGCTCATAAAATATTAATGTTTATGCTTGATGGAAATGTATTTATAGATGAATTCTTCAGCTCTTAGAAAACAACAAACACTTTAGGTACCTAATCTACGGATAGTAAATCTAAAGAAGAATGGTAATTAGAATTAAATAACTTTTCATCGTTCATATTGAATTAAGTATTAAATATTGCGATGCTTCCCTTCAGCACTTTTAAAAAGTAAGAATCATATCATGTTATGCTGTGGCCACAAACTTAATCTCAAAGTCCTTTCAATACCTTAGTGGAAAAGTATTATTTGACTCAATGTTTCTCTTTAACTTGATCCTCCTCCTCCTCGCTCCTTAGAACACATTCCATAAAAAAAGTTGTTAACAAAACATGATGTTATCAGATACTTTTAATTCGTAATTCCGTCTCATATGCCCCCTTTCTTGGCACAGTGATTTACGTCCATAACTAAATAGAATAATGGCTGCGAGGAATGGCAAGTCGCATTTAGGGTCTAAAATTATACATGGCGTTTGGCCAACACCTATAATTATACAGAGAGTGCCAAATTTCTATTACCGTTGTAATATACCTTCTCTGGCATCTCGTGGGGTTTGTATTTAGTCTGGGTGACTAACAGTGATGTTGGCGGTGTATTAAATCATGCCATCTTTAATTATTCCAAGTTCATAGCGTAGGTTTAAGGTAAAGGTCGATTAGATGTAGACGAAGGATTGCGTTGGCTGATAGCAAATATATCAATACGATCAAATTCAATAATCTTAAACAAAAAGCAGTTGGATCATATCTTGAACGAAATAAGACAGAGAATATCTTATCTTAAAATTATCCGGGAATGTTATGTCAGTAGTTGGTTGGGTTATTTGACATAGGTATAGGTGCATTTGACAGGGACGAGTGGCAGAAAGAAGGGGAGGCCTTTGCCCAGCAGTGGGACACTATAATAAGCTATTAGAAAAAAGTTGGTTAGATTAGAAAACTTTTTCAAGATTAAGTCGGCCCTTTGACCCGTGCGCTTTGAACATCGAGCAATATACCTATTAAAATTAAAACATTTGTCAACCACATTCAAAAATCATTATAAACCCACAGTTTAAAGTGTTCAATCAAACTAAACTAACCTGGTGAAATAGGTATCTATTAGTGTCGCAACGGTTTAAGAGCGGTGACCTTGAATGCGCAGAATTTATTTTTTGGGTTTCTTTGGCGGAGGGACTGAGACAAACCTGCGCAAACACCCCCACCACTTTTGTCGAGCGCCCATAAACTGTTGTGACACATATATTCAGGATTAATTTTAAGATACATAGGGCGTTTGTGCACGACAAGGAATTTTACTGTCCGAAGTCCGATTTTTTACGGAATAGGTACAAGCTGCCATATAAATTTGCACCTATTCCGTAAAAAATCGGACTCCGGACAGTAAAATTCCTTGTAGTGCACAAACACCCATAGTATAGAAAGATAACGACTTGGAGACATCTCAAACTTGTATTTTCTTTGAAGCCGCTCAATCACTCTTTGTTGTGCCATCACGTAATGTCCCTAGATAGCATTATATCGTAAAGCTAAGAAGCTTTCTAATAACTTTCAAGTTTTTTTTTCTGCGTCAGAATTTTTACTATAAGTAGGTAGTAAAAATTCTGACCCAGAAAAAAAAAACTCAACAAATTTTATTTAGCTTAGTGCGAGTTAGGTAGGTACATAAAATTATACACACAAAGTCAAAAAGTCAAAAGTATATTTTGCAATTAGACCGCCAAAGGCTCTTTTACATGTCTTTTTTTTAAATCTACCAGCGCATTCGGAAAGACCATCATTGCCAAGAAGAATGCGCCGCAAGAAACTTCGCAGAACGTCATTTTTTCAAAATAAAATAGATTTACAATAGTACTTAAATTCTACTTAACTTACCTATAATACAATTAAAACACAAAAGCTCTGGGATAATCATTATCCCTAGACAAATTTGATGTTTTAACTCGGTAGTAATATAATATTTAAATGTTTGATGAGTGTATTATGTACGTGTAAACTGTTCGCAATATTATCAGTAGCATGCGCAAAAACGTTTACATTTAAGTTACTAACCGTCCAAACCGACATATGTAACTATCCGCATATTGTAAATCAATAACCGCTCGATGTTTTTCCAGGCAACCTTGGTCGGACCATTCGGCATACATCATCGGATTCCAGAAAAGAGCGTGATCACGAGAATAAAGCTGTGATCTCATTCCTCAGTTGGAACTAACGTTGCAGTGTGGACGCATGGTGAGCGCTCACTGAAATGGCTCAGAACGGGTAAGACCATAATTTAAATTTTAGATAATTTCGAATGAAACGTACGTTACATATGAAATAATGCCCTTCCTTAAATGCAATTCATCGTGTAGTCTATTTAAATTCCATATAGGAAAGTATGCTTTCCGAGTTTTAGATTTATTACGATTTTCTTTTTTTTTTTTATTGGTACTGGTACTGTAGTAAAAAAACAAACAACACGAAAACAACAAGAAATAAAACATATAACAAATTTCGCGCTGTATACTCACACTCGGGTTATATTAACTAGCGAAGTACGTATTTAAGGAGGAACTGGGTTCGATTCCCCAGCCCCAGCTTTGAGCTCTGTTGTCTGTGTATTCTCGTTTCAATATGATTTGAAAAATAGTTTGATTGTTTTTAAGTCAAAATACATTAAAATTTGTAAATGCCAAACGTTTAATTAATAATTGCACGTACCTATGTGTGCAATACATAGACGTGTAAAAATTAAAAATAAACATACAGTCGAACATAGAACCTTCTCCTTTTTTGAAGTCTGTTAAAAATAAAGAATCACAAGCCATTCCATAAAAGATGTTCTATAAAGATAGATGAACATCCTTTATGGCATCTCTTTCAGTCACTTCCAATCTTTGAGTGGACGAGAGAGCATTGCATTTATGAATATGAGGGCTAATGTGTAAACTAGAACAGGTGAACATTGTCCAAGCGGCGCTGGCCACGTGTAAAAATAACGTGTTGTTGGCTGTGTTCCAGGTTCGGACCGATGGCCGGACACGTCGGCAGGATCCCGAACTTCGGGAAGACTCAGGTTAATGTAAGTGATATCTTGTTGATAGTTATGTCATTCTTAGACTGATGGGCCTTTGATTTTCGTGTTTGATTATGTTAGAAAAAAAATAATATTGTCGATCGGCGAAATCTTGCTAAGGCTGCATGGTATATTTATTTTAGTGCAGCGCTAATTATGTGTAAGTAACAAAAACTATATTTCTGTGTGCCGTAAAACGGGGTGAGATGGGGTTGCGGGGGGAGCAGGGATAGAACTAATATTTTGTGTTTTCACTTGCTACTTAAAATTTCTGGCTCAGCTTTCCAAAAATAATTCACATCAAAGAAAAATAAAACCTTAACCTTGCTACTCCACTACCAAATTTTATTGATACGAACCTTCGCAAAGAATCGCCAGCAAATGGTTTTGATCAATCTCAAATAAATGATAAATAAATGAATAAATATCATGGGACAAATTACACCAATTGACCC
Organism: Pandemis heparana; assembly: GCA_963854515.1. Classification (NCBI taxonomy): domain Eukaryota; kingdom Metazoa; phylum Arthropoda; class Insecta; order Lepidoptera; family Tortricidae; genus Pandemis; species Pandemis heparana. Next base: position 8,650,678 of record OY978026.1, on the reverse strand, counting down.
ATTCCCAAATTATCTAAATTTAATCAAAACCAAAAGTTTATTTTGTTTTATTTATACGTCAAAGTCCCCTGATGTTAAGCTAGCACCACCACTCATGAACATCCGCAACACTAGAGGATTGCAGATGCGTTGCCAGCCTAGAGGGCTATTGACTATCGTTTGACAGTACCTTACAATTAGATTGTTTTCAATTCCAGCCCATGGGCAACAACGAACCGCCAGCATGCATCCAAAATGCAATGATGACGAAAGACAAGAAGCCCTTCACCTACACGCCAGGTGGACTGGACCTGTCCCAGATCCGCACACCAAGCATGGCGCGAAGACTGGCGAGGCAACGATCCCAAGAAGAGCATGAGCAGACCTACGCCCCACAGCAGTACGCCCCACAAGGCAATGGCGGCTATCAACCCCAAGGAATCCCTAAGCCTCCTCCGCCTCCCCCCGGTATCCCTGCTCCACCCCCACCGCCTCCATTAGTCATCGAAGTAGCCGATTCCAAGTCACCAAAACCACTAGCGTTAGGCGAACGACCTGAAATAGTTATTCCCGAAAACCCAATTGGAATGTTGAGAAAAACGAACAGCCCATACCACTGGGAGGCCGAAAATTCTGATTTGCAGAGAATGGGAGCAGTACCGAAGTTTGTGGAAAAGAGACCGAGTCCGTTGACTGTCAAAATGCCACCGTCATCGTTCTCGAACCAAGCACCGCAGTCGTACACGCCGCCATCGCAAAACACGAACTATTCGTATAATCAGAATCAGAATAAGCAACCAGAAAGCCCAATACATAGACCTGAAGCATTGTACGCTCACCAGAAATCGAATTCGCCAAGCGTAAAAACAACACCGACGATAGAATTATTACAGAGGCAGGATTCTCAGTTTAATAAGAGTCCTCAGCCCTTCGGCGGCCAGTCGCCTATAAGCAACGGTTCGCCATATTCTCCTAGCCCTAACAATAATTGGAGGCAACCAGAAAGACGTGACTCTCCAGCTCAAATTTCTCAATCACCTCAGCAGAGTCGTAGCCCATTTACGCCCAACAACCAACAGTACTCGCCCAATTTCCAAAACCAGAGTCCGCCAGCCAACTCTGGCCCTGTTTTTAATACATTACCCAGAGTTAGTCAGAGAAATCAGGAGGTAAATAACGTGCAAAATAACCAACCGGCACCGAGCGCCGATTCCAATCCCACGCCTTGGCGTACGAACACTCTTAACAGAAACCCACGTGAAACAGAAAATCAAAATATTGTTTACAACAATGTGAATGCTAATCAGCAGCCGGCGTACAGTCCTCCATGGAAATCAAATGAAACAAATAATAACGAGACCACATACACTCCTCCGTGGATGCAAACCAATAAGAATCAAAATGCTAGCCAACAGCAATACATTCCGCCATGGGTGACGGCGCAAGATGCAAATAATAACGGCATTCAGGAAAACAGTAATGTGCAATGGAGGTCTCCAGACAACAATAACACCAGGGCTACTCAATCCCCTTCTGCAAAGCAAGCGCCTCCTCAGGACCAACCGCGTTACCAATCGTCAATGTCTATTCCTGTAACACCAAGACGGCAAAATCCTCCGGCCGAATACAACAGCACTCCTCCGCAAAAAGAAGCAGTCTATGTTAACCAGGAACCAGTGTACTTCTGCCCTGAGAGTCCTCAGAACATGCCTCCGTGGGTAAAGACACAGAAGGAAAAGACGAAAACGCCTCCGCCAGCATGGGTTCAGAGACCGCTAGAAACCAGAAGAAGCGTATCGAGGGACCTCGTCACTCCGCCTAGGGACACCAATCAGGAACCTGAGTGGGTAAAGAAAAGTAATGACATGCAGCGAGGTATGCGCGATGTGATAAGTCCTCCAAAATACCAGCAGACGGCACAACCATCATGGTCAACGCGGCCTTCTGAGAACCGGAAGAGTTTGCCACGCGATACCGCTCCTGGCTCCCCGGGAAGCAGGATTATTCCGATACAGATGGAAGTAACGAGTACAGATACGAGGGATCAAGGGAGACAGGGCAACCAAGGACCGCACTTAAGAATAGTGATCGGTATGCAACCGGGGCCTAACGCACAGCCACAGTCTGCGCCCTACTCGCAACCCACTCAGCGTATCATGAGGGTGCTGTCACCGCAACTAGTGAGGCTCGACGATGGTCAGCAACCGCAGGAATTACCAACCCTTAGTCGGCACCTTACGAACAACCAGGACCAGCCGAAGACGCGGATAATCCCCATACAAATAGAGGGTGGCAACGATGGAGCCAACAAAAGGTAATCGGCCTTGAAATTAAAATATATTATTATCTGATTTACTGACAATGCATTTCAATTTACTCCGGTCAGTGAACACAACAGGAGTGTCTCCAACACTGAACCGATTAATCTTTTGTCCCTTTAATACTTGCACCCAAACACTGCATATTTCAATTTAATATGACCGCCGAACAAAGTACTGGCCTAAAATATTATGTGCTCATTTCTTATGGCATTGACGTTAACGTTCTGCGCAACTTATTCCCTCAGAGTTTTCCTGATCCCGCGGTATAATCTAGCATAAGTACACATTTTCCGGTTGTAGAATATTTATGTGCTCATTTTTCAGCTTCGGTGGGCGGTACTAAGGAGCTGTTTGCACTCGTCCAAAGTAAACGAAACATTTTTATGCACCGCTTATGTATGTTCGATGAATCAACGCTTGCTTTATATTTAGCATCACTCCGCTTGCAAACACATTCTAATTTTGTTAAAGTACTTTACTAATGAAATACAAGCCTTGGATGCGAATGTGTAATTGGCTGTAACTGCTGATGAACGAGTGTGTTAATTATCCTCAATTGAACTATTTTATTGGAGGAGAATTTGGATTTACTCTTCATTAACTTAAATGGCATTTGCTTTCAAATGTCATCATTAAAGTTAGCTTAATAATCTAAACGCGCTTTTTCATTTATATATTTGCATAAACTCATGGAAACGAAAGTCTAACGAAGTTTATTAATGAAGAGAGGTTTTGTAGTGATCGCAATTTTCAACTAAGTGCTTTTTGCGTCATTACACAAGAATGAGATTTGGGTCAACAGCCCATTTCGTACAAGAGACGCTTAAATGTAAATTGACTGCTATGTCTGCTCTAGAAAGATCATCAACATACATAACTAAAGACACTTAATTGCTTTAAAGTTGTCTTTTTACTACTACTTTTCATTAATAACTCTGTGTTTTAAACATAAAAATCACTTTTATTAAAAAATAACGTTTTTAATCTATATCTTTTCTCTTTATTTGTCCACAAACTTAAAATATTTTGATAAATTTAGCTGTTGTAGGTAGGTAAGTTACCTGAGTAAATGTTTAGAATTTTTCAGTATTGTACCTAGTGTACTGCAGCGATGTAACGTTGAGTTCGTACTTCAACTGTAGTTCTCAATTAGGCTCATTCATGGTTCAGCCGAATAACTAGAGTTACAACACTTATTGATTCAATGTTAAAAATAAAAATAAAAAACTTAAATCCGTTAAACACCATTCACTTTGGTATTGTAAATGGAAGTAGAAGTAGCAATAAAGGGTATAGCGGAACGTGTAACGTCACATTACAAGGGAAGTGGGGCGAGACGTGGATTCCAACTAACAGTCCATCCCTATATTTCGTCACACATTACGGGGGTATGGCGATTTGTAGCACACGAACAAAATTATTCCAATTCTTTTAATACATGTGGACCCGCGTCCTTGGTGTGTCGGATTCTGCTTCACGTTTTCATGGAAATGCCACACCACACGTAACTCGTCCAAGTATAAATAATTTTACTGACCAGCAAAAATGACGGCTCAATTTTCATACACCTTTCTATGGGATATTACCCGTTTTTTGCTGGTGAGGGTGTTATTCAGAATGATACAAGTAAGACCTTCATGATTCCAGGGTGTTCTACCATAAATTCACGCAGGAGCCTCCGCGGCAATCGAAGGCTTTCCGCGTTCTTCAGGTGATCACAGGTACCCAGGACACCGACGACATACAACACATGGAGAAACAGCATGGCTTCACGGATCTATAAATAAAAAAGAGATAATCTAATTTTATGACACATTTTTATTTAAACAGTTATTTTTTACAATTTGTTTGGGCGCCATTTTGACCACTAAGTTTTACGCTCGCAAAAAGCTTGTTAAGAATTTAACATAGAACAAATAGAAAGGCACGGTTTTAAATACAGATAAATGTTTTCAAATAATAGAAAACATATTTCTGAACAAAACGGATTTCTATTCAAGTACTTACATATCTAGGTAAATTTAGGTACGAAACAGACTGTATACCTACCTATCCGTTCTGTTCAGTATAATGGATAATAAAATAACATTAATTTAAAACCGTAATTTAAATAAAAAGATGTTTCGTAAGGATGTGTAGGATATAAGGATGGAAAAAGAATATTTTTTGCTAAATTATTTTGTTACGTAACATATACATATTTATATATTTTAATAGAAAAGTGTACATAAATGGATGAATAGGATGTTAATGCTTTTATTGTGATTTTGCTAATGCTCATAATTTAAATAATACCTACGGCTAGCTTACCAAAGAATATTTAAATAAATATTATGGATTATAGTTAAATGTGAATTTATTAATAAGAAGACTTTTAAATATCATTTTAACAAAAATATTATTATTTTGAAGGTTTGAACCTTCGTCAATGAGGCAGGAACCTTATAAAATTGATTTATTGAACTATTATAATATTCTTATTTTAATAATATTTTAAATAGAATATATTACTTAGATAGAATTTGTTGCAATTTTTAAAGTTGACTAACCACTCTAAAACAAGTAATAACATATCACGACGTATTAGATACAATATTGTGTTTAAGTATGTATTCTATTATGTATACATATTATTTATATTTTGTGATATATTTATTGAAGTATCTATTTATTCTATTTATACAACTGTTGTAAGCTTAACACGCCTATTTACTAACAACAACATAATTATATATTTTGTTCGTATTTATGTGTTTATTATATATTTATTGTGTATTTGAATATGTATATACTAATAAATTAACAACCACGCTTTCGATAATTACCAAAAATAACGAAAGTAATTCCGATAATTCCAAAGCATGTTTGTTACATTTTATTTATTAATCATAACATTTTGTCATAAAAAGTTACACTTGAATAATTAAACTAGAAGCTTGTCACGTGAATTCACAATTACATACAGGTCCAGTAATTTATCTTACGACTTGATCAAAAAGGCTCATTGTTAATTTTGAACGTAACTTTATATGAATGAAAATGTTGACCATTGTAGTGTAAATTAAACTGATCGACAAAATAACTAAATGTACTTCAGTAAAAATATTCAAGTCTGAAATTCGAACATTAATAACGGCTTCGTGGCGAAACAATTTCGTAAACATAATTGAAATTTTATTTAACGTTCCTGTTCATAATTTTAAATGCACGCCGATTCAGGAGAAATAGTGAGAACTGATCAGTTTTAAAATTGTAGTAAATAATTTTGTCGTTCAGTGAATTTAATAGAAGTTTTGAAAATTAACCAAACCTAAAAGCAGACAAGGGGTGTGGCAATCTAGTCAGTGTGATCTTACATAAGTATTTACGTATTCAATATATTTATATACGTATTAAAAATAATTTAAGATAAATTGAAACGTTTAGTAGTATAATCAATTTTTATTAAAGTTTAAATTATCTGATAAAACGAATTAATTTTGTAATAAAATATTATAGATGTACACGTGTTTTATTTTTCTTTAATCAACAATCAAGTCGTCAAATCTACACTAATATCTGCAATACTCCGAGATTGCGTACGTCTACGGGCAGTGATTCAAAGTTGTTTCTCTAAACTGAATGATCATCAACGCATAGTCAAAAGCACTGACTCTTGAAAGCCGAAACTGGCCGGACTGAAGGTGCCTTTTGTAGAGGGATAAATGGCAAAGTAGAAAAAAGTATTCTTTAAATTTATATAAGAGGGGGCGAAAGAGCAAACGGGATATATTTCTCTCTTGATATTCCATTGTACAATAATAGCCATGTGCAAGTTCAAACGCAAACCCTTGCTGTACGGGTAATCGAAACAAAAATTAGCGTATAATTTTATTAATAAGTACATGGTCCAAATTTTTTTTAGTTCTTTAGTGAAACCGACAACGAAGCTAAAATATCCAGGTTCTAATTCTCCAGTTCTCGTTACAAAATGTGTATGTATGACTCTTTAAAAAATATGAAAATAAAGATGACAGGATAAAACATTATGTACAAAGGCGAACTTATCCTTTAAAGAGATCGCTTCCAGGTAACCTTCATGAACTTTACCTCTGTACTTCGTATTGTACCTATATCCGATGATTTAACTACGAGCAAATGTAATTATTAAAAACGAACCCTGTTTATTTAGTGTGGGACTGATGATAATTGCTGTAATTTTATTTCTTTTACATTTAAGTATACACGTAAGATGAGAATACCCATTTAACAAAAGCACTTATGGAGCAGTTTTATATACATACATGTATATGTTATTCTTAATCCTCTGAATACGTGTAGTAGGTACACACAGCCACCCAAAGCTCGCGGTAGGTTACATACATAAACGTTATTTTACGTTTAATATAAACATAAATTACATCATGCTAATCATGGCCTTTGGGTCTTGTCGGATAAAGACGTCATTTATATATGTGTAGCGACACTAGTGCCATCTAGTTGACAGCTACATAATTACTGCGACGCACGGGTAGCTAGCGCTAACTCTAGTGACAGCTGTCACATTGTTCTACATCGCGCTAACGAAGTTTCTCAACACGGATGCATATATACAACTTCCAACTCTCTTCCTTCGGACTTCGGTCCCCAGGCATAACATCTGCCTGGAGAGAGATCTTTCTATCGTGCCACTCCCCAAACTACAAAAAAAAAAAAAACATAAAAAAATACAAATAAAAAAAACAAAAAAAAAAAAAATATAAATAAATATAAATTAAATACATGTTGCTTATTTGCTTATTAGTAAAACTTACCTACCTTATATATAAAGTTTTAAACTTCCGCGATTTTCACTCATATTTATTTAAAGAATTTCGGGACTTAATCGCGTATACATGACGACAGTCTGCTCGTGACCACGGCTACTGCATCGTGGCCGAAACGTCGAGGTAATTAATAGCAATTTTTACCTACCTACCTTATCCTGAAGACAACGTATTAATTTCAAGCATTACTAGTATCTACATTATACAACATAACACTCCACCGAATCTACTCCGTATCTAACTTACGTTGATCCTCGGCTTCCAATTTTTGTGCTTACGCGCAGTGATACAGCACAGTTTTAAGAACTCAATGCAGTTACAGAAAAAGTTTTTAAGAATGCACCATTGCCAAAGAAACTTGGCTTATGATACCACTACGAGTATAGTTTCTGAAGACTTGAGCTTCGGCGTAACAGTTTACATAATCAGATTACATACTGGTAGAGATATACCGATCGCGTAATGTTTCGGAGTTTGGCAAACGACTGTCTATACTTACACATATAAATCACACGTCTTTATCCCATACTGGGTGGACAGAGCCTAAGGAAACAAGACCTAAAGGCCACGTTTAGGATTGTGGGCGTGTAGCTCATTGCAGGTCGGTATTTAGTTAGATATCTATGTATGCACTTACTTACATCATTAATGATCAATGTTGAAGTGTCAGTAAACTGACTACCCGCAAAAGAACATCTATACGGGGAATATCGAAAAATCACTCACTATTCTTATGATATTTACATGAGGGAATTTGCATACAAAATTTAGGGATTTTCATAATTTTACTAAGACTATCAAACTCATCCTACTAATATTATAAATGCGAAAGTTTGTGAGTGACGACGTGAGTGTGTATGTTTGTTCCTTCTTCACGCTAAAACGACTGGACGGATTTGGATAAAATTTGGAACAAAGATAGCTGGTACCCTAGATTAAAACATAGGTTATTTTTTATCCGGGAAAATAGTACAGTTCCCGCGGGATAGCGATAAACATATCAATTGCTAATTCTACGCGGACGAAGTTGCGGGCAGAAGCTAGTTAATAATAAACTAATTTGAATTAACAAGTCCATACTACTTCTTACTTAATCTGTTTAATGCTAATAGCTCAATGTTACAATTTTGAGATAATATTAATAGAAAATCATTGTAAGAAATTCCGAACTCCATTATCTGTAGCGTGGCAAAGGACGTCCTCAAATTCTTTATTTCAGTATTGTTTATACGACATTGGCCAAAAGTTAAGAGCGCCAGTTGACGCGATCTAGAAAGACTCAGCTCACAGAATAAATAACCGAATAGAGTGCTAAATACTGGCTATCGAACTCTGAAACACATTGACTTTTATCACTTACACACTTTACATAGTAACTACCAACATTTTTGAGATTGGATTGTCTTTATATTATGTCTTTATTCTTTTTGGCAATGATGGTGTTTCCGAATGCGCTGGTAGTTTCAAAAAAAGACATGTAAAAGAGCTCGGTGGCCTATGAGCAAAATAAACTTTTGATTTTGATTTTGATTTTTATCTTCTTAAAAGTCATTTAAGTTATTAGAATTTTCCTAAAGCAACGGCTTAATATTATCTATCCATATTGGTTATAATAACCGTTTACCCAGCTTTAGTGAACTGACCTTCGGCTGGCCAATAAAAGTGTCGTATTTGCTATAATGTCTTGGTGAATTTTTTTCACATAAATTGCATGACAATCCGACTCCATCAGTTGTTTCCTCTATGCCGTAGCTATACAAAATATTAAACGGTCTCGAACCACTTTATAAGACAACTACGTCATCACTGGTTGGATAAACAGAGTGATAACATTAAAACAGTCTGCGTGTCGTAGCAATTGCATGCAAATAATGTAATTTTACGAGTGGCCACGACAATATGTTTTGTGCTCTGGTTATGGTCGGATAGAAATAACATTAATTGCGACGTGAAATTGTCACACTTCATAAACTGATAAACATATAGGCGATTACGTATTAATGATACTGACCATGAACATCTGAGCTACCTAATTAACAGTAAGGGAAAATTATGCACGTACCACTGCTAATAGTATTAGTTTTGACTTATTTTACGTCCGTTTATAACCTTTGTTGTGGAATCTACGTATGTTGTAGACAGTAGTAAAATGCATAGTATAGGTATCATTTTGTGACAATTTATTTATCTGATGTTTAATGTGTTTATTTATTTAATATGTTGTGTTTGTCATAAATAAACTTTTTTTCTTTCTTTCTTTTTGTATTTAAGTATGTATTATTTATCTAACTAAATATGTTTATCCGTTGTCTTTTTTTTCATAGGTAGGCGCCTGGCTAGCTTTGGTAGAAACGGGCTCAAAGCAAATCGATTTTGGGTCCATATCCCGTAGAAAATAAATATAAAGTAATATAACACTTATTTACTTACTATGTACTGTCAATAAAGTATAAATTGTTGAATACTTGATGCCTAAGATATTCCGATTGCCAGCGTCCTTGAAAACCGACATAATTACCTAATACCAGGACCAAAGATTAAATGACAGATGTCGATAGCACACGCCCGAAGGATCGCTCCTGAATAAACAAACAAACACTCAGCCCATTACCAGCTGTCAATAAACGCTGATATTGACAGTTAATTACAATTTAGAATGTTGTCATCAATAGTCAACCAACTCAAAAGATCTACACGGACGCTCTTTCTCTTGCTTGTCTAGTTAGGTGTTTTTGAGGTCTTTGCCTGTGTAGATACTGACCTCCTTATTCATAAACGCTCCATAGGCTTCTGCTAACATAGCAATCGTTTGTCCTTATCTGTGAAAGGTAAATGGCAAAGTGACAGATAAGGACAATCGATTACTAATTAAGTTAGCAGAAGCCTTTAGAGCGATTATGAATAAGGGGGTGTGTCATAACTTAGGGGTTCACCACACTTTCATCCGGTTCAAACATAATTATCACCTTCAATCAGCGTTGTCAACTAACATTTTCAAAAGTCACCAGAAAAGTTGAAAAACAACACTAGTTTAGTTTAAAAAGCTAAAGTTTACAAAAAGCTTAAAGAAAATAGTCGCTGACATAGTTATTTAAGTCACTGCGTCTAGCGACAATCCTTCCACCACCATCCATCCACCATTATAACAATGGAGTACAAATAACGTAAATTTAATCTTCTATTAACATGAGTTAAATAATACCATGAGCCCTTAAATATTAATTAATCATATTTGGAAATTATTGCTCATAAATGCACGTCGGTTAATTAAAGGCAAACGAAGCAATTATGTTTAAGTAGCCACGTATTTTGCTTAATGAACCCTTGTGTTTGTTTTATTGCGTCAATTAATAAAGACAATGAATTCGTAATAAAGTTGGTACCTACTTAATTAATATTCTCGGAGCGATTTATTTTTATTCAGTTCTCTCGTGTCTTTTATAGTACGGGGCGGTAGACAGGGTATTAAAAGTGAGCAAATGAGCAGCTTTGCAAAATTGATATTCACATTGTTGTGTGTGCTTTTCTGATTTTCTGATCATTGTATCGAATATGTGTTAAATAATTGTATTTAATTTTAATATCTGTAAATTGAATGTAATCTCCTGACATTGTGAATGATTTAGTATTGACTGTTATTCAATCTGTAATGTAACATGGTCTATGGGCAGTGGTGATCACTTACCATCAGGTGACCCACTTGCTCGTTTTCCTTCCTATTCATATAAAAAAAACATACACACACACAAAAATACAAATCTTTCCTCTTTATAATATTAGTATAGATATAAGATTACTATTAATTATCAAAAGTTCCTATCAACACAGACAACGCCCGTTCGTATTCCGTCTCATAAACACCGCCCGTTCGATCATGAAATTGTTAATTAACAACGCTGATAGTCACTGCATGTCCATTGTCCCAGCTGAAAAAGATTGGCTGGCTCGATTTCGTGATACGGATTAGTATTATAATATGCCAACAAAAACCCAATATGCCAATAAACAACGTTATTTTACAATTAATCTGGTGATGATAATCTAACCTAACCTATCCCAATGTTACATCGACGTTTAAGTTATAAAATCCATTGTGTGTAGGTACCTACTCTTAGCTGACCAAAATCTTAATAGTTATGTGTGTCACAAGGGAGAAAAATGATGTATTTACGGCGAGGGCGCTACATTGAATCCAGAATGTAGCGAAGTCGAGGGATTCTAAAGTAGAATCCAGAGTGTAATGAGGGACTCAAGTGATAACGCCCATTTTGCTCCCGAGTGGCTCATACAACTTTTCACATCGAACTTTAAAAAACTTGAAAAAAGAATTCTAAATATAATTAAAGAGCTACCAGCATAGAAAATGGCGTGGTTTTACAATTATCAACACAACACTTAGAAAAGCCTTGAACAGAAAAGTTGCACTCCTCTCCCCCGATCCCTCTCGACAGGGAGCAAAGCTTACTTTTCTGAATGAGAGGTGTAAAAAAAAATTTGTCTCGCGCACTCTCGGTCCTCCCACGATTGATAAAGAATGATTGAATGTAGTATTTTAATAGAATATTGTCGTACACCACTAGATTCTCGAATGGCGTCCGCGGACCGGGAGACGAGCTGTCGGTAGGCCTCCAACAAGATGGAGCGACGACCTGATTAGGATCGCGGGACCGGTCCGAGTGGAGAGCCTTGGGGGAGGCCTATGTCCAGCAGTGGACGTCTTTCGGCTAATATGATGATGATGATGACCACTAGGTGCTGGAAAAAAGTGGCGAACCCAGTATTTTTGCTAGCAGCTTTCTTCTCTTCGAATGGGCACTAGAAGGAAGCGAGTGTTCAAACTGTCAGGACTTTAGTGTACAGTATTTTAGAAGGACTGCTCAAACATTAATAAAATGGATCTGGGGACATTTATTTGCAAGTTTTTTAACCTTCAGTTACTTGCAGAGAAAGTAAAAATTACCTATCTATTTTGTTACTTTTTGACTATGCTCATCTACACTGACGAGCAAGAATAACGCGTCACTTTTTGTAGAACTTTGTATTGAAAGTGACCCGTATAGTATTTTTACTCGTGAGTATATACACATTTTGAACGTGACTCGACTCCTTCTACCGCCTATCGTAGATAAACGAAACTCACTCTCACTGCCCGCATACGTCATCCAGTTTTTTATTATCGTCTCGCGTCACTTGTTTATAGCCGGGTTCCGGATGGAATAACGTTCCAATTTAACGTCAACGGACACATTTATAAAGTAAAGAGATGTTGATGAAGTTCCAGCGCTGATAAATGAGTACAAGGACACTTATTTAAATGACTTGTAAAACAAAAATGTTGAATAGACAAGTTTTTGCTTCAAAATCGCTGTTTTGCTTGAAATTTTGTATACATAATGTCTGTCAACTTACAGTCGTATTCATCTGTTAATTTAGCACATGAAAACCGCTTCTTAAAATTACATCTGTGAAAATACCATTCCAAATTGGCGAAAATAAAGCTGAATGAGAAATATTAATAGAGTAACAGAAAATTACGGCTCTATTTAATTTTGTCATCTGTTTTAATTTAAATTTAAAATGTGTATTCCATTGTGTTTTAACATAAAATTAACATTAAAAATAAAGTGTATAATTGGCCACTGCTTACTGTCTAGATCTATTAACATTCCCTAAAAACCATTAGGCATGCGCACAGCCAATTTCAACGAAATCGTTAGACCGACTTTTCGAGATCTTTAAACGTAACATCTTCTCAATAATTGCTTGTATCTGATGTTAATTTGTGCATGTACATTTGTCAAATAAAACCTAAGCTTAATAATTCCCTATTTTCTTAAGATGTTGGTCTTCACCAAAGAACTCTTGCTAAAATTCAACTAACCTAACCTCACAGTTTGGTAATGTTGCACTTTATCCTTTTAAAAAAATCCAATACTTTAGCAAACAAAGACTGCTCTATCTAATAAACTATATGAAATGTGTCAAGCTTTCGCGCTACGGAACCACGGCTTTGCGTCGATACAATAAAGTCACGCGGTCGTTTGACGCGAGTATACGTTGTGAGGCTTTATTAGGGTTCCGGAGGAAAGAACCTACTGTACACACAAAAACACTAAGAAATAATGAATGTTTCTGCCTAGATTGTGGGATGTAAAATACTATGTCTTGTCACAGTTCGGACAATCAATAACATGATCTGAGTACTATAAGTACTATAACTGACATAATTATTATAAACCCTAAATTAAATGCAACCCTAATAGTTTCGTTTTCGAATACATTGTTGTTGGAGGACAATCTTTGCCAGTTTTTTTACAAAAATGTCGGGCATCGTTAATTCGGACAATTAGCATACATGATCGGCCGAGGCTTTGAATACTGCATAAACGGGTTCAAATAATCTTTTGCATTTAACTTACTTAAGAAGAGAGCTCCGGGAACAATGACTGACATTCTTGTCTCCAAAATAGGAATCATCAAATACTATCGCACTAATAATGATTCCATCGGAACAGTTCAGTTAAACCTTATACATTCAACGGGACCCCAATCAATTCCCGCACTAAAATCATATCAAAATAAAACCCGTTTCGCCACAAATCGAAATATTATAAGCCTCTTGTGTTAATTGATTTCAACAAAAGTAACCCCAGTAAACAATTTTCGAAATATATCAGCGGAATTTAAACCGAATAGTTGGAGCTAGTTCAATTTGGTTTTACGGGATGTAATTAATTACTTTGTATTGTACACATTTTTTATACGGAAACGGTTGGAGCTGGGTTTATGAGGTAAGTATTAAATTCATGAATTTTGTCCCACGTTATATTTATCAGTACCTAACTGAAGTAAGCTTAATTTACTTAACAACAAGTCTGTAAAAATAGACTGTACCTAATGAGACTAGAAAATCTAGAAATAGAACTGAATAATACCTACTGTAAGTGTACATATGTAATATGAAAATACAGATGCATAAATTCTCGTTATTATTAATTTTAGGTGCATGGTGCTTGGAACCTAAGAAAATTTTCTCAATTTATGACCAATCTGCTAATTTTGAAAATCGAATAATAATAATTTCTTCCAGATTGTCAGGCTACGCAATAACTGAATAAATAGTTTAGAATGCAAATAAAGACAAATCAAATTATTTAAAACTAGCTGTTGCCCGCAACTTCTTCCGCGTAGAATCAAATATAGCCTGTGTTCATCAGGGATAATTAAGGATTCTAACGGTGAAAGATTTTTTCTAATCGGTCCAGTAGTTTCGGAGCCTATTCAATGCAAACAAACAATCAAATCTTTTCTCTTTATAACATTAGTATAGATTAATTAAAATCAAACTAAACCAAATTATACCAAATTGTTTCAAAGTTATGTTTTTAAAGATAACTGTTGATACATTTGGGTCGAGAAGATCTCGCCGATGAGAGCTAAATCCTAACACGAGTCTGATTCAAGCAAAATATAATGCAAGCACACTGACCTGTTTCATCTTCTTAAGAAACTCGCGGTCTTGGATCTTGAGAAACCTGGCGCCAGGATGTTGAAGTACTCCAAAAAAATACACAGTCTTGCTTGATAACAGTTTTAAGAAGCCCTTGCACAAAATTCAAATACACAGAGATGGTTTTGAGTTCAGATAACTAGTTAAAAAGTATTTTTCGCTTCCAAGTACAGAGCTTAGCGTCCCGCGCGGCATTTGTTTCTGTTCCATTTTTTTTTTGACCATCGTAGATGGCGCTGGTGCGAGCATGCGCATTGGTCAATGCGAAATGCCATCATCAGACTATTCGAGATAATAATAAAAACGCAATAACAATAACAGAACATTCCGCCCACCAAAAATATTCATATTTTTTTTTTTATATTAAAGCAGTAAAAATCCTTAAAAGGTTAAATTAAAAATTAAAGAGCATCTCTTGCACGTTTAACTAAATTTAAGTTAACTAAATTTCAATATAGTACTTCTAATAAAATTAAAGAACAAACTTAGTCACAATTATCCGGCAGTGGACATAGTTTGACTAAAGGTCTCCTAAGAGTACCTGAAGCGGTCTTAACCGTTGCCTGACGCACTACTCCATCAGAACTCGCGTGTAATTCTATAACACGAGCCAATGGCCAGTGCAGTGGATAAGAATTGTCACATTTGACAACAACAATTGTGTTAACCTTTAAAGGTTTAGAATTTTTCGTCCATTTTGCACGTTGAGTCAATGAATTCAAATATTCTGCGCTCCAGCGCTTCCAAAATCCTTGATGCATTTTTTGAATAAGCTGCCAACGATTTAGTCTGTATAGTTTCACGTCAGTCAGATCTTCTTCCGGCAAAAACGTTAAAGGCTCCATAGTCAAGAAGTGACCTGGAGTTAAAGCATTAATATCATTAGGATCGGAGCTGAGTGGGCATAGTGGACGTGAGTTCATTGTGGATTCAATTTGAGAAAAAAGTGTACTGAGTTCTTCAAAAGTCAAACATTGTATACCTATTGTTCGATACAATAAAGCCTTGGCAGCCTTGATTTGAATTTCCCACACACCGCCATAGTGGGGGGCGGAGGGGGGGTTGAACCTAAACTCTACCTTATTCTGTGCTGCAGCGTCACGCATTAGATTTGAAAGCTGATTTTTGGCGCCAACAAAATTAGTACCACAGTCGGAATGAATAATGTTACAGCGACCTCGTCTGGCAATGAACCGACGCAAAGCAGCTATGAAAGCTTCCGAAGACAGGTCTGACACAACTTCCAAATGGACCGCTTTTGTCGTAAAGCAAATAAACAGGCACAGATAAGCCTTACCTATTTTTGCACCTTTATGAGTACCATGTTTAATATTGAAGGGACCTCCAAAGTCGACTCCTACAATAGAGAATGGTTTTACAGCGTTTACTCTGGCAATGGGCAAATCACTCATAAAAGGTTCTAAAACCTTGGGGTCAGTGCGAAAACATTGAACGCATTGTTTTAATGCAGACCTGACAGCACGTTTTGGAGATAAAATCCAAAATTGCTGAGTCACTAGGTAATGAGTTGTATTGATTCCAGGGTGACAGTTGCTACGATGAATTTCTTGTATAACTTTCTCGGTGAATTCACTTTTACGCGGCAATAAAGCCGGATGCTTATGCTCGTACGCTAAACCGGAACGGGAAAGCCTACCGCCCACCCTGAGGACTCCCTGCTTATCAATAAACGGATTCAGCTTACGAAGTTGCTTAGGTAAAATCTTGTCAGTTAGGAGTTTTTGAATATCATCAAAGAAGTGTTGATTTTGAATATGCTTAACGAACAATCTCAGCGCATCATTACGTTCCACGTTTGTTAATCCTCCGGTTGTTTTTCGGTCTGAATTTCGAGCATTGCGTATGAAGCGTAGACAGTTGGCGACAACACGGATAGCTTTGCTCAAAGACGAAAATCTGTTCAACAACTGATCAAATAGATGGGCTGCTTGTTCCACTATTAAAGCTGTTACACGCTTTTCAGTGTCTACGATTTCTTGGGTGGTATCCTCAGTTACGGGTATTGGCCACTGATTACTAGGTTTCAGAAGCCAAGCTGGACCCGCCCACCATAATGAATTGTTAATAAGATCCTTTGGCAGAGCGCCTCTCGAACAGATGTCGGCTGGGTTATCATATGTTGACACGTGGTGCCAGCATGAACTTGGAAGAACTTCTTGAACGCGACTGACTCGATTAGCAACAAATGTTTTCCATCGCGAAGAATGAGACTGAAGCCAAGATAAAACCACGGTAGAATCTGACCATGCAAATACATTCTCAATAGGAATGTCAGTTTCAAAAATTTTCCTGATGTACGCAAGAAGATCAGCAAGTAACACAGCGGCACAGAGTTCGAGGCGAGGTAACGATTGATGTTTCAAAGGAGCTACTCTTGCTTTTGCACATACTAACTTTATGATCACCTTCTTGTTTTCGTCAACTGCTCTCAAATAGATAACAGCTCCGTAGCCCGCCTCCGAACTGTCCGCAAAACCATGTAATTGGTACGATATGCCATCATCTACGGTGATTCGTCGTGGTATTTGAATAGCTTCGAGTTGTGGGAGCTGTTCGATGTATGCTCGCCACTGCACAACTACGTTTTCAGGCGCTGGATCATCCCATCCAACACTTTGCACCCACAATATCTGAATCATTCGCTTCGCCAAAAATGTTATAGGGGACAAAAATCCTAGCGGATCGAATATTCGTGCTAGTTCGCTCAAAATGTTGCGTTTAGTGCATTCTCGTTCACAAGGTATAACATTAAACGTAAAATGATCTGCACTACTCCATTTAAGTCCTAATACCTTTAACGACTTGATCGATTTATCATCAAATGAAGCTGATCCATGCAAACAATCTTCTGGTCGAATATCGCTGAGCAACTCTGGAACGTTGCTGGCCCATTTTCGCAGCTCAAACCCTCCCTTTTTTAGTAAATTAATTACTTCAGTTTTGATAATTTTAGCTTGTTCCAAAGAGGAAGCTCCAGTCGTGACGTCATCAACATATAGATCAGAATTAAGGACCTTTGAAGCAAGTGGAAATTCATCTCCATCATCATGTACAAGCTGCTTGATAGTTCTGCATGCTAGAAATGGAGCAGCCGCAGTTCCATATGTGACAGTATTCAAACGGTATTCGCGTATTGTGTGACTTGGGTCGAATCTCCAAATAATCCGTTGGTAATCTTGATCTTCTGGTGTTATCTTCACTTGACGGAACATTTGTTTAACATCCCCTATAAACACCACTGCATGTAGTCTAAAACGCAGGAGAACAGTTGTGAGATTGCCTTGTAGCTTCGCACCAGTCAAAAGAGCATTATTCAGAGATTGTCCATTAGCACATATAGCAGAAGCATCAAATACAACCCGTAGCTTTGTGGTTTCACTTTCTGGTCGAATTACACAGTGATGTGGAATATAGTAGTTTCCCTTTGCAACATCACCTACGTCCACAGCGCTCATATGCTTGTTGTCTATGTAATCCATCAAAAAATCTTTATAACTTTGATAGAGTTCAGGATTCTTTAGAAGTCGACGCTCTAAGAAATGAAATCTTCGGAGTGCAATCTCACGAGAGCCTGGAAAATCCGGTTTTACTTCACTTTTGAATGGTAAAGGAACAATGTATCGTCCTGATTCATCTCTGCTTATTCCTTCAAGATACTTTGTTTCACACAAAACTTCATCAGGAGTTAATTCCGAAGAGCATGGAATATCTTCAAGTTCCCACAACCGTTTAACTTCTTCATTCAGAGACATATCAAGGCTGCAAAACATGGTACACAAATTATTATTGCTTGCTTGACTGATTTGTGTACTTGTTCTTCCCATCAACAACCAGCCAAATATTGAGTTGACAGCAGTTGGTTGGTTTGCTTCACCATCTATGCGTCCTGGCAGCAAAAGCTTCATAAATACTTCCGCACCCAGTAGTACATCAATAGGTCCAGGAATATTACACAGAGGATCTGCAAGCTGCAAATTTTTCACATGTTGCCATGATGAAGTGTTAAGATGCACAGATGGCATAACCCCACATATAACCGGTAATGTCAATAAGTCAATGTTAAAATGAGCCACATTGTTAATTCCGACACAACAAGATATCAAACCAGAGACTTGTGAAGTTGTTTTTCCTAACCCACTTACATTCCTATTTGCAGATGAAGGTGTGAAACCAAGCCTGCTAGCTGCGCTTTCAGAAATAAAATGTGCCTGGCTCCCGCAATCAATGAGAGCACGCATGGTTTGAAAGTTCCCTTTTGAATCCACAACTTGTATATTAGCCGTTGACAACATTACCACAGATTGGTTAGTAAAAGTTGTGAGTGCATTTGGGTTCGGCTCATTCACTTCTTCAGTAGGATTTTGAGAAGCTTCATCATTCATGCATGGCAAACCATGCTCTTGTATAGCTTCTTTATCTATATGCAACAAGGTGTGATGTCTTTGCTTACATTTTTGGCATCTAAAAACTGATCTGCACTCCTTTAGATAATGAGAAGCTCTCAAGCAGTTAAAACACCATTGTCTTTGTTTTGCACACTCATGTCGCTCCCCTACAGATTTATTGAGAAAGAGTTTGCAATTAGTTATAGCATGAGCCTCCTGACAAAAGGAACACTTAGGGTCACCTTTGACTTCTGCATTGTCAGAAACCAGAGAATTCACTGGATTGCCTTTATTGAAATGCGGCACATATGCAAAGTTATTTGCTTGAGGCCTCACATGCTTTGACGGAGCCTTACTGCCACCAGCTATTGCTGAGGTAGATGTTTTACCATCTTTTTCCTGAAAGTGGCTATCTCGAATCAAAGCATCACATTTTTTGTAAATAAATTCCTTTAGGGCTGCATATGATGGTACATCACATGAAGAATGTGTCTCTTCAAAATCACAACGGGTTTTGGTGTCCAATTTAGAAAGCACGAGATAACTCAGAACAAAATCCCACTGATCAACAGGTAAATTTAATGTTTTCAAAATTTTGAGGTTTTCATTAAATGTGTCAAAGATACGCCTATATTCCTCAGGAGAGTTTGACTTCAGGTTGAAATTGAGAATATCTTTCCAACATGTAAACGCTAATTCCCGATTATTTTTGTAGCGCTTGACAAGACAATCATAAGCTTCATTATAGTAAATTCCCATTACAGGAAAAGTGTTAACTAAAGCTAAAGCATCACCGGTGAGACATGAAATTAGATAATGCATTCGCTCGGTGTCACCAAGAGATTCATTAAGGTGTATTAACGAATTGAATGTATCATAAAAAGCAGGCCATCGTTTAAGATCCCCAGAAAAGGTCGGCAAATTTATTTTTGGTAGTTTAATGTTATTAGAGGGCTGATGTGCACTATTATTGACCTCACTTTCAGCAACTTCACTCACATAATCAGATGGAACCAAATTCCTATGCAGTGTCAAAATGTGATAATAAATTTGATCACATTGACCTTGCAATTCATCAACATTCTCATCAACATTCTCCTCTTCTTCATCCTCCAAGCTAAGAATGTACAGATGGCACTCGTCAAACGATTTACGATGTTTTTCAACGTCAGCAAAATGTGAAAGAAACAGAGTTAAAACTGACCTTTCCTGAAGAGCCTTAAGACCGACTTCTAAAGTTTTTGAAAGCCGGTTATAAGCTATCGTTCTTTTTCGCCGCAATGCCGGCAAATCTTTAATCGTGTAATTAACCACAACATCACTGTCTTTCTTGGATTTACCGAGTGACACACGACGTTTCACTTTACTAGACATGGCTAGCATTCACTTTAATCACTTTTAGTACACAAAACTCACAAACTTAACAGTTTTCTCACTCAAAAGCCGGTAAAAACTACGTAACACCATAACAAAACAGCTTTCAAGTTTGACATTGACACCACAGATTGACACTTGACCATAGATGCAAGAATTATTATGACACTGACGTAAGAAAGGAGTTCCGTTTTATCACACTTCCGCTTCCGAACGTATACCTAACAAATCACAGCTAGAAATAATAGCAACACCGGCAAGTTCCGTATAATGGAACGTGCCACACACACACACTAACGTAACGAATTGTATTTATAAAAGTTAGCACTGTAGGTGAAAGATGCGTATGTAGGTGGACCTTAAAATTCGAGAAAAATCGGAATAGTTGCAATGAACGTATGCGAATTAGATAAGGATAAGAATATTGTAAGTAAACACAATTGTATAAACACCGAATGTGAAAAGTATTGTTTATACGAACTTACAATATTTGTTACACGATAAAAAAAAAACAACGAATTTTCTCGTAGTTTAACACATTAAAAACCCACCATTAAACAGAATTCCACAATGAAATCACAGTACAAGATCCAACATAACATCCGCCATTACGAAAATGTTTCACTCGTAAATGAAATTAACTAAAAATCAACAAAATTTAAATCTTGTCACGAAACAATACGGACAAAATGTTGTTTGCTAAGTCCACGTTAAATATTATGTATAAAATTGGTTCAAAATCTATTATTTCCCTGACAAAATGAACAAAGAACTCGAATTAAACTAGAGAATTCAATTAATTTTATTTATGCTATAATTCGAAGTTTTAAACAAAAAATGGCGGTCGGAATGTTCTAAAGTTCCCTGGTTGTTTCGGCACCAAAATAATGTTTCAAAGTTATGTTTTTAAAGATAACTGTTGATACATTTGGGTCGAGAAGATCTCGCCGATGAGAGCTAAATCCTAACACGAGTCTGATTCAAGCAAAATATAATGCAAGCACACTGACCTGTTTCATCTTCTTAAGAAACTCGCGGTCTTGGATCTTGAGAAACCTGGCGCCAGGATGTTGAAGTACTCCAAAAAAATACACAGTCTTGCTTGATAACAGTTTTAAGAAGCCCTTGCACAAAATTCAAATACACAGAGATGGTTTTGAGTTCAGATAACTAGTTAAAAAGTATTTTTCGCTTCCAAGTACAGAGCTTAGCGTCCCGCGCGGCATTTGTTTCTGTTCCATTTTTTTTTTGACCATCGTAGATGGCGCTGGTGCGAGCATGCGCATTGGTCAATGCGAAATGCCATCATCAGACTATTCGAGATAATAATAAAAACGCAATAACAATAACAGAACACAAATGGTGATTATATATGCGATAAAAATAAAAGCAAATATGCCAAATAATTACTTAAAAGCCGTCTGTAAAACATTGAATTATTGAAAAGAAGTTTACTTCTTTTCAATAATTCACAAGCTCATCACAGTCAGCACACAACAAAATTATGTCAAGTTACTAACAAGCCAGGGACGACTTTATTTCTATACTCGTCGCAATTATTATTCAGTAGTTCATTCACATCCATATTTAATTAGGTTCAAATTTAATATGTCGCTCTATAGGTGCATTTCATCTAATCTAACTAATATTATAAATGCGAAAGTATGGATGGATGGATGGATGGATTAATGGATGGATGGATGTTTGTTTGTTACTCAATCACGCCAGAACGGCCCAAGGGATCTGGATGAAATTCGGCACATAGATAGAGAAAAGTCTGGAATAGCACATAGGCTACTTTTTATCCCGGAAAATTGCGTAGTTCCCGCGGGATAGCGATAAACGAATTCTTTGCAGACGAAGTCGCTGGCAGCAGCTAGTACTTAATAACTTCCACAGTAAATTGACTTGTATTTGTTCTCAATTCCTGCGGCTTTCTAGACTAGAATCCAAGCTGCACGAAATGATATGTGTTATGAATAAGATACATGTCATCAGTAACTCAGCCCAGAATGAATAGGTTTTATATATAGGTACAATTTTTTAGATCGTGTAAATTATGTTTGCCCAGAATTAGTAAAACTGAACTAAGTAGAAACTAGTGCCTTGATGTGATGTGAGCTGTGATTCCACAGAAAAATATATCGAGCGTAACCTGAGTTACTTTACATAGTTAACCGTTGTTGACCTGGGTGCATCAGCTCAAACGCTTGTCTTGTCTTACTTTAGGCCTTCTGCTAGTAGGGAACTCTACCACTCATCCTCACGAGGAGCCCAGCTTAATACTACTTGCATACATCTCATGCTCTACGTATGATACTTGCTGTCTTTTTACCTTTAGTTCTAAGAATTCTTTTGCCCTAGTTGCTTCCGTCTGGGTGAATGCACCGCCCAGCCTACTCCACGCTACGACGGGCGACCGCGAGGTATCAAAGCGAGGTTGATCGTATTTCCGAGATCGTTAAATCCGTTCTAGAGCGACCTCGCTTCTTTTGATCGCCTTGTTGTTCTTTATTAGCAGTTGTAAACAGAGAGGACGGCCGGAGGAAATTCCGACATTGTTGCTTACGACAGTTGAATGGGTGCGATGCGAGCGGTTTGTAGACATTTTGTGACTTTATAAAATTATTGTGTATATTGCAGTCGGCGTTGTAAAAGCTGGATACCGAAACTATTTAAATAATACCAGCCTGATTGACTGATATTAGTGCTCTGAACGCTCAAGCGTTATCCACCACCATTACCCATTGACCATTATCTCAAGATAATGGTGTTTAATATAGGTTATTTAAATGTGGTATTTTGTTTATAGCCTGTAATATACTCGTAAATAAATAGTTAAGTTTCTCAACATGGTGGCGGTGACTGTAATGGCGTGTGAACTTTGTTTAGGCAAAAATAAATAGAATTAACACCCAGCCGAGTCCAAACATATGGGCTTAGGTTGGATGGCAAAGGAATGCGGATGGATTTTGAAAAATTGTAATTTCTCATCTTTGGTGTCAAGGCCATTGTCAGTAAATTCTGCGGGATTGTTCGAGCCCAATGTTTGATAGACATTCCGCCTCATTTGCTTTCAACTGGCGTTACATTTTAACGTAAAATATTGATAAAAGTACTCTTGACCCAGATAACAAATCGCGAAAGCTTAAAGCCAAGTTATGTGGATCACGACAGCAAACAGTATAAAAGTGGTGGGCGGAGCACGGCGTTAATCGTACGTCACCGCGTGTTGCTGTGGACAGGCCGAGTTGCACCCGAATCGTGTCGATCTGTCGTTTTGTTCTAACTCGGATCAATAAATATAAATACTTACCTATAGGTGACATTATACCCTACCACCTGTGACTGTAATGACGCGCTGCGCAGGGGCCTTACCATGACGTCTTAACTCCGACTCAGTTCAGGTTTTAACTGTCATTTTTAGTACATTGGATCTGACAACGAGCAAACCTAAACTGAATCGCATTAAGACGTCATGGTAAGGGCACAGGCCTATTCATCAAATAGCTTATTACTGAACACCACGGTACCTACTGAAACTTCTAAGTTTATCTGACTATATTGATTTATTTAGATAGGCATGTGTTTTTACCGCCGAGGAAATAGGAGTATTATAAGTTTTAAGTTTAACGTGTGTATTTGAGTATGATACGAATGCATTTTTTTCTTTTCAACCTAACTTCCCGTGTTTGCAAACATCATCTTATCTGGCATCCAAAAACGGATTTGGTGAAAATTTTAAATGAAAGAAATTTAATCACAATTCGTAGGTTTCGGTTTCTATGTAAAAGTTACAGTGTAAATTCATAACTGTTATAATTTTTACATACTTGCGCTGCTTAAAAAGCTTCAATCAAAATTTATTATAAACCAACTCATTTATGTTCTTAAATAGTTTTTATCTAAAAGCATTTACCTACACAAAAATATACCAAAAACATGGAGTTAGTATATTTCACTACTATACATACATACATACATATCGTCACGCCTCTTTCCCACAGGGGTAGGCAGAGACTACTTTGTTCCACTTGCTACGATCCTGAATACCTCTTTCGCTTCATCCACTTTCATCAATCTCTTCATAGGTACATGCTCGTCGGTTTCGGGTACTCTTGACCTGGCCTTTCTCCAAAACGTCCCCAATTTGATCACGGAACGTCCGCCTAGGCCTTCCCCTCTCAACGCACCCATTCACTCTCCCTACTATGTCACTACTATGATAAAAGTAAATGGATAGGTACTCTCACCTTTTAGGTATTTAGTAAGATTTCACTATAAGACAAAAAAAACTTCTACACCAAGTACATACTACAGGTATTAATCGAAAAACTACAAAAGGGACCGAAAAAATTTAATCATTTATTCATTGTCAAGTCATGTACATACATTATAAAGATGTTAACATTATTCTAAGTCAGTCCATGACGCCCTGTAAGGGCACACAATAATAATTAATGCCTAAATCTAAAATAACATAATGTCAAAGCATGCCATGAAATTAATTAGGCACATTAAATTCTACATTGATATTATTACATTAGTTAATGTTTTCTATTTTATTTAAATCTTATAAAATTACAATGAGATGAATTCAATAATACAGTATGTCAATTAAATCTAAGAATTATTACAATATTATTAGTATGTCAAATAAATTTAAGAAATATTAATACAAATAACTCAAATGTCAATGTTTCTATAATTATTTCATTTAAATTACTTCACGGTTTCATCATTCAAGAACTCGTTAACAGAATAGTAGCATTTTTTTATTAGGACTGTCTTTAGATTATTTTTAAATATATTGTTTCGGGATTCTTGTCTAATGTATTCAGGGATTTACCATCGAAATGCAATTTTTTTCGATCTACGCCTAGGGGCCTATGGGCTTCAACCAAAATATTCTGGGAGAGTGATCTTGATGAGCCTATTAAGTGGTAATTCCATTGAATGTACTATTTTATTTTACATTGATATAATTTACCTAGTAGTGTTATTTCATGTTGGATTCAACTGCACAGTACTAAAAAAAGAACAATTGTTTTTTTTACGGACTGCCAACTGTCAGTCGAAAGTTAATGATCAGAAGTTCCTCTTCCGGACGCTGGCAACTAAGAAACTTGTTGTTAATTAGCAGTAAAGAAAAAAAGCGTTCGAATTTCGAAAAAGAGCATCGGTTGCGTAACCGGCGCCAAAAATACGTTGTTTCACGCGTCCGCTGACCTTGATGACGACACTGATAGATCGCGCGCGCCTTCGCCTGCGCAGAACTACCAACATGACATGGAAAAACAGAACTGCCAGACACAAGTACCAATACATCTCAGCCAATAACAGTTGTAAGCCAGTTGCAATAAACTTGAAAACTTTGCACATTTCTGAGGCCGCAACAACTCAATAAAATTATTTAACACATATTTTATTAACCGCATCTTTTAGTGGTAAAATATGGTGGACAATAAAATCTCGCGTTTGTTTTGAATAGGTACGAAACAAGTGATATAAAAGTAGCTTATCAGTTATTTTCTCAAATGAAACCAGTCAGTACTTAACATTTGTCACTTTTTAATAGTGTCATTAGCTCCAACAGTTTGACACTTCGTTTTCGTGCAGCCAATCGTAAATCTTCATATTTATTAGCCACTGTAAAAAGGTCAAAGAATCTACAGAACTATTTAAATCTCAGAGAGTACTTTTTTACCGCACAAAACATTTAAAAATATCGTTAATACAAATCGAAAACACGAAAATGAAAATTCTTGGTAGCAACGACGAAAATAAATGTTCAGAGACTTCTTATAAAGATCCTGTCATTCAAATGTTGGGGCTTCGTTGTTGTGCGATAACAAAACCACCGTCTTTATGAGTGATATAAGTTTATGTTCATTCTAGACATTTCAGTCTGTATTTTACTGTTTGATATACAAGTTTTACTGGCAGGTATAATGTTGATACTAGTTAGTTTCCTTGGGTTTGTTTATTTTTTTATATTACGTCAGTATTCGCGAATCATTTAGATGTTGTGGTAGTAAAAACCATAGATTCATAGATATTATGGAGTACTCCATCAAAGCGCGGTGCAAAATGGTGCAGTTCTCCCTCATTGCATTATAGGCAACACATATATAACACTTAACAGTACAAGTGTAAACTTACATGCAAGCATTCCAAAATATTGGTGATATTTTGCCAAAAGCCT
This sequence comes from Pandemis heparana, assembly GCA_963854515.1. Taxonomy (NCBI): domain Eukaryota; kingdom Metazoa; phylum Arthropoda; class Insecta; order Lepidoptera; family Tortricidae; genus Pandemis; species Pandemis heparana. The sequence goes on along the minus strand of OY978026.1, from coordinate 8,624,078 downwards.
GTAAAGTACGAAGGAGGTGAACTTTATGGCATTTTCAGCGGTGCAAGACGCGTGCAACAAAACAACGGAGCTTGAACGGTGGAAATATTTCAACAATTTTCTCGTATAAGGCTTGGCGGCGTACCAGCGTGGATGCAACTTCACGGAACAAGCAGAGTTGGGAAGCTTTAGAAAGGCACAAATCTAAGATACCTATCTGATTTACCTTCTTGCTTCATAATAACTTAAAAACAAAGCAAAGTAACGGCTGATTCAACCAATTTATTTCCACATACACAATAAACATCATTTATCATTTTTATCGATCAAACCGTATAAGATGACAGGAGAAAGATATGCCGTATGGTCTACGGTGTGACTAGTCCTAGGTACTTTGATTGTTAGCCAAAAATAATAAAATCAAATCAATGTTTAAGTTGGTATTAAATTTCTATTCGACACTGAAAATTAGAACACAAAAATTCCGAAAAATAAAGCTATGGCCGGAAAACGAACCCGGATCCTCATCATTCTGTGATGCGTGCTATTACCTCTACACCACCCAAAGCAGGTGAGTAAGCCTTCCAATTTTATCTCTTGTCTTCGGCCTTTACCTGTACCAGCTGTCACGTGACTTTTAGGCATTAATTAAATTTTGTAACAAATAAAAGTCCGTCCAATGATCGATGAAAGTTTCTAACTGGTTTGAGATTGGTAAGAAAAATATATTGCCAATAAAATACATACCTTATTTTCAAACTAGGCATTTTATAGCCTATTGTCTTATTTTTCATAGATATTAAAGGAACGCGTCACCGCGCCCCTCCCCGTGCTAACCCAAAGGCGTACGAGACGTAATGAGATCCCACTAACCCCCTTACTCGACTAAATATGTTTTATATTAAACAAGAACGCTCTATTTGTCTGGAGAAACTCAAGATGACGAGTAAAGGAGTGGCGCGGGAACATTGTATAAACTTTCGAGTCTTCGGCGTAAATCGGCTAATCCTTCTTTAATGAAACTTGGTGGTTTTATAACTCCGGCCTGGAGACAACGCGAGCCCATAATGCTTTATTACTTTCAAACTGTTCGTTAAAAATTGTTTATCTTCCGAGTTTGTGGTTGGGCGGAACAATGTTGCTGTTGTGGCTTGTTGTATGACCATATTATTGTCCGAAAATAAAACGAGAATACGCCGAACGCCGGGCAGGAATCAAACGAGAGCTCAACTTTTTCACTTTCAGATTTCTAAGCCACGATATTCATGGCTAATGTGAGAAATGATGGACTGCATCAAAAGTTCAAGTACCTACCATAAATCATATCTATACTATGGATAACATAATTATCTTCTATGCATATCTATGCTAGGGATAACGTATTTATCGTCCCCAGGCCCTGAAAAATGCTGATGCTGTTGTTGCCAACAGAAAATACTTGAGACACTACTAGATAATAGAGATCCATTCATACATATTTATGAAACGGGCAAGCATACGTGTTTCCTGTGTCGTAATTATGTAAATTTAAAGTAAGCACTTGAGTAGATATTTTTATGTAACAGGGTCAACGCTAAGGTCACAAGCGCATACATTAAAACTAAAGTTTAGGAACACCCGACATTTTCACTTGAAGGTCTTATATTTCAGAAAAGACTGAATACATTTTGAATATTATGTACCTACATAGGTAGGTAGGTAGACAGTAGACATGGGGAAAAGCGTTACATTTTGACATCAGTCACCCGTTCCAAAAAAGTCACAGTAAAAAGTCACTGTGACTTTGTCACGCCTGTTACTCGTGTCACTGCACGATATTTATGTCACGTCACGGTCCTGTAATGAACGTTATTTTTGTACTGTTCTTTCAACGTGATTTTGTCACGCCGGTTACTCATATCACCATATGATATTGTCGCAGTGCTATTATGACGTGATTTTGTCGCACCGTTATCACACAAGTAATTCGTTTTGACGGCGAGTCACGGTGACTTTATCACCGTGACGTTATTTAACCCCCATGTCTAGTAGACAGAATCGTAGGGTAACAAAACCTAAAGTCCGCATCGCCTATAACATGATTCCTAAGATTTTCGCTGATTCTTTTGATGTGCTTTTACGATTTGAAGCAGCTGGTACATTCTACGTTTTTATTTTGTTCCTAGACCAGTATGGAAGAAAACTAGCTAAATACCATATTGGTCAGAATTTTACAAAGTATTCATACAATAAAATTGACAATATTTCAAATTTTCAAGTGCTACTTTTTATTGTATGGCTCGAAAGAGCGCACAATTTTAAGACACCCATTTTTTTTTATATTCGTGAAAATCTTTTATTTTCGTGGAAAAATCCATTTCAATCGTTGCTCAAGCAGAAAGGACGTAAGTAACAAACGTCAAGTATTAGCGAAATGACGTCACTGCTTTGTTTCGTACACTTAAAAAAACTTTGAAATAATTACATTAATTGACCGACAAAACCTGTGCTAAAATTGTTTGACAGTGAATGCAGTTGTCAATGTCGATGAACGTCAAAACGAGCTGACAAACTCAAACATGATTTTAAATTAAAACTTGCAAAACTATTATCATTATTGCCCAGCAAACAGTTATCTAGTGTTCCCGATGGCAACAAAGCCGAGTGGTGTGCGAATGAATTAACCATCAGCTGTCAGTAGTGTTGTGTTGTGAAAGTTGTAAATGTCAAAGGAAAACTCGGAAGACAAGGTTTTTTATAATGGCATTATTGGATCGGCCGCTGGACGTCATTTCCCGTTTTACATATTTTGCTCATTTTTTCCAAAAAAATACTGTACGAAAAAATCCAAAAACATTTTTTTTGTGTTCTACAAGTGTTTCTCTCGAAATGGTTTTTGATTTATGAATATCAAGAAATTTGAAATATTGACAATTAAAGTTGTAGACAATGCTGTTTAAGAACACAGTAGTTATATCAAATTATACATACATTGCTCAAAAAAATGGGGGACACTTGAGTTGAGTTCCATCGGTACACAACATGCAATAAATAGGGTGCTAACAGACATGCCTGCTACGCGCTACGCGCTACGCTACGGAGCTACGACGTTGAGGCTCTACGGCTACGGTTATTTCAACTAACAGACCACTTACCATGAGAGTCGCCATAAGCTAGTCTTTACAAAACAATATACAACACTGACCTTTTTAGCAAAGGTGTCTATAGTTGCCGGCAAACATCTTGAGCATGACCTTGAATCGCAGAAGTGAATTTAGCGTCTCTTTGGTATAAAAGTAGATGCGCGAACTTACCCCTTCCACGTCGTTCTTGCTCAAGATGTTTGCCGGCAACTATACGAAGCTTGAGCTTTGCTTAGTTTGGTACTAGGTCAGTTTTATTGGTGTCGAATTGTTCTGCGATTATTTATTAATTAATATTTATTAGGGATACCGTGTATACATACAGCATAGAGTTACGTATTTTTATTTATTTATTTATAAGCCTTTTTATTCCGAATTTGCTACAATTTCAGTAAGTACACACAGCAAAGCTATTCGGTAAGCACCTTTGCATGCACGCGCCGCTTTAAACCTGCTTACCAAATAGCTTTGCTGTGTGTACATGTTGTTTTTGTTGTTACTGACGTTTTTTTTTTTTTATTAAATTGTCTATATGTAAGGGTTTGGGCTATAGTTCCCACGCGCGCCCAGTGCGGATTGGGAACTTAACACACACCATTGAATTTCTTCGCAGATGTGTGCAGGTGTCCTCACGATGTTTTCCTTCACCGAAAAGCTCATGGCAAATTACGAATGCAATTTTCGCACATAAATTTCGAAAAACTCAGAGGTACGAGCCCGGGATTTGAACCTACGACGCTCTGCTTGAGAGGCCACAGGTCAAACCACTAGGCTAACACGGCTTTTTTCACGGTATTACGCAAGCTAATAAAATATGAGTTCGACACATCATAATCAGTAATCAGTAATCAGTAATCAGTCATTTATTGCTTTAAGGAATCCCACGCAATACATTATAAATAAGAGAATTATTTTATTACAAAAATGCTAAAATATAAAAAAAAATATATACTTAATAAAAATTACAGGTAAATATATTCTATTTCACATGAATATTATTAGAGATGAAAAACTATTAAAAACGTAAAATTATTAAAAATGTAAAATTATTAAAAATGTAAAATTATTAAAAATGTAAATTTATTAAAAATGTAAAATTATTAGAAATGTAAAATTATTAAAAATGTAAAATTATTAAAAATGTAAAATTATTAAAAATGTCAAATTATTAAAAATGTAAAATTATTAAAAATGTAAAATTATTAAAAATGTAAAGCGAAACATGACGTCTCTTATGACCAAGGTGGTCATATGTTTCGAAAAAGAAAAAACATACCTACTTACATACATTGTATAGGTACCGTGTGCTGTACCTAATTTATCTTAACGCTATTAAAAATTTTCAAATGAAAATGTAATAAAATATTTATAATGGTTTACTGGCCATAATATCTCTTGTTCTGATGCTAATCATCCAATCACGGGTTTGCCTGAGTACGCTGACTTTGATAAAAATCTAATTACTGCTTACTATTGTGCCACGATCAATTTGCTAATATTTAATTACTGGATGAATGTTCAACAGAATATTAGAAAAATTAAATTTAACTAATTAGGTGAGAATCCTAATTGACGCCCTTAGCTGACGGTATACATAAACATCAATATACATAATTACTTATACACACAAGATCTGAAGATCAATCATTAAATTAATATTATGACATTGAAAAAAAAAACTCATTACAGATCGTTTTCCAGTAGTTTCGATACGCGTCATTGTTATTACTTGCCATTATATTCTTAGCGCGGCTGCGTACGCGCCGTAAAACGGCGGTAAATCGTTTAAAAGAAGCAAGGTCGCAGTATGGCGGCCCAGCTTAGAGCTTGAACCAACCGGAGACGGCGGTACCTCTGCGAAAACCAGTGAGTTACACATCTGGCCTCATTTGCACTTTCCACCATGCGAGACAGAACGTTATGTTGATATTTAAACGTATTTTGGGTCAGTTTTGTACCTCACTTCGTACCATATTGTTTTTATTTTACTGTTTACTTTTTATTTCATTTTTATGTCATGACTTTCTCACGTTGTGTGATTTTATTTTAATTGACTTTTCCTGGGGCCTTACCATGACGGCCTAATTCCGACTTAGTTCAAGTTTTAGCTGTCACTTTTAGTATGACTCTGACAGTGGGCGAACCTAAACTGAAACGCATTAAGACGTCATGGTAAGGCCCCAGTTCGCTGTAAGTATTGTTGTACTATTTACTGTATTTTACAGTGACATTTTACTGTCTGACTTCGTGCACGTTGCGTTCACATTGACGCGATCAAGTAACTTTTCATTATATTGTCATTTCGTATGTGTGCCCCATTTCGCTTCCCATCGAAAGCGACAGATTTTTTTGTATACGAAGTATAGTCTATGAGCTCTTAGACTGTCATTCGGGTTGGTTATCTCCCTGACTCGGCCGATTCAATGATCAAACCCATAAGAGTAAGTGAGACAGAAAGATAATCTCCAATGGCATTCTAAGAGCTCACGGACTGTAGTGGGTATGGCAATTCCAGTTGGTTGCATGTTCTAAGCGAAAACGAAAACTTGCAGCTTTCAAAATATTGACGTTATAGGGATTATTTTGTTATGACTTACTATTTCTGGTATTACAAATTATTGATCGTACATACATTCATACATAGATCACGTCTTTATCCCTTACGGCAGTGATTCCCAACCTGTGGTCCGCGGACCCTTGGGGTTCCGCAGGTGTATGTATGGGGGTCCGCGGTGTCATCTCTGGACCATACATAAATGCTAATAAGTCTCGTAATTTTGTATCTGTAATAAGTAAAATAAAGACCTAATCCGTTTTTTTTTGCTATTTATTTTATTAAGGGGGTCCGTGAAAACTGTGCTTGATTTCCTAGTTGGGAAACGTTGCCTTACGGGGTAGTTAGAGCCTAAGGTAACAAGACCCAAAGACCACGTCTAGAATTATTATTAGTCATAATTCGTTTCTTGAAATAAATTTATTTTGCCCAGCTTGTTTTGTGAGTGTCGCATTTTACCGAGTGCAAGAGGTGGTTTAAATCGTGACACAGTTCCCGAGCTTGTTCGATCCCTTCTCTCTCATTTGTGAAATTTTTCAAAATGCGTTACGTTGGGTAAAAAAATGCGTGTATGATTTTTTGACCATAATTTTAAGGGTGTTTTATTTAAATCGAATGTATTTCTTTAAATTTTGCATTATTTACTGCGAAAAAAAAACACATAATACCTACTACTAAAATACCTAATACCTTTTAAAAAGCTTCACGTAATTAATAATGTTTTGCATTATTATAATAATTAAATATCTGAGTCATAACATCAATATAATAAATTGTGAACTGTCAGTGCTTAAAATCCCTGTTATCTATTTACGAGAAAAAAATACGCGAGAATGCATTAATATTTGTTGTTACTCGTTTTCCAAGTTAGGAGTATTATTTCTAAATTCTTTCACTTTGTCACTAATACTTTAACCGTTAGAGATTCTTTTTAGTAATAAGTTTGCCTTTGTGTACGTAATCTTATGTTAATTGAGTTAAATTCTTTATTTTTGTACGATAAAGCATTTACTTACAACTAGACATTTACATTATTATTAGGTTGCTGATCTGTGAATATTGGCACAGTTAGCGAATGCTAGTAGGTATGCTATAACATACATAATTGCCGACGGTAATCCAAATCTGTTTGGCTAGTCGCTATCCCAACAGATTTTCGAGACCAATGATCTAATCTCAGCTGTAAATTATGCGTCAAATCCGCATTAAATATCAAATATGACATTCTGTTTATGTTACAGAACATGTGCCATGAATCTACTTTGTAAAATGTAACGTAGGTAAATAGTAGCGGTACAATGTTTGGCTACATGGCTCCTAGAAATATTAAAATTAACCGCAGTTTACACGTTCGGCTGTATGTTTTGGGATAAAAATAAATCCTTTGTTATTATACAAGTGTGTATTTACTTATGTACGAGACACGGTCATATTTACTTGTATTCAATCATAGCCGTCGAAAGCAGAGAGAACTCTGAGAAACAATGCATGGTGATCGCTGGTTAAACGCATAGAGAGAATTTCAACACAAAATTGGACTAAGATTTAGGCTTTAGATGATTTTTAGATGATTTATGAGATGATGATGCTTAATGTTATATTTACTAAATGAGCTCCAATTATTTAAGCCTAATTTGCTGTCTGATGGGTTCATTTGTTGTTTAATAATACATACATGCTTACTAAAAGCAATTACCTATATCTAAAAATTGAGCAGATAAGAGTAAAAGAAATATAATAATTAAATGTTTTCATAACGTCTATCGTTGTTAAGCTAACTTTTAAGCTAGCTTTTGTCAGTGTCTATCTCCACGTTAAATAGCTTGGCCAAGACTTTTATTAGGTACTTATAATCATAACAATTCCAGTTTTTAATCAAATTTGAACATTAAACTAAGTCTTTTTCACTCAGTACCCATGAGTAGTTTTTTTACCAAAAATTTTGATATTTTTAGTAGTCTTGTACCGAAGTACAGATTTGTATGGTAAAACTAGACTAGTGTGGCCAGCAAGGGAGCGTGAGGGCTGGGCAATGGGTACTGGGCACTGGGCACTGGGCACTCTGGGCGGAGGCTAGGGTCCGCGGCGAGATCGCGATACTATTGGCAGTTGGCATTTGTCTTGCGACCGGCGTGCGCACTTCTCGTCTCTAGAATTTCGTCCAAACAATAAAATTATAAGCGAATTTAAAAATAGCGACGGTTGCCGCTGAGCTGGGAACTGCGTAGAGTAGTGATCTGGAGGCGACGTGCGGAGCGCACGCGCAGCGGCTGCCGACTGTCAGGTCTGTTCACCTGTGCTACCTACAGTGTCATTATCACCATTATACGCTTATCAGTCATCGCCCTCGGCGCTAACACGCTTCCGTGCCCAGTCCTGCCCCTCTCATAAAGCACCAGATTTAACGTATAAGGAAATTGTGTTTTCATTAAGCGACAAGTCCTGGAATCAGTTTACAGCATTAATGAAAAAACTGCGTCACGTAAGAATTTTCCTGGAATAGATTTTGTAATTTTGTTTATCGCTCCGTAAATAAACGTTCTTGATCTCATTTTCAATTTGATCCCATACCTACTTAATCTGTTTATACGTGATTTCATGAGATTTGAAGTCACTCTTAATGGTGTCTTAGTGGTTTAATATCACTGAACGGAACTTAACATGCTCAATTTTTTTTTTACTAATAATAGAAATTGAAGGAACATAGAAAATATAACTAGATGATCTTTACGACAGTGATGTCATCTAGTCTCGAATGTTTTTTAAGCTCAAATTTAATTATTTTCGATGACAGACATTAATATCAGTTTCGAAATCGGGACTCCGTACTCTTTTATGAGATATTCCGGCCGCGGAGTGGGCGGTGCCGTAACTTTCTATGACACGCTATTTTGCAATGTTGGTTTAATTTCAAATCTATTTCGAGCGACCTCATCTTGACATTCAAATTAATCTCAGTTTATTGAAAGAATACCACAAAATAAATAATCAGAGTTCATTTTAAAACATACTCTTTTCGAATACTTAGTAGGATGTAAGTCGATTTGCAGAAATTTATAAATTAATTTATACAAATCAACATCTTGACCCTTTTGAATATCTTTGTTAATATTTTCATGGCTTAGTGTCAACATTAAAACATATACATTTAATGATACAGCGCAACCCAAAATTCGGTTCAAATGAAAAAGGTCTATAAACGAAATAAATCACGAGCCGTGTGTCACGCGTAATTGGAACAAATGCCTGATTGGGCAAATGCTTCAAATTCGATGGAAATTGGATATTCCACATTCAAATTAGCGGTGACGTGACGCGAGTAATGGCCACCACTGGAGCGGGATCTTTGTCACACACAAAATGTCGATGCGTGTTAAAAATTCGACGACAAAAAAAGGTTTTGTCGACGGTACTCTTTGTTATCTGTATGTCGATTGACTTTTATTCTACATGCGTAACATCAAGTTATTCTGACAAAGAACTGCAATTCCACGTACCCCCATACGTACCCCCCCTCCCCCTTCGTACATATTTGTCCCAAACATACAAAATAAATAAATGAAGTTAAAGATAAGTTATGGGATTAGTAAGCAATATTATAAAAGCATGTATTTTTGGTGAAGAAACAGGATATTTTATTAACTTGTCCTTTTTTCGATTTAAACATGAGCTTCCTACTACACTTTTAAGTTAGAACCACGTTATCAATTAAAGTTCGTCATTTAAGTTCATAAAGAAGAATGTGTATATATATATATGGAAATGTAAGATTGCTACGAAATCAAAATACAAATACACAATATCCACCGAACATTATTGCTGATTCAATCCAAATGTGGTCGATATTATTGTTGTGCACAACTAAACTAGGTATTTACTTTATCTGAAAACTTGTAAACCATGAAATATTTTCGCCTAATTCTATTTGGACATTTTGCATCGCGCTTTTGTTGCAAGGTTAAGCCAAGGTTAGGCGTGTTATTATCCTACTACTATTATAAAGGCGAAAGTTTGTAAGTATGGATGTATGGATGTATGGATGTTTGTTACTCTTTCACGCCAGTACGGCTTAACGGATCTGGATAAAATTTGGAATAGACATAGTTTATGATTTGGAATAACACATAAGCTACTTTTTATCCCGGAAAATTGCGTAGTTCCCGCGGGATAGCGATAAACGAATTCTTTGCAGACGAAGTCGCGGGCAACAGCTAGTTGTCCTATATTTACGATTGAAAATAACTACTAGATCTCGTCAATAGTTATTTAAGTGCACGAACAGTTGGCCAAGAATTAATTTGCTACCCTAAAGATCAATGGAAGTCGCACCACTTTAGGCACAGGCTAAAAAAAATAAGGATTATGCCGACTTTCATTAAATGGTAAAACATCATTCATGGATATGGTGATAATGAAGGTATGGTGACGAATGAAGCCAACAATTAAAACTTTTTGCTGCCTGTATCTTCTATACAAACTGTTCTAAGAACCTTTATAATTTTTTCGTTCCCATAAAAAAACTACCTAAAAAAATATTAAACTTTAGAATTTCTTTATTTTTAGAAAAAAACATTACTAAAAAAGGACAATTCTAAAGTGATCGCCTTTTTTAAAAAAAAAAGAATGTAGCCACGGTGCTACTAGAGAAAACTCACAGCTTAACGCAAATTCCGTGCGAAATTTCTTATCACGAATTTTTTCCCCATTCAGTATACCAATACATGCCCAATGCCCATGTCCCGTTATCACCTGCGATATTATTGTTGGGGTTGGCGCTTCGCCAGCCACGTGAGTACGTGACACAGGTAGGAACTGCCAAGAGTTAATGAACTTAGAGCGTGAACTACAGTTTCCTTGACGTTTCAGTGAAAGTTTGGAGAGTAGCGTTGACAAGAGACAAAAGCGGCTGTTATATTAAGGGGCAATTCCACCACTGTGTTGCACGTTGTGTGGCAAATTTGATGGACTCACGCGTTGTTCATGTACAGATAAATATATGCTTCAGTGTACGTTGACAAAAGTTACATACAGCTTCGTCGGTGGAGCGATGCACTAGTGCGCGCACTTGAGGTCTGCAGAGAGGTGTAATTGCACCTTTAAAAGGCGTGGTACAATAAGTGAACCCTTCCATACTGGTGTGGGAGCAAAGAAAATACGTAGAATGTAACAGTCTCTTAAATTCCCGCGTAGTTGGTAAAAGCCCATCTAGGGAAATAGCGCAATATAATAAAGGCGAACAGAACAGAGAAAAATGGAGGAAATTGAAGGAGGCCTACACCAATTCATTGGTTGAAGAGGGCTAGGAAAGAAGAAGAAGAAGAGATTATAGGCGATGCGGCTAGCAACCCATCACTATTTTGATTCCCCTATCCAACTATACTATACACACAATCTTGCTGAAAGTAACTTTGAGGTCTTGTTACCTTAAACTCTGTCTATGTAAGGGATAAAGACGTGATTTATGTACTAGCTGTTGCCCGCGACTCCGTCTGCGATGGATTCGCTTATCGCTATCCCGCGGGAACTACCTATGCTATTTTCTGGTATAAAAACTATCTTATGTCCTTCCCCGGGACAGTAACTGTCCCTGTTCCAAATTTCAATAAAATCGGTTTATCCGTTTTGCCATGAAAGAGCAACAAACATCCAAACATCCAAACTTACAAACTTTCGCATTTATAATATTAGTAAGAAGGTTAAATACTCGAAGTTTATATCTGTAAACAGGAATTAGAATACCGTAGCCAAAAGTGAAACACGTGGCGCCATAAACTTAATGTATTCAACGATTTAATAACCAAGGTCGCATATTTCAGAGTTAATATAGCCGTATTTTGAAGCATAATTGCAGCGATGCAGTAACAGCATACTCCGTTGCAGGACATATGTCGCTTCTCACGCCTCTGGACTATCGGAGACAAAATGCATTTAATATTCACAGAAACTGCTTTAAATATTAAATATTATCGCCAAACAAGCTGCAATTCGCTTGCATTGCTAGAAGTGTCAGTCCTTTCTTTCATTTTTAAGTAGTTCACTTTAAAGATGTACCCACGATAAATGGTTAAGTTTTTCGATTAACTGCAATTTCTCGATGCCAACTTAATTCTTAACAACCAATAAAATTTTGTTGGACCTACTTGTTTTGAAAATCTACTTTATCTCTCTATTATAATTATAATATCATAATGAGCAGGCTCAATGCCGCGGGGAGTACGTTTTTAGTTTTATTTTAGTTTTAGTTCAATTAATTTATCTTGTAATACATTATTTAAGTTGTATTTTAGGAGTTTTCTGCTAGATTACAAACTTAATTAGAAGTTGTTGTGGTTTTCGGTTCAATATCTCGTACCTAATCTATTCCCGAGACAGGTCAAACTGTACAAAATTTTAAAGTTGCAGTAGGTAGTTTCAGATCGACAGTATCATCCTGTACCTACTATAAAACGTACCATATTTGTTCCACGGGAGTTTTGGGGAACAAAAATGGCTGTCTGGAAAAACACCAACATTTTCACATCAAAACGCTTGCTCAACTCGTTTGACCTGGTACTTTTTCTTAATAAGCAACTTCTTTTCCTAATTCTATTAAAAATCATGTTTATCCCCAAAACTAGTTTAATTCACGATTGTACATTCTCCTCGAACACGAGCTTATATTGGAATATCATTCTAGCGCCCGGCAGCGCGCCAAGTGAAATGTGTACAGTGTACTATTGCCCATTATCTGTCCACTTATTATTGCTACAGCTACACACTGCTACAACCGCAGATTCTAGACTAGTCTAGAATTTCAAGAATTCAATCCTATTAGATCAAAAGCCACGGATAAAGTTTAGAGTATCAAAGTTTCTGAGAATGGAGCATTGATGAAGTCATATTGAAGGTTAATAGAGGAATCTTTTTGGGCGAAACTAATGATTACATATTATAATATATATTATTATTAATGATTATATGATTATGATTATGGTAAAGAATTAGCATACTTATTTTACAGTGACTAGTTTTTTGTTTGTCAATATTACTTGGTTCATCATTTACAGTACCGCAAGTGGGTATGGCTGTATTACTAAGTCGTTGTTCAAAAAGTAGTACCAGAATGCTTAATCAATTATAATATCAGACTGTTTTATGCCATGCATTAGTAAACAACACAGAAAAGCATGCAAATTAAAATGTTAGTATAAGTGTTAAAAGTAATATACTCATGTTATTTATTTAAGTTTATTTTTTTAATGGTAGTGTTAAGTGTGGTAGTAATAAGTTACAATGACTTCAATGGTCTTAGTCAGATAGAGTTTTTTATGCGTACAGATAAATGAAAGTTTAATTACGAAGTTTCAACAATATCTACCCAAATGACTTGTGAGAATTTGAACTTAGAATACGGCTGGATGAACTTAATAACTTCGTCCAATAATTGGTCAGATCGGTTTAGGAATGTGTCTGAGACCGAGAATTTGCACCCCTGCCTGGCGATATTCAACGGCCGAATTATTCCGATTCAAAGAATTTATCTATGACTAGTCTGCCCGCGGCTTCGTCTGCGGAGAACAATTATGTTTATTACTATCTCAAGGAAAATACAGTACTCATTTTTTTCCTATTGGAAAAAAATACCATTATGAAAAGTTAAAATTTGGATAAAACTCGTCATAATTTATTTAAGTTGAACCGTTGTTTTGTTACCTACGTAAAATATAAACACTTTTCCTAATAAATAGCAAAAACTGGCATTAATAGAAGAGCGATACTTCCTGACACAAGTATTCGTATGCTTACTAGAAGGTCCTTGATACTATAATGTGTAAACCTAAAAAGAAATGAACTTTTTTCATTTTCATTTTTCATTTATAAAATTAGGTATATAGGGTCTCCATCACGCAGGCAGCATTCCCGCGTTGTATCGCAATTGCGAGTCTTTGTGCGAGAAAGCTGCCGGCGCGAGGGTCGTCCGTTGCCTCCCTCAGGCGTTTGCTTAAAGCTCTGTAGAGCCCACGTGCGCTTGCGCCCCACGAACCGAGTGTCCCGACGCCAAATGCAGCGAACTCGTACTGGGCGCCGAGACACTGGTATTTTGTTATCTTTATCTTTAGTAACTTTGTAATTCTGTGATATTAGTAGATAGTAACGGATTACCAAGTTGCACGTCTCTGTCATCTATACGTATAATAAAATCGTTGAGACCAAAAAATCTGTACATTGAATATAAAAAAAAAAAAACCGACCAGGGTGACTTAAAATAAGTAACTGAACATATTAAAACCATTTTTAAAATTTTTGTTTGTTTGTTTGTTTGTTTGTTTGTTTGTTTGACTGAGCATCACGTAAAAACTACTGAACGGATATTGTTGAAATGTTCACAAATCTATTTAAATACATTCAGAATAGGATCTAAGCTATAGAAATTTTGGAAAATATTAGAAAAAGGGGGTGAAAAGGGGGGTTAAAATTTGTATGAAAAAAAAAAATTACATTGTTCTAGAATCATGAAACTCAGAATATATACTCAGTAATAAAAATAAAGAAATACCTGTTTTAGCATTTTTTTTTAATCTCACCCAGAGACGCAAAAAAGAGGGTTTTGTGTTAAAAAATAATGAACTTCATACACCTATAAAATAAAAACCAATGAAGTTTAACCTTTTAAAGTTGCTACATATACTTACAATCTAATACAGGTAAATATAATTTCTCAGTTTTCTTAAAATTTGATTTTTGACTTGATGACGCAAAAAGTAGCATAACTCAAGAAAATCGGCTTTCCTCGGTAAAGTAGTTGGTAATAATTACGAATGTACATAAGACATTAAGCCGGAAAAGTGTGTAAATTGTGAAAAAACATTAATAAAATAATAACATTCTGCACAGGTATTTTTTCAACGAAGACATTTTTGTCCAACCTAAATAAACCTAAATTGGCGTCCTAAATTGTGTTCTTTACCTAACACCTAAAGTTCAATATGAAATACCGTTACTTTGTTTTTATTTATTGCGCTATTATTCACAGCGCGTTCGGTTTTCGAACGCACTCTTATTTGAAAAGCTGATATTATTATGAGGGCGGCGTGAAACGCTTGGCTGTATGCTCTCAGTACCTTTGCCTAAAAAAAGCAAAATCCAACGGCGCGTTTACGCCTGCGCTACGAACATGTCAGAATTTTATTGTGAAAAAGTTGGCAAATGAAATAGTAAAAGTTTCTATCCTCAGACTTTATATAAGATTTTTATTGTTTTGGTTAAATACCACACTGCCCAAGAATATACATATAACGCTGCGCTGCTGGGCCTTAGCGCAACATGTATCTTAAACACTCCTATTCGAGAAAACTATTTGAATGTGCCTGTTTCAGGATTAGTACATATTATTGCAAGGGTATAATAATAATAATTTTGATATCGAGAATAGCTATAAAGTATCACAAAAAACACACGCGGACGAAGTCGCGGGCAACAGCTAGTATGGATATAAACCCGTTACACATTAGAACCCTTTTATAAAACCAAGACCACCACATTAGACGGAGTTTGTGAAGCTTTTTAACCTCTATTGTTTTTGGTCCACCTCCAACAAATCTGCTAATAAAATTACAAACTTTTAGAGACATCGAAAGTCATTAAACATGTATTAATAGCTGCTTAGCATTTGTCAGAGTTCCAAAATACATAACAGAGCGAACTGCATTCCAATACCTATATACAAACACATAAGTTAAGGCCAAATTATATTATGTACATTTGAGAGTCACTTTCAAACACGGCTAATTTCAGTTTCTATAGCGCAATTTAGTTAAATTTTGCTTTAAATGATTCTAAGATGTTGTGAGATACGGGAAATTTAATGTTAGTACCTAATTCGCATAAGAAGTATTTAATATTTTTTGCAAATAAGCTTCATCCCTACGCTCGGTAACTTTGTCTTTCACCAAGGCCCTACCCGCGCATGCGCCGCACTATCGATAGATAATATACAAAATACATAAAAAACAACCGTATAAATTTCATTCATTTTAAACTCAATTTTGACTTGTCATTATGACAACCTCAGAAACAGAAACACGGGTAATAAATAAAACACTTGGCACTTAGTGAAACAATGAAACCTTGATCTTCAGTAAAATTCGTTTCGCAGACCCAACGTTTTTTGTGAGATCGAAGAATACCTACTTTGATTTTATTGTACTCTTTTATATAGGTCCATAAGATTTATAAAATGCGAAAGTACGAGATATTTATTATCTTATAAAACCGTATCGCAGTCATTATTCATCGATAATTGGTATTGGATCATGATCGATGCGCCAGCCTTGCGCACGAGTTGGCGTCTGACCGATATCTGCCGGAAACAGCGTTTGGTTGCCGATCCCAGCGAGCTTTACATAAGTTCTCTTCTGTTATGTCATTGCGAAATGTATTTCTCGTCATTTTACACAGACGAACCATGCATTTGGATTTGGAACGCCTGATTCGATCAATTATTTAAGTATTGTTGAAGATAGATTTATGATCTCTCATTGTGGCCATTACAATCTGGGTTTTGACTATTATATTGTGCATCGGCCCCGTTTGCTACTAGAAATATAAGTGGTTTGGCTTGCATGCTGCAATCAATTCAGTTAGAGTATAAATCTCCACGTATCGTTAGGTATCCGTTTAGGTAACAGAAGGTACATGGGCAAAACTTGTAAGACACACTTTCTTAGAGATATGAGCCCTAATTAGATCAACTTTTTACCCCGAAATTAGAAGTATACTTATTTCATCGAACACATTTGAGCCCGTTCTGCGATGCCTGAAAATAAAAGAACAAATTTACAAGAATTTGCTAGTTTAAAAATATTAGTATTTTATTGGGTAACTACTTTATTACGAACAAAAAAGAAAAAATAAGTTCGGGTTGGTATCGTGTTTGGTACCGTAAGTACCTAACTGTCAGAATTTTCATTTAATTCTAAAATGCTAATGCATAAATGAAAACAATACTTTCAACTTGCGTTTTGATAAAGAATGATTTTCAGTAACATATTGACGTCCTTATTTTGAATGGCACGATTCGAGGGCTTTCTGAAGAGGTATAACTATCATCGAATAGTTGTCCCATTCCCATTGGACAGAAGCCATCTATGGGGGAAAAAAACTATCATCGAACAGAGGATACCTTTGTGTGCAAATTAAAACATGTCTGCGGTTCGATTTTGAAAGCACGTCACACGAAATTGCAGAAAAACTACAGCTCAAATTAGATTTTCGACTATTTAGTCGACTATATAAATTAGTGATGTAGTTTTCTTCTAGTCTATTCGCATGTCAACTTCATCACAATTTCTCAACACTTTCAAGTGGCATTTTCACATATATACTTTCAAACAGTGCAGCAGTGCTTGCGCTGCTGTGTTCCGGTGTGGAGAGTAAGACAGCCGGGGAAATTACGGGCACAAGAGGCATTTCATCTAAGTCCTCTAGGTTGGCAACGCATCTGCAATCCCTCCGGGATTGCGGGTGTCTATGGGCAGTGGTGATCGCTTACCATCAGGTGACCCACTTGCTCGTTTTCCTTCCTATTCACATAAAAAAAAAACAGGCCCCTGCATCTTTTGGGTAACAACATAAACAATATTAATGTTCCCACAAAACACGGAGCAACTTCTTTATAACAAAGTATAATTTCTCGCAAAATAAAACGAAGACTTGTTTCGAAAGATTTACAAGCAGACTTTCGGCCGAAGCCATGAAAAAATTAGAAACGTTTGACATTGTTTCAAGTTTGGCCAAGTTTGGAAGTGCCCGTGTCCTGCAGCTATGAGATTACGTCATTTTGTGAATCTGGCTCCCTTTTTGTACAATGCAGAGTTTTTTCAATACATTTGAGGTTTTTTCCGGTAGTTTCAGGTTGAAAGTGACTTTTGAGACAGGTTTAAATTGCAGGACCGTAAGGGTGCGACCACACCGCCGCTTAAAAAACGGTGACGGTACGGAATCGCAACAAAATGTATGAAGAAACGGTGAGAAAACGTGACGCATACGACACGTCACTGCGTATACGCGACGGTTTAGTCGCACCCTAATAAAGTGACTACCTATTTACCTCTATATGAATCTTGAGACTATAATTACTACGCGAGTATACTACTATACTAGCTGCAATTCGAACCAGGGACCTCCAGGTTATTAGGTTGGCCTAGCATCATTGGAGGCATTTGTACTGTTCCAGAACAGGGGCCGTACCATGACGTCCTAATTCCGACTCAGTTTAAGTTTTAGCTGTCACTTTTAGTATGAATCTGACAGCGAGCGAGCCTAAACTGAAACGCATTAAGACGTCATGGTAAGGCCCCAGATGTTTGCTGTAGTCGTTAATAGATGCCGTATTAGTTGAAGTTTAGCATAGCTAGATTTAGGTTCAATTTAGTACATAACTATTAGGATACGAACCTTAAATTAGCGTTGAAAGCTTAGTTTCCATCAAAGATGTTGCTGATAGAAGCCAGTCAGTTATGACGTCGGCATCGACTGGCCTTACTTATTAATAGATTCTGGATCGTGGCTGTCCATCTTTATTCGAGATTTAGATAATGCAACTGGAATTTAATGTACATAGATTTATTGGTTCAACGAACGGAACCGATTATAAACAAGGTATAAAATAGAAATAAACTCTTTTTCAAATAGCCTTTTTGGTGTTCCACTGCTGGGCAAAAGCATCCCCTTTCTCCGTCTTTTGCGAGACTTCTACAGTTCGGTTTATATTTAAACTGTCACATGAACTGTCAAATAAGCATTAAAATCACGCTAAACGTGGCCTTTAATTTAGGCCCACTTGCCCTAGGCTCTGTCTACCCCGTAAAGGATAAATATTAAAATGTAAGCCTTGTAAGAAATTTACAGCATAATAAACCGTTATGGTTATGAGGTTAAGTGTACAGGTTTTTCTGTTCATAGCATTTGCTTTTTAAACTATAATCAGTGGCATATTTAGCGGAACACAAAAAAAGTTAGCAAAGGCAAACTTGAAAAAAAATAATTGTTACCTACACTTTTTTATGTTCCGCTAAATATGCCGCTGAGATGTAAGTACACATTTTTAAAACTAAAACTAAACCTTTTTAAATTATATCACAAATACCGCAAAGTTTCTCACTAGAGCCATCTCTTGTCGGTAAACTGCGACTCCTAGTATGCCGCTGAGTGAATGTAAGTACACATTTTTAAAACTAAAACTAAACCTTTTTAAATTCTATCACAAATACCGCAAAGTTTCTCACTAGAGCCATCTCAAGTCGGTAAACTGCAACTCCTAGTTCCGATAAGTATAAAGAGATGGCGTCAGCAGTAACGTAAACAAGCGATCGCATTATGCGAGCCGCTATCTCCGAGAATCTCGGGCGGTATCTCGTCGCATGAACACAATTTTCCTTTCGAATTGGCAGCCTTTTCAGGCTTGCGCATTATTTTACACAAGTTACTGCACAACCGCTGGTGTTTTTGCTTTTGTATTATATCTGGTCACGTTTAGGAGGAAATTTCGGCGTTAAAAACGCATATTTTTAAAGTAACCGAGGCTTTAGCGATACCAAATAAACTGTACCACTATTATTTATGTTCTTTTTTCTTCGTTGATAACCTACTGACTAGATTGCGTTTACACAAGGTTATATGAATTACAGACGTATGGACGGACTCGCTAGACGATTAAATTGGTAGAGCCAATTTGATATTTAAATCAATATAAACGCAGCCGCAGATTTAATTGACTAGGAGACATATCCGTAGCACATAAGGTTCTAAAATTCACGGAGTTGCCATTTATTAAGATAATTTTTCAATATTAAATATAATTTTCCAAAAGTCAAAGTCCCCATTTATTGTATTACTTAGGTACTGCATACTAATTAAGTGTTTATGCAATGTTGTAAAAATAAAAGAGAATCACATGATTGAAAATAATCGTAATTAATGTCACTTACCACTTATTATTTTTCTTAGTAATAATTAAATACATTTTTTGTCCATACTACACGTACGTTTCTTACAACTTTCAACGTTTTTCACAAATGGCGACTCCACGGATTTTAGAATCACGGCATGCTCAAAAGATCCTAGTAATAATCGTGACCGATAAATCTATTTAAACTCATAATTTCAACACAAGTGTGCTCCGGATTTATTGAAATGTTCTATTTTCGTTTCGCAAAAAAAATAGTTTATTATGACATAGATCTCTAGCGGTGATATCGGGGTTAATGCTCGTTTGGAGTCGTGCCTAATGCTCTTGACATATGGGGTTTGCTTTAAACTGGAGAGGAAAGGTGGTCGATCCTGCGAGATCGTTGATCTAGTTTGGGGGCTATTCCCGGTCGTGATGCGCATTTGTTTTAGCATACAAACATGTTGGAATGTTTCATTGTCATTTACAAAACATGAGGTACCTGCAATTATATTGCAAGCATTATATGGTGCATGTAACTTTAATTTAAGCCATGGTAAGTGAAGTGCTAGGAGGTTGCATAATTTTATTGCCGGGTACGGTTCAAAATTACATATAAAGTTTTAAATGCATAAAGAGAACATATAATTGTTCAAAATAGTGCAATTTTCGGTGAAACTATGAGTTATTTTTAGGGAAAATAGCATTATATACTTTGAAATATTACCTATGTATTTTGATCCATTGTGCATTTTAATACCCGTTGATCACCTTCTGTCACTTTTGCTCCATCCCCGCACCTCATAACTACCACTTAGCCGTTCACTGAACTCTGACTTGGTTTTTTTATCATGGGATAAATTACAACTTACACTCAAATTACACCCAGTCCCAAACTAAGCAAAGCTAGTACTATGGGTACCAGGCAACGGAACAAACATATATAATGTAGATAAATACATACAACATTCATGACTCGGGCACAAACATTCGTATTCATCATACAAATGTCTGCCCCTATCGGGATTCGAACCCGGGATCTCTAGCTTTATAGTCAGGGTCACTAACCACTAGGCTATCCAATGAACACAAAATATTTACCTTGCTACTCCGCTACTTACGTGCAAGTTAACCAAGCCTGTGCGAAATATGTACGTTTTGCATGCAAGCCCTCCCACCACTACTACCACACAAAACGCACACTAATCCCACAAACTTAATTAATCCTAACCCCACACAAACACTGACGCGCGTTTCGATCCCTCTACGGGACCAACTTTACTAACTTTGAGAATGATGATGTACATATTTCGCACAGGCTTGGTTAACTTGCACGTAAGTAGCGGAGTAGCAAGGTAAATATTTTGTGTTCATTGAAATGGACCTCCGCAAAGTAACGCCTGATTCAATAAAATACTAGGCTATCCGGTCGTCTCTCGTAAAAATGGATCTCTATTACGTGCGTATTAGTTCATAGTTAAGTGTAGTTTGTATTAAAAATACAATTTAAGATCGCTGTCGTTTAGCGTAGCGGGTGTTCGTGGGTGGATAACTTACCATCTGGTGACTCTCTTGCTCGTTTTCCATTCTATTTCTTAAAATAAGCTATTCTAAGCTTTGCGGATTTTATGCGTGTCTGTACGGGCCTTTAGACGCTACTATTATATTATTACATCTGTGTTATTGCGACTACGTATTGTCTGCGCGGCAGTAAAGTCAGATTTACGCGTCCACCAGCGAAAATTGCGGAGATGACTATATTGCCAACAATAATAGTTACCAATATTCATAATTACCGTAACTCTTGAGTCTTAATCACTTATATCCTTAAAGTTGCTTCAAAATTTCAATTACATGTGGCCGTGGTCACGGTCACGGGTACATATTAGACCAGACAGTATAGATTAGACCTTATAATAATAGGTACCTAGTTATCAATATGAGGATGTTTGAAAAATGAGACCATAATTTTCTTCTATTATGTTACTTATAAAAATAATGCACTTCTTCTTGTAGTGCTATTTTAAAGTCTATCTTTGTTATTTTGAGTAATCTTTTCAGGCAAAACATTATTCAATTCGGAAACACATATTATTAAATAAGACATATTCATCATAATCATATTATTATTATTTTATGCCAGAATTTAACAAGATTTGATTGTATCTTAGTCGCAACTGACCGACTGTTATGCACCTCAATAATTAGAAATCAAAGTTTGTTTGAATTAAATGAGTAAGGTTCCTTTTAACAAATTCGACACACTTCTAACGTTGTTTTGTCATATAAAATTAAACATCACCAACCTCATTTAACGCTAAATAGACGCGCGTTTTTAAAAGCTTCTCCACATTTTCGAAGCTCCCTGCATTTGCTACTTATAATAGGTATAGTTCGACAAATACATAAGGTTGTTTGAATCGTTAAACTAACAATTACTGTGGCGTCCTGCCAGACGTCGGTGGGATGCTATCTGATCTTTGTTTGTATGTAGCTTAGCTATACTACACTCCACATTACATTAGATAAGAGCTTTTCTATCTTATACGTACATTTTTTATAAATTTGACTGTTATATGAAACTACTAGCTGTTGCCAGCGACTTCGTCTGCAAAGAATTCGTTTATCGCTATCCCGCGGGAACTACGCAATTTTCCGGGATAAAAAGTAGCCTATGTGCTATTCCAGACTTTTCTCTATCTATGTGCCGAATTTCATCCAGATCCGTTGGGCCGTTCTGGCGTGATTGAATAACAAACAAACATCCATCCATCCATCCATACTTTGGCATTTTATAATATTAGTTAGATTAACGGAGACTACCACTGCATAAAATACTTAATAGTATAAATACTTTTAGAAATTAAATCAACCAGTTATACCGAAACCATGGCCTCTGTCTAGCAAGAATTCCTCAGAGTACGTTCCTTTTTGATTTCGACCACGGCTTCCTTCCTTTTGCTTCCTTTGCCCTGTTTCTATATAACGCAGCTTCGAGTCTAAACTAAGCCTTAAACGTCATAATCCTGATATTTTATCACGAAATTCTAAAAGTTATAAATCCCACTACAATTTTGCAGTGACTAAACTAATCACCCCTATCGTTCGCTTCGTTCCGCAGCGAGTTAGGATCATAAATCTAGAGCCAGCAGATTGCGGCAACAATGTGCTCTGTTTATGGTCAATCAATGCTCCAGCGCAGGGGTGGAGTTGAGTTTAAAAAAGGAACATAAAGTAATCGTTTATTTCTTAGATGATCAAGTCGAATGCGGTGAACTGTTCACAGTCATACTTTTATTCTTATTTATACTACTCAAAAGAAAGAGCCACTTGCATTTCATCGGTGAAGTTAAAAATAATAAAATAGTTTTTGTTTTTCCTGGAACGCATCAATTTCATAAAAAATACTTATCTTGCGTTATTTAGCAAAACACACTATTTTAAATAAGAAAATCAAGGCAAATATATTACCTAGGTATACATTTTCCTACTTGCAATTTCACTTTATCGGTCGGCCCATATTTTCGTTTGAGTATTACCTATGCGTATGGGTAAAAAAATTTAAGCATGAGCATGCTTAGTTTAGGTTAGGCACACTGCGGTTATTTTCGGTTCCTTTAGAAAACATATCTTAGGTACTCTTCCTGTCATACTAACGACATTTAACCTGTTAATCATCGCATTTGAACAAGAAGCGCAGCACAAACACAACAGGGTTAAATTAAAAATTTCATTACCTTCTTACGTTCGTACTACCTACTGCACAAAAAAAAAACTTAAGAATGTGTTATTTATGGAGCCGTTACACTCGCATTTTGATTTATGTTCATGTGGTTACTTTCTTTCAAATAGAAATGGTAAAAAGCTATAGATCATCCATTTATTTTATGCTCTTAGCCATCTGTTTAAACAGTAAACGTGTTTAGATATCGAAATGCGATTTGGTTTTTTATAATCGCGTAATAAAATAGAAAAGTTTTTTATTTTACTCCAGGCCAATGAACACAGTTGTTTTTGAAGATTATTTGTTTTTTTTACTGCACTTAAAACCCAGTATAGTAAAAGGTTACAGAAGGATACCGATAATTTCGAATTTGTGCATGTATCTGGATAAAAAAAAAGTAAAGTAAAGTTAGTCTGGTAAATTATGCGAAATTATCGGTATTATAAGTAAAAGTAAATGAACCAAGTAAACAAATTAAGTTAATGAACCTAATTAAGGGAAAATGTTTTAACAGACTTTTGTTTCTGTTTACAGAATGGCGTCTAATGAAGAATCCGCAACGACTGAGATCAGAGTAAGTAAATAACATAATTATTGTAAAAAAACTATGTCAATGTGTGTTATATTTTATAATGAGTTATCAGCTACCCTAAGGCTGCCTGTTTGGTTTTGTAAATAGTAAAAAACACTCTTTGTGAAATAATTTAAATATGTACACTTTTCAAATTTTAATCTTTTAGCCAAATTATATTTTCATATTCTAAAAAATATTAAGAAGCTTTATAACTACTATCAATATAAAACAAACTTGAGCTTAAAATGTGCGAATACTTAAGAAAGTCAAACTGAATCCGGGAAAGGTGTTTAGATTGACTTTTACGACGAAGTACCGTCTTAATTATTTAACGCTTAAAATATTTTGCTGTTTCAAGTCAATCCGATCATTAGATTAAATTCAACCTGCAAGGTTTGGTCTCAACGAACGAACACACTAGAAATTCCAAGTTCAATAAAAGTAAAAGGCAGGTGCGTGTACATAATCATTTGTTTTATCAAACATTCAAATATAGAATTTTCCACAAAAATTAAATCGACTGCATCGTCAACGAACTGTAAACAACGTCGTCGGCGAGCGGCTCAACACCCCCACAATCTTAAACTGTAGGTACTTAATTTCCCAACATCCAACGTCAAAAGGACAAAATCAAAGGAACGTTTAATCCCTGCCCTCTGTAGGCCCTTTTAAGAGTTCTTATAAATTATTAAAGCATATTCAGCAGGTCATCGGCTCAGGGCCCGGAAAAACCCCTTATCTCAAGAAAACCAATATTAAATGAATATGTCTTGTAAATATTCAGCAGGATAAATAAATTTAGACTTGTAAAACATTACGTATGTGTGTTTGGATGAGCTCGGGTAGTGTGATAATTTATTATGGACTAGCTTCTGCCCGCGACTTCGTCTGCGCAGAATTAGCAATTGACATGTTTATGGCTATCCCCCGGGAACTATGCTATTTTTCGGGATAAAAAGTAGCGTATGTTTTAATCTAGGGTACCAGCTATCTTCGTTCTAAATTTTATCCAAATCCGTCCACTCGTTTTAGCGTGAAGAAGGAACAAACATACACACTCACTCACATCGTCACATCGTCACAAAATTTCGCATTTATAATATTATTAGGATATTTTTTTAATTTTAAAATTTAATTTAACTTTTTGAAGTACATGTAGATTTCCGTCTAATCTAAGCTTTTTGTGCACTATACTAGTTTCTACTTAAACTTATTGTGTCAAATTTCAAGTACTAAATCTTACAAGTGCAAATGTATCAGAATCCACTAAGAAGATTTAAAGTAAATGACAAAACAAATTTAGGCTGTGAAGTTAAACAAAAGCTTATAAAACCGAGCCATGTTTAAGTGCTAGCACGGGCTGCAGTGTCCTATTTATAAAGTGTATCATTTTCCACTATTGCAAAATTTAAATACCGCCAGCTCCTCACTAAGAGTCCGGCAGTCTTGAGTATTTCTTTAATTTTCAATCAGGGTACAGTTCAAAACACGCCAAAGTTTCCCTTTCAATAAGACATTAGAATTGGAGACGAAATGTCATCGTAAATACTTTATGAAGCTCGCTGTCTTCAATTACAGGTGAACGCGAAACTTCCCCAGGAATATCGTATTTGGAAATGTAATATTATATTTACTCCAATTTGACTGTTGAGTGGGAAATTAATATAAAACGAAGCAATACTGGTACCATTTTATTTGTACTACGAGTAATAAATAGTAACTGGCGTCCGCGCCTTAACGCGAGCACGCTTCCCCTTTAAACTTTGTTATTGTTTTTAAAATATTAATGACAGCGTCCTTTAATTACAACATCCGATTTCGACGAAATAAAACTTTGGCATGTATAGCTCCATAAGCTTAATAGATCTGTAAAAACAGCATGAAAATCCTTTGAGTAGTTTCTAAAATTAGAGTGAGCAAAACAAACTGATAGACGGACTAAAATCCTAAAACTGTTTAAATGTACCCCTCCCCCACCAGTTTTTTGAGTGTTATACTATGTGCATTTTTTGTCTCTACGCTGTTAGTATGATCAAGTAGGTATGTGTCAATCGTTAGATTATTGTCATGTAATAATTGAATGCAACATTAAATATTTATGATTATGAATTATGACTTACAACCGTATTTAAATAATTGCCAGACAGTGACTATCTTCGTTGAGTTATTTTATCATAATCAATTAATAACTAATGAGTAATGGCGGCTATTTTGTATAAACCGTCGAAGAAATATTTAGAACTAGTTGTTGCCCGTAACTCTGTCTGCGCAGAATTAGCTTATCGCTATCTCAGGGGAACTATGCGATTTTTTTGACTAAAAATTATCTATGTCTGAATGAAACTATCTGTGTAATAAATTTCAACTAAACCGGTTCAGCGGTTTGATCTATAATAATAATATAAGGATTGCCTGTAGCTTACGAACATGTTGATGTTATATTTGTGAGTAGTATAAAATTAGTGAACAAGCTAGCTTATTGTACGACCGGTGTAAAAGCTAGCAAGATGCAACCACGTGTAGTGGGCACCATTGAGGCGATCGGAAGGGCGTTGAAACGATGAATGCTCGGGCGCAGTTTCAATGTACCGTTTTGCGTAAACAACCGCAGTACTACTCTCGACGTAAACCGAGTTGTTTTCAGTTGGATGTGCACTGCTTTTCACAATTCTGGAGGTAATCTGAATTGAAGTAAAATAATTTACAAATTTAGGAATAATATAGATCATGGTAATATATTGATCATACTTAAAGTAAAGGGTTTTTACTTGGCTCAGGTGGAAAATTTTAGATTTTTATCGTATTGTAAAACAAATATGCACTTATACTGATTGATTGCACGATGTTATGGTTGGTGGGTCATGTTAACTGTAGATGGTCGACTGCAGCAAATATTTGAGTGAATATTCCAATATTTTAAGTCAACTTCGTTGATCAATCTGTACATTTACGACTTTCACCTTCAATTCTAATGCTTTGTTTATTTGACTAAGGGTAATGCGATACCCAACTGATACAATATTCTTTAATGCAAACATTTAACGTGCAATGAATCTAGGAAACTTCGAATCAGATGTTTGGTGAGGAGCCAAGAGTAATACCGGGATGATACTCGCCGCTGTCCGCAGTAAATCTCAGCTGGTTTTAAATAAAGAATTCACTCCAACGCCATTAGCGCGGATCAACAGATTTCACAGTCTTCGAGGTGGCTGAACTCTCAAATGGTCAAGACTTGCTTTTGCCATCAAATATGCTCTTTCCAAAGTAGGGAGAAACTTAAATTATCAATTAATGCACGCGGAGAAATACGACGACCTTGCAAGCAGCTTTAGAGCTCAACCTGTCAATGCTAACTGAAACAGAGTCCACAAAACATAATATTTTAATTCTGACGAAACGGAACATCCGCTGACAACTGAGGTTAATTAATTAAACCCAGATAAGACAAGCAGCTGTTAAAAAGTCGCATTCGATACAACCGACCTTCTTAAAATCGAACGCGCACGAAAATAGCTCACGTGTCCCTCGTTTTCACTTTTATTGCGCCGGCTGCACGTGCTAATAAGATGACAGATGGAACAGAAATGAATGGAGCTGCATAAATGCAATAAATAGTAATCGCGAAGATGTCGGAAGCATACACTGTTGTTGTGACGATTCGCTCAAGACAAATTGTAGACAAGGCGCCCGATAATATTGGGGCCGCGACCAAAATACATGGCGGGTCCGCACAGACGGCAGTAGGCGGCAGGCGGCGCACGCGCTACCGCGCCGCTCCCGGATTCAAACGTACCGGCCCGTTTACAACTCCGCGCTAAAATTAACCGCTGCCACCGCATTCATATCTGCATGTTCCGCCTCAAATATACGCGACCTGTCACATTAACCGACCAGACATGTGAGAATCGATCGGCCGCGAGTGCCCAGTGTTACACGCGAGTCGCGCCCGAGGTGCGCCCGCCCTGCAAACAGGAAGTAAATATAATATCGCGCGGTTAGCATCGGACCTCGTGAGTAACTCATATCTATTTTCTACTGTTTTGTCAAATTGCCAAATCGTTGCCATTGTGTACGTCCGTTCGATGCCACTGGCGTTTTTGCTGGAATATTTATACTGTCCATAAACTACGTGCAATAAACAAGACGACGTTAGATTGTAATTTGGGAAAACTTATTTCAGCGATATGAATCCGCCGTCGGCGCTGGCTGGTGCCATGGGGCGCGAGCGCAAGCCGTTCTCGTACCTCCCGGGCGGCCTGGACCTGTCCCAGATCAAGTCGGAGCGCATGGCGCAGCGGCTCATGAGGAATGCCATGAACCAGGGGGTGCCTGAGGTTCCCGTCCAGCAGATCCAGTCGCCAATCACTCCCACTACCCCGGTGGCTGTGCCTAACTTCAGCTGTTTACCGGTGCAGGTGTTACCACCCGGATTTTCATTGCCAGCAAACCCGAAGTCATTGTTGAGGTCTAGAAGTAACCCGGATCGCAATCGAGCACCTCCTCAAAGAGTGTCGCAGGCGCCGCAATTTGAGAACCCGCAGCCTATTTCACAAGCGCGCATCGACCAATTGCAGAATAACATAAACAAAACTACGCCTGAGCTACCACAGCCAAACAGCAATTCTTATAATAACAAACCCGCATCCATGTTTGAATACGGATATTCGCCAAGTAATAACGTGTTACCACGAACGAGTTACGGTAGTGACGGATATACAGCACCATTGCCAGAAATCAATTACGACGCTGAGTATTTGAGAGTAGAACCAAAGAGTTACGAAAACAAAGAAGATAGAAGGTTCTCAACGCCTTTATTTACACAAAATACTGCAAGAGAGCCACAGAATAACGAAAATACGGATTTCAATGCACAGCCTGTTGATAAAAATTCAAATGAAATGGCTTTCAAATTAGCAGAAGGCAGTTCGTCTATAGGCTATAACAACAATTTGCAAATGACAAGTGTAAATTCCGACGCCAGTTGTACGGAATATAGTATTAGACCAGTGATATTTGATCATAAAGAAATAAAAGTTCCTATTAATATTGGAGAAAACTCGAGAGCTTTTGAAACAAAAACATTGGAAAATAGTAACTTTGATGTGAAAGAACCTTCAACCACAGATTATTTAGCGAACCTATCAGAAGTTAATGATAATGTAACTACTCATGAGCCTGTAGAAAGTAAACTCGCTGAAGACTTAGTGGAGAGCAGTGACGAACAGGTTGATGTAAAATTACTGTATACATATTACATTTATATATATTTATGTGTTTATCTAGTCTGCTATGCCTATTTAGTATACAATATTAAAGATTTTTAAGAAGTCTTGTGAAACACGTGGATTGTGAGTTTTACATTGATTTTAAAACTTGGAATGGTATTTTTCTGTGCATGTTTCGAGTCTAACAACAAAATAATATAATGCATGTTCTATTGCTTCAAACGTAGCAAAATAAAATGAGTATAAACATATTATATTACAATTTTGATACTTAGCTTTATATTTCTAAACACGGAAATGAATTATTAGCAACTTTAAAACAGTAAATAAACAAAAACATCAGGTACAAATTTACTTTGAATACTATTCTACGTACAAAAAAACAGGTATATTCTAACCGCTTCATAACATTTTTTTCTGTTTCAGAAACAAGTGAAAGTTGTAAAGAAGCAAGTTAAGAAAGAGAAAAAGGTTGAGGAATCAGAGAGCAATGTAGAGCAACAAAATGGGGATCAGAATGGAAATACTGACACAGAACTAGTCGTGAAACTACCTACAAAGAAATCTGGAACAAAAACAGAAACTAAAGTTGAAGTGCTCAAAAAAAGTTTACCAGACGGTTCAGTAGAAGAAATTACTAAAACGACAACTAAAACTATCACTGATGGAAAAACGTCTATCAAAACTAAAACGGAAACCAGGATTATTCCTAAAGAGGAACTTTCTGAAGAAGAGGCAGAAGAGGATGAAGAAGTTGAAGAAGAGGTCGAAGAAGAGCCAACGGTAGTAGTCGTTAAAAAGAATGCCCAGAAAGAAGTAATTGTAAAGAAAGCTGAAAGTACAGCAACAACAACTACGAAAAATGTCGTTGTTCAAGAATCTAATAATCAGGAATCTGAAGAAGAAGCAGAAGAAGAAGAAGTCATTGAGCCAGTTAAAGAAACAAAGGTTATTGTAAAACCGAGTGGAAAACAAGAAACGAAAAAAGTGGAAGTAGAAGCCGAAGAAGAAGAGGAAGAAGAAGTTGTTGTTGTAAAGAAAACCGTTGCAGTGCCAGAAGAAAAGCCTGCTCCAGCTAAAAATGAGCCTGAAGAACCAGAAGAAGAAGAAGAAGAGGAAGAGGAAGAAGTAGTCGTTGTCAAAAAAGCTGCACCAGTTGAGACAAAAAAGGAAGAAGTTTCAAAGAAAGAAGAGGAGGAAGAAGAAGTAGAGGAAGAGGAGGAGTATGAAGAAGCTGAAGAAGAGGTCAAAGTGGAAGCAAAAAAACCGGAACCAAAACCGGAACCAGTTCAAGAAACAAAGCCTAAAGAAGAAGAAGAGGAATCCGAGTACACTGACGAAGAAGTAGAATCCGAGCATGAAGAGGCTCCTAAACAGGTTACTGTTAAAAAGCAGGAAGAAGAACAAGCAGAACCCAAAGAAGAAAAACCAGAACCCAAAGAAGAAAAACCAGAACCAAAAGAAGATAAACCAGAAGAATCTGAATCGTTAAAACCGGAACAGAAAGTTCCGCTAAGGGAGCCATCGATTCCTCTCGAAAAGGTTGAAGATGTCGAAATAAAACCAATCGGCGCTGCTGAAACAGTGACAAAGTCGCGCACAGAAAACACTGAAATTACTACAAGTACCACTGTACCAGTAGGCGCGGCTTTAAGCACACAAACCGAATACAACAGGGTTGAGAATATTGTGACTGTGAACCGAACAACGAAGACTTTAGACAATACGTACGAACAATTAACACAATCTGGTGTTCCCACCATGAAAACTTACTTTGCACCCAATCGCGAGAGAGTTTCAACGTCACCCCAACCATCGAAGCCATACCAGCCAGTATATACACCTGAACCTCCCAAAACGGAGAGAAGGCATAGCCTGCTTCTAGACAGACTGAGTACCGAACGTCAAATGCCTGGTTCAGAAGTATACCAAAACAGTACATTTAGTAACCAATACAGTAATCAGTCCGTTGAGCAGCAAAAGCAGTGGTCTCAAGAACCGCAATCTGAAATCGTCAACGTTAGCAACGTCAAACCGAGTACTATTACAAATTCACAGTGGTACCAGCAGAACAGAAGTGAGAATGTTATCTATAATAACCTGACGCCATCCACTGCCCCTCCTGCTAGTCAACTATGGAACCAACCTCAACAACCCCAGGCTCAACCGCAATATCAGCCCTCCTACACTCAAAGCACACAAGATTACTCTAAAGCGTCTACAAACACCTACCAACAGAATAGTTACCCGAGTTACGCTCCACAACCCACAGCGTGGGGAAACAACAACCTTAGCACCGTGGACACCATACCCAGCATTAATGTCCAATCCAATCAGTACTCCACAATCAGTAAAGAAACACAAAGCTATCAGAAATCCTCGCAGCAGTATTCTTCCTCGTACGTCCCTCCACCATGGGAACAAGATGCCAGTTATGTAGCTCCAGCTACTTCCAGCTTCTTCCAACCGCGAACAGACGTGGCTCAGCCACCACCCACGACAAGCACTTTTAGCCCTGACACGCGCCCAGGATGGAACTCAACCCTCCCGAAGACAAAGTTCACCAAGCCCCCTCCAAAGGCCTACGTCCCCCCAGCACCGAACCAATCCTTTGTTAAAAACGTAAACATCGCAGAACCCCCACCTCAACCGGGCCGTAAAACTTATTATAGTGAATATGAAAGACGTTACATCACCGTTCCAGAGTCTAACTACGTCCCGGGAGAGAGTAAGTTCCAAGCTCAACCTGATCCGTCGCCGCAATATTATTACGATAACAACGAGCAACCTGCTGACGAAGTGGAACCTCAATGGCGCAAAGAGCTCAGGGAGTTTACCGAGAAAACCTCTCAAACGCAATATCAAACTCAGCAGACGTCTGTAAACCCTCCATGGGAATCTCAGCCCAATTACGAGAAGACACCGACTGTTAAGTACACGCCGACTCCGTCCTGGAGCCAGACGCTGCGGCCGCAGTCTTGGCGCGAGAGGAGTTTCGAATCGGAGTTAGTGTCTGAATCTCAAGAATGGGCAAAGAGCAACACTCTGGGCAGGGGCCGGCCGGTGAGCTCATACGTAAAGAGCGCAGAAGCCCCTACTCCCGGCCCCGAAAGAACGCGCGGTGTGTCGGTGGACCGGTATAACCCCAACAAGTACTACTCACCGATCCCCTCGGAGCACCCAGCGCCGCCGGTGCAGACCCTGACTCCCGCAACGGCGCCCCACCAGAAGGGCTACCACAACCCGAATGTACCTGCTTATCACGCACGAGCCTCAGCTGAACCTAGGTAAGCATACACATACTAAAAACAACATTAAAAAAAAGGAAAGTTATATTAACTAACACTCAATCATGAAAAATTTATCCCGACATTTAGGCCACACTGCAGCAGCCGTGGTCACGAGCTGTTGCAATGTGGCCTCCTCAGAGTAATTTTAGTATTATTTTTCCGTATATATAGTCTCGGGAGTTTAAGTAATCATGAGTGAGAATCGCAATCGAATTGTATGCCCAAAACGGTACATAATTTTAATATTGGTGTAGCCTTTACCATTTCCAACTTTTGAGTATGCCTTCATGTGACTTAAATAAAATAAATAAATAAATAAACACTTAAATTTAACACTTTGTATTTCCAGAGAGCAACAAACCTACCAGCAGCCACGTTACACATTGGACTCTCGCGCCAGCCCTCTGCAGTCAAGGTCCTTCAAATACCTGCAATGGATCACGGGCACAGAAGAATAGACCTAAATATCTCTAGAGACTTAAGTTAATCATAAATTTAAATGTAAAATATGAAGCGAACACGTGGCAGATTTCAAAAGCGCTAGAACATTCACATTTGTAGCATTGCGAATGCAATGCTAGGCAAATTGGCAGCATGATCGAAGTTATGGTTCGAGTTTCTTAAGCCTACGAAATCTGCCACGTGTAAATAGTTGTATTTATATCACGTGTAAGATGTACAAATCGAAACGACCGATTGAGGTGTTAATTTAGTATTAAGGTAGACTCTACTAGACTTTTATCTGTAACTTGAACTTATATCTACTTACTTAATTTTCTCTTCTTTCATAAAAATTAAATCCGACTTCAATATATACGTACTTACTAAAGTAAAGTGTGCTTGCCATCCCATTAATTGATTGATACATTTAAAAGTAGCGTTACATTTTTTGCTATCATGTCCAAGTGCTAATAATAGACTGACGAGCACAAACAACGAGTCGGTTTTCATACAATTTTGTATGGAAAGTGACCAGTTCTTTTTGCTCGTCGGTGTATACCGCTAAAAGCAAATTGCATTGTATTGCACAGTATTTCCTGTTCATGACTATTGAAGTATTGTTTCATTTTTGAACCGCATGAAGTGAAACGTTAATCGTCCATAAATGACATGAGATGTAAAACGTTCAAAAACTCTCTTGGGTCTGATGATAGCAGATGTAGGTTTCGTAAATTTCTAATAAGTGCTATACGCAATGTGATACGTGTATTCGCTAACCTAGTCATTACCGTCACCAACTCGCTAGTTAGTTGTTATTTAACGTCGTATCTTCCAATGCATTTTGGCTTGACTTAAAATATTTACGTAATCAAAAAACAATTCACTGCTATTTTGGGCAATCGTGCAAAAGTCACACCAGATTCTCTCTGGTTGTTTAATTAATCCTCGCCGTGTTGGACTAGTTAAAAAGGGATGCACATTGATACAGATCATAGTGTCAGCAATCACTTTTATTGCGGTGAGCGTCGCTTTAAAACTAACCCAACATAAAAGAAGGTATTGAAAGACAAGCTAGAAAATAGCAAGCATGCTAGATGCTCTCTTTTATTATCGTTCACATTACTAAAGTGACAAATGTAAGGTCAGGTTTTCACAGGGGTGTTCTAACATGAACTTCGCCAATGTTCGCTTGTGGAGACGACACTTAAGACGTAAATAATGATTCAGGGGCACTAAAGTGAACAAAAACCAAGTGTTAACTTTTCATTAGCTCATTTGTAGGTTACGTACTTATTTTACTTCCCGTTTTTCTTCCACGGAAAAATGGCTAAGGATTTTTGTACTTACACACTAACTTATTTATTTATTTATGTACGAATTTATTAACTTATTACTGTTTTATAAATCGCGAACTCGAGTCAGGATGTGTTACATTAATACCTTTTGCAAGGTTTAGTAAATAAGGTGCATGGTCCATTAAATTGTAACAATACATTGTTTCCTTTATTTAATTACGTTATTTGTGATGTTATTGTTGAATTTCATTAAATAAAATATAAATATTCGGGATCTCTTTGGATTACATTAATTTTCAAATAATCAATTTTATTGTTTGAATTTCTGTAAAAGTTTGTATTAGGTACTTTGTAAAAAAAAAGTATTTGCATAAAATGTTTGCAATCATTAATCTGGCCAATACCTTATACTAGCGGTTGCCCGGGACTCCCTCTGCATAGAAATCGTTTATCGCTATCCCGCAGAAACTATGCAATTTTCTGGGATAAAACTGTCCTATTTCCTTTTCCGGGACTGAAACTATCTGTGTACCAAATTTCACTAAAATCGGTTCAGTAGTTTAGGCGGGAAAAAGTACCAACCAGAGTTACTTTCGCATTTATAATATTAGTTGGGAATCGGTCGTCTATTTAGCATGAAAAAGATAATATAGATTTAGTCGCAACATCTGGGCTCTATTTTATACAGCTACAAATTACAATTTATGTACAAGTGAAAGTCTCTATCTAACACATAGGGTCAGAAAGAGACTTCCGCTTGTAAATTGTACCTTGTAGCTTTATAAAATAGGGCCCTGGTAAAACTTGACAGTTCGAAATAGATTTTTATTTTTCAACAAGACGGCCCCATTTATCTGCACCGTTTATTTGAGCACGGAAAACCTAACAAACAATTCATTTTCCACGCAAACTCACTCTATTGTTTAATTCCAAATCCATTCAACTAAAATGCAAAGCTGCGGTCACGTGCAGGACTAAATAAGGACATACGACTCCACCCCCTCTCGAAGACCGTAAAAATCTCTTTTTACAATCGTAGTACAGGAAAACGCTCTCTTCGTCCGAACTATCCTACGGTTACGGTATACCACGGTATACCACGTACAGTGACGGCAAAAAGTTTACACTCCGTCCTGATCAACTTGTGGGAAATGCCCATAGATGCCGTTAAGATCGGCTCCGTGCTGTTAAATTCTTAATAATAGTCAATTAACATAATTAGCGCTTAAACCAGTGTCAAAACACTGACACAGTATTAAAGTGTCGGGACAGTTAGAAATAGTGAAGTCAACTGTGCAAAATCAGTTTATTTGTGCGAGTGAAAACCGGCCGCCGTCACGTAAACATCAGCTGAGCTACCGACCGACCCCCGTACCACGAAATAGCATTGAATCACTGAGTGTCGTTATCCGCCGTACAAAACTTCTAAGATCGTTCGATTGGTGTGGCGTCGTGGTACAGAGGACCCCGTACCGCGGTATAGACTCGAGCCGCTGTGAGTCGCCGGCTGCCATACTAATCCTCTGTTGTAGTGCAACAAGCTCGGTCTCGTGGTACCGGTCGAACTATTTGAAAGAACTTAATTATGCCGCGACCGCCCAAAACAAAAATATGTTCCGGATGCCAGGAAGATTTAACAGACGGCAAAAACACAATGCGGTGTAAGTCTAGTGGATGTGAGAAAGCCTTTCACAACCAGTGTATTAACGCGATGAAGTTGTCCGCCGCAGAAAAATCAACTTGGATTTGCCCAGATTGCAAAGCAACGTCCAAGAAGGGTGGAGATAACACTGCCACTCCAGTACGGGGCCAGAACCCTAGTAACAATGAAACTGGGCCTGAAACCTCAAAACAGTCCAAATCAAGATCTGGATCGCCAAAACCGGACATTGCGGGTTTTACTTCGGAATTAAAACTACTACGAAGTGAAATGGCGGACGTTAAGGCTCAAATTGCCTCGGCAATGGCTTCTATAGCAAAATGTTTTGAGCGTATGGATAATATTACAGATAAGATGTCTGAAACGGAGGCCAGACTTCAAACACTGGAATTGCAGCAAGCTGAAAATATTGTTCTTAAAGCTACTGTACAAGATCTTGAAAACAGGCTTAACCAGCAAGCCCAGGCTGCCTTACGGAACGACATTGAGATAGTGGGTTGTCCGGAAACCAAAAATGAGAATCTTTATCACATCGTTTTGTCAACCGCCGCAAAAATTGGGTTTAATATTTCTGAAACCGATATAGACCATGTCATGAGAGCGGGCCCCCGACAAAAACAAGATGTCTCTGAGGGTGGCCCTAAACCTCGTCCGGTTGTTGTACGCTTCACACGTGGAAAGGTGCGAGACGACTTTCTAACTAGTGCAAGAACAAGGCGTAATCTCGATTCATCGACCCTTGTTCCTGAGTGCCCACCTCAGAAGATCTACATAAACGAACGCTTAACACGTGAAAATCGCCAGTTGTTTCGTCTGGCCAGGCAAAGAGCCAGTCAAGGAAATTTCAAATACTGCTGGACGAAATATGGCGTTATCTACACTCGCAAACGTGATGGAGTCGATGCAATCCCTATTATTAGTCTGGATACCTTGGACGTCGTGTTCGGGCCGGAGAGCAACGGTGACACTGAAGCTCACGCCGACGATAACGAGGAATCGGAAACTATTGCATAGTGGCGTTAGCTTAAACTTCGTAACATTTTTTCTGTTTTATATGTTATTACTAACTTCGTCTTTAAGCTTTCTTAAATCTAGAAGAAACCAAAAAACCTGTTTAATACAAATAAATTGTATCACTGAACATCGGTATTTGCAATTTTACACACACACACTCACTACTCACTCATATCTACTCACTCTCACTTACTCATCTAATTTATTTCAGTATTCTTTGGGCTCCGAAGAGTCGTCCACTGAGCGGCAATTCTCGAAGGGTGCTACTAAGAGGCCGCCGCCAGCGCCGACCTAGATGTAGCTGATGATATCGATCAATCTTTAGCGATTATTTGCCGTACGGTGGACGCTCCGGAGCTTTGCCAACATAGTATTTCTCCTAAATACAAACTTAAAACACTAACTTTCAATATAAGAAGCCTGCAGCAAAACTTTACAAAGCTTCTGGTTACTCTCGGGCGCTTTGGTATGCTGTTTGACATTATAATTTTGACCGAGTGCTGGTTAAGGGATGGATCTGTGATCGAAAGTATTGACGGCTACACCTCTTACCGAACTAAACATATTGGTAATCAGGCGAGTGGTGTGGTCGTTTATGTGCGAAACATCTGGAATGCCCAAGTTAGCGAGCCTCAATTTCAGGATGCTGATTGTCTTGTGATAAATGTACCACACAGTTTTACTGTGGTTGCCCTGTACCGTTCCCCCTCAGTGACAGACCTTTGTCCTTTTTTGACATCGCTTGAATCGCTCATCAGAAATATTGGATCCTCTTGTGAACTACTGATTGTTACTGGAGATATGAACATAGATACTTTGAAAACCAATACCCCTCCCGCATCCGAGTACCTGTGTCTGGTGGCCAGTCTGGGGCTCAGACCAGCCGTGAACAGACCTACCAGAGGTAACGCATGCCTGGATCACATACTCGTAAGGTCTAAGAAAGAAATGGTCGGCCTGGTTTGTGCATCCGACATTACGGATCACGATATGGTTATCCTTGGTGTGTCTTCAAATTCAGGCAAGACTCCTAGACAGAGAATTATTGACAGGGTGGACTACAGTGCACTGAGTGAGGAGCTGGAGGGGGTAAACTGGGATATAGTTATGAATGAAACTAGCGCCTCTAAAGCCGCTGATAATTTTACCTCAATTATAACTACTTTAGCTCACAAACACACCAAGAAAAAATCTGTAAGTCGCTCTAAATTTAACATCAAGCCTTGGATAACCCCTGGATTAATTAGATGCGCAAAACATAAGGATAAACTGCATATGAAATGCCGTAAAAACCCAAGTGACCTTACTACTAAACTTATATTTTCACGTTATAGAAATTTTTACATTAAACTAATTCGTAAACTTAAAACTGAGTATGAAAGTAAGCAACTTGCTGAAAGTAAAAACGATCCAAAAAGGCTTTGGGCGACTATTAAAAACATTGCACAGATCCGACAGGGTAAGGAAACGCCGAGTTTCACGTCGATCAAGCCATCGGTACAGGAGTCTCTGGACCACCTCAATGAGTATTTCTCGACAGTTGGCCAGACGCTAGCTAGTAAACTACTCTCTCAATCCCAGGTAACTGAAGACATGTTAGCCTCTCAGGCACATGTACCAAAATCTCCTTCAAGCTCCTTCTTCATGGCGCCCACTGACGCTCAGGAAATAGAAAGTATTATTGGTAATCTTAAAGTGAATAGCTCCCCGGGCATAGACGGAATCAGCAATCGACTTTTGAAACTTGCAATGACCTCAATCGTCAAACCTTTGACAGTCATCTGCAACCTCAGCTTGGAGACTGGATGCTTCCCGGAAACCTGGAAGACCGCAGCCGTCACTCCAATATATAAAGGAGGAGCTAAAGATTGCGCTAGTAACTATCGACCAATCTCACTTCTCTCCAGTCTCTCCAAAATTCTGGAAAAGCTTGTGAATAGGAGATTGGTAAACTTCCTTGAGACGGAAGGACTTCTATCGGAGAGACAGTTTGGCTTTAGACGAGGGAAATCCACTGAGGAGGCCGTCTCTCTCCTGACCAGACTTATTTCCTCACACCTAGATGGGGGTCTTGCGAGCATTGGAGTATTTTTGGACCTGGCTAAGGCCTTTGATTCAGTGTCAATTCCCATCTTGCTTCGGAAGCTTGAGCTGTTGGGT
This sequence comes from Pandemis heparana, assembly GCA_963854515.1. Lineage (NCBI taxonomy): Eukaryota > Metazoa > Arthropoda > Insecta > Lepidoptera > Tortricidae > Pandemis > Pandemis heparana. The sequence continues at coordinate 8,585,113 of OY978026.1, read as the reverse complement.
ATCAGAGGTGCAGCCCACTCATGGTTTCGAAGTTACTTGACCAATAGGCAACAGTGTTCCAAGCATGATGTCACGTTCAGTGCAGCAAAATCGGTCAATTTTGGGGTTCCACAGGGAAGTATCCTCGGGCCTACCCTGTTTATAATTTATTTAAATGATATGGCATATCTACCTATTGCCGGGGCTGAGATCATTTGTTATGCAGACGACACAGTAGTCTTGTTTCATGGAAATACATGGGCACAGTGTATTGAATCTGCCCAGGAAGGGATGGTGACAATTGCCGGTTGGCTGGCAAGTAACCTTCTAACTCTAAACGCATCAAAAACCAAGTTCATGTGTTTCCACAAAACGATTACCTCAACACCTACAGTTCAACCGGTGATCAAACTTCATTCTCCATGTTGTGGCCTCAGGGTAGTGACGGATGGCGCTCTGCTTACTCCATGCAATTGTAGCATTATTGACCGCGCTGCTAGTATAAAATATCTGGGCATCACCCTTGACGAAAAACTTAACTTCGGGAAACATATAGAAGCGCTGTCGGCACGGGTTCGCAAAATGGTATACATTATGAAACTACTTAGAAATTCTGCGGACATCTGTGTTCTCAAAGTGGTGTACATTGCCTTATGTCAGTCGATACTGACATATTGCATAACCATATGGGGAGGTGCCAGTAGTTCGATCTTAATGGCCTTGGAGAGAGCTCAAAGGTACATCCTAAAGGTGATTTTGAGGAAGCCAAGACTTTATCCTACTGCGGCTGTCTACAGGGATATAGGTGTACTTAGCGTGCGCAAGCTGGCAATAGCGAGGATAGTGGCTTTGATGCATCGAAAGGTGATTAACCATAAGGACTACGGGGACATGCTAAAAAAACGAGTTTTTAAGCTGCCAACTCCTCGCACGAGAACTGCTTTTGCAAAAAGATTCCCTGACTTTCTTTACCCACACACATATAATAAGGTAAGTAGAGTGTGTGATCTTGGGCGCTGCTCGGTTTCCGAGGCCAAGGGAAGAGTGTTAGGCTGGATGCTGACGCTTAACTATGATGAAGCTGAAAAAGTACTAAAGGTTTCCAAGCAATGTTGACTTCATATGCTTATATTAACTCATCCTACCCTTAAACACTATACACGCACACACGTATACTCACGTACTCACTCAATTACACATGAGCTCGCTCACTATGTAAAATTGCAATGTCCAGTAGCAGTTCTGTAATTGTACTTGTGTGGGATTTCACTGGCCTATTTGTCATTTATTAGTTTAAGTATATTCGCCTATTTTATGTTTTTATTTTTTTATTAGTGGAACGGCCATCCCACATTTAGGAATCTTAGTTTTATTCACCTATGTAGTCGCCATCTTGCATGGGAACAGTGTTGGACCATCAATGTTAACAAGTAACTGTAACGAATGGACCTCACGAGACAGGCTCAGCCTAGTGTGAAGGTCATAGGTAACATGTTTAATTCTGTGAAACTTTTTAGTAAATAAACTAATATTTTATTTTTATTTATTTTTAATGACGTTGAAGATAGAGAGCCGATAGGATGGCCCTCATTGTCAGCGGAATACGTGTCATTTTTCTTTGGCTTCTTTCGTTCTCCGGCTGTAATGTAACATGAGACAGAGCAATTTGAACAAACTGTTTGTGGCTTCTCATTCAATGAGAAGTGTGATTGATTTGCCTACTTTCGCTAGTTTATTGGAATATACTTATGCATTAATGTTACATAATCACTTCTTATCTCTTCGCGGTAGACAGATCTCAGGGTAACAAGACTAGTGGCCTTAGTTTAGCATGATTGTGGGCTTATAGGTGGAAAGAGAGATAAAAACAGTGATGGGTTGCTAGCCGCATCGCCAATAACATGATTCCTAAGATTTTCGCCCATTCCCTCGATGGACTTTTACGATCTGCGTGGGAAGAGAATCGACTGATATATTCTATGTTTTATCTGTGTTCCCAGAACAACTAGGAAGAGCTATTGGAATATTACTATCATCATTTTTAAAAATATGGCTTGTTGTTTTAGGTGTCATATTAAGTAATACACCTCTTTCTGCCTACAGGCAAGTTACACCTGACTTTGCTTTTGATCATTAATTCTTAATTTAATAAAACTTCCACTATTTATCTTGACTGTACACTGGCCGCAAATCTAAAATGCACTGATTTAACGTCTCCACAGAAAAAGGCGATGGAAGATTTTTACTGCACGAGTGGTGTACATATTTTATTAAGAATTAAGAGAATGAAAGGCACTAAGTATAATCAATTGCTTACGATGTAACGGAGGTAGAACAAAGCGCTTTAGACAGAAATTGATTTGCTAATAATTTCATTTATAATACAAGCTTTTTGTTGAAGGTACCTACTCACTTACATGAACAAAATATTAAGTCAAGTTAGCTGGTTAGCGACGTAGGTACATGCACACAAACCGAGGCGTAGTTTTATCCGGGTTCATTGAGTTGTTCAAAGAACATGCCTTTACGTTTTATTTATAAAGGACAGCCAGAAAAACAAATTCTCGCGGAAACCATGCAGCAATATTTCGAAGGTATCAGTTATCTTGCTAACGCATACGCTATTTCAGTTTAAAATGCCTAAAGTATTATTCTGAGCGCAATTGAAATTCGACTTTCCTGATTTTGACATAGGGATTGATTGAGATTACATTTAAAATGTAACCTTAGTCATTTCGGTGGGCCAAGAGTTTGTGCACTGGCTCACAGCCAGCTGTATTGGTCGTTATCCAATTATTGCGACCATCGAAGAGACACACGAAAAGATTTATTTTAAAATGAATTGCAAAGTTACGCTGTAAGTGCATCGAACGAGAATGTATTATTTTATGACACATATTCCGACTATTTTATCAAAATAATCACGATTGTAAACCAATGATTAAGTCGATACATGGTTGTTAAAAGATTAGCTGACTTGTTTCGGACCTATGAGCGAATTATAGATGAACCAATTTGATTAATTTTAGTAAATTTATGTAGAGATAGTGTGTAGAGATATTTTGAAAAGAACAGTTTATATTGTATCCTGGAAAATTTCAAATTCTACATAGACGACGACGATCTCTTCATCACCAAGTAATAGCTCAAACCATTGCGCCTAGAAAATTGAAATCACAAAGTTTTCTTTGATTGAGAAAAGTTTAGGAGCCTATGCGACATATTTTTTTTATCTATGCATGAATCCAGAGCGATGAGCCCAAATTGCTGGGTGCCGCGGGATGGCAATAGGCAGACCGAAAAGGAGATGGCGGGATGACTTGGACGCGTATCAAGAGTGCCAGGAGCATGCCCGCGACCGGGACGAGTTCCGGAAAAAGGGGAGGCCTTTGCAGCAGTGGGATACTCCAATAGGCTAAGACAAAGTACTTAATAATATCTGCGCTCAGTTTCAAAGAGAACAGAACCACTACTAGTGCTAACCGATACTAAACAGCTAGGATCATCAAACTGTCTTCCTTAGTCGCAACCTATAGTACAATGTCTCAAATCCAACAGTTACACTCACAAGCATTTCAGGGCCGCCTGTTGATTGCCTCCAGAAGCCCCAGGGACGCGGAACTGTTCTCGTTAGGCGATTACGCGTCTAATGTTTTCGATTTTGCGATAAAAAAGAAAGCTCGGTTATCTGCCCACGGACAATTTACTGGCGCTAGGGAGGGACGACGCGAATGCTTTCGACAAAAACAACAAATTCGAAGAGTGCGCCCACTGTCTGTACCTACCTACCTACTAATAGTTTGTTAGAGTAAATGTTAGAGGCCCTAGACAAGGAGTTTATTTGGGCGAGGACTAAAAAGTTACACACCGTTAAAGTTGCGTAAAAAATTCCACTAACTCTTTCCATTGTGACACGAAAATTAATCATACATTTGTATGGATGAATTTCCAATAACTTTTGCCATTGTGACACGAAAATTAATCATACATTTCTGTGGATAAATTTCCACTAACTTTTTCCATTGTAAATAAATAAATAAAATAAAATAAAAATCATTTATTTCGGACATCAAGGTCCATATCGGGTTAGTAATACTACTTAGAGCACTATGTTAGTTAATTAAAATTAAAACGACACGAAACACGTGACACGAAAATTAGTCATACATTTGTATGGATAACTTTCGTGTCACAATGGAAAAAGTTAGTGGAAATTTTAACGCAACTTTAACGGTGTGTAACTTTTTGGTCCTCACCCATTTTACAAAAAAGTTATATTTTTTGTCCATACGCAGGAGTGATCTGTGAAAGCAGTGAATTACTTAATTCTTCTTAATGACGTCAATTTGACTTTAATAAATACTCTCTGACACGGTATACTGTCCGCTGAGAACAGTAAGGTTTTTTTTTTAATAGAGCAACCAACCTATCTAATTAGAGAATTAGAACGTCAATATTTTATTTTATTTTACACTTATTTTGTATCAATTGGGTACTTTCTCCCTCCCCCACAATGTTTACCGCAACTGCTTATTCTTTTACAGAAACACGTACATTTTGTATCTAAAACCACGTTTCTTAGCGATTAATGGCCTTAGGCCTGGCCCTGGCCAAACTATGTTTCGTTGCGTTGTGTCGCGTCATTGCAACGGATCTACGTATTGTATGTATCTTCAGAGCATCTTCTACGGAAATAATTGCCGTTAATGCTTTGAAGATCCTCTGAGGATGCATACAATGCGTTGATCCGTTGCGACGCAACTCAACGCAACGCACCAGGGCCTTACTCTAAATGACCCATTGTATTACTAATATATCGAATAATGTCAAATAATCGACATGTTCCCGCCTTACCGCGTCCCCCGTGGCGGCTCGTTATATCTCTCCAAGGAAAGGCACATTATATTTGAAGAGAAAAGAAATACCGAAAATTGCCCTAATCTACACCTCAACCGAGATAATCTTTTACTCCGACACGTAAATTTGCTGCGAAACGCTTTCCTCGCCCAGATAAAACGAATTTAAATATATAAATGACTATTTAATGACACACACGATGTTCATCACTGATAACTATTGATTTACTGCATGGATTGTTGTTAATGATGATGAGTGGGTTTTGCAACACATACATACATACTTACACATACATATCGTTACGCCTCTTTCCCACAGGGGTAGGCAGTGACTACTTTGTTCCACTTGCTACGATCCTGACAACAACAACAAACAACAACAACAACTTTGCAACTTTGCAGTTTTTGCTTTTTTGCAACACAAACTGGTTATAATACGGGTGATTGTTGAATCTAACGCTGGCCATCAAGGCATTTCATAATGTTCTTTTTCATAAGAACATCTGTCACTGTCTCTTCTGGTTTTTTCTAAATGAATACCATTTATTATTAAACATTTTAAATATTCAAATATAATATTTTCATTAGGTTATGGGTTAATCTATATTATATTTTGTGTGTGATAAATGTGATTTATTTGCTGAAATATGGGTGAGTATTCAAACTCAACAGTTACGATGGAAAAGCTAAAAGGCACCATTAACTATCGAGATTGGGCATTTCAAATGCAAAACGTACTCATTTTCGAAAACTTGTGGCAATTTGTTGCCGGAATTCCTGAAACCGTTAACGGTGACAATGCCGAGAACAAACTTCGACAGGAGAAGGCTCGAGCTAGGATCTGTTTAAGCGTTGACAAGTCATGTTATGCTCACATTATTCAGGCCAAGACGGCGAAAGATGTGTGGGATGCTTTGAAAAAGGCGTATGACGACACTGGTTTGCACAGGAGGTTGACAAGTCTGCGAGCTTTATGTTCGATAAAGTTAGAACAGTTTAATTCCATGGAGATATATGTAAATGAGATCTTGTCGTTAGCTGATCAACTTAGCAGTATGGGAAAACCCCTAGATGATGAATTTCTTGCTGCTATAATGCTTCAAGGGTTACCTCAGGAGTATGAACCCATGATTATGGCTCTAGAGCACTCGAGCATTGATTTAACGACAGATAAAGTGAAGACGAAACTACTTCAAGACAAGCGATGGAAAGGGTCCACTGGTGGTGATAATGACTGCTTGTTTACACGAAATCGTGGCTACAACAAGACCAGTACCCGAGGCGACGGCAAAAATGCGCCAAGTACATCGAAACACGCTAGTACCTCGTCGAACTCAAAGAAGAAACTTTGGTGTTGGAAGTGTCGATCAAAGGGTCACGTCAAGAAAGATTGCACTCAATCAGATGATGTATCCAAGACTAACCTGATTTTGACAGCACTTAGCACTGGAAGAGGTGACACTTCTTGGATTATAGATTCCGGGGCTACGGACCATATGTCAGGATGTCGTGATTGGTTCGAATCTCTCCGAGAGTCGACGACGAAGGAGGTGTGTGTAGCCAATGGCAAGAAGCTAGCCGTCAGCGGCAAAGGTGACGTTCATTTTACATGCAAGTTTAATGGTGAATTGTTGAATATAACTTTGAAAGACGTAATTTTTGTACCTGATCTGACTGTAAATTTGATATCTGTATCTAGTTTAACGGAAAAATACTTTAAGTTTTCGTTTACTAATACAACATGTAACATAATAAAATCTGGTAAAATAGTTTTAACTGCTAGGAAGATTGGGAGAGTTTACATACTTCTTACTGTCGGTAGAGCAAATTTAACTACTTCAGCTACTTCTAAGGATATGATGTTATGGCATCAACGATTAGGTCATTTAAATTTTGATAGCTTGACGTCACTTAAGAAGGTTGCTAATGGTATTGATTTTCAGAAGGAAGTTTGTGAGGTATGTCTTAAGGGTAAGCAATCCCGCACCCCCTTTGTGACTAATCCTAACAAACAGCTCGCTAAAGCACGGCTGGACCTCATCCACACTGACGTCATCGGGCCGTTGCCGACTGTTTCTCTCGGAGGAAAGCGTTACATCCTCACGTTCCTAGATGACTACTCCAGAAAAGTGTTTGTCTTCCCCATTGCGAAGAAGAGCGATGTGTGTAAGTATACTATTGATTTTATTAAACTTGTTGAGAATCAGTGCAATGCGAAAGTGAAAGTTTTAAGATCAGATAACGGTACGGAATACGTAAATACTGAGTTGACGGACTTTCTTAAGAGGAAAGGAATCGTTCATCAGCTGACAGTTCCATTCAGTCCCCAACAGAATGGTTCAGCAGAACGGTTTAACCGCTCTTTACTCGATAAAGTCAGATGTCTACTGTTTAATGCCAATCTAGACGACAAGATGTGGGCAGAAGCTGTTAATACTGCAGCATTTCTTATTAATCGGTCGCCAAGCTCGAGACTTTCAGGTAAACTACCTGAAGAGGTGTGGAGCGGCACTAAGGTTAATCTCAAGTATCTGCGTGTTTTTGGTTGTGAGGCATTTGCACACATAGATGACTGTAAAAGAAAAAAGTTAGACCCCAAAAGTAAGAAACTAATCTTTTTAGGTTACTGTGAAAACGTAAAGGGATATCGTCTGTTCAATCCTGATGACAACAAAGTTATTGTATCACGTGATGTGGTTTTCAATGAATCTGTGTTTCCAGGAAGGCGTTCTAATAGGGTACAAAGACAAATGTTTGAACCTATTATTCTTACAGGAGGTGGTGATGAGGAGAATCTGATAACTACGCCAGCTGAGGCGGAGCCAGAACCCACTTCGGTAGAGTCATCGGATTATCCTGTGGAGGCGGAGCCAAAAGAGTCTTCAGTCGAGTCACCAAATGATCCTGTTGAGGCGGAGCGTGAACAAGAAAACGTGCCCAGTGAAGATCATCTTGAAGTATTTCACGATGCACAAGAGTCTACTGGTCATCGATATAACCTGCGTCCACGAATACCGAAACCAGCTTGTAACATAACTAATGTTAGTCATGTAACAGAACCCATAGAGCCGCGTACTGTCAAAGAAGCATTAAGTTGTGAAGATAAAGAGCTATGGCAGAAAGCCATGCAGGAAGAAATAGACTCTTTTATCTTACACGGAGCTTGGGAGCTTACTGATAAACCAGCTGACAAAAATGTAGTGAAAAACAAATGGATTTTTACATTGAAGCGGGACTCTGATGGAAACATTACACGTTACAAGGCGAGGTTGGTCGCGAAGGGCTTTACGCAAAAGTATGGTGAAGATTTTAACGAAACTTTTTCACCTGTCGTTCGTCACTGTTCTATAAGACTACTATTAGCTCTGGCTGTACAATTGGATCTGAAAATTGACCATATAGATGTACAGACTGCGTTCCTAAATGGAGAGTTGCGCGAGGAGATTTACATGCAACAGCCGGAAGGTTTCATGTGTCCTGGAAGCGAACATAAAGTCTATAGATTACGAAAGGCTGTATACGGGTTGAAACAAGCGTCGCGTTCCTGGTATCAAAAGGTAAAAGACGTCTTACTTTCTATGGGATACGTACAATGTAAACAAGAGGACTGCGTCTTCATTAGGAAGTCGGGTGAGTCAGTTTGTTACATTGCTCTATATGTTGATGACTTTTTCGTCTTTTATAACGATAATCGCTTGGCAGAGGCGTTAAAATCTTCTTTGCTAAGGCATTTCAAGTTAAAAGACTTAGGGCCGGTTAGAAACATGTTAGGTATCAAAGTAGAACGTGATGCAAACTCCATCAAACTTAGTCAGGAAAATCGAATTGACAAGTTGTTAGATCGTTTCGGCATGACTGACTGTAAGTCTGTAAAGTCGCCCATGATAACTAACATTAGTTCTAGTGAGAGTACTTGTGCTACGAATAACAATGTATCCAAATTTCCGTACCAAGAGTTGTTAGGTAGTGTAATGTATCTATGTGTAACTACTCGACCTGACATTTCGTTTGCCGTGTCATATTTAAGTCAATATAACAGTTGTTATACCGAATTCCATTGGATACAAGCCAAACGAATTGTAAGGTATCTTAAAGGAACTAAACAAAAAGCTTTAGTTTTTAAGAAATCCAATGTAAATCCTATCCTAGAAGGATATTCGGATGCAGACTGGGCTTCAGATTTAGATCGAAAGTCATACACCGGTTACGTATTTAAGTACGGTGGTAATTCGATATCTTGGGGTAGTTATAAACATTCTTGCATTTCGCTGTCGTCCACCGAGGCGGAGTATATTAGCTTAAGTGAAGCTAGTAGAGAGGCGGTGTTCCTACAAGCGTTATTAAGAGAGCTCTTAATGTTGCGTTCTTGTAAGATTGTGTTGTACTGTGATAATCAATCTGCTATGCAGCTTGCTGTTAACAAAGTGCATCACAAAAGGAGCAAGCACATCGAAGTTAGGTATCATTATGTTAGAGATATGATAGACCGCTTCGACGTCCAGCTTTTGTACATCCCTACAGATGTAATGGTAGCTGATGTTTTCACCAAACCACTTGGTAGTACGAAACATGAGCTATTTAGCAGCCAACTAGGTGTGGCATAGTGACGGCCTGATGATGTCCACGTTATGGGGGAGTGTTGAATCTAACGCTGGCCATCAAGGCATTTCATAATGTTCTTTTTCATAAGAACATCTGTCACTGTCTCTTCTGGTTTTTTCTAACTGAATACCATTTATTATTAAACATTTTAAATATTCAAATATAATATTTTCATTAGTGATGACTATTTTTTTTTTACTCTACTTATTAGATCATTCATCAAAAAGAAAATGAATTTTTCTTTTTTTTGCATTTTCAAAATATTACGGAGATATTATTGAGTAAACCTTGCATAATTCACATGGGATGTATTTACAATTAAAAATTTTACTTGCATAAACTTTGTCATGGTCAATTTGTAAGTATCCATCTAACATGATACTTCCTCTATTTTATATAACGATCCCAACGTACAGTTCGCAAAGTTCATCGAACTCCAAAATATAAAACCGCAGTGTAATTATAAGTTGGTTAGTTGTTTGTCCCGGCAGAAGTGCGAACTGACTGGCTGCCTTTGGGAAATCTTAGATCCAATTAAGCAATGCCAGACCCACTATGCACCCTTCCGTTGATACGGGGGCTTATTTTAAAACCCACAACAATAATTACTATATTGAAAACTCGATGTCCGCGACCGCCGAAGATTTATTGTGCTTTACAAGCTGTTAATCTAACATTTTTCTTTGTTGCAAGTTGAGATAAAGTATTTTTTTTTACCTGTTATTACGTATCAACGATACTATTTTCCACTCTTATCTAATACACGTGGCTATCTCTCACGCGTCGCTACGCGCTGTAACACGGCAATTAACTGAAGTAAAAAAAATAACTTTTTTTTTAAGTTGACATAGTTACCATTGGTGTACTCAAGCCTCGTTCAAATTTTAGATAAAAAAAATAATAACTTTTTTTGTTAAGTGAAAATCAGTGAAACGGTTTTTTTAGTACACAACCGCTGATGATTCACTTTTTGGAGCATCGTTCATTGTGGTGTTTGATTCGGCTGTAGGTTTGGTTGCAATGCGTTAATTATTTCATTTTCTAAAGCAGAGGGAGGGCGAACCTCTGCAAAGTAACACCTTAATCTAGGCAGTACTAAATAAAGAGATGTTATTAATACGACCGCAAGTAACCAGACAATCGGTACATACAATGGTTGAAACGTATCTATCGCTTTTAGAATAAACATCCAGCGAATGGAAACTATCGCAACGACATTCGATTCGATAGACCCTTCCGATCCTTTGAGTCCTTTTGCTTTTTATCGCAATCAAAATAGAACCACGAGTAGGTACGAGCAGATACTAGTCGAATATATTTTTGTATAAAAATAAGCCGTTTGATATTATTTTGGTTGGCAAGCGCGCTATAATTTATTTTTCTTTTTCTTTTCACTAACTACACTGACTGACAAAAATAACTTATCATTTTCCTTACAAGTTGTGTAAAAGTGACCTTTTATTTTTGCTATTATCCTACTAATATTATAAATTCGAAAGTTTGTGACGATGTGAGTGAATGTGTATGTTTTTTTCCTTCTTCACGCTAAAACGACAGGACAGATTTGGATAAAATTTGGAACGAAGATAGTTAGTACACTAGATTAAAACATAGGCTACTTTTTATCACGGAAAATTGCATAGATCCCGCGGGATAGCGATAAACAAATCAAAGGTCGTAGCTGCCTAGAGTCTCAACGTAAATAATTATTGTAGAATATACCATCAACATCAGTTCTTAAGTATAATTCTCCGCGGACGAAGTCGCGTGCAGAAGCTAGATGGGTAATAATATCTTCAGGGTAGGTACACCTGCTAGAACGCGGTATCTATGGTTGAACTGAAACAAAAAAGCAAAACGGATATCGAATCAACGCAACGTAATTACCCACTTTCCTCGTCAATATTACCTAACAACTGACTTTAAAACACACGATTTTGTTCGCCTATTAGAAGCTTACTAAGCTTATAATTCCGCTATCCCTATATTAAAACTAACTGGCTGTTCAGCGTTTTTACGAGCTACTAACAGCAGCTGAAACTCTAAGCCGGGCGTGGATAAGCGCCTAATTTACGTGCGCTTGAGTCGCCCGGCAAACATGGCGGCACTATGCGTCAGTGCATGCACATACCTGCATGCAATCTGACAATAAAGAAAAGAGTAAAACAAAGCACTACTTTGTCTTTAGGATCCCGTCCCTCAGTCGGACGAACCCTATGAGATTATTTAATGTCATTAGGTGTTTTCGTTTCAATTGCCGTGGAATAAAAAGCTATAGGGTAATTTCAGTTTACGTTGGAATTTGAAATTTGGTACTATAGTACAATACTATTATTACCTATTACAATTGGTATTCAGTCAGTTTTAGTCGCAGGAACGGACATAGGATAGTTTTTATCCCAGTAAACAGCATTATTCCCGCGGGATAGCCATAAGCGAATTCTGCGCGGAATATTTCAGTCGATTTGATAAACGAGTCCATCACAAAATGATGACACCAGTAAGCTTATTGTCTAACTCGCTCGCAATCGCCATCGTGCTCAGTATTACAGTTCATGGTTGGGCTGACAATTAGCATCGGAATCAGCTAGCTGTCACATTCATACAAGAACTGTCAAAATGAACACGATAGCGATTGCGAGCGAGTTAGACAATAGGTAAGCCTTAGTATTTTTTAACTGCTGTGTTATCCAGCTCGAACATTATACCAGCTCAATATTTAGATATTACCTTTGTTTATTTGAATTACTCCAATGATTTGAAATTAGCTGTTATCACGTACTGTTCAATGCAAATTGTTTCAGAGCACCAATTTCAGTTATTAACGAGATACCTATTTGTGTTAGCTATCACATTACTACTTAGTTGGGAGCGAGTTAATTAAATTTTCCAGTTTGTTTTCCATCAAAATTAGAGCTCATCAAATATTGATGGGCTCTTAGTATCTTAAAATTATTAGATTTACATGATAGACGAGTACGTTGGGGATATAAAAGGTCAAAGACCTTTCTAAGCAAGAAACAAAGAAAATGGTTAAGTGGCATCTTTTACTGAACTTTAACTTTTTCACAGTGGTCACATAATAATAACTGACGTAATTAATAAAGGTACAGTTACACATGCTAGTTAGTAGCATGCTTTTTAGTATGCTCATTAGCATACTTGTTTCGAGCATGCTCTGCACTTGTCTACATTTGCTAGATATAAACATGCTAGTTTTAAGCAAACCTGTTCACACACGCTATAAGCACGCCCCTTTCCACCCGCGCTGCAGGTAGCATGCCCAAAAATAGCACGACCGTCGATTTTTGAGCAAACTCGAAACTAGCATGCTCATTATTAGCAATGTTTCGACACACGTACCACTAAGTAGCAATTGCTCAAAAGTAGCATGCTTTCGTGCTACTAACTAACATGTGTAACTGTACCTTAACTCCTGAAGTAGCATTGCATAAAGTTTGAATACAGAATTTCCTCAATATCCTCGTATTAGCATGACGGCATTAAATAGAGTACATTTTAGACGACTCCGTCTGCGCAGAATTTTCTTATGGCTATCCCGAGGGAACTATGATATTTTCCGGTATAAAAAATATCCTGTGTCCTTCCCCAGGATTGAAACTATCTCTATATTACATTTCAACTAAATAGGATCAGAGAATTAAGCGTGAAGGGATAGCAAACAGGCAGGTACATATTCGCGTTTATAATTATATAGTATGGATTTCAATTAGACAAGGTTCTAAGTATGCTGAACATTTTCACGACCTGAATGTTCTGTACACATGATTCACTTCAACTAAACATAAATCTGTGATATCAACCGTGACTTATGTCTATGTACAGTCAAAACTAAGGTTCTATCTAAGCAAATATGCCATTAGATAAAAATCTCTTAACTTGGTGGACCCACTCTCCACTCTCGTGTGAAACTTGGTATACATAAATATTTTCCCAGCAGGTGGACGGGTAACGATACATAAACCGCGTGCGCGACCCTCTTAAATAAATTCCACCTTTATTGTGTTATCATAGTAGAGAAATTCCACACCTCCGCGAGAAAATTTCAGTGAGAATTTTCACACGTACAAAATTATAAAGAAACATTTTTATTTAACCGTACATTTTGCTTAAGTCGACGGTGCTCGTGTTATACAGATTATGATAATCCCATCAGCTTTAACAAGCTTCGTTAATATGAAATAACATTGTTTCGAGCGGGCCGGTCGAAGGAGACCTTACTACGACCTGGCCGGGGTTAGGCGGTATGTGGGAACGAAAAATTCAAATGCCTTTTACCCGGTGACATTGAATTTCTTCGAACAATTGTTTTCCATCGTTTCGCGATGTCTACATAATATCTCAAAGCCATTATTAAACTTCCTACCTTGTGTGATGAACATGAATACCTGATTCATAGATGTAAATCTAAATATATAAAAGAAGAAACTGACTGACTGACTGACTGACTGACTGACTGACTGACATATCAACGCACAGCCCAAACCGCTGGTTCTAGAGATTCCAAATTTGGCACGTAGGTTCCTTATAAGGTCTAGGGGTGCACTAAGAAAGGATTTTTCAAAATTCGACCTCTAAAGGGGTTAAATGGGGGTCCAAAGTTTGTATGGGAAAACAAGATTAGTTAGACTATTTTATTCGAAACTTCACAGGAGTAATCCTAACGATAAATGAATAAATACCTGTTTCAGGTTTTTTGAAAATTTAACCCCTAAAAGGGGATAGGGGGTGACAAAGTCTGAAAATCAACGTGGGTATTATTATTATATTATAGTGGGTAGTATTGTTTGTACGGTTTATCGGGTCACTGATTACGAAAACAACAACACACATACCTACCTGACACATACACACACACACACACACACACACAAATTTCCACGGGAACAGGAAAAAACGGGATTTATTATATTCGTTTCCGAGTGACCCTATCTCAGTAACTATACTTAATAAATATAGACTTCAAATTTCGTACACAAGTAGATGATTACAAAACTAAGAAAATAATTTCAGGATTTTTGGAAATTCTCACGGGATAAGGAAAAAACGGGATTTATATATTCAGTTCAACAAAATCCTATGAACTATAATTACTAGACTTCAAATTTGGCATAGAAGTAGGTGATTTTAATAGTAAAAATTAGTTTTAAGGATTTTCGAAAATTTCAACAGGATAAGGAAAAAACGAGATTTATATTCAGTTCTACGGGATCGATTTTTCGTTTTAATGATCGTAGAAAACTGAAATTTGGCCTTCAGGTTCCTTGGGGAGTATAGGGGAGCACTACGAAAGGATTTCCCAAAATTCTGACGGAAATGAACGGGAAAAAGCGGGATTTTTTGTTATACAGCAGTGCAGGTTGTAGAAAGCTGAAATTCGACATGTAGGTTGCCTGGGTAGTATAGAGAGGACTTTCCAAAATTTCCACGGGAATGGGAAAAACGGGATTTTTCGTTTTACTGGTCGTAGAAAGCTGAAACTTTGCATGTAGGTTGCTTGATGAGTGTAGGGAAGCACTAAGAGACAATTTCCTGAAATTCCCACGGGAACGGGAAAAACGGGACTTTTCGTTTTATTGGTTGTAGAAAGCTAAAATTCGAAATGTAGGTTGCTTGGGAAGTGTAGAGAAGTATTAAGAGAGGACTTTCCAAAATTCCCACGGGAACGGGAAAAAACGGGATCTTTCGTTTTATTGGTCGTAAAAAGCTGAAACTTGGCATATAGGTTGCTTGAAGAGTGTAGAGAAGCTATAAAAGACCATTTTTCAAAATTCCCACGAGAACGGGAAAACTGAACTTTTCGTTTTACTGGTTGTAGAACGCTGAAATTCGGCATTTAGGTTGTTTGGAGAGTATAAAAAAGCATTATTAAGAGAGGAATTTCCAAAATTCCCACGGGAACGGGAAAAAACGGGATTTTTCGTTTTACTGGTCGTAGAAAGCTGAAATTTGGCAAGTGGGTTCTTTGAGGAGTGTAGGGAGTATTAAGAGAGCATTTCACGAAATTCTTACGGGAACGGTAAAAAAACGGGATAGAAATACTCCTGGTACACACAAGCGAAGCCGTGGCCAAAAGCTATTTGTCAATAAATGAAGTCTACGCGGACGAAGTCGCGGGAAAAAGCTAGTAAGTAATAAAGTAAATGCTTTATTGTACAAATATAAATAAACAAACACATGTTATAAGAATTTAAGTAAGTATTTTTCTATATTAGAACTTATGTTTGTCCGTTGCCTAGTAGGTAAACCTATAGTATGTAGGTATAAGATTAGTTTAGTTTGGGACTACGTCAATCGGTGTAAATTGACCCATTATATTTTTTTATGATTTTACCGTGCTTTTATAACATTTTAGTAACGTGTATTAACTATACCTAGCCAGCCATTGTCACCAGTGGGAGTAGAAATCTCGCTAAATGCTCAGGCTATCTCAGATCTCAGTATTTAGCCGGAAACTTCTCTTCGACAGCGGGTCCAACTCTAATTCCTTTTTATGATCACAGCCCAATGAGCAAAGTTTCAACGACTGCGCTACACATCAGATACTGTTGTTACGGACGTATAAAACAATGCCTTACTTTGTATACGCTAAGATTTCACGCCGTGATTGCAACATTGGTGCAAGTTTCTTTCATACTTTTACATTTATGTTGCCAGTAACAATAATTATTTCCGATTTTTTTTAACATCTGAAATTTCCTGTGCTTGGATTCTTATTTACATAGCTGTTACCTGCGACTCCGTCTACAAAGATTCCGCTTATCGTTCTCCCGCGAAAACTTTGCGATTTTCCGGGATATAAACTATCTTTTGTCCTTCCTCAGGACTGAAACTGTCTCTATATCGAATTTTAATTAAATCGGTTAAGCGGTTTAAGCGTGAAGCGGTGTCAGAGAGACAGACACACTTTCGCATTAATATTAGTATAGATAGAGTTTGAAACATCTCATTCTCTACTAAATACTACAGTGTTGACATAGCTTAACATGAACGATATTTTTTATTCCGGAAAACAGTTTAGTTGGTCAACAATAACCGAATCATACTCGTACGCCGACAAAGTTGCGTGTTTTTGCCAGGTACAAAATAATTGTTGTTCTATTCGGCGTTAATCGACGATACAACAGTTCCGTCTGCGCCAAAAAATACCTAACGCTAATGTGTCGTAAATCCCAGTCGGCTGCTCAAAATTTTACTATTTGTTGTAAAAGTGAATAAAATAAAATATACCCAGAAAATTCCGCTGGCAGCATAGCCGCACCGTGCAAATGACAACTAATATACATTTTATTCCACTTTGCGGCTCGCGATAAATTTATAGCTAAAGTAGTAAAACAGCGACATTATACAGTAAGTGAGACATATCCGCGCTTTGGCACGAAATATCAAACTGGGATAAGCTGAAGTATTATGACAATGTGAAGGAATGTGAAAACCAGATATAAATGGGGCCCATTTGTTCCCATGTTGTTGCTATCCTGATATATAACCTCGAAGTAAAGAAACGGCGTGGACTTTAGTTTTTAGTAACGTCACGATTACTGGACGAAGAAAAGTTAAATAAAGTGGAGCAAAGTGGAAGGGAGTGAATGTGGGGTTTGGTTGTAACTTGTGGAAATGTCGCCGGTCTTGGACACGAAAATAGTTAAGGGAATTAAGCAGCGCGTGAGAGGAATGCTGTGGAGCTTCTAACGAAGCGCCCGTGCGAGCGCGCTGTTAAAAAATAATAACCCGGATGACGTTGGACGCCCGTAATTTAAGGAGCGAACTCTGCTTTAAAAGCATTTTCTCGAGAAAAAAAACTTTATTATTCTAACTTTGTCAAAAATGATGAACACGAAAAACAGGCACAATAAAAGAGAAATGAAAATTCTAGTATTTCTGGCTTCCGCTGAAAGCCTCAACATCGTGCATGCGTTTTTTTAATGCGCAGCAACATTCGGCTGCCGATTGAAATATCGAAATCTGTTTGTACAATTTACGCTTTTTGAAATTCGAGCGCCGCAATCACTAGGAAGTGACACATCAAAGTGACGCGCAATAAAGCGTTCCATTCAATTTGGAATTCGTATGTTCCCGCTAAAACGCATCGCACCCTGCGACGTGGACCAATAAGCGCCGTGAAAAAAGTTTACCGGTAAAATGTACGGCTCGTTTCGTTTTTTGAATTGAGAACCGTTTGACGGGTATTCCAATATCGCGGGGCAAAACCGGAGCAGCCCGCGTTAAATTCATCAAATCATCACGGATCGCTAATAGCTTAGTCAAACACAAATTGACCGTTTGTTGTATAAGCAAACAATACAAGAACTAATCGTAACTTCCAGTTTGTTCGGTAAACGGGCACAAATCAGCTATCGCCACTTGGGGCCCAAGTTTTGATTAGCCCGAAGTCAGTCCTCGATAGTCTTCGGTGATCCGGGGAATGTTCTTACTTTTGTTTCTTGTGTTTGTTTATTGGTGCCCACTGTGCGTGAAATAAATGAGATTTGGACAACTCAATTATACTTGTAAGTTAATACTTGGATGCTTGAGACTTTTAACGTCTTTAACTGTGTGTAAACTACATAAAATTACGATAAGGAATCTAAGAAGTGCTTTAAGACTGAGACGCATAGAGTTTAAAATGCTCAACAGAACATAGGTACTTAATATTCAATGAAAAGCTTATGCGCTGTTATTTTATTAAAAATAAACATTATTTTATCCCCTCAAAATTATAATGAACTTGTGTGGGAGTTCCGTTGAGAAGTTCAGTCGTATTTGGTACAATAGAAAGTACTGTGCCATTCTAAGTACTTATTCAAATAAATAAAAAATACCGACGAATTTAGAATGTATATTGAATTTATTTGTTTAAATAATTACAAGTACGTCAAAAAAATACAATCAAATAACAAACAATAAATAAACAAAAAAAAAAACAATCCGCCCCGCGTCACAAAGGTGCCCATCACACTCGCAGCATTACCACGCTGTACCGCGATGGACAACCTTTGCACCAGAAAAGACCCGGAGCGAGGGTCAAAACCTCAAAACGAATTTAGAATAGATTTTTAAGTTAGTCAACAATCTCCGGCCCGTCCACATGAAATAAAATAAAATCACAAACATAAAAAGATTTATGCATTTAATCATACGGCCCCGAATTCGATGAAACGGGGAGCAATTATTAGAAAAATCTAATATTCGTAACTCCATAACACACCCTAAAAGCCATAAATCAAAAAATGTAATAACAACAAAATAGCATATTGGACAGCGGGGGAATGACCACTGATTATCGCGCTGTTTAGAATTAGCCCCCTGTTTTTCCCCATTTGGGGCAATGAGTGAGTAATTTCGGTCCCCGTCTTGATTATGTGTTTATCTCGTGTTTGTATTTTGTTTCGGTTCGGAAATCACGCCTGGCGCGTGGCGTGCTTCCGTTGGCAGGGAAAAAGCTTTTAGAAAAAAATACATTAAGTCTTATTTTGGAGGGGATTACGATTATCATTGATTATAGATATGAATTTGTATGTTTAAATTGAGTGAGCTCGGAATATTTATAGAAATGTACAGTGCGTTACCCATCGGGCTCTTTTGCTAATTACTATGCTGTATATAATGCATTTCTTTGTCAAATATAGAAAACGAAAAGTACCCTATAGAACGATGCCCTTGGTTTTAGTACGATACTTTCCAAAGGTATCTTTCGCTCGCGTCAACTTAGTAAGTAAATTTTTCACAATTTAAAGTAACCATAGCCGTAATTATTTCACGTTAGTTTCTACTTGATACATTCACGCATTTGTGAGATACGGATAATAAATATTGTAGCTTTCTTTCTTTCTTTTTTTTTTCAAAAGAGAAAAGTAAAATTATCTTTGCCTAGCACAAACGCAAAGCATAAACAATCAAACAAGCTCACAATTATTCCACACAATTAACCAAAATTAAATCCACGGCGCAATTGCAGCGGTTCGTTTTAATTCCAGATAAGTTGCTTGCGTTTCGTCAAATTAAGGTCTTTAAACTCATAATGAATAATTCAGTTTCGGTTGTGACAGACGGCTGTGCGTTGTGTCGTGCGCATTTTCATACGTTAATATTTATGAGAGACAGGTGTAGTTTTTCGTATATGACGTATGTGGTCATTCATGGCTGGTTAATTAAAAGCTTATTGATAATTATAAACACTCTGTTGGACAAAATTCTGACATAAATCAGGCTTGGAACATTTAAGAATTACTACTTACTTTTGCCCACACTTTGTCTGCCGAGATTTGGTTTTTCGATATCCTGCGGGAACTATAAAATTTTTAGGGACAAAAATTAGCCTCTTTCATTACTCAACGTCTAAGTGATTCTTGCCAAATTTCATAAAGATCGGTACTGTAGTTTTACTGTGCAGACGTAGCAAACTAAAATACGAATTAAAGTAAATTTGAATAAAGCCTCCGCGGCGTGGCACTGCGCCCAAGGGTTTATTGAATGGAACGACGAAGAAAAGAAAAATTAACTGTAAGTAATATTGACGCATAAAATTAGGTTAATTTCTTTTCAAATAAAAACGTTGCAATCACTTAAGAACATACAAAACCATCTTCAAAATTAAAAGGCTAAAAATATCGTACGCTGAGCGGTTTCCTTGATGCCACACTGAAATGCATTTAATTTGCCGTATCCTTTGAGCCCGCTTTGGTCTATTTGTTAGAAATGATCAAAGAAATCGAAAATGAGTTTGCTCTGCAAGTCGCTGGTTCCGTTTTACTTTATTTCTAAACCGAGGAAACGAGTTATGGCCGCAGTTTAATCTGCTAAAGCTCTCGATTATTGTTACTCCGGAATAGTTTCATCTTGGATGGAGGGACGTTGATTATTTTCATTATTTGCTGTAAACGGGATTGCTTGTCTCAGTCAGATTAGAGTTTGCGCGCACGGAAACAACATGAGAACCCGGTAACGCTTTTTATTTCGTAATACATTGCGTGTGCTGCCAATTCGTCGTTGCGCGACGAAAGTCTTGAACGTGCAATGAATAGAGAATTACTCGCCGAGTCGCCAGTCGCGCAGTGTCATAGCCGGGCCGTAATAGGATATTTTGGACGCTAGTTCCCTTTAATTTTATACTCTCACAACATCGTTACGTTGAATGATTTAAAGTTATCGGTATTTTTGTACAACTTTGAAATTAATTTGCTTTATTAATACGATTCTTTGTTTAAGGAACAACGTCAGGATCAATACAAAGGTAATGGGTTTTTCCGTACATTTCACGCATTGGAAATTACGATCACATGGCTATCAGGCACATAAGCATCATATCGCCGAAGATAAAGGACACTTGAATTAAATATTGATGAAAAGGAATAAGCAATAATAACTCTACTCGAAACGGTCTCTTGTATAAAATATTAATGAAAAGGAAAAGGAATAAGCAATAGTTATCATTATAGTAGACAAAAAATGCATTTTCGGTGTTTCAAGTAAGTTTAAAAATAAAAAAACTACTATAGCAAGTAATGTCTTTTCACAGTGTCATAATTATTTAAGATCTTTTCCTACTCCTGTACTATTATCTGTGATTTATGTTATCACGAGCACCACTATAAGAACACTCATAATAAGACTTTGGCTAAGTCTATATTGTCTATTCCCTCTAAAAGCACTTGTTGGCTTATGGCTCTAAAAGTGCTCCATCGTTACTCTGCCAGCCATAGACTGCCAGATCTAGGTAAAACTTTTACAGGATCAACATTAAATTTACGATGAAAATGCATGGCTACCAACCTAACAAATTATTTCATTCGAATGGTTTTTTATAGAACTAGAACTTTCTGAACGAAATGCGTAGATGCCAACATAACAAACAAGATTTTTTAATAACGTCACTGGCAAGTTGGTAAAAGTTTTGGCTAAATGCGCCAAGAATGCAAGGCTATAAAAAAAAAGTTAACGTTAATTAAAAACAAAGTTTACTATAAACAAACTTCCAATTTTTTCGTTAGTCGTTTTCATGTTTCCCGCTCTTGTCTTGTTTGTTAAGTATTTGTTATTATTTGATTGCAATAGTTTTAACAAAGTTTTGTAACGATCATAAAAAAATATGGGTGAAAACGAAATTAACTCAACACCGGAAGAAATATCCGCAGCGGCCCAGGAAGTGATGGAAAATTCGTTGCCTAGAAAATCTCGGCAATGATAAAACCTAGGTACGAGAATTTCTGCGTGGAGACTGGAAAACTGGACTTCTTCATTTTTGGAGAAGGTATTACTCTAATTTAGTAAGTACCTACTTAGTCGTAGAAAAAATATTGTATGCAACGTTGTATTAGCAAGTCAAAAAAAGCTCGTGGCGAATTTCTTACGATGTTCGCTACGCTCACATCGTAACCCACACCACTCGCCTTTTTTGACCCCTCTAATACAACTGTTGCATAAAATACTATTATAATAATAGTATGGACAAGTAAGTAATATTCAAGTTTTGGCTGTTACTGTTTTTAAGTCATTAGCAGGTTAATTCTTCAACTTCGATTGCATGAGGTTTGCGAGAAAGGCAACCGTGATAACCTATCTTGTTAAACTTGCTATAATCTTATAAACGCGGAAGTTTAATGTAAATAAAAATTGTAACCTCGGATTTAACATAACAGTGATAGCGACAGACACATTCTTTGCAGACGAACTCGCGAACAACAGCTAGTGACCTATAAAATTAAATACAAAAATACTTACGTAGCTTTCTTCGGACGATCTTCAAGAGGCAGAATAAAGTAAGTGGTGTACAAGTACCGTTTTGCTTCGAGTTGAGGACCTTTATCGATTCGCTAACATCGTGATGGAACGATAAAAAATTTGGACGCCTTGCAATATTTTTTGACATTGGTATAGTAGGCGGCAAATAAGTAAAACGTGGAGGGGATATGCGCAGTATGAAAAATAACATCATTTTCATACTGCGCATATCCCCTCCACGTTTTACTTATTTGCCGCCTACTATATAGTACCTTTATCATCACACTTTGAAAATCCAAATATCACATTTTGTTGGTGGTAAGACCTCATGCAAGGTTCTTCCGGATCGCTACTGCCGTCTTACTCGCTAATTCTGCCGCCAAGCTGCAGTGTTTAAGCTGCTGTGTTCCGGCGGGGAGAGTAAGACAGCCAGTGCAATTTTGCAGGTACATCTTAGAACTCTAGGCTAGCACATCTGCATTCCTCTAGTAGAAAACTTTATTTAACGATTGCATCTTCTTTGTAGAATATGATGTCATAGTTTTAAGTTACAAATATTTATCACTTACTTTTAAATGTTTTAAATTGATACGGGACAACTCACAGAAATAAAAAATCTAGTTGTGTTAAATACTTTGTATGTAAGTCTTAAAACTAACTTATTGTAATCTGTTACCCTGTTGAGTTTCTTGCCGGATTCGTATCAACAGATGTTTTGCCGAACCGGTGGTAGATTTTATTTTTGACATTCATAAGTGCTTGTAAAGCCTAAATTGAATAATAGTACATTACTGCAGAGGCCGTGAAGTAAGGGATTGCAGGACGAGATTGGGGTACACGGCCGAGTCGTAGACGAGGCCGGATAAAGCGAGTCCTGCAATCCCTGTTTCCGGCCGAGGATTGTATAGTGCTTTTCTCAAGCGATGCGAGGAAATCAAGTAAAAATTGTTTAATTAGCCGCATTTTTAATATTTGAAACATGCCGTTTGAACAAACTATTGCTCGCGCCATGTTCCCCGCGCCCCGCCCCGCGCCGCCGCACCGCGCCGACCGCACCCGCCGACCGCGCCACATTACTTCTTGGCCTAGGCCGTAAATGTGAAACTTCTTGGCTTCATTTCGCGACATTAACGCGTACATTTCCGAGCATGCTTGAGAAAAGATATTTTGACTTTGACTTTGACTTGACTTTAAATTATTATCAATTTCATTTATTCATAAATTAAAGGTACAAATCGACTAATACTGTATAGTTCGTTGACAAAGTCGCGAGTTAAGTTCAGCTAGTCGGTAATTCAATAAACTTCCAGGCGTGAATTATGTCCGATGAATTAAACGTCTAACGGCTTACGATTGCGCGCGCTGCCGCGATGGCCGAGTCGGTAATGCATTTTGCCAGTAATTCCCATGATAACGTCAAAATGTTAGCCTCAACGATCTTGGGGTTATAATATTCTGAAATATGATTTCACATTAGCTTAGAAAAAGCAAGGTGGACTAGTTTAGGATTGTCACAAAAAAAACTAACAAGAAATACGTAATCGAATGGGACAAGCTCAAATGATCCATATTTCCGTGAAGGTTTTGAATCTCATACAAGCATTTTGGTCAAAGCGTAATGAATTAGGTAAACGCGACCTAATGGTTGGTCGAATGCAATATTAACCTCCTGCAGTTACAACATTAAACTTCACGATTAATTGAGAAATGTGCCAGTAAGTGTAACTAACCCGAGCTTTGCTACAGGTGTCATTTTCACAATTTTATGGTTTTTAATTTGAAATTGTTTGATAGCTGTCATATGGCTCAGGATACATTATTGCTACTATAGCATACTCATGGTTATGAAACCAGCTTCTCAAAAGCTGCCGTGTTGACATTTATCAGAATAAACAATTCAACAGTGGCTACAACAGCGTACCGTTGAATAGGTACCTATATATTATGGTGTACACGATATTCCTATTACACATCGTTCATGCCAACATAACACAGTTGGCGTCCCGTCGCGGGCTGAACACAAAATAATTCACCGAACATGCAGCGTTATGAAATTTTAATCACGTCCCTGAGTTCAAAAAGTACAAACTTTTTAATTTTTTCGTCGCCGTTTTATTGTCGGTACATTGTTACGGCAAATTATGTGGGCCAAAGGGTTCTCCCGGCGGGCCGGCTGGAATATTCAGAAGCATTCTGATCATCTCGAATTACGATATAAATAAAACATATAGGATAACTTGTAGACAAAGGGACCAGACCTCAAATTTCATCGTTGACCGTGGGAAGGGATTAACTATTTCGAAATGAGTTTTACTAGACAATATTAAACTTAATTACGCATAGCATACTTACAATAAATATCTGAACCAGTAAGAGTGACATACATATTTATCTATACATAGCTAATGACCAGCTTTGACTTGTTAATTTTTTTCGTTACCATGAGTCTGTCATCACTATCGTTTTGAATTAAATACCTACCTACCTAAACTTACCGTAATAAACCGTGTTAGGTGTCGCTAGGAATTACCGAAGACTATTTGATTTAATAGCCGTGTATACAATGAATACATAGATAGGTACATAAATACGTTGACACAAGAATCAATACACCCACCATAAAGCACGTAAATAGCCACTTTCCCACACGAGTCTTCGCTTCTCGTCAATAAAACCAAAGTCGCTGCTTGACCATACCAAAGTTCAGAGCTTATATTTGATTTATTTCTACCTACCCATGCTTTTTGTGTGCCGCTGTATGACATTTTATAATTAATGGACCTTTAATAAGTAGAGCAATTACCAAATCATTCAATTCTGAAATCGTTGATGTCATGCTTGCCGGAAAAATTACGATCGATCCAATGTTCGACCAGTAACTTTCTTTTCTGCAGCTCGACGACTCGTATTTCAAAATTTCAAATGTAAAACAAGTAAAAAAAATTTTTTTTCACAGGCGTGCTTTCGAAAATCGACTCACTAATCAGTGATTACACTAAGACTCATTCATTTTTTGGATACATAATGAACAGTAATAGCATTATGTTCGTCTTTTCCCCACAAGGGGAACAGAATTGATGTCTTCCACTTTATATTCAGTTTTCTTACATAACCGTCAGAAGCACGGTGAGCGATATTTCTGCCTAATGGCGCATTCGTTATAAAAACTAGGTTTTTGATATATTCACTTTTTCCGAGATTAAAATCGTTTGAAGACAACTTTGAGATTCACTTGGGAGTTTTTTTCGGGTGAAGGATTTCGTGAAGGGTCCGTCCGGATCACCACCACCGTCTTACTCACTAACCCTGCCGTTAAGCAGCAGTGCTGAGCTGCTATGTTCCGGCTTGGAGAGTAAGAAATTTTTCATTTTTAGTTCAATATTGATTACCTATTGTACACTTTACTTTGCAAACGTAATGCAAAAAGTTGATGTAAGTATTTAAATAAATTCATACTATTCATTCTAATAAAACTGCGAATAAAAAAAGTTACGGAATGAATACTTGACATACTCAAACAAACAGAGAATCAACGGAAAACGAACCAATCACCGACTAGACCCCGAATAAATAACAGATGCTACCCACACTGCGGATCACGATGCACAAAATACGTTCAATTTGCATTGTGTATGTCGATCTGATAAAATATTTGCATAGTAGTTAACTAAGTCAAATTCATCACTTTTATCGGAAGCCTGTAGGTAGTCTATATAACACAATACTGGTGGAAATGGAGGACGTTGTAATCCAACCTTTTACCCCCTTATTCATAAACGCACTATAGGCCTCTGTTAACTTAGTTATCGTTTGTCCTTATCTGTCACTTTGACATTTACCTTTCACAGATAAGGACAAACGATTACTAACTTAGCAGAGGCCTATAGTGCGTTTATGAATAAGGGGGTTAATCTTTAGTCCGTCAACTAGCTTCTGTCCGCGACTTTGTTTGCGTAGAATTATACATATAAATCTTCCTCTTGAATCACTACCTATCTATTAAAAAAACACATCAAAATCCATTGCGTAGTTTTAAAGATCTAAGCATACATAGGGACAGACAGACAGCGGATAGCGACTTTGTTTTACACTATGTATAGTGATAAATTTTACTAATGATATTTATTTATTTATTGTCTTTAACCACATTATATCACTAGGTATATAATTATAAAACAATCATAAACTAAAATAAATATGTAACTAAAACCTTTTATGGAAGTTTGTCTGAATACGTAGCCTAGTTCACACTTTCAATGTCTAGAATTTAATGAATAATGTTGTATGTCATAGTACAAGTTAGACTGTTGAGTTCATTGCGTCGGTTATTCTTCGAATATAAAACCCTAGAACTATAAATTTTATTACGAAGTTATCTATTTTATTTTAAGACGTAAGAAAAAGTTAATGAGTGCTGACTACGGTACCGCGTTAAAGTGAAACATTTTCTATAGAAATACGCTTTCTTTTTCTGTAAAAGTGAGCATCATTAGAGGGCATGTAACGTATGGCTATATTGTCAACGCATCCGGCTGAAATTGTATAAGCGAAGGTATAACGTTAAAAATACTACTACCACGATACACAATTGCGCAAAGAATCGCCTCAAGTTTATAAAACTCGATTCGACTTTTTGACCTTTTTTGTAGGCATTCATTTAACGTTAAAACCGATTCTTCTTCTTAAACTTAAGAGCTAGGCTCAAAACAGATTATAAGTAAATAATTACTTTCTACAAAAATGTTCATCATTCAATGAAATTGACATAAATTAATTTAATAATAATATTAAATTTATATTACCGTCTACAAATAAACCAGTGACATGAGTCATAGAATGTAATCAAATTCAAACGGTCTCAGTAGGTATCTTGAACTAGTTACATAGGGTAAAACAATTGAATTCATCATTTTTGTGAAACGGCGTATGGTAAAAATGATGAGGATAGAAAGGGACGGTGAAAGTGATCCCGAGCACCCGTGTGTTAAAATGTCATGACTTTTGAATGTTTATCTAGGACAGCGTTTCTTAACCATTTTAGCCACAGATCCTGAAGAAATCAAGAACAATCTTCTAATAATTCTTTGGCGGTTTACTTATCAACTTGTCATTGTTAAAGTTAATGTGGGCATATTTAAAGAAAGAAGGAAAGAAAGAAAGAAAGAAAGAAGACATTTATTCATTTTGCAAGACACACAAATATAAGAGCATACACACAATTTTATAGAAAAGAAACAACAAAAACAAAAAATAATAATAATATAGGTATAGGTATACGCATGGACCCCAAGGGGCCCCACAGGTTGAAACGCGTGTTTAGGATGATACTTTTGCGAGTTCCAAAGGTAGCGGCAAAGGGACACCTACGTTACAAAAGTGGCGTAATCAACATTGACACAAAGTCGGCCAAACAACATTAGCGCGGTATATAGAGATTTACGGCACGACGACATGGGAACAACATTTCGCAACTTGTCCCTCGTAAATTATTTTAGCTTCACCTTGTAATGTTTTCGGACGCGGATTTTGTTTATAAAAAATATATTTATTCATCATCGTCGGGGAATGTCGTTTTCGGAGTTTGACGGAGTTATTTTCCGTTTGAAGTCTTCAGAAGTTTGCCGGAGAAGCGCTACTGTAACAAGCGGTCTTGTTATGATGGCAAGTTAACCTATTAGCGATTGTTTTACGACGATTACGGATACAATGTATCCTGTATCCTGCCTACAGTATCCTGTATAGTAGCTCTAGCAAGTAAAAATTCACATCAGTTCTTCACTGTTACCTAAGTATTAAGTTACTTGATGCTTCGCTCGGTTTTTTTTGGTACGTTTTCTAAAAATGAAACCTAGCTAGATCGATTTATCGCCCCCGGAACCCTCGCATAGGGACTAAATTTCATGAAAATCATTGAAGCCGTTTTTCCAAGATTCAGACTATATAAATTTTATACTCAAACAAAACTCAAGCAAAGGAAATGTTCCAAAATCACTGAATCGCAAAGAATTACTTTATTACTTTTAATGTGCCTATTAATATATTTCGATAATTGTGATTGTAATTAAATACTGTGATGGGATTAATGCCTTAATAAATATTTTATTATTATTATTATATTATAGAAATAGTATTCATAGTACAGACATGATGTCAAAGTCATGCTTTGTTTAAACGTTATATTATGTATATACAAGAACAGCTCGTTTAAAGGTATGATTATGTGGGTGGGGGGAACCGCTAGATTTAATGATCTCTAAAGATTTAGTCTTCGTATACAAAGGCGCAAGGTTCAGAATTTGCCATCGTAGATAAAAACCTATTCTTCCTACCACCAAGCAATAAGCGAAGTTAAAAGTAAAGACCACCTAATTGAAAATAACTTATTCAAAGTTAGGGCATCGGAAAGCACCTAAGAATTAACCGGCTAATAGTAAGTAGCTAACGACCACGCAGAATTAAAAAAAAAAAGTCATCAGCCGAACTTGAGTGAACTTTAAACCCATATGTGCCCGTCTAGGCCCAGACGGCCCTTAATCACACTTAACCCCGACTCTACCCTAGTTTTATTCGTCGTAAAGATTTTTACAGCTTCCGATCACCGGCGCGTCGCTGGAGGCTATTCCCAATCGGCAATAAACCCGCGCGGGGTTTTCAATGAAGGTCGAGTTAGAACAATAACGCGGGATCATGGGTTCAACCCAGCGGTGGACATCAGCGGCTTTTGATTGGGCCGAAGCCTTTTTAGATTGGTCGTGATTGGGTGGACAATTTACAAGGGTTTTACAACGATGTTTTGCTATAGGGTGGGATACAGTAGAGGATGTAGTGCCAAAAGAAAAACCAAGAGAGTCCTAACTTATTGCGATGCCGTGCCGACATTGTTTGCTACCGTGTAGTTCGTATCAAACAATTTATATTCAAAAATCAAAATGTATTTTAAGCAGGCAGCAAAGGGCTCTTTTCTGTGTTTCGTAACTCTACCAAACTATTATTGACATAATCGCAGCTCTAATTTACTCGGGTAGACAATGTCTATGCGTACCAATACGATGCATAGCTGTCGGTCGACGTCGCCAGAGCGTGCCAGTGGTTCAAACCCATTAAACTATTACACCTTATAACTCAAAGCTGCATAAATAGAACTTTCAACTCTCTTCCAATGGACTTCGTCATATGGATCTGCCTTGGAGAGAGATCTCTCTATTGTGGCACTCCCCAAATACCCCCTGTAACATTTAGGCAACCGAATAGCCCAGCGGATATAGTGACCCTGACTATGAAGCGAGAGGTTCTGGTTTCGAATCCCGGTAGGTGCCGGCAATTATGCATATGATAAAAATGTATGTTTGTACTCGAGTTGCCTGCAATCAAAATATCATCACGTGTATTTATCTATTTATCTATTTATATATATCCGTTTATCCGTCTAGTGCCCGTACAAGCTTTGCTTAGTTTGGAACAGGTAAATTTTGTAAATAGTCCCATTATACTTAGGTATTTTATTTATTTATACTCATGCTGCGAAAAGCATTCTTCAGCCTTGTAGGTCTAATCTAAACCGAGACCACAAACCCTGCAAGATGTCCACAAGCCCCGCCTGACAGCAGCTACTAACTCGTAGCTCCGACTCGGAAGTAACCTCGACAACTTCTAACTGATCACTCTTTGTTTGAACAGAGTTTTTGTAGTCCTAGAATTAAGAAACTACAGCTGTAACTCGGCACTGTCCGCCCGAGAGACACCGAGAAAATTTTATGCTCTAAGAGAAAATGTCGAGTGAAATAAGTAATTTAGTGAAAATGAAAACAAAATGTGAAAAGAAAGAATTGCCTAGAAATAATGTAACCGACAAGGAAATACGGTGCCATGGGAACATGACTATGTATCACATTTTTTTATTTCGTTTTGCAGTAGTCATAATTTTCTTTACACAGTAATAAACAATATCCTTCTGGACGCTGCGATTTCCTTTGCTTACGACATTATAATATTAAAATAGTGCGCTACTAAATTAAACTGAAGGTGTTATAGTATTGTGTTTAAAATTAAATTATTATTCTCGTCGCAATGAAACAATACCACATAGTGATGTGCAAGTCGACTTATGTGTAAGATATCGAGAAAAACACACACACTTGTGAACACTTGGTCAAGTTAAAGTTTGACATAATTACTTGCTTAAATCTATTTTGCATTTATTTTCTACATTACCATTACTCATATTCCTTACAACAATTTCACACAGTAATTTTTAGTCCCAATCGAATAAGACATTCAGTATCGGTAATAGGAACACTGAATTTTTGGTTAGGTACTGTGGCGGTTTGGAATTCGTCATAGCAGGTCAAATTACTAAGGACAACCCAAAACTCAAAACATTAATGATACAACAACATATTGCGACATTTTTTTTAGATACTGAATTATATTTATACTCGTAATTATAAACATTAAAAAAATCACGATATCTATAAATTTAAACAACATATCGATACTCAAAAATCTTCAGACAAACACTAGCACCGGATCTAATTGGGTAGGAGGTATCGGACGACAGTTGTTTACGCCTTCAGTATCGTTCAATTAAAATTCACCCAACTGGCGGGAAACGGACTCGGCCTTAAGATTTCTAGGAACCTTAATTAATTCCAAATCTAGCCTTTGGAAGGAAGGCGGAACTGCTAAATTAATATGTAAGGCCTCAGAGTAATTGGACAAGATAGATAAATATTGATTAAGACTTAAACTCAACGTTTCGGTCCTTTATATGCGGGCATTAATGTTATTACATTTTGTAATGAAACAGTACTTTTAATATTGCCTTGTCAGAAGTGTCAAACACATTTTCAGGCCACTCAAGCTGAATAGAAAAATAGAAAAGGTACGTCTACCCCGTTAGGGATATAGAGTGATTTGTATATGTGTCTACGTTTGTAAGTACCTATGTAAGAATTGGACATTTTCTTAGGGGCTTTTATTAATGACTAGCTTCTGCCCGCGACTTCGTCCGCGTAGAATTAGATTTAAGAACAAATGTTGATAGTATACATTTTTTTTTTTTTTTTAGTATGAGAAAAATTTTATTTTTATTGTACATAAAACACAATAATTTTACAAATGATTACAAAGTAGTGATATATTTGTGCTATTCCTGACTTCTCTATGTGCCGAATTTCATCCAGATTCGTTTTGCCGTTCTGGCGTGATTGAGTAACAAACAAACATCCATCCATCCATCCATCCATACTTTTGCATTTATAATTATACCCCCTTGCAAAAAAAAAACGGGCACGCATGGTTTTCGAATTTTATGTGCATAAAAGCTTACTTTCTAAGATGGCCGATTTTTTCGCAAGGGGGTGTATGAGTTAGATAGTGTGATGTGATAAGCAGGATAGTACCTATCAACTCAATGCAATAATGAAGCAGCATTACCCATACAACAATGCGACGCGCGGGAATGCGCAGCGCATCCGTACTGCACCTGATCAGTGTTGCCAGGTCCAATTTGGAAATATCAGAAGAGTAAGACCTTAAAAATCAGGAGATTGAAAAAAAAATCAGTAGATCAAATTTTATGTTAGAAAAGTCAAAAAACTTACCTAAATGCAAATCTTCTCATGTATTTTGATTATTTTGTTTTCAATTTGCTGATATGTAATGTATTAAATGATTATTTAATCCTAACCCGATACCACACGGGCGATTATAAAATAAATTGAATATTTTACAGTTATAATATTAGTGTGAATGTGCAAGGGATTATAAATTATAAGCCACAAACTTCATGCTGCATGCTCAATCAATTAATTCAATCACTGTTAGAATCTGAATCTGATGAATCTTGGTCTTGATAAATGGTGTCGTTAATTTTTTTTTAGGTATTTGGTTACATCATGATTGAATTTCAACCGTTGAAACAATATAATTACTAAGTTCAAAACAGACTCATAAAATTCAGTAGATTCGTTTGCAAATTCAGTAGATCAGTAGACATAGTAAAAAATCAGACAAACTCCTGAAAAATCAGGAGACCTGGCAACACTGCACCTGATAATCCCGCTCTCGGTTCGCTCCCGTTTAATCCAATCCCTTTTGGATGCGAAACTAGAAAAGTTTTCGATTAACCGCAAAACGTGACCAAATGAATGGACCGCCGTACACAATCAGCTGGCTGATAAAGTTTACGTTGCAACGCGAGTAAAAAGAGCTTTCATTAATTTTATCCGTTTGCCCTATAGAAGCAAGTTTAAAGGAGTTACAGAAGTCCAGAAAATATTTAAAGCAATAAAACATAAACAAAGAATAGTATCTAATGATTGTATAAAAAAATGCGGTCGAAAACCTGGATAGTAATATAATACAACCTTTTAAAGAAAAAAAAACCAAAACGATCCAGATCTCTTTAATATTCATAAATATAATCGGGGAATAGACATAGAAAATTGCTGTGCTCTGCAAGGGTACACGTCTTTTTTTTGCTTTATTGTACAAATAGGTATAAAGAAACAGATACAACATATCACAAAATAATATAAATAACAATAATATATGCACAAAGGCGAACTTATCCCTATAAGGGATACCACCACCAGTCTCCACCAGTCTCTAGCAGTTAACCTTTGAGTAGATGAGAGGAGCATTAAACGAGGGTATGTATTTGTATTAGTAAGACCTCAATGTACAACATGATTATAATGGAATAAATGAATTATAATTTTTTTTCAACATTTTTTTTAAATATCAAAGAATCGGTAAAAATGCACATTTAATTACAGAAATCAAAAGAAACGTAATAGTCGAACAATCTTGATGTTGTCTCTACGCTCTTTGGATGTATCCAAAGAGCGTAGAGACAACATCAAGATTGTTGTTTTCGTCCCTGGTGAAGACTATTCTGGAATTGGACCTGACTTAGACTACACTCGTTGGACTTTATTGATATTGGATGTGTAGCAATCGAAAGTAGGTTAACGCTTTGTGAGCGTTTCTAAAAAAGTTTGTACATTTGGCGGACAGCATAGGCTAATTTGAAATTAATACTTTTCGATATTATTTTAAGCGCATATTATTACCTGGTTCTTAAAGATTCTAGATAATGTATTTTTTTAGAGATTCGAACTACAAAATAAGCTGTAAAGTTAAATCTACTGAGTCGGGGCAGTCGATAATTCCTATTTTGTTACTAAGATTCAATTAAGTAAATAGAAACCACACACATTCTTTAGTTGGTTTTATTGAAGAAATAAGGTAGCAATAATAAAACTGTGTACGTTTTTAATGCTAATTCTTTACTCTTTTAAGGTAATCACAAAATAATAAAGATATTCACTCCTTTTTGTTACCATTTGGTCAAACGTACCCTGAAATTTTACAATATAATGCTTATTTATCAAGTTACGTTAATAATTTTTGGAATTTATCATAATTAAATTGCTAAATATTCGTCTGGAATATTTAAAATATATATATTTTAACAAATATAAACAAAAATGAACAAAACTTCGTATTTTTTTACGGGACAGTAACAATAAGAGGAACATTGGTAACAAATTAGGAACTCTTAGGCACAGTATTCATTAGTCAGGTTTCAATATTATAATCACTACATACATTTTTTAAAAGATAGAGTGATTAAATACCATAAATTTTTGATATCTACGTTTATATTAAATATCTACGTTAAATAAATACACAAATACTGTCAAATAAAAATAAAAATACCTCTCATGTATATAAATAAAGTCATTTTCAAATAGTCTACACTCTGCCTTAGGAATCCTTTTTTGTTACTCCCATTTCCTAGCCATACGTTACCATTAAAAAGTAACAAAAAAGGAAGTAACCAATGGTGGAAAATATGGTGCCCGGCACATTTAAAAAATTCGTGAAACCAAACATATCGTACTATTTGAACGAAAAGTTTAAGAATATGAATCTTGATAAAGTGTTTATAAATAGAATTTAGTTCAAAGTACTAAAAAAACAAAATTTACCCAGGTTTTTCCAGTAACAAAGGAGGACTTTTATTTCAGGTTTGACCATCGACGCACTTTATCAACTCGCAGTTTTGATTTTTGAAAGGTGACTGTTTATTATTAAGGTGGTTATATGATGCTAGTGTTACCAGCATCCTATAAAGAATCTACAATTTTTTGTAAGAAATACCTTTTGGGACGAAAATGCGGTAACAAAAACTGGAATCAAAATTGGAACTTTTTCTGGGACAAACTTTAATCGTTAATTTTAAATATTATTTCTTAGACAAGGATATGAAAACAATGTAGAAATGAATTGCTTGAGCCTATAATAAGTTAATAAAACACACCACGGAATCGAGAACGTAAAACTGATTTCAAAAATAGATATTTTAGGTTCGAAATTTACAATGGGACATTTACCTTTTCATACAAACTTTACTGAACGATTATTTTTAAAAAATATTTTTTAAATGATCAAATACATATACATTTAAGACAGTTAATTTATATTTAAGATAATGAAACGAATTTTATGCTCAATAACTCAAATAAAATACACAGTGGCCTGGTGATTAAAGAAAATAATAAATCTGCACAGGACACCTACAAACGACAAATGTACAAACTTTTTTAGAAACGCTCTTGTAATATTAGTGTACCTACGTGATAAAAATAACATAAAATTAATAATGGTGATAATTGAACAGAAACATATTCACGGCAAAACAGGATATCGATGTTGATGAAATTTCATAGGAAGATAGTTTTATCTTACTTTTGGTCTCGAAACACTGCATAATTTTCCTATTTGCTGCAGCGGCAAACGAATTTTTTGCTACAGCTACATTTTGCTTACTATAGCTGGTACCCTAGATTATCACATAGGTTACTTTTTATCCCGGAAAATCGCATAGTTCCCGCGGGATAGTGATAAAAATGTCAAAGGTCGTAGCTGCCTAGATTCGCAACGTAGGTATATAATGTAATTATCACAGTTCTTAAATCTACTTCTAAGCGGACGACTTCGCGGGCAGAAGCTAGTTAATCTATAATGTAGCTTACGCTTGGTGTATCTGTCTTAAAAATCTAAATCCAGTGAGAGCATTCTTCAAATATGTTCCTATTCCTTGCCTGCCTTATGAATGGAAATTCTATACAAAATTTCCTCTAAAGATTTCGGCAGTTCGATGAAGAGTTACTTTTAGTAAGTCAGTCAGGACGTTTTTTTAATACTGGTAGGTTTAATTAATTAGATTATTAGTATACCTGACTTAGTCATACCAGTAGGTAAGAAAAACTTCTCCCCGCAAATAAATGATGAAACAACCACTGGGAACAATAAAATATAGTTAGTAAGTTCAAGGTGAACGTCGCAGACTATAATTAAGCATAATCATCGCAAGACATTTAAAAAGGCACGAAACAAGAAACTCGGCATTAACTCGGCAACTTTTATCATTTTCCCAAGTTTTGGGGCGTTAAAAAATAACTTCGGCCGTAAGTTATTATGTCAGAGGGCTGGAACAAGCCTTAAATACCAAAGGCTTCAAACAAGTTGGGCCGGTTAAAAAGTATACAACAAGCATAAATTCGCCGGCGAACTGGCCAGGATTTTAATTTAACTTCCACCATTCTTCTTAATTTGTTAGTGGAGTTTTTAAAGTTCAAGTTGGGTATCAGTTGATGACGAGATGCGGTGCTAAATAATAAATAATACACCGGCCTCGGGGTTTATAATGTAACGGCGGAACAGTGTGGCAACGATTATAATTGCTATATTTTTCGTTAAAAACACTAAATTTACCCACACCACGGTTATAGATATTCATTGAATACCTACTTTTATCGTTCCACATAAGTAGAACTATTTGTATAATTTAACCGAGTCAAAGTATCAAATTTGTCTAGGGATTATTGATTATCCCAAGGCATTTTTTATGTGTGTCGTTTTGCGAAGACAATCTTTCTCACAAAAAACACATTATTGTAGCATGTAATGTAATAATAATTACAATTGCAATAAACTTTTCCAATGGTTTTTACTAAAAAATACGAGTTGATTATTTATTTATCCTATAGCATTGCCAAGTACGATTTACAAACATGAAATTCAAATGCGATGTTGCGGTGACGGCGGCAGTTAACCCCAATTTGCGAGTTAAAGAATTTAAATATATAATACAACGACTGTTCAGAGTGAACAAACGCAAAGTGCTAACTAGTGTGTTCGCCACAGCATGACTCTAAAGGAGCCGCCTGAGGCACAAGATCTTTGCTGTTATAGCCTCAAGAAATTAAAAGGCTAACTTATGATTTTATAATGGCTTACTTTTATAAATGCTAACTTATGTCTGGAATTATAAACAAGGACGATTCGGCAGCAGATTCGAAGCAAAGACGTCGATAACAGGCCTGCCCTTTCCTTTGTCTCTGCGCGGGCGCACGTCGGGTTACCCTATAGATGTTTGTGAACCCTATAGATTATTCTGATTCGGAAAGAAATTAGTCTGATAATTAATTCCACTTCAGTACACAACAACAGAATGATTAGTGAGGTAAGACTAGTGAGATACGCTCCGAAGCGTATCGATAATTTTTCTTAGGCGTATTGTCAATCCCATACAATGTCATTTCATTCGCCTAGCTAGGTTTATTGATAGTCAAGTGACTTTTTTGGCTTGTCTATCTCTCAAGTTCAGTTCTCTCCGCTGAACAGGGCAATTCAGACATTATGTGAGATTGTCAGTATTTCAGTAGTCCAGTCGCGGCATTTAAGTATTTCACATGCCATTTTTTTAATTAAGTTCCCTTCTCAATCTCACTTCACTTAGACCAAATCGAAGAGTTTTAACCGAAACGTAAGGTTCTATTCTCATGACTCAGACCCCACGACAATCGACTCAGCAAGTCCGTTACTTTGTGCGCAGCCTCTCGAGTGCGCTTGTTTCAAGAATAGCCACTCGCTACATACGGCTGTTTAGACTACGGAAACATAATTAATAATACACTAAATGGCTCTTGGCTCTGCTCGTGTACTAACTTTTACAACTTTACATAAGGGGTTATTTATTGATAGTGAGGCTTAAGTTTGGAAGCGAGCTAGTTTAGCTACTTATCCTGTTTGGAAATATTAATTTTTGTTACTCTAGAGACAACGTAGGTACCTTTTTTATGTTGTGGAAAATTCACCTTATGCATCCGCCCGGTACGGGGTTACTGGGGGCATTTGGGGCTCTCCCGCAACGGCTGGCATACCCACTAAAAACCACACGGATTCCCTATTTGGTCATACCTATGTCAGGCGTTACGGGAGCACACGGTGCCACCGCGACGCCCCACAACCACCCCGGGACGGGGTTCCCTCTTCGCGGCACCTGTGCAATGCAGGTTTGGGAAATAGAGTCAACGTACCTAGCATAATCTTACACAATATTCTTAAGTATCTTGTAAACAAACGATTCAATTCTTTTAAAATAAATAGCATTTTTTGTACGCCTGTCCTAAAATTATTTATTAAACGCCTTTCCTATTACACAGTTATTTAAATTGTACAGTCAGCTCACGTAAATATTGAGTCCCTTGCCACTTAACTTAACTTAGCCGTGGGTATAATGTAAATCAGGTTACTTAAGGCACGCAGGATAACGAAATAAGTGGCAAGTGGCTCAATATTATTTTGTGGTGACTGTACTTCATGTAGGCTCACACTGCTTTGTCTTTATTGGACGCCCTTATTAAAGTAACACGTAACTAAAAGTAACGCAAGTGTTTCGAGTTGCTAATGATCTCGGTTTTTTTTAATTATCTGGTGTTATATGAACAATGTGTAATAATATACATCAAGTTCATTATTATACTTTAATCCTTCTCCAGCATTGTATGTTCTATAACAAGTAAATTAATTATTAAAAAAAACCCGACTGCGTCAATTTTTATAATTTTGATGTAGCCAATGTCACTCTCACGACTAAGACGAATCTAATGATACCTCTCAAGCTCAAATGCGACAAGCCGTTTAGGCTCTAGAGCGTGCCAAAGAAAACCACATACATACATAAGGTACACTCGAAAAACATAACCCTCCCTCTGGCGCAGTCGGGTAAAAAGTACCGTTAAAAATGTTATCATGAATAATTTCCCATGCATTTTACATTATACGAACGCCGATATTTGGAACCGTCGTTCCCTTCATCTTTTATTGAAGGCGAATTTCGGCCGGTTGTGGTATTTCCTATTATGCCCTAATGGTAGTATTAATTAACGTACCGTTTAATGACCGGCCGCGATGAATGAAATTTGACTTTGGCTATTGGTTTATGAAGCTTCAAGAGGAAAAGGGATTCTTTTTCTAGGGTCTCCGGTAAATTGGGCATCATTCTTTGTAGTTGGCAAAAAGGTTAACGCTGATAAATTTTTGGTGCTTTTTAATGAAATAGGGTAAGCAAACAAGCAAGTGAGCCGCCTCATGGTAAGTAAGCACCACCAACCATTGATATCCGCAACACCAAAATACTGAAAATGCGTTGTGTTTAGAACTATAACGAAGTACCTCTGTGTCAGTGATTTGAAAAAGCGAAATAAATGCGCGTATGTCAAGGAAGAACTAGAGTCACCGACATAGCTCGAAGAGTATGTACGTTGAAGTGGCAATGGGCAGGCCACATCGCTCGTAGAACAGACAACCGTTGGGGGAGAAAAGTTCTCGAGTGGCGACCGCGAACCGGAAGACGCAGTGTTGGCAGGCCTCCCACTAGGTGGACTGACGACATCGTAAAAGTTGCGGGAAACCGGTGGATGCAGGTGACGACTTGTCGTTCAGTATGGTGTGCTAAAGGGGAGGCCTTTGTTCAACAGTGGACGTCTTCAGGCTGGTGATGATGATGATGATGATGTCAAGGCGAGATCATTTTTCTTAAAGGCTGCGAGTCTGAAAGAACCCAGCGACACTAAATTTAAAGGGGTAATGCTTATTTTTCTTAGACACGCGCCTGTCAAATTTTATGGCCTCGTCCTAGTTATCTCAGCGCCTATTTAATCTAATAACGTAGGTACAGTCCGTGAGCTCTAAAAATTCCATTCGGGTTTGTCTTGCTGTCTCCCTCACTCGGCTGATTCAAGTTTCAAACCCATAAGAGAGAAAGAGAGAGAACGGGACAAACCCGACTGGCATTATTCTATGAGCTCAAGAACTGTAGTCTAACTGCGAAAGTATGGATGGTTTTTGTTTGTTACTCAGGATGAAATTCGGCACATAGATAGAGAAAAGTCTGGAATAGCACATAGGCTACTTTTTATCCCGGAAAATTCCCGCGGAATAGCGTTGGACGAATTCTTTGCAGGCGAAGTCCGTGTATAAACCGTACTGACTGCTGACGCTTCAATTGTTTGTACTCTTCAACCCTCCATGTTTGCATTATTAATGCAGCTGTCAAACCTTTTAACAAGATTATCTTTTCGCTAACATGTCCTCCCCCAGAGGGCGCTCTGTCAATTGCAATAAACGCTTACAGCACGTCTAGACGTCTCGATTATCTGCAATAAACGTCCAGCTTGCCCCGATCCCGATAAAAGTTTCAATTCATGCAAAATACTACATTTGCACGT
Source organism: Pandemis heparana (assembly GCA_963854515.1). Classification (NCBI taxonomy): domain Eukaryota; kingdom Metazoa; phylum Arthropoda; class Insecta; order Lepidoptera; family Tortricidae; genus Pandemis; species Pandemis heparana. Next base: position 8,545,350 of record OY978026.1, on the reverse strand, counting down.
CGACGAAATTGAGCAGGAAAGTTTTCTTTGTTGGTGCTGCCTCTCATGTATTCAGCTCAAAGTGTTGTGACAAGATCGTATCGTCATCTTAGGCTGCTTCGTTTAATATGAATTTATTTATAAAGTGCTAAGACTAAGGTTCATCATCAAGAGTCATCAAGTGTACCTAAGTAAAAATATGGCAAACAAGGCCACGCTCTTCTACGTAAACGTCTTAATTAATTATGGAAAGATTGGCAGCGCCATTTGTGGATCGAAACGGCACCAAACTGGGCCCTTACCATGACGTCTTAATTCCGACTCAGTTCAGGTTTTAGCTGTCATTTTTGTTATGGATCTGACAGCGAGTGAACCTAAACTGAATCGCATTAAGACGTCATGGTAACCCCCCTGGGGCCTTACCATGACGTCCTAATTCCGACTCAGTTAAAATTTTAGTTGTCACCATAGAATAAGTAAGAACATAGTAGAACGGAATCTCCCGCTCCGGCCGGACTCAAGGTCACGGTATTACAGGGGCCGTACCGTGACGTCTTAATGCGTTTCAGTTTAGGTTCGCTCGCTGTCAGATTCATACTAAAAGTGACAGCTAAAATTTGAACTGCGTCGGAATTAGGACGTCATGGTAAGGCCCCAGTACTCGCTAAGCGAGCGACTCAGTCAGGCTGCCACGGCCGGCGTCGCCGCGCGCGCGTTTGGCATCTAAGCTACTACTAGTTTTAAGTGAGCCTGTATGTATTTTATTTTATATTTGTCGGTAAGTAATACTTACTTAACTCATCTTAAATGGCTTCATTTGGTATGGCACTTGTAATAACTTCTTACTTAGAAGTACCTATCTATAATATTTAGGTACGTACCTACCTAATGATTTATAAATTTCATATTTTGCAAAACTAGAATAAAATAATGATTTCAAAGTAAATAAAAACTTACATTTTAGCGATATTATCTTTAGAGGTAAGTATAATATTTAACGGTAAGCAACCCTAGCAATACTCCTGGACGACAGAGGGGTGTAACGACGTGAAGGGGGAAGTAGGTATATAAATGGCGGCGTTTTGGATGCGGTCAAAAGAGATTCCGTTCTACCCTGTTATTATCTATTCTATGCTGTCACTTTTAGTATCTAACAGCGAGCGAACCTAAACTGAATCGTCATGGTAACCCCCCTGGGGCCGTACCATGACGTCTTAATGCGTTTCAGTATAGGTCCGTTCGCAGTCAGATTCATACTAAAAGTGACAACTAAAACATGAACTGAGTCGGAATTAGGACGTCATGGTAAGGCCCCTGTTCTCATAATGTTCGACATTTGCACAAACACGTTTGACACTTTTTCGTGATCAAAAACATGGGTACACTAAACAGCCACGTTGACTTGACCTAACGTTCGTTAGCATTCGGAAACCCATCCAGGCCTTATACTCCGAAATTCGATTTTCGAAGTTTGTTTCGTGCCGTTCCGCTCACACTATAGTCATTCATTTTAGAGCGAGAGGGACGGTATGACACGAACTTCGAAAATAGAACTTCGGAGTAGCCCCCAGGTCTATCTACTTTCATCGGATGAACAGGCCAGACTGAAAAGCCTTCCAACGTTCTGCTTTTGTGCTCCTTACTGTTTGAATCCAATCAGAATAAAGATGAACACAATGTCTTGATAGGAAGAGCGGATAACTTTTTTTTCTCCTCTGGTTCTCAAAGGATAAAGAGTGTAAGCATTTTTATCTTCGATCTGTGCCAATCGAACCTCAAAAAACGGAAGCGACATAGTTGCTTAGTCAGGAAATGATTTTTTAAACAAATGTGCGTCTTCTAAGTAAGCATTAATACTGAGAGGCATTTATAAATTTGAATCTAACGACCTATATGGTTATAAGTTATATCATTACAAAGAAATACACGTTAACTGCATTTTTACTATGCATGTTTAGTTTGTTTTTTATTGTGTGTAGGTCCACTGTTACTTTCGCCAGTTATCTATTTTGATGTTTTTTTTTATTACTTGTTTGATGATTGATGTATTAACCCTCGTATGCGGGAGCTAAAAAAAGTAGGTACTGCATTCTAGTAGTCTCATCTGTTTCTATATGCACAAATTCTGCTGATTTAAATAAAAATACAAAAAGATAGCCTTAAATTTGGCACGGATCCGTGTCATAAGCATACAAAGGGTTAAGTTTGAAGAAGTATGAATTAATCAAGAACTGTCGCTATGCATTTACATTTACACCTATTTTAGTTTTAATATCACAGTAAATGCGTTATCACAGCATATGTTGTTTATCGCGCTTGTGAATCCTTACTTTGTTAATAAATGTATGCGGCGACTAGGGTTGGCGATACATGATTAATTTATTACTGTACAAATACTAGTTGAGAAGTATCAAAGTGTTCACGTGCTATATAGCTCGCAGACTACTGTTTTCCTCAGTGCTGTAAAAAATATGGCAGGTTCACGGTAACACGTTACCCGTGACCCTAAGGGGGCCTTCAGTCAGCAGTGGGACCGGAAACCGTTTAGGCTGTTGACAAAATGACGAAATGAGATATTAACTACTACAGTCGGTCCCTGACTTCTGGCTGTGTACGTTGATGATCTATTTTTCATGTCTGTGTTTTTTGTTGTTTCTTTTCTATAAAGTTGAGTGTATGCTCTTATATTTGTGTGGCTTGCAAAATGAATAATTGTCTTCTTTCCTTCTTTTTCTTTCATGTCTGACGATCGTGGTCATCAATTTCTGGTTTGCATATTGAACGGATGATGTGCCTCCATCGGGTTCTGTCCTGCGCGACCTTTACGAGTACGAAGAGATAGACATTGAATTAAGGAAGGTTCTGGAATAATGACAGCGTACCGGTAGATGAAAAATGTTGGTAAGCTTCTCGCAAGACACACGGGATCTGGGGCCTTACCATGACGTCCTAATTCCGACTCAGTTCAAGTTTTAGTTGTCACCTTTAGTATGGATCTGACAGCGAGCGAAACTAAACTGAATCGCATTAGGCCTGGTATTGTAATACATTTATAGATCGCAGGACGTCATTGAATTGGTTGTGGGTTGTATATAAACCTGGTAGTTGTGAAAGTCCTTGGGAAAGGTCTATGTACAGCAGTATTTTTCTTACGACTGATATGATGATGATGAGTGTAGGTACTATAGTAGACAACCCTAAAAGCAACCCTTTCTAAAGACCTTCGAAGTTTATAAAGCACAGCGGAGGACATGATATTAAAATATTTAATGCACCACATAATATGATAATGTCAGCCGTAAACCTACTTTGTAGGCGTTAACATTGTAAGTGTTTACATGAGATTTATTCAATGCTAGTAGGTCGTGTTAAATTGAATAATAAAACAACGTGCTTAACATAATGTCCACCCACGGCTATGATGAAAAGGGTGTTAGGTAAATAATGGATGAAATAGCACTTATTTATTTAGTCGACTAGGAAGTAGTGTGTAATGTGTACTTACATAAAATAAATGTTTTTTTTATTCTAGTTTTCGAACGAAAAAGAGAACAGCTATATAAATAGCTGTTCTCTTGTGCTCTCAATAATGCCACACATTAATAAATTGTGATACAAGGATTAGTACATAAAGTTGTTCAACTAAGTCTTACTATTACATTACATTACTATTATACCTATGTTCTCATTGACTTAAAAAAACATGTTTTAGTAACACATTATTATCACCGAAATAATGAAGTGAGTAAGTACGTAACAGTTTTCGTAATTCTCAACTAACTGTAAAATCTAACTTCTCGCTTCATCAAATGATGAATACAAACGTACAAAAGCTGTTCTTCTATGTGCAGGCGCTCTGTTCGAGTCTTACAAAGTTTCAACCATTGGAAACAGTAACACGCCGAACTTAAATGAGAACCTTGCAACGTTCAGCGGGAAATCGGAAATGTTAATGTTTTTGAGTGTTCATTAAAAGAAAGACGCGTAAAACAGGGAGTACTAATAGTCTTAAATACAGCTTATATTCGTCTCAAAGACTATAAAGACATACTGAGAAGAAACATTAATATCAAATTTCTGCTTTTTTGTGGCCTAGTCCGGATTAAATTTCATCTATTAAAAACTTCCCATGTTCGTATTAAGTCCAAATTGTTGACATTCCCAGTCACTTTTTATTTGCTTACAGATCCGAATATAACTTCAACAGATAAGAACTCCAATATTAACTAAATGAATTCTGAAAAAAGCTGTTTAACTATGCAGTGCGGTAATCAAGTCTTTATTGCACGTCATAAGCTGTGAATGGGGGTCGTAAAGGACGGCCTAATTGTAAAACCATAGGCATGGCAAACACTTTCTATGTGCAGAAAGTACGCTCCTACGGCAACAAGGATCCTGTCGTGGTGGCGATTACCTATAATTATGCTAGATCGCTGACCCAATATGAAGGAGAGAATAAGAAGAGAGAAGTAAAAAGAAAAAACGACGAGAGAAGTAAGAGATTGGAGAGACGTGTGCCCAGCGGTGGGCGCTAATGTGCTGAAGAAGAAGGAGATTAAATAACTGTCATCTTGTCTGAAAATTCAAAGATAATTTTGCGAAATGGATTCTAAGGAATGTGGGCGTACCTTTCTTTATATAAGTTGCTAAATCATGTAGATGGTAAGAGCTTTACGAGCAGAGAGTGCTTAATAAATGCCTAATTATTAGATAGGTATTTAGACGGTGAGTGTGTTACATTAAGGAAACAGATCGAGTCAGGAAAAAGTAAATTCTGTATACAACTATTTATTACTGTTAAATTACAATGCGGCTAAATTAACACGTTCAATTTTAGAACAAAAAAATAAGAGCTATAATAGCAGCCAAACGGACATCACCGGACCAAAAATAACAGGTCACTCTTCATACAACTTTGCATGGAAAGCGACCCATTATTTTTGCTCCTCAGTAGGTCTATATGCCTGATTGTTCACTCACTAAAATAATAATTTAATAATAATAATTAGGGAACAATTCACACAAATTGACCTAGTTTCTACAGCATCAATGAAATATTTCCAGGGTACAATTAAAAAAGTAGATAATATATTTCAATGATTTATTGTTTTTGAAATTGTTTAGTACCTAATTAATTTATGTGGTTCTGCCTCTTGCATTTTATGATATTTTTTGCTATTTGGATTGTTTTGAAATTCCTTAATTTTAATGATTCTAATATAATAATTATTAATATATTGTAATTCAAACACAATAATTGTATTGTTTATGAATAAATAAATGAATGAATGAATGAATGAGTCCCAAAGTAAGCGCTAGTAAGGCTTGTGTTATGGGTACTAGACAACGATATACATACTTATATAGAGAAATACATACTTAAATAGATAGAAACATACATGACTCAGGAACAAATATTTGTGCTCATCACACAAATATATGCCCTTACTAGGATTCTAATCCAGAACGCTTGCTTCGCAGGCAGGGTCTCTACCAACTAAGCCAACCACGTCGTCACGTCGTCGTCGTAAAATACTTTTGCTAATAGAATAATATGTTCATATTTATTATCTTGGTTATGAATAATCGCTTCATCTTTATCCTGTCACTTCTACATACACACTCACGTTATTCTCTCATAACTGCACTCTTCGGCGTATACTCGTTAGCAGTAAAAAGCATAAATAACCGAAGTCGTTACACTTCCTTAGTGCCGACGGCGCCTTATGGAGTAGTGTTGAGATGGCCATCACGGTTCATAACAAGTTTGTCGTATAGAGTATTATATTTTTTTTTCTTAAATTCCTACAATTTAAACGCCATGAGGTTGCAATTAAAAGTTTACCCAGAAATCCTTAAGAAATTTGAAACAAACATAAAACTATCACAGACGAAACTCATAAACATCTCTAAGGAATGCGAGTCCATAAATATAAACTAATACAAATAGACCTGTCTCTGCTTATACAGACCAAGTCATAAAAAAGGGGTACTAAAGCAGCTATGGTCATTCAACACTTGAAAACAAATGCAACTTCGGCATCCTTGCCAACTTTCTTAGAATCGAGATAAGTGATTACTTCCAGATGCGGCTAAGTCCGAACGAGCGTGAGAAAGGGGCGGTGTGTTGAGTACGATCTAAATTTTGAATGGACCAATCGCGATGACGCGCCCTTCTTAACAACCAATACCCATACAGATTTACTGGCGGGATTTTTTTTGACAATTACAGTGACCAATACCATATCCGAAAGAGGCGGAGCCGAGGACACCTTGCGTGGGCGCCGGGACTAGAGCAAGGAGGCAGTCAAGTTTCCAACCACCTCATGGGAAGACGCTTAAAGTAGAGACGACTTCCTTGTTTGCTATTATCCCAAAATTGTGTAATAAAATTTAGTTAACCTAAGTCTAATATTAAAATCAAGCTAGGAGTGAAAGTGAGAGCAGCAGGACCTAGGAAATCTCGGTAAAGTACCACTTTGTAATAATATATCCAGACCTATATTTTTGTAAGTTATGAAATTGTGAGCATAAATTAACTCGCCCATAACTCTTAATATACGGATCTAGTAGCGATCCCTGCACAACCTCACCCTTTAATTGTTAAGGGTTTTTCCCAGAACTATTACATGTCTTGTAAATTTAAATATGATATTATTATTGGCCATAGTGCATTTACCTAGTTAAAGCCGAGAGCTTTGATACCAACTTGGACAAGCCCCTTCGAATGGGAGCTGATTATTCATGGATTAATATCATTTCATCATATCATTTTTGGACTAGTTGCCGACGCGACAACTGGTTGCTCACAATCAAACCAATCAATGTATAGAATCTCTGATTTTCCTCGTGTTCTTATATGTTAGCTGATGTTGATGCCTTAAACATGTGTCTTTGTCTTGTTTTGTGTGTAACTATTTAACGATTAGAATATGATGTTGTCGTATTAAAACTATGTGCATGGTGTGTCTAGTTGATAAATTGCCAAAAGGGTTTTTCATTTGGGTTTTCCGTTTTCCCTTTTATTAGTATGGCAGTTAGGAATGGAAAGTCCGGTTGTCATTGAATAGCATACTATCAATGACAATTTAAATAATCAAACAGTTTCTTTTGTTGCTTAAGTGTGTTCTTTGTTTTATTTGAATAAAGTAAACTATTTTAGTATTGAGTTTTATGTTTTTTTATCATAATATAGATAAACCCCAGATTCCCTGAGATATTTAATAATGGAGAGTTGCCCTATTTATTCTAGTGATTCGAATTCATATATTGAGCCTCTTTTAACTTAACGTAGAGACTTTACTTTCATACAAAATTAATCTCCAATATTGAAGATTTCCACGATGCACTCGAACATGATTTCCTAATCATTCATCCATTTATATGGCCTTGTACAGTAAAATTAAGTATTAATCTCTTGGATTACAATTAATGACACCGTTAATTTAACTGATTTGTTTGCTGTGGCTGGTAAATTAAACTTCTTCCAAGTATTTTTTGAATTGAGTGATTAAATGTTTGAGGTCTCTAGACAATTAATTAATTCTCCTTTAAGGACAATTAGCCTTGATTTAAATCTGTACTTTGAGGCCTAGGTCTGAGCGAGACAGACCCCGAGCTTATTCAATTAAGCAATACCATAATCTGTGTATGGGCACTGAACGAGCACCGCGTATAAACGCCAGGGTGCTAGTCTCAAAGCTGATTTAGAGGAGGAGGTGGAGTCTCGAACCTAAGTGGGTATTGACCGCATCTGTAGATGCCATAAAGGTAATGATCCTTTCGAGCCTTCTTTAACTTTGGAAGGATAAGCTCGCGGTGTTTAAGACATCACGGTAAACGGAGGTTTTCAGCAATTGAACTAACTTGAGGGAAGTTTGCCCTATAAAACATGTACATGATTCGGTGGCGAGTGGCAGCAACCCTGAGCACCCATACACGCCATGTCTTACAGATTGACCTCCGACCTGGTTTGGCCAAACCATATCACATATTATTTGAATAATCATAAATCCATGGTAACAAAGGGGGAGGGGGCCAATGGGCCCCCACACTAAAAAAGTACCCGTCCTTGGATGGTGGAAATGTAAAACGCTTCGCAGCGAAGGAGGTCAACTGTCCCCCAATAACCTGAGATGCCAGGGCCGGTCACCGGCGTAGGGAATTCCCTGTGCTAGAGTGAGGTTGGCCAGTTTCGTTCGGGCGTACCCGTGCTGATACTTTTACTGTCCATTACGCCGCCTGAGCACTTACCTTTTGGCCATAATAGTTAGAATTTTACAGGTGAATTTCCCTTTACTCGAGCAAGTAACGTCGATCTCATTCTATTTGATCGGTTGTTTATTCAATGTGCCAAAGTTATAGGTAAGCAGGTGGAATGGTTGACAGTTTGCGTATTAGACCACTCAATCACAATGTACTGTGTAAAAGCCTCGAAATCAAAAATAAGCTGCCTCCAGATACTGAGATGTGTTCCAACTCTACGACCCTTCCTGAACTAAATCTAAATACATTCGATACATCCAATAAATAATTATAAATAGACGATCACAGCCGTACCATCACAGAATTTGATGCCGAGTGACCAGGATCCAAGTACGTATTCGAAATAACGATACGATTGGATTTATAATGTAACTTAAATAAAAACACAACGTAGGAATCATGGTCGAGTGTATAAGGAAATTTTTCAGGAATAATATGAAATTAGAGAGAACACACTGTGCATGATCCATGTATCCTTATGTGTAGATTGTCTAATACATCTATCCTAGGTTTTGGGGGAGCGGAGTATAAGCTTTTGTTTATAAATGTGAAATTTACAGGGATTCAAGGAGGCAACTGCACTGGAGCGTGTACTCAACTATTACTCCTTGCTTATTTTACTGTTTGATTTTAAACCATTTTGTTTATTTTACTGTCCAATTTGAAACATTTTTGTCTATTTTACTGTGCTCATTCTGAACCCCATAAAATATCCTTACAAGGTCTCAAAGCGATTGGTCTATAGATTCACTTTTTATTTGTGTCGAATAACAAACAAAAGAAAGATTGCATTAGTGTCATAAAACCCTAACATTCAACTAAGTTTAAATAGTCTATTGTAGCGTGACGTATCGGGTTAGCTTTAGACGATGTCGACAGGTAGAGGAAAGCGTGCCACAAGACAGACTAGGTCGATCGTAAACAGTAATAACGCGGGAGAGACGGAAGATCGGACGGGAACCGTAGGGAACGCGACGTTAGAGTTGATACTGCAGAAAATGAACGAATTCGAAGAAAAGTTACGTCAATTGAGTGCAAACGGTAAGAGTAACAACGAACGAAACGAAAGTGAGGCGGGCTCTTCGCGCGCGACGAACGAAAATGAGAGTAGGAGCGGCATAGAGAATTTTAGACAGGATTCAGTAGGTCGCGAATCGACCAGCACCAACACAATGTCTTCGGAGACAAGGAATCTATACGTAGTACAACCTTCGGTTAGCAAACCGAGTTTTGACGGGAAGCCGTTAAATAACCCTATTACCTTTTTAAAACGATTGAAAAAATATATTCGTGCGGTAAATGGTCAAGAACGCGAGGTAGATATAGCCTTAGGGTGCATTACGGGACATGCGCGCAAGGTAATGGAATTGTATTCAAAAGGATGGACTACGTTTGCCGATTTTGAAATTGATTTCAGACTTAATTATTGGACCGAGCAGATCCAGGAATCTGTCAGACATAGACTTATTAACGCGGTGTATTCAGGTGACTCGGGTATGTCGATGTCTGAGCATTTTGCGGAGCAGGTCGAGTCAATGCAATCGTTGACAATTGCTTTTAATGAAAAGGACTTGGTAAATTCAATAATGCGACACTATTCATTAGATGTGCAGAGATTATGGTTCACTAGGACTGAAGAGTCCACTATAATGAATGGAGCAAAATTTCTAAGGGGTATCGAGCAAAACATCGTTGTGAGACAGGAAAGAGTCGCTACAGGTGTTATTGGCGGCGGGTTTCGGAAGGAGCGCTTCAACAGGCCGCAGGTAGTGCGCCCAATCACCGCTATGATCTCGGCGGGCAGGTGGCAGAACAGGGGAGGTTCAGTTAGAGGTCGAGGCTATCGTCAGAGCCGTACGGGTTATAGGGCGAATTTCAACAGGACCGCGCCGTCGGCGAAATGGACGAGAGGGAGTTAGCAACCGGCCAGCTATCGCTTTTGTAAGGGAGGGCGAAACTTCAACTTTGTCGCAGGTAGTGGGGGAGGGCGAGTCAATAAACTAGCGATCCCTACACAGTCGAAGTCCGATTTTTTATTGTTGTGTAGCACAGGGGACCATGAGACTTCGAGACGCAGAGTGGAAGGAGTAGATTATAGTATCTTGACTAGGAGTGGCTGGAGGCCAGGACAGAGGTTAGGAGTCAGCGGAGGAGGAATGAAGCGGCCATTGGAGGGGAGTACTAGCGAATCCAACTTCGATTATCAGTCGTTAGCAAACAGTGTAGGAATCTTATTGGAAAATCAGTTCAGTAACATAGTCGAATGTGACGAAAGGGGTCCTGCGTGTGAATTTTGCAATAGGAGAGGCAGAGAGGTGTACACTATATTTCACGAATTCATCGATACTGGAAGTCAGATCAGCGGAATAACTAAGGAATTGTACGATTCTATTCGGAGAGAAAGGGTTGAATTGTCTGAGGTCGTGATTCCAGCTATACAGGTACAGGGGGCGTTCGGGTCACGAAGCGAGAGCGCGAATCGGTTGGTACTAATAGAGTTCAAATTGGGTAGTACTTTTGTCGAGGCACCTGTGCTAGTTATGCGACGAATACCTAGGTCTCTGATACTAGGGTACGATTGGCTAGAGCGTGTGAAAGGGGTAGTAAATTGCGGTAGAGAACGTACATTGTCAATCGAACATTTAGGGGTCAAATCTAACATTAGATTACATTCGGATATCAAAGTCGAGCGGTTAGGGGGAGAGTCGAACGCTGCTATTATCATGTCAATATTAAAACAAAATGCGCGAGACATAAAGATTTGCGAACCTAACGAAGTAACAGAATTTATAGGGGACCTAGTGAAATTAAAGACTTTCGCGAAATCTGACGCTGACAAAAGGTTAACAAAGAAATTCATGCGATTATATGAAGGCCTTTCATAATAGGGGCGGTCCCTTACGAGAACGTATACATGTTGATTGACCGACGTACAGACATAGTCAAGGGAAATTATAACGCCATCCACCTGTTCCGCTATTACAAAGATCAATAACGAAAGGTAAAGTTTACCTGTCACTTTCAAAAAAAAAAAAAAAAAAACATAGACGGAAGGTCGGGAACAAAGCGGCATAACAGAATAAGATTTTACTACCACCCGGATTACACAATAGATAGCCGTGGGAGGTTCGAGAAGAGCGTGAGAAAGATAACCTTAGCGTGGGAATTCGAATGTAAGCAGTTTGGAGATAGAATGTTAAGCTTGGTTGAATGGGAGAAATATATTTTGGAAGCAAGCTAGTACTAGATGTTCCAAAATCTATTTGGGGGAGTGTGAGATGGCCATCACGGTTCATAACAAGTTTGTCGTATAGAGTATTATATTTTTTTTTCTTAAATTCCTACAATTTAAACGCCATGAGGTTGCAATTAAAAGTTTACCCAGAAATCCTTAAGAAATTTGAAACAAACATAAAACTATCACAGACGAAACTCATAAACATCTCTAAGGAATGCGAGTCCATAAATATAAACTAATACAAATAGACCTGTCTCTGCTTATACAGACCAAGTCATAAAAAAGGGGTACTAAAGCAGCTATGGTCATTCAACACTTGAAAACAAATGCAACTTCGGCATCCTTGCCAACTTTCTTAGAATCGAGATAAGTGATTACTTCCAGATGCGGCTAAGTCCGAACGAGCGTGAGAAAGGGGCGGTGTGTTGAGTACGATCTAAATTTTGAATGGACCAATCGCGATGACGCGCCCTTCTTAACAACCAATACCCATACAGATTTACTGGCGGGATTTTTTTTGACAATTACAGTGACCAATACCATATCCGAAAGAGGCGGAGCCGAGGACACCTTGCGTGGGCGCCGGGACTAGAGCAAGGAGGCAGTCAAGTTTCCAACCACCTCATGGGAAGACGCTTAAAGTAGAGACGACTTCCTTGTTTGCTATTATCCCAAAATTGTGTGATAAAATTTAGTTAACCTAAGTCTAATATTAAAATCAAGCTAGGAGTGAAAGTGAGAGCAGCAGGACCTAGGAAATCTCGGTAAAGTACCACTTTGTAATAATATATCCAGACCTATATTTTTGTAAGTTATGAAATTGTGAGCATAAATTAACTCGCCCATAACTCTTAATATACGGATCTAGTAGCGATCCCTGCACAACCTCACCCTTTAATTGTTAAGGGTTTTTCCCAGAACTATTACATGTCTTGTAAATTTAAATATGATATTATTATTGGCCATAGTGCATTTACCTAGTTAAAGCCGAGAGCTTTGATACCAACTTGGACAAGCCCCTTCGAATGGGAGCTGATTATTCATGGATTAATATCATTTCATCATATCATTTTTGGACTAGTTGCCGACGCGACAACTGGTTGCTCACAATCAAACCAATCAATGTATAGAATCTCTGATTTTCCTCGTGTTCTTATATGTTAGCTGATGTTGATGCCTTAAACATGTGTCTTTGTCTTGTTTTGTGTGTAACTATTTAACGATTAGAATATGATGTTGTCGTATTAAAACTATGTGCATGGTGTGTCTAGTTGATAAATTGCCAAAAGGGTTTTTCATTTGGGTTTTCCGTTTTCCCTTTTATTAGTATGGCAGTTAGGAATGGAAAGTCCGGTTGTCATTGAATAGCATACTATCAATGACAATTTAAATAATCAAACAGTTTCTTTTGTTGCTTAAGTGTGTTCTTTGTTTTATTTGAATAAAGTAAACTATTTTAGTATTGAGTTTTATGTTTTTTTATCATAATATAGATAAACCCCAGATTCCCTGAGATATTTAATAATGGAGAGTTGCCCTATTTATTCTAGTGATTCGAATTCATATATTGAGCCTCTTTTAACTTAACGTAGAGACTTTACTTTCATACAAAATTAATCTCCAATATTGAAGATTTCCACGATGCACTCGAACATGATTTCCTAATCATTCATCCATTTATATGGCCTTGTACAGTAAAATTAAGTATTAATCTCTTGGATTACAATTAATGACACCGTTAATTTAACTGATTTGTTTGCTGTGGCTGGTAAATTAAACTTCTTCCAAGTATTTTTTGAATTGAGTGATTAAATGTTTGAGGTCTCTAGACAATTAATTAATTCTCCTTTAAGGACAATTAGCCTTGATTTAAATCTGTACTTTGAGGCCTAGGTCTGAGCGAGACAGACCCCGAGCTTATTCAATTAAGCAATACCATAATCTGTGTATGGGCACTGAACGAGCACCGCGTATAAACGCCAGGGTGCTAGTCTCAAAGCTGATTTAGAGGAGGAGGTGGAGTCTCGAACCTAAGTGGGTATTGACCGCATCTGTAGATGCCATAAAGGTAATGATCCTTTCGAGCCTTCTTTAACTTTGGAAGGATAAGCTCGCGGTGTTTAAGACATCACGGTAAACGGAGGTTTTCAGCAATTGAACTAACTTGAGGGAAGTTTGCCCTATAAAACATGTACATGATTCGGTGGCGAGTGGCAGCAACCCTGAGCACCCATACACGCCATGTCTTACAGATTGACCTCCGACCTGGTTTGGCCAAACCATATCACATATTATTTGAATAATCATAAATCCATGGTAACAAAGGGGGAGGGGGCCAATGGGCCCCCACACTAAAAAAGTACCCGTCCTTGGATGGTGGAAATGTAAAACGCTTCGCAGCGAAGGAGGTCAACTGTCCCCCAATAACCTGAGATGCCAGGGCCGGTCACCGGCGTAGGGAATTCCCTGTGCTAGAGTGAGGTTGGCCAGTTTCGTTCGGGCGTACCCGTGCTGATACTTTTACTGTCCATTACGCCGCCTGAGCACTTACCTTTTGGCCATAATAGTTAGAATTTTACAGGTGAATTTCCCTTTACTCGAGCAAGTAACGTCGATCTCATTCTATTTGATCGGTTGTTTATTCAATGTGCCAAAGTTATAGGTAAGCAGGTGGAATGGTTGACAGTTTGCGTATTAGACCACTCAATCACAATGTACTGTGTAAAAGCCTCGAAATCAAAAATAAGCTGCCTCCAGATACTGAGATGTGTTCCAACTCTACGACCCTTCCTGAACTAAATCTAAATACATTCGATACATCCAATAAATAATTATAAATAGACGATCACAGCCGTACCATCACAGTGTTAGTGTATAAACTCAAACTCTGGGCAACGAAGTCTTATTTTCAAGTATAAGGTGTGTTAGGATATTAAAATCCGTGAAGTCATTGCCCTCATGAGGTAAGGCTTAAGTTTAGTAAGTGATGGCGTCAACTTTATATCAAGTGTTATGTATACTAAGAACTAACTCAAAAGGAAAAAGGGTCACTTGAGTTTCCTTGGCAAAACAAAAGCTATAATTAAATACGTGGGTTGTAACTTTTTAATCACGACCGACGGAACGGAACGGAGACGGTACTTATATGCATTTCGGGTTAGAGTTAGAGGTTCTGTGTTTGTTTGCGTAGGTGTTTATCAATTCGGATCCGAGTGTTTCGTACTTCTGGCCAAACTACTTTATTACGGACATTCTATATGTATGTATGTAAACTCTTTATTGCACATAAAAATTTAAAAAATACAGAAGTACACGGAAAATAGTACAAAGGCGAACTTATCCCTAAGAAGGGATCTCTTCCAGCTAACCATGAACTATTCCCAGTCTACTATTCCAGTTTAGTAACAGTAACTGTTAACAAATTCACCGCAGACGAAGACGTGGGAAACAGCTAGTAGATTAGTGTAAATAAACAAAAGTTGCAATGAAAACGGCAAAGATAACTTCTCGCTTGTCGAATCACTGGGAAACAACTGATTTACCGCTCGCCTTTCTCAGTAATTTCACGGCAACAGTAAAATCGTGGTTTCAACGCCATAAAATTGAGCTTCCCATAATATTATTCTACAACTCAAGATATTTACGACTGCAATGCTAAGTCACTTTTATAATGTAGGTGTAATTTTTGCGGCATTTTTATAAGCAAATAAATGTTTCTCTCTCTCTCTCTCTCTCTCTCTCTCTCTCTCTCTCTCTCAAAAAAGCGAAGCGTGTAAAAATACGATTATTTCATTTATAAATATGTATTTTTGTATGTACGACAAGAAGGTCAATGAGCAGGTGGGTCACCTGACTGTAAGTGAGCACAAATAGGTACCTATGGACAATACCAGAGAGCTAGAACTTCATGTACCGGTAATTTCACCGGTCATCTTATTCTCCATGTCGGAACAAGCATGCAAGCATGTCGGCGCAAGCACGTAAGATGGTGGTATATAGTGATTTGGTTATCGGTTATCGTCTTCATCGGTCACTTTTACCTTTGCTTGAAGTGTTTACCACAACAGACAACAACATATGGGTGTAACAAGGTTTGTAACTTTCAATGAAAAGAGGGTTCAGCCATATGTACATAACCCCTAAAATGTTCCACACGCTACTCTATCGCCAAGGTAGAAGTTTATCAACATCTGATGCTGGCTATACATGTTAAGCGAAAGCGACCAGGGCCTTACCATGACGTCCTAATTCCGACTCAGTTCAAGTTTTAGCTGTCACTTTTAGTATGAATCTGACAGTGTGCGAACCTAAACTGAATCGCATTAAGACGTCATGGTAAGGCCCCAGAAGAGAAAAATTGACATTTAGCTTTTCATTTTTACAATTTGCACCTCCATCGCATGATGTCCAACTTAAATAATACCTATTTAATCGTGATTCGTTAAAAAAAACGTGATTTCACGACCTAATCGTCACCAAGTTTAGTTACCAACCTAAACATTCCACACTGCCATTTGTGCACGGATTGTAAAAGCTAGTAACGTGTCCAACTTTTTCACTAAAATGTAGTGCTGCAGCCCTAATTACACATTCAGCTTAAATGAAAACAAACGAGTCCCCAGCAAAGTCCGAAACTTGCTCGCGCGCACTTTTCACCTTCACCCTGGGGATTCGTAAATTCGGACTTCATCAAACTCCACCGTTTGGACAAAGTTGCCTGTCAGCTAACTAATACTTTCACAGGTGACCGCGCCACCTCACTATTAGGTGTTACGTATTTGTATGGAGATTGCCGTAACTTTTGGGGTCGAAGGCACAGCACACATTGTTAAGACAGTACCTAAGTAACTGTATATAAATTTTTCGTACTTGCAGAAATATTTTTCCATACTTTTTTCAAGGAAATGAAAATAAACAAAATTAGTATGTATAACTCTTTATTATACATAAAACGCATGAAAAAGATGGATACAGAACAACACAAATGCACAAAGGGAACCCTAAAAGGAATTCCTTCCAGTTAATTGCTGTTTCCCATGACTCCATGACTTGACTTCACTATATCGCGGAGATAGCAAAATAAAGTTAAATTAGTAAAGCTATTAGTTATATTAAACTGTACGTGCATTGTCTTACCTACATTAAATCTACACATGCCATGTTAACCGATTTCAAGTAAACTGTCAACGAAAGTATATAGAAATGGTCAAAAAGTTAATGTAACAAATTGCAAGGTAGATACAAAAAAATGCCGATGGTACATTTTGTTCATTGTATTCGTATTGTCATTTATTTAACGCTTATGAAAAAAAAATTGCAAGACTTGTCCTTAGCAAATATATTCTCATGCAAATAAAGACTTTGAAAAACGTACGGGCGATCATTATCTTGTTCCCCGTACATAACCAAATTACATAACCGGTACTGGTAAAATCAATGTTTGATGATTAATTTGGATTAATTTAGATTTAGGTACGGCGGGGGTGGCCCGGGGCCAAGCCATCCCTAAGCTGCGAATATGTTCGTTTTAATTTAGAAATAGTCTTAACTTTACCTTAGAATGTCCAGGGGCCTTACCATGACGTCCTAATTCCGACTCAGTTCAAGTTTTAGCTGTCACTTTTAGTATGAATCTGACAGCGAGCGAACTTAAACTGAAACGCATTAAGACGTAGTGGTAAGGCCCCTGGTAATGTAAAATAGTTATGTACGGGGAACAAGCGGATCATTTTGCTACTGCAATGACATACTGTATTAGTAACGACTGCTGTGTTGGCTCCTGTTAATTGCGATTCAGGCCGCTGGGAATTACCAGTACACTAGTTTGAACTGCGACGCGACTCGGCCGCTGACCCGCTACCTAATTATTCGTCTATTGACATAAGTTTTTGTCGTTCGATTTTGTTCAATTTAAGTATTTATAATGTCTATTTCATACGCATGTCAGGGGCCTTACTATGTCAGTCTTGATTCCGACTCAGTTCAGGTTTTAGCTGTCATTTTTTATATGGATCTGACAGCGAGCGAACCTAAACTGAATCGCATTAAGACGTCATAGTAACCCCCCTGTAGTCACTGAACTCCTCCTAATCCAAGTTACACAAAGTATGCATAGTTTTAGCAATTTTGAATTGCTTTGAAATTCATTTGAAAGATTGGACCCTAACAAATATGTAAGTAATACATAGGTACTTGTATAACATACATTTCTTTATACGACTAGGACGGCTAACGTGCAAGTGGGTTACCTGATTTACAAAGCTACCTAAACTTGCTAAAAAGGTATTCAGGTACAAGTTTACCTGGCTGTATGAATCCACTATGAAAGGATAAGGGACGTACACCCTTGCGGTAATGTAGTGGAAATAATGCCCTTACTCGATAGGTTTGCTACATTTCTTTTGTATTTTATTCTAACTAATCATAATATTTCATGCTCTTTTCTATCGGGATACACAAATATTTGCGATTCTTGTTATTATTTATTTATTCTGATATACTCTTCAGAGAAGAAAGCTAAGTGTTTGTCTATACAAACACTACGTGCCATTAGTGTAAGCTTTTTATCTGAAATAAATAATTTCATTTTCAATATTTTATTGAATCAGGCGTTACTTTGCGGAGGTCCATTTCAAAGCGCGTCAGTGTTTGTGTGGTGTTAGGATTAACCAAGTTTGTGGGATTTGTGTGCGTTTTGTGTGGCAGTAGTGGAGGGAGGGCTTGCATGCAAAACGTATATATTTCGCACAAGCTTGCACGTAAGTAGCGGAGTAGCAAGGTAAATATTTTGTGTTCATTAACTTCATTTTCAAGACTAAATTGACTTGAACGCGTTTGCGTTAACGTCTCAATTACTTACTATGGGATGCTTGAAAGCGCCTCTAGCGTCGCGTATCAGTAACAAACTAAGCCCATAGTGTAAGTTTTTTGTCGCCAGTTACAAACGTTTCTAATACGGTTGCGATTAAAATTTCACTGGAATTTGTAGCCGATACGTGCCGCGGCAGTGAATGAGACGCTACGCGTTCGACACTTTAACGCAAACATTTACGAGGCGTTTATTGCGAAAAAAACCGCACCGATTTATGTCAAACGACGCT
Source organism: Pandemis heparana (assembly GCA_963854515.1). Taxonomy (NCBI): domain Eukaryota; kingdom Metazoa; phylum Arthropoda; class Insecta; order Lepidoptera; family Tortricidae; genus Pandemis; species Pandemis heparana. The sequence goes on along the minus strand of OY978026.1, from coordinate 8,526,768 downwards.
TGAATCAGTTTAATTTTAATAAACGCGTGCTCAAAATTCACAAGCAGGTGTTGAAAAATAAACAATCAAAATGAATTAACTGCAATATATCGGTGCTAAAAATGCGACCGCCGCATTTACACAAGAAATTTGCATGACGCTCAGCTAAACAGAAAATACTCAGCAAATTGGTAACACAAATAAGAGTTCATAATTGTTATCGAAACATGGATTTGTAAACAAAAAAGTTTCACCCGCAATTCATTCGTGGTATGAATATAAACATTTACCAAATTAAAAACGCATTCGAGTTGAACGGGATTGAAAAAAAAACCGAACCCTTTCCCCCGGACAGCTCTTGTTTCTCGATATTCATTTCCATGACCCAGTTGCTTGGGGATCCCTCTGGAATGGAGTCAGTACTGCGTTTTTAATATACATGTTAGAAACGAATTTAATCCTAAACTCCGTAAGGCTAAAATTTTGAGAGCTGTGTTGTTCTTTTTTAGAATAAAAATAACAGTACAATCGCTGGTTTTGCACCCTAAATCCTTCGCATAGGATTTTAAGCTATGCGTCTAACCTTCAGGTATAAATATAAGTTAAGTCAATACACTTATAAATAAAAAATACACTCAATCGAATTTCATGCAAGGCATACCCCATACCTATTGATCAGTTACATTTTAGGATTTGTGTAGGTATTTTAATTTTATATTGCACAAGAGCACTAACGGAACCCAATCGTAAACTCGTACGGTTCGTTTCTCTTGCTTTTGGTTGCGTTCATTCAATCGTCATAAAAAGTTTATGCGCCTAATTCAAGGACACACCCCTCATTCGACGCGTTACATTATATCGGCGCTGAAATAACTGCGAAGATACTGGAAATTGACAAACTGTCAGTGCATGTCAAAGAAAAAGAAGCATTAACACTGCTAACTATTGGTAACTAATAACTACCAAAACGTTTCCTCAGGCTTATACTGCGTGTACGAAAAAAACAAAAACTTTCGTCCTATTATCTCGAAATACGAATACGATCTATAAATGGCATGTGTGAGTCATGTGAAGTAAGGTGCGTGTGTGTGTGTGTGTGTGTATGTGTGCGTGTGCAAAAACACATTCAGCGTGTTTTAAAACATTTAGTTACGCAATGTGTCTTTGTGTCAAAACTGAATTGCGTATGAAAACTTTGCTTTGTCGTAGTCCATTTACACAATCCCGGCTTAATCTACCTTCGTAACTAGGGATTAAAAGTCAATGGGCATGTAAGTAGGTGATGGAGAAATTCCAACTTTCGGGTTGAGCCCCAATCGGCTAGAGTTGAGTGTCGGGTTATGGTCGCAGTCTGTATAGAAGCAGCAGTATTGCAAATTTCAGTAAAACGTTATAATATTTTGCTGGATACTTGTCTTATTTTTTTCATAATTAGTTTTAATAATAATTTTATTTTTAAAACAAGCCTGTATTTTGATGGTTAATTTTGTTGCATGTTGTATGCATTGTCATTTAAGCCAGTGTTCCTTTCAAGCCAATCTGTACACAAGAAGTGGGTGCTATTCAAAAACGATTGCCACCCTATTTCATTTAATTAACAATGCCAGAGTACTTTTTTTTTCATTCGAACTTTAGCAATAATATTTATGACTATTATCAGAATCAGCTATTTTTTCGGATCGTTGCATTTACACTATTGTATAGCTAGTTATACTATAGCTATAATAAAATTTGTTACAATGGTAAATTCATAAAATCGCATCGATATCTGTTCTGTTTTAATTACATTAGAATTAAGTCTTAATTACTTAGTTTTCTACAATTCCATGGCATATATCTAACTAATATTATAAATGCGAAAGTATGGATGGATGGATGTTTGTTTGTTACTCAATCACGTCAGAACGGCCCAACGAATCTGGATGAAATTCGGCACATAGATAGAGAAAAGTCTGGAATAGCACACACACTTTTTACATGCTCACACTTTTCATCACCGAAAATTCCCGCATATACGAAATCTTTGCAGACGAAGTCGCAGGCAACAGCTAGTTATTTATACGTCTGTACTATAATTATTAGCGTATAGGCATGTATTTAGTACTGTTCACAACCTGTGCACTGTTCCCAGCCCTCGCATGATAATGACTTCGGGCAACTGCCGGTTACATTACAACTTAGAGGTGCTTTTGTTACGTCATTCTCGAACGAACAAAGGGAAAACAAAATATGAATACATTCGTTCTATATAAAGCTGGAATCCTATGCTAATTTCTGAACCTTGCCATAATTATTTTCATGTTTAATTCTTCTTGAATTATGACAAACGATTGAAAATTGTATGAAATTACTTCACCGAAGCTATAAAAATATAATAACTAAAGTATTATGGCTATTTTTTATCCCTACACAGTTTTGAACATTTCAAAATAGGCATATTATTACCGAATCAAAACATCAAATTTGTCTAGGGATAATGATTATCCCAAGGCTGTGTGTACAATCGATCACTACAAGTTAAATAAAAATTTAAAAATTACTCGTCTTAAAACACAAAGCCTTCGAAATCCAAAGAAAATATTATAAATTCGTGCAGCCATTCTACATTACCTTCATCAATGTTCTATATTGAAGAGCAAAAATAACGGGTCGCTTTTCATACAACTTTGTATGGAAAGTGACCCGCTATTTTGGCACCATAGTGTAGCATAGCCAGACATTTGCTGCTAGTTTAGTCTACTTTGTACAGCTTGTATCATCTGTAATTACCTCGTAACACTAGATGCGACATTAAACCATACGAGTACGCATAATTACGTAGTCAAATGGCGCATGGCAGCAGCGCCACGCTCCTCTGACGATCGACGCGGCTTAGGATTGCTACTATTGCTAGTGAATAATGTAGCTTAGTTGGTGATTTAAGTTAAATAATAATAATAAATTACTTCGACGCTAAACACGATGAATTGAAGACTCGCCAGCCTGTTGCTATTTGCTACCATCATGTCAACAACGGCGTGTTCGAGTGCATTCATTGTGCGCGAGGTTTCACCGCTAAGATCGGCTACATAAGCCTTCTACGAGCGCATGTGCGTCATACTAGGAGTCGAAGTGGTCACCATGGCGGAATCCCGTCGGAAGGATCATCATTAAGTTAAATACTGAGGACGAGAAAGAAGCTCGTGTAAATGCCATGTTTATCGTCAAACTTTCCTTCTATTTGGGTAACTGGGGCGTTGCAATTATAAGCCGTAATGTGGAAAGTCCCAGAGGTGTATAATTGAGCGTGTTCTCAGGTATTTGCGGAGCCCGTTCGTATTGGTTGATTGCGACCCGCTGGGACGGCGCGGACTCTATTTAGTTTGATCCGAATTACGAACTGTATGTGTCGGTTTGAGAGTTTTTTTCATACAAGAGCTTTCGACGGTTGCAGCCCTATTTTGACATAAGAGAAGTAATATTCACCAGCAGTAAGTTTTTATGCTTCTAAGTTTTCCTTGTTTGATGAATTGGTTTCTTAAAACGTACATACTCTTAAAAAAAATCAAAATTAACTAGTTTTACTCGTATCACAGCATTATTATAAAGAGGAAAATAGAGACCGCTAAAACAACTTATTGAATTAATATAGAAACTTAGTTAATGATTTTTGTAGCTGAAATCATTCATGGGTCATAAGAAATTATCAAATTAAATGGTACTTTTCTTTACTGACGTCGCCAATTGCATCGGAGTACTTTGCCGTTAGGATCACGCTTAGCTAAATCTCTAAGAACTACAAAGACCAATATCACTTACTCTATATACATAGGTACTCTATCTGCTATGATTTATTTACTATCGCATGAGACACAATTTAACACTAAGTCACAGATACAATATCGAGATAGACACAACAAGTGAACGTGCTTTGCGTGTCGAAAACTGGAGCGACTCTTCAGCTCACGCCACGCAATAGAGCTCGCTCATTCCCCAGTGGATTCAAATCATATTTCGAATCGCATTTCAAATGCTTTGTCGCTTGCAATGTGGCGCTACAAAGACAATTTCACGAGGCTGGTTTCCATCACTACATTACCATTACCACATTGTAGCTCCTGGTGTTCCGACATAGGTTGAGTTGGAGCGTGGCACTCTTAAAGACCATGTAGGCACCGTCTTAACAGTGCCAATTTTCAAAACAGTCGAACTAGAATCCTTTAGTATGCGATAATTTTGATCTCTTTTTCTTTGAAAACATAATTTTGAAGAGCTTTGACATGTCCATCCTATAAATCTCTATATGTTAGGCTAGGTTAGTTTCATAACAATTCTGGATAATTAACAGATTAAAAGAAAAATAATTATGGCAAATAATTATGTTTATGGTAAGTAATATGAAATTATGGCAAACGATAGGGAACCCAGTCGAACTACCTTTCCTTGGCAAAATAGACTCTGTTGGATGAATGTCATATTTAAGACAGTTATAAAGCCTTGTCGGTGCCACTCTTTCAACTCGTTCTTTTATACTTACTCGCTGGCCTGTGACCTTAAGTGGATCTTTGAGTCCAACATCAGACTACTCCACGCTTTGCGATCTTGTGGCAGCAATATTTTTAGAGATATCAAAGCACCCAGACACCGATGGCTTGGCAACATGGAGGGGTACCATGCTTCGTGTCATGGATCTTTGGCAAAGCTCCAATTTATTCCTTTGGTATTGAATTAGTAACCAAGTTTCATATCAATAATGTTAGGTTAGTGTTGAAAACTTTATTTTTGTCTGTTATGCTCTTCCGGACTGGTCTGGTAGCATAGAAAAAACATAGAATGTACCAGTTGCTTCTCTTCCCGCGCAAATGGTAAAAGTCATAGGAATCATGTTATAGGCGATGCGGCTGGCAACCCATCACTATTTTGATTTCCCCTTTCCACCAACATTAATTTGTTGGTGGAAAGGGGAATCAATCAAGAGGGGTAAATTATTAACGGGTATGATGGGCTCTCCAGCTCACCGCTGCCTTCCCTAACAGAAGGAGGGGAGAGGCCTATCATCTAAAAACCGACAGTTACCTCCTGGCCATGGACAGTGAGCGTTACGGGAGCACTAGGTGTCACCGCGACGCCCACTGGCCGCCCCTTGTTGGGGTAGATGGCAACGGCAGATTCGGATAGACCCTAAGCAAGGTAACACAAGGTAAATTGTAACATGTCCCGAACCAACAGCGTGTCAATTGGTACAAGTCGGCCCTCAGATAAGGACGCTAATGAGCCATCTGTCATTGCCAGCGGGATTGACAATTATGACGCGTGTAATGGAAGCGACTTGCGAATCCCGATATCACGTTAATCTAGTGCACAGGCATCGCAAGTCACAAGCGATCTGCAATGTGGTCTTATAAGAGCCCTTACACACTAGCAATTTCTCCGGCGATTCCTCAGCGATATGCACGCGGCGAGCAAATCGCTAGTGTGTAAGATCTCTAAGGAAAGGACGGATACTTGCGCTAGCGTTACACTGTTTAGCGATATTCTTTAGAGTTTGATAAGATTTTGTTTACGTTATGCTGCATCTTGACTTTGAAAATTGACAGTAATAAAATTTCATTTCAGCTTAGGTCGTTAGATGGTAGCAAGCAACTGGGGCTGTTTGGGCAATTTGTTTTAATTGTATAGTCGACTATGTTAGTAGGCACTTAACAATTTCTTATGACACCTTATCTGTTGCATCCGCACATCAATATTAAAATCGTTCATTCTGAACGCGTCTGTTGTATACTTTATTAGTGGCAGTTATTTGCGGTTGAGTTAGTTTTTATAATATTGCCTATTGAAAGTCGATTTTTACGTAGGCTGCTCGTCGACAGACGCATTTTATTGCCCTATCTCATGCGTATCATTCCGAATAAACAAAGAAAGGTTGTACTTTCTTCCATTTTACGGCCCGAGAAAATTACCAAAACATTAGATTTGTCGCAAATACTTCCAAGTAAGTTAATATTTTATTACACTTGGAGTATTGTAACGTGATAATGACAGTTTTTTATCTTACTTTAATAGGTAATGCGTGAAAAGATAAAGTAAAACGATGTGAAATGCTTAAGACTCGGCCCACACCTTTCGCTACATTATGCCCTAATTGACAACATGTAATGGAAAGCCGAACTTATAATTGGTAGATCTTGAACTGGAGCCAATTCAACTCGGTCCAAGAAATTACTGCCGTTAATGGCCCATAGTTTCTTGTTTTATTCGATAAGTGATATTTAATCTTTGGCAACTAAAGTTTGGCTGTAGTCTCTTGGTATACAGAGTTGATTTAGTAGTAGTAGTAGAGTTTAAGCAGTGTTTTAACAACTAGAAGCTAATGGTAGAAGTTTGGATATTTTTGCGAGAACACTTCGTTCTTCATCAATCTAACTTTCATTTAGTAGGTATAAGATAAAACACTGTTTTTGTTCTGATACTATTATGCTCTACGGTTAGTTACATTATAATAATATTATTCTCTACTCATAAACGCTTACGCTTGTTAAAGATGCAGTCAACTGAGCGTTGGTTGACCTTTATACAGACAAAATATAACTTTTTTATGCCAGAAAATAAAAAGGTGTTTTAGGTTATCCACTGATAATATCTGGATAGCTTAAACAGGTCGAAGCAAAAGGCCGTCCTAAGCCGCGTCTTGTGATCTGGTGACTCCATAGATGCTCTGTAGTCTGTAGTTCAGTGCGTATTTTTCTGACACAACTATTATGAAAGGGACGCCCTGAACAACAAATTCTAAATTCGAAATTCATGTCATACCGTCCCTCTTACTTTTCTATTAAACAATAGCAGTGTGAACGGGATGGCGTGGCATAAGGCCCGGATTACAATAGGTTCAAATTTTGTTACTTTAGTATTATGTCGACGGTAAGCAGACACATTTCTCAATTACCAATCCAACTCTGTGCGCTGGATGAATCATTTATTTCCTATGACGGACAGACAGGTTTAATCACAACACGCGAGGCGGCATGACATTTACCACAATAACCAGTGTAATTAGAGCTCTGTCTTTTTCACATGAGACAAAAATTTAAAGCATTGTTAACGGGTTCAAGGGTCAGTGTTAAGTGGTTAGCTGGCAATCACTGTGCGTGTCGAAAACTGACGGTCTTATGAAGGCCCTATTAGTTAACAATGTGATACTAAAAATAGATGACAGAAATTTGGGACTAGAATTGATAAAAGTACAAAAATGTTTTGGGAATAGGATTCAGAAAAGTACAAAATGTTAGGCCTTGTTGTTGTTGACCTTGAGCAGGGCCACTCTTCTCACATACTGTTGTGTGCCTGTGAGTGAAAGAGAAGAAATGATACGGGGACATGACGCTGTCTGAAATCATGGCAAAAAATATTATAAATCAAAATGAAAAAAATTGGTCTGTACTACATTAAATGTAGGTAACATTTTGGTTAAATCGTGTAGTATTAATGCCGTAGGCGTTTTGTTCACAGCACCATAATACCTTTATTTACAAAATGTTCACCTCAAAACGTCTAGATAAATAGTATTGCTTTTCACATAATTTACTATTCCAAGTATTAATTACTCAGCACTTGCTAATGAAGCTTGTGCTTATCATACAAATTTGAACTCGAATTGTTAAGTGAAATCAGTACTCAATTTTACCAGCCTAATAGTTTGCTGATTAATTCAAATCTGAGTGAATTTCAAAATTAAACGAAGCATTTATAATCTTAAGGGTTTGGTGTAGAGAGCTTTATTCGTAACGAAATTATCGCAGCGGCATACTTACACCGTTTTACTGGGCCGCTAGTGTAAGTTTTAGACACGAAATACGTCTCGAACCCGTTCGTGTAAAGGCTTCAATTACTATGGCTGCGTAATAAATTGGCAGCGCCACTAAACACTGAGGCCCACTTGCACAGTCCAGAGTAAAAAAATTGAATCGCTAACTCGGGGTTAGGTTTGACAGTTCCATACATTTTGACACTACTTAGCCCCGGGTTAGCATCTAACACAGTTCTATATAGTATTCTTCAATTTCGTGCAAACGCCATCAAGATGTATTTCGTGTCCGAACTTACATTCAGCATACTGTGGCTTTACCATAACGTCGTAATGCGATTCAATTGCAACTCAGTTCAGGCTTTAAGTGTCATTTTAAGTATGGATCTGTCAGCGAGCTAACCTAAACTGAATCGCATTAAGACGTCATGATAAGGCCTCTGGTATGATTTTTATAACAGAGCAATGTGCAGACTGCGCGCGAGCTCCTAAATGAAAGAACAAAAATTAATAATGTTATGCGTACTCATTATGTTAATTTATATGAATGTGAAGTTGGGTGGTAGGTATATAAGAAGACGTGGTGCACTTGTTGTAGCGGTATAATTTTTAGCAAAACAGATTATAGGTAATTACATAATATTATTATGTCAGATATAAGATTTCATGCAGAGATCGTCAAAAAAAGAGTTTTAATTTTAACAATTTTATTCGATAGATGTATGCGAAAGTTTGAATTAAAAGTGTTTTATTTTTACAACAAACTTATTCAGGACTTATTCGGCAAATATTAGAATAATAAATACAAAGTGTATTAGCTGGAATCCGGATTTCGGGCGGAGCCGTTGAATCGAACGAAATGGACTTAGCGCCGAGCCAGATTTATCCTCAGCTTTTTGGGGTTCTGTAGCCGTATTATTTTAGTAAAGTACAAAAAACAGCGATCTGCAGTCAAAAATATAACATGAATATTATAATCAGTAAAACATTGCCCTATATTGGTAAGCTATGCGTTAGAATAGGTACTTACTTACTAGCCGGTGCCCGTACCGTACGGTACATGTATACCTACAGCTACACTCTTATACAGTATGGTAGGTAGTAAAATGGGCATTTTCAATTAACTCTACTGTTTCTGATTCTCTGAATCCCAATCACTGGCGTTTTTTTAAAGTGTCCCTTATTTCTTGGTCAGTTATTTGTAAAAAAAAATCATACGATTTAGATTTATATGGGTTGACAAATTGACGAAAAGAAAATTGAATAGGTACAAAATCTGGGTCATTCTTGTGAAGGTAACACTTCAGATTATAAAAATGTCTAATCTAATCGATTGACAACTGTCTATACCTTTTCACGTACTATATAATCTATTACATTAAAATACCCGCTACACGAAATATTTTCTTTTTACTAGTTTTGTTAAGAATTAATGTATCTGTATTTTTGTTGACAGAAACAAGAGTTTTTTCGTACGAGTTGGTCAGCGCACTATATGTTCTTGTTTTTGTTTTGTTTTTAAAGACGGCTAGCGCGAATAAAATAGTGCTTTTTTAATTTTTCACCTCACTAGCTCGGAAAGCACTTTTTGTTTGTTTGACAGCTATTGAGAAAATCGCTTTTTATCCACATGTGGAGAAAGAGTTTTTACCACAGATTAGAAAGATATAGTACAGGGTTTTGACATTTGAAGGGAGCTTAAGTGATATTGACAGCAAACAAAACGTAAAACGTTAAAAGTGCTGAATTTTTAATATCACAATTAATGAATTGCATCGAGTAAAAAACACTCAATACAGTCTTACAACTTTATTTTAATTCATAAATATCAGCATTCAACAATAACCTTCATTCTTGTTGTAAAAACGGATAAAATGTTCTGACAGTCCAAGTAAGTCAATATGCCAACAAAACGCATCCGAAATATATATTTTTTATAAAATTCATCCCTTGTGGGATAGGTAAAGGAATTATTGTCCATTCAGCCATGTTAAAGATTTTAATGCCGGTTCACTGTTTGTGCTGACAGTAGCACTTGATGGTCCCAACGGAAGACCAGCGCTGGCTGTAAGGCCAGCATTATGCTGAGGTGGAACCATTTCGTGATTGTATATGCTGTTACTTCTTTTTTTTCTGTAAGTAATTTATATCACGAATAATTTTTTATTAAATTTTTAATAAAAAAAAATTAAAATTTTCTTAAGTAGTACCTAATAAGTTTTATTTCTTTCAAATAATTAAAAAAAAAATAAGTCAAAACTATTCAATTAAGCTTGCGAATAATTAACGTTGACGAAGTTAATTATTCGCATGTTTTTCTAATTATTTTGTTATTAAAAATGAGTGATAGCACAAACCCTTTTTCTTATTTTCCTCGCTGTAGTACGGTGAAAAGTTTTGTGTTATACACGGGTGAAAAGTTATTTTACGCCTCGTGTGTTGAAACACTCGCTACGCTCAGGACTCTATTTTTGAACCACTCGCTTCGCTCGTAGTCAATCATAGAATCCTTGCGCTAGCTCGTGTTTCAAATGAACACTCGCTGGTAAAATATAACTTTCCCCCCTTGTATAGCAAATAACTATTAAACACTCACGGAACCATTCGCGATCGCGCCGAGACGCATTGTCCTTGTTTAGTATGAAAATCTTTCCATCGCAAAAAGCCGCCAAACATTCTCAGGTTTATTTGCGATTCAAATCCTACGAGTGTTAAGCAATCAAGCCGTATAAACAAATTTTCATATTTCCTGGCACCGACTGGAGGAATTAGCTGTAAAATTATGAAATATTTATTAGATGATGTTTTGGGTATCGAATTAGGTATGCTTAAATGTCGTAGCTCACAGAAGTGAAAAGGAAGATAGCGTCGTTTGAATTACGACTTCTTCAATCTTTCCTTTCACTCGTCTTGTAATGTGTATTTTGTACTAATTGCACTAACATCGCCACTGTGTGTGCGACGCTGTCTAGTTAAAGGTTTCGCCCTTACTCCAAATCCACGCTATATACATATTAATAACAAAAAGCTGCTAATTGTACTATTTTAGTTACCAACACCAACTACAGATTGAGCAAGTTATTTGCAGATGAAGAGTTGGCTTCCCGGATATCCGGTGCTGGGGCTGCAATGCAGATGGTGCACTTAGGGATAAGTTTTCGGTCCAGGATTTGCTTTTGACACAACCTAAGTGACAAAAGACTAACTCGAAACCCCTTATATCAATAGATATCAACGTTATATCCTTCTAAGTCGAGACTTTTAATAAATCGTGTAAGATTAAGCCCGAGCTGTCAAATCCCAGTTCTGTGATTTTAGGTTTAATTTTAGCATATTTAAAGTTCTTTTTTCATTTAATAATTTTTCGTAGCATATTGAGTGAACAGTCATTTTATTGTACATAAAACACAATAATTTTACAAATGATTACAAAGTAGTGATATAAAACATAAACTAAAGCTACCTTAAAAATAAAAATTATAACAAATTTGGACCCTTAGGTAGGGTCCCCATCACGCAGGCAGCATTCCCGCGTTGTATCGCAACGCAATTGCGAGTCTTTGTGCGAGAAAGCTGCCGGCGCGAGGGTCGTTCGTTGCCTCCCTCAGGCGTTTACTTAAGGCTCTGTAGAGCCCACGTGCGCCCTTGCCCCACGGACCGAGTGTCCCGACGCCAAATGCAACGAACTCGTACTGGGCGCCGAGACACTGCTATTTTGGTGTCTTTGCCCGCTCTCGGGTGTCCGCCGCCGCGCCGGCATGCTTGCACGTCATTGGGACGTACGACGAAGCCATAGTGTCGGCGCAAGTAGCGTCCCACACCAGCGCACGTCCGTACCTTCACGGAATTAAAGACATCCCATCAGGGCGCTTGCCATCGTTCCGTGCAATCTGGGGCTCCAGAACAGCGGGAACGTTGGCACTGACGAGCGCCCTTCTGAGGATGTCATTCAGGGCAGCATGACGGGACAGGCGGCCGGCACCCGAGGAGCAAGCGAGTCCGTGGTGGCCAAGGCGATCAACGGGGGCCCCGCAAGAGACACAGTTATGACCCACGCAAACCTCAGCACCAAGTCGGAGACCGACGGCTATCCCAAGGGTGACTGGGTCTATGTAGGTGCCTGTGTTTGGTGAGGAATAGGCATGAAGCCAGTGGCCTGATTCAGGTGTAGAGACCGCCAACAGTCTGGCGCGGTCTCTACCTGTCGCGCTGTCAATAATTTGTACTTCACTTCATATATTTATTCTTGTTATTAATTAGTACTTCAGGAAGTACGCGAGGGCTAATGAGGATAAAGAGGAAATATAACCTTCGTACGTTCGTAATGTTGCGTAGCGTACAGGGGGTTGCCATGACGTCATAATGCGATTCAATCCCGACTCAGTTCAGGTTTTAGCTGTTATGGAATTGAAACTCATTAAATAATAAAATAAATAATAAATAAATTAAGACAGTCATGGTAAGGCCTCGGTCTGTCTGTCAAAATATTTAGAGTCAAAATTCAAGCAAAATACCCCTTTGGACCCTTGAGGGCCTAAAGTGATAATCAGAATGACGTTTGGGTATCAAGGTTTCATTAAATAAAATTTTATCTATGCGGAATAAACATATAAAAAAATATTTTATATTCCGAACTTATTATAAAACAATGTGCGCATTTTTTTAATATACTGCGTGAAACTTTTTATAAGTAGGTAAATGAGGGTGCTTAAAAAACGGCGACGTTACGGAATCGCAACAAAATGTATGAAGAAACGGTGAGAAAACGTGACGAAACAACATCATTTTCATACTGCGCATATCCCCTCCACGTTTTACTTATTTGCCGTCACCTGTACGACACGTCACTGCGTATACGCGGCGGTGCGGTCGGATCTTAAGGCGGTAATACAGAGTAACAGTAAAATATGTCAAATAAGGTTTTCGATGTGTTTCCTCTACATTATAGTATCAAATAGATTTTGTTCGGTCAATTCAGAATAAACCGAAGATTAAGTATTACTACTATTATTTTAAACTTTTAAAACAAACAATTCCGAAGAAGAAAGTTAGGAATAAAATTTACATAAACTATTTATAACGGATTTTGTTGGCAAAATTTGTTTTAAGTTTCGTTCTGGTTGAAAAGTTTTAATCTTACTGACGAATTTATACCTGTCTTAATATGTGTATGTTGTGTTAGTGATAATTTTGAACTTATCATATCGTTTCTGGTTCCGTTTATTGCTAGTATAATGTCCAAAAATCTCAAGACTACCTATAACAAACTTAATAAGTAAGTATACCTAAAATGTAGACTAGTGTAAAAATATAAAGGGACCTCCATATTATTCAGTTTTTTTTTCAGGTTAGAAGCGAACAAATGATAATGACATATTATTTTGAGAAAATCCTCCCATATGACGTACAAAAACATAACCTCCTCCTCGCAAACCGGTCAAAAATGTACCGAAACATAACCAAGGACGCCAGCAATTTTTCTGCTATCGCGCAAAATAATCGACACTTAATACAATCAGACACAAAGGCGTCAACGAAGCATGCCTTGATTGCTCCCCCCGGCATCTCTTAAACGACGAATTTTGCCAAAAATTGCCACAAAATGGAGCAAGGAAACGGTTAAATAATATGTTGAATATGTATGTATGTGTGTAAACTCTTTATTGCACATAAAATTTTGAAAATACAGAAGTACACAGAAAATAGTACAAAGGCGAACTTATCCCTAAGAAGGGATCTCTTCCAGCTAACCTGGTTCAGAAAGGAATAGTTTACAAAAAAAGGCAAGCAGTCATATTATGCACATGTACAATTATTATTATATTTTTCAATTTATTAATTTATTATTATATTATTATTATGGAATATACATGTAAAAATATTTTTTCAGATTGTGGTTATGTTAGATAATCATCTAGCCTATATTAGACCCACTATGTATATATATATGTCGGCGTGATTGATATTAACGCCATCTAGTGGTGGCGCTATAAACGTTCGGTGTTTTAATCTTAACAGCAAGCTTTCTTTCAGTACCTTTCTTGTGACGCCATCTAGCGATGGTTGCTGTAATTAGGATTGGAATTCACTCTGTGGATGGGAGACGTTGGGCGACCGTGGTAAGGGGGTTCTCACGATAGCCTGACTGAGTTACTTTTGGTCGGACCGCCGAGCCGCGCAGTCGTCGAACTTGGTGAGCGTATCTACCCGAACCACTTTTACCATGTTGAGCTATTCTTGTTGTCCTTTGTGTGTATACCCTCTATCTAGGCTGGTGAGTGGGTTGGTCCACGTTCGAGCTTCAACCACGAAGGACTACCGGGCCGCCCGCCCGTCTAATTGTCTAGTAAGTGGGTGGGCCTGGATGGTATGGTCCTAAGAAGAAACATGCTAGTTCGTTCCTTAATAACTAACTGTCTTACTCTTACTGTGTATTTTCTAGCACTGATACAGAATTGTACTAATGCACTGTTTTTTGTAAGCGCCGTTGTTAGCGCGTAATGAATACTACAATACTTGCCTACACGAAGGTTCGTATTAGCAAAGGTGGCGTGAGGAGAGGTCGTGGGGAAGGATACGGTGGACCTCCCGGGGTCCGTTGGACCCCGGCTTTCTTATGTGCAACCGGTACAGTTGTGTAGCCAAAACTAGGTTAAGAAGAATCTATCTAATTACCCGATAATGCCCTCTACTTGCACTGGGTTAGACGAACTATTGCGAAGCAGATCTATAATCATGCGTTTCTACTATAGCAGTAAAACGAGTTACGTCCTCATATGTAGTGGTTGACTATTCTGGCTTTTAACCGAGCGCCAGGCATATACAGACTCACCTACAGCTACCTCCTAACTCCGACATATACGTTTTTGTTAAAAAATATTTTTAATACAACCTTTTTTGCTGACTATACTTGCATTGTCATCCACCCATGATCCATCCAGATGTATAATTTACAGGCATAAAACAAAATCCTCAGCCGCTTCTGTCTGTCTGTCTCGTGGTAAACTCAAAAATACAGAACGGATTTCAATGCGGTTTTCACCAATAGATAGAGGATGGTTTAAATATATTATAATTTATCAAGGTTTTGTGTAAATTGAATATAGTTCATAAAATATAATAATTGTCTGGAAGTGACATCAACCAGCAATTAATATAATTGTAGGCAATATCTAGAGTATAATTTAACGAAGACACAATTATACACACTTCAAAAACTACTAGATACATAAAGTTAACCGTTTCAAAACAAACAGAATAAGACAAGTCAGAGCTAAAGCTCGACTTGATCTCAAGACCGCCGTAGCAGCCATTTTATTTGAGAATTATTATCGTTACCTAGCTCAACCTGTGTTATGCAAAACGTCTGGAGCAAAAGAAGGATTTTTCAGGTTAGCTGGAGGAGACAGTTTCCTATTAGTTATGCAAGCTCCTTGCCTATTATACATATAATACATATAATAATTGTATATTCTGAGAGGAGGCCTGTGCCCAGCAGTGGGACGTATATAGGCTGGAGAGAGAATTGTATGTGACTGAAGTCCTCCTAACTGGTTCTTGTTCTGTCTTTTTGATCCGTCCTACTAGGTATCTTGCACAGGCGGCTTCGCCTCCGTTGCCCCAATAAACGAGATTTTTTCAAATTTTCTCCCTGTTCCTTGTTAAATTGTAGAGCAAAACACCATGCAAGATTTCAGCTTTCATAGTCTAAATAGGTTTCGTGCTGAGCGCTGATAGACAGTCTACAGTGTGAAAAGTATATGAGATATGAACTCCTGCAACTAATAATGATGGGCAAAGTAGCAGGCAGAAGAGCCGTTGGCCGTAGGAAGAAGTCGTGGTTGCGCAATATCCGGGAGTGGACCGGAGTCGCAAGTGCTGCCGAACTTTTCAGCCTCGCGAAGGATCGCGAAATATGCGGAGCTGACTGCCAACCTCCACTAGTTGGAGAGGCACTATAAGAGAGAAAGAGAGAGAGAGAGAGAGAGAGAGAGAGTGTGAAAAATATATATGAAGGCCTGATAGGCTTTTTTCTTTTGAGTTACGAAACGACAGCCCAAACATTTTCGCCCGATGTAAAACCTCGGCACCTCTCGCTATTCTGCCATCATTGTAACATCCCGCACCTTCTGATTCAGTAAAATTGAATTTGCAATATTTTACGAGTCGCACTCCACTCGTCAGGTTTAAAAAAGGAATCAGAGTTGCGAGAGACTTCGCCCGCGGCGCCTTGGGACGTGCCCGCTGTGCAACGAACGAGATTTTTAGGCATCGATTCTGTAACGTTTTCAAATCACCTTGTTTGTAATAATAATATACATGCTATAAAATTTATTTCAACAACATTGATATTTACAAATCATAAACATAGATTTAAGAAAAAAACTTTAACATACTTATGATCCTAAAAACACAAATTTACATATTTGTAAAATTGTGTCATTCAAAATAAATTGTATATGTGTCTTGTCATTCAGTTGTTGCATTGGGTAGGGTGCCCATGCGCATAAGGCTACGTTTCCTCGTTGTATGGCAATCCCTATACGTTGCCTGAGAAAAAATAAAAATTGGCGTGAATTTGTACCTATTTTGTTGAATGGCTTAACTAACAATTTGCGAAAAATACTGCAAAATATATAGGATTGTTGTTGTTCTTGTAAGTCACTTTGTTGTCGAAATAGTCAGTTGTCATCATCGTTCAGTGCACGAAAAAAAAAACAAATACCTACGGAAACCTAATAATATAAAAGAGAAAAAGTTAGAACCGAAAAATCACCTGAGGGGCTTATTTGGTGTAGTAGATAAGATGACCCTAATTTACCATGTCGGTTAGTAATGTTAAATAGGTAGTTAATAAAAAAATCTTTTAATTAGATGACAGGTATTACCTCTAAGTACAGTTAAATCTGAATATCAGTTGTTATTGTGTTCTTTACGTCATTAATAAGTTGTGGTTTTATCATTTTCTCACGCGTTAGGTACCGTGCCCCAAACAGAATTTACGAAGTTCTGCTTTTATTAAGTTATAATCAGTTCTTGTTGCGTGCTAACTCATTCAAAAGTTTAATTAATTTGTAACCGATTAAATCAAAACTGCGAACACTTTGTTATCATTCCACGTCGTCGAACTTTGTTCAGTTGTTTTGCGGTCTTATGAACTCGTTAAATTATTATTGGAGTTATTGTTAACACGTTCGGCAAATGTTTTCTTTGAGCATGTACTTACCTACATTTTATAATTTATTTTTTAGGTCTTTGTTGTGATTATAATAATGGTAGTTGTTTCATTATAAGTAAACACATTTTTCGAGCAACGATGCACTTTTTACGAAGTTTTGTAGCAAAAATAACCAGTCACTTTTGTTAAAAATCAAAAGGCCATGGATTAACTTGAATAAGTAGGTACTATACCACTTTTTAGGGAAGTTTTAAAAGTACACTTAAGGAAATAATAACAGCAAAGAAAGATTTTGTCGAGCAACAGCAATGACCGGCCTTTCGTTTTAAAAAAAATAACAATTTAGGGGAAAGTGGTCACCATTCGTACACATAGTATACCTTATTGTTGAAAAATGGCTATAACCCTTTAACGTTTTGACGTAATAGTTTCGTATTTTTTTTAACAAACTACAATATATTTGTTACACTTTACACTTACCTAGGTAAATAAACTAGCTATATTTGATAGGTAATTAAATAAAAAATAAAATCTAAAAAGTGTACCAATGGTGACAACTTTCCCATACTTTAAACAGTGGTGGGCAAACTTTTTTCATGGCGGGCCAGAAAATCACAGATATTTCAAAGAAGGGCCTAAATTATACTAAAATGCAATTTTTTTGACACATGACGCATGAACTACGTGGCTAGTCTAGCTGGCTCCTTTGCCTTCGCATCTATTATTCTATTTCATACAGCAGCACCGTCTAAATATCGTCATCCTGTGCCATAACACTCCAATTCGAAGGAACGCCGGCGGGCCGCATTAAATTCTTTCGCGGGCCGGAGTTGGCCCGCGGGCCGTAGTTTGCCCATCACTGCTTTAAAAGATCAAAAAGTTAATTTTCTAATAATAATATTTAGTTACAATAGACTTATGTATTTTTTTGTGTCTGTTTCTTTATATTTGTACAATAAAGCATTTACTTAAGTACTTACTTACTTACTTACTTATTTGAATGTTAAACCTAACATTAATCGCGTTGAGTAAACCGTTCAATATAATATTTTCTTAATGACAAAGATGAGTGAGTTCATTGGAATTCCTCTGATATTCTTGCTTTGAATTAACTTTATCAAAGTCACAGTGAGACTGTTGTTCCGGCAAGAACAATCAGCTCTTAAATATTTAGCCTGCAGCAAACTTCACCCGCGCAGGCATCTATCTTGCGAAGCTGCAATATGGAAACCGTCTTCATATAAATAATTACTATATTGTGCAAGATATTTTAACTAAACGACGCTTTTATTTCAAACTACGTTCTAAGTATCTATGCAGCGTAAATAAGGGTTTAGCATTTTACTCGTACTTGACATTTAATGTAATAATAATGGTTTTTAAGTATGTTACGATTCGCACACTCACGTCTTTATAGAAGGAGCTCAGTGTGACAAGAACTGAACTATGTTGAGATCCAGACAGGAGGAAAGGGAAAAATATGATGGATTGGTAGAGCAGCATCGCGTCTAACGTGATTCCTAACTTGTTCCTAACTTTTTAACACATTCCCTCGATGGGCTTTTACGATCTACGTGGAAAGAGAAGCAGCCATAGGTGGGCATTAACTCGTTAATCCGTTAATCGTTAATTAACGAAGTTAACATTTTGATTAACGGATTAACTTTTAAGTTAACTTTTAAATATGTTAACGGACACGTTAACTTCCGTTACTATGCAGAAGTCCGTTTATCGTTAATCCTTTGCCTACTATTTACCGCACGGCACCGCGGCACGGCGCGAAAAACAGATTCAGACAAGTATGAAACGACAAGTGCCGGGCGGCGCGTGGCAGCGTGTGAAATAAAAACAAAACTAAACTAAAACTAGGTACATTTTGCCGGTGCGTGCGAGTGAGAAAACTGCGAAGAGATTTGTTTCGCTTTATCATTTTCATTACTTAGCGCAGAACCTAAACCAACAGGTTCTATAAGTTCACTAACGTAACGATATAAAAATGCAAGTTTACATATATTAACGGATTAACGGTTGACGTTAACTTGCGTTAATTCTTCCGAAATGTAACGTTTTAATGTTTAACGAAGCTAACTTTTTTTGTAGCGGATTAACGATTAACGAAGTTAACTATTTGATTAACGGTGCCCAGCTATGGAAGCAGCTGGTGCATTCTATGTTCTTTCTTTGCTCCCAGACCAGCATGTGTATACTTAGTCATCAAAAACAACATAAGAAGCTGGTATTTGTAGTAAGTATATAAAAAAAAACTTATTAAGTACATTAATTATAATATGTTCTCACGAGGACTAGTGGAAAGCGTTTATACCTGTAACTTCAAAAATCGAGCTAAATAAACTGTTTTTTAAATTGCACAACTTCAGGCACGTGGCAAAGTGTAAAATACAATAACTTGGAAGGTTATTCCTGGCAAATACGGCAGCAATTGTATATCGAAACGTCACACGACGTAAGAATTTGACGGATGATTTCTATTCAGTTTAATCCGCAAGGCACGGCGCGTGACAATGACGAATGTTTCGTACCTACTGCAAAGCCTTGCTATAATCTTCACGTTTGTAAGCTGGCGCAAGGCAATAGACGCAGGAGAGGCACGCTTGTGACGTATATTTAAAACTATGGTGGTTTACAGGCAGAAAGAGATGCTAGATGCGATCAAACCAAAATTTTGCACTTTACTAATCCAATAACTTAAAATTTTACTTTACAGGTTTCATACAGGTTTCTTAGGAAAAGTTATAGGCGATGCGGCTAGCAACCCATCACTATTTATGATTCTCCTTTCCACCTAGGTATACGCCCACAATCATGGTAAGCGTGGCCTTAAATTCTAGTTACCTTAGGCTCTGTCTACCCCGTGAGAGATACAGACGTGATTTTTTCGTATGCGTATGTGTATGTAGGTTTCATACACGGATAAACAAACAACTTCCGATTATTAAAGTACCTACATTATAAAGCGCTACAAGCGTTTTGACCGACGCATCCTAGGCAACCACGGTTGTCTAGTTTATTCGCAAATTAAAGTATAACATTTTTAATGGCTAACGTGTTTTAAAAATGTTTTTCAACTTTGAAGAATGTATCCTCTGCATAGACAGTAACCATTAAAATAATACTAGCTATTTCTCGCGGCTTCGACTTCGTTCCTGTTCTTACCTTCTTTTCAAAATGTTGATTTATTCCTTGTAGTCAAGCACGTACATACACGCCCTTGCAAAAAAACGGGCACCCATGGTTTTTAGGGTTCCGTACCCAAAGGGTAAAAACGGGACCCTATTACTAAAACTTCGCTGTCCGTCCGTCCGTCGGTCACCAGGCTGTATCTCAAGAACCGTAATAGCTAGACAGCTGAAATTTTCTCAGATTGTGTATTTCTGTTGCCGCTATAACAACAAATACTAAAAACAAAATAATAATAATTAAGGGGGCTCCGATACAAAAAAAACGTGATATTTTAGCCCTTTTTCATGGCTACCACTCGCCGAGCTAGATCTCAAGAACCGTAATAGCTAGTTTAAATTTGCACAGATAATGTATTTTAATTGTGGCTACAACAACAAATACTAAAATCAAAATGATAATAATAATTAAGGGGAGCTCCCATACAACAGAGTAGTTGTTGACGATTTTTGCTGTATCTCATGAACCGTACTAGCAAGGAGGTTAAAATATTCACAGATGTTGTATTTTTATTTCCACAATAATAACAAATACTAAAAATAAAATAAAAATAACATTTAAGGGGGCTTCCATGCAACAAAAGTATTTTCTTACCGTTTTTTTCTGGTACGGAACCCTTCGTGCGCGAGTCCGACTCGCACTTGGCCGGTTTTGTATTTTATGTGCATAAAAGCTTACTTTCTAAGCTTTAATGCTTAAAAATCTGAAAAACCACAGGTGCCCAATTTTTTTGCAAAGGGGTTCAATTCTAAGGGGTCGCCGTTACTAGTTTGTAACATACACCAAACGCAAAGTCTAAAACAACGTAAGTATTCTTCAAGCATGAGCCTCAGGTTGTGGAGATGGTGCTTTCCGTTTTATCAGAATTGGGCCATCACAGATTAAATCCCAAGATAAAAATTGAGTGAGGTAATAACAACTTGAATTTTAATCCGGTACTTTATCACTTTTATTAGCTTGTTTAAACACGAAAATTGATACTAAAATGCGTCGTATAAATAAAATATGAAATAAGTTGTAAGATTTGTTGGATGTATTAATGAAGTTTATAGTATTTTTAAGTTCAGATTAATATATTATACATAAACTATTCCTTACTATACAGATTCACAGATAAGGTACTTTCTAAAAATTATAGTTTTAAAACTGGGAAATGGCTGTCATTTTATTTATTTTAATATAATTTTGACTAAATCAATAAACAAGCCCTAACTATGTGTGGCTTCTCCGATTTTTCACAAACATTTAATCATAAAATTGCATTCGACCTACCCAAAAAAAACCTGTATTTGCAAGCAATTTGTTCAATAAACAAGCGTGAACAAGCCACGTTTTACACCCAAAACAAAACGTTGAATTCACAACCGGAGTCAATAAACTTAGCGGGACTACGTTTGACGTATCGCCATAAAATATTTACGGCGGGTAGATACCTGAAAACCGCGTAAAGCGTTATAACGAGAAACATTTTAGTGGTTTTCATATCCCAGTACGCAAATAACTCGCATTTTATGATTCAAAGGGCACGCACTTGGAATCCTTAATTCCGTTAAAAAAAGGTGTCTTGAGCGCAAACTAAATGCTTTAAGGGATTCCGGGTATCTATTACCGGGACGTGTGCGGCCAGGACGATCGTAAATTTGTGCTTACTAAAATCCTTGCCAAACGTTGTTTATATACGTGGGATTTGCGCGTCCGAGATCTTGACATCTTTAGTATAGCGTTACAATTGCTAATAGTTAGAACCGTAACTCTACATCCATACTGTTGATACGTAGCGTAGCTCACATCTGAACGTATAGAAAAAACAAATTGATCATTTAAAAATTACAAGTAAACTGAAAAAGAAATTAAAATGAAAACCCTTTTTGTTACCTACGTTACATCTGATAATTGACAATATTTCAAATTTCTTTATATTCATAAATCAAAAACCATTTCGAGAGAAACACTTGTAGAACACAAAAAAAAATATTTTTGGATTTTTTCGTACAGTATTTTTTGGAAATATGAGCAAAATATGTAAAACGGGAAATGACGTCCAGCGGCCGGTCCAATACTGCCATTATAAAAAACCTTGTCTTCTGGGTTTCCCTTTGACATTTACAACTTTCACAACACAACTCTACTGACAGCTGACGGTTAATTCATTCGCACACCACTCGGCTTTGTTGCCATCGGGAACACTAGATAACTGTTTGCCGGGCAATAATGATAATATTTTTGCAAGTTTTCATTTAAAATCATATATATATATATTTTGTGATGTATTTTTTTTTTTTTTTTTCCCCAAAGTAGATGGCTTCTGTCCAATGGGACAACTCTGCCAGTGTCAAGGTTGAGAGCTACAAGTGAAATTGCGTTACTCAGTTGTCAGGAATAGTTCCATGAATTGGCCGGTAGGGTTAGGCAGGGGATACCCTACAACATAAACAACAAGACTATTTTGTGATGTATTGTTTGAGTTTGTCAGCTCGTTTTGAAGTTCATCGACATTGACAACTGCATTCACTGTCAAACTATTTAAGCACAGGTTTTGTAGGTCCATTAATGTAATTATTTCAACGTTTTTTTAAGTGTACGAAACAAAGCAGTTCATTTCGCTAATACTTGACGTTTGTTACTTACGTCCTTTCTGCTTGAGCAACAATTTAAATGGATTTTTCCAGGAAAGTAGAAGATTTTCAGGAATATAAAAAATATGGGTGTCTTAAAATTGTGAGCTCTTTCCAGCCAGACAATAAAAAGGAGCACTTAAAAAATCGAAATATAGTCAATTAGACTTTTTTTAAATCACTTGTTAGCTCAGATTCCAAACAAAGACCCGCTCGACAAGCGATCTCTCAAATCAAAACATTTTACTATTTAACTAGTAAATTGCCAATGCAATGAGCTACACGTGATTAAAAATCTGGCCTGGGGCCTTACCATGACGTCCTAATTCCGACGCAGTTCAAGTTTTAGCTGTCACTTTTAGTATGAATCTGACAGCGAGCGGACCTAAACTGAAACGCATTAAGACGTCATGGTACGGCCTCTGGGGTCTTGCCATGACGTCTTAATGCAATTCAATTCCAACTCAGTTCAGGTTTTAACTGTCATGGATCTGACAGCGAGCGAACCTAAACTGAATCTGAATTGAATCACATTAAGACGTCATGGTAAGGCTCCTGAATTTTTACACTAAACCCTACTGTTTCAAGATCGATTGTTACTATGAATAAATCTACAGAATCACCTCTAGGTAAGTACTACTAATTAATATCGAGTCTAACTAGTAATAAGTAGACCGTTGCTTTGATCAGATACGAATAAGTCTTGCAGAGTTGCTGTAATATTCCTATAATCCTTTGATTACAATAGGACTGGCAATATTCGAGGCGGGCTCTAACAAGTGTAAGGAATTTCTGCTTAGTTTGGCAGAGGAGTAGTCTCGTTTGTGGTTGCAGTATAGTTAACAGACTTCAAAAAAGTATGAAATATAATTATGTTCGCCCAAAATTGTCGCGTATTAATACGAAATCCTACACTATGCATATCCCAACACGCACTTGGCGGGCTTTTTATTGTATGTCCTCCAAAAACTTCTCATTCTATGCCCCACAAAGGGAAAGTCTCCACCGTCAAGGTAATATAAGCTGGGTGTCCACCGCATCACCGCTCGGCAGGTATTACGTCAACACTAGAGTGCATGTTGAGAGGATTGCACTCCTCTATAGAGTAGTGAGATGGTCGACGCAAGCGGGCGGCTTTTTTGCGTTTTGTTCCTCATAAATTTCTAACAAGCCAGGATTTAAATAAATAAATAATACAATACAATACAATAACTCTTTATTGAACACCACATAAATAAATATCTTGGGACAATTGACACCAATTAACCTAGTCCCAAACTAAGCATAGCTTGTAATATGGGCACTAGACAACGGATAAACATACTTATATAGATAAATATATAATACATACTTAAAAATACATATTAGACATCCAAGACTCGAGAACAAACATTCGTATTTTCATACAAATATCTGCCCCGACCGGGGATCGAACCCGGGACCTCAAGCTTCATAGTCAGGTTCTCTAACCACTAGGCCATCCGGTCGTCGGTCCGATTTAATCACGTAAAATATTGCTAAAACTACTTCGATGTTTTGCCCACTTTGTCGCGGCGTGGGAACGAGTACCTTGAAGTGTCCGACACTCGCTTAGTCAAGTTAATTTTTCGAGTTACTGCACTTGATTTTGTCTTCACCTGACTGCGGCGAAAGAAGGGTTACGTGTTTGCTGCGTATATATTTGTACTGGCATCTTATCACATCGACTCACAATTGAACAATATCTGCCGATATTTACGAAGATACATACATCTTGACGTTCTGCGGATTTCATGACGATCAGGGGCCTTACCATGACGTCTTATAGTCCCCGGCCGCTATAAAGTAAATCCTGACACATCCTCTAGGGTTGTTTGTTACACGTTCGATCATTGTATCGATAAAAATTGAGTCAAGCGTGAGTCGACTTAAATTCAGTTTTCTACAGCTATAATAAAAAAATATTTATCAGTTGTACGAAAATACGAAAGAAAGTGAAGAAATACCTATTTATAATTAAAAAGGTTCTGTTCAAATTTCTTAGAAGTTGCCAAATAAATAAACATACCTACGCATTTATTCGAATCCTTCCTTTTTATAATACTAGTGTAAATGAAATAAAATATAAGTACTTTTTGTAAGGTTCAATTTATTTAAGACTAGATTTTAGAATATTGTTAAGCGTTTTTGAGATTGGTAACACCGATAATTAAAGAAAAATGTAGGCGGTTGGATATGTGGGAAAAAAAAAAGGAGAAAAAGGAGGTAGGGTTGGTCAGTTAGTTCAGTTGAGAGTAGATGTTTGGATATACAAGGAAAAAGTGAAGAATAAAGCGAGATCCTTATGGATTCCCAGTGAAACCGTCTTTTATTGAGGATTGTCTTACAAGTCAGAAGTGGTATTGGACTAGCGCAATAAAACGTAAGTACACTACACAACGGATACTTACTCAATTAATAGTGGAAAAACAAAATCTAGAACAAAACTTGTGCAGATAGGCACAAAACAAATTTTATTTTACTTGCCGTTATCTATTACGTATCAGTGTTACGAGTTTAAACGATGTCGGTTATTCGAAATCATTACTTAATGATAACCTTTAATATTGCCCATTTAAATTTTAGCCGTTAAGTAGGTACTGCTTAAAAGGTTATTAATATGGGTATGGCATGAAATCCTAAAATTAAAATTTAGTACCTTACCTACACTGGAATAAGACGATTACAGTTAGTAACTTATATACCATTGCAGTTAACTTGTGATATTAGATAAGTATTGATCAGGTAATTATCATTGGTAGCGTGTTGTTATTTTTTTTTTCCTTTTCTCTGCCAAAGGTATTAATGGTAAACGAAGAATGATTTCAAAAATTTTGAAATTGTGTTGACTTACTATTATGTTTGAAATTTTGAAGATTAGCGATTGCAGAAAGCAGGTATGTACAACTGTACAAGCAATGGTCTTCGTTGCTGGCTAGTATGAATAAATTAATAGGTAACTAACGAAGTATATATATATTGCACAAGTAAGATTTTAGGTAAATACCTACCATAGGTACAGTGTAGAAGACTCATACATACTCACATAGATACATATTTATAACATAATAAGTACATGTTGGAAGAGCAATATATAGATTTGAGTATTGAGTAAGTTTTGTGTCGAGTGGGTAGAATGTATTAGATCAATGAGTGAGTGGCTAATGTACTTTACACTCTGATGCAATAAGCATGCAGAGGCATGCATACATTGCAAGTGGCTCATACCTTTTCGTTTCCAAGTTCCAGGAATGGGTGATGAAGCTGAAAACGGCCGAAATGGAGCCGATCACAGGCTATCGACTCCATTGCGGCATGAGCATAACACAACGCATGACAGACACACTCACGGCCGGAGCCGCGGAAGCAGGCGCAGCCGGACCCGCGAGAACAGGCGCAGCCGGAGTCGCGAGAGCAGACTCAGCCGAAGTTCTTGTCACCGTCGTATACGAGATCGGGAGAGAGAACTTGACCGCGAACGCGAACGCTTGCATCAGTTGGAACGAGACTTGTTACGAGAGCGTGAGGAGAATCGGAGCAGACGAGGCGAGCGTCTGAGTCGTCGCTCCAGCTTCGAGAGGAGTGCACGTCGGAGCCGGCTTCGCAGCACTGAACGAGCCGAACGGCGGAGCCGACATCCTAGCTGTGAGAGAAACGAGCGTCGAAGTCGCATTAGCGAACCCAGCCGTGACCGACACACTCCACAACCAGAGCCACATCGACAGCGGGACCGTCATCCGAGCGGAGAGCGTCGAGAGATAAGGTCACGTAGTCCTGTTTTTTCTAGCAAAGATATTTTAGGCATTATTCAGTCACTTAAAAGTGGTCCATCGTCGCAGGCGGCAAACCAGAGCGCACAATTGAATATTAAAGGTTTAGATTATAAAAATATAGTACCAGAATTTGATCCCTCAACAAAAAGTCAACGTGTTGACGTTTGGCTACGAAAAGTCAACGAATGTGCCTCTGTTTACAGCTGGGACGAAAAAACTACTGTTTACTTTGCGATGCAAAAACTCAGGGGACTGGCCAAGACCTGGTATGAAAGTCAGAATTCTATTTTGTTCACTTGGGCCGAGTGGCAAGAAAAACTTACCGGTGCATTTCCTTGCGACCAGAACTACGGCCAGTCCCTAGAGGAGATGGTTAATCGGCGCAGCCGATTTAACGAACCAATCGAAGTCTACTTTTATGAAAAACTTGCCCTTTTAAATAACTGTGAAATAATAGGAAGACGCGCCGTGGATTGCCTTATCCACGGAATTACTGATAAGACTACTAAGTACAGTGCTCTGGCGCTTAGGTGTACTGAACCAGATGTTCTATTACAGTTTCTAATGAGCAATAAAGAATGCTATATGCCTCGATATACATCATTCAAAAATAAAGCTGCTAATGGTGCACCTGGTTCAGTTGATGGCAATAGAACCAATAGGCCTCCCTTTAAACCAAGTTCAAGTACGAACACCAATAGCGTTCAGTGTTTTAACTGTAAGGAGAAGGGGCACCCATATTTACAGTGCCCGAAACCCTTGATTAAGTGCAGTCGGTGTAACAAACTAGGACACGTAGTCGAAAACTGTTTCTTGAAGGAGAAATCTACAAATTCAGACACGGCAAAGGCCACGATGTGTATTACAACTATGAATCCGAATGATAAATATTTCAAGAAAATAACGGTCAATGGCTTGCCAATGGATGCATTTGTAGATTTCGGCAGCGAGGTTACATTAGTGAAAGAATCCGTTCTCCCGCAATTAAATATTACTCACGACGGAAAACCAGCTGCAATGACAGGGTTTGGGAATGGTCTGGTGCAGTCGTTAGGATCTGTTTCTTTAAATTTGTCAGTGGATGAAGTAGATGCGTCCATTCAATGTAAAGTTGTAAAAGACCACCTGCTAAATAGACCTATATTGGTTGGTCAAACGTTCACCGAGCTACCGCACATTATTGTTGTAAAAGATGCGACCAGGTTACAGTTTCATGACATTGGCGCTGAGTTACCCAACCACGACCCGGACACCGAGACCGAACGTGGTATCAGGATTAGAATATTCAATCACAGTATTCTACATGGTATAGCCAGTGTTAAGGCGGTTTCTGAGCCCAAATTAACTGGAAACATATTGTTAAGCACCAAGGTCATAGGACAACCAAATCAACAATTTGTCGTATGTGGAGGTGCTTATCCCGTTAAAAATGGCTTCTTAAATGTCCTCATTGCACCTTGTACCGTTCCATGCTTATTACCTCCATGATTATTATCAAGATTCAGTGTTCTCCCGCGGGGAAAGGGTAGAAGTAGTCAATCGTATAATGACGCCTCCAGCTGAGGTGTCCTCACCAAATGCTAGGTCCAGTTCTGATGTTGCAAGCTCACCGGCTAAACCAATCGATATTAATCAGATACGTGTGGGCGAAACGGTGTCAGAAGCAGATAAGCTGAAGTTGATAGATTTGCTTGAAAAATATAAACACTGCTTTGCATATGGCCTGTCGGATTTGGGTTGCACGGATTCAGCTTCAATGACCATAGAGCTAAATAGTCAACGGCCGGTGGTATACAGGCCCTACAGACTATCGTACCATGAACGGGAAAAGGTCCGAGGCATGGTAGATGAAATGCTCGAGGCAGGGATAATACGGGAGAGTGTGTCTAGCTATGCCAGTCCAATTATTCTGGTCAAGAAAAAGGACGGCAAAGCCCGTCTCTGCGTTGACTTTAGAATGTTAAACTCTCTAACCGTGAAGGAGAGGTACCCCATGCCCATAATAGAAGATGAATTATCTCGACTATCCGGTCAGGCCTGGTTTGTGACCCTAGATCTGATGTCAGGATACTACCAAGTACCCATCTCTGAGCAGTCGAAACATCTAACAGCGTTTGTCACGCCGGACGGCCAGTACGAGTTTAATCGTATGCCGTTCGGCCTGGCAAACGCACCTGCAACATTCCAGAGAATGATGAATCAGGTTCTAGGCCCACTCCGGTTCGATAAAGCTACAGTCTATATAGATGACTTGTTGGTGTATGGAAAAAGTTCCCAGGAGTGTCTAAATAGATTGGAAGAGGTCTTGCAACTTTTAGACAAAGCTAACCTGAAACTAAACCTGTCAAAATGTAGTTTTTTGCGAGACAATATAGAATATCTAGGTTACGAAATTGATACAGAGGGTATGCGACCAGGAAAGGGTAAAATACAATCAGTGGTTGACTTTCCGCGCCCGGAGAATGTTCATGGTGTTCGCCAATTTATAGGTCTGGTCAGCTATTTTAGGAAATTTATTTACGGCTTTGCACAGCTCGCATATCCTCTGACTAGATTGTTAAAAAAGGAGACAGCCTGGCTGTGGAGTAAGGAACAAGAAGATGCATTTGAAATGCTTAAAGCAAGGCTAGTTGAGCGTCCTGTACTAGCCATATATGATCCAAGAGCCGAGACAGAGCTCCATACGGACGCCAGTAGGCTAGGGGTGGGTGGCATCATATTGCAGCGCCACCAACCGAACGATAGCTTTAGGCCGGTAGCTTATTACAGTCGGCAGACGACTCCTGAAGAAAAAAATTTCCACTCGTATGAGCTGGAAACTTTAGCGGTGATTTGTGCTTTAAAGAAGTTCCGAGTGTATTTGTTGGGGAAAGAGTTCAGGGTCGTTACCGACTGTAGTGCGCTACGGTCTACGTTTGAGAAAAGGGATCTCATACCTCGAATAGCCAGGTGGTGGTTGGCGTTTCAGGAGTTTAACTGCTCAGTAGATTATAGAGCTGGAGTCAAGATGTCCCACGTGGACGCACTGTCAAGGAATCCTATCGTTGATAGTGAAACGGAGAACATTGATCCTTATCCGGTGGTGATGACCATAAGCGATGAGGACTGGTTGCTCACCCTGCAGTTAGGGGATACTGAGTTACACAGAATTCGAGATATTCTAGGTTGGCTTGATGAAAAGGGACTCGAATATATAAAGGATAACTATACAATCAAAGATAATAGGCTCTTTAGGTGTATTGGGGGAGACAAAAAGAATGTACGGTGGGTTGTCCCGAAGGGCGCGAGGTGGCAGTTGTGTAGGTTGAATCACGACGAGATGGGACATCTTGGCTATGAGAAAACCTTAGAGCGGATCAAGAAGACTTATTGGTTTTCCAAGATGTCCCGATTTGTCAGAAAATATGTAAATGCGTGTATCGAATGCGCTTACGCAAAACATAATAACAGCAGTCGCGAGGGGCTCTTGCACCCCATTGAAAAGGTGGCAAAGCCATTCCATACCCTGCACATCGACCATCTCGGGCCTTTTGTCAAATCAAAGCAGGGACACACCCATATTTTGATGGTGGTCGACTCATTCACGAAGTTCGTTTTCATCAAATCCGTGCGCAACACAAAAACCCAAAACGTGATCAAAGTTCTGGATACGATATTTGACACTTTTAGGGCCCCAGACCGATTAATCAGTGACCGTGGAAGTAGCTTTACATCCCATGCTTTCCGCAAGTTCTGTCAGGATAGAGGTATCAAACATGTGTTAAATGCGGTAGCGAGTCCTAGATCGAACGGACAAGTAGAACGCTACAACCGGACCGTGCTGGACTCGCTCACTGCATCTAACCTCGGTCATAATGAAAAAGATTGGGATACTAAATTGGGAAAGATCCAATGGGGCCTGAATAACTCTGTACAGAAAACAACAGGTAGAGCACCATCGGAGGTAATGTTTGGCACGGCGATGCTAAGTGAAGCTACACCGATACTTAATGAAGTAGCGGATGTAGTCCGCCAAGATCTTGACGTAGATACTATACGGGACGAAGTTAAGGCTAGGATTGACTTGGAACAGGCTAAACAAAAGCAACGTTATGACGAGGGTAGACGACCGGCTCGTACTTACGATATCGGGGATCTAGTTAAAATTACCAAGACTGTGTTTCAAAATAATGGGAAGAGCTCTAAACTACTGCCTTCCTATGAGGGGCCTTACAAAGTAGTTAAATCCTTAGGAAACGACAGGTATAAAGTTGCCCCAATTCCCGGCTTTGAGGGTATGAAAAATAGGCGCAAGACCACGGTAGCTGCTGATAGGATGCGGCCGTGGATCCACTTACCCGCGTTAGAGTTAAATGATGATGATGATGATGTTTTAGATGATCGTAATTGTGATGAAGACCCGAATGAAAGTTCAGATTAAAATATTGTACATGAAAATACGAGAATCGATTGGTTCGCTAAATTGATACTGCCAGTAGGTAAACTTTGAGAAGTGATTGGTTCAAAGGATACCTAATGGTAATACCTCGAGAAGTGATTGGTTCGAGGTAGTAGTTTAAAATTCTCGAGAAGTGATTGGTTCGAGATAGTTATTTAAGCCCCTCGAGAAGTGATTGGTTCGAGGTAGTAGTTTAAGTCCCTCGAGAAGTGATTGGTTCGAGGTAGTAGTTTAAGATTCTCGAGAAGTGATTGGTTCGAGATAATAGTTTAAGATTCTCGAGAAGTGATTGTTTCGAGGTAGTAGTTTTAAGTCCCTCGAGAAGTGATTGGTTCGAGGTATACAATAGATGAAGTTCCTCAAGAAGCGATTGGTTTGAAGTAGTTAATACAAGTAGAAACATTAATTGAGAGTTGAGAGGACAGATTGTTTATGATTTGTATTTTTCAGTTTATTATAACTGTGTAATTAAAATGAATGTGAGAAGTAGTCTAAAAGTAGAGTTGATCGAATCATGCCAATGCATACAATTATAATAGTATATATATATAAAAAAAAAAAAAAAATAATAATAATAATTGTACACTGAATTAACTGACCGAATGTAAGGTTCCACCAGGCGCGTGTATGGGGACCATACACGACGTCAGGATGGACGAATGTAAGGTTCAATTTATTTAAGACTAGATTTTAGAATATTGTTAAGCGTTTTTGAGATTGGTAACACCGATAATTAAAGAAAAATGTAGGCGGTTGGATATGTGGGAAAAAAAAAGGAGAAAAAGGAGGTAGGGTTGGTCAGTTAGTTCAGTTGAGAGTAGATGTTTGGATATACAAGGAAAAAGTGAAGAATAAAGCGAGATCCTTATGGATTCCCAGTGAAACCGTCTTTTATTGAGGATTGTCTTACATTTTACAATCAGTAAATTTAATTTTATGAATGCACATAATCATAGACAATATTTTTGCTATACGAACTTTTCAACGCGTGAATCGATATATTGTGTGGTATTATTGCCACTCACTATTCTATCACACGCAACAAGCAAGTCTAGCATTTTTCTCCTGTGGTTGACAGAGGGTTGACATTAACAATAATCAGGAACTTCATAGTTGTGCAATGTGTCAGGATTGACTTCGTAACGGCCGATTAAATTTCGACTCAGTTCAGGTTTTAGCTGTCATTTTTAGTACGGATCTGACAGCGAGCGAACCTAAACTGAATCGGAAATGAAATTCATTAAGACGTCATGTTAAACCCCTGAGCTTTACACTCGCCGGTTATAAATAACCTAATTTTTTAATTATCTATCTACAATATAATTTATTATGATTCTAGGCACGTTTATTTGTATTCAGACGTTCAAGGACTCATTAGTAACTCAGTCTTAATTAATCTGAAACTAGAAGCCAAAATCATTGGTTCGAGAGTATTTTGAGCACAGCTTGATAATCGAGGAATATCTTAATTGATTTACTAAAATGTATTGAAGTAGGATTTACTGCGGTGGGCCATTACCATAAACCAAAAGAAACTAACTAACTATTCTGTTACTTCTCGAAAATGTTTCAGCGGGTGGTTAAGTTAGCTATCTGAACACCCCTATACTTAAAAGTTTATAAGTTTTTAAATTGTGGCTGAAAAAATGTCTGCATACCTAATGTTTAAAGTGTACGAGTATGGCGTCAAGGAGGTAACTTTATTTTGAACCACAAATAAAATTTTTTTTTTTTACAAAAGTTTTCCATAGATCAAACTGAACTAACCACCTGCTGAAAGATTCCAGAACAACTCTGAGACCCCTTCTCGCCTCGCCTACTTAAGAGGCAGAGTACCCGGCTAAGTGTACGGCCTGAGCCGCAGAGCGTGCAGCGGGGCGGAGCGTGCAGCGTTCATGTTAACCACAAGCAAATGTATACGAACGTCCTGGGGCCTTACCATGACGTGTTGATTCCGACTCAGTTCAGGTTTTAAGAGACTGACAACACCTAACTTTGTTGAAATTGATGTTATTTAAGCATTTTTTTAAGAAAAACTACACACAAAAAAATACAAATAAAATATACATAATGATAATTTTCATCATACAAAATCGGCTCGATAGAAAATAATTGCAAAGATTGGTCTTAAAATCATCATTAAACGGTTCTGTCTTTATTTTTTCGACGTATGGGTCTGCAATTAAAAACATTGATACAACATATTCATACCTAAACGGCTAACGAGTCATATTTCACAAATAATCCATACTTTTTTATATATCTTATTAATTATTTGTGTCTTATTTGTAAGATTTTAGTCGCGCGCCAAGCTGCCGGAATGGTTTCTTCTCTTTCACTAACAGGCAAGCGAACCGTATGTGTGAAGAGTGGCGCTGCTCAAGGTTATTTGCTGTTGACATCGCCTTAACTGTCACTTTTAGTATGGATCTGACAGCGAGCGAACCTAAAACTGAATCGCATTGACGTCATGGTAACCCCCCCTGAGTGTATGTATGTATGTATAACTCTTTATTGTACATAAAACACATTAATTTTACAGATTTTCCATTTTTTTTTCAGATTTTTTTTCCAGTTTTTTTTTTTTTGAGTGCTTGCTGAACGGAGCTCTTTGCCGCTGCCCGCCACGCTCCACGCCCCGCTTCGAGCACCCGCTCAGGCCTTACACTAGTTAGACAATTGTTTTTGGATTGTGCGATTGTCGCAAGTCTGCAATGGTTAGGAAGGTGACGACAAATTCCGGTGCCGTGCAAATGTGTTGCCCTGGGACGGCGTCACCTTCTGGAGACTGCATTATCATAGTATCTCCCTTGTTGACAGCGCCAAGCTGCTATGGTTTTAATAAGGTACTCGTACATTATTGAATGGGGTCCGTCTACATTTGAAGTGGTAAAAAGTAGTTCGTAGAACTGCTACTGAGGGAAATGCTAACAGCAAAGGAAAACACGAACACTTTAAGTAGTGTCAAAAGTGTTTATTTAACTTGCAATCTACTT
Organism: Pandemis heparana; assembly: GCA_963854515.1. Taxonomy (NCBI): domain Eukaryota; kingdom Metazoa; phylum Arthropoda; class Insecta; order Lepidoptera; family Tortricidae; genus Pandemis; species Pandemis heparana. The sequence goes on along the minus strand of OY978026.1, from coordinate 8,492,793 downwards.
AAATTTCACCGAATGTGAATAGTGAACATTGGATATTTTATAAATTTATTTGTATCTAGGTCTTGACCACATTTTTAGGCAACACATTATCAATACACCTATTTGGAAACGTTATTGTTGGTACAAAAAAGTTTCCTTCCGTATAACAGATAGGCGAAGGCCAACCAATATTTATATCAAACGAAAATTAGACACCAAACATTAAATTAGGACAAAATATATTCGACGACATGAAAGATGTGCGTTGAAATACACTCATCAAAAAAAATATCCCTAGACAGTTTTGAACATTTCAATATAGGCATATTACTAACGAGTCAAAACATCAAATTTGTATAGAGATAATGATTATCCCATGGCTTTTTTGATGTGTGATAATCGGCAGTTGAGTAGTACTCTACTCAACTGCCGATTATAGTATAATTAGTTAATTCTAGTTCAAGACCTGTAATTTCACGACTCCGTAGCTCAATCTAGACGAGTGTCGGCGCGGAAATTTGGGAAAATCCTTGACAGCCAACCCTTTATGAAGCTGTCAGCGGCATGTCTACAACAGGAGGAATTTCGTGTTCGTAAAACAGGATCTTTCATAAAATTTTCGACAGCAAAATACCTTAATTATTTAAAAAAAGTATAACATATTTTGAGGTACCCTTAAAATAAAACTTAGGTATCTGTAATTACTAAGACCGCAATTAATTAATATTAAATTATTTTTGAGAATCTAGTACTATTAGTTGTACCCACACCTTCAGAGGGCACATATTAAAATATATAATAATATAGTTTAAAATGTCTAATGGGTTAAAATACATAATGGTTCAAAATATATAATGCGGTTTTCTTAGAAAATTTCAAATTAGCAGAATTGTTATAAACTAAACTAAACCTAACCTAACTTAGGTTAGGTTTGTTTATTGGTTTACAAAGACCAATCTTTATTATTACGTTAACAAAAAAGTTCATCTAGCTAATAGTTTCACAGAAAATACTGTTATATATTTTGAACCATTATACACTTTAAACTTTATATATTCTGATCCGCACCCCTACAGAATATTTTCTACATACAGGCGGCATCAATGACATCGGAGCTGTTTAGGTTGTACAAGATATCTGAACACGGTCCGGTTGGGTATTATCAATTACGTAAGTGTGTTTTCAGATATTCTTGAGCTTCTAGAGAGTTTGGATATCAGTGTGGTGTGATGGCGATTGTACACATAGGTATAAAAACAACAAAAAGTGCTTGCAATATCCCTGATTGTTTTGCCAGGATAGTTGATAGTTAGTAAGAGAGAGAGAAACAAACAAGATCTGAACGTGTAGCTTTAAAAATACTTAAAATATATTTTATTGCTCTCTCTTCATCTATACATTTTATCATAATTATGGTGCTCCCACACCGGAATTGTAAAGTGTTGTATATCGTCATAAAATATTTGTTTTATAACATTTTGTCGCCAATTGTAACAAAAGTGTCACATCACATTGTTATCATGTTATGTAACAATAGGTATTATTGTTAGAAAACCTTTATTTCGCTATACGGTATACGGCTATACGCTATTAATGTACTTACTTATGAACATGTTGTATTGTTATACAACATGTTCATAAGTAAGTACATTTTTCCAGTGCCGGAGCGTCTAAAATAATCAAATAAGTTGTAACAAGTGAATGTAACCGTGTTTTATAACGTTATACAACACTTTATAACTCCAGCGTGCGAGCACAATTAAACTAAAACAAGTTTTATTTCAACTCCACTCCTATAATTATAATAATAATTATAATAATTTATTCATTGTATAGTCATGTACATTATTTACAGATGTTATTAAGAATTTTGGTTAGTATGTACCTTGTACGGAATCAAACAGTTAGAAATATAAAAGACAGGACCCGAAGTTGCGGATGCCAAGAGAAAAGGTCTTTACCAAGTAGTGGGGCGCCATAACAGACTGCTAAAAATGTGAGGTGTCATAGCATAATGCTTAAGTTCGAAGCACTACAGTTTTCACAACAACCTTTATCACAAAATCAAAAGCCTAAACGCATTTCCGCCCCCAACTCTCGCAAAAACTGGACGCAACAACATTTATCAAGCACACCATAACTCATCGTTATCACGTCTCCACAATAATGTGTTTACATAAAAACTCTGCAATAGGATATGAAAAAAGTTCCATCACTTTAGGTATTAGTTGCGTCATAATTTCACGGCTGGTACACACGTCAGGAGTAACGCGGGTACCGACGTAAGGGCCTGTGTACATAGGCGATGTCATCTTAAACTGACAGCTTGGGGGAAAAACGACCTCGATTTTGGGTATGAATTGTTATAATGTAGGAGCGGAGAGGCTTTTTACTCGTATAGTGAAGATATACGGTAGCTGTTGAAGAAAATATATGTTAGCATGCAAATTTATTTGTTTTTTTGTTTTGATCCCAGCGCCAGGCAGTGCTTGTTGACATCACCATCCCCCATGACGAGAACCTCGTGAAAGCCGAGAAGGACAAACTCAGCAAGTACCTTGACTTGGCTCACGAGGTAACCGCCTTGTGGGATGTTGACTCAACAATCACTGTCCCGATAGTAGTTTCGGCGAACGGTCTGATAGCGAAGAGCCTTGACCACCTCCTTAAAAGGCTCTCGCTAGGTGATTGGGTCAAGGGTCAGATACAGAAGGCGGTACTCCTGGACATGGCCCGGATAGTCAGAAGGTTCCTCTCTCTGTCGCCCTGACCACCGGCAGCTTAGGCCCCGCCTCGCTGCCGGCGGCACCCTACGTTAGGTTTTTATAATGTTTTTATATTTTGTATTAAAGCAATCTTTATTACTTTTTATTTGAATATTGTAAAAACCTAACTTAAGATAAAGAATAAATATACGGAATAATAATAATATTTTTTTTGAGACTGACTCCATAAAAACCTTATTAAAACATTACATTATGTGAATGTTCTAAAAATACGCTGTCTGTCTGTCTGTCAGTTACGCTTTCACGCCTAAACCGATTTTAATGAAATTTGGTAACAGAGATAGTTTCAGTCCCTGGAAAGGAAAGGATAGTTTTTATTCCGGAAAATCGCATAGTTCCCGCGGGATAGGGATAAGCGAATTCTGCGTAGACGGAGTCGCGGACAACCGCTAGTAATGTAATAACAGTAATCCTTCATAAAAAATATTTCACCCTAGAATACAAAAATAGGATTAATACTATTTATATGAATATGAAGGCAAACGAGCAAGTGGGTCACCTGATGGTAAGTGATCACCACTGCCCATAGACACCCGCAACCCCGGAGGGATTGCAGATGCGTTGTCAATAGAGGGCTAAGATGAAATGCCTCTTGTGCTCGTAATTTCCCCGGCTGTCTTACTCTCCACACCAGAACACAGCAGTGCAAGCACGCTGCTTAGCGGCAGGATTATTGAGTAAGAACTGTAGAAGTAAATAGCTCTTTCAGTATTTATTTATGGAAGCAGCATTAAAAATGTGTTTTGTAATCAAAGAATCACTCATCTTCTAGAAAATTGAGGTCTATTTAAATCATAAACAAGTAGGTAACGTGTTTTCTCATACAAAAGTCTTTCTGATTTTGAATTAGTTTGACTCAGTCGTTTTTTTTTTTCAATTTACACACGATATAATAACATTTGCTTGCATCGTTTCCGGACTTTATGAAACGCAAACGTCAAATCATCTATTTAAGTATACGCGTATAGCTACAATAACACAATTTTATTGTTATAAAAAATATCCAGTATTAAATACATTTAAACAACTTGCATTACTTTAAATTGTACATACATTTTAAATGACATGTATAATGTTGTTGTTTAAGATTATGTGAACTAGTAAAAAACTTTGTTATATAAAATTTTTGTAACAACCGAAATCACCATTTAACACAAAAAAACAATGCTTGAAAACCTTCACGTGAAAAAAATATATAATTATTTTCGGGTGTTTTCCAATAAATCCACTCATCGATTTCAATAATTTTGGAAACAAAGCGGTCATTGTCGACCCTTTTAGCAAATTGTTCCTTTGTCGAGAGCTTCGCTTCCAGCCCAACAATATTATATTGTTTTTCCTGTATCAATAACAATACAATCTTTTACTTTAAACACTTTATTTGAGTTGAGCGAGCTTTGCACGTTTGATTTTAAACTAAAAGAGGTGATAGTAGATTTATCATCAATTCCACTGTGAACCATAACTCCAAGCACAGTAACATCTCGATACATCATTTATGTTTTTTTTTCCATAACTCTAAAATTTACATGTCTCAGAAGATATTTACATGCAAAGTTGTAAGAGTACACGTCTCCCATTTTTTAATTTTTATACATATTTACATATCACGGCTTTATCCCTTAAGGGGTAGACAGAGCCTAAAGCAACAAGATCTAAAGGCCACGTTTACCGTGATTGTGGGCGTACAGTTGGAAAAAGGAGTGGTTCTTGTAATATTACACACGGTGCTGCTCGCTATGATACAATCGTATTTTTTTCTTAAAATATAACATGACCAAACCTCTTGTATTCAGACCACAAACATTGTCGATGGTTTCGAGTACACCACTAAACAATAAAAGCTGGTATCATTATTTCACAATTTGACATTTGCAACTGTCAATTTAGTATCTAGCTAAAATAAATAGACTATAGTGGTTAATTTCTACGTTGTCGTGATAGGTATATTGTTTTTTTTTATTAGATATCCGTCAATAAGAGAATCCCACCTCGTTTTATGAAAGCGAACCTTATGTGGCTAAATTGTTCAACGCCTCAGAGCTTTCTGCTGCAAAATATAAACGTAGTCGGTAGTAGCCATTTATTTCGATCTTAAATGAAATTTTAACACGAGGCGCAGTCTTCACGGGTGTTAATAGTTTTACTATTACTTCCAAATTATTGCTGCAGATTCATAAAGGCGGCTAACACTAAAAAGCATCTAAAACGAATCATTCAGTTGCGACTGCTATTCCAGTTTCGCAAATGGGGTGAAACTTCATTTTTGTTGCGTTGTATCTACTTTGTTGCTGTATGTTAAGATATAAAAGCAAATGACGCTGTGCGACCCAATGCGGGAAAGTAGAAGAATATGGCTGCAGATTCGGAAAGATTTACATTTGTGTAGAGTTACAAATCTTTTGCAAGAAAAGGTAATAGATGAAGACAAACAAGTGTTATCGTGCTCAAAACCGGAGTTGTATAATGTTACAAAATAAATAATATTCGTAATTTATAAAAAAAAAATATAACATTTTGTTACAACTTGTTAGGTGTTTTAAACGCTCCTACACTGGTAAAAAATTATCATATTATGTTGTATAACACTGAGTATAAAAATGGAGCTTTTATAAGAATCGTATAACCTCTTGTGTAGGAGCATTATTTTTAACAAAAGTTATAATTTACAATCGTGTACATAAAAGATAACAATGTAAGAATTTTGTAATAATTAGCGATAAAATGTTTTAAAACAAAATAAATATTTTACAACGTTATACAACACTTTATAACTCCGGTGGAGCACTACTACGCTCCAAATGGACATGACTAAACAGTTAAAGTGCTCGCACAGACCAAAACAACGCTCCGACGTATAAATGACTAAACGGCTAAAACAGCCGTCCCGATCTGAAACTACCCGCATCTCCGATCGGGATTCAATTTAAATTCCTCAATAGGCGTCTGGGAGCGATACGTCGGTGGTCCGGCACCGGACGTGACGTAGCCCGGCCGCAACCGGAAATGGTCCGCCATTTCCGGCGGAAGCTCTCGTCGCATGTGGCGCCACGGTTGTGCTCTTGTGGCGACACTTCCGCTCAGTCATTTCGTGCTTGTTGCGTCTGTAATTAATATGGCGCGCGCGTCCTGCAGTTATTGGCCGATTTGGCGTTTGGTTTTCATTGGTCTGTTCTTCAGTCGATGATTGAGAGCGTAGGTGTTTAGAGTAGGGACCTTACCATGCCATGTCGATTCAATTTCGAACTAAAGTTGGCTCGATCGCTGTCAGAACCATACCAGAAGTGTCAAAAATGACTGCAAAAAAATCAAAATCGAATAGTATTAGGACATCATGGTAAGATCCCGGATGTATACTTACAGCACTTTTTTTAACCCACAGCCCTCCATTTGGGTGTTCTGCCTTTTCGCCGAATTTTATTTGATCGAATTTCATTTGGCAACCAACATTTCACCGAATGTTCACTTTGACAACTGACAATCGGCAAAATTTTTGTATGTCAACCTCTCATTTGGCCGAATTTTCATGAAGACGAATATCATTTTGATTTTAAACTCTTGGAATATCTTTCACATGGCAAATGTTACACTAGGCAGAAAAACTCTTATGATTAACTAGCTGTTGCCTGCGACTTCGTCTGCAAAGAATGTGTTTATCGCTATCCAGCGGGAATTTTCCGGGATAAAAAGCCTATGTTCTATTCCAGACTTTTCTCTATCTATGTGTCGAATTTCATCCAGATTCGTTGGGCAGTTCGTGCGTGATTGAGTAACAAACAAACATCCATCCATCCATCCATCCATCCATACTTTCGCATTTATAAACAACATTTATAAACAAACGTTGTGTTGGCAATCGTGAGGTTGGAAAATGAAACTAATCATTTTAACAAGTTGCCATAATGATGATTCGGCAAAATGAAATTCGGCCAAACGTTGGTTGGGAAGTGAAATTCGGCAATAAAATTTTCGGCAAATCAATAGAGAACCCTCTATTTGAGAGACCATAAATAACCCAACAAGTTACCTCAGCAAAGTTAACGTAACTTAACTTTACCAACTGCACATCACAACATTTGAGTAGCATCACTCTCACAGATGCATGGAAGACAAGATATCGGCGGAGCGAAATATCTAATTATGCACTTGGGCTGCTGCAGCGGCACTATTCAAAGATATTGGAGTAAAATCAAAATATATTGATGCGAATTAAATTATTTATTATTATCGGATAGCAGGATTTTATGCAAGGTTCGTCCAGAACGCTATCATCATCTTATTCGCTATTCTTGCCGCCGAGCGATACTTCCATGTCGTATTCTGGTGTGAAGAGTATAAGAGAGCTGACGAGATTACTGTCACACGAGGTATTCTATCTTAGCCCTCTAGGCTGGATTGCGTATGTTCATAGGTAAGTAGGTAGTGGCGTTCATGTACACACAGCAAAGCTATTCGGTAAGCACCTTTGCATGCACGCGCCGCTTTAAACCTGCTTACCGAATAGCTTTGCTGTGTGTACTGTCAGGTGACTCACAAGCTCGTTTGTCATTAGAAAATATCATTATAGTAGCTATTATCAATGCAAATCATTTGGTAACAAATATTCAAACTTACATAGCAGTATTTATTAGTTTGTTTGTTTTAAATCTTATTTTCTTCCTAATATTATAAATTGGAAAGGTTTTTGATGTATGGATGTTTGTTACTCTTTAGATAGAGATATCACATAGGCTACTTTTTATCCCGGAAAATGGCGATATTTCTGAGGGATCGCGGTAAACTTTGCAGATGAAGTCGCGGGCAACAGTTAGTCTAAATATATAAAAGAAGAAACTGACTGACTGACTGACTGACTGACATATCAGCGCACAGCCCAAACCGCTGGTTCTAGAGATTCCAAATTTGGCACGTAGGTTCCTTATAAGGTCTAAGGGTGCACTAAGAAAGGATTTTTCAAAATTCGACCCCTAAAGGGGTTAAATGGGGGTCCAAAGTTTGTATGGGGAAACAAGATTAGTTAGACTATTTTATTCGAAACTTCACAGGAGTATTCATAACGATAAATGAGTAAACACCTGTTTCAGGTTTTTTGAAAATTCAACCCCTAAAAGGGGATAGGGGGTGACAAAGTCTGAAAATCAACGTGGGTATTATTATTATTATAATTATAGTAGGTATTGTTTGTACGGTTTATCGGGTCGCTGATTATGAAAACAATAGCACATATACCTACCTGACACACACACAAATTTCCACGGGAACGGGAAAAACCGGGATTTTTCGTTTTACTGGTCGTAGAAAGCTGAAATTTGGCATGTAGGTTGCTTGAAGAGTGTAGAGAAGCTATAAAAGATAATTTTCCAAAATTCCCACGGGAACGGGAAAACGGGACTTTTCGTTTTACTGGTTGTAGAACGCTGAAATTCGGCATTTAGGTTGTTTGGAGAGTGTAAAGGAGTATTAAGAGAGGAATTTCCAAAATTCCCACGGGAACGGGAGAAAACGGAATTTTTCGTTTTATTGGTCGTAGAAAGCTGAAATTTTGCAAGTGAGTTCCTTGGGGAGTGTAGGGAGCATTAAGAGATCATTTCCCGAAATTCTTACGGGAACGGGAAAAAAAAGGGGATTGAAATACTCCCGGTACACGCGAGCGAATCCGCGGGCAAAAGCTATTTGTTAATAAATGAAGTCTACGCGGACGAAGTTGCGGGAAAAAGCTAGTATTGTATAAGCATGAATGCAGTATTCAGCTACGAGAACTTCCAATAAAAATCCAACTACCTAGCCATTCGAACATTAACAGAAAGTTCACCCCCTAATCCATGTTGTAGGTACGTAGTAGACATTGTAAACAGACTATAATCTGTCATCATTGATAGCTGTTACGGCAGAAAACGGATCGTCTGCGACCTCAATGGGCCATAGCCTGCCGGAACGGCCAGTTCGCCGGAAAGTGCAACTGTTATTGTCCTGCAACTGGCAAACGTGTGGTTAATGTGTTTCTATAAGTATTTTAAAGTTTAGAAAGCCAAGCAACGGCCCAGTGCGAGTCAGATTTGCGCACCAAGGTTTCCTTGCAATTGGGAATGGATGATTATTTTAAAAGTGCTATTGTCTTAATTAAGGCGCTGTCAACAGCAAATGACCTGGAGCAGCGCCACTCTTCACACATACGATTCACGTGCCTGTTAGTGAAAGAGAAGAAACTATTCCGGCAGCTTGGCGCGCGTCTAAAATCTTGCAAATAAGACACAAATCATAAGAAATAAACAAAAGTATGGATTATTTGTGAAATATGACTCGTTAGCCGTTTAGGTATGAATATGTTGACTTTATGTTTTTAATTGCAGACCCATACGTCGAAAAAATAAAGACATAGAACCGTTTAATGATGATTTTAAACCAATCTTTGCAATTATTTTCTATCGAGCCGATTTTGTTCAATTATGTATCGAGCCCGTCTAGCGTGTTTGAAATATGATGAAAATTAACATTATATTTTTTTTTGTATTTTTTTTGTGTGCAGTTTTTCTTAAAAAAGTGTTTAAATAACATCAATTTCAACAAAATTAGGTGTTGTCAGCCTCTTAAGCTATAAAAAAGTAACAGATTTTTCCGTTGACCCATATATATTTTGTAGAATTAAAAACATTTTACTTAGTCTCTGGTTGGCCCCGTAACGGCTGATAAGAGGCACGTCCATAACATCACAAATAAAAATAAAATGGCTGCTTGAATCTGTGGTACAACAATGACATTTGTCACTGATGTGGACAGCTCAGCTCTTTCGGAAGCTAAAAGAAGCAACGGCTGAGTGGCGCGGTCTGTAAATAATCGGTGGTACTACCTACTACCATCCATGGGGAATTTCAACAAAAATGACCAATTATGTATATTTTTTCCAAAATTTAGGAAATTTTGGCTTTTATGAATTAACAACACTAATGATTCCCATACGAGAAATTTACGGTCATTTTTATTGAAATTTGTAATCCTTAAGGATTTCATACTCAATACACAACTGGCGACCACAAAAATATCCTCATTATGGTGACTCAATCGCATAATCGCATATATATAGTGAAGTGAGTGAATTCAGTTCCCGTAGTAACACCGCTATCAACTCGGAACTATTCAAAGTTTCACGACACGCTTGAGGTTTCGCTACCTGGTTCCATTCACAAACAAACGTACGAGGTGAAATAAACAGTTTCGTCGGTACGTTTCCACGATCAAAATGCAATTAATAAAATAACAACTAGTTCCCTGACATCATTAAAATATTTTTGAAGGTATTTAAAATATGTACAATAAAAAAAACCTCACACGACACTCTTCTGCACTGACCTAAAATATACTCTTTTGGAGTTCTTAAAGTTTTTAAAGACATAAATAGGTATGTACAGAATTCTCAGTGCGTGAGTCTTGCATTTGACCGGTTTTTCATTTAATATTACCAGCGTTTTAGAAAAGAACATCGTTGCTAAAAACAATGCACCGCAAGAAATTTACAAAAACACGATAAAAAACAGACGATTCAATGGAATACAATCATGTACGGTCGAAGAAACTGAATCAGATACCTCTGTGGAACCTTTTCTCATACAATTGCGTAATAATTTATTTGGCGGGTATTTGTTAAGTCATTATGACATTTGCAGTGAAAAAGTTCCACAGTGGTACGCGATTCAGTTTCCTTCACTGTATCTACCCTAAGTTAAATACTAATCAATAACTTGTCTTGTTTGCGAAATCAATTACTGTATCTTACTTTTTTTTTTAAGTGAATAGGAAGGCAAACGAGCAAGTGGGTCACCTGATGGTAAGCGATCACCACTGCCCATAGACACCCGCAACCCCGGAGGGATTGCAGATGCGTTGCCAACCTAGAGGGCTAAGATGAAATGCCTCTTGTGCCCGTAATTTCCCCGGCTGTCTTACTCTGCACACCGGAAAACAGCAGTGCAAGCACTGCTGCTTAGCGGCAGGATTAGCGAGTAAGATGGTGGTAGCTATCCGGACGGACCTTGCACAAGCCCCTACCACCCGCAAACTTCCAACTTTTCCAACTCTTACTGCTTCCAACCCGACTTAACCGATAAAACGAAATTGGCAGCCTATCTCCAGTTCCACAACAATTCACATCTGCCGAACACTGGCCAGTTCCATCACCGTCTGAGTCAACAGAAACAATCGACTTACGTCATAGTGACGTCCAATCGATTGTAATTCAATCGATTCCAGTCCGAATCATCGTATAACCGGATTTATGCGACTGGTCATTCGACTGCCGAGATATGACGCGTGTAAGACAATGGCTGCATGTTGGTTTTGATGTTAGTTAAGATTTGTGATGCAGAAATTCATTCATCTGATTGGCTGAGCTTGAGAGATAGGATTTATATTTCGCATGTGTTTTCGGCCTTATAGACGTCACATATTATATTTGATAATTGAGTTGTGTTTACACGATGCCAGTAAAGTCATGATTATGACAGTATTGGGCTCGATCGAAGGTGCATCCATGGCATGCTAAGAAAAAATATGTAGGTACTAAATGTGAACTTGCTTATACAGTCGTGACAATATAAATAAATGAAATTAAATAGCGTAAGTAATTTAAGTAGATACTTTTTTTCTACTACATGCATACATACAGAAATCAAGTCTTTTTACTAGATATTTCATTAGGGCGATAATAAAGATTACTCTAGTATCAATACATTAGACAATCCTGTGACGGATTCGGAAGACAGTTTTTTTTTTTTATGAATGTGTATTCTCCAGGGAGTAGTTGCCCACGCGCAGTAGCTACTTGTACCAAACAATCCAACTAGTCCTCCGCAAAATCAAGAGCACCAAACAATGATTTGATTTACCTCATAAATTTTGTATCTGACAATACAGAGTCCACTGACCTGGCATACTTCGGTCCGATTTGTACCCCCGGCACGTCGGCATCGCGTTACAACCGTATCGAATTCCAACGAAACCTCCAAGCGATAGATGCTCAAAATTTGATTTAGTTATGATTTGGACCGGATCCTTTGGATTTGCGCTTGGTTTATTTATGGGCTTTGTAGGCATCGGGACAGCGTAGTGGCGTAGCATGATTGACTGTAGAGGGTCTACGCGCTACGACGTAGCATTGCTCGTGCGATAAGTAGCATTGTAAAACTCTACATAATTAATTATATTATAATTTTAACATAGTGCATGATAATGAAGCGTAACTATTTTAAAAATCATATAGTTTTGTCATACTTTGTGTTTTGACGACCGAATGGCCTAGTGGTTAGAGAACCTCACTATGAAGCTTGAGGTCCCGGGTTCGATCCCCGGTCGGGGCAGATATTTGTATGAAAAATACGAATGTTTGTTCTCGAGTCTTGGAGGTTTAATATGTATTTAAGTATGTATTTATCTATATAAGTATGTTTATCCGTTGTCTAGTGCCCATATCACAAGCTTTGCTTAGTTTGGGACTAGGTCAATTGGTGTCAATGACGCAAGATATTTATTTATTTATACTAACACGACTATAAATGGTTGTAAAAAATTAAGGTTCTGTATTTTTATTCTATGTACAGCTCTATCAACCCATTGGAAACTTCATACTTGATTATGATAACTTTCTTTGGTATACCAATGTGGTTGACCAAGGTATTAGAATACCAACCTACACTCGGTTTCAATAAGGAAGGGTTGTATGTGACATTAACATTGACAAATCTAGAGGTGAGGCTACTTTGTGACACCTTTCACATAAAACGATTATCGATTATATTTTAGTACTAATAACAATCGATTCCAAAAAATAACAACTGCATATTAATTTATTACATAAATGCTATTTCGATATAATGATACCCAAATCAATCTCCTAAGATTAATAATTATAATTTCAGTTTCAGTTTTCAGTTGTGTTTTTTCAACAAAATAGGTTGTATAAAATATTATTGAACTTCATAATGTAATTGAAGTTCTAAGTAATATATTTATTACCAATAAAATCGATTGGTATTGTGTAGTGAGTGTGAAATAGTGTAAAATACTCACTTCGTGTTTTTGTATGTTGTCTTTTGATTTTCGATTATACGCGATTTTAACCGATTACCCAATTATACATAGTCACCTCTCTAGTTTTAATGACCATAGAACGTAACCTAGCAACGTCTCGTCAATAATGACATATATTGAAAATTTGTACGTGAAAATTAAGTAAACGCGAAAAACATCGCCGTGATTCTTTTTAGAACGTTATTAATATACAGTACCAAGTATTGTTTTATTTCTAAGTAATTCAATTTAGTATTTATTTTGCTGTCAAAACTTTGGTGAACACTAACAGTTACATTCTATGGATCTGTCACACAACCCTTCCTTATTGAAACCGACCGTAAAGGTCGAATGATATTCGCACTCACAAGTCAAAGTGTCAATCAGCTTTATTTTTATTGTCTTTCTTCTAATGTATAGTAACTGTCACAAAAAATGGTAAATAAAGCACTTACTTAAGTTTTAACAAGTTCAATATATATAATACCGAATCAAGTTAGATATAGGGTCAGCAAATGACTAAGTCGTGTATCTTGGATAGTGTCGGTCGACCCTTCGTTGTGGTTCTGTCGGTAGGAACTTCGGGTTGAATGACGAACCTAATAAATAATTAATAAAAAATAGTTTATTGGCACATGAACAATATAATGCTATTTAAAACACAGCTGAGCCAGTTTTAAATAAATAATAAAAATAATAATAATATAATATATATTTATAATTTAAATAACACAACACAACACAAGCCTACTAGCGCTTAATTTGGGACTAGGGAATTTGTGTGAATTGTTCCCTAATATTCATAATTATATTTATATTTTTAATAAATAAATATCTTGGGACAATTTATACCAATTGACCTAGTCCCAATCTAAGCAAAGCTAAGCAATGGACACTAGGCAACGGATAAACATACTTATTTAAGTAGATAAATTAATATATAAACTTTTTATAGTGCCATAGTGCTGGTGTTACAATTAAATTATCTTATTATTTTTTTGGCCAATATTATTTGTGTCCCTCTGCTGAGGGAAGGCCTCCCCTCTCGACCTCCACATCTCCCTATCCAGAGCTTTATCCAGACAATAAAGTTAATATTAGCTATTTAACATAGCTATACAATAAAATATATGAAAAAAAGGGTTACACTTTAACGATTAAAATAGTCACAGAAAATGCTAGTTATAATTTCCAGCGCTGGTTTATAGTCCGGTCCATATTGCAAGCTCAAATAATTGTATAAAAAAAAGGGGGTAGATGTGCGCCGATGTCAGCTGCGCCGAGTAGCCACGCGAGCAGAGCGTTGGCGCGCAGTGTTCGTTTCACTGCCGCCGGGGCGAACGCTCTCTGATGAAGGACTACGGAATAGTCCGAAACAATTGTCGGAGTATTCCTTCGGCTTTTATACGTGAGTTATCCAGTTTGTTGTAATTATAATTGTATATTCTTGCTACTAAGAATTTATTTTTGAAAAATAAGCTTCAAATCACATCACAATTAAACCGATAACAAAGAATCTACAACTTTTAACGCAGACGAAAAAAGAGCTTCATCTTTAGAACTCGATAAAAAATTGTCTTGGAAAAAAGTAAGTAATTACAATCAAACTCAACCCACTACAGCTAATTGCTCGTTATCAAGACAAACACCTCAATTACCGCAGGTGTATGGGACATTAGGCGATTCATTAGGAATTCAACATAACATCGGTATGCGGCGCACTCTTCCAGACCGTAATTAGTCTTAATTAAAGAACAAACCGTACTTGTTATGCAAACACGACGACCCCATATGTCTTGGAAGTCAGGCGGGCGATTACACCGTATGTTACTTCCATCGAGCACATATCCGATAGAGTAAAAACGGAAATTATTTATGTTAAATTATTATGTGATTATACTGACAGCACACTTGTTTTTTTATGAAATTTAAATGAAAATCTTCACGGAAAAGGAAGTTCTGACTGATTCTTCATGACCGCCCAGTGGCTTTAGGGCTTAAGTATGTAAAGGTTGACTTTTTGTTGTAGATAAGGAAGGACGGATTAGTACAAAGTTTAGTTAAAGAGCTGGACAAAGACTATCCAGAGCTCTATCTGGCCATAAATGACTGTAAAATTCCCAAAGTGACCTAATAATTTTATTCAAATCCGTGGGTGTATCCAAAAATGTTTTTTTATAAGAATAAGATGACACGTAGAGCAACCGACTATACAAAATATAAATTTTTCTGTGTTCAAATTTTCTGTGTCTTTTAGAAGTTCCGTACAAAATTGTTTAAACATTCTGTGTAGGTCGTTTTGTATGTCTTTCATTGAAAGTCTGTGTACAAAAACCGCAATAAAATATTGAATTAATGACAACCACCAGTCCATTATACTCGTACCTCGAACCGTATTAGATTTCCACATCGACGAATGTAACAATCATCACGTCAGAAACGCGCGCGATTCTTATTGCGAATATTGTATACATTAAAATGCTGCGTAAAAATGTCGCGGATTTTAATATTCCTGTCACTGTCGCACTTGTAAGGTATTTGTCACACTAAATGCGCTCAGCATCGCATAGTGGTCATCGCTCCAGTCCTTGCCAACACTGTAAGCCAGCGGTCGGTAACCCGTAGGACGTCATTTTATGTAAACAAACTGATTCTCATATTATGCACACACGTAAAGACATTTGAAGCAAAAAACAGGCTCTTCATAAAAAGTTGGATCATTTCCCGAATCGCAAAATGGCTGCCCAGGAACGCCTTATTTCTGGCACTAAAAAAATCAAATAAATAAATGTTTACATATTTTTATTATTACTGGTGCAGGTATTAACAAAGACTTTGATAAAAGGTTCATTATTTTGATTCAAGTACAAGTGCGGCCCCACATTTACTTCATTTTTCCACTATGTGGCGGCCACAAAAAGTCGAGTTCCTTGTTTATTCCTTGCGCATTCGGTGTGGCATAACTTAACATGTGGGAATGTAATACGGCCGTGACGAAGGCTTAGTTTAGTGCGTTTAAAAACGCGTCGTAAAGCAGGGAATTACTAACGCCCCTTTTTAATAAACATTTTTATCACTCCGCCACAGGGGAGGGATTTTTATTTATTACTCTACTGGCTTATTAATATGATACTGATTTTATTAAAAAACATAAAGCACAGGCGTATTATAGGACAATATGGGTTAGTTTAGTAACGATGCTAATCGTGCTACTTTTGCTGCCCTCTCTACTACCAAGTTCATCCCTCTCGCTCTTTTATTAAGCACCATAAGTACGAGCGGAACGTCAAGATACAAATTTAGAATTTGTAATTCACGTTCAAACCAAACCAAACGACTGATGAATTAAGCTTGAAAACACACACTTTTAAACCATTCCCTGCACAGTTTCCCCGTTTGGCGTTATATTTTCGCGTTTCAACAGAACGAAAGATAAAATTTTTCAATCGTATAGAGCGTTAAACAACGCCCGAGCTTAAACCGCAGAGTCACGTACCAGAAAACTGTATTTGTCCCACAAACACGTTCACAATAAACTTGACTTCGATACCCGTACAGACGGTATTTGCGGTACGTTTTATAAAGTCCGTACCGGGTTATACGTATCTTTAGTTCTATTCGCTTGGCGGAAAACTTAACTGGATTGCTGGACGCATAGTTACAGCTTTTTGTGAGTTTGTGAGTGTTTTATTAATTTGAACAAAGAACAAATAACATTGGCCTTGCTACTCCGCTGCCACGCGTAAGACGGCCAAGACTGTGCGAAATATATTTATATGTTTTTACATCCAACCCCCTCTCCTCTGCTTCCACAAAAAACATACACATGTCGAATAATGAACATTGGTTATTAATACAGGAGCTTCGTTGTGAATCCATCCAGATTGGCAATAGTATACGTGAAACGCCAGTGTTGCCATATGCGGCGCGCTAGACAGGGTCTGAGGTTGTTGCGCGGGAAAACGATTGTCATTAGTTAGTATAAAAAGAAATGGACGCGCAGACAGTGACCTCGGGAATTGTCCCGCGTTTCTTAATTGAAAACTAGGCTTTTCTTTTCGTTACTGTGGATTATTGTGATATTGACGTTACCTAAGTTGCAGTGGAAGTTTTTAATAATGTTTTGGTGTTAAGTTTGCTACAATAGTAGACTTCCGACAATTTTCCAAAACGGTTTCATTAATGTCCGAATTCCCTTTTTGCCCACGTTAAACACACGATTTAGTCGGGTCTTGACCCTTTACATTCGCTCTCTTCGATACACAAATCCAACAAGCCTAACTACATTTCCCTTACATCGCACAAAAACACTAACTCGTTTTGTACCCTCCACGGGTTCATCCACAAAGTATGAGTACACCGAACATAACAGACTATCTAGAACGCAAACCAACGACTTACTCTACTGCGCTGGGCTACCTGTCTTGCACGTATGGTAGCGCTAGCGGAGTAGCAAGGTAAATGTTATTAATAAATGGATCTCCTCAAAATAACGCCTGATTTATAAAATTGTTTGCCCGAAGAATTTATTTTGGCCAGTATACCTTGAGAATAAAAAATGTACTCGTTTAATATGCCTCTCTTGCCTAGAAATAAAAATCAAGGCTAAAAAACCTATTAACGCACTCACGCTTTGTTATATCCTCGGCCTGATTCGAAACGAGTCATCCGTACCTAGACAAAAATAATCTTTACGCTCTCGAACTTCTTTAATAAAAACCTGTTCGATTCTCCAAAAGCAATCATAACAGACCACAGTCCTCTTTTTCCGAAACACTGAAACCCCAAAGTTCTAGCGTTCAGGTGTAAAATCAGCGCGGACAAAGCATTCGTTGCGGCGAGCCAACCTTTTGTTTGCAGCCCGCTGATTGGGCTTTTCTTCTCAAAATAAGCGGAACTGTGGACGAGAATTATTTATTTGACTAACGTATTAAAATGACACCAAATATTCTGCTGTCATTTCATTTCATTTCGCTTCACTTCCTCCTCTTTTTCTATTGGTCTGTGATGTGGTTGTCTATACTTATTTTTGTTTCATTTTACAAAGGGTTTTGGCCCAGGCAACCACATCCAATTATGTTTTATTTTATTTAATGTGTGGCGTCACGAACACCTATTCCCAAGGGATATTTAAGTTATTGTAATAGCAACACTGGCCCGGTCTTCTAATGAAGATCGGGCCACTGATTGGTCGAGGCAGACGCAAAACATCCCCATTCGCTCTGAACGAATGGGGAATGATTACTTGACTAGATCCCGCTCACCGGCGCTGCCTCACCCTCTTTCCTCTGCACACCGTGGTCGATTAAACATCTCTTGATTGAAGTACCTCGTATCACTTATCTCAACGTAAGTACCCTGTACTCCAAAAATGTTTATTTTTTACTGTTTATTTTAACTGTTGTATCATTCTTTTCTTTTCAATGTATATGTATCACCCTATGGTCCCAACGGAAGACCAGCGCTGGCTGCAAGGCCAGCAAATGCTGAGTTGGGACCATTTTGTGACAAATTATTTATTTATCTGCTGTATTATGTGTTTTTTTTATTGTGATGTTTTGTTTTGTCATAAATAAACTTTCTTCTTCTTCTTCTTCTTCTTTTCTTCTTCAAATTTTGTGTAAAACTATTGCATAGTGAATTTTAAAGGATCGAAACATAAACAAACATGTTTTTGATGCCTTTTATATACTGAGATGTAGATGAAATGTTCCGCGTAGAATTCAACTTAAGAACTGATGTTGATAATATATTAATTCTGAAATAATTTATGAACGTCGTGACTTTAGGCAGCTACGTCCTTTGACATGTTTATCGCTATACCGCGGGAACTATGCGATTTTCCGGGATAAAAGTAGCCTATGTTTTAATCTAGGGTACTAGCTATCTTCGTTTCAAATTTTATCCAAATCCGTCCAATAGTTGTAACGTGAAGAAGGAATAAACATACACACTCACTCACATCGTTAGTCACATCGTCACAAACTTTCGCATTTATAATATTAGTAGGAATGTTAAGTGTGTGTTAAATGTTTTTGATTGATTTTATTATACACAACATACACTAACAAATTGCGGACTTAGTAAACATAAGCTTCGACGTGGGTAATGAAATTGGGTCAAGATGGAGTAAATCTCACGGAGCACACACGATGGCCTATATATTCTGATAATAGTCCATTATTAAACAACTAAGGTGCAGCCGCCACAAACAATCTCAAGGGACACAACTACAGCAGACATAACTATATATCTACCTTTATTTAATATACTTAGACATTAATGAGGGCATATTCAATATTTGTGGCGCTCTTTGGGGGAGGCTTATGTTCAGCAGAGGACGTCTTCTGGCTGACGATGACAATGTTGATGACGGTTCGATATGTTTCCCGATATACATATTTAGCAAGCGTAGCTATATCAATGAACACAAAATATTTACCTTGCTACTCCGCTACTTACCAGCAAGATAACGAAGCTTGTGCGAAATATATAGATATTTTGCATGCAAGCCCTCCCTCCGCTACTGCCACATAAAACGCACATAAATCCCACAAACTTAATTAACCCTAACACCACACAAACACTGACGCGCGTTTCGATCCCTCTACGGGATCTTTTTAAAAGTTAGAGCACAACCGATGTACATGCGAACCAACGTCGTACTAATTTGAAAACCTATAAATAAACTAAATGTACCCACATTCGTATATTTCCAAACTACCCTCTTATTTACCTTCATAAAATTTTCTACGGAAAATACGTACCTATAGATATCCTACAGAATTACTGGATCAACGTACCCCTGGGCTGTGGCAATTGCATAACATAAAGACAATTCTGTCCTGCTTGAGTGCTCAGGTTTGTCGCTTACGGGCTGCATACCAACTGCAAGCTGACTGTATAATTGCAGTCTGGATGCAGTAGTTGGATGGTATTTATAAAGTACTAGCTGTTGCCTGCGACTTCGTCTGCAAAGAATTCGTTTATCGTTATCCTGCGGGAATTTTCCGGGATAAAAAGTACCTAACCTAGGTATGTGCTATTTCAGACTTTAGAGATCTATGTGCCAAATTTGAACCAGATTCGTTAGGCCGTTCTGGCGTGATTGAGTAACAAACAAACATCCATCCATACATATTTTCGCTTTATAATATTACTAGTTGTTGCCAGCGACTTCGTCTGCAAAAAAATCGTTTATCGGTATCCCGCGGGAACTACGCAATTTTCCGGGATAAAAAGTAGCCTAAGTGCAATTCCAGATTTTTCTCTATATATGTGCCAAATTTCATCCAGATCCGTTGGGCCGTTCTGGCGTGATTGAGTAACAAACAAACATCCATCCATCCATCCATACTTTCGCATTTATAATATTAGTTAGAAGTTAGATAACTTCAACAGAACCGCGTTACAATTGCATCACAACGTATTACAACTATAATATAACCTGCAATTTAACAGTCAGTTTGCAGTTTAAGTACAGTCCACCAGTAAAAGCCTGTATTATACCCTCATTGTATGAAATAAAAAGAGCCTTTACCAGCTAGTTCAATAACTTATTCACAATCAATCACCCTTTAGATTCACAGCTAGCTGCCAATCTTGAATCCTAAACAATTTGTATTTGGACTATAATAAGAATAATGGAACTAGTGGCCAGCCATGGATCTTCTTTGGCATGCAAAAATATTCCATAGAATATTAACTAACGTCTCTGAGTGAACCTCTAAACTCTGTCTCCCACTTTATACCTCTGCTAGCGGAACCGTGGACGAGAATAATTTATTTGTCTAACGTATTAAATAGACACCAAATTTTGTGTAAAACTATTGCATAGCGAATTTGGACGGCTCGAAACATAAACAAACATGTTATCGATGCCTTTTCTCTTCTCTTCTATTGGTTCTTTTGTCTGTGATGTGGTTGTCTATGGTAATTGTTTTTTTTTTTAAATGCAAAGGGGCTTGTGCGTAGGCAACCACATCAAATTATAGGTATTAATGTTTGTTCCTTATATGTTTGTTTTTGTTTTTATTATCGTATTGTTTTTATACTATTCTTTCTTTTAATGTGCTTGTTACCCGATGGCCCCAACGGAAGACCAGCGTTGGCCGTAAGGCCAGCAAATGCTGAGCTGGGGCCATTTTATATCAATTTTATGTAGCTTTTAATTATGTTTTTCTTTTTTAATTACATAATAAACTTTTTCTTGGTTTCTTTCTTTCTTTTAAGTAGAGATTTTTAAATTATAGTATGTAGCGTTTTTATTTTAGGTATAGTCACCTACTGTATCTCAGTATCCTGCGCATTCTCACCGCACTCAAAGTAATTAGTGTTTTATCTCACCCAGCACTCGCTAATCTCAATACAGGTCGGGATGAGCCGGCTCTCATTACCCGCCCGTTATAATCATCGACCTAAGGGATTTGGGTTTGGGTCATTGATGTATGCGGGGACCGTCTTATTATGGTGTATCAGCCATCAAAGTTTATACAAGGCAATAATACTTTACTATTGTGTGCCATATAAATCTTTTAGACCGTTCTTGGGCTATTTTTCTAAGCTTCAAATCGGTATGAAAATATTATTTGGGATGCTTTAAGGAAAGATTGGCAACGTCGCATTTTACGCTTACGTTCACGAGCGACGCGACGTTCCAAATCGCTATAGCCATGTCGTAACCTAAAGGTAAAATGCGACGTTGCCAAATCTAATAGCACAGCTTGTAGAAGACAATAGAGAAGGCTATCGCAACAATTCAGGTTTTTAAATAGTGTTCTAAAATTAAAATTAAAAACAAACGAATGCTAAGACGTTACACACAGCGGAACAGACCTGGGGCCTTACCATGACGTCCTAATTCCGACTCAGTTCAAGTTTTAGCTGTCACTTTTAGTATGAATCTGACAGCGAGCGAACCTAAACTGAAACGCATTAAGACGTCATGGTAGGGCCCCTGCTCTAGGTCTCATTAGGAGAGAATACATTTGCGTATTATTTTAACTAAAGAAAACAGAAAATAAACCTCAAGAATTCTATTTAAAGTATTTTTTCTGTAATCCGCGATCATTCCCTTTTAGTGCTCCGTCTGAGCTTTTCACTCTACAATACAAAGAAAATTACTAATTACACTTTTTTGCTTTTTATAGCCGTGGTAGCCTAGTGGTTTGATCTGTGGCCTCTCAAGCAGAGGGTCGTGGGTTCGAATCCCGGGCTGGCACCTCTGAGTTTTTCGAAATTAATGTGCGATATCTCATTTGAAATTTACCATGAGCTTTTCGGTGAAGGAAAAACATCGTGAGGAAACCTGCACACAACTGCGAAGCAATTCAATGGTGTGTGTGAAGTTCCCAATCCGCACTGGGCCTGCGTGGGAACTATATAGCCCCAAGCCCTCTCATTCTGAGAGGAGGCCTGTGCCCAGCAGTGGGACGTATATAGGCTGGAGATGACACTTTTTATAACTATTTTTACAAGAATGTATACGAACCTTGCGTTAGACGTGCACACTCTTACAGTCAGTGTAGAAGTACAGCCTCCTATATTACATGACGGAGTCCCCTATCATCACAATTGTATCTAATACGTACCCAACCTTACGACATTTATACCGCATATACTACACCTACGTGCCATACAATTAAAGTACCAACACACAACATAAGCACTTACTATAAGAATAACAATCAAAACGTGTTATGTTGGGGACTCATTAGACGTGGAAAGGAATCTCACGTTGGATGGAAACCTGGAGTTCTTGCAACTAAAAACTGTTGGTGCACTCTGATTTATAGAACACTAGCTGTTGCCAGCGACTTCGTCTGCAAAGAATTAGTTTATCGCTATCCCGCGGGAACTACGCAATTTACCGGGATAAAAAGTACCTAGCCTATGTGCTATTGCAGACTTTTCTCTATCTATGTGCCGAATTTCATCTAGATCCGTTGGGCCGTTCTGGCGTGATTGAGTAACAAACAAACATCCATCCGTCCGTACTTTCGCATTTATAATTATTAGTTAGATACACACTGTCATGCCTCCTTTCCCATAGGGGTGGGCAGTATCTCTTTCACTTCAATCAAATTTATCAATATCTTCATACATGCATGTTGGTTATAGGTCTTGACCTGACCTCTTTTTTGAATTGTCCCCTATTTGGTCACAGAATGTTCCCCTTCCAACACACCCATTGTAATAGATACTGCAAGCGAAATAGGTTTCCTATTTAATTAAGCTACTTTTAAAAGCAATGACTTTTATTGCAACAAAAGCAGTTAAGGAATGTGGCTACTCCTGATTACTCTGTTTCAGTTGGTTCCTTAACCGTGCCATGGTGCTATGTCGAAGTTTAAAATCTCTGTCAATTTCGTGTAATTCGAGTGATCTTGAAAAACGTACCGACATTTTTATGTCGCCAATTCAACATCTAGTTATTTTTTACGAACCTGCAAGGAAATAAATAATTTCCACGTAGTTATGTGTGTGTTAGAGGCTTAATAGATGCCCGACGGTACAATCTAATCTAACCGAATAATCTAATATCTTGACCTAGTTCCAAACTAAGCAAAGCTTTTAATATGGGCACACGGCGGCCACGACGTACAAAATCCGCGTTCTGAAATGAATACAGGCACGACGTCGTCTGTACACGCGTCAACGTGTGCGTAAGATACACAGGGCTGTCTATCGCAAAAACCTAGTACTATAAGTACTACCAATGACATAAATATACTAAAAATATGGCTTACATGTGTGCAAATATATGTACTTAATCGTTATCTATTTATTTAAACTTACTTAAAATGTGTCTGTCTGTGTATTTAAGCATTATTATTTTCAATTACAATAGATGTACGACAACAAACTTAAGCGAATGATTCTGTAGTTATTTCATGTATTAATCGCGATAATTTCAGAAAGCATTAATTTTCTAATGTTTTATAAAATGAAGTAGGTAGGATAGGTTCCCGAACTTGTGACGTGCGGCCGACATACATCGCGTCGCGAGCCCTACTAGTTGCCAGCAGCTTTCCGGCAGACTGCGCTTGAGGGGTGGGGTAACTCGAATAGGTGCGGGGCGGAGCGTGGCCATTCTGTATGTTAGTATTCTGTAATATGGGTACTAGATAACGGATAAATATACATCTAAGATTCGAGCACAAACTTTTGTATATTCATTCAAATATTTGCCCCGGCCGGGGATCGAACCCGGAACCTCAAGTTTCATAGACAGGTTCTCTCACCAATAGACTATCCGATCGTCAAGGTAATCACTCAATGATATTTTTTATTTTTGTATGCAAGTGCCACCGCGGGTTGATGGAGTGTAACGACTGTGGCACTGTCCCCGGTGCGCTGGCGCCGCCTAAGGCCCGCGGTAATTAGTTTATCCCGGCTATTAATATTCATCGTCACGCACGCGGCGTCTCCCGCGATTGGATTAGGCTTATTACTCAGTTTTCGATCCCACACATTTTCCCGCGATTCACATTATTAGCATAATGTTTTTGATGAAATATTTTATTATAATTTCATACTTTTTGGTTTTGTGACGCTCGTAAAATGTCATAGTTCGTGGTATACAGCTTATTCATGCTTCGCTCCTGTTACAGTCTCCTATCCCGTGAGTATTTTGAAAAATAACATAAAGGGAATAATTACACCAAATTTTTGCTTTATAACTATGGGTGGGTGGATTTGATGAGTAGGTAGTTATATAGTCAATTTTGCAGCGAGTGATAGACTGGTTTTGTGTAGTTCAATAAAATTGACTAGAGAATGGCACTGAATGATTGGAATCCCATTTTTCTAAAGACATCACTTGAAAATTCCATTCGAAAGAGAGGAGTGATTGAACTTAATTTGAAATATGAGTGAAGTGGAAGAAAATTACAGCAGTGATTTTAAATTAACAACCGTTGAAGTTTTATTGATATTTAATACTAGCTTCTGCCCGCGACTTCGTCCTCGCAGAATTAGCAATTGGTATGTTTATCGCTATACCGCGGGAACTACACAATTTTTCGGGACA
Organism: Pandemis heparana; assembly: GCA_963854515.1. NCBI lineage: Eukaryota > Metazoa > Arthropoda > Insecta > Lepidoptera > Tortricidae > Pandemis > Pandemis heparana. The sequence continues at coordinate 8,467,938 of OY978026.1, read as the reverse complement.
AAAAGTAGCCTATATTTTAATCTAGGGTACCTACCAGCTACAAACTTTCGCATTTATAATATTTAGTAGGATTGATGATTGCATTTCATATGATTAAATAAATAAATAAATAAATATCTTGGGACAATTGACACCAATTGATCTAGTCCCAAACTAAGCAAAGCTTGTGATATGGGCACTAGACAACGGATAAACATACTTATATAGATAAATACATACTTAAATACATATTAACCATCCAAGACTCGAGAACAAACATTCGTATTTTTCATACAAATATCTGCCCCGACCGGGGATCGAACCCGGGACCTCGAGCTTCATCTAGGTTCTCTAACCACTAGGCCATTCGGTCGGACGATTGCTTTTACAATCAAGATGGCTCCTTCACGTGGGCAATACAGATTAAGTACATTCAGTGGATGAAATAGGTAGAGCATATGAGCATTTTTAAGTACAGATCTTTATCAGATTGTATTTTTACTATTAAAAAGCAGGAAACCGTCAAGCGCTTTTGTAAATGAACGTCACTAAGAGCCGGTACCCAATTTTTAACAACACATTACTTGAAAGTAGCATTTGAAAATGGTAAAAAATTGTGCTGAATTTAAAATACGAGAAGAGTAACAGAGTTATAGCATCATAACAAAGTTACAGCTCAAATTGTTATTATTAACAAGTCGAAAATTTTATATGAGCTGTACCAACCACCTAGTCTTCTAGCAATACACAGAGTTTTACCACGTTTGAATAGTATTTTTGATGCGACCTGCTGTTAAAAATCGGGCCCTTGGTGTACAGTAAATAGGCGCTTAAAGAACCAAAAGAGATTTGAATACGACTTATGTAAGTCTAAGTACGAGTACCTAACTGTCACTCGTATTCGGTTCAGGAAGCTTTGATTCCCGAAACGCGTGTTTTTCGACACCACCAAGACCATTTTAGCAAACGGAATAAGAAGGTAAATTGTTAACAATCGCTAGTGCGACTCGCTTGTGTTCAACGAGTTCAGAATCAACATCGCTTGTCTATCGTGTCCCTTTATCCTGTTTCGCACAACAAAATAGTGAACAAGATTGCGATTCTAAGTGCATTAGACAATATGGCAGCAATAGTTACAAATAAATGTTACAATAATTGTTTTTCCAGTGTTGTCTCGTAGGTACATATTAATAACGTCTTTATCCTTTACTTGATAGACAAAGTAAGTAATGCTTTATTGTACAAATATAAAGAAAAAGATTAACAAAATAATATAAACAACAACAAACACAATAAACAAACAACAAACACAAACACAACAAACAAAGACCACAACAAAGTCCACAAACAAAGTCTATCAACAAAGTCTATGGTATCAACACCTGAAAGGCCACGGTTAGCGTGATTATTGGCGTAAAGGTGTAAAGAGGAATCAAAATAGTGATTGGGTTGCTTGTCGCATAGCCTATGATTCCTATGATTTTCACCCATCAACTTAATGAGATTTCACGATCTGCGCCGGCAGAGAAGCGACTATATTATACGGTCTTTCTTTGCTCTCAGGCCACCGTGAAAGAAGTACCGCTTTCTCTGTCCCTATGTCCCTATATCCCTATGTCCCTTTGTATGCTTAAATCTTTAAAACTACGCAACGGATTTTGATGGGTTTTTTTAATAAGTAGATAGAGTGAATCAAGAGGAAGGTTTATATGTACATGTATTATATACCGTGCGAAGCCGGGGCGGGTCGCTAGTTTTAAATAAATTATATAACAAAATGAATTCAAAGATAAGGAAGCACAAAGCAAGGATAAGGATGGAGGAGGCATTAAGCAATAAACGGTTGGTATTTCAGTCACACCGCCGATCCAACAATTAGTCTTCATTGGCCGCTCCGTGCTCTGCATCTTAACGCATCGAGCCCGAGTGAGCGCTTAATCTTAATAACGTTGTATAATTAAAAAATATTACGCAGATAACGTTTTGAGTAAAACGTTTGAGTAATGATAATGATATTGCTTTTGGCTCTACCTTGATAATTGAATAAAGCGCTGCTTTGCGGAGACTCATGTCTTAGAAGTAACATAAGTTAGGGAGATACCTACGTCACTATTCGTAAACACGTTGAGGCAGCTTGGTCTGTGCGATACGTGTTTATTTAGAGAAACAAAGAAAATTAACTGTCTTACACGTTGCAATGTAAGTTTTATTAGGTCAAACCTTGCAAGCCAAATTTGACCCGCTTCTAGTAGCGGGATTAACTTGAAATTTGGTAAGTATACGCATGTGGTCTTATGGATATTCAGCACTGCAATAAAGTCTGCATTATTTTTATTTGTTTTATTTACGACACAGGCCTGTGCCCGGCAGTGGGACGTTATAAAGGTTGGAGGTGTATTTACGAATTTATTTTATTTAGTTGGTATTTCTAAACTTAAAAGCAAAATATGAGTAAGACCTTGTAATTCAGCTTGTACCTACCGGTGCGGTTCGATTCAGACTCAAATTAGGTTCGCGCGCTTTCCGATCCATACTAAAAATGACAGCTAAGAAAATGATCGATAATGAGAGTGGACTGTATAGACGAAAGCTCGGAAGCGACAAAAAGGAAAATGAGGGTAAAATTAGATCTCTCTAATTTTACCCTCATTTTCCTTTTTGTGAAGCAGGAATATTACCGGAACGTCAGGAGTAAATACGGAATACAATTTATCTAGTGCAAAGGAATGAAAGGCTGCCGCCAAAAGCTCTCACCTGAACCTTGTGCGTCTGCGGCTCAGCAGAACCCGGGGGCGTCAGTAGCGGCACCGTTGGTCGGAGTCTTCAGCTCTTCGGAATTACCGTCAACTCTTACCTCAAATGCTGCACTTAGCCTTTGGGTTTGTAGCCAGATGACACGCAGAGAGAGCAGCGGCACAGAATTTACACGTAAACTATTTATTTTAAAGGAGGAATTTAAAAGGTTAAACGTTGCAACTGGCAGCGTAACGACTTTTATTTAAATCTAAGGTTAGCTGCGTAATAATCACACTGAACTAAGTCGGAATTGAATGCATTAAGACGTCATGACAAGGCCACTGTTATCTTACTGTTTTATATAGCTAACTTAGCGATGTCTTTTGTGTAAAAAGGCCCCTAAGTCTACGAAATTATTACATAATTATAAGGTCGAAATGACCCAAAAACTCAATAACAAACTGCAAAATGATCGTAGTTCTCTACCACTCCTAGTACCACAATACTAAGATTATTCTAGTACCTAAGTGCATAAGACCAGTTAATAGCATAAAGCAGTCACAAAGAGTTGGAGCAATTATGACAAAATAAACAGTACTTATGTCCATACACTTCTCCAAGGGTCCCGGGGTCGCTTAGACCCCATTATGTGGATTTCCTATTATTCTCGGCCATTGTCGAAATGGCAAAACCTTGCCTAGCTAATGGAAGGGTCAAGTAATGTGTAAATACTCAGCACCTATTGTGCTAAGTAATCTATGATTGTGTTGAAGATGCTTAGCGTGTTATACTGGGGTTCTGCGCGTCTGCCCAAGACGACTGACTGGCGCAAATGAGAGCAATAGTGCCAATAGTCAAGATCTCACCGATATAAAGTAAGTAATTTTCTAAACGACACTGAAAAAAACACATACCTAATATACATAGTTCTGTTAAAAATCCGAAAAATAATGCTATGGCAAGGGAATCAAACCCGCCGATCCTCATCATTCCATGATGTGTGCTATACCGCTACGCCACTCATAGCAGGTGAGTAAGCCTTCAAATTTTTCTATCTGTGTCGCTATTCTATTTGGATATAACTAATGTATAAATTTCCGCGAATTTACACACATAATTATAATCACCACTCGGGAAGTTAACACGTATGCTTTTACCGGGTCTATATTCCCATCCAATTGAAGTTGCAAATGTACCGTTTGCCAAAATTTTCGTTAGTCACAAAGCGTTCTAGGCGTAAAAGAATCATGTTCGTGATCTCCACAGTTTTTTAGTTAGTAGTTTTTAGTTATCAAATTTCAGGAGAAGTCTTAGCTTCAGATGCAATTAATAGCACCAAATGCATTGAGTTACATTGTACCTAATTTTGAAATGGAACGAAATAACATTAGAAAACAAAGTGTTTTGTTTAAAAAACACATTCAGTAACTAATCCGTCTATAAAGCAAACCCTTATTAATTTCTATTGCATCCAGGCCGGTCTTCCTAACGCTTGTTCTGCACTAGCGATAATACGTTAGAAGGTCTTCTTGCAAAGATTTTCGGCGAGGCTGTGCCGAATACAAAACCCGTCTGATACTTACACTGAAATATACTTAATACACGTATAATCAAAATGTAACGGGCCCCATTTCAGACAATTTTCTTTGGGAACTGATCCGTTATTTTGTACATGTCAGTATACACAATTATAAGTTTCATTTATCATTGTTATTCGTCATCTGGTAGTATTCAAACTAATGTCCATGAAAAACCCTTTCTCCTGTCGTATTAAATCAATACTGTGCTTGAGGGGTCTATTTTCGAAATCCTGCCGATTAAAATCTGCCAGTAAAAAGTGCGTATGTATGATCTTCAATATCGACCCCAAGTCGCTAGTCGTCTGACTGTTTTTTTTTTATGAAATAGGGTGGAAAACGAGCAAGTGAGTCATCTGGTGGTGAGTGAGCAGCTTGGCCGTAGAATTTGTGAATGAGATGAAGCGTCCTAAAAGTGAACACGGATACTGAGTGTGCTTTGTCTGCCTACTACGCGTACGCGTTCGCCTGGCTCCGGTATGGCGTGGTACTGTGGGGTGGTAGCTCGGATGCCGAAAAACTGTTTGTAATGCAGAAAAAGTGCATTCGTATTATAGCAAACATCCATATACCAGATAGTTGCCGTCAGCACTTTATTAAACATAAAATATTAACCCTACCCTCAATTTATATACTTGAATCATCCCTTTTTGTTCGTCAGCATCCTGAACTATTCAGGGCAAGCAGAGAAATTGACACAACTAGAACGCAATACAGGAACAAATTGGTACTACCAAAAGCTAACCTAGCCATGTTCAAAAAGGGTCCTCAATATAAATGTGTCCAAATAGCAAATAAAATCCCAGAATCCTTAAGAAACGAATTGAAAATGAGCATTTTCAAAAACAAATTGAAGACCTTTTTAATTGAGAAGTGCTACTATACAGTTAATGAGTTTTTAAATGATAATACTACAGAGCTAGTCAAATGAAATTAAATTTAAATTCCAAATGAAAATACTCTTTGACATCCTGATTTAAATAACTAATTTATAAACTAAAATATTAATGGTGTGGGTAACTTGACATGCGTTTGTTCTTATTATCTTTACTGTACATTACCCTTTTCCCTGTATCTCTGTCAATAATCAAAATTTTACTCTTTAACTTTATTTTTATAATTCACAGATTTAATCAATATTTTATAAGGCATGACATCTAATTTTATTGTATTTTTGACATTGTTAATTAATAATTTTTGACTTTAGTGATAAATTACTATTGTGTGCCCTTGCAGGGCGTCATGTACTTGCCTACTAATCTCATAATAACACCTTTTAATATGTACTTGACTTTGCAATGAATGAATAAATGAATAAATGAATAAATGGATGGTAGCGATCCGGACAGACGTTGCACAAGATCCTACCACCGTAGAACCCCCTACTTTCATTGAATAGTGATTTAAAGCAGCGTCATTCGTGAGAGCTCGGAAGGCCCAAAAAAAAGCTCTTAAATCATTCATTTCAATGCTTAGACAAAAATGACTTGAGTTACTTTTCATCAGCTCACTACTCACCTGTAATCGCTATCTGGGGCCTTACCATGACGTCTTAATTCCGACTCAGTTCAGGTTTCAGCTGTCATTTTTAGTATGGATCAGCGACCGAGCCTAAACTGAATCGCATTCAGACGTCATGATAACCCCCCAGTAAATACGGCCTTGATCCAAGGTGCGTCGCAAAAAACAAACGCTGAACTCGAATGCTCCCCAAGGAAGCAACTTTGCTTATAATAAATATCGTTGTCAGTCAAAGTATGGACGTTAGGCCTAACCCTTGAAATGTGCGTATGGGGATTCGGAAGCTATTTGGTTAACATACTCGAATAATATTTACCGCATTAGCAGTCGTTTAAACTAGTTGAGACGGTTGGCTGCTAATGATTTGTCATTAATGAAAGCAGTGCGTGATCCCGTGAGCTTCAAAGGGCTGGGATTCAAGTCAATGCGGATGAGTACCTATGAGTATAGGTTTTTCCCGGGAAAATTCTTGTGTAAGCATTTTTAATTACTTTTTATTAGTATCTACCTTTTTGGCTATCGGTGGCTGATCGGTGCTAGTCTGTTGCTACGCGCCGCGGCGGCAAAAAAGGCATCTGTCAGAAAATTACTAAATCAACTTTTTGGGCTACCTTGTCCTTTGCGGAAATCAAAAGGTCGCTGTGTCGCCACGTGTGTTTTCTTCTAAAGTAATATGTCAATTTTAGTAAGAAAACAATAAAAATTAATAATAGGTAGATAAAACTAAGCAATATATTTACCCGGTTCATTTCTCGGGATACTTGCACTGTTTTTGTAAGCACTTATACTCCCCACAGAACTCCATTTATAGTTTGTTTCGTTTGTTGTGTTGGTAACATGGCAATTTTATAGATTTAAACCAATTAAAAGTCAACTCTTCATTGTATCAGTTTTGGTGCTCTGTATGAAAGTAAACTTTGTTGACATGATAAAAAAAACTGCTAAGAAATTATTTAACACAATTCGCTGCCACCCATTGCTGCACGACGCTCGTAACCGGCAGTAGCTGTTCCACATTGTAGCAAATGCCTCCGAACAGAGAAATTGACGTCGGTTCTTGACGCTGAATTTGTAAAAAAAACGTTTTTTTTTATATGATTAGGAAGGCAAACGAGCAAGTGGGTCACCTGATGGGAAGCGATCACCACTGCCCATAGACACCCGCAACCCCGGAGGGATTGCAGAGGATTGGAGGGCTAAGATGAAATGCCTCTTGTGCCTGTAATTTCCCCGGCTGTCTTACTCTCCAAACAGGAACACAGCATGCAAGCATTGCTGCTTAGCGGCAGGATTGGCGAGTAAGATGGTGGTAGCGATCCGGACGGACCTTGCACAAGGTCCTACCACCCGCATGTCCCGCGTTGTCTATAAAGTCGGTTTACGGATGATAGTTTTACGTAATAACGATAACTGGTCGCTTTTGGGGGTAGGCTAAGTTACGCCATCTATCGGCACTTGGTTACACCACTTAGTATCTATCAAATCAATCTATCGACACTCAAAGTGAGCTACGCAAAGTGGTTGCGACAACAAGCAACAGATGTCGCTATTTGCGACACACAGAGTCTCTGACGTCAGTAACGTTAGTTCATATAATGCTTCTTCTTGAGTACGACCGGCTTTCATCGATTTATAGGAATGAAGAATTAGCTAAATTTCCATTTAGTTAAATCGAATGTCAAAATTGACTGTGCCAGTCATCTTTAATGACGTTTAAGTTAAGTCGAGTTTAGGGCTAAATTAAGATTTAACAAAATCGAGATTTGCATAGTTTTACTGCATGTGGGCCTTCAGACTTTATTTGATTGAGAATTGAGTTAATTTTGAATTTGATTATTTTGTACCTAATTGATTACTAATACTAGAATATGTTTTTGAATTGTAACTAACTCAATGATCCATATGTTGGTCTAAAATAAATATATATTATTATTATTATTATTATTTATCACGTCAAAAAACCTTTATTTGGCTGCTTAGCGAAATTTACATAATCCACAAAATTCGTGAACCATTCATAGTTACTCAAAACTATGTCAAAGATATCCAAACTTGCCGAGCCGCAGTAGGTCGCACCATTAGGCATATTAAGGTCTATTATACTGTTGTACCTACGAGTATATACGTAGTTTCGAGTGCTGATACCATCTCCAAGTTTGAGCCAGGCTAATACGGGTCTGACCGGCTTGGTGCCTAATATCGTGTTGACTTGAAAATTGCTGAGTAAATACAGTTAAGGATAAGTTTCAAATGTTTGCGGTTATTATCAGATTCATTACTCTACAACCCCCTTATTCATAAGCGCTCTATAGGCTTCTGCTAACTTAGTAATCGTTTGTCCTTATCTGTCACTTTGACATTTACCTTTCACAGATAAGGACAAACGATTGCTAAGTTAGCAGAAGCAAATAGAGCCTTTATGAATAAGGGGGTTAATATTTTTATAAATAAATAATTTAAGAGATAATAACAGAAAACTGTGACGTTTGTGAGCGACGATGTACGCATCATTGCAAAAAAATAAATTGATTAAATAATAATTAGTTTAAGTACCTATCTGATTAAAATAGGCTGGCAACGCAATCCTCTATTGTTGCGGGTGTCCATGGGTTGTGGTGCTCGCTTACCATCAGGTGACCCACTTGCTCGTTTTCCTCTCTTGTCAAATAAAAAAAAAAACAATTTGCGTCACACCATACCCATTAAAACAATTACCTTCACACCACACGAGCGACGGATATTATTTATATAAAAAAGTCGTCAGATAACTATCTTGTACAGTCCTTCAAAATCTAAAAGCTTTAATTTTGTGATTAAAATCTTACATCTTATGATAAAATAAACAGCCTCATAATTCCATTCATAATTCGCTTTATAATTTGGAAAAGGTAATTGAAATTGTGTGAATTACCTACGCCTATACAAAGTTGTTTCGGCTTTAAAAATATGAAACGTCTCCTTTTAGATTTTGATGAACCTGTAGTCATAGATAGCTTGGCAACGTTTCAGTTCATTATTTTATGAAAATGTATACAAACCGAGCTAGAGACTAGAATACAATTCAACCCGCAGCTAAAAATATTTTGAACCGAATAAACTCGTCGAGGAAGAATTTTCGCAAGTGTCGAATTGGACGTTGCATACGAACGTGCCCCCAGAATTAGCTACAGTGTTGCCATAAAATCCGGCCACAGAAGCATACGGCACGTTTTAAACTAAACAGAAAAATAACTTTAAAAGCATAGCAGTAAAGCCTCCGGACCTTTCTCCGGCAAACAATGTGACATCGAGCAGTTAATCTTGAACCTTAGTGGAGTGAACAGAGGGAAATAAACACAATTTCTCGCTTCGCTTCGCAGCGTTAAGTTTGAAGTTAGTGAAATTTAAAAACAAGAGCGCTGCTTTATTTACGGGTCCCAGCTATTTTAGTCATGTCAAGGGATCCTAAAACAAATGTGTAAGCGTATTTGTCTGTGGCGGTCTATCGCAACGGGGGAATAGATCGCCTTAACTGCTTAGAGGTGATTGTTTGGTTTTTGCTTTTTATCCCGGATAAATTCAAAGTTCCCGTGGGATACGCACTGCTAATCAGAAATAAAAATCATAAGCATAATAATATTAAATGGTGAATCAATTTCAGTAGAACAGTCATGAAAAACTGCAAGAAGGAATTTAAATCTACGTAACAATCGAGATTTTGTTAGTAAGGTTTTGTCAATTTCTCATGCGAACGAAAACGGAAAGTCAGTCACTGACTTAACTCGATCGTTTTCATTTTATTCGACTCTAAATCATAGTTTTGGTTATATTTTCTTTCAAAAACTTATCTGGTTAAGTTGAATCTATTTAAACTGCACTTGTCCACAATAAAGGTCGCATAGCGCATCAATGCACCAAAGCGCAGTTGAATTGTAAATCTCCATCATTTAAACTGCAATAGGTAGAAGTGCAGTATGCACTAACAGCACTTACTCGCACCACAAATACCCATTACTGTCTCATTGCATTAAAGTGATCCTACTGCACACGTGCGAAATGTGCATTCTCTTAGAGAATAAGGAGCTGTTAAGTTTGCGTTTTGCGGCAGATTTTCTGAAAGGATTCGACTATTTATTACCTTTCAACGGTTTTTTCAGAGCCTCTAGTCTAGTGTTAGTTTTGAGAGAACAAATCTTATGTATGTATTCTACTCTTTATTCGTTTCATTTTTGCGTTAACCTTTCAGTTACTATAGGCAAATTGGCAACGCTGCTAGCGACACATAATCCCTGCCTATATAATAGGTTAAGTACGTCCTAATGCTCGTCCCAGGCCTCCTCTCAGAATGAGAAGTCTTGGGTTATTAGTACCCATGCTGCCCCAGTGCGGACTGGGAACTTCAAACACGCCATTGAATTGTTTTGCAGGTGTATGCTGCTCCTCACGATGTTTTTCCTTCACCAAAAAGCTCATGGTAAATTTCAAATGTAATTTTGCACATAAATTCAGAAAAACTCAGAAGTACGAGCCTGGGATTCAAACTTACGACCCTGCTTGAGAGACCATTCATAGGTTTTTTCACTAGAGGCTCGTTGGCCACAAACTGTTCCTTTAGTGATTTGCGAATAAAAAGTATGACACTTGTGAGGATGTATGTATGAATGTTTTTTATTACTCTTTCACGCCAGAACAACGGAACAGATCTTGATAAAATTTGGCACAGAGCTAGATTATTTTATGTAGTAACACAATAGGATACCTACCTACTAATCCTGGAAAATTACGTAGCACCCGCGAGATACTGATAAACGTATTATTTTCAGACGAAGTCGCGGTCGACAGCTAGTCTTTAATAAATCTGTGTGGCAAGTGTATGGGGTCAAAAACACATAAGTACGTACCAAAGGCGACGTTATAAATATCTTTGTATGGAAGAGGTATATTTTCCTCAGAAGCAACTCCCACTTCATTGAGCCAGCATAAACAAACCTTAAAACACAAATGCGAGCTTCTTCAATCCTTGTCGCCCATGCCCCCCGGGATACAGTAAAAGCTGAGTGCACCGTCGCCCATATAAGCGCAAACGCATTATCCGTTCCAGGAATTACCACAGAAATAGCAATTTTTACTACCATTGTCTCTGAAGTTTAACCATTCTTAACAAAGCGCCTTGAAAAGCATTTACGTACGGACCACACTGTTGAGTAGCTAGAGTAACTGAATAAACAATTTTTGAAGTTTGTAAAACGGGTCTCAGAATTATTCTGGAATATTTCATTTTTCTTTTTTTTTGTGTTGCTTCTCTTCTCGCTCAGATGGTAAAAGCCCATCGAGGGAACGGGCGAAAATCTTAGAAATCATATTAATAAAGGCGATGCGACTAAATAGCTACCCATCACTATTTTGATTCCCCTTTCCACCTACACGGCCACAATCATGCTAAACGTGGCTTTTAGGCCTTCTTACCTTAGGATTTGTCTACCCCGTAAGGGATAAAGACGCGATTTGTGTATGTATCTATGTATATATATCAAAGCTACAACAATTCTTACACACTTATGTAACACGTTTGGGGTCGCGCCAAGCCGTGTGTCCTATCTGTTTGTAGCGTTAATGATACGGTTTTCAGAACTGTAACGGCGCAGGCGGCGAAAACTTGAGTGTTTATCATCAAACTTGCGCGCTAGGACACACTCCAGACCTTCGCTGAGCATTTTAGTGAAAGTGCGGCGTTAAATTGTAATTCAGTGAACTTAGAGAGGATCATGGAGCACTGTTATGGCGGACGAAGTTTTTGAACTGTAGAGAAACCTACTGGATACGTAATTGATTTGTTCTGATGATAATATGGATTGAATTTGCTCAGTTCTTTTATTTTATATCAAAAAGGTTTTTGAGACTTCAAGAGATGGATTTTAGTATGTTGGTACCTTACGACGGTTCAGGGCACTACAAAAATGTTTTTTTTTTATATGGCATGGACCCATTGGCTTATACCAAGGTTTACACGAAATCAGTGCAAGTAGCATACGAAAATGGATCCTGTAACTGGATGTAAAAATACATAAAGCAATGTAAATTTAAAAAAAAAGTACTGTTGGTTGCAGAAGTGCACACCCTTATGTTACTTTGGTGGTAGAGTAAAGTGTACATTATTTTGCTCCACAATCATTCATCCATTTCTGCAGCTGGCTTTACCTGAATTCAGATTAATAAAGAAAATTATTGGCGAGGTGTAGTTTCGACCATAAACTTCAAACCGGCCTCACTTTACCACCGTTCCTGAACCGTCTGTACTTACTTTTTGCTCTGAGATTACGCAGGAAATCTGTCCGATGGAAATAAATCAAAATGCAGCCAGCTTTAAATTATTAATGAATTTTATATAAAAGTCAAGAAGATCCGAGATTGTCAAAGTACTCAACTTATTTAGACTGATAACGAGGCTTAGAAGTTCCTGAGTTTGTGTTTTCCCTCTTTAATTTGACTTTTTAATTGCTAAAGAGCTTTCCTGTCTGCTAAATCGGCTTATCAGATTGTCCAAATTAAAATTCCGAAGCGTCTTACTTTGTTTTATCGTCTCATTTTGTTTAATGCTTCGTTGGGTATTTAATGGGATATTATCAGTATTTATGGACTACATTTTATTAGGCCAGTCTTTTGGTGCTCGCCATTAAAATGGATATATGAGTGGCGTAAATGAAGGCATTATATTAAACACTTCTCTTATTTACTGGCCGTATATTAGCGCTGAAGATATCGCTTTTATTTTTCCTTAGCATGCCAAAATTAAAGTTAAATTCAGAGCAAATACTGTTTAATTTATACACACAACATAAACAAAATCACAACACAAATTGGTAATCTTATAGATTTCCACTATGCAATTCAAATAGCTTTAAAAAATCATTATACTTGGTATATGCACGTGTATGAGACAGAGCCAAAATAGACAAGAGATAGTAAGCTACGAAATCAATGAGGATTTATACCTATCAACCGCACGACTTTAAAAAATAGACATTCGATCATTAATTAATCTAAAGTAAGTCCAGTGTTTAAGGAAAAGATTCTGTTAGCGCTAAGTTCCCAAGCTGGCCAATAAATAACGAATTCCCTAGTCGCTTTAATCGCCGGATTTTCGGTCGGCCACGTCCGTCCCGTAAGTACTAGACTTTAATGAACTTTTTTCAAGTAAACCTCTCGGAATTTAATATCCTCGCCACACCAGACCTACGTTTGTCGAACGCGGAAGAACTAAAATACCGTCCAAGATAGAATGGCTTCTGAGATATTTGATCGTTTTTTTTACGGGACATGTGATTCTGATTGCAATTGAAAATGTGGGAATTTGGTGGTTTGTGGCTCAATGACACGGGGAACAGCTGAATTTGGATGAAATGCTGCTAGTACTAAACTAATGCGGATAAAACATGTGCTATCTATGAAAAATTCATTAATGAGTGAACTTTATAACATATAGGTGTGTATTATGTTGAAATTAACTAAAAAAAACACAATGTTAATTGGTTATAATATGTATAAACGACAAGACTCTTTAACTTATAATTCTTATATACTCAAGTGCAAAAATAACAGGTCGCTTTTCATACAACTTTCTAAGGGAAGTGACCCGTTATTTTCGCTCGGCAGTGTATTTTATAAAAACTGTGGAAAATGGATTCTACTTAGAATCACAACTTGCTACCGAATGTCCAATCCCTAAATTTTATTAGATATAGAACATCCCCTATAAAGGCCACCCTATAACTCTAAGCAATCATAGACAGCTTGTCTATGTGTGTCTGCTTAGACACACTCGTTTTCCAGCGGCATCAGTGTGTTGGCGTATCGTTATCACAAGAGAGCGTTCCGCTGTTTCTCCGCGGGTCACTACTTATTGAGGTGGTGTAAGGAACAAGCGTAAGCGGTTTAGTCATTATAAAAGGCTGCTATAGAAACTGGTGAAAAAATAATGATCAGTACTAGAAATTAGTTCCTCACTAATTAAGAACAAATGCTCAAGCAATCGTAGGAAATTAGACAACACAATTTTTTTTTACGGCATTGACAAGTTTGCGACAAGTCATTATTAGCGGATTCTCTGTAGATTACTGCTTATTGATGCAGCTTGTGTCATGAGTTTTTTTATACAACACGGAAGGAAAACTAGCTGGTCAAGCTTACGACGGCCCGCGGCCCATAAACACCTGTGACATAAGAGGGATTTTCGATGCGTTTGCAACCTAATCGGCTAAAATGTAGCTTCAGGGATTAGTGCCAACACATTCAACAATATTTTTCGAACAAACAAAAGAAACAAACATAAATCACGTCTTTATCCATTACGGGGTAGACAGGACATAAGGTAGCAACACCTAAAGGCCACGTTTAACATGATTGTGGGAGGTGGAAAAGGGAATCAAAATAGTGATGGGTTGCTAGCCGCATCGCCTCTAACATGATAAAATAAATATTTTTTGAATTTACAACAATATGTGGTTTCTAAGCTAAATCGAAACATTTGTAATAGACAAATTGGTTATTGAAATACATTAACCGATCGACTTGCGTGTTTACCTAAAACTTACCTACTGGCCCGCAAGTTAGTTCAATTCATAAATTTACTAATAAGTTAGAACCTTTCTTATGCAGCAAACACATGCTTAAAACAACTTAAAAATGAATACCATCAAACAAATAACTTCTTCGTTCGTAACTCTAGTATCTTGTAACTTGCCCCATGTTCCTTGTAATGGCAACAAGCTTCTGGCGATGACGCCTTTTTCCGCGCGGCGGGGCCGTCGGGGCAGACCGTCGCAACCATGCCTGCACATACAACGTAAGGAATAACTTGTATGCAGGTGGCTTTCTGACTACTACAGTAGGTGATTTTTCAGACGAAATTCGGTGAAACTAAAATGTAGTCACAGTTTCTCTGTAGACTTTTGAAGAGTAAAAATGTATACAAAGTATCTTAAAATGAATCCGGAACACTTCAGTAGGTGGGGTTTGATTGAAGACTTTTTTTTTAATCTTTATTTTATAAGCTATCCAAGCTCAAAATGAACATGTCAGCTCCAAAGGCCTAATCTAAAAAACAACATCAACCACAAAACTATGTTTTTAACTTAAAAACGACAGAATTGTATTAATTATTAAAAAAAAATCCTTAAACAAATTTAGCCGGCTCAGACACAGGTTTCGCCAATATTGACTGGAAAACACCCACATCCGAAAGAGTGAAACCCCAAACTCTGCTCAGCTCATCCCTCTTGGCTCGTGTTTTAACACATCTAAAAAGTGATGCACATAGACTATTCCGCACTCATCACAATTAGGCGACTCTACCTTCTTCATCAAATCTAAAAAAATATATTAAAAAATCAAATCTAAAAATCTATTCTATTCTGAAAAAATGACTTTCTGCCAAGTTTCTTGCGGCGCATTCTTCTTGGCAATGATGGTCTTTCCGAATGCGCAGGCAGTTTCAAAAAAAGAGATGTAAAAGAGCCCTTGGTGGCCTTTTTGCAGAAACAACTTTTGAATTTCGAAAATTGTGCAAATCCATTGAATACATTTCCATTTAATACTTTTGCGGGTGGTAGGACCTTGTGCAAGGTCCGTCCGGATCGCTACCACCATCTTACTCAATAATCCTGCCGCTAAGCAGCAGTGTTTGCACTGCTGTGTTCCGGTGTTGAGAGTAAGACAGCCGGGGAAATTATGTACAGGCACAAGAGGCATTTCATCTTAGTCCTCTAGGTTGGCATCGCATCTGCAATTCCTCGGGGGTTGCGGGTGTCTATGGGCAGTAGTGATCGCTTACCATCAGGTGACCCACTTGCTCGTTTGCCTTCCTATACATACAAAAAAAACCAGGGAATGTGAGGAGTGTCCTAAAATCCGGAATACTTTAGCAGGTGGTTAGGTTATTCGATTGAACATTCTTAAAAAGGTTTTTCTCTCGTAATTTTTGATTCTAAATTAAGGGTGCCACCAAACCGCCGCGTATACGCAGTGACGTGTCGTATCCGTCACGTTTTCTCACAGTTTCTTCATACATTTTGTTGCGATTCCGTAACGTCACCGTTTTTTAAGCGGCGGTGTGGTCGCACCCTTGCCCTTCGTATGCTTAAGACGGATCCGTGCCAGACTGACGCCTATTTTATTTAAATCAGAACAATTTGTGCATATTAAAAAAGATAAGACCAGAATGCAATATTTAACAAGGGGTTAAATGGCTCTTTTGATGTTGTACCCATACTTTGATCAACAACTCTAACGAATGGAAATGCAAACATTTTTCAACCACCATTTAAAAATTGTGAAAACATTTACAGCCAATCACCCATCCAAGCACTTTGTACACTGATATGCCAGCTTGTTGGCTTTGAACAATATAGTCTTCCTTCCTTTTTGTTTTTGTTTATTGTAAACTATTTAATAAATTTATGTATTTTCTAGTCACACATAAGTCGGGTTCTGTCTATTTATTATATCTATTTATTACTTTACTTACGTAAAAGTTTATGGTTTATGTAGTATATTTTGCCTGTGTATCGTTTCTTGAGTCACAAACGGTTCTGGCTGAAAATCTGTGCTGCAGGTGTCTAACACCTCAGCGTAGTGCTGAGCCAGCGACCGTTTCACTTTTGCGGAGACACACAACGCTGATGATCTAATTTTCATGTCTCTGTTTTTTGTTTTTGTTTTTGTTGTTTCTTTTCTATAAAATTGTGTGTATGCTCTTATATTTGTGTGTCTTGCAAAATGAATAAATGTCTTCTTTCTTTCTTCTTCTTTCTTCACCTGCCGAAGTAGGTATACCTGTTTTAATTTTAAGATACAGTGTTTGAGATTGCTTTTTAAAGACCCGAAGAAAACATTTTTAACATGAAAAAGAACTAATATACTCCATTGTAAAAAAATTGGGCACCGATGGTTTTTCAGATTTTTAGGCATTTAAACCTTAGAAAGTAAGCTTTTATAGGGTGTATTTACTTTTAAATGAGCAGCAAAAGCCTTCTTGGTATTGTAGCTAACACAGAGCCAAAACAATATTATTATTTATTTTATAATATCACACCGCTCTAACAGTATTTAAAAATAGAAAACTATTCAAATTCGCACAGACTTCTTTTAACATACACGCTGATCTGATTGAAATGAATACACCATAAAAGCATATTAAAGCTAAAGTTAGCAGTATTTTTACCATAGTTAATTTACAGGGCGTTTATTTTCCCATTGCCGCTCGGCCAGGTGGGCCACGTAGTAAATTATTAAAGCGGGCGCTACTGAAAGATGGATGCATCGGTCGATATGCCAATAGTTTACGTGCAGTTTTCAGCGGCAAGGCAGAACAAAAACCGTTTTGTAAAACTGTGTTTTAGAAATAAAAAGCAGTTGACGTTACAAAACTAAATTCCTGATTTAGAAGGTCAATAATTTTAGTATAATACCAGACTTTTCTCTATCTATGTGCCGAATTTCGTCCAGATTCGTTGGGCCGTTCTGGCGTGATTGAGTAACAAACAAACATACATCCATCCATCCATCCATCCATCCATACTTTCGCATTTATAATATTAGTTAGATTTTAAGTCGTTGTTATAGAAAAAGTTATCAGCAAAATTGGTTCATGATAAACTTTGTTTAGATGAGTAGTCTGTTGTAGGTAATATAAATTTACTCGTCGGGCTTATTTCATCAGCTGTATTTACCTATATTGTCCGCAGGAGTTTTTAAAAGTTCTTGTTGTCAATTAAGTTTAATAAAAGTACATTTTCATATTTCAACCATTAAAACAATAATCAGAAGTCATATTTATTTAGACAAATAACCACATGTGAAATTGGTTTTTGATGAGTTGCTTTATTTACATTCTAATATAAACATTTTTTTAAGCCGGGTCTGACCGTGACTGCGTGTGGTGTGATTTTTCGTTATTCCATTTTACAAATGGGACAAAAATAATTCTATAAAAGAATTCTCAACAAATGTGACGTTGACAAATTAAAAGATCGTGTTTTGTTTGATACAAAATACAGGAGACAAGCGATATTCAATGCATTATCTAAGAATGCCAAATAGTGAGTTTAATTCGCACTTGGAAGGTTTCCACACAACCGTACAACTGCAAAACATTTCATTTTAACTTCTTTTTTTTTTGTTATTGCGGTCGCAGCGCAGTACTCGCAGTAATACAAATCGAATTATACTGTTTTAAACTTCCGGGATTTTCACTCATATTTAAAGTGTTACTGTCAGGTCTTAATCGCGTAAAAATTGTTTTTAGCGTCGAGGTAATTAAAAACAGCTGCGGGTGTCTATGGACAGTGGTTATCATTTAACATCAGGTGACCCACTAGTTCGCTTGTCTGGTCTCTCTAACATAAAAAAAAACAATTTATTTGATTTTTTTAATCGCTCCCCGCTCATGTCTCGTGGCTTGCGCGCGCGCCGCGGAACATTCGTCGGTTTACATGACACTCCCGCGCAAATTGTGATTGATGCGTCTTCCGGATAAGGGAATTGAAGGAATTCCCACAATATGGATTTTCTCTGTTTTTTTTTGACTCCCCGAAAACATGTCAATGTATCGGATGTAATGTGGTTTACATCAAGGTCTGATCCATTTCTATTTAAGTTATATTTTTCCTTTTTTTCAGGTATTTATTTTATTTTCTGTATAGTAAGTGTACCTTGCGTAAATTGCCTAGTTTTTTCAATGATTTTCCGCCAAGTTTTTGCGACGCTTTCTTCTTGCATTTTAAAATCGAATGGACTTTCCAAGAGCGCTGTTACAATAAAAAAAAGAGCGTAAGAGAGCTATATACTTATTTTACATCCTTAAATATTTTTAAATCCAGTTACACCAACTATTTTTTTGTTAAGTATTTAAGTACCTACGTAATTTTAATTAGAAAAAAACCTATACATTACCCGCTTATAAGTCAAGTGATAAAATAATAGATAGAGAGCTACAAAACTGCATAGGTATAACATTTTCACTGGAAAACCGGTTTTCGATTTCAATTCGTTCTTTGCCGAAAATAAGTTGGATTCTCTCGATTCTCTAAAACTCGCTGAGGAATCCGACGTTTTAATTGCTCTTAAGTGTACGTATAACCAGCAGATTTATGAGGCTAGCATGCTACCTAGTATACCTTACATCGGGCGAACAGTAGCTAGTGTAGGTTAGGTACATACGATTGTAACGCTGTAATTCGTCAACTGTGGCACACTGAATGGTAGCAATCTCATTAAATTCACCACGAATTTATCATTGCTTTAACTGCGTCAATAAATTTTCGTAATAATAATAATGATTTATTGTACAAAGTTACAAAGGTACTTATACATATTAATAATTCCATTATAATGTTTTTTTTCTTTAGGCGATCGTGTAAAACTAAGCTTATAGCCTATCCCCCTTATTCACAAACGCTCTGTAGGCTTCTGCTAACTTAGCAATCGTTTGTCCTTATCTGTCACTTTGACATTTACCTTTCACAGATAAGGACAAACGATTGCTAACTTAGTAGAAACCTATAGAGCGTTTATTGAATAAGGGGGTTCGACACTCACAAATAATGTGGCTTTCTATTGGTAAAAGACTTTTCAAAATCAGTTCAGTAGATCCAGATACCCTCTAGCCCTACAACGTCACAAACATTACCTCTTTACAATATTAAGTATAGACGAGAATAATTCTACAATGCATAAACAAACTAATCCTAAACCATGTGCCCGAATTTCCTCGAGTTAACCCTTCCCATGCAGCGGGCACGAATGCACGTGTCAAGCGGCGGAAATGACACGCCACATCCGCCGGCGAGACGTCGTGTTTGCAATTGCAAGTTGTGACGCTGGCAGCGATGGACATTCCACGGCACGTGCCTTGTAGCGAAGCGTTAGAGAATTCTGTTTGTGCCCGGTAAGTTATTAAATGCGTATAGTTAAATTGATGAAGTCGCCCATACGCTTCATTTAGACATTTAGAGCCTATTCGAACAGATAGCAATGAGAAATTCCGTTTGGTTATTGGTTAGATTAAGCAGCGAGAGCGACTTGAGAAGAACTCGTGTTATGTTCAACTTAAAATCATGTTATGTTTAGATTTAGTGAACGTGTGCAAATTTTTAACTTAAGTTATTAGCTTTGGTCTAAGTCACTAGAAACGGTATTAAAAAAACAAATGATCATACTATTTTATCCTAGATAACATTTATGAAAAGGTATTTTAAGCAAGGTTATAATTTATGTGTTAGAGCTAGCAGAATCCAATTTTAGTTTTTGTCATTCCAGCATAAATTCACAGAATTGTCATTAAAATTCGCGAGCGCCTCTAAATCATACGGTGCTAAGGCCAAATGGTTCAGTTTGCTAAGAAAACCATTTATTACACATCTTTGTTCACGTACTCCTCTATCATTGCCATTATTAAAGACCAAATATGTAATTTACTTTCGAGGTTTGTTCAAAATAATTTTCTGCGCGATGGAGACTTATTTTTTAATTGAAATTACCAAATTCTGAGTAAAAGTAATGAAAATTGCGACGAACGCAGTATCTGTTTACTTTTAGATAAAGCCTGAGCACACACGGGGTGAGTGATAAAATTTGGGCTACTCTGTTTTTTTTTTTTATGTGAATAGGAAGGCAAACGAGCAAGTGGGTCACCTGATGGTAAGCGATCACCACTGCCCATAGACACCCGCAACCCCGGAGGGATTGCAGATGCGTTGCCAACCTAGAGGACTTAGTTGAAATGCCTATCTTGTGCCCGTAATTTCCCCGGCTGTCTTACTCTCCACACCGGAACACAGCAGCAGCAGTTTTTGAAATGTAACCGAAAAGAAGATCGATTAAGGTATTGAAAACATAAATCGCGAACAAATGCAAGTGAGTTCATAGTCACGCTACTTTTTAAAGCGCTGGCAGCTGCCAATGCAATATGACCGCGTTTTACCTATACTTTAGGTTTGTTTTTTGAAAATTTGCGCACGTTTGCATGTATGCGTAAAATTATAGATTTTGATCTAAACGCATCTGATAATCCCGGGGGTGTTTCTTAACAGAGCCAGTTCCGCAGTATATTATATTACGATTAAACTAAATGCGATTTAATGGTACATTGCAATGCTCCAACTCGAGAACAACTCCGTAACTTGTATTTATGAGAACTCTGCTATAGTTTTAATTAGTTTAAGGGTGTCGGTTTAACCGTGTAATAAGTATGATAGAAGCAATTAATGTTATTATTTATTTATTTAATAAAAAATACACGGCGTACCTAACAGTTTACCGAGTAGGTAAGGCAAAACATATAAAAAAATAAACACAATTAGTTTTTTTTTTAATTGTAATCAAGCAGCAAGTGACAATAAGATACACTTTTGCATGCTACGATAAAACGTACGATTTTTTGCGTTTCAAAGACAAATGTCTAAGTGAGAGATAACTATAAAGACAAACGAAATCAAAGTTATCAACAGCGTAACAAAGAGAGTTAATAACAAGTAAAAACATTGGCAATAGGTCTCCCACCTACTTACTGTATCTCACTGCCAAACATATGCCTTCTCTCAGAAACAGATGGCTTGAGCATGACATGTAAACGTGGGAACTAGTGTAGTGTAACAGGTTGGGATTGTATAACTACAATAGGTACCGTTGAATCTATCACAGACGTGTAAAGAGAGAGGACCCCACAAAGTAACGTAAGGGTGTGTACTACAAAACCATAAATAAAAACAATACATTTTATTGAATCAGGCGTTACTTTGCGGAGGTCAATTTCAAACCATCCATCATTAAAAACAATACAGTTAGCACCAGTTATTTGCAGGTGGTAGGACCTTGTGCAAGGTCCGTCCGGATAGCTACCACCATCTTACTCGCTAATCCTGCCTCTAAGCAGCAGTGCTTGCACTGCTGTGTTCCGGTGTGGAGAGTAAGACAGCCGGGGAAATTACGGGCACAAGAGGCATTTCATCTTAGCCCTCTAGGTTGGCAACGCATCTGCAATCCCTCCGGGGTTGCGGGTGTCTATGGGCAGTGGTGATCGCTTAACATCAGGTGACCCACTTGCTCGTTTGATTTCCTATACGCATAAAAAAAAAGTTAGATTTAACCTAGTCCTAAGCAAAGCCAAGCTTGTGCTATAGGTACTAGGCAACGGATAAACATATTATATACAGCTTCTAGTGTTCCTAATGTAGTTGACAGTTGTCGTGTTCTGAATAAACATGAATGAAAAATAACGTTGTTAAGATCGAGAGCAAGTGAAACAAGCTGCATCGAGCATCACTCTGTTCAAACTACTCGCTCTCATCCCCAATAACGTACTTTTTAGGGTTCCGTACCCAAAGGGTAAAAACGGGACCCTATTACTAAGACTTCCCTGTCCGTCCGTCCGTCTGTCACCAGGCTGTATCTCAAGAGCCGTAATAGCTAGACAGTTGGGGTGCGAGTCGGGTTACCTCCACGTGTGAACAAGAGCTGCGGTTTGTTTTCGGATCCGTCCGGGGGGAAGAGCAGTGCTTGGTCCGGTGCACCCTGGGCAACGGCTAATGATTTCCTGGCAGTATCTGAGGGATATCATTGACCGTTGGCTAAGAGCCCGACAGGGGGGGAGGGGGGTCTTTGACCGTGTTACCATACAACGTTGCCGACATTTTGTCACAAGATTTTGTAATTAATATTTTTAACCCTGACATTGGCGAAGTTGTCGTCGCTATAACGACTTGTAACGCCAGAAATAAAAGAAGAAGAAGAAGAAGTAGCTAGACAGTTACACATTCAACATGCAAGACTCGTTTAAATTTTGTATTTTTTCACCTGCCACGATCTTCCATCAAAGCCAGGACCTCAAGCTTGGCAGTCAGGTGCTAATCAGTTGGTAGTAAGGTGGCTGTGGCTAGGGCTACTATGAGTTTAGGCTTGTGAGTTGTGACAAAGCAAACTAATAGATAAGCCAGGAGACCTGACACGCGCGACCGAGCTAATATCTACTTTACTGGTCAAACATCAATAAAATTCCTTGTCAAATGAAACAAAAGAACCAAGGGACAAATCCGAGCCACATAGGTTTACTTAGGTCTCTGACCTGACTACGTAACCTTTCTTTATGGACCTTAGAAAATACAAATCCACATGAAACCTTTTAGCTAGGTATATGTGGTTATTGTAACTCCTTATTTGGTTTGATGCCTTTATTATTATGAAATATTTGTGTTTTACGTCACCATTTTTGTCATAAGTTCAAAGTGACTTAGGTACGGGATAAGTACCGATTTTTATCAATTTTTATATTTTTGAATAAACTAAATTTAAACACTGTAGGTATGGTAACATTGACGTGTTAAAGTTTAAATCATTTGCGGAACTACTTCGCAGTAGGTATTCGGACTATTTTTAATAATGAATTTCATATTCATTTTCCCTGAAGCAACCCGAGACCTTTGTAAATATTCGACAAAAGCACATATTTTGTACTGAAAACATGTATTTCCTCGCATATTTGAGAGCAAATATGAAAAATTCTCCGAGGCTTCTTTAGAGGAACAGAATAATGCAATTAAGAAGCCTTTGCTTTTCGCAGCGTGAAAACGCGTATTTGCTTAGCCAAATACGCGTATATTTACCAGGTAAAATACTGGAAATACTTAGTACTCCCAGGAACAGCGCGGATATCTCAACTCCGTGGGTCCCTGAAGAAACTCACCGCAATGTTAAAGTTGAGTCGGTATAATGTAATGTACACTCTGTAACAAAATATATGTATTCACATTTTATTTTTTGCCGTATTCGTTGTGGTAGCAGGTCGGTTTGTAAGACAAATTTTATTTTGTTAAAATTTAAAAACTAGAAATCTTTTATTAAATCGGTATTTTTTTGGTGGGTGGTAGTAATTGATTAAGGTACACCTGGATTGCTACTACTACTACGCGGAAGTGCTTGCACTATTCAGTTCCGGCATAGAGGGTAAGAAAACCGAGAAATTAAGAAAGGAAAAGGAAGTCCATTTCAGGTCCTCAAAACTGTTATCTTCTTTCTAACATTAAAAACAGGAAAGTCAACCTATCAAAGCAATAAAACCAAAACGTAATTTAAATTTTCATAAGCTAAACGAACGTGCGTGCGAATGTCATCTAAATAATATTATAAATGCGAAAGTATGGTTGGATGGATGGATGTTTGTTTGTTACTCAATCACGCCGGAACGGCCCAACGGATCTGGATGAAATTCGGCACATCGATAGAGAAAAGTCTGGAATAGCACAGAGGCTACTTTTTATCCCGGAAAATTCTTTGCAGACGAAGTCGCTGGCAACGGCTAGTATTACATAATATCATATTACCTTAGGCTCTGTCTATCCCGTAACGGATAAAGATGCGATTTATCTATGCATATATGTAAACGAACGTCTAGTAGTCTATAAGTAAAGCTCGTTGCCTCTCATTTTCTGACGAACTAGTTTCATCCAGATCTACAAATTTAAAAACGGTTTATCCATTTTTCCCGGCCGACTGTACCCCCACTAGTACACTACTTGGCACTCCTTGCGTTATGTGCGTGGCGCATAACACTTAACCGTATACTTTGCGAATAACTGGCGAAGGTTCGTCCGCGCGTGCACTCTCACGGAACCGACGTACTGGGCCAATATGCATTATGCTAACTGATGTTAACAATGCCCCAGATGTTTATCTACAGGTAAAAGTATTTTAAAACGGAATAAGGACGTTTTTTTAAGGTCTTGTTCAGTTTCATACATACATACATACATATCGTCACGCCTCAGACTACAGACAGACACTACAGGCAGGCAGACACAGGCAGGCAGGCAGGTAGGCAGAGACTACTTTGTTCCACTTGCTACGATCCTGACATACCTCTTTCGCTTCATCCACATTCATCAATCTCTTCATACATGCTCGTCGGTTTCGGGTACTCTTGACCTGGCCTTTTCCAAAACGTCCCCAATTTGATCATGGAACGATTTTTGATTTGTTCAGTTTCACTTGATAAATATCTACGTTTGTGAAAATGCGGCTCTAAAGAGTGTATATATCAGACGGTCAAATTATTGTTTAGACAAATGGTTTACATACATAAATCACGTCTTTATCCCTTACGGGGTAGACAGAGCCTAAGGTAAGAAGACCTAAAGGACACGTCGACGAATATTTTTGGGGTCTAAACTGAATTTCAGGGAAATGATTTTTCGCAACATTTTCAGTTAGATAGGTACCGCAACTGAAAGTTTAGACCAAACGATGATTAGACTCTCAGTCAGACACTATGTCCCTCTAAACACTCACTAAGTATAAGTATGAGTAGATACTTACTGTACTCGCCACTCCTAATTCTAAATAGCTAGTCCTGATCGTCCAATCACTAGAATCTGATTGTGTCAAGGAAATGGGAGACGTAAAACGGGAATGATCATGTGACACCAAATAACCGGGCAGCGGGAGGTTTGTTTAGATTGCTTCGGTGATTAAGGCGACAGAGCCTTCAAATGCTGTAAATTAGGTACTTTCTAAAGTACTTTTTAAGTTTTTTTGCGGGTGGTAGGGCCTTGTGCAAGGTCCGTCCGGATCGCTACCACCATCTTACTCGCTAATCCTGCCGCTAAGCAGCAGTGCTTGCGCTGCTGTGTTCCGGTGTGGAGAGTAAGACAGCCGGGGAAATTACGAGCACAAGAGGCATTTCATCTAAGTCCTCTAGGTTGGCAACGCATCTGCAATCCCTCCGGGGTTGCGGGTGTCTATGGGCAGTGGTGATCGCTTACCATCAGGTGACCCACTTGCTCGTTTGCCTTCCTATTCACATAAAAAAAAAAAAAAAACTTTCTACTTTTTCTCCTCTTAAACAGCTAAACCAACAAATTTGAAGAAAATATATATGAATTATCAACTCTTTTACAACATTTGCAACGTAGGTCGTTTAGATATCAGCAAAAGTTCGGTATTTAAATAAAGTTCAACCTTATGGTGTTTTTTGACTAGCAATCCCTACTACTCCTAAACGGTAACGACTTATAAAATTATTTAAATGTTAAAATATACAGAATCCGATGTACTTTAAACACAACGTAGCATTTGTAAATCAATAGACTTTCTCATCACGAATAACAACAAAAACGCCGAAAATTTGCAAAAGTGTGTGATTTTCTTTACTCCTCACACGTAAAGAAAAAGACAAAGACAACATTTTGACGGCACTAGTCGCCTTAAGAGAGGCCGCTAGTGACGAAGGACTATTATAGCTCTCGCTGAATATACCGGGTGGGGGTTTGTAGTTTGTCTGGATCGGTATCACTAGTAACTTACTAGTCCTGCTGCTCGTGCTCCGTGGACGGTAAAGACATCCATCCAGTTAAATTGACACATGCACGACTCAACCTATATAAAATACAATCCTCTATTACAAGTCTCCAAAAGATGGTCGTGCTATCACTGTCAAGTAACCCACTAGCTAATTTCCCACCGAATTCCATAAAAAAGCAACGCTTTTAATTTTAATCAATATCAAAGTGAACGAAAAGTATAATTTTAATAAACATAAACGCGTCAGTCATTAATACGATAAAATTTCTAAACGACAGTGAAAATTAGGACACATAGAAAAATCCGAAAGTAAAGCTATGGCCGGGAACACGATAATTCTTCGATACTTCGTGGGTAGTCGCGCTTTCCGAGTAACCCCGATGTTAATTGGTATTCTTTTAAGAGGCTGACAACACCCAATTTTGTTGAAATTGATGTTATTTAAGCACTTTTTTAAGAAAAACTACACACAAAAAAAATACAAAAAAAATATAATGTTAATTTTCATCATATTTCAAACACGCTAGACGGACTCGATACATAATTGAACAAAACCGGCTCGATAGAAAATAATTGCAAAGATTGGTCTTAAAATCATCATTAAACGGTTCTATGTCTTTATTTTTTCGACGTATGGGTCTGCAATTAAAAACACGAAGTCAACATATTCATACCTACACGGCTAACGAGACATATTTCACAAATAATCCATACTTTTTTTTATTTCTTCTTATTTGTGTCTTATTTGCAAGATTTTAGACGCGCGCCAAGCTGCCGGAATAGTTTCTTCTCTTTCACTCACAGGCACGCGAACCGTATGTGTGAAGAGTGGCGCTGCTCAAGGTCATTTGCTGTTGACAGCGCCTTAAATGTAAGTATATCCGTTTGTTTTATTTATCATTTAGACCTTCACCTTTATCCGACACAGACAAAATAAACACTTTTGCTTTAAGTAAGTACATCTGCATTCTGTAACTTAGCCTTACAAAAGCTATAACAGCGCAGCATGCGAATCGGTTACTAGCCCTTACATAAACTAACGATAGAGAGGGACAGCATTACTTTAATTGTCACTAAATCTGTACATTACTGAGGCCAAAGCTTGATTGCTGTTTATTATGCATTGGTCTATTCCGAATCGTCTATCAGGTATAGCGGAGTTGTTGGCACAATGCCTCATTGGCCGATCTTGAGGAGCCGCTATCCTGCATGCTTATTACGTAACTCGCTCGCAATCGCCATCGTATTCATTTTGACAGTTCTTGTGTGAATGTGACAGCTAGCTGATTCCGATGCCAATTGACAATATTTCAATTTTTTAAGTGCTACTTTTTTTTGTCTGTCTGGAAAGATTGCACAATTTTAAGACACCCATATTTTTTTATATTCGTGAAAATCTTGTATTTTCGTGGAAAAAACCATTTAAATCGTTGCTCAAGCCGAAAGGACGTAAGTAACAAACGTCAAGTATTAGCGAAATGACGTCACTGCTTTGTTTCGTACACTTAAAAAAATGTTGAAATAATTACATTAATTGACCGACAAAACCCGTGCTTAAATAGTTTGACAGTGAATGCAGTTGTCAATGTCGATGAACGTCAAAACGAGCTGACAAACTCAAACAGAATACTTCACAAAAAATATGATTTTAAATGAAAACTTGCAAAAATATTATCATTATTACCCGGCAAACAGTTATCTAGTGTTCCCGATGGCAACAAAGCCGAGTGGGTGTACGAATGAATTAACCATCAGCTGTCAGTAGTGTTGTGCTGTGAGATTATTATAAATAAATAAATAAATAAAGTTGTAAATGTCAAACGGAAACCCGGAAGACAAGGTTTTTTATAATGGCAGTATTGGACCGGCCGCTGGACGTCATTTCCCGTTTTACATATTTTGCTCATTTTTCCAAAAAATACTGTACAAAAAAATCCAAAAATATATTTTTTGTGTTCTACAAGTGTTTCTCTCGAAATGGTTTTTGATTTATGAATATAAAGAAATTTGAAATATTGTCAATTGTCAGCCCATACATGAACTGTCGAAATGAAGACGATGGTGATCGCGAGCGAGTTACGTAATAAGCTAGCTGGTTGGTGAATCGGCAAGTTGACTACATCTCAAACTAGGAAGTAAAGACGTAAAACCTTGGAAATACCTAATTATTGTCAAGCACTTAACTACTTTTGACTTTCCGTAAATGACAGTAACAATAGGTGAAAATATAGTAAAATAGAAAAAAATGTTTACACAATGATAGATTTGAAGTAAGTTAAATGTAAGAGGAGGCCTTTGCCCAGTTGTGGCACGTATATAGACGAGATAATAATGTTCAAGAGCGTTTACTCCTACTTTAAAGCCGTGGTAGCCTAGTGGTTTGACCTGTGGCCTCTCAAGCAGAGCGTCGTGGGTTCAAATCCCGGGCTCGCACCTCTGCGTTTTTCGGAATTATGTGCGAAAATTACATGTGTAATTTGCCATGAGCTTTTCGGTGAAGGAAAACATCGTGAGGAAACCTGCACACATCTGCGAAGAAATTCAATGGTGTGTGTTAAGTTCCCAATCCGCACTGGGCGCGCGTGGGAACTATAGCCCAAACCCTCCAATACACGGAGGAGGCCTATGCCATGAGGCACGCCGAATTACGCGACAATTTAATAAAATAAACGACAATAACAACAATAATAACTGAAATTGTAGCGAATTCGGAATAAAAAGGCTTATAATATAAAATGTAATATATGATAAGTAATGTACTGTACCCATCGATTGTCATATGACAACCCTTTATTTTCCGCGAACATAGGTAGATATTCACTTTATAGAAAAGTTAAAAACATACCTAACCTAGCCTAACGCAGACCACGCTAAAAGTTTTTTTTAGGTTTACGTTTTAGCAAATAGGGAGATGTCAAATGAATTGTTGGTCAAACCATCCATTGGTCGAAAGCTTGTCGATCAACGACTGGTTACTCAAATTTTCACTAAAATTAGGGTTACACCAAGCGTTGGCATAGGCACCTCGGAAATCATGTTCCAAAAGCGTGCACCGTGATTTTGTCAACATTGGGTTGGGTTACGCTTACGAGCATGCAAACCCGAAGGACCGACCTTCCCACACTTGGGTAAACCAAGCAAACATTTTACCAACGATTTTTGCGTCTAAAAATATTGCATGACAAGAGTAGGTAACGTCTTGTTTAAAGACCTAAACAGAAGCTATAAATATTTCTATACCCGCTCTAAAAATTCAAGCTGCAGCCGGTTTTATGTTTTAGTTTTATGCTCGGTGTGTTGCGTATATGGGTTGCAGTTTTTTTTTAGATTGGAGGACTGATCAGAGGATACGATGCAATAGGCAGATTGTTCGAACAGAATAGGTAATATTTTCTTTAGAGTGATTCCTATTTTCCAACCTAGGTTACTCGTCAGACACATTGAGTGTCTTTAGTAAAGTTTGAATTAGAGATCATTAAAATATTATCTTAGATAGGTTAGGTATCATGAAAATAGTTAAATAATGTTGAAAAGGCCAGATGCGTTCGCGCAACCATAATGGTACAATTGCCATTATTAAGAAAAAAATAATGTCGACAAAAAACCGTTCGTCACACGTTAGTAAACGTACATTTTTTGACATAAAGAGCGGTACCTAAAATTCTACTGGCAACACTAGCTTCTGTTTGAAATATCAAAATTGGCTTAAAGGTCTAGAAACCAGGCCATAAAATTCCAAAAAAAACAAGTACCAAAATGTCGACTTCGTTTTAAAACGTCAACTATCTAGTTGACGTTTTAAAACGAAGTCGACATTAATTTTGATACTTATTTTTTTATCATCTAGGTTAACTCTATTCGACGTAAACATCGAACAAGTAATAAAGAGGAAAATAAACAACAGCATAAAGATGCTGAAGCTGAACGCTAAATGTGCAATAAACACCTGACTGTGACGCGCAGGTGGAATGGTCCCGACTCCGCAACGCTGCTGTCAGCAGTGCAATGCCAACTGCACTGGATCTATACTCCCCGCGGCGAATCTTGATCCGTATGACACTTCTAGTGACAGTACATTTTATATAACCTTGTAATCGTTTAGGTTCACTTCGTCCACATTCCCATTTCGTCCATATTCCCATTTCGTCCATATTCCCACTTCGTCCTCTTCCCACTTCGTCCACATTCCCACTTCGTCCTCTTCCCACGTCGTCCACATTCCCACTTCCACCACAACTGGAGCAAACTTTTAAAAATAATCAATTCAATTGTATTTTTTTAATGTTGTGTCTTGGGAATGTGGACGAAATGGGAATGCGGACGAACTGGGAATATGGACCAAATGAGAATGCAGACGAGTTGGGAATGTGGACGAGATGGGAATGCTGACAAAATGGGAAGTGGACGAGATGGGAATGCTGACAAAATGGGAAGTGGGCGAGATGGGAATGCTGACAAAATGGGAAGCGGACGATTTGGGAATTGATTGCAGACGAAGTGGGATTTTGGACGAAGTAGGAATGTGAACAAAATGGGAATGTGAACCAGGTGAACTTAAACGCTTGTAATGAGGTTCGGTCACGTTGAAACGTTTAGAGGCGAAATTTAAAGTCTAGCACGTCATGATGTAATAGAAATATAAGATTTGAATAAGAATTATAATTAAATTATTAAGTATTTATAATATTTGATGGAAATAATTCCACCTAAACTTACATGTTGACGTACTGCAAAATTTACTTCGTTAGGCTGGTATCGACTAAGGAGTGGGTGTATATCTATAAGCATGACTAGAAATATCAGTAAAGAGATGACGTTGACTGAACAGAATGGAAGGAAATTTGTTGTTCATATGTAATATTTAATGTCCTAGGGCTTGGCAAAAATAAAACAAACGTATGATATGATTAACTTTACTAAAAGTTATAAGACCTGATTAAACGCAAGTCATTATATTTATTATCTTTGCCATAAAATAGAAAAATCGAAACTGGTGCATCATTATTAGAAACGTCAGCGGAAATGCAGCATGTAGGGCCTTGTGCAAGGTCCATCCGGATCGCTACCACCATCTTACTCGCTAATCCTGCCGCTAAGCAGCAGTGCTTGCACTGTTGTGTTCCGATGTGGAGAGTAAGACAGCCGGGGAAATTACGGGCACAAGAGGCATTTCATCTAAGTCCTCTAGGTTGGCAACGCATCTGCAATCCCTCCGGGGTGTCTATGGGCAGTGGTGATCGCTTACCATCAGGTGACCCACTTGCTCGTTTGCCTTCCTATTCACATAAAAAATTTCGCCGCGAGGAGTATAGTCAGGTCGGCGTCAGCGGATTACATGAGACTGTACCGGAATTGTTAGAGGGCTATCTCAAGTGTGGGACAAAGAGATTCCTAGTTTTGAAAATACATTGTGAATGACGTCAGCAAACGATTTGTGAAGTATTCAGATATTTAGTTACATTTAATTGAGATTAACAAGAGTTTACGTTGGTAACCGTGTTTAGGCCTAAAAAGTATGGCTTAATCAGGATTGTCGCGATGTCTAGCACCTAAAAGGGTTGCCAAAATACATGGAATATGTATAAATTAGAGGGGTTAACGACGACCGGAGTTAAATAAGATTACAGTTTTAGGTAAAGGATCTCAGAAGGCAGAAATTCTCCTGCGCTATATATATTTAAAGTCAAAGTTCTTTATTTGCATAAAATGTGGTATGTGGTATTTAGCCTTATTTATCCCTATTAGGAATTAAATTAGGGAATAATTTCCAAAATATCACTTTTGTTTTGTGATACACAGGGTTTTAAACACAAAAGTTGCTGGAAACAGAAAACAGACTAAACCGCAGACAGACATGTTAAGATTGCATCCAGTGCAAATAAAGTTTTGATGCATTTTGGCAAGAAAAACAAGTAAATTCGACCAGTGCATTCTGTTCTGATCCTTGTCTAACAGAATTAATTAAGAACACTAACAGTTTTCCTGCACTCAGCAAGTTGACGAAAAGGTATTTCGCATCTGACAAAACTGAAAAACTTTTTATGCGACAACTCTGGTTCCGTAAACGAAAGATATAAAAGGAAACTTTCTGTGAAAACAAATACTTAAATCAATATCTTTGCTACCGTTATTTGTTCAATTTGAATTCTAGGTATATCACGTTATACTTAACTAGCGACCCGCCCCGGCTTCGCACGGTAAAATATGCATGTATTAAACATATACACCTTCCTCTTGATTCACTCTATCTATTAAAAAAAAAAAAAAAAAAATAGAACCGCCTTCAATTCGCTACTTTAAAAATGTCAAATTAAAATTATTTTTCGGTAAGTGCTACCTATTTATATGTTGAAGTCGGTGCCTCAGTCCACGCCACTGTTATATTTATGTGTGATAAGCGTGGCAGAAGTGGACCTAGTCTATCTGCCTATTATAGTACCTATAATTTAAGTATATTCGGCTTGGAACTATTTGAGCTGAGGCACCGACTTCACACAATATAAATAATTAGGTAGCACTTACCGAAAAATAATTTTAATTTGACATTTTTAAAGTAGCGAATTGAAGGCGGTTCTATTTTTTATTTTAAATTTTTTTTTTCACGCTTTTTATTGAATCGTTTTGTAATTTATCCAGTTTTTAACACCAATTTATGTAGATGAAGCGAAAGAGGTATGTCAGGATCGTAGCAAGTGGAACAAAGTAGTCTCTGCCTACCCCTGTGGGAAAGAGGCGTGACGGTATGTATGTATGTATGTATGTATGTATAACACCTAATATCCGCTAGGGACTTGTGGCCCCACTGTTATAAAAATGTCGAATTACACTCCATCATGAGGTCGACGGAACCTATTTCTATGTGGTTTGCCCTTCGGGCATTTGAAGATACCTAACGAACCTAACCTAATTTTATTATTTCTAGTGAGTATTTTTAAAACAGTGGGACCACGATTAATACGCTCTAAGCTCTAATGCAATCTGTTCATCACTATTTACTAAATATTACTTAAAAGTATCGAAAGTATCGTCTAAATATTCCTAACCGTTAGAAGTTTCTAAAAAATATGCAAAACACGGTATACGTGCCCACTTTATTTCTCACTTTTTAGTGGTTGTAGCCAAAGTGCATCTCACAGCGATTCCATTAAGCCCAAACACGGCTTAGTTACCTTGTTTTATAACAGAGTTCCGTTGGCTTCAGCATCAGATCAGTTCGAAAAAATCATCAGCTTCAAAAGCCTCTTCTTCTTAGTTGCTTATCTATATAAATCGAGATCACTTATAGCCGCGCGAGCATTACTTAGTTTTTACGAGTTCCGTTGGCCATCAGCAGTCTTCTTCATCAGGTCCAGTCCACCAAATTATACTTTTTGAATGTAAATACTTGATTTGGTGTCAAAAATGTTAAAATCGCTATAGGTGTGCTTATAAAATTTGAAGGTTGCCCTCGATTTCTCCAGGATCTCATTATCTGATCTTGATTTGGTGGCAATGGGACCAACCTGGAAGTATTCCCTTTCCAACAAAAAAAGAATTTTCCAAATCGGTCCACAACTGACGAAGTTCTGAATTAACAAACATAAAAAAAAAAAAAAAAAAAATACAACCGAATTGAGAACCTCCTCCTTTTTTTTTAAGTCGGTTAAAAAGGAAACTTTCTGTGAAAACAAATACTTAAATCAATATCTCTGCTA
Organism: Pandemis heparana; assembly: GCA_963854515.1. Classification (NCBI taxonomy): domain Eukaryota; kingdom Metazoa; phylum Arthropoda; class Insecta; order Lepidoptera; family Tortricidae; genus Pandemis; species Pandemis heparana. Next base: position 8,434,106 of record OY978026.1, on the reverse strand, counting down.
CCGTTACTTGTTCAATTTGAATACTAGGTATATCACGTATTACTTAACTAGCGACCCGCCCTGGCTTCGCACGGTATAATATGCATGTATTAAACATATAAACCTTCCTCTTGATTCACTCTATCTATTAAAAAACCGCATCAAAATCCGTTGCGTAGTTTTAAAGATTTAAGCATACATAGGGACATAGGGACATATGGATATAGGGACAGAAAAAGCGACTTTGTTTTATACTATGTAGTGATGATGGTATTGCCTATGGCATAGTGGGTACTAAAAGAATGTGGAAGGAATAAAAAAAGTCTCAACGGCTAAGTTTAGAATCTCTTTCTTTATGTGAAAATTACCTATGATGGGCTTTTAGGAAATTCCCATTGAATTTGTATGAACACCCGTGGGTATAATCTGTAAAATCTCGTAATTCAGTCATAAGTAAATGAATAGATCTTGTAGCGTAGATCAAAGAGTTCGTAAACCATTATTGGCTACAAATAGTGGCCCGTCCGTTCGTCACTGATACAATATGCACGGGGCCGCGGCCGGACTGCGGCTATACATAATGCATCGTCGACGGCACACCTGGCAGAAATATCGATCTGATTATATATCGAAAACGATTATCTTACTGTCTCGCCGTTACAAAACAAATAACACCTTTTTAATAACAAATGTAAAAAAATAAACAATTATATAAGCGGCTTTGATTATGTTTCTATGGGTCTTGATTTTGAGATAATTTGCTGTGTTATAAAGTAATATTCATTGAGATCGGTACACAGATTGCGGAAACACCTACAGACTCACAAAAAGAAAGTGGTTGAATCAAGATTTTTTCGTTCATTTTTAGGGTTCCGTACCTCAAATGGAAAAACGGAACTCTTATAGGATCACTTTGTTGTCCGTCCGTCCGTCTGTCAAGACCCTTTTCTCAAGAACGCGTGGAGGTATCAAGCTGAAATTTATATCAAATACTCAAGTCTACTGTCTCTTGGAGCTGTGAAAAAATCAAACTTCTAAGCCAACGTAATCAAAAGAACGCAAATTTTCGAAACTCGCAAGGGAATCAAAACCTACAGGGTACTTCCCGTGAACTCAGAATCTTGAAATTTGGTATGAAAGTAGGTCTTATAGCACAGATTAAGGAATAATTGCGAAAACCGTAAAATGTATGTATGTGTGTATATATCAGTGACCAATATAAAGTGACCCCACATTGCGTACATTTTGCTTTGGAGCAGGGCTCTGCTTACACTGGTTTATAGATATTTATAGATAATGATACGGAACCCTCGGTGCGCGAGTCCGACTCGCACTTGGCCGGTTTTTCCTTCTACAATTTAATTCTTGGAACATGTTTAGTGAGTGTGGTTCCGCTTGACTGTATTCATACAGCAAGGTCTAGTTTTGAAAGTTTTACTGCTGAAACCTCAGCAATACTCAAATTCAACGCTCCAACTCGCCCAAACCGAAACGAAAAGTTTGGTTGGATACTATACACATATTCAGAATTGAACTAGTCAATTACTAGGCAAAGAACTCCACGCGGCGCAGCTATAGTCAATAATGATATTTGATTGTCGATCATTTTATGCAATTTCTTGGACGGATCTAGGCCGGTTAATACTGGGTTAAGTTACTTGTATTTGTGTGCTTATGGAGTAGGGGAGACCAGGGATAAACGTAACAATTTTCATTTTTTACTTAATATCTCGCACACCTTATGGAATTTTGAAATCTCAATTAATATACCAGATAGATTGGTCTTTCAACTATATTTTAGCTCTAGATTAAATGCGACTATTATTACATATTTTGTCAAAAAAATCATTTAAAAAAAAGTGGAATCTGTTACAACCATCCCTACCCCTAGGGTTGGTTGTAACAGTACAAAGGGATGATTGTAACATTACAAATAAAGACGTAGATACTTTCATAATCAACATATTTATTTATAATCGGCCTTTTAGGTCTTAAATTAATATCACAATCATCAAAAATATTAATTATTTCTTGAAAACATTGCTATCTAATTAAATTAATCCACATGGTTTAAAAATGAGATTTAATCTGACAAACGATTATGGCACACATAATTTAATTCGTTTTTAGTAGTCTTCATGAGCCCATTGCTAACACTCAAGGCATTGCATCCATTTTTCGTTTGGCCTGCTAGTGGAAAAAGATTCTACACATAGGTAAGGTACTAAACAAAAGCAATCTTCGTTGTCTGAATCACCACTATTGGTGGTAATTTTAGCAATATTCTTCTTATTTTGTACTTTATTTCCTTTTTTAACCTTCTTCCAGCATTTTTTTCTTTTTTTTGTACATATCTATGTGAAGTAACATGGCATAGCATAGCTGATATGATTTCGCAGCGTCTCGAAATGGTACTTTTCTGAGAAGTACTTCTTCCGCAACCAAATCCATTTCTGCAATGACTAAGCCTCTACTGGTCGTCCGTTTATGTATGTTAGGTATTCTGAAATAAGAAAATAAATCTGTAGTACTTTGAAATATAAATAAATACAGTAAAATGAGCTTTAAGATACCCCGATCATAATAGGGATGAAAGTAACAAGTTGTTACTTTTATCCCTACCTTTAAATTTTCCCGAATTTGTCAAACACTTGCTCATAACATAAAAAACTCGTTAGAAGGATACCTTTTGGAACGCCAAGATAGAAAGATGTACAGTTATACTATTTTACTGACACAGAACATGCAAGCATAAACTAATCACAATAAAAACAAACACACTTGAAAAAAAAGATCGAAACTTACTTTGTAGGTATGTTTGCGGCATCGACTCGATACGTTCACAACCTAACGGCACAGCACCGTGAGCGCAACTGAGGCAAGGGAGGGGTCAAAATGGCGCATATTGGTGATAACAGCCATCAGTGTAGCCAACCTAATTCGTCCGGGATTTCATTTGTTACGTTCATCCCGTGTTACTTTCATCCCTGGTCTCCCCTACCTAAATTTAGTTATATCTAAAAAGTAAAAAAAATAACTATTCTTGCTAATATTTCGGGTTTAGTACAAGCTTTTTAAGAAGTTACGACTCTAAGTTTTGACCTAAATAATATTCTGTTTCTGTTCTACCTAAATAAATAGGTACACTAAGCATTAAAAAAGTTCAACTTAATCCAACTGGAAATTAGTAAAATTTTGCTCGCAATATTATGACCAACACATAATTTATGTAGGTAAGGTATCGAAGTTCTGTATGAAACATTTACTAATTAATTATTTAATTAAAAAAAATTACAAGGCAAAGTTAATGATAGCATGTGCTTAACTTTTTTCTTAAAAACAAAAAATTAACCAAAAATTGCGAAAAAAGTTATGATTGCCAACTATTTTTGTCGATAAAAATATTTTTGTGACAATCGATCGATTAAAACATAACGAAATTCGTTACCTGGCGAAGACATCGACGGGCATACGTGCAAAGTATAGATTAAAAATATTCACTTTTTTGCAATCGTTTAAAAACGCCCTCGACAGGTTTTTTTTGTTACAATATGCATACAAATTCATCTATGCCAATTTTTCTTCGGCGTTTTGGAATTTTTCGTCCTCTGCTCAATTCTTAGGATAACCAATGGCCCCATAAAGATGACAGCATCAGCGGGGAGTATCATCGCGCTGAGACCGTGTATATTGTTGAGCAATAGACGCTCCCCCGCGGCCAATACAATACAACCTACTCGCCTCGCGGAGGGTTGATAGTTTAGCCAATACTAGCTCTATTTGAACTTGAACGGTCCCTCTAGGCCGTATTAAATACAACCAGCATAAAAATATGTATAGTTTAATTCTTCCCGGCCACGATTATTGATTGATGATTTTACAAGCTTTTACTATTATTATTACAAGCTTTACATTAAGGCGCTGTCAACAGCAAATGACCTGGAGCAGCGCCACTCTTCACACATACGGTTCACGTGCCTGTTAGTGAAAGAGAAGAAACTATTCCGGCAGCTTGGCGCGCGTCTAAAATCTTGCAAATAAGACACAAATCATAAGAAATAAACAAAAGTATGGATTATTTGTGAAATATGACAGTTAGCCGTTTAGGTATGAATATGTTGACTTTTATGTTTTTAATTCCAGACCCATACGTCGAAAAAATAAAGACATAGAACCGTTTAATGGTGATTTTAAGACCAATCTTTGCAATTATTTTCTATCGAGCCGATTTTGTTCAATTATGTATCGAGCCCGTCTATCGTGTTTGAAATATGATGAAAATTAACATTATATTTTTTTTGTATTTTTTTTGTGTGCAGTTTTTCTTAAAAAAGTGTTTAAATAACATCAATTTCAACAAAATTAGGTGTTGTCAGCCTCTTAACTTGTATGTAATATATGACTGTATGTAAGTATGTTTGTCCGGGTTAATCTTGCGACTCAATTTTGAAGCAGATATCTTCATCCGATTGAGCTGATATTTGGCATACTTGTGTAAGTCAGATGACAATGCAATAATCCGGTAGTTGAATTCTGGTGGTCCAGCCAGGACCGTCTCCGCAGGAGGAAACTCTTCAACGGTTGTTCCGATTGACTTGAAATTTGGTTCACATGTATAGGACGGATGACAATGCAAGTACAGCTAGCAAAAAAGCTTGTATCTAAAACATAATTTTTTGTTGAAGTTATTTATTTCTATTCATTGCTCCGTTCAGACGCTGACAACACAGCCGTTCGTTGGCGACACACGCAATGTATATGTTACAAAAACGCTCACAGTGTAATCATGGTTATTTGCCATAGTCAAAGCAATCAAAGCTACATTAGCGCTTCGTTGGTCCAAACCAACAAGGAAACGATACGATCAGCGCCAGCAAAATGTGATTCTAAAATTTTAGGCGATTACGCGACCATTCTCAAGGGTTTATGCGAACTATTATGTTAACTACGATCAGCTCTATTCCCACTTGAAGGTGTACAGTCAGTCTCAAAGATATAATAGTAATTCGGTTAATCCCTCTATGGTAACTGTCTCCAACTTATTTCTCTGACTTATTGGTTGTCTGGAAGAGATCGCTACTAAGCGATAAGACCGCCTATTGTATACTTTGTTATTTGTTTCTGTGTTGTTTTGTACTGATTTGTGGTGTTCAATAAAGAGTATTTGTATTGTATTGTATTGTATGGTCTCAGAGCTACAAAACTTATTAGAGAAAGATAATTTTTATGAGAAACATCTAGCCGGTTTTTAATAGTAGTTTCATATTTAATTTAATTAACAAATCACTTACAATGAACAAAAAACATTATCATAAGACATGTCTAAATCACGCAAATCCAACTATGCTCTATCCTGGGTTCTTCCATGCTGTCTGAGAGCAAAGAAAAAACATAGAACGTATGCTGCTTCACTTCCCGCGCAGAATGTAAAAGATTTGCTTGGTTTGGCACCAGCTAGCTTATTACGTAACTTGCTCGCGATCACCATCGTCTTCATTTCGACAGTTCATGTATGAGCTGACAATTGGCATCGGAATCAGCTAGCTGTCACATTCATACAAGAACCGTCGAAGTGAACACGATGGCGATTGCGACCGAGTTACGTAATAAGCTTGCTGATCTGTCCCATTTTATTTATATTTAATTCATTTACCTAAATGACAAGTCTGGAGTTCCATTGCCAACGCTACCTGTATCGGTCGCCGTACAACTTCGCGATGAGTTAGTCCAATCCTCAGGTAAGGATTATCCGGATCGGAGCATTCCAACTTCCCCGGAGACTCCACTAAGGTATGTATTTCTTGATGTGTGATCGCTCATGCAAATTGCTTATTACTTCCACGTACCTCGGGAGTTGCGTTGAATCTTCGATAAGTCGCATTAGAATCGATTAATTTACAAATTAGTGGGGTTTGTTTCATGCGAAGGCACTTCCCATTTGACTGTCGAGATGTTTCTCTAATACAATGTAAGTTTTATTAGTCAACTTACGTACATACACATACACAAATCACGTCTATAGCCCTTCAGAGGTCTAGGAAACAAGACCTAAAGGCCACGTTTAGCATGATTGTGGGCGTATAGGTGGAAAAGGCAATCAAAATAGTAATGGGGTGCTACCCGCATCGCCTATAACATGATTCCTGCGATTTTCGCCCATTCCCTCGATGGGCTTACCATCTGCACGAGAAGAGAAGAAACTGGTAAGTACATTCATGTTTTCTCTTTGCTATCAGACCATCATGGAATGGATTGAAAAGAGAAAGGAGTCAACTGAAGTCTCAATATATGTATTTATCTATATAAGTACTTATCTTTAAATCAGTTACGAGTATCCTTAGTAGGTACACAAGCGTTGATTAGTTCGGTACTAGGTAAATTGTTAAGTTATAAATAAAATTACTAGGTTTTATAATAATTATCTTTTCCTACTCCTGTACTATCTGTGATTTATGTTATCACGAGCACCACTATAAGAACACTCATAATAAGACTTTGGATAAGTCTATATTGTCTATTCCCTCTAAAAGCACTTGTTGGCTTATGGCTCTAATAGTGCTCCATCGTTATTCTGATGATTCTGCCAGCCATAGACTGCCAGACCTAGGTAAAACCAACTTAACAAATTATTTAATTCTTACGGATTTTTATAGAACTAAAATTTCTGAACTAAATGCATAGCTGCCAACATAACAAACAAGATATTTTAATAACGTCACTGGCAAGTTGGTAAACGTTTTGGCTAAATGCGCCAAGAAGGCAAGGATATAAAAAAGTAAACGTTAATTAAAAACAAAGTTTACTATGAACAAACTTCCAATTTTGTCATTTATTTGTCGTTTTCAAACCGTCCCCCGTCCGTCGTTTCCCGCTCTTGTCTTGTTTGTTATTTGATTGCAATAGTTTTAACAAAGTTTTGTAACGTATCATAAAAAAACATCGATGAAAACGAAATTAAGTTAACACCGGAAGAAATAATCGCGGCGGCCCAGGAAGTGATGGAAAATTTGTTGCCTAAAAAATCTCGGCAATGATAAAACCTTCGAGAATGTCATGGCGAGGGACTTCTTCATTTTTGGAGAACGATTTACTTTAATTTAGTAAGTAGGTATCTACTTAGTCGTAGAAAAAATATTGTATGCAACGTTGTATTAGCAAGTCAAAAAAAGCTCGTGGCGTATTTCTTACGATGTTCGCTACACGCTCACATCGTAACCCACAACACTCGCCTTTTTTGACCCCTCCAATACAACTGTTGCATAAAATACTATTACCTACTCGTAGCGAGTGGAACTTTTCATTGTACGTCGCAACTGCTTGGACTGTGAACTACTGTGGTACCTTTTGCACAATAAATACTGACTCTTTAATGTGATTATTGTAACACCCATAGTTTAATTTACTGTCTTGTCTATCGCATTAGGTTAAGGTACCTGTAATGATAGATTTAAGTATATTGATAATAATAAATAAATAAATCAGACTGACACGAGTGACAAGTAAAATCATAATAAGCGTTTGGGTGTGTTCATAAATTGCATGTTTTTTTTTTTCTTTACCCATTCGTGTTGCGTTGTGAGAGTTTCCACTACCTCACCAATGTCGCGTGAGGTTTATGGTGCAGTGCTTAAAATGCATTGTTTTTAATATTTTTTTATTTCTTTGCAAATAGGCCGCCGAGGGCTCTTTTATATGATTTTTTTTTAAACTACCAGCGCATTCGGAAAACCCATCATTGCCAAGAAGAATGCGTCGCAAGAAACTTAAGAGAAAGTCATTGTGTTTTCACTCTGGTTTTTCTTAAACTAAGCTCGATTTAAATTCGAAACCAAACAAAGTAGTTACTCGCAATACACAATCCAATAGAGTAGGCATTGACAGTGACAATATTTTTCGTTCACTTGTTTTTCATTAGAAAACAACCTACTAAAATAGTTTGCATATCTCAAAGGATAAAGAAAGAATTTTCGCAAAGAAACCTAAGGTATTTTCATCACACCTGTCCTATTTGGTAAACAAAATTCTAACCTCAAAACGTCTCATTTTAGTTATTTTTTAACTATTTCATCGTAAATAAAGGAACTGGAGATAAAATATCAGCAAAATTATGTAATTACAAAATATTACCTCAAGTTTATTTTACACCTTATTCTTTACAAAAATTTGCACATTGTGGTTAGAATTTTGTTTACCAAATAGGACAGGTAAGAATGAAAATACCATAGTACCTACTTACGATATACCTACATAAGTGACAAATCCCTGATGAGTTTCAAAATCGGATGACTCGCATTGCCATTATTATTTATTAATTCCTATGCCTCAGCAAAACTGTAATGCATTCAGTATCTAAATTGCAAAATTAACATACAATTTTCAAGGCAGCTTATTACTGGTGCCTCGCTAGCACTATTTCTACCTGGGAGCCGGAAAGCTGGAACCCATCCAAATGTCCCGATGTGGTTGAACCTGATAATGCTCTTTATTAATTCCAAATACATTTCCAAACGTTTTAAGGCATATGTTTGCGATGTGGGACGTGAGCCGTGTCATGGAATATAATTTGATTGAAACTGTTTGTTTGATTTGCCGTCGAGTTTTCCACGACTTGCACAAGAGCGCGCGAGCGCTATGTTGCGTCTCTTTCTAGAACGAACAGTAAAAAGACGGGTAGTCTTTACCGCGCGCGACACAACTTTCACGCGCACTTGTGCAAGCCGTTATGTGCAGACTAAGTTGTGAATTGGCGCAGACATCTTCAAATATAACCGGAGGCCTAGTATTTACTCACTGGTTAATTGATTATTCCAGTTGCCAAAACCAAAAACCACGAAGTAGCATGGATACGACAGCTCGCACGAAGCTCAAGGTATAAATTAATACAAAATACTTTAACCGGTGGTTACGTTCATTTGGCTGAACCCACTTGCTATTTTTTAGGATTTTTTAACTGTCGATGCTCAGAAAGTACCAACGGCGTCAACTTAATTTTGAATAAGTTATGATGAAAAACCAAAATCAAAGTGTTCAATAAAACTAACCCGGTAGAACCTGATGAAATATATATGAGAATAAATTTAAGACACTGTATGTACATGACAACAACAGATCATAAGTCTAACCTAGATCTAAATACTTATTAGGTACCTACTGAGACAAAATTAGAGCTGTTATGTTGCTGCTGTGTTGCTTAATATAAAGCAACGAAACCAATAAATAAATACAGTGCGCGATATCAACCAATTGGCGTGGTATTTTATTTCACAAACTACGAAAGAAAACAGAGTCGGTTAGGTTGGTAAGCTATAAATGTCGGATTTTCGCCAACAAAATTAAACCAAGCAAGTAATAATAGAACGGAACGAACACGGATTTGAACGGGATTGTAGGATCTTGAAACTGCAACATTTTATTTAATATCGCACTATTTCCTGCGACCTGCCACACGTTGAGACACGCGATGTTCAAAATTCGTAGACTGGGTCTGGGTTGTGCAAAAGCTTATGTCACGGGGCACAAAAATAATCTATACATGTTTTTTTATTCGACAAGGAAGGCAAATACACAATTAAGTGACCAACTCATGGTAAGGATTGCAGGCGTTGCCAACTTAGAGGGCTAAGATAGAATACATTATGTTGACACATTGAAAGGGAAGATTAAAAAAAAACTTAATTAACAAGAAAATAAGTTAGGTTTTTTTCGGACTTTAAATTGTCTAACTAGGTGTTTACTTTTGCCTAAATATAACCAGAATACATTGTTTTCTAGTAAATCTTACTTAATAAATTATTTTAAAAAACAGAAAAATGAATAGTTCCAGCATGTAAGCTTTGATAAATATAAAAATTAATATTCTTAATCGTAATAGGCACTGGCTGAAATAATTATAACATTTATCTAGTATGTCGGAGTTAAGAGGTAGCTGTAGGTGAGTCTGTATATGTCTGGCGCTCGGTTAAAGGCCAGAATAGTCAATCACTACATATGAGGACGTAACTCGTTTTATTGCTATAGTGGAAACGCATGATTATAGATCTGCTTCGCAATATAGTTCGTCTAACACAGTGCAAGTAGGGCATTATCGGGTAATTAGATAGATTCTCCTTACCCTAGTTTTGGCTACACAACTGTACAGGTTGCACATAAGAAAGCCGGGGTCCAACGGACCCCGGGAGGTCCACCGTATCCTTCCCCACGACCTCTCCTCACGCCACCTTTGCTAATACGAACCTTCGTGAAGGCAAGTATTGTAGTATTCACTATGCGCTAACAACGGCGCTTACAAAAGACAGTGCATTAGTACAATTCTGTATCAGTGCTAGAAAATACACAGTAAGAGTAAGACAGTTAGTTATTAAGGAACGAACTCGCAGGTTTCTTCTTAGGACCATACCATCCAGGCCCACCCACTTACTAGACAATTAGACGGACGGGCGGCCCGGTAGTCCTTCGTGGTTGAAGCTCGAACGTGGGCCAACCCACTCACCAGCCTAGATAGAGGGTAGGCACACAAAGGACAACAAGAATAGCTCGACATGGTAAAAGTGGTTCAGGTGGATACGCTCACCAAGTTCGACGACTGCGCGGCTCGGCGGTCCGACCAAAAGTAACTCAGTCAGGCTATCGTGAGAACCCCCCTACCACGGTCGCCCAACGTCTCCCATCCACAGAGTGAATTCCAATCGTAATTACAGCAACCATCGCTAGATGGCGTCACAAGAAAGGTACTGAAAGAAAGCTTGCTGTTACGATTTAAACACCGAACGTTTATAGCGCCACCGCTAGATGGCGTTAATATCAATCGCGCCGACAAGTATTTTTTTTGTCATTTTCGGACAATTAAAAATATGTCTTTAAATAGGTACTCACGGAAAAAAAAAGTGCAATTCAAAATGTAAAACACTACCCATTAACAATAAAACACAACTTACTTTAAAAATGAAAGCTGCAGTTCGTTGTTAATTTAACTGCATTACTTTTACTTGACGTTATAAGATATATCTCAGCGAGACACGAGACTACGTGTCTGAGATCGCGTTGCTGAAGCCCGGAAAGCTGGCAACCATTTATTATTGTCCCGCGACATCATAGCGCGGAGAGACAGCCGTCGGCCTTTCTGTGACTTAGGCGAATTAATTTCAAGGAAAATTGTTATTGCTGACGATTTATTTGGCTGATTGTTTCTTTTTAGGCCGTCTTTACACGGTAAGGAATTGTGTGAAGTGCGTTACGTTACGGAGGTTACGTAGCCATGGGACCGTCTGAACCTGTCCTAACTTATTGCTCTTTTTCCTAATATTAAAAAAAATTCCGGGATAAAAAGTAGCCTATGTTTTAATCTAGAATCCCAGCTATCTTCGTTCCAAATATTATTCAAATCCGTCTAGTTGTTTTAGCGTGAAGAAGGAGCAAACATACATACTCACTCACTCACCGTCACATCGTCACAAACTTTCGCATTCATAATATTAGTAGGAGTAGGATAATGTCGAGTGAGTAAATTTATCAATAGGTAGTCGTTACCTATATGTATAACTAGATGTTGCCAGCAACTTCGTCTGCAAAGAATACGTTTGTCGCTATCCCGCGGCAACTACGCAATTTTCCGGGATAAAAAGTAGCCTATGTGCTATTCCAGACTTTATTCTATCTATGTGCCAAATTTCATCCAGATCCGTTGGGCCGTTCTGGCGTGAATGAGTAACAAACAAACATCCATCCATCCATCCATCCATCCCGCATTTATAATATTAGTTAGATTACCCAACACTTGTACGGTTAATTTAATTGAGCCAATTCGAGCAGAATGCATTTTTTATGAATCTTATTTACTTACAGTCAATTCTAATACGAACGCCAGATGTCAGAGTATGGGTAATTCCGTTTTTTATTCTACTCAGTTCAATGTCAGCGCTTTGATTTAAGTATTGAAATATTAAAAAAATTTAATGAAAATGGAAATTCTATACTTACTTCACTTTTTTTAGTAAAAGAAATGAGCTATATAAACATTCTTGACATCTCTTATCGAAAAATACTTTTTGAAGATCGGTAGGTAACTGGAAAAATTAAAGCCATAGCAAAACAAATGACAATATTCCAAGGATTCTAAATTGTAACTGGCTGTTATTTATTTAATAAAACTATTTTTCAATAAAAAGACAACGAAAAAACTCGAGTATATGAGTTTCTAACAGCTAAATAATTGTGTTAAAAATGTCTTAGATTCATTATTTCAAAAGATGGAATGGAATCTTCCATTCGGCGTCAAGTTCCTTTAGGTCAAAGGTCGAGGAAATTTTTTACGGAGAAAATTATATTTAATGAATATTAAAAAAGCGCTTACCACAGATTTCTGGGAATCGCGAAATCGTAAATGTAATAAGAAATATATAAAGACACGATAACGACAAGTAAGAACTCTTAGACTTTCCTTTGATCTACATATACAATCTCTACAATTTATTGTTAAATGTGGTCGCCCAGATTGTGACTAAGTTTTCTCTTAGAAACAATATTCTTATATTGTAACAGTTTTCATATTATGTAGTCATTCGCATCTATATGCTTAGTAAGTTATCAAATATCAAATACTACGAGAACTGTCTGTTGCCATATCGATCCGCTAGTGGCGCTGCCAATTTGCCCATAGCAATTGAGACGTTAGCGTGAACTTATTCGAGACTGTTTCCTTATCAAAAACACACTGGAGTGGAGGCTATGTGAGCTGCAACCGTTACATACACATACATCATCATCATATCTGCTGTAGGACGTCCACTGTTGGACATACGCCTTCCCCATAGATCTCCAGTTGTCTCGGTTGGAAGCGGCTTGCATCCACCGTGAACCCGCGAAAATACTATTGTCCAAAAACTCGGCTCGCGAGCCCGTCCACTGTAACGTGCAACAGTTACGGTAACAGCTCGCAGATGAGTACCCGGCGTTACAGCAACGAGAACCAACCTAAAATTAAAAGCATAGATAACGATACGAGCAATCTATTTCGCGCTAAACGAATTCTTCTCACATCCGAATATCTCATTCCATTTTAAATTAATAACTCTGGAACTAGCACGTATCGCCTCGTGATTTAGCGGGTTCTCGGATAGAATCACATGATTTAATATAATTAAGTGGGCACTTGTTCGCCACCTACAGGGCGGTTAATTAAGTATGCCGACGTGGGCCAAAGAGTAAGAATTAAGATTTACGGTAGGTACAGTCGCGAATCGGGATTGTAGAGCCACTTTTACCTATTTTTGTAACTAAGCCGTGTAATACAAATCGAATAGCTGTCGGCTATTCGGTAACAAGTATAATATTCCTCAAAATAATATGAGTATTTTAAAAAACACAATGCTGAGGGCCATCACTGGTATATATGGAAAAGAATCGATAGTGAGTTTATCGATATAGGAACTCCCTACCTGTCGCAATTGTTTTTATCTGCTTGCCTATATTTATTTGTAAAGTTCTGTCAGTATTTGGTTAGCTGGAAGAGATCCATCTTTAGGGATAAGTTCACCATTATACTTCTTTCTGTTTGGTGTAGAGTATTTTTTATTTTCTGTGCAATAAAGAGTTTCGCATGCATAACATACATACAAAATTTTGCCCCTCGGATTCCACGTCTGGGTAGAAGTGTCGCTTCTGCATGTTTCTTAACCTTGTTAATCTTTGGCCGAATGCAAATTAGCTCTGCACCGGGGCAAGGCGCAGCGTCGCCTGGTAATGATGACGTCACGTCCTGTTACACCTGCACTCGAGTAAGAGCGGCTCCATTAACACAAGGTTCTACGTAAGACGTTTAAGTCACTCAAATTTTTATCCAAAGACGCCTATGGTTAAGATTTAGTTCACAATGTTTGGTTTTGCAATTGAGTCGGAGGACTCAGTTATCATTTACGGGAAGTCTCGGTTTTAATTTTCAGTACAGATTTTTGAAGAGTTCAGTTTAATTTCTTAACTTAAAATGTAAGCTTTTTGCGGATAGGACCTAGTGCAAGGTTCCTTCAAATGCTACCACTTTACTCGCTAATCCTGCAGCTAAGCAGTGCTTGCTCTGCTGTGTTTTGGCGTCGAAAGAAAGACAGACGTCTAATTACAAAACCGATAAAAACTTTATGAATGTTTGACGCGGCAGGCAACACCGCCTTGACACGGCTGATCAATATTTCTTTATAAAATAAAGACTTGGCTTAAAAGACATAGTATCTAGGCCATAAACTATCATTTAAAAAAAATTGATCAAGGCGTGGTCAAAAAATTGTGTGTACTTTTTGTGAGCTGCCAAAAACTGATTTTCTGCTGTAACCGCTCATAGAAAATTAATCTGTTTTTTTTATATTGTACAATACTTAGTTTTTGTCGATGGGATATAGTTTGGTGGCGGTAAGTTGGTAACTAAACGACGTGACGTCATTTTTCACTGTGCGGTGCACGACGGAGTTTAATATCAGCCTTTGGCGGCCATGTTATTAATGGACTCGCCCTGATGGGAGCCGTCTTACATTATAGCCACGGCTTAAAAGAATTATCCAACTAAAAGTTTTCAAGTGACATTCAATAGTGAGAAATGTCGGTGTTATGTTCCGTTACCGTTTTGTAGCCCCTAACTAAACTTTATTCTGGTAATAGGTTTGTACGTATGGGTAGGTACGTAAGGTACGATTTTCTGCGGCTGTACCTACGTATACAAGGCGTCTCTGATTTGTCCCGTAATATTTCAGCAGTTGATGAAGTTAGGTCGACTTAACACCCCTTCAAAGATTATTCATTTCAATTTTTGATTCAAAATTAATTCCGTTCTTGACATGGTTCACTTTAAATGTCGATCAATTTAAGGAAACATTCAAAAATGCCCAAAAACATTTCTAGGGTTTTTTTAGTCAAAGTAACCCAACCTACTGTTGAAAAAATATTCTGAAACAATTTTAAGACATCCTGTATTGTTAAATTAACAGTGAAACGTGATAGTCTTTATCTTATATTTTTAGCGTTTCTTAGACAAAACGACAAAAGCGAAATTCTTGTAAATTTGCCATGTTTGTCGGTCTCTCTGTTAGCCCACTAAAATTTACATTAGGTACCAAATAAGGTATGGGTATTCTATAATTTTAGTCAGGGGAATAAAAATAGTGCACACAAAAGCGTCTATATTGAAAAATTCCAATAGTTTGCAACTAAGTTCCATGTTGTAATGCATGAGCACGAACGGCAGTTTTTCATCAGTTAAAAATTGATGGCGCTTTGTCTTCGGCTTTGACGATACATCTTGTGTCCGCGTACATGGCAACAGATTAACTTCAAAGTTAGTTTAAAATCGAAGCACTAAATTATAATATGTATTAAATCAGTGTATACAATTTTTCGTTCTGTAGTTGTCCCAAAAAACTAGCACAACAAAAAGCGGCCGTTTCAGTTTTGGAGCACGATTGCAGCACGTTACTTCGACCAATCACATCACAAGTGTCAATTTTTGAGTCATTTCTCCGTGCACAGCTTAAAATCACAAATAAAATAATTATTTTATATCTTAATGGGATTCAAATAATGCCATCCCATTACTTTTCTACTCAAATCCGTGCCACAAAGGAATCTCCGGAGTGATTAAAGGTGGCCGAGGCAACTTGGCCAGTTCAATTATTAAAAGACCATTGTGGACCCTGTAAAGGTATCCGGGGAAGAAATTGTTGGCGGAAAGAAAACGTGGGTTCAGTAGCACAACCATAATTCTTAGAATATACTACAGTAAAAGGAAGAGATACACAATATGCGTATGTTGGAGTGAGATAGATAGACGAGACTGTTTTTCATTCAAGTCTATTATCTAGATAAACGAAGCCTTTTTGCAAACGCGTCGAAGGCTGATTATTTTTTGGTCTCGTTTCAATTATTTCAGAGTTGAGCCTCTAGTGTAAGTTTTCACGTATAAAAACGTCTCGAACGCGTTTCACGTACACGTCTCAATTAGTATGGAAAAATTGGCAGCGCCACTTGCGGATCGAAACGGCAACAAACTGTTCTCATAGTATTTGACATTTTAACGCGAACGCGTTCGAGACGTGTTTTGTGACCGAAAACTTACACTAAGCATACTGTATATGTTTAGTTTAAACTTTCCGTCTGGTAAGTCCGGATCGCTATCGCCATCTCACTCATCGAACGTGCCCCCAAGCAGAAGTGTTTGAGAGAGAGAGAGAGAGAGAGAGAGAGAGAAACATTTATTTACACACATTCGGTACAAGTAAATTTAAAATAATTATGAAGAATTGATGACGAAATACACTATACTTAAGAATATATTTGCGCTGTGGTTGTTTCCAATGGCATTTATCATAAGTATTGGCGACAGACAACCTTTTTTACATATTTTTATGTTTTTTATTAAAAAAGTGTTTTTGCTTGTTCTATTGTATGTGTCAAGTGTCATGAACGAAGTACGTTGTAAAAATGTCTCCTTAATAATTAAAAAATGTAATTGGTAAGTAAACAGAGCCTTATTATTTACTTAAGCAACAATAATAAGAGTACCTATGCACAAAGTCTAAGATCAAAGTATAAGATCTGTAGGTATACACTACGTGTGAGCAATAAAATATATGAATGAATGAAGTCCAACCGCCCGAAAAAAACTACTTTCACATTTATTAGCCAAAGGAACGCTAAAAGAGCGGCCCGTTCTCGGATTCACATCTCCACTGAACAAACTATTATTTTATTATTCCTTTTTTTTAAAGAAAGAAATTTAATTTTACTCCGGTCTCCATTAATTAAAACACTTTTAAATGTGACTTTTTGCCGCGGTTTACACAGTTCCTAGGCAAATGTAATTCTTGGAAGCTGGAATATAGTGTTTATCTTAGATTAAAGTCAGCCGTGGATAATAATCATTAAGTTAAGTTTATTGCTAGTTCTTTGCGCAGGATTGCCGACGAAACTTAATTGAATCTTGCGACTTTTACCGCTTGGGCAGAAACAATTAGGAAAAATAGTAGTTTTATTCATTTTCCGAATCTTTTGTAGTTTTTACACGCTTCGTTGAGCAGAAATAAATTAAGAAATAACATATGATTGCAGAAAAGACTTGATTTAAATTGGATATAGGTATTTTTTAACTGTTGCATGCTGCTTCGATCAAGAATTGATCGAAGGTTGCATGATATTAACTACCTATATTTTTAGAATTTCAATAAACCCTACATTAAATAAAAACAGACTTAAAATCACATCAAAACATGATACAACTCGAGCCATCTGTTGTCCATGTATTTCAACCACAAGAAAGAGGGAAGTCATGAACGGTGATCGTGGCATTTTAATTAGTAATTTAGCGCTTTGCTTTGCTTTTAGTGTTCGAGAGTTCGCGGGGAACAAACATTACAGTTACTGTTTCCTCACATTGAGCCTTCTGTTGGTCTGTAGACTGACGTAGTTTTTTGTAATGTATTTACTCGCTATGTAAATTTTATACGTTATAATAATTTTTCCACGTAAACGAATACAATAAATGGTTGATAATGAAACTTAACTCACGTTAAAAACATTAAGAAAATAACTCAATAGATTTAAAACAAATCATTACCATAAAGGGTTATTCCTACGCGCAGTGAATCCAATAACGTAGGCCAAAACTTCTAGACTAAACAAAGTAGACGAGGACATAACTTAGGGCGAATTTATATGTATTGGCAACAACCAAATGGACTTTCCGCTGAGTGAAATTGAATAAGACAATTCCTTCGATGCGGAAAGATGGAACAATACAGTATTGATGCCTGTCATCATTGCAATACCCACATTGCTCGCGGAGAATTTGGCAAGGGGACAAAAATGGTATATTTTACATTCACAGCGCTCAATTGGAGCATAGATGACAAAACGTAAAGGTTAGCACAACTTACTAAAGTAAGCTATAGCAACACGCAAGTAACATGCACTGGCAACTAACATCTCTAGGTAGAATTACTATGAAAAAATTTACAGCGTCACTACTGGCATGTAACGGCAACAAACAAATCTCATAATATTTGTGTTCGAGACATTGTTTCAAGAGAAAATTTACACTAAGCCCTGTAAATCGAAGTTTAAATTAAATCCAATACAAAGCGCCGTGCGACAGTCCACAATTTTTTTAACAAGTTAATTTCGTAATTTGAAGTCAGTAATAGAGAGTTTTGATTTCATTAGGACTGTCAAACAGCGATGGATACCACGTTCACGTTTTACGTACGGTTCCTTACTATACTAGCCTAGCCTAGCATAATTTATTCTGTCAACGAAATGTAAGCTATCAGGGACCACTGAACGTTTAGAAGGCTTTGCATATTTCAGATCTACACCGAAATAATCAATTCGCGTCTGCTTTTGTATCACTCCGCCTTTAGTTTTAGCTTGAGCCAGGTCTCATTCAGTTTTGAAGTAGCACTCCTAAATAATCTAGATGTCTAAGACTATTTCATGCCCAGACAAAGGCGCTTTGTAAACAATATAATTGCTGAAATGCGAATTTCCGATAGTTCGTTAATTGCTAATTAATAATGGCTGACTCATAATTGCTTAAACCGCTTACACCTTGAGAAGGGGTAATTGGTTCGGTGAATTGGTTTTTAGATTAAAAACCATTTAAATCATTTTCCTACTCCTGTACTATTATCTGTGATTTATGTTATCACGAGCACCACTATAAGAACACTCATAATAAGACTTTGGCTAAGTCTATATATTGTCTATTCCCTCTAAAAGCACTTGTTGGCTTATGGCTCTAAAAGTGCTCCATCGTTAACTCTGCCAGCCATAGACTGCCAGATCTAGGTAAAACTTTTACAGGATCAACATTAAATTTACGATGAAAATACATGGCTACCAACTTAACAAATTATTTCATTCGTATGGTTTTTTATTGAACTAGAACTTTCTGAACGAAATGCGTAGCTACCAACATAAAAAACAAGATTTTTTAATAACGTCACTGGCAAGTTGGTAAACGTTTTGGCTAAATGCGCCAAGAATGCAAGGCTATAAAATAAAAGTTAACGTTAATTAAAAACAAAGTTTACTTTAAACAAACTTCCAATTTTTTCGTTAGTCGTTTTCTTTCATGTTTCCCGCTCTTGTCTTGTTTGTTAGTTGTTATTTGATTGCAATAGTTTTAACAAAGTTTTGTAACATTAACATATCATAAAAAAGCATCGATGAAAACGAAATTAACTCAACACCGGAAGAAATATCCGCAGCGGCCCAGGAAGTGATGGAAAATTTGTTGTCTAGAAAATCTCGGCAATGATAAAACCTAGGTACGAGAATTTCTGCGTGGAGACTGGATCACTGGACTTCTTCATTTTTGGAGAACGTATTACTCTAATTTAGTAAGTACCTACCTACTTAGTCGTAGAAAAAATATTGTATGCAAAGTTGTATTAGCAAGTCAAAAAAAGCTCGTGGTTTATTTCTTACGATGTTCGCTACGCTCACATCGTAACCCACACCACTCGCCTTTTTTGACCCCTCTAATACAACTGTTGCATAAAATACTATTTTGGCAACTATAATTTTTACCACTTAAAACTCTATTTCGCAAACATTTTTCGGAAAATTTCGAAAGGTAAAAAAAATAAACATAGTAATTTTAGACGCTGTTTTTAGTTTATCTTACTAAATTTAATTAAAAACGTGTGCGACCTTGACCAGTACATTTGTACTAATCTCAAGAAAACGTAGTCTAAGTAGTTCAAAAACATACATTTATTTAGACGAACCTACTGGTTTACTAAAGATTTAGAAAAAGCTCGCGTCATTAAAGTTAATTACAATTAATTGTAATTTCGCAAATTGGAACGAAAATAGAATATGACAGAGCTTTATTACTCGGGACCTTTGATAAACAATAACTGCTCGGGACCTCCTAAAAGGAATTTCCATCACTACCAACTGTAGAGACCTTGCCTTGACCTAAGGCTGTAAATGGCGAGTGCTTATGACGAGACGAAACGAATAGCACTTTAGTGTTCTCGCAAAGTCTCTGGAAGTCTTCCGTCAGTTTGCGGCCCCAGGACGCATGCAGGTGGTCCCGTGCGATGCAAATTGCACTTGCTAATGGATACACTGACCTGCAGGGCCATCGAAGTAGCGGTACGGTCGAGTACTCAAATATAAACAATACAGTCAATAGACAACTATACGGTCAACTGTTCAAAAAATTCTATGTAATGTTTTTGTGAATGTGAGTTCGTTTATTTTTTTAGTTAAGCCTTCTCACGCGTAAATGTCAAGCGCTCGTGAAAATTTGGTACGGTGTCAGTTTGAGACCCTGGGAAGGACATAGGTTAGTTTTCATCCCGGAAAATTGTACGAGTATAGTTCGAATTCTTCCCCGAGAAAGTCGCGTGAAATGAAAAATAATGAAATTATTAAACATACAACGGCTAGTCTATTAAACTAAGTACCTATTTTTTCTTTTACATATGGTACGTGTGTTCGATATTTTAGAACGTTTGTTTGTTTGTTTGTTCTCAGTACCTAATGGAGCAGCAGAACGACTGTGTTTGGGCCTAAGAAAATTAAAGATGTACTTAGTAGGTATGTATACAGAAAAAGAGTAGTATGTGAGTAATATTTGAAATGAAATAGTAGCGAGATCTGCTTTAAATTTGATCTGATTAAACATTCTCCTGGCCACGTCGACAAAAGCCGTGTGGTCTAACACAGGCTTAAGATCTTTACCAGTACCTACTCGAATAAACAGAGTGCCGCAGCGCCGGACATAGAAATACACATATCTAATGCAGAAGACGTCTGTCCGTGCGTGAACAATCTCGTTATTGTGCTTGATGGCACAATCATAGCCATGACAAAGCCGGCGTTGAACAGTGGCTGGCTTAAGTTTTCGAAGAATATACTACGTTAAACACGGGCTGGCTACGATGGTTATGATTAGTAAATATTGGTAGAGGAAGTTTTCGATCACAAAATACGTCTCGATCGGGTTTGCGTTAAAATAGTATATATAATATGAGATTTTTTTGTCATTTCGTTCCGCTAATGGCGCTGCAAATTTTTCCATAGTAATTAAGACGTCACTACGCAAACGCGTTCGATACGTCTTTCGTGTCTAAAACTTACACTAGACTCTAGTGACTAGAGGCTCAGGCTTCAAAATAGCTAAGGAAAATAGGTGTAAAAAGAGTTATTATTAAGTATTATTATTTCATACCTAATAAAGCAGCAGCGTGCCCTCAAATTCCCGGACA
Source organism: Pandemis heparana (assembly GCA_963854515.1). NCBI lineage: Eukaryota > Metazoa > Arthropoda > Insecta > Lepidoptera > Tortricidae > Pandemis > Pandemis heparana. The sequence goes on along the minus strand of OY978026.1, from coordinate 8,412,873 downwards.
GAGTCACTCTCATACATTTCGTTTAAGCTGAAACACGGCCTGTGTACTGAGTATAGTGGAGCTAAATGTAATTTCGTCCTAACTGCAGCCAGCCTAGCGCTCCGAGTGGCTTATTTGCATATTATATTAGAATTTAGCACATTTAAGCAGCCGGGGGCACTTCTTGTTTCAATGAAAAGGTTAACTTAATCTACGATTCTACCAGCTTTCGGACATTAAATAATTCATGCGGGCCCACGGATATTTCAGGTCAAACTCTGCGTTTAAAACTAAGTTGTTGAAATAGTTGGTTACGGCGTAAACAATTTGATATTTTATGGTGGCGGTTTCGGTGTTTTCTCGCTTCTGGCTGTTATCGGGCCCTAAAATAACTTGAAATCGGGGATGCAATTACTTTATGAATAGCATGCCGTCCCCACAGCTCCGCCCACCGTTTAGTTTTCCATAGAAATAGAATAATACCTACTAGTTAACTTGAGTTCGAATAAAATTAAGTTAAGACAATGCGACATGCTCGTTGTGATTATGACAACTTTTTTCGCATTTAACTTTGATTGCAAGCAGTCTTCACGAGAGGTGCAGGTGGCTGTACCTAAGGATGGCTGTGATTTCGTAGACATTGGAATATATCGTACTTACGAAAGAAATAAAACGTGTTTATAGTACTTACCCTATAAATTTATACATATAACCATCTACTTTAACAAAATTAAACTTGTCACCGCTTTCGCGCGCCCTCTTCAGCGGAATTAACATTTTTTTCCGTTGTAACTTTTAAAAATATAATTTCACCGGAATAAAGTCAGGAACATATGAATTACCTCTTAAAGTTGGGGAACTCTTAAAATAAAATCCAGTTGGCCAAAATTCAGGGCTGCTAATTTGGGGAATGTCTTTTTACACGATTACGCAGGCTGAGGACAATGGTTGTGGAACAGAAAATCCCTTAATTAAAACTTTAATCCCAAAGGAACTCCTCTGACCAGTCGCTGTAACCCGACTAAATCACTGTGAGCGCTATCAAATCTACCCGCACACAATTAATAAACTTTAACGTTACCTACCATGGGATTTTGTTAAGGAAATCAATATTTGATAAGTAGAGGTGTTAGTGCACTTTTTTATTTAGGTATCTAAGTACCTACTTTTTTAACTGACATAATGAGCACACAACATATGCCTCGCAATAATACAAGCTTTGTACATTTTCCACTGTTTGCAGATTTCTTTCTGAAACCGTATAATTTATAAATAAATGAGAATAACAAAAATGACCATTAAAGATACGAAAAACAGTCATGGAACTGGAACTTCATTTGGAACTGTAGTTTTCGCAGACCTACAAGAACAACAGCATCCTTAGCCTTCATAATTTAAGAAGTAGCTGCGCCATTTGCAAAGCAGCCGACCAATATCGTGCGAGACTCATCAAAGTACGAATGTTCATTTTAATATAGTTTAGTTCAACTTCACTTTATTGGTGTTGGGTTTAGTCTTTTACGGCTTACAGACGTTATTGTTTACTGTACACAATGGAAAATCGATACTATGGAACACAGTTTGGAAATTTTAACGGTAATGTTCCAAGAGCTTATTTGGAGGGGTAAATTGGTTTGTGATAATTGGCACAAATTTTCCGAATGTTTTTAAATGGACACTATTAACAAAGTTTTTTAAACATTAATCAGTACATAAGTATGTACTCCATCGCGTCTGTCTGACTCAAAAACTACTAAACGCATTTTTATTAATTACCTACAAAAAGTGTTTCATTAGGAATGTTTAGGAATATAATTTGTCTAGATTTTTTATAAATTTGTTGAAATAATGAAGATAATTGTGGCCGCGTAGTATAAGTATCCACATTGCACTCGACTCGTGAGACGTTGCCGCTAGTACACCAATAAGAAAAGCGTGCAGTTGATAAGCAATTTTGCTTTTAGTGTTCCTATTCCTGGTCCAATTCACAATCGATTGTCAAACTAGAGTCGTGCCAATGATTGGCATGGTATCTAATCCTTCTACAAAATGCGTGTACATATTAGATTACTAAAAGGACAGCAAACAGTTTAATTAAACTCAAAACGCGAGACACAAAAGAGTTTTGATTTTCCAGAAGTTTATAAGGTCGTTAAACAAATTTTAATAATATTATGACGATCCGGTGCAGCCCAATATTCGGTCGATTAAAAGCTAGTTATAAATGGATTATCTTGCCCCGTTGTGTTGTGGGCGACAAAATTAATTTGTACTTCGACGCGAAATTTTAATTTGTAGTTATTTCACGTAACGATGTACAAACCTGTCAACACAAATTACATACATGATTCACGTATTTATCCCTTACGGGGTAGACAGCGCCTAAGGTAACAAGACATAAAGGCCACGTTTAGCATGATTGTGGATAGGATAGATAGGTGGAAAGGGGAATCAAAATAGTGATGGGTTGCTAGCCACGTCGCCTATAACATGATTCCTAAGATTTTCGCCCATTCCCTCGCTGGGCTTTTACTTAAATTAAAATATTATATTAAGCTATTCATAAAAACTTAGGATAACAGTTCATTCCAAAGCACTGATCAATGCATGACAAACACATTAAGGGATTTTTAAGTTTAGTTTTGCTTCCTTAAAGCGAACGAACACCACATTATTTGGCCAGAAGTCGGAGCGCAGGATGTACTGGTGCTAGGCAGGAACTTAAAGCCTGAAAGAGGTAAAATTGTTGGCTATAACAGACACGAACAATGTGTATGTAATGTAGTACTTATTAAGCAGTTTGTAACTGTAAAATTTTATCATGGTGTGTCTCTTTATCCAAATACATTGACCCTAAATAAACATCTGTTTGGGAAAACCTGTCGCTAGAATACTTCACCAATCTATACATGACGGCTGCTGGATGCTTGATCCCTTCATTCATTAAAAAAAAAACTCACGTGGTTTCTGTATGTAGGTAACATAAATTGCAGCTTTATAATTGCGTTTATAAAACGTTTCAAACGTCGTATCCCGTGTGTTACGAAATTTGACGACCATGAACTGACACACAATACTACTTACATTACACGTGCTCGCTAAATACGCAGCTACGATGTTGGTTTTGGTTTATGTATATATTCGTAACACACAGGATATGGCTGTGACGTCTCGCTCATCTCACCCATTTATATTATCTGTCCATAAAACTAGTTTGGAATCATAATTAAATTTTCCTCTAAGCTGTAATAACTCATAGAATAATCTTCCACCGGTCCAGCACTAAGCAGAAAAAAGTAGGAAACAATATAGCTCCTACAGAGACACGACTTTTTATACATATTTTTCCTTCGCCAGGAAGTTAGAGGAGGGTAGTAAATTTAGTTAAATTAGTTGGTTTAATTTATCGTCGGAACAGGATCCTGGCGGAACCGCGGGAACTAGGGGTCCCTAGTTAGTAATTTCTGAACGTGTGATAGGCGGAGTGAATTGTGCACACTAAGTAGGTTATAGATATAACACTGTTTCTGTTAGTAGTAACTAGGAAAATAGGATATAGGAGAAATTTGGCTTGAGCCTAGCTAGTTGAGATATGTAACAGAATAATTTCTATTGTAGGTACCTATATACTTAAGTAATTACTTAAGTATATAGGTACCTAATTAGGCTGAATGTTATTTATATTATCAGATTAGACATTACATCGTAGGTACAATACAAGATTTGTTTGTTTTTTCATACGTACCTAAACATAACTTTGTTTTAACGCGGAATACCGAGAGTTTATTTAGTTTTTGATCATGTGAACTTAGAAACTTTCTTTATGGTTAATACCTTCACGCGTTCCTGAGAAAAAGGCTCTAGATAGAAAAAAATCCGGCCAAGTGCGAGTCGGACTTGCGCACCGAGGGTTCCGTATCATTAACTATATATATCTACTAGCTGTTGCCATCAGCGACTTCGTCTGCAAAGAATTCGTTTATCGCTATCCCGCGGGAACTACGCAATTTTCCGGGATAAAAAGTAGCCTATGTGCTATTCCAGACCTTTCTCTATCTATGTGCCGAATTTCATACAGATCCGTTAGGCCGTTCTGACGTGATTGAGTAACAAACAAACATACATCCATCCATCCATCCATCTATCCATTCATCCATCCATACTTTCGCATTTATAATATTAGTTAGATTAGATTAGATAAACCAGTGTAAGCAGAGCCCTGCTCCAAAGCAAAATGTACGCAGCGTGGGGTCTCTTTATATTGGTCACTGATATATACAGGCATACATACATATTTACGGTTTTCGCAATTATTCCTTAATCTGTGCTATAAGACCTACCTTCATACCAAATTTCAAGATTCTGCGTTCACGGGAAGTACCCGGTAGGTTTTGATTGCCTTGAGAGTTGCGAAAATTTGCGGCATAAACGGCTGTATCTTTTGATTGCGTTGGCTTAGAAGTTTGATTTTTTCACAGCTCCAAGGGGCAGTGGACCTGAGTATTTTTAAATAAATTTCAGCTTGATACCTCCACGCGTTCCTGAGAAAAAGGGTCTTGAGAGACGGACGGACGGACGGACAACAAAGTGATCCTATAAGGGTTCCGTTTTTTCCTTTTGAGGTACGGAACCCTAAAAATAAAAATAAATGAAATGAGTGGCTTTTATCGTAATTTTTGGCAACTATTTTACATAAAATTCTCAATTACCTATGTTGGCAATAATTTTTGTAGGGATTTTTCCGGTTTTCCACTCTTTAAAAATACATGAGTGACCCTTGTATCCTATTTTAATAATGATGCTTGAGATTCAAGCTACTATATCAAAGATTAGGTAAAAATAGATTACAATAATAAAATTATGTACCTACGTTTTCCTTTGATAGAACAAAATGACCGTCAGCGGAATGCGGCGGAGGCCCGCGTCACGTCAGGCAGACCATTTTAACGAGACCACTGGTCAGGCCCTGATTGGGTAAATAAAGCTTAAAGGGTAAAAGGTTTCGAAGATAGGATACTGCACTCTCAGCAGAGATTTAAATGTCTTGATCATACCCAAAAACTATTACTGTAATTGTCATAAATTCATAAATGACGAAATAGCGGGTTGATTAGGAATGTGCTTGATTTTGAACAAAGCCAATAAAGAAAATTATGTTTTTAGAATTAAAATTATATTGATAGATAATTTGATTAATCTGAAAAATGTCTCATATGTCAAATATAAAATGTATTTTTAGTACTGACTCGTGTACCTACCATAAACTCAAGAACTTACTAGGAAAAAAAATCCTACTAAAAAAGTCTACTACGAGATTATTGTATTGTCATCCGACTTCCAGTACGCAAAATTTAAGCTCAATCGGACGGTTGAATATAATTATCATCTACTTCAAAATTGATTTCCAAGATTCCACTCGGACAAATACTTACATACATTGCAAGTTAATATTAAAAATCTTGTAAAAGTGGGTGAATTTGACTTGCAAGACCTAAAAAAGCATTCAATAAATAAATTTTTAGCCTATCTATACTTATTTCAGCTAGGCTTTTTTAAACTCTATCTTGAACGATTCAACTTACCTAATGAGGCCGGCGATCGGATGGACCGGATTAACAATAGCAGTCCGGCTCTTTCGCCGGAAAGCCCTTTTTATTTACTGTCGCTTGTGGGTTCTCCAGTATACCGGACAGTCAAGTAGGATGTCTAGTTTGTGAGTAGGGGATTATAGGGTAGAAGGAATGGAAGAGCTGGTTGTTATGTTAAATTAATAGATAAAATATTGTGTGTTTAAATGTCTTACATATTTTTACGGTTTACTTGTTAACTTAAATATATTTAGGCTCTTTACATAAACGAGTAATAAGTGGTCAAATATAATTAGGGTTTCTCAGAAATATGTGGCAAATATTGAATATTTTTGGCAACTACTACCAAAAAAAAGAATTTTTTTTTCAAGTAAGCATTGTTTGTCTCCTTTATGATTGTTTTCTACATTTTACCTGGACAACATCTGCATACTCATATTCAACATCATATTTCAAGCTGGGATCCTAGGCGGTATTAACTTCCTTCTCTAATCCGCAACTTTATCATTCTAATCCAAACCGTTCCTTCAAATGCAACCGCGCGTCTTCAATTTTGCGAAAACAACCTCTAATTTCCGAGGCACCGCATAGTTTTCCGGAAACAGTGGCAGGTAGGTGCTAACGGTATTAATCTCAATTAAGTGAGCACGCTACTGCACTTTCAGCGTGTTTAGCATAAACACATGGTTATGAGCGCTAACGTGCTAAGAGTTGGTGAAATCTTGGGGTACTGGCCGTTACGACTATATAGCCTGGCAATAAAAAGTTCAGGGGCCTTACCTGGTGTCTTCACGCGATTCAATTCAGACTCAGTTCAGGTATTAGCTGTCATTTTTAGGATGGATCTGACAGCAAGCGAACCTAATCTGAATCGAAATTGAATTGCATTAAGACCATGGTAAGTCCCCAGGGCAAATTCAAATCGTTTTACTGTTAATAGTGTGAAACTGTGAATGTAACTCTGTCTCTCTGTACGTCTGTTTGCTTCGCTACCTCTTCACGGTAAAACCGCTTTACTGATAGTGATGAAATATGGCAAGGAGATACTTTTAATAATAAGGAATAAAATAAGCAATTTATAAAGTGGTTAGTAAACTTAAAGTTGTTGATTAAACCGACTGAGCAGGTGTTTGAAAAATATAATACTAAATAAGAAGTAGGTACCTAAACAACATTTTAGAAACCGCTGTGCTTAAATCAATTTATGAAGCTTACCTACTTGAGAAAACTATCTTAATCTAGAATAAACCAAAACAATTTCCTCTCTACACTACATCTTGCTTACGTGTGGTTGTATAGTAGTGTTCTTATAGACCTCCGTAATAGTACATTATGATACAAGTGTGCTATGTTGATCATTACACACGAGGCATGATTGTACGCGCGAGCGGAGCGAGCGCGTTAATGGGCCGAGTGTGGTAATGATCAATGCACACGCGTTTCATACGACGTTTTTCAACACATTTGCGAGGAAAAACAAAAAGAAATTCTTAATAAGTAAGTATAAAAAAACTTTACTTTACCTTTGTTGCCAAACATTGCTTAACTGGAGGCTTTAGAACTTTTCTTTGTAATTTGGCAACACCTTGGATTTCTTACTGACATAACCTGCCCGAACATATTTTAGTATTTCCGACGACGGACACTATTTACATTTAGTTTTTCTTTATTATTTCAACTAGTAATTTTTAAACTAATAACAAGGTAAAATAATCAACAAAATCTGTGAGTGTGAAAGATGGCGGCAGACATCATTTGTCCGCGCCAATCCGCGCGCAGCACTCACGCATGCGCGCTGTGCACTTTGCACGCGGGCGACGAGGCACTGACAAGACTGCTAAACAGCCTAATATTAAAATAGTAATAAAATAATTAATCATTGTCTTAAATATGCAAATTATGGTCACTTTTCAGATAAAAATTAATACTTTGTCGAAATTAACTGTTTATTTATCTTCTTTAACCTAATATAGTTTAATATTCACGAAAATATTCCTTGTTCCTATACACAACTGAACTATTTGCTGAGATTAAAAAAATGTTTACATTACCGCACTCGTGCGGTAATAATATTACGGCACTTGTGCGTAATAAGCTGAATAATGAGCTTAAATGCGGTGCAATAAGAATCAATTTACGAGCAACTGTGTTGAAAAGTAAGTAACTAACGCTTGATTTAACAAATTAACTTAATCTAGTTTTAATCTGTTCGTGTGTTAAGAAGAAGAAGAAGAAGAAGAAGAAAAAAGTTTATTTATGACAAACAAAACATCAAAACAACACACACACAACAACACACGTGTTACAATAATAATATCATTTTAATATGCCTTACTAACTTACTTTCGTTACGGGTTTAAAAGATAAGCAAATCAAAGATAACTCTCGAAACAAATGCGTCAAAATTACACAGGAAACATTTGAGTGGTTTCTTATATTTAATCAATTAATTAGTTCGAATCAGAGCACATTTCCAGAACGATGCTCATTGTCAGGGTCTTACCTATCGACGACGTAAGACCAATTCAGTCTATCTCTGTCAATCGATACGTTTTTACTTAGAGGTAAACGAGATAGAAGGTTTTATTTCTGAATTCTGTCCCTTAGGGTGGGTGACGTGGTTTGAGGTGGCCGGAGTCAAGAGAGGCAGTTTTCACGCACCATTGCTTGTACGCGAGGCGCATTGGAGCGGCGGTATAACGCGCCCTTAATAATGTCATTCAGAAACCATGTCGCTAGAAAAGCAGTGGCAGTGCTTTCAACATTAATGTTTACAGATGTCGGGTTTGGTTAGTTTTTTTTACATGTCCCTACTCTAGTTTATTTTACACGTTCCTATTTCCGATAGGTAGGTACTAAGTATTAGATTAAGAATTGTCGGTAAATTCGTTTTTGACTTGTTTTAGTTTAATCGAAGATTGTTCCGTTCTATTTGAAGTTCTTCGATGCCTTTTGATTTTCCTTGAAATTCGAGGTACCTACCTACTGACACAATTTTATTGTGTGTATATTTTGGATGCGGTGATTTTTTTTTTTTGGTCAGAATATGTTTAATCGTTAGTCATATTAGGCATGTTAAAAAGTATAAATAAAAAATAAATAAATAAATATCTTGGGACAATTGACAACAATTGACCTAGTCCCAAACTAAGCAAAGCTTGCGATATGGGCACTAGACAACGGATAAACATACTTATATATAGATAAATACATACTTAAATACATAATAAACATCCAAGACTCGAGAACAAACATTCGTATTTTTCATACAAATATCTGCCCCGACCAAGGATCGAACCCGGGACCTCAAGCTTCATAGTCAGGTTCTCTAACCACTACAACAATATGCTTTCTATCGGTCAGTATGTACAAAATAGTAAGTAGGTAAAGTAATTTGTCCTAAAAAATTATGCCGCTGTCCTAAGCAAGCAAAGAAATAATTGGATATATCCAAATGTTTTTGCTTCTAGTTGATACGTGTAAGTAAATGGTTTGAGAAAAGGCATGAAATAATGATAGGTAGATTTTTATTGTGTCCAGAATATCCAGATAGAGCTATGCATATGCGCTACAAAAAATACGTGCTATGACGGATTGGTGTGCTTACCAATGTCACACATAAATGCTCGTTTATTAACGTTATGTTACTTTAATGAATAAACCGTTAATGAATGTTTTCTTTCGAAAATTATACCAGCCATGGTGGTACTCTCTATTAATTCATAGGTACAAAACAAAAATAAGTGTGAAAATCATATTTAAGAAGAAGATTGAGAACGATAGCTACATACTATTATAATAAATATTCCAACCTTGTATTTTGTTTGTATACAACGCGGCAGGTTAAAACGAAACCTAAAGTTTCAAATCAACATACCACAGAAGCAAACGGACACGTTTGACGCGCGGTGCTGCCAGCAGCAATTATCCCATATATCTCCCGTATCCCACCGCGTGGATTTCACGCGTTAATTTAAAAGTTGGCAACACTTTGTTTATTGCTTTCCCGTATCCTTGTAATTTACGGTGTTTGGCCAATCTTTTGACAAAGGCGACTCCTAACTGCTGCGCACTGTGCACAGACACCCTATACATGTGACCCACGTGGGTCCATTGTTCATTTCGTGTGTAGCGTGTGCGTGCACTGCTGTGGAAACGACCGCCCACATTTTGATACGAAGCGAATATGTACCCACGTGCGCTGCAGTGGACCGTCGCCAATGACACAACAGTTCGTATTAGCACGGACCATTTTTTTAACGCCTTCCAATGTATTCGAAACCTAACTTTTTTTTATAGGAATTAACAAGTTACAATATAACATGAAAATTATAAAAAGAATCAGATATGACTAAGTGCGTGCTCACTAAGTAATAGGGAACGTAGGTAAGTATGTTGTCTAGGTATTATTTTTTTTACATTTTTACATGTACCCCACTTGAGCTCCAAACTTTAAACCCCCATTAATTTCATTTTTGACGACATAATTCTATTTATGACGAGACTGCTTTCTGCGTAACGTGATCTCATTTACTACAAAGATTTGTTTAGAGCCCTGGTTGAACAATAGCCGCGTGAAAAGAAGCCTTGACCCAAAGATACGCCTTTTTGATAACGACTCAATTATTCACGTTAACCCAAATCCCATTGAAAATTCAAAACACCAAAATGAAAATGTGTTTCACAAAGGTTGTGGGCTCCTGGAAATGAAGCGCCTCACAAAGAGTGGACGAAATAAATTGTTTGTGATTCCTGTCCCTTCTCCCGTCTGAAATTATATTACCCAAGTATATAACGCATGCCACATAAGTAACCCCAGAAAAATATGCAAATTCTATTATGGGTCTTATATGGAGTAAAGGTACAAAAACCCTGCGCGTTCATAATTTTGAGAAAAATTACGCGCTATTTACGCCAAATGGATTTCTTAAAATCGACCATTTATTTTTAAATGAAAAAAAGCCGATATTTGAAATAATTTAGATTATGTATACTTGCTAGGTAGCTATAGATATGCCAAATAACCGTTGTAAACACAAAAACTCAAATATCAGGTAGGTACTGGTTAAATATAATATAATTGTACTAACTCATAGGAGAAGTATAAGCCACAAATAATCGTGGATAAAAATTGAATTTCTCCACAAGCATACTTAGTTGATTTATTAAGATAATCTAATTATTAAAAGCCTTTCAATGTAATTATCGTAAAGCAGTACATGCTCCCTACATCCTGTTTGGGAGGAACCGCTAAATTAGGAGAATATACTGACTGAGAACATAAATTATTCCCATCGTCGGCTAATCTTCGCTGTCTAATTTCGCTGGCAATTTACTCTTGAGCACATTTCGCTCTACGAATGGTTTGGGCTTCAGAGAATTGAAACAGTGAAGACATAATGGCTAAATCAGAAGGTACAAAGTATGGGCGCAGAACTGCGCTTGTCAAAGTGCATTAATCTGTAGGTACGATAGTCTCCCGCATCAAAGAATACTTATTTTACTTAACTAAACCACTTTGATCAAAGTAGAGTCGATATCACTACTTTCTTTCGTTTTCAAAGTTAACTTTGAATACATTTCTGTTAAAAATCTTAGCAGTGAAAAATAAACGCAATGATACGTTTAATATACATCCCATTATAACATTGTGAGAACGGGTAACTTCTTAGGCTGAGACGCATACAACGCAGCATGGTGCGAATTTTAACTTGCGCCTATTTTATTACCGATGCCTGCTGCTGATGTCATTATTGTAGCGTTGAAACCTGAGTTGTTGATATAATTTTTATGTATTGAATCTTTCACATAAGAAAAAAAAACTTACATACCTTACATATTTTCGCGTTTATGTAGCATGATAACAGGGAATGGTGTCTGTTCAGCTGATTTCGGTTTAAGCTTAAGAAATAAGAAGTAATTATAATATAATACATTGTACTATGTGTATGTACTTGGTTAACGAAACGGGCAAGATGTTGGAAAATATCTGAAGATGCACCAAAACGCATCATGCAATAAGCGGAATTAGTTTTTAGCACTTTGTATAGATACAACGAAATTTTTGTTGCTGTCTGTCAAAATAAAACTTTTAATTTCAACCTGATAACATTATGTGGTCATATAACACTGAAATACCGACAAACGGTGAGTGTGGCGAGCCCTGAATGTTTGTTAATATAAATTGTTGGGGATGTGACACAATATTAATTCAACAATGTCGCAGAACGACGACAGCTATGAAAGTAATAAGCGGAATTAATCAAAATTAAAATACTCAGAATTTCGTATTAAATTCTTGATAAGTTATTGGAAAGGAAGACATAGCAACGCTTAAGTACGGAAAATATTAATTTGGAAATAAATGAATACTTACTTACAGAAACACGAGTTTTAAGTTAAATAATATATGAGTGATTCATTATATTCAAACTACGAGTTCGCTGCGATCACATTACTGATTGTTTACGTAGGTATCTACTTACTTCTGTTGTTGTTGTCTAAACTAAGTTAGGTTTTGTCTATCTTAAAAAGCAAAAGAATATTCACTTACCTACCTACCTAATAAAAGCTTAACAAATTGTTTAAGGAATTGAATGTTTATTACTTACCTACCTACTTATTATTTATAGGGTAGGTATAGGTACTTATTAACTATTTTAGAAAAAATAATAATGGCATGTATGTATACTCAATGTAGTCACTTTATTTCAATGCTCAATTGAATATTTTTATTTCTATATAAACAATTTAAAAATATTAGGTCCTTATGAACTAGACTTACTCAATTTAATATGACAATCGTTCAGTCGGCCTCCCCTTTACCTCTCTACAATATACTTTCTTTAAATACAATCATTTCTTTAGGCGTACTTTTAGCGCACTACGCTTTTACACATTACGCATGGCTCACTATACGAACAGCCAGAACCTCTATTCGATATCCTTAAAAGGAATCTCGCTGTGATACAATAGCGAGGTTCAATGTCACTCTTACGAATTTGAATTTCTAGTTCCGAGTAAGAGCAAGCGTGAATTTCACTTAAACGTCGTAACGATATCGCATGCAAGAGTATTGAAAACACGTTTAGTTCTAATGAAGAGCCGACTTTTTCTCACATAACAATTCACTATTTGAGTGAAAGAGACAAATAAGTCGTGGCTTTTTACAGGAGGTGGCTATCCGTATAATACAAAGTTCTATTTGTCATTTAAATCGTATTCTAAATATTGTACCTCACAATTTAGAATGCCGGCCTTAAATGAGTAGAAAACTTTGCCAGTGAGCCAAAGTTTCGACAGCACAATCTCACTTTGTTTTGGTCTCCCAGAAAAATATAGGTAGGTATTATGTTTAGAAGGAAAAAAATTGAATATTTTTGAGAAAATACTGAAATTAAGACTTCATGGTTAGATCCTTTCCAAATCTATTGGATTTCGCATTTTCGGTTACTTTCTTTATGTCACAACATACAAATTAATATTTATAAGGGTGCCCAATTATAATCCCCACGCACTTTGTTAGCAATAATTATGTACAAATTATTGCACTATAACACGTATTTTATAATTATTGATAGAAAACAGAGCATCACATCAAAATCGCCATAGAATACTATTTATAAATCTTATACATACAAACACACGGACTTCACTCGCTTAAAGTAGAGTTAAAATTACCAAATTACGGAGTTTTCTAATCCCATACGCGGCTAATTCAAAATAAGTTAAAAGATAACTTTTAGACCAAAATAAAATGCCATGAATGGGATTGAAATAATCCTTTTTATTTTTATAACAATGGCAGTGTGTCGTTTGCCCAAGGGTGATCATTCTTTTTTATGTGTAAAATAAGAACGGTAAAAAATGAGCACTCCCGGGCATTATAATCTAAATACGAATAATTGCTCCGATATAACTATCAGCAAAATAAGTCAACAGTAACGTACGTTGTTCGCCATGGAATGTAGGAGATAAAACTCTATTTTATTCGCTTAACCTACACGCTAGCCGATTGAAACAAATGAAGCTATATTGCCAGATTTATCGCGCCGGCTTAAAGTTCCGCGCATTATAAGGAAGTAAACATAATAATAAATATTTGCTAACGAGAAATATTTCTTTATGGGCCATTTCCTAAAAACAAATGAGACGAAAGATGTGGGAATCTAGGCGATATTATTGTGGAGTTGAGGACCTGTTTAACATTATACTTTATTTATTTTTGTTTTTGATAACTAGGTACATTTTGAAGGGATGTCTTAGTTCCAGTTGAAACTGTGCATGAATGAAATTGTCTCTGTAGAATAGTGTCATCACATAAAGCATAGCTACGTACTCAATCCTCTATTTTCTTTTTATAGTGCTATAGAGTGACCGCAAATTTTGCAACCTGACAGAAATAGCAACACTTTATTACTACTATCTCGCTCGCACGTCGGACGTCACGGCAACGTCAACGTCGGCGGGATGGATAAACATATTGCTATAGCGTTCTAGTCCAAACGAGATACCAATAATAGAGTCAGTTATATTGAATATGGTGAAGTAAGAACTACAGTCAAAAGAGAGTCTAAGGTTAGAAAATTATATTAAATGAAAATAAAAATGTTAGCCCTTTAAACTTAAAATTGCACATTTTCGATGCATTTATTTGTTAGATGTTTTTAGTGTAACAGATTCTGATTAATTTTCTGACTTGCCAAAACTTTTGAAAGTGACCGTTGTGTTCTATTTCTTATCGACCTTGCAAAATTAAATATTTAAAAAAAAAAGTATAGGCTGATTATTTGATGAACATCTTTTATCTCATCATCATCTCTTTTGCACAACTGAACTAGTCAAACGGGGACTATTTAATTATTAAGTATCTACAATATTTTGTGTATTTTTTTGGGTTTGACTTGATTAATGTGAATTATTCACATGCAATTGAAAAAAAAAACACCACAGAGAAACTTATACATGTTTACGATTGCTTAAAGTTGATTTAAAGTATAACATTTTTAAGCTCCCATGTTGATAATTAAACATAATTACCTACTTACAAACTATTTTGGACTCAGAGTCAAAAGTATAAGAATTTATTATACCAATTACCTACCTACTTTTAAACTAAAGCTGCCTTTCGAAAAAAAAGTCAATATAGACTGCCTGAAGTACTTTTTTTAGAGGTGTCTAAGTATACTCGTTCTCGCTTTATTTAGAATGTTAGGCCATTTCTAAACTTATTTATCAGTTTCGCTATTATAACCTATTTTGGTGACAAAACAATATTTAGTTTCGGAATGAGACTGATCAAGCCGCTTTTATATTGACACTAAATGAGTTAATCGTCATTGTCTTGTGGATGGGTCCACAGAATTAAGAATTCAACCAATCATTTTTGAAAAAAACCAAGATGGAAAAACTGTCATAAAACGAGATTTACGAAAAATCTGGTCACTATACCCGTATAGCGTACTAGTTGATTTCTCAGGTTTAGGTAATATTAACTGTTGTTATTACTAAGAGAAATAAACGAATTGCCATTTGTAATTTAATATTTTGAAAACGAAACAAAACTGAACACATAAATGCACGGATAAGATATTAAAGTATTGGGTAAGTTTATTCTTACTCTCATCTATTCGTTGATATGCATAATTTTAAGACACCTTGTATATTTGCCTATAATTAGCCATATAAAAGTTAAGGATAATCACGGAACAAGTACCTATATAATGGGTTTATTCAAATTTACATTATTTACACGTTTAGGCCTACGTAGAATATTAGTTACACCACTAAATCTGTTGTCTATTGTTTAGGATTTGACTTAATTCCGACTAAAATCCTTTAATATTACGCTGAATTGAAATAATCTTCATTTTTAAGTAATCATTGGAACGTAACTAGGCACATAACTTTTGTTGCAGCTTCATAAAAATGATTTTCTTACTCGTAGACACAATTAGATCTTCTCGAAGGTATAACGATAAACCCAAAATAAATTTTCACTTCTTTATTCATGTGCACCACATATATAAAACTGGACGTCTTTGTTACAAAACAAATTCTATAAATAATTGACAAAAACAGTTTTTGCCTCGAATTAATTAAAATTACGACGCAACATAAAAAAAATATAAAACTTAAACTCTAACACAATTGGACTGATTTCGTACATAAATTAAATGCTAATAGGTCTAGTCCGTTATTTCACATGATATAATTTTACCTATATCATAATAAATCTGCCAATGATATTTCGGTGAGTTTGACTTAGGTCAAAAGCTAGAAGTAAAAGTTTCGCGCCTAAACTGAACACTATCCATACACAATTATGAAGGTGGTCGCACTCGGGTGTGATTACTCAGGAAGGGCTTTACTTCTAGCTTTGTGAAATTCGGCACTAAACTATTTAAAATCATTAATAAAATTCAACGAAAACCTTCACCACGACTTTGATGCCTTGAGAAACCTTTGTTTTTTTTATTTAACTCTTGTATGCAATTCATAAGGTTCGTTTGAATGAATACGTACATAAATAGCTACACGAATGAAACGTCTATCACAGGCCTTATGTTACAATCAATATAAAATTTGAGTACACATTATAACAAACATTTAATTATCTCACCAACATTAGATGTCTAATGCGGATATCGTCGATGTTAAATAAATATCAAAGTCATCAAAGCAATTGTAAAAACATAATCGTCGTAGAAGCATATTAATCTAAGTACAAAAAGTGAAAATATAATGGCACTTAAGTTTAATTCATACTTAGCTAGCTGCGATGGCCTAAATACGGCCAGTCATAAGAGAACTTGCTCTTCATTACAATAATTTACAATCATACAAAAGTGATGAACATACAGCAGTACTTACAGACACTAAAATTATTTTAGTCTTAACAAAGCCGTATTTAGATACTTAACTTTAATTTATAAAAAATTACATAAGTACCTACAAGAAATAATTTAGGCGTATCTACAACGATGCCTAAACAACTTTACAAATCAGTCATTTTCTTAAAAACATATTTAACATGCCTAATGTTTGAATATTCTTAAGTGATGTTAAGCAAAGGTTGAACTTTAGAATGGGATATTATGTAGGTTTAATATACGTCAAGTTGCTCTCTGAGATGTCAGAACTCTTCACAGATATTTACCGGCCGTGATTCGGCACAATAAGGTTGGCGGAAAGGAAATATTGTACGGAGCATGAAGTTATAGGCAAAAGTGGAGGCCAAATTCCCTACACTACACTTTACATGAAGTAACTTTCTATCTCAAAGTCCTTTAATGGTCGAAAGGTTTGTCAGCTTCAACATATTGAACTGTGTATACGTATTGAATTTGGTATCTAATTTTAACCTACGACTTCATAGCAAGACTTTTCAAAACATGTTAATTACTTAAATTTCAATTACGTTCAATTTAGATTTTACTTGATTTTACGTACATTTTGTCTTCATAATTAGCTGTTCTAGTGCAGGTATAGCCGCCAAATTTCTTAATTGCAGTTCCAGTGAGTTGGCGTACTTTGAAATAAATGTTAATATTGATTTGATAATTTAATGTTGACACTTTTATTTTCATTTCGCAACTTCAGTAATATTATAAAAATTACAGATTCAAAATCAGACTAGAAACTGTAGTTATAAGAATATTTTGGCGGCCTTATCTGCCTATGACCTGATGACATCTGTTGAATCCTATCTAATTTCTTAGAGAGTTCACAACTCAAAATGCAAAAGATTATTATTATTTATTCATCTTTCTTTCTGTGAAATTGAATACAGTAAAAAAAGTTAGGTATAGGTACGTTACATTAACATAAAGAAATAGAGAAGAGACTTCGTTAGAGTCTCATTGCTATTGATAACTAGTACTTATTACGAGAACAGTTCCTGTGCAGATTCGTTATAAAAAAAATCAAATTCATCGCATCATAATTATCACAGGCTTCCTAATTACCTATAGATAGGTTTTATCATTTTCTGCTCTAAATAGGGAACTTATTCCAACGGTGGGTCCGGATAAAGTTTTAACACTTAAATTTCACTTGGAACACAGGTTACGGTGTCGAAATTAAACGCCGTAAAGCGATAAGGCATCTCGAAGCTTGGTCTTTTACACTGGCGCGTCACCACTGGTTGTACAGGGCGCGGGGCCGCGTGCAAGAGTCAATGTCATCATAATATGTTCATATGAATGTTGTCTTTGATGGCTACACGAGCCAGGCGTGGTGCTAGCACCAGGACTCCTCGTGGGGCGCGCGGTCCTCCTCGGTGTCGCCGTACATGTCCGCTAGCTTGCGGAAGCGAGGGCCGAATGTTGACAGGTAGTTGAACTTTAGATCGCCGTCGTCCGTACCTGTGCGAAAGGTGCATTTTACTTGGGAATTCTTGTTTCTTATTTATTAGGCAGTTTTTTAGTTAGAGTTTAAAACTTTGCTTTATACTTCGATTGCAAAAAGTTTCGACGGGAGTCAAAGTCGCTGTATTCGAAACTTGTACATGATTTGGAAACTTAAGTAGTTACAATACAATCGTTACATTAATTTTTAAAGACGTTTACTGTAAGTAAATAACTTTTTTTTAACGAAATATTGACATTATTAAATAAAATATTACACTTACAGCTGGCGAGTGAGGAGAGCGACCCGCTGGTGTTGCCGTCTCCCTCGTACGCGTAATGCCGCACGTCGTCGTATGGGTTGATGTCGGGATCCCGGTCCAACACTGACTTCTTGTCATCCAGGAACCCGGAAATGTCGGGCGCTGCGCCTACCACACCTATGACAATTGACAAAATACATAAATATTAAATAAATATAAATATTAGGGAACAATTGACACACACACACATAATTTTGTATTGTTTATATAAAATTTGTTCCTTATTGTATAACTGTCTCTAGTCTCTGCGACACAAGCCCTGAGTCTAGTGCGGAGGCTGCTGAACAAACCCTTTGTAACCTTTTGCATATAAATAAAGACTTTTTACTTTACTTAAAAAAAAATTACCTGGTCCCAAAGTAAGCACTAGTAAGGCTTGAGTTAAGGGTACTAGACAACGATTACACATACTTTATAAGACAAATTTTAAATACACCAGATCACTAAAAAGAACCTACATCAAGATCCATATGATGCAAGAAACGCGTCGGAAGGAGGTCTGGTTTGGGCTATCATGTTATCGGTGACATCGATCTTATAATCGGTTCACTCTCAAAATGGCACACCTCCACTGAAAATTACATCATGTAAGCCGAAAGACGTCCACTGCTGGACATAGGCCTCCCCCAAGGCTCTCTACTCGGACCAGTCCTGTGCCTTCCGCATCCACCGCGATCCCGGGATCCTGAGATCGTCGCTCCATCTTGTGTGAGGCCTACCAACAGCTCGTCTCCCGGTCCGCGAACACCATTCGAAAATTGCATACATATTTTGAGCATCAAGTCGTGTTTAATTCAACGCGTTGCTTTTTAACTGAACTAGAACTGAAGTCGTGGATAAAATCCCGTGTAATTGGCTTGATAGTCAACAGTATATCACTGGCGTGAACAGTCAACTAATGCAAATTTAATGCAGTAAAATCCGTAAGCGTATTCTTTAACAACAGAAAAGTCTTTAACAAAGAGGCACTTAATATTGTTAAACAAAATAACAATCACTAGATCTCAAGTCTTAAATGTAAACCAAGTTTAACATCGTAGTTAACTTTTAACAAAGCCAAGAAGGTAAAGTTAATCCTTCCAACTGGACGAAAAAGTTTTAATTAAGGAATAACACTGAAGGCGCCGGCACCCGCTAAGTTGGAGTCGGTATAATTTTTTCATTCCTAAATCTACTTCCAGGTAATCCGTATAAATCTGATTGATGGCTTAAACCCACTTATTATAACCGAGTTCTTTTGAGTTATATGCTAATGGGAAATACATCACATGAAATGGTTAAATCACACACGACGTTCCTGGAAAAGATGTCTGCGAGTTTAGTAAGTAAAGTAGGTCCCAGGTATGTAAGTAGTATTTTATTTTGTTGTTGTTGTATTGCAAAAAAAAAATAAAAAATTCAACGAACACAAAATATTTACCTCGCTACTCCGCTACTTACGTGCAAGATAACCAAGTCTGTGCGAAATATATACGTTTTGCATGCAAAACACACACAGACTATATAGTGTATTTCGCACAGACTTGGTTATCTAGCACGTAAGTAGCGGAGTAGCGAGGTAAATATTTTGTGTCCATTGAAATGGACCTCCGCAAAGTAACGCCTGATTCAATAAAATATTTATTTCAAAGTAAAGTAATAAGTAAGTAAGTAGTAAGTTTATTGCAAAGTATTTCAACTCAGTGCCAATTAACTTTGAAAAAAAGGTGGTTTTCATTAGTCTGAACCGACATAAATACTCGTATACTTTTTATAAAGATGGACACAATGGAGACATTCACGTTGATCCCATTTAAATTTTGACTATACTGAACTGTCTTCGCTGATGTCTGTTTTTAACCTACTGCAATAAAGGAGTCTCTGAATTCATGGAGGTCAACACTATTTTGATTCCTCTTTCCGCCTATACGCCCATAATCATGCTAAACGTGATTTGTGTGTGTGTGTGTGTGTATAAATGCAGCTTACCTGGAGCGTGCATGAACGTGCCGTCCTGGTCCGGCGGCGGGCCGTCATACATCTGCCGCAGCACGTGCAGGTCGTACCCCGCGTCCCCCTCGCCGCCGCCCTCGTCCTCGTACGCGATGATGTTCTCCCTGATGTCGTCCAGCTCCTTCTCGGCCCACGCGTCCGCTCTGCGACGGTGCACTACCACTGCCAAAAGCAGGACTGCAATACGGATTTTAAAGGACACTGAATTAACTTGTTCTGTAGAGCGAGTGTTGGATGTGTTGGGGATGTGGTGGAAGGACCGAAATTACTGGGGATAATGGTACGAGACCTACACCCTACCGGAAAGTAATAGGACGTAAAGAAGAAGAGAGCTCGTTTTGGCCTGTCCAATGTAATGACAGCAATGTCAGCAGATGATTTTATGAACTTTGTCGACAGCGAGATGGCCACAAGTTAGGCTGCTTATTCTGAGGCTAGGCAAGGCTAGGAAATGCAGTAACCTTCTTGTCGGTTTTTTTTCATGTCGCTCGCTTAGTGAAAGCGAAGCCTTATGGTCAGAATTTATGATAAGTTAAGAAAGCAACAAGCGTAAGCGGTTTTCAGCCACGCTAGCTTCAATTGCAGTATTTTCAGAATAGTTTAATAATAAAAATGCATGACATATTTATTTGTAGCTCAAGGGATGGAAACGTGAGTATAATGGAGTGGTAAATAGATTTTTTTTATATGTGAAATAGGGTGGTAAACCAAAGTGGGGCAGCTAATGGTAAGGTTTTCATTAAAATCATGAACAAGCGCGAACTCTGCCACTATGTGGCTGTTGCCTGCCAAAAGATTATAGACTTAGACCTAAAGATCTCTTATCCTCGTAAACATTCCTAGCTTCTTTCACCTAAAATTAGATTGAGCTGAAGTTTAAGAATAGTTTTACAAAACAAGAGTTCGATACTTACTGACTAATATAGCGATGCAAACAAGGATGGCTACGAGGAAGTTGGTGTCGATGCCAAAAGTGACGGCCGTGGACACGCTGAGCTGGCAGCCCGGGTCGGCCTTGCGCTGCACGGACGGCTCGCCCAGGTTGTAGTACTATAAAACAAACCATTCATTCATTTCATTGACAAATATGATCATTTCTCTCTCTATGAAGGGGTGGTAATTGGTCAGAATCTAACTCCTCGAGGTCCACCCTGCGCAACAGCTTCTACGAAGACGGCTGACAGATTCCGACTGTTCCTGGCAAGCTGGATCTGCTCCTCCTGAGCCTCCCAGCTATTCCTATATTTTAGCTTTCGAAAAGTAATACGAGTATAATCATTTCTCAAGTTTCATGTCACAGGCAGTCTTATTTAAATTGAAAACGCGGGCTATAGTTGCATGGTAGAGCGTTTTCCTGTAACATACATACGTACCATAGTCATTAATAAACTAAGTGTAACTAAGTGGACGTTGGCAAATAACAAACGGGCACTTAGCAAAATACACAGCAGTCTCAGCCAGATTGATGGAGCAAAAATGTAAATATACATCGCAAGGAGAACGATGTGTTATTTTGTAATTTAACATTAGTTAATTAGCATTTATGGCCCCGTTTATTTGAACACCAGTAGGTTAAGCTGCTTTTCATGTTGGAACATACCACACTAACAAGCAGGTAGCTTAGCATGCATATATTAAGTGTAAGTTTTTGGTTTATTGTTATAGTCACCTTCTTAAAATAAGTTTTTTGATAAAAATTACAGCTAGGTTAAAATATTCTTATTGGGTTATACACGTCGATTTCAGAACCGCTTCTTTTATTTTCGTTGGTAAAAAATTTAAGATTAACTCAACAATCAAGCCCAGATCGTTGTTATTCGAGATAATAACTATTGTCAAAGCGTCTTTATTCCCTCAATATTTAATGCAAATATTGCGATACCGAGGCCTCCACAATGGAGTATTTACGAGTTTTAACGCGAGACGCTATAAACAAGGCTTATTACGACAATAATACGGTAACCGCCGCGCTCACGGCCGGAATAAATCACATGAATTAATAAACCTTAATTAAATTATGTAAGCGGGGCGGCGCAGCTAAATAGCGTACCTAAAGATTGTCTGAACACTTCCTAAATCACTGCTTTCACCACTTCATAACATTCCTTGTCTAATTTTTAGTCATTCCCTTTCTAGTAGGTACCACTACAGGGTTGATGACACTGATTCTCTTGGAAAAACAGCGAATTGTTTTCAACCACGCCCACGGAAGTCCATCGGAGCATAGAAAAAGCTACAAAATTTCGTGGAGCTATCTAGTTCAAAGGCTGATGTTAACGCTCAGTCTGATATGACGCATTAGCCTATATAGTCCTCGCGTGAGCACCAAGAAATCAAGTAACAAATGATCAGTGATATCGTTAGTGAACAGGTTCAAAATTGACAAGATCGATAGCTCGCGCCTCAAGCCCAACACTTGCACAGGACGAGTGCGGGGTATGAAGCGACGTTTGGGCACGGACCCTCCTCTTCCCCAGACCTCCAATTCCCCGAGTCTCGTTCCCGGAATGTTTTTCTCACACATAAAAGCCTCTCAATCAACTCTAGGGCAATATCACGAGTTAAGAAGACACTGCGTAAGGTCTTTTCATTCTTAACTGTGCTATTTGGCAAACAAAATTCTAACCGCAATGTACAATTTTTTGTAAAGAATAAGGTGCTTGATCCTTAAAGCGTATTTATTATGTTAGTGTCAAATAAACCCGAGGCAATATTTTGTACATAATTTTGCTGATATTTTATCTCCAGTTCTTTTATTTACGTTGAATCTAATCTAACTAATATTATAAATGCGAAAGTATGGATGGATGGATAGATATATGGATGGATGGATGGATGGATGGATGGATGGATGTTTGTTTGATACTCAATCACGCCAGAACGGCCCAATGGATCTGGATGTAATTCGGCACATAGATAGAGAAAAGTCTGGAATAGCACATAGGCTACTTTTTATCCCGGAAAATTTCGTAGTTCCCGCGGGATAGCGATAAACGAATTCTTTGCAGACGAAGTCGCTGGCAACGGCTAGTTAGTTATAAAATTAAAAAAAAATGAGACGTATTGAGTTTAGAATTTTGTTTACCAAATAGGACAGCTAAGAATGAAAAGACCTTAATACGTTAACTATCTGAACGTGACCCTAACTATTGTCGAAATTGCCAAAGCAACATGTAAGGGCAACGATGGTACTTACGTAGTCGTTATAAGTGAAGTTGCTGATGCACCCAATAAAATGCTGGCTGGTCGGTATGTGCTGCCAGCCAAACTGTCGCGCCAGATGGTGCAGGTCGACGCTAGACCCGCCCAGTTGCAGCGGGCCGTTCACTGTGGGCAGAATAAGTATTATCAGTACCTACCGGCACGCGAATTCATCAACATTATCTCTAGGGGCCTTACCATGACGTCCTAATTCCGACTCAGTTCAAGTTTTAGCTGTCACTTTTAGTATGAATTTGACAGCGAGCAAACCTAAACTGAATCGCATTAAGACGTCATGGTAAGGCCCCAGCTTATTCTTAGAAAGGTTACGAAAATATAAAAGGAGTGTTGATGTATTTAGAAAGATTCAGCTAAAACTACAGGTCTCTCTGAAGTCATGCAACTGAACCGATATTCGGCTTCTAAAATCCCGCAAGCTGTCGTGTGTAGGTGGTACATTGTAGTTCTATCTTGATGGAGTTATTTAATTTACTGGGAATTAAAGTATTATAAGTTCAGTTCTTGGTATATGTTCCCAGCCGCCGCTGTGTTTGATACTGACGATACCAAGAGAATTGGCAAATCGTCAATGCACAGGCTGAAGTAGCAGAGAACTGACGTGCTCACTAGCAGCCAGTGGATGCTACTAACCACCAATATTTAATTTGTATCCGAACAGCTGTCGTTATTTCGTTCTATTTCGCGCAAATGCAGGATACGAAACTTAGGCATCAGTTGTTTTATTTTGAATAAAGATTTTGTTTAGAAGCGTATTTTAAAAATCGTTTAAGTTAATCATTCAGCCATGTCACGCCAGTAGAAATATCGGTTTTTGTTACAAAAAAGTAGCTCCAAAAATAACAATTCCAATGTAACACGACACGTGTCTTGGTTATAAAAGCGAGAATAGTATATAATATCAAAGTTGAAGTACAACACGGAGTCGTAAAACACGGGCCTTTTTGTCCATTTAACCGAGCCCGTTAATTTAACATAAAAAGGCGAAGCCATTATCTGATTTCAGGCGACCCTGTATAATCTGGCAATAATGAAAAGAGGCAAAAAAAGCTCGCTGACGCCCCAGATACCTACAAACTACTCGCAAGTTACGTAAATGTACACACGGCAAAATAATTCGGTAAGCATAGGCACGCACACAAACGTCGTCTATGTGTTGAGTACCGACATGAACATTACGTAGAATCCACATGTGAATGTGTGAGTGAGTTCGATCGTATATCTACCCTCTCAGTACAGTTTTTTTTAGTAATAAGATAAATAAGTAATGTCGCTGTAAATTACCTATTTATTAAATAAACAACAACAATAACTATAAAATAACAATTAAGAAAGTTGCAACTATTTTAGTTAGTTTATAATAAACTAAGTTAAAAATAATTACAAATAAAACTAAAAAATCCCCTTGGTATCGTGCCTGGCTCAAAGGTTTAAAAATTCAATATCTCAGGTTTAAGTTAATTCTACAGAAATAATGTAAAAGTATTGTTTTATTTTCCTAAAAACATTTTACATTATTATCTTTCATTGGATATTGTCATCGCAAATGTAAGGCGAGGACAAGGCACCCCGGATCGAGTCTTACTTTGACCTTGAATCTTTAAATTTATGCAATCTGACGCATTGAACTATTATTACCAGCGTAGTAGCTACCATCTCACTGATTCAACGTGTTATATTTTTATTTCTCATCAAGTCTGGTCTGAGATTCAATTCCAACATTTCCAACCAATATTCCTTACAACCAGCATCGCCATTTAAATAACATCCAAAACTGTCATATCTTCTAGGATTCGAACTCGGTTCACTAGAGAGCGAGTGCACAAATCAAGTATTCGACTTGCCTCTTTGTGACCGCTGAGCCACCGAGACATTTAATATAGTTGGTGAATTTATGAATTACTACGCCCAAACTGTGACTACTGCATTTGCAATGTGCAAATAGTTGTTTAACGAGCTTTGAAATAAGGTTGAAATTAGAAGGTTGAAATTTGCTACACGATGCACATTTTAATCATTGTCGTCTAACAATATAAAGTATATTCTACCCTCAAATTATTAGTAATATGAATTTGTCTACGCTAGCCGCCATTCGTTACGCCTTGTTTTACAAGTGGTTTTACAACAACGAACTGTTTAATTTTGCTTTTGAAATACCTTGTGATTTGCAAAATATGGATAGTCATCATCTTTTTTGAAAAGAGCAGAAATTATTGTTCTTTACGAACAAAATATTTCTATAATCGGTAAGTAGACAAAGTGTCTGATAAAATAATTACTTCTCATTTTACATCAAATTTCTTTATGGTGTTAAAAACAATGATTTATTATTGTATCCGTAATGTATCCAAATAGCTTTCTGTGACGAAGAATGTTTTTTATTAAACTTCATTTATTTTGCAGGGGAAGACTTCAATTATGGATTCACCGTTATGCAGACTTCGGGCACGATAAGAATATTCCTTCTGTGTCAAAACAAGAAGTCTCATCTTCACGCCATTTGGACATAAGTAGTTGCCGCACACGCTAAAGGGACCTATTTCACATCAACGAGAGACAATGTTAGCTACGTTGTAAACTGTGCGACTTCATCTGCATGTTGCAGGATAGTTGTCGTAACTCGTAGACCAGCAAAAAAAATGCTTCAACGGATCAGCCAGCATAGAAGAAACAGAATGAACTTTGATCGTGAATATTTATAATTTTCATTCGAATAGGTAATAATGTAGTGATTTTTAGTGATGAAAAACCATTTACGTCTGAAAAAGATGGACGAAAAATTTTGTGGCGAAAAGTGGTTGGATGTCATCCATGGGATTTGTGAGTTAGTGGGTTGGGGGTCGTAATAACAGTGCTAAAAAAAAAGTGATGCTCCCTACACTGTGTGGTCCGAATACCCAGACTCGCACATTATACCTATTTCGTGCATAACAATATTATTGTGTCATAGTCAAAGACTGGCTGAGCACCCAACAAGATTCCTTAACTGTTATTAACTGGGATCCATCTGATATAAAATCCAAAGCAAATTTAGGTAGTTTAGTCACTTCAAAGTGGAGATTTAATCCAGTGTGCAATGATGTTATTGTTAATGACTGTCATTTAACATGTCGATTCATTTCACCACTGACTTTATTTCTCAACAAATAAAACGTTTCGTTCATCTTTCTCAGACTTAAGTAAACTTAATAAATCGGAAATTCTTAGAAATGATACTCTTTTCAAAACCCTAATCCCCCCTAACCCTAATAACCCTATTCGAATAAATTACATCTTAAAAATAGCCCTTTTGTGGTGTGCATTCAATTTACCATTTGTATTGTAATTTTAAATTATGTTTTAACAGAAATTTTTAATTAACCTAAAATTATACTGGTCACTATAGTGTGTGTTGTTTTACGAATAAATGTTGTTCTTCTTCTGTTATATTATAAGGAAAAGCATGCAGTTTTATTTTGCTAATTTATTTAGTTATAGTCTTATGGTAATAATAATTACTTAAATGTTGTAATAAACAATTTGAAACAATGATTTTATTTTCTTATGTTGTTCTTTTACTTTCTTTTTTTTCTTGTTTGAAGTAGTCATGATTTGGTTTTGAGATAGTTATAAATTGAAAAATAAAATACAAAATATAGACACTTGTGCAAGATTCGAACCGAGGACTTTAACATTCATAGTCCTAATCAGTACGACTGAGCCACCGCGCTCATATTATTCATGACGAAATTATTCTTCCATTGAGCAAAATTGTTTGAATAACAATAACCTATACAATAAGAGATATGTGAAGGTAGTCAGAGAACACAATTAGCACACATAGGCCATGTTAGTGTGAATACTCGTGTGGATACAAAACCATTTTGTTGTGTGTGTAATTAAGGCAGCGGATAAGTGCGGATGTGTGTATAGAATGACACACATGGACAACTAGGGTGCATACCGAATAGTTTTGCTGTGTGTACAAGAAGTTTAAAGAAGTGTTTCTCAAATATATTTCCTTAAAAGAGGGCAGCTCAGAAAAGCGATTTTAATATTACTGCGCATACTTAATATATTGTAATGTAATAAAAAGTAATAGTATATTTCTAATCTGAGTGCATCCTACGCATTCCAACTTTCAATAGTTTTGGTGGGCATTTCAATTTCGCGTGCAAGTACGTGACAGTAAACTAGACTTAAGTTGGAGAGTGATTGTTCTACACGCTGGTACTGGTGGTTATTCTGTAGTTATCGGTATAAGCGCATCAACTTACCATTTAATATCTCCCTGGGGGCGATCGGCGCGGCGAGGCTCATGCAGGTCGACAGTTTGCACCTATCCACGAACATTTCTATGGAGCTCTTCATGAGGACGATCTCTATAAGATGCGGCTTGCCGTCGGCGACGTGGACCACACTGTTGTTCAGCCGAGTGGTGCCAGAGCCGTAGTTTACCAGCAGTATCGGGTACCCGTCGATAAGTTCCAGGGACATGAAGTCTGTAGAGGAAAATTGGAATATTAAAATTATGATAGTAATAAAATTATAAGCGTTTTATTGAACCAGGAGTTACTGTGCCACAAGGCGGCCACGACGTACAAAATCCGCGTTCTGAAATGAACACAGGCACGACGTCGTCGGTACACGCGTCAATGTGTGCGTAAGATACACAGGGCTGTCTATCACAAAAACCTACTACTATAAGTACTACCAATGACATAAATATACTAAAGATATGGCTTAGATGTATGCAAATAAATGTACTTAATCGTTATCTATTTATTTAAACTTACTTAAAATGTGTCTGTCTGTGTATTTAAGCATTATTATTTTCAATTACAATAGATGTACGACAACAAACTTAAGCGAATGATTCTGTAGTTATTTCATGTATTAATCGCGATAATTTCAGAAAGCATTAATTTTCTAATGTTTTATAAAATGAAGTAGGTAGGATAGGTTCCCGAACTTGTGACGTGCGGCCGACATACATCGCGTCGCGAGCCCTACTAGTTGCCAGCAGCTTTCCGGCAGACTGCGCTTGAGGGGTGGGGTAACTCGAATAGGTGCGGGGCGGAGCGTGGCCATTCTGTACGTTAGTACTATTATATATTCTGTGACTGTGCGGAGGTCCATACTTGAAAAAGGAAAACCTATAAGCCTAGTTCTGTTTGTCATTGCGTCAATAACATACTAAAAATCATGGAGATTAGAAAATATTTTGAAATGGAAAAACGTTTTATCTTTTTGTACCTACTCGTACGTGCTATAGGTACTTCCCTCTTTACGGAAATCAAAAGGGATACGATGTTTAACACCGGTGAAATTTTGTAATTTGCACATGAGGTATGATCTCGGCCTTCTGGGCTGGCACATGTCCCAGGGTGCTGCTGCCCACTAATTTGTCGTATAAAGAAAAACAGTTTCGCGCATTTCTGGTGTAAATATGTATAAAATAGCAAATCTCAATGTAGAACCCAATCCACTTACCGTGAATCGCGGCAAATTGCGACAAGTCCACAAGAAAATTAAGTTTTCCCGTCTAGTGTATAAATATAAAATTTTTCGCCCTGTCGCCATGGCACGCTGGAACTTCGAAAAGTGGAACGGGAAATAACGACTTAACAAGTTCCATGTTTAGTGTCTAA
Source organism: Pandemis heparana (assembly GCA_963854515.1). Classification (NCBI taxonomy): domain Eukaryota; kingdom Metazoa; phylum Arthropoda; class Insecta; order Lepidoptera; family Tortricidae; genus Pandemis; species Pandemis heparana. The sequence continues at coordinate 8,383,795 of OY978026.1, read as the reverse complement.
TTTCCAGTTTTCGAAACTCTCCAACAAAATTAAATATGAGCACTTAAAACTCATCGCGGAGTTACAGACACGTTCTTGAAATTACCAAAAGCAGGTACGGCGCTGAAATTGAATTTGACGAAAGCCTTCTGGGTGTCGTGCCTTGTTTGGAATGTCCGTGCTACAATCAGTTCTGTTTTAGTATTCCGTAACAGTCGTTTCGAGAAATCTGAGGCCTCAAAGGGTGTCGGAGTGTTAATTATACTGCCAGACACAAAGACAATACTATCCGATTTCACAAAGGATAACCATAATCCGAAATTGATTATAAACTCTTTTTTTAGTCACCTGCAAACGTGACTTACTGAAATCGAAAAAGGAAAATATTCCGAAAGAATATCTATCTAAACAAGAAAACATTACGGCAAAATAATGATATTGTTAAGTGAAAATGTTATTCTGAGATATAGATTATTCCCTCCCTCTAATAACGTACACCCTCTAATACCAAGCGTTTTATATTAATTACAAACAAACAATACCGGAACAAGGTTTTCAAACAAGCCAGGAGTGATTATATACCTACTCTGTTAATGTACAGAATGTTCTAGAGACCATATAGAACAATAATACTTGAACACGCGACCGTATAGTTCATAAATCATAACACTCCGTACACGGCTGTCAGTCATTATGTGATCATTAAAAAATCATTATAGCCGTAACGGTTGAAAACTAGGCGTACGGAGCAAAGGGGCCCCGTATAACCAAAGCTCCGCCAACTTTAACTTGCCGATGTGAAACTAACAGCCAATCGAATTTGGAGCTAAATCTCTCCCACTTAGACCGAGAGACATGGCTGTAGTGTATCACTAGAAGTAGTGTTGATTAAGCCGTCCCATCTTCAGAAATGCAAATGAAGCGCCGTGATTGGTCGATTGCACTCGCGATTCCTTTTGCTCTGGTATTACCCCGCTAATAGAGAACCCGAAAAGTAACCATAAAATAAAAAACCACAATGGAATTCCCAGCGAGCGTAAGGAACTATTGTAGAGTTCGACCGGAAATCATTATTCAAGTTACGCCAATCCAATGTGACATATTCATTGTTGGCGGCAACATTGTTGTGCTTTGGTAGTCGAATCCTAGTTAACGACGTTGTAACCTAATGAACTTAGTTGCCGATAAGTTTTATTGGAGGAGTTGTAAGTTTCAAAACTTATCACAAACTGCGATCAACGGTAAATTATGCGATACTTTCGATAGAACTTGTACGCTGTTTTACGAGCGTATAAGGTTACCAAAATAACAGAGACAAAGAAGTAAATTACCAGAAGGGAAATGAAACACGAGACTTCTAATGTTAGGGAAGAACGGGAAATGGTTAAGAAGTTATTCACCACGCAGTGAGCAAATATAACCATATTTGCTCACGTCGGGTTACCTTTAGGTCCATTGAATGCTCAGTCACCGAGACGAAATTATTCCAAATACGCCCCAGCCCTATTCGAAAAGTACCTATGACCAAGACTGAGCCACGCTCAATAGATTGCTATGAGCTATAAAACGAAATCGTTTGGAAAATCGAGTTGACACAAATTAACTCGATGCTGTGATTTGCTGGCCTCGTTATTTGTGTGTACTTTTCACTTAACAAGATTGGCAATTTGGCATCGGCCGGAGAATCTGCGCTCCTTGCAAGAAACATTGCCAAACTAAGGCTGTTTTAATTCTAAAACATCGAGAACTTTTACATTGCGGAAACTGAAGTAGTACTTATCAAGGGACCGATTGACTGTTTCTCAGATGATTCATTGAATTCAATGAAATTAAATTGCACACAAACTATTTAATATTACAAATGCGTAAGTAACTCTGTCTGTCTGTTACCTTTTCACGCTTAAAATGCTGAACCGAATTAGTTTAAATTTGGTAAACATATTGTTTCAGTTCCGAGGAAGGGCATAGGATACTTTTTATCCCGAAAAACAGCAGTTCCCGCGGGATAGCGATAAGCGCATTCTGCGCGGACGAGTCGTGGGCAAATACTAGTATAAATATTATTTATTAGCTTCTACCCGCGACTTCGTCCGCGTAGAATTAGCCATTGATATGTTTATCGCTATCCCGCGGGAACCATACAATTTTCCGGGATAAAAAGTATGCTATGTTTTGATCTAGGGTACCGCTATCTTCGTACCAAATTTTATCCAAATCCGTCCAGTCGTTTTAGCGTGAAGAAGGAACAAACATACACACTCACTCGCTCACATCGTCACATCGTCATAAACTTTCGCATTTATAATATTAGTAGGATAGTAGGATTGCATCGAATGTTTTCAGGTAGAAACTATTTATCACATTCATTTTAACAATGAAACTCAAGTGGCCTCTATTTTCTTTTGAGTAGTATATAATTTCGATCGTGGAAATGAGCAGGAAAATTGTGAAAGTATCGTTAATCAAACGTTGTCATCCCATAAGTAATTGTAAGAATACCAAGGACGATTGACTCGACCCCAGTTTTTACGAAATATCACGTGTAAAAATAAAATACATTTCGATGATGAAAAACAAATATCTATTTAAAATGACTCAACTCTCTAATTTCTTTACGTACTTACGTAGAGCTTACGTGCACTCAACAAACCTAGTTCCTGCTATGACATACTTACTATTCAAAACTAAATAGGTTTATATGTGGTTATATCGCGCGGGGACGGATATAGAATACCTACTTTTACACTGAAAAATTGAAAAGCTCACGGGATAGCGATAAATTAATTCTACGCAGACAGAGTAATCAGACCGTTGGCTTATTACCTTTATTGAGCACCCGATATTTCGATACAGTTGCATGCACACACACACACCCCGTCACATCCCGTTTATAATATTTCGAATGAACTTAACCGTAGGCTTATTGTCTAACTCGCTCGCAATCGCCATCGTGTTCATTTTGACAGTTCTTGTATGAATGTGACAGCTAGCTGATTCCGATGCCAATTGTCAGCCCATACATGAACTGTCAAAATGAACACGATGGCGATTGCGAGCGAGTTAGACAATAAGCCTACAGTTTATCAATCAATCAATCAATCGATGGACTTATGGTAGAGGCCACAGTAGTATGTAACATAGTTCTAATGTAATTTGGAGATGGTTGAAGAAGACTAACCTCACAAGCTCTATTTCTAGGACCTTGCCATGATGACTTAATGCGATTCAATCCCGATTCAGTTAAGTGATTTAGTTTTTCCCATCAATTTCAGTGGATTTACCTTGCACATCGAGGAGGTGGTTATGTCTGAGCGGTCCCAAGTAAAAGATCAGACTGTTGCTGGTGTGTGACGTCACTGTGAGGGTCACATGCCCCTCATGGCACGACGGAGGCGGGGGGTACATGGCCCAACCGTCCCCATGGAACCCTATGGAAGTCTGCTCGCAGCGTGGCCCGGACAGACCCTCCGGACACTCGCATTTGTCCGCAAACGGTGTACCTGAAAAGTATTACATGCTGCTTTATCCGAATAAGGAGTACGAGTCAGAGTTCATACCATACTCGTATTTATAATCCTTTCTCCAATCCATAAGAGAAAAATTGAAATACTTGTATATCTACTAGATACAATTTTAACATTTTATTCTAGTCTAATCCAAACTAAATTCTGTTGCAGGAGGTATGAGGCTTGTTCTTTTTTAAATAAGTAAATCATTTTAGTCGGTTTTTTTTTTAATTCTCTAACTTTTTAGTTCCAAAAATATACAACATAATCATAAGACGTAAGAATCATAAACGCGTTTGGTTTTTAAAGCACCACAAAGGAAAAAACATATAGAATGTTACACATACTATTCCTTTGCGTCGCGCAGTTGGAAGAATTAGTAATTTCAACCTGTGTAAGAGATTAATTGCTTGTTTGGATACAATGTCGGAGCACTAAATTTGTTACTGTTGTGTACTTTGTGACGATTGCAAAAGGACCGCTGCTAGCGTCCGGAAACTCAGAACTGAATCTGAAAGTGGCATTAACTAGAATTTCCTAAAAGTTGGTTCCGTCAACGTTGGGAGTGTTGGTAGGTATAAAAACTTTAGAATTGATTATAATTGGTTAGCAAAAAAAGTTAGAAAAACATGATCGTGCTTAAGTCAGTATACACCAGTGGCGTGGCGTCCATAGAACTCGATTCCCACTGGCTTGCCTATTTTAAGGCAGTTGGGCAATTTATTGTGCAGAATTAGAGGAAAAGGCTAGTTAAGTTCCCTTCGGCTTGCCTTCTGATATACTTGACGCCACGCCACTGGTATACACAATTAGTTAAGTTGTACTAATGCCTGTGTGACAAAGAATTGCGTTAGGCTGTCTGTTTCGTCGCATCTCACAGTTCATTGAAACTAAAAACACCAATATACCCACAATACCCAGTTGATTTAATACAGCCTTCTCTTTCCCGCCTGACATATCCACGGCTAAAGGCGCCGCAACCCGCAATCCGGGCTGTTAGCGGGTTTGTGTGCAGTAACACTTCACTATTGACGTTCACGATATTGGTTCGCGAAGTGCACTCTGCCTTGTATCCGCACAATGCTTGTAAAATACGATGCGCGTCGATTTGATGACGGTTCGAGCTTGATGATCGTTGAATTTTGTTTGGAGACAAAAGGGGGGATGGAGTGGAGAGAGCGAATTGATTAAAGCTCTTCATCGCGCATATGATTTATTACCACCTACAAATTATGGTGACTAGTGCATAGTCATATGATCTAACTTCAGAATTATGTTATTCATAAACGCTGGCTGGTTAAAGTTTGTTTTAATTTATCATTCAATCGACGTCATCTGCCACTTTGACACACGGGTTTGCCAGACGCAGACAAAAATCCTCTTACACGGTAGTTATAATTTGATCCATCAGTAACAAATGGACTTTTCCAAAATTAACGCGAAATAAGAAACTATCGAACTACATACTTTATTCTTTCACGAAGGCAAAGTCGCAAGGGTAAGCTAATTATTTATGAATAAGAGGTTTCAGGAAGAGATTTTCAGATCAAAGACGACGACGACTTAAATTACAATAACAAGTGTGTTATGTTTAAGCATTGACTATAGTTACCAGAAGGAATTTTAGGGGAGTTTTGTTTACTACTACAGAAATTAAGGATGGGTGCTTTTTTAATGGTCTATATTCAATAGTCTTACCTCCATTCAAGCAGATAAGTCTGCTCTCCACCTCACATGTGCACTCTGGTTCGACCCTCGCGGAGACGCCCACGAAGCTGCTAGTGTTGGTGTAGACAGACAGAGGCACATTATTCTTCATAAGCACGTTGCGACACGAGTCCTCGCATTCCACCTTTTCGATCATACATTCGTCTATGTGAATCATATAGATGCGAGCGTTGAGTTCCTTCTCGAGCTGTAACAAGTATTTAAGGTTATTTTTATTGTTGTAGGCGAGTTTTCATAAACGTAAAAAAAATACTATTTGCAAATTATTCTATGTCAGCCCTTTAATTCAGCAACGCAATCCCTCTAGCGTTGCCGGTGTCTAAGGGCGGTGATGCTTGTTTGCCACGGACTGATACTCCTGCCTATTGTGCTAACCTGTTTAACTAAAAAAAATCTCCAGAATTAGGTCAAGTAAGTATAGGTTAAGGGAATGATCATAATAGCACATAAAAGAACGATAATAGTAAAAAGAGATATAGAGTTAGCTTCACGTCGAAAATATAGTATGATTTATCTTAATATATTTGCCCACCCAACCCAACGCGTAGGCGTGAATGTTGGGAGCCTCAAATTCTATTTTAGTACCTGTAAGCGGCGGCTTTCGTATCCTTATTTGATTTACGCACAGTATGCTAGCAGGCATGCGTAAGAACTAGAACGTCATATTATGGGTTTTGTTGAAAGGGAAACCGAACACGCAGGGCACATTATGAGAAATAAGTACCGTGTAGGTATTACTTGCTTTAGTGATGGCATCAATAACAAAACTACGAATCTCAAAGTCTTTAATTACTTAAGGTGTGGGGTGTAAGCGACTTTTATCAATCTAAAAAGAGTACCGCAAGAACGACAAGCATTAGCAGTAATTTTACGAATTAAAAGGATAATTTTCCACGCTGACTAAGATTGAATCATTTATTTATTTACAAACAAAACCGGGATACAGCTTAATATAAAATTAAGGCTTTTTTTCCTCGTAGCAGATGTTTTTCATGTCACTTTGTGATTAAGATTGCCTTTAAGGGGACTTGGTCGCAGCTGAGCCATAAATTTGTTTATAATTATGCAATGTTTTCATAGCTAATTATTTAATTCACAGTAATGAATTTGTTAGACCAGAATGTAGACAGGACCTTGACATTATTAATAATAATAAACAATAATAACACATCGTGTTACCGTGTGTGAAAGTTTCTGTCGTAGAAGAAAATAGGTATTCATTTATAAAGACTAATTCGTACATTAATTCGCCACAGAAATATGCCCTTCGAGTTATTTTAACAATATTCCGTCTTCGCTCTGTATTTTCATTATTGTGTCTAAATATAGCACTGTATTTATCGGTAGTGTCTAAACGATACTCACTTCATCTTGTATCGTGGTGACCATACTGTCCAGTTTTTCAGGCGGGTAGTAGGGCGAACCATGTGCCGAGAACCGCACATCCAAAAAAGCGTCTTTGACGGTCGGTTTGTTGAACACGGTGAATACGTCCACGTTGTCTAATGATGTGTTGTATAGCTTGGCTAGCCGTTGGTGCAGTTTGTCCTTTTTACTCGTACCCTGTGGAAAGAAGACAATATTTACAAAAGCTAATCTACTGTTATTTGGTATGCTATATAAAGGCTGTCTTCATAGCATCAATTATTCAATACGATATAAATCTTGTGTTATGCTCTATGCTTCACGTATACATATATACATGAGCTCACGCTAGTTTCTTTACACGTTAGGTCAAGAAAGGCCCAAGGTGCCTACATAATTTGCTCTATAGAAGAGGCTTCCCTAGCTTAAACATTCAGACCATTATTCATGCATGCTCGTCGAATTAGCAAGCTATTTCGCTCTTTTTGAACATTTAAATCGACTATTTTAATACATTCTAAATATACTACTGCTTCCAGAGTTATATACTGACTGAAGGGATACAAGACAATTCTTGTATCCTTCCCGTTACCCGTAGGTATATAATATTGACCGCATCATGTTTACAGAGTCGGGTAAAACTATGTCGTAGTAAATAACATAGATTGGAAAAAAAGGGCCTCGGCCGTTTCGGCATGCCCGCATTTTTCCGTCAGCTAACATTGTCAGAAGCCATATAGCAAATTGAATTCTCCGATCACGGTGAGATATTACTGTTCTTATGCTAAAAATAGAGAGAATCCTTTTTGCGCGTCTTCTACAAACGTTAGCTATCCCGTTTGACACTTCAATATCGAGCGAGAATCGAATGAAACGCGAGAGCGCATATCGAAGCGATTGGCAGTGGTGGCGTCGAATGGTTGAGCACGCAAGAATATACGAGTATCGACATAACTCTAAGCCGCAAAGCTCTAGAATTTGAATTTCAAAAACCAGAAAATGCGTAAAAAAATGCTATATATTTTAAACGCCTTGCGACGAAAATGTGTTCAGATTTCTAATACTAGCAGGTCAAAAAGGCACTTAAGTTGTGATTATGCACAAAAAAAATAAAGTTCGTAGTTTGTACTTCGAAATGCATATGAAATATAAGCAACCAAGTGACAAGCACTTACCGCGCCTAAGGAAATCTAAAATTCCGAATTTCTCCCCAACCAACACCACGGAAAATGATTTTGAAGAGGTTACCGCATCATTGTATTTTTTTGTAACCATTTAACGAGTTCGATTATTGAATTTTACTCGTGTAGGAATTCGGCAGCGCTATTATACAGACGTTAATTTTATTCAAACGATCTTAATGGTACATTGTGAAAAATACCACATAAGTCCAAAAGAATTTTATGGCCAAGCGCCAAAGGAAAGTTTCATGCTGCAATTCCAGTCATTTGTTTTCAATTGGAATGTGTCCCAGTTGGTTTTAAATTCGTAGCGGATTTGTTATAAGGGCATTGTCTATTTAAAGTGTATCATCATTCCAAAAAGAAAACCATGGAAATACGTGTAAAATCGATGAGCCAAAGCAATTTTACGGCTTTTAAATATTAAATCAAAACGTCAAAGTGATGACAATTTACACAAAAATGCACTCTTGCAAAATTATAAATTGTTTACGGCATCGAATACGGACAGAAGATTAATAATAAATAATGAACTAAGTACGCATTGACGCGTATTTGCAACCTTATTCTGCAGTAGGAAGAATCAAATTCTTAAATATGATAAATATTGGATGCTAGTGGCACTTGGTGTTTTTCACAATGCGAACTATCGTTTCCCCAAACTCCTGTAAACAATAGAAGGTACTCACATCACCCTCATCAACGATAAACTCTTCAGCGGTGACGTTCACGAAACGTATGGAGCCGGATTTGTCCACTGCCTCTTCTGGGATCTCTTTGATGGTCACGTTGACAGTCGCCTCCACCCAGTGGAATGGCACGATGGGCTCGTTTTCTTCAGTTACCTGTTTTATAAGAAGAGCAATTAGTATTCGAACGTAACATCATTGGTTTTCGTCACAATTTACTTCACAAATGCTTACGTAGGATCAGATGCTCCTAGACAAAATCCTTAGATATTTTGCACATGTACATACTTAAGCATGCTTTTTTTTCTAGGCTTCTTTCTTAGAATAACATATAGAGACATTAATTAAACAATAGTTTCTTAATTTTTCCTAGCTCTATACATAATAAGGTATGGATATAGATATCTATATACTTTTAAATTGGGTACCCTATTATTTTTTAATGGATTTTCCCGCCTTTGTTTTGGAATATGCACGTTGAATTTCAATGTCCACTGTAAAATTCATTGGAACAAGGTAAAATATCTAAAAACCTTGTAGTCTCGCGTTGAGAACAGTTGGAAAATTTATTTGAACTGGAACTAGATCTGGCTGTTCAGAAATTAGAATGGAATTTTTGAATCCTACAGATCGTGGCAGCGGCAGCCTGTATGCGTTAAAAATAACTGAGGTACCATATCTACCGTTTTTACTATGAATAAGAAGTAAATAAATCGACAAGATATATTCAATTCATTAAACAAATGATTCCATGGAGCAAATTTTATATTTTGCCTATTAGCATTTATTAGACTGAATTTTTAACTGACGTCAAGAAAGTTTCTCAATTCGACTATATGTTTCATAATGTAATTGCTTCGCTCCAGTAAGATATGAATTTAGAGTTAAACGTCTTGAACCTTTCTCGGAAACTGTTATTGTGAAAGCTGAAATATGTTCCGATTCCTGAATAAATTTGCACTGACATAAAATTAAGTCTACTAGCGTTAACAGAACTGAAATCATGATTTAGGGTTAACATTAATTGAACACGGATTTAATTCAGTTTTTTTATCAAGTTTATATAAGTTAAACCACATTCATATTCATACAAGAGCCTAAAAGGAAATCAGTATTCAGTTTCTCGGTATCATACACGTTCTTACTTGAGTATTAGACTCGGCTTTTGCTAACTTGGTTTTAGAATTCCAAACTAAAAGGCCGCTTCGGGCAATATAAGATATAACAGTCACGTAGTCGTCAATACTCACATTAAATCTCAACATATAAGTGCCGTTGGGCGTGCCAGTCTTCATAGTGATCATGCCAGTGTTGCTATGCACGTCGAAATAAGGGCTGCGTTGCTCATACGAAGGCAGCCACATGAACCGCTTGTCCGGGAGGTCCCAGTCATCAGGGTCTAGGACATAGACTCGCCCGATTTCAGTGTCTGGTGCCTCACCCTGAAAGGAAAAGGAGTTTTAAAACACTTTCGTTTGTTAGAGAAGAAAGTTTTCCCGTGAAGCGGGACCTATGAAAACTTGGTCATTCTTCTTCAATATAATATTAACTGTAGACTTATTTATTACAATACGGTAATAAAGCTGACAGCAGAATGTACTTAAAATAAACATAATTTATTTTTGTGTTCTTTTCCGTCCCCTGAATTTTCAGACATCAAGATAAAGCCCAGTTATGCTGGCATGTTTTAGAGTGACAAGTACTGCACCTAACCATACCTAAATACAAGTACTGAGCCTCTAGTGTAAGTTTTTGACACGAAAAACGTATCGAACGCGTTCGCGTAAACGTCTCAGTTGCTATGTATTCTGTATTTTTAAATTTTTATGTGCAATAAAGAGTTTACATACATACATACATACTATGGAATAATTGACAGCGCCGCTAGCGGAACGAAACGACAACTAAAATTTCTCATAGTATTTGACAGTTTAACGCAAACGTTATCGAGACGTATTTCGCTATCGAAAACTTACACTAAGCATACTGTAATAGAGAAAGACAAAACCTTTGTGTTGGCAATGGATTAGTCAACGAGAAGCGTGTATCGCAGCTGATATATTGAGAAAATTAACTAGAATTTGCGATTTTTTCTTTCATTCGCATGAACTTAAAAAAGTGCACATAATTTAGGTACCAACACAATTTATCATAATACTGTTTTGAAAGCGCATAATTCTGATGTTTTGTTACCATTCAAATTCCTTAACGTCCGCACGACATGTTTAAATGTCTACACGTAAAACTCCCACCCAATAATTTTTAACGCGCCTATCGCGTCCTCCCAAAATGTGAATGCAACACCACTTTAAAGTACGATTCATAAGCACATCAAAACCTTTTGCAACCACAAAAACTTTGAACATGGCATCCAATTAATCTGGGGTCGCTTGCCCAATCTCGTGGATAGAAAAGTTTGGCCGCCGGAACTTTTGGACACATTATAATGCAGGGTTTAGAGTAACGCGGCGTAAGCCTGTCGTTAAAACGAATACGGGCCAAAGGAGTGAAGGTTCGCTGGAAATTGGGATAGTACTTGCTGCTAGTCACTAAAATGAATGGATATGCAAATTCCAGTTTATCGGCGGAATTAAGATTAGGCAAATACTCGGCAAAAGAAGATTTTGCTTGATGTTCCTTTTGCTTATTTAATATAGTATTATTATTCTCCTTAAGTCCCTCTCCATAGCTCAAGGCCGGCAGTCAGTTTTAACTGACCTAAATACAAGGGAAATGTACGTTTATTATTTAATGGTAGTTTCCACGTTGTTTTCCGACATAGATCTTTCAGAGGGTATTTGGCCTTTTCCAGCTAGTATATATTATGTAAATAAAAAAATAGTGAAGCTGCGATTTGGTCATACCAACTGCATCATGTCTGTACCAACATCACGATTTAATATTAAACGACAAAATCATACGTGATTAATTAACAATGTTTAAGGTTCCTAGTTAAATTTCCATGAACGGCAGCTATTTGTAAATGAAAATGAATGTTATTACCGGAGTCCTCAATCTTTATATAGACCGAGTTCCATACAGAACAATCCCTTATATGCTTATTTGCTCATCAGTTTTATTGTACGTAAATCCATTGCGTAAAACTCATCATAATATTAACAAGCTTAAGTTTGGAACTAAGTCAATTGGTGTGATCTTATAACATTTAATTTATTTATTTATATATCAGTTACTGGACTAAATAATTTGGTGTTGGCAAACGAGGCACGCGCATCTACCCATTTGCGGCTGAGTCGCCGGTTCATTAAGAACAGTTGAAGCAACTCCAGCAACGAATTAGAGCAAGCGGTATTGGACCGACAGCTCGGACGTTTCAATTCGAGTCTAAATTCGAGTTTTAAGGTATAAAAAGCCTTTAAAACTGAAGTATACTTTGAATTTGATAGTAATTGAATTCCAGATTCGGTCATCCAGTGCAGCATGTACTTATTCACAAACTCTACGCAAATACGGCAGTGTTAAATACATACCATTTGAGAACGGATAATGCGATATTAAATACGATACGGTGGCTGAGGAGGCAAGGCTTTATGCTAATGTTGTCTGATATTAGTTAAGAAGAATATTATACTATTTATAAAATTTGTTATTGTTCTAGAATACCGCATCCAAATTCCCTGTACACGTTTGCGGCAACTTAGAGGAATCAGGGCAAGGCAGTAAAAAGTGCCTTCCCAACGTAATCCCTGTTTATACTCACGCACCGTACTAAACCCACTTTCATTAAGGCACCAAATTAACATTTTAATAGCCATATATTATTATAAAACACGGACATAATCGTTAACTTTCATGGCCAATATTGAACGATCAATTTATATAATTGCAAATATTAGGCGTTTTCGGGATTTTTAATAGATAAAGCTTTACGGAAAAGTAGCGATACTAAAACTGTCGTAAAGTGACATTAACACGGGTGGTTGTAACTTTTGCTAGTAAACTGGTTAATTCGCAAAAACCGACTAAAATGAAAAACCGTAAAGCAGTTTGTGGACCGAGAGCGTGAAACCCCGTTCGTGTTGAGGAGGCGTTATCGTATTTCATACGTGGCGAATAATGACTGCATGAAACGGAGCTGATAACTTGCAGAGGTATTCTACTGTTAATTGGATTCAATTTAGAAGCCTTTACTTTTACCGCTACTTATTAAACTTGAACAAATTCGCTAAGGATAGGACGGTAGGCTTAATGAAATTATATTCTGTTATTCCAAAAATTTTTAGTCTTGTAGGTATTTATCAACTTAACATTTTATCAACATCTATTAAAATAGATTAAAGCTTTAGTATAAGGTTTATTGAAAACGACAAAGCTTAATTCAGTCGCCTATTATAACCACAGTGCAGTTTAACGAAATTTGAAACATCTACAATAACACACTTGTATAAAAGAGACTAAGTAAAAGGTTTGATTTTCAGCATGAAATCATTTATGAAAATCGAATTTTCAAATACTGAACAGAGTTTTTAAAATACTCATCCGCAATTTGCTAGTGCAATAAAAAAAATCGATAAAATTTGCTTCCAACGAATCCGATTATCATTCCAATTCAATAGCAACAATGCAGATTAAAAATACATTCAAATTAAGTGTCACAGTTAAAACATAGGTTAATTTAAAATGAACGCACCGATGCGATGCAACCGAAATTGAATTTTACTTAACGATCCACTTGACGATCGGGTCATTAATTGATTTTCATAGTCATCAAACTGGAACATTAGTACGGATTTCATTTGAATAAATCAACTAACTCAATTTGTTTTATCTGTTACGTGTCGATTACTTGCACTGGTTCAGCCGAAGTGATAGATTAGATGGAGAGAAAAAAAAAACTACATGAAACAAATATAACTATTAACAGACATAATTATTTAAACACACATAATTATTTAATTTTACACTAATGTACGGTAGCGAAAGTTGGGTATGGCAAAAAAAGCATGAAAGTAGAATAAATGCGGTAGAAATGAGAGCGTTAAGAAGTATGGAAGGTGTATCACTGAAAGATAGAATAAGGAATAGTGTGATAAGGGAACGTGCTGGTGTGAAAGAAGAAACATAAAAGTGGAAAAAGACGACAAAGTATTTAAAAGTAAATTAAAAAGCCTCCTTATCGATAAATGCTACTATAAAATCGACGACTTTTTAAGTGACAAATTCTGACATAAAAATTCCAACATCAATTTAGTGTATTATTTCGCTGTTAAAATGTAAAAATAGCTAATAATTTTATTGTAGATTAAGAAAATCGTCATTGCCTTTGTATTGTATTATATTGGATTGGATTGTATTGGAAATGGCGTTTCTACAGAAATTTAATTTAATAGTAAATCGACACTATCACTCAAGTTATTTATTTACTTTACAATATAATCTTTAACATTTAAAATTGACATTGTATTGAATTAATTGAATTGCTGTAATAATGCTATATATATTATTATTGACATGAAATATGTAATCCGTAATTAATGAGTTAATGGCTGTAATAGTTTTAGTTTAGTTTATAGCTTTAGTATTGACATTGTATACCCTGACAGGGTGTCATGTACCTACCACCCTACCACGTAACACCGATAACAAAATGAACATGACTTAAAATGTGTATGAATAAATAAAATAAATAAAATAAGATATAGTGACTAGGATAGAAAAAAGTATGCTTAGTTGGTTTGGTCACGTAGAGAGGATGGATGAAAGAAGATTAACTAAACAGATTTATACGGCGAGTGTGAATGGGTGCGTTGGGAGGGGAAGGCCTAGGCGGACGTTCCATGATCAAATTGGGGACGTTTTGGAAAAAGGCCAGGTCAAGAGTACCCGAAACCGACGAGCATGTATGAAGAGATTGATGAATGTGGATGAAGCGAAAGAGGTATGTCAGGATCGTAGCAAGTGGAACAAAGTAGTCTCTGCCTACCCCTGTGGGAAAGAGGCGTGACGATATGTATGTATGTATGTATGTATGTATGTATTATTTAAATTTACGTGTCTCTTTGTCGGTTTTAATATAAAAAAACACATTTGCAATTGAGTCATTGCTAGCGAAGTAGGTATAAACGCAGACTCAGTATAACGCTACGTTCAGCCGCATTGCTGGTATTCTGCCAGTAGTAAGGACACCGGGAAATGTGGAAGTCGTAGTTGTCACTGAAACGTTCATTGGATTGGTTGTCATTCGACGTTTGAATTTACAAGAGGAAGATAAAACTTAACGTGTTGTTTGTAACTTTTCATTTAAATAATTGGGGGATACCTTTTTTTTTGTAAAAATATGTATACAACTAATACAACGTATACATTACACAGAGCGACGAAAAATAGAGCGACAATTTAGCAAAATAATACAGACACGAAAATCGTTTACCCCAAAAACATTCATCGCAAAATTAACACAAAGAAAGAAACTTCGTCATTTAATTACAACATTGAGTTTCTAACAAAATTAAATTACAAAGTTTATACCATCCAGTACAATTCCAACATAAAAATAATTGACGGAAAACAGGGCATACAAATCTAAATGAAAGAAACAAAACTAATCAAATTAAGCCAGGAAAGGAACAAAAGAAGCAAGCCCTAAACTCATCCTTAATCTTTATTTGAATAGTGCGATTGGGTAATAAATATCATTTAAGTAATTATGGATAAAACCGCTTTCCGGATTGGTTAAATTTAAAATGCGTATTAAATATTTGGACAAAATATTATTTGCTGATATTATCGTAACTACACGCTCGAATTGTTTACAAATTTCTTTAGAATAATTTTGCGCGTCACGCGAACTCACTGACCGTATAACAGCGCAAACGTAATTCACTTCTAACACATTTAACCGACGTAAGTTTTAAGTCTTCAATTATTTTATAACCCTAACACATCATTAACATTATATCAGCAATACACAACAAATGAACTATCGACGTTAACAATCTATGCGTACAGCGCACGCTAAATGAGATAGCACCTAATTTTACTTGGATCAATGTCCCAAAAATAAATAAAATATACACCTTAATAATATAATATGTAGAAGGAAATTCACAGATATACTTACATAATACCGCCAGCTGTATATTTCACTGAAGTACATTTCCGTCTGCCAGCATTGGAGGAAATAGTACAGAATTAAAAATCACAATTCTCATTTCCAATACGAAGTAACGGTTGATGGTGATTGCGCGTCGTTAAAATAATGTACATGAATGATATCGATGTTTAAACTAATTGGATCTTGATAATAAGTTCATATTAAAATGACAAGAATAGGTTAGGTATTGAAAATCGTTTGGTCCATCTATTCCCTATTGCCAATATTGTGCATTATTCACTGAATGTTTGTGTGAAGTACTTGAATAATAATAGCTTTGGAATATAAATGTACTGGATGGTTAAATAGAAGTAAATGAAGAGGGCTATGTCTAATGGAATTCTTAACATTTAGCTTGATATAAATAATGAGACGATTTAATGTTTGATAAACATTTGAAAGTATAGCGGCGAGGTTCTATATTTTATAATTTTCTTATTTTTTCATGAAACATTATACGTAGGTATGTACTTCATGAAAAATACAAAACGTAGATAATGTTGCTCTGTTTGGGAAACTAATTGTAAATAATGTCATTTTTTTCATTCTTTTTCTACAATCTACTTTACAAAATTTTGCAGCTATAACAAAAACCCATGAAAATGCAAGTGATATAATGTATAAAAGCCGATCCTTTGTGACGTAAGAAAATATGAGCGTCCCAGGAGCTTTCGAGGAATCTTTACAGAGTATTCGGAGCTTCATTTCCCGCAGTAGGCTTCGGATGTCTGCGCGAATTGCGATATATGGAAATAACTATGTCAGCAGGATATCCACTTTGGCTGTATTTTCTACGGTTTTGTATGAAGGTATGTGTTGATTCGACAATGACAGTTTATGAGATGTCTGTTGCAGAGACTAATTACATTTTTCAACACAGTTGCTCGTAAATTGAGTCTTATTGCACCGCATTTAAGCTCATAATTCAGCTTATTACGCACAAGTGCCGTAATATTATTACCGCACGAGTGCGGTAATGTAAACTTTTTTTTAATCTCAGCAAATAGTTCAGTTATGTATAGGAACAAGGAATATTTTCGTGAATATTAAACTATTTTAGGTTAAAGATGATAAATAAACAGTTAATTTCGACAAAGTATTCATTTTTTTCTAAAAAGTGACCATAATTTGCATATTTAACACAATGATTAATTTTTTTATTACTATTTTAATATTAGGCTGTTTAGCAGTCTTGTCAGTGTCTCGTCTCGCCCGCGTGCAAAGTGCACAGCGCGCATGCGTGAGTGCTGCGCGCGGATTGGCGCGGAGACATGATATCTGCCGCCATCTTTCACACTCACAGATTTTGTTAATTATTTTACCTTGTTATTAGTTTAAAAATTACTAGTTGAAATAATAAAGAAAAATTAAATGTAAATAGTGCCCGTCGCCGGAAATACTAAAATATGTTCGGACAGGTTATGTCAGTAAGAAATCCAAGGTGTTAATTGCCAAATGACAAAGAAAAGTTCTAAAGCCTCCAGTTAAGCAATGTTTGGCAACAAAGGTAAAGTAAAGTTTTTTTATACTTACTTATTAAGAATTTCTTTTTGTTTTTCCTCGCAAATGTGTTGAAAAACGTCGTATGAAACGCGTGTGCATTGATCATTACCACACTCGGCACCATTAACGCACTCGCTCCGCTCGCGCGTACAATCATGCCTCGTGTGTAATGATCAACATAGCACACTTGTATCATAATGTACTATTGTACGCCTATTGTTTCCCTTTTTAACTCTTGAAAAAATAGAACTAAAATGATAGGTAGATTAAATTTTGCCTCAGATACCTACATCTAATTTTATGTATCTAAATGAGGTTATAGAAAGACCCACCCCAGATGACCCTTTTTAAATATTTCTTAAAACGCAAAATATAGAGCGAATACATACCCTGTAATTGTACACGAAGATGTTGCTATGACCCGGGGCCATAGGGTTGTCGTTCTTGTCCCCTATGACCACGTGAAGGATAGACACCCCAGTCATCCGTGGAGTCCCAGAGTCCGTGATGGCCACAGGAATTCTGTATTCTTTGCGTTGCTCCCTATCGAACGATACCAGCGTCGATAGGATGTTTCCTGCGGGATAAAATACAGTGTCACTACTTATTACAAGATTTTATATCCCGTAGGTTAAATTTGACCCACTTGTATTAACTTGAAATTTGGTATGCAAGTATACACTGAACAAAGCTTGATATTTAAAATGATATTGATAACAAGATTATGATGATTATAAGAGCATTTTAGTATAAAAGGCGTTGAACTAAATTTATCAGGTTAACATTGTGCGTGTTTGGAAACCAAGGTAACGTGAAAATAAAATCTTTACCATTCACGCACTAATACAAAAGTGTAAAAGTTTTTATTAATATTTTGTTCGTAGGAAATACTTAAACAGCCATTAGATAAAAGCATTGGGTCTATGAATTTTAATTAAGGAAGAAGGAGGTTCTATTATAACGCAACCTCTTAGCATGTGTTAGAAATAATTACTGAATCTACTTATTGTCAGGCCTTTTCGCTTAATCAGTAAAATAGTAATTGATGTGTGATAAGTGATAAAGTAACATCATAGAGCACTGGCATCACAAAATTTTGATATTTGATTTATTTCACGACAGTCATCAAAGACTTAAGTTCCGGTCCAAAAACAAGTGAAGAAATCACTCATCAAATTACTTATGCGGTTCCAGACGTTTCATTAGTGAACTTCGCGTCTCGACTTTACGAATCAAAACTTTTCAACCACGAAAACCTCATCGCGGAAGCATGCATCGCCGCCCACCAGTGAACAGTTACAAGACTTCAAAAAGTTCTATTCAAATGTAGGACAATATTTTTTTTAGGCAGCGGCTCGGGCATTTTCCACAGACGCGAGTGACAGTTTCCTTGATTAACACGCCAACCTCCTGAATAGGGGAACGACTAAAATTGGATCGGCACTTCGAAAACAAAGTTAGAGCTAGGCTGGGGGTGCCATTTATTGCATTTTAACTAGACTAATTGATCGAAACTCGATTTTAGCAAGTTCTCTTTAAAATTCTCGCATTAATTAGCCGCGGATGTTGGAAGACTTGAGTTAATCTAGATTTTTTTTCTTGAAATTTTAGTCGATAGTCGTGCATTGATTAAGCTTTGAATTACAAACGATGAAAGAAAACAGGAAAATATTTAACATAACAAAATAAAGGTTCACAGTAAAATTAATTAAAAGTTGTACTGGATTATAGTTGGATTGGACTGTACGATTTCGCTTATGAAATGTACATACGTATGACTATCATCTTTAACTTGTCATTGCTAGTTTTCAGTTCACCCACCACTGACCTCGACCCCCTCGCCTCCATATTGTCTACTATTACAATGAACAAAACTTACCCTGTATATGAAATTTGGAGCGAATATCAAATGAAGCGGAGTCGTTGAGGGCAAATGTGAAAGGGGGACCGTTTTCGGCTGAATCGTAGTCTTTTGCGGTTAGGACAACCACCTGCCCTGGAGGCTCGTTTTCGTACCATATAACAGGTTCAGTCTGAAAATAGGAAAATAAAATTACAAATATGACAAAAACGAGCATGTAATTGTTTGAAGCAGAGAGTTAAATGCCAATGGCATTTTTATTAAAAGCGAATGTTGTTTCAACTTTAGTAATACGTTTTTCGATACGCGACACATTCATCAATGGTACGAATCGATCAAATCGCCGATCTCTTTCATCCCTCCGAATTTCGGTAGCGAACAAAAAAACGAGATGAAACCAGTAACAAATCTGATGAATGTTGACGGGCGAGTTAAAAAAAGTTGAATTTATGTAGGGTCCGAAAACCACGTGATTTAGGTACTCACGGAGTGATTGTCTCTGAGGGAAATCTTTATCCTTACAACCACTCTAGCGAGGGTAAGCTGTGATTTTAATCTAATATTTTGGCTAACATGTGAATAAAACATCTAGAAGCGACGCTAGTTTTTCCCTTTTTAAATTGTCGATTAACGCGTAAGTTTTGCAAACAATAACATTATACCAGGGTGCTAGGTTGCATGAAATGATTAGTACCTAAGAGGTTAAAATAACGCATATTTTACGAATACGTTAGGTACTGGTTTCTGCATTTACTGCGCGAAAAAAAATGGTAGTAACCAATCAAGTAAACCAAAATTACCACGTACCTAACGTACCTCTAAACAAAATTTCTCGTTACCATCAAGGTACGTTTCGACTTTGCGGTTCACAAAGCATTTATGCAAAAAATAAAACACGCATCTTTTTTCTTTATCCAGCCAGGACTTATTTCCTTGTTCAATTTAAATGTATTCCATTTAGAGCAAGCGGGAATGGAAATTAAGCTACCCTTCCCAAATCAGGGTCCACAGGATCGGAGATGGTTCCAAATAAGAAATCGAAAACATAGGTGCGTTGGCGTAAAAAGGTGACAACTGGGTCTGTCCCAGGCGACTCCTGATAAAATGGAAATTATGTTCAAGGGGGAAATCAGGTATCTAAAGATATTTGATGAATCAAAGCTAAATTATACTTAGTTTTTCTACCTAGTTATTTCGCAACAAGAACCGATTTTGGAATAATACTTTATCATACTTTTGTAGTCGCAAATTTTAGATTTTCTTCAAAAAACAAGAAAAAAGAGACAAGTACAAAAAATAAATACTATTTAAATATTTCTACAAAATATTCCGATTTCCGGTAAGTGCAACTATAATCCCTTGATATTCGTTAACATTTGATGGATGGATCCCCATAAATACTCGTAGAGAATCGGCATGTAATTAAAACAATGTGAAACCTCCTCTATTATTAGTTGTGTATATACGAGCATGATATTAGTTTCGAGAAAACGTTACTTCCGCTCTATACCCACGTGGTATGGAGTTAAAATAACAATATACAGCAATTTTCTTAAGCTAGGAGGAGAAGATAGTTTTCTGCAGATCATAATGGACTTATCATCGTTCCTACCTAATCTCATTGTCTGAAACTAGCTTGCGCTCGGGGCATCATAACATCAATACGAATAATCTTTATTGAACACCTCACATCAGTACCTACCTACATATAATAAATTGCAACTTACTGTTTATCCCGTGTCAATTACAAGAAAAAAACATCCATATGCCCCGTCTACATCATAAAGGAATATCTATGCAAAATTTCAGCTTTCTAGTTCCAAGGGTTCGGGCAAATCATTAAAGAATCAGCCAGCCATGCAGTCAAAGCTTTTCTTTTTATATCAATATCTGATTAGCTTTACCATTATCAGAGTAACTCACACTACGATTATATTATTACCTATTATAATTCTTGGAATTGAAATGATTGAAGCGGTACGCTAAAAAAACCTATTTAATTTGTAACAGCACTCAGCAACGTTAAATATGTAGTTATTTAAATTGTATGAAATAAGCCGCTTATGTGTAATGTGTGCCGCTTGTGTGCTCTGTGAGTGCAGCAGCAATATTATAAGTAAATTGAGCAAATAGCTCTAGCGAGGGCGGAGGAGCATATCACGTCCCGTATACAGTGTACATATAAGTTAATCCTGGTTAATAGCACTGTGACGAAGTACTACGGTCAAAATTTTACGGTGCCAGTAAACAGACTAGCACTTTGTATGGAAATTACAATATCACACGCGGGTGACAGGCGACGATATACGGCGCTCGCGCGATATGCCTCGATTCGTGTTTTCAACCGAAAACGTTCATGTGATGGTGGCTAGGCCATAAATAATAAACGTGTACTGTCGCGAAGTGATATTCTGCAAAGGCTTTGGTTGGATAGTCTAAAATGTTTCAGATGACGTGCTCTGGAATAGCTCTTTATATGGTATGCCGTTATTTTATTAGTATGTCGTCCATATATACATAAGCCTTCGCCAAGGATTTTCACGATGTGGTTTATGCTACCTACCTACAATCCGTCAACCTTTCCAGAGATCTTAAAACACTTCACTTTCTGGGTATGCAGACGCCACTCCTGAATCTTACGATTTTAAGGGTCATCAGCTCTACGAGCAACCAGCTCATTGCCATATGAAATTGACTATGCTATTTGTTGTCTTTAGGTCTTCTGTGGATCTCCTCATCCCCGATTCAATCCTTATGGAGCTACACTGAGGCACGTTTTCCATAGCTCTATGAGGTACTTTGAGCCTTCTTAAAAAACCCATAACAATTAAACCACCCGTAGGTACATCAAAATTTAGAAGCCCATTTCGGAGTCTCCAGAATGAGTATTTTAACAATATCAAAGAAATCAGAAGTCATTTAAGCCAATAGCCAATTCCAACGATGGGAAATCCATAGACGGTAACTTTTATCAGAATTGCCACCTAAATTTCACCAAGGCAGAACACGTCAGTGACGCCGATGATTTGTTCCCCACGATATTGTAATAACGAATAGAAATAGACGATCTCCATTCGTATTGGTTGGGGTAATTTTAGACAATTTTCGCGTTTGACGACGAAATAAAAGGTCGTTCCGCGAATTCGGTAAATGTTGATTGAAACGAAGTCTTATCTATTGAACTCGATAAATTGGGCATGAGGCTTTATTATGTCGAACAAGGTTTTGATACTTTAGGTCTAAATCAATAAATATTTTCTCAATGTTTGATGGCTCGTGTATCTAATAAGTACTAATAATACCTATCAGATGTAGTTACATCTGATACGTATTATCTAACTAGTTATTTACTTTTCCACAAATACCTGCCTTTTATAAATAAAAAAAACACATTAATGGATATAGTCTCCTAAAGCAACGTATAGCTTTAAAAAGCTTATGCTATTATAATAGCACCAATAAGGTATAATTTTCCCATTAAATGCAATAGCTTCCATTAAGATTATATGTATTTAAGGTGTTGCTCAGCTTTAGCATTTTATCGTACACGAACACGTACTTCAATAACACATTTTAAAATTGATTGGAAAATAGTATGTCAACACCATGTTTTCGATTTCCGACCCTCGTCAAAGGGATTTTCAAGATGGACAGACAGACACAGACGACGTAAAACGTGTCTGGAAATTTACATCTTATCTCACGCATTATAGAAGCCTGTATTATCCGCTTTTTATATGAGCAAGAAAATAATATAAATGCTCTTTTACGAGGCATAGCTTTGCGTAAATAAGTCTAAGATACGAAGTATGGTCGACTTTTATACGTTTATTTTAACCAGATGTAAAAAAAATATATAAAATATAATGTGTTTCCACACCTTACATAGTAGGTTCTTAATGGGTTGCTTGTTGCCTAAAAACACGCCCACAAAAGTTTTACAATATTCATACATACGAAATAACTTAGTAAATGTAAGAGTACGGAAATACGATTTCAATTTGAAGCATCCAAAGCGGCCTTTAAGTCACACGAATAACAAAACACGCCTACGAGTTGGTATTAGTTAAAATTCAACTCCGCATTCAGATATTAGGGGATCCTGCCAAAACTACATTGATTCGGCTTCGTTAGCGCGTGAAGCAGATAACGTCGGTCTTAATCGGCTATTCAGTTTAAGCAGAGTCGCAGCGAACCAAAACATCCAAAAGGCCGCTCGTGCGTACACGTTTATGACATTTAGTTGGCATAGCAAGTTTATCCGCTTTGAAAACATCGGAAATGCGCACTCTCCCACCGAATATTAGTTTCTAAGCGCCATTATTGATTTACTGCCATTTGTTACTGCGACGGCGACCTACTTCGATTTTGTTTCGGACGATCATGTCCTCGGATTTTTCACCTTAATTAGTAAACACCCTATTCGTTTAATAAAATAAGGAAAACGGAGTATCCAGTCTCCTTTGTTTTCCTTCCTCATCCCAAGGCGAAGTTAAGCGCCCAAAATATCCTCTTCAAGTCGATCTTACGAAAGCATGAAACCAAATCCCAATCGACGGGCAAATTTGCATAAAAAATTGACAGCCCCCAACAAGCGGCTCGCGAACAATCGCTCTTAATCATGAAACCCGAGAATTTGAGAGCGCAAGGGAACGGTGTACGATGACTTAAGGTCGGGGTTTTTGTCCCTTTTGTCTTATAATACCTACAGGTAAGCCTCTGAGTGACTGTTCAAACAAACGTGACCTAAATACCGATGGAGGACCACAAACAAATTGCAACTCTAAACCCAACGAAGCAAGATTGCCAATCATGAATAAAAAAGTGCGGATTCTTTGTCGAGTTGAAAGGAGTACCACTTCGAAGCTAAGGAATAGCTCATTACCTATTATTTTTTAAAGAGCCCTCGTAAACTTGGTTAGATGTACACGCACTAAAATCCTTCCGCAAAGAGGGTTAAGCTCTGATGGCTCCATTGAAATTTATCGATAGCAATTCTTTTAAAATGGTCTATAAAGCGGGCTGAACGAGTCTTACAAGGTGAACTTTCATGTTCCTTAGCGAGCAAGAGGTAAAAGAGGATTGAACCGCGATATTGATGGATCAATTAGTTCCGTCTTTATTCTCGTTATAAATCACGAGATGTTTCATTTATCCCGATATTGAAACCCCGATCCTGTCGCCTTGTACTTTTAAGTGCGCGACTTTTTAATTTTCTTTTACTTTAACCTTGAGTCTGATTTATATTTTAGATTTCCAGTTTAATTTTTTCAAATTTAATTCAAAGTATGTAATACTTACATTTGTAAGAAATGGAGCATTATCGTTGATGTCTGTCAGTTCCAAAATGACTTCAGTAGTAGATCTCAAGCTGTCAGATCCTAATTTTCCTCCATGGTCAGCAGCCACAATCAAGACCTGCCACGTCGTGAAACCAGTGGGTTGATCTCTGTCTAAAGGCTTGGTCAGGCGAAGACACCCATCGTTATCAATTTGAAGGAATTCTTTTTGCTCGTGCTTGACTAGAGAGTAAACGATATTTTGAGGAGCATTGCGGTCCTTGATATCGGGATCGTATGCTTCAACCTGAGGGAAAACATAAGATAAAATAACGTAAATGAAGTTCATTTTCTATCGTTCAGATTGGGGTATTATTTTATAGATTCACCCCTTATTTCTTTATCTTTTTCTACCATTTAACATTGGCCTTTAACTTTTTATGAACAAGGAAGTTAATTATTTTAGGAGACTTGTCTAGCTAGGGGATTCCCTATAATAATATTTCATTTAATGAAAAGCAAGTCCATGTAAGAAAGTAAAACTAACCTTAACCATACACCCTTCGTACAACTTCTCTTCTTCGATAGTTTTCGTATAATTGGCCAAGAAAACAGGTGGGTTATCATTTAAATTTTCTATGTTAATGATGACTTTGGCATAGTCTTCGTAAAGACCGTCGAATGCTCGGACATCCAAGCTATAACTTGTGATGTTTTCGTAATCGAGTTCGTTGTTGACTCTTATTTCGCCTGTGAAGTTTCTGATCACGAATGCGTCGTATGTGTTCCCGGCCACTATGCTGTAGGTGACAACGGAGGCTGCAAAATACATAGTTTTGGTTATTTTTTGTACATATCAAGTTCATCAATACTTTCCAAAACCTCATTAAAATTCATGCATTCAAGTAAGTATATATTTAAATTTACCTGTATCGTTATCCTGTGCCTTGACTTGCGTGACTAGGACATTAATATTAGCATTTTCTGCTATCGACTCAGCAACGTAAGTATCTTGAGTAAAATGTGGAGGATTATCGTTTTTATCGGCAATCTCTATCCTGAACACTTGCTGACCAGAATTATGTTTACCAGGTATTAGCGCGGATTCAGAATTGTCCGTGGCTATAATTTTGATATTGTAGAAACTCCTTTCTTCTCTGTCGAACATTTTGAGTGTCGTAATGTTACCAGTAATGCTGTCTATAGCAAATGGGTCTGAGGCGTCCCCTAGTTCGTATGTAACTTGGTTGTTTGCTGAAGTACCATCAGCATCAAAGGCTCGGACCTGCATAACTGGAGTGCCTGGAGGTTCGTTTTCCAATACAACTCCTGATCTTACTTCACTGAATATAGGGATGTTATCGTTGACATCTTCGACTTCTATTTGAATTATAGTTTCTGCGGCTAGGTTAAAGTTATTCTGTACACGGACAGTAAGCGTGTAGTCCGTAATTTTTTCGTAATCTAGATGGTTTCCCAACTTAATATAAGCTGAGTCTGCTTCAGATTCTAATACAAATGTATGCCACTTATTTGTTTGCTCTGTTTGCCCCATCACGAGCTCGAAGAGCAGTTTTTTCTCCTCTGGTATATTGGAACTGCATTAAAATAAAATACAAATTAGATCTAGTTCTTCTTTTCTATATTTTCTATCATGATCAAGACAATATTTTCGAAAACAAAATTAAGAAAAATACTATTTTTTTATTTTGGTCATTAATATGGACCTCCGCAAAGTAACGCCTGATTCAATCAATTAAATTAAAATAAAACGCCACTTTCCACATACAGTACAACTTATATAAACATTACATACTATCCACTCGTGTAGCACTAAGTTGCTTAGTTATAATTCATAAGGGAGTGACAGATCTGCGATAGCTAATATAATTAACGGGGATGAAATATGGGGGACACATATTCATAACGGCTGTATACTGTGGCGTTTTAGGTTAGTTGGTTAGTTCTCAACACAATTAAGCAGTTTGTATTCAAAGCGGAGTGCACGACATCTGGTTTACATCAGTCCATTAATGGGAACCTGACGCCTATAAACGGTAAAGCTAGTGAAATAAGACTTGCGTTTGCATAGAATATCGTGGGTACGTTAGAAGCAAGGTGACTACATTGCTCGTACTGCAGTAACAACTAGAAACACCGATATGAAGAGATAATAATGCTGTGTTTGATTAACCAATGTTCACAACAATATAACAACCACCTATTTTTGTTATAGACAGTTTATCTTTCAATCGTCTGAGGTAAATCGAGAGCACCTATTTGCTTGATAATATTCATAAAATCACATTTTATATAAGTCTAAAGGATACACAGTATACCATAAAGCTTTGCAGCTTTTAAATAAGAAACCTCGCAAAGAACTCTCACAAAAAACCGATAAAACAAATACAAAGTTTCACTCACACTGCTCTAACTGTAGCTATATGCGCATTGAAATCGGCGTAATTTTCTTTCAGCCTTATCGGCCCGTCAGGAACTTCTATGAAGGAGGGGCTCTTCTTGTTAGATTCCACGACTTGGATATCCAGAGTTATGGAACTCTGCTGCGGGGGATCGCCCATGTCCTTCACTATTGCGCTTAACTTGAATTTGTAGCCAGGCACTTTCTGTTGGGACAAGTTGTGAATTATAGCCAGTGTTGGGAATGTATATTTATTTTAGATCGTAGTTTACGATGAAGGTGGGTTAAGTTACGAAGCGAGCGTCCATTTACAAAGTTTGTAAAAGAACTGAACACTTTTTAATCGTCCTTTAAAGTATTAATAACATTATAACTAATTAAGCTCCTGTGACTTTAATCACGTTTGATATCGTTTAGTAATTATGAAGGAAAATTACGAAACAATTAAATATTGCACGATAAGGCATTGGGTTATGTGACGGTGTTCGAAGTTATCCATAAAAAAGGTAGGTATAACAGCAAAACTGTTCCCATATTTGGCTGAGAAAAACGTATTGGACTATGTACTGTAACAAGATTTTTTAATCACATCATATATGCTGAAAATTATGTATCTCCGGCTGCGGGTGCGGGGCCAATGGCTTTTTTTTAAATAAAAAAAGCCAACGAGAATATTTTTAATAACATTCTGACATTTTCTTATTTTGGGATCAGTTCTTTAAATTAATGGGAAGGTACTTACAAAAACAAATTTTATAAAAAAAAACTGTTGTATACTTACGTCAATTGTTTTATTAAGAAATATAACGCCGTTGTCGGGGTCTATGTAAAAATAGGCTTGGTCTGGAGAGTTGTCGTCCAATTTGTAGTGAACTATCGAGTTGTTCCCGTCATCGATATCGGTTGCTGATATCCTCATCACTTCGCGGCCGCTGGGCAGGTCTTGTGGCACCGATTCCGAATATGACTGTACACAGAAAATCACATTAATCATTGAAGTAACTTCACAAAAATCAAATGAAACTTTGGAGTAATTTTCAATTAGATCTCCAACAATTTCAACTTCAACAAAAGATTCTCCAACTATAAACGTTTGAAGTACGATTTAATTATTTTCAAACTGTGCAAGAACTCACACAGTGTACGGTTAAAAGTAAAAACTTTTCACTTAGACATGTTCTACGCGAAGCATGCCCGAAGCTTAGAGAAAGTTTATTTTATCCAAAATAATAATAATCGTGCAGTGTGATAAAATGCGCCTAGGGGGAAGAGCAGCCTAGCTAAAGAAAACACACCAACTACAAATGTGCAAAGAAAGTGTATTTAACACACTATACACAAAATTATTACCAAAATCGCCTTGAGCGGCTTATGATCCTAAATCAGACATGCAGCAACATGCAAGTAGAAAAGATAATTTTTAGATTTGTATTACCGTTCAGATGTTACCAAATAACATAGACTAGACCTTAGCAGAGAGAGACTGGCTAATAGTTTCAAGTTACTGAGTCTATGAAGGATGGTAACAAATGAGGAAATTATACAAGTTATCGAGTGTTAAATATAACAGTTTGTGCTTTGAACTCTCTCTCAGTGATTTCTGTTCATTTGGACAAACCTTCCAGACTTCTCCACGGAAGACCTTTGGAAAACAGGCAAGTGTTAGTAAAATCTGCGCCACAGTTTGGGGCTAACGAACGAATACATGGTTAGTCACATAATTGAAATCATGAGAAAACTTGTAAACTTAAAACTGAGTTGTCCTTTCCTGCAGTGCAAGACCTAAAAACTAGCAACAATGCTTGTATTAAAATTAGCTTACTTGTCCTTCAAATAAAATTAGATTAAATCGACAGTTTCATTAGCACGATAATAGCTGTAGTGACAACAATTAATTGAAAGTTAAATGAAAGGTAATCCAACACATTAGGATCGTGAAATTTCAGTATAGCATTACAATAATTTAATTAAGGAAGTTAAGCGTCAATTTTTTATATTTTAATGAAAGTGCTTGTTAAAATTGAAGAAGAGCGCTATGCGGTATGATACTTACAACTTTGTCGAATACTGGTTGGTTGTCATTGATGTCTTCGATGATAATTTTGATGGTGCATGCGTCGTCCAACTGCGGTTGTCCGTTGTCACTCGCACGAACAGTAATGTAGGCTTCTTTCTCTCTGGATGGTTCATCTCGGTCGAAAATCTGTGGCATTATTTTACTATTTAGACCAAGTTATGAGTCCAACGACTGTTTGATTAAATGTTGACCTACCTCAGCCCTTGACACATTTAACAAAAAATTGTATATTAAACTCATTCATGACAAAAGAATCGAAATGCAAGTAAGTAAATACAACACCTGTTGCGTTTCAGAAAAACAAAAAGTAGTTAAGGAAATTGAAATGTACAAGACATTGGCAAGAAACTACATTAAAATCAATCACCAATCGTTTCTTTAAACCTAATTAGAATATTATTTCAACGCTAATAATGATTGTGTAGTAAGTAATACTAACGTCTGCCGTAGTGATGCGTCCAGTCTCTGGGTCGACATGGAACCTTTCTTTCTCTCCAGGGGTGGACACGAATTTGTATGTAACCGTGCCTCCCATCTCAGGAGGATCCTTGTCTTCTGCATGCACCTGAGAACAACATAAAAGTTAGCAAATTTTAATTTCTACGAGGTTTAAACCAATTTCAATTTGGAAGTATTACCTTCCTTATGAGCTTCCTGATTCCTAGTCTTATGTAACAGAATAAGGATACATATACAGGGTGTCTCATTGAAATCGATCAGTATGGGAAATTCCTGAAACTATAAGACATACGAAGATCTGTTCTTAGGAACCATGTCATCGATTTTAATAACAAGAAAAACTGCATTCATACATTTAAAAAAAACCTGTACTCAGCTCGGGATTTGAACCCGTGTTTTGAAAAAAAAAAAAAAAAACACACTATTTCTATTTAAATGTCGATTGTGTAGGTCTTAACCAGTATATGGCTCTATAAAACGTTATGTCTAAAATGAATAAAATGCATTGTTTTCACATACTTTAATTTATTTTAGTAGGTGTTCGAAGTGACCACCCTTTTTTTCAATACAATGTTCAACACGTTTAGGTAACGATCATACAATTGCACCTACTAAAATAAATTAAAGTATGTGAAAACAATGCATTTTATTCATTTTAGACATAATGTTTCATAGAGTCATTTAATGCTTAAGACCTACATAATCGATATTTAAATAGAAATAGTGTAAGTTTTTTTTTTGAAACACACGGGTTCAATTCCCGAGCTAAGTACAGGTTTTTTTAAATGTATGAATGCAATTTTTCTTGTTATTAAAATCGATGACATGGTTCCTAAGAACAGATCTTCGTATGTCTTATAGTTTCAGAATTTCCCATACTGACCGATTTCAATGAGACACCCTGTACTTATATAACACAGCCTGCCTTGCCAGAACTTTAACATAAGTCAATTCAATTATTAAGTATGTTAAACATTAAATTTATCAAAATCATGCGTATTATTTCAGTTACAACAAATATAACAAGTAATTTAAACTGAAATGCGGTGTTGAGAGATTCTAACAAAGGTCGACAGATACAATAATATTGACAGTAAGATTGTTGTGTGACGTTAAATTGAGTTGACCTTTGATCTACATTTAGGTACTGTGTTATTATGCCGGCCCACGGTTTGTTTTGTAATTGTTACCTGAGTAAAGGTTAACAAAGGAACTTTTAGGCAGGCAATCAAATAAGACCACCCGTCATTTTAAGAAGTAGTTAAATAAAATGAAAAGACAATAAAATTTGATGGACTGCTTCGTAACGCAAGAGAAACAAATTTTAAATTATACTGTGATTTCGTACCACTCGAAAGGCTAATTCCAAAAATCAACGAACCAAAGTAAACCCTGGTAAACGTTTTAAGCCGGATAATTTGTGCAGTGAATTTCAGAGGCAGTGAAGTCGCAATAATAAGAAAAATACGGCGGTCTTCACTTGAGAGGAACAGTTATAAATTTTCGAAATCAACGTGTGATACGTGTGTAGTAAGAAGAAAATAAGAAATATTTACTTAATCATAAACGATGAATAAAAAACATTTACCTTGCTCTTCCGCTACCACCAGCGTATCAATGACATTTCTATTTCTCTCATTATACATTATACTTCGTTGCTGTGGTATTATTATCCAGAGATAATTATCATACAATGGCCGCCGGATAGACCCCTACCAAATACCAATGCCAGAGACGACTGGCAGCAACAGAGCCCCTGTCAATTGTAACGTAACATAAATAGCAAAAAACTAAACTCACCGTAAAGACATAAGTTCCGACCGGCTGTTCTTCCTTAACATTCGGCCTATAGTTGAGGCACTCTGTGAAGAGGGGCTTGTGATTATCCTTGACTGACAGCTTCGGCGACGTCCCAGCAAACTGAAAGGCATTAGAGTCCAACAAATCACACAGAGTTCCACAACCGATGTCAAATCATTGAATGATATTGGAAAGTAAAATTGGAGGCTAATTAACACTAATCGGCCAGTTACTTTAACTGTCTATGAGTGTGGTATGAGGCAGATTTTGAGTCAAACAGACCCCTATATATCTACTCTGATTTCAATAGGTAGGGAACGTCATATTGATAAACATGCCTCGATTGATAACCATACTTTTAGCCTCAAGATCATAATGCCTAATAATCTTATTGCAATAGATCAAGAATGCATTCGCAGTAGTTAGAAATTAAACAAAGTTAGAGCGAGCAAAATGATATAATTATATTATTTTTGACTTGTATCAAAAGAAAACAAAACAGAATTTATTGGAACTTTCTCTTACCAAGTCACCAGGCACAGTTACTTTTGTCTCTCGAGTTGTAATTAATGACTTATTCGTTTAATACTTTTCTCATTAAGCGATGCTAATCGAAACAGCCTTTTATCGGTGTAAAACAGGCCTGTTTCAGTAAGATAATAATATTCTTTCTACGGTGGGATTTAATATTGCCGATAGGCTTTTTCGACAAAAATAACTTGGCTTTTTATGTACTGTTTAAACTTTGATCAAACAGTCTTATGTTCTTGATCAATCATATTATTGATGCTTTCTATACATTTATTTATTTATTTATTTACATGTATTGCATAAAACTTAAATAAGTGTTATCATAGTTGTATATTTTCTAATTAAATACATACTCACACATAGAGTCAGCATTATAAAAACGAAAAGTGTCCAGCGTATTATTTAGTACAAGAAAGTGTGATAAATGTAGCATATACCTTGCAGTTATCTCATAAACACTAAATATAAAATAATATAATTAATATAATGATTATTTCATAGACAATTTACTTACGCACAATCCTCGTTAGCGTAAATATTTATTACATAGTAAAAATAATTTATTTACCAAATATACATCTAACAATGACCATGACATGCGAAATACATCTATTTATAACTTTTAGTAAAATTAAATAAGCGTAAAATAATATAATTTTCTATAAGTAAAGCTTGTAAGGGTGTTAAAAGGGTAGATAGATGTGTGGATGGTTATGACGGAGAAAACGGATAAAGGTGAATACTCACGGATGATGTGTATATAGGCATGTACCCATCTAGATGTCTGGAATGCCTTAATCTCGTCACGTGGTGTTGTGTGTGTTCGCGGGCTGTGAACAAAGAAATGCTTCTATTAGTGATTGTTACAACTCCAAGGCGGGTACGTATTAATATCCACAAATTTTAAAGTGTATAATGGGTTAAAATAAATAATAGTTTAAAATATGTAATGCGATTTACTCAGAAAATTGCAAATTAACAGAATTGCTATAAACTAAACCTAACCTAACCTAAACCAATCTAAAGATCACGCGTTAAAAAAAAAATATATACCTAATAGTTTCACAGAAAATGGCATTATATATTTTGAACCATTATGCATTTTAACCCATTATACATTTTAAACTTTATATATTCTGATCCGCTCCCCTCCAAGGCAACGAAGGATACGAAACAAAACAAATCAAACCTTTTTTAAATTAAAAATAAAATTATAATAATCTATTTTGTATCAGACAACTATTGAGTAAAAGAGGCACACGTTAACTGTTTAATTTTAAGTAGCAAAACAAAAGATCTTTACATGTTCCTCTATTCATTAAAATTTATTAGACAATTTCCTTTCGTCTACATTGCAATTCCCTATTTAAATACCTTTCTATTCCTTACTTTTAACTGACTGACAAACTAACTATAACTTACAGGTTCAACGCGATAATTAAGTATCGACAACATAAATTAATTTATTAAAATCATTTTCACAGTACATAACTTAATTATTACTTACGAGTTTTTGATTATGATACCTACCTAATTAAAAATAATACAAAATACTTCTTCTGGTTTCTAGTATGATATGCGAATTATCCCGCCATCGCGTTGAATGCAATCCGAATGAAAAATAATGCAAGTCAAAATAACGCGAAGTAGAGCTTTGTTGTACAATGCGAGCGCTATTTTTTACACCTACATTTCCTCATCAGAGATATAACCCTCGTAATATAAGATAATCTTTTATAAGCGTGCGTGCTAAATATTTCACAGCAAGATATGCTAATGTTTTAATATTATTCAGTCAATGTAGATTATACTGGGTTGTTTACATAACAATTAAACCTATTACAGCTAGGGGCGCTCAGAGGGATTCGAGACGCGAGCGCGTAATTTTTGGGAAGAATTAGTCAGAAGTGACTTAATGAAGTAGTATCAAAGTTACCTTAAAATTACAATACTCCTCACATATAATTAATTGAAATCTCGAACGAAAATAAATGAATAAAACAAAAAGTAAAACAGCAAAAAGTCACCTCTGCTTGTGTAGCACGGCGATAACTAAACAAAAAGCGATCGTAATTTTATTCTTTTAGAAAAAGTGGCCAGTGTTATTTTAGAAGAGCGCTTTTTTAGGTCAAACTTTTGCATTTTAAATAGTGGTGTCTGACCGGCCAGTTAGAAATTGGGATGCTTTAGTAACGAACCTAAACGATAATATTGGTAATATTTACTCATCGATATATTTTGACGTTAGTTTTGTTATGCTCCAGATGTCTTTTTAACTGCATTTGGTAAGAATTAAGATTATATTGGTAGTCGGTTTTGCACTGAAAAATAGTCGTCATTGTGGTAAAATGGATTGTTAAAATTGTCACAGCCCTAGTTAAAGTCAACGCCAGCGAGCGACGCTAACCGCGATAACGCAAGATAACCGTAGTTTAAGATTATGTTACAAATGCAGGTTGCTGATACCAAGTTGTGCGAGCGAAGTGGAGGAATTGACGCTTTAGCGCTATAGCAATGCGCAACCACTGATTCGATTTTAAAAATAGTTCGACAAATAGAAAAATACATTATAGGCTATCTTTTATACCCCGTAAACCAAACCGTTTAGTGTCTAGTCTAGTAGATATTTTATAAGAAAGTTAGTACATTTAAAAAACGGTGTCGTTTAATTAGTTGAATGATGTTTTGTGCGATTTTTCATTTTTTAAAGAGTGCAGTGTGTGAAATTAGAAGTAAGCAATTCTACAGATAATTTAATAAAGTATTAAGTACTGATACTATATTTGATGCGGCTAGCAACCCATCGCTATTTTGATTCACCTTTCTACCTATGCGCCCACAATCATTGCTAAACGTGGCCTTTAGGTCTTGTTGCCTTAGGCTCTGTCTACCCTGTAAGGGATAAATACGTGATTTATGAATGTAATGTATGTATGTATGTATTAAGTACTATCACATTCTTATCCCTAAAAATACAAACCTGTTATAACAATTTGTGTCTAGCAAAAGCTAATATCAAAGTGTCAAGTACGAATACAACGATTTCACAAAAGGTACCCATCTAATTTCATCCCGTTATTTCGTACCCTACTAAGTTAAGCCATCCA
Source organism: Pandemis heparana (assembly GCA_963854515.1). Lineage (NCBI taxonomy): Eukaryota > Metazoa > Arthropoda > Insecta > Lepidoptera > Tortricidae > Pandemis > Pandemis heparana. The sequence goes on along the minus strand of OY978026.1, from coordinate 8,349,194 downwards.
AAAATCAAGTATCTAACAGCATTTACAAACTATTGCTTGTATAGCACCTTAGACAAGAAGATAGATATCTTCCCTTATCTATCGCCCTACATATGGTTAAATCAATAGATGGTTAGTCAAGGTAGCAGACGCATCAGACGCAGCGTCTCTCGGTGCTAATTCAGCACTACTCGAGTGGTTCAATACAAAGGTTGTGCCAATAGCCTGGCACAATCATAATGGACCAAGAATGCATCAATAGGAAACCATACTGCCAAAAGCCCAGCTTAAAATTCAACAACAAAAACCGACCGGACCAATACAATACTTAATAATCATATTACTTTTAGGATTTCTAAATAGAAAAATGGCACCTTTATGGTTCTGTACGTATATCTGTCTGCCTGTCAATACGTCGCTCACTCTGAAATCGGAGGATTCTGTGAATGAAATTAGTTAGGCGTTTTTTGTGATTTTGAGGCTAAAATAGGCAAAAAACGGAGGAAAGTACTCTATAAGTACATGAGATTGAAAGAGAGTAGTAATATATTCTTTTGTTTCTTGTACCTACGGGAAAAAGAAAAAAATACTATCGAGAAAGAAAAACTAGAGCTAGATTTAGTGACAAATCGCTAATAACTTTTCTTGACAGCACTTCGACTTAAAGATAACAAGAATTTGGCTATACCAGTCTCTAACTTTTATTCGATAAAAAAATAAAAATCCTTTATTTCAAACATCATTATGGTCCATAGTTTGTTAGTAAATCGAAATTTATGCTTATGTTAGTTTAGTATTACAATTTAGTATTTCATATTACAATAAAATTAAAGAAAATAAGTAAGATAAGTCGGGTTAGTATAGACATTCAGTCACGCCTCTTTCCCATAGGGTAGCAGTGACTACTTTGTTCCATTTGCTACGATGACGAGATACCTCTTTCACTTCATCCACATCATCCTTTCATGGGGAGAGGAGGGGGTTAGTAGTGTTTTGACAGCGTCCCACAGACTCAATAATTGACGCCCGTGGCCGTACTATACGTATATCCCTACCTACTCCAGATCCCAGATCCCGGAATATACCATGCTTTAATAGACGCTTGTATTCATATACCCCTATTCTAACTAGAGCATCGAATCTAGGCATGAAGAGAAGCATCAAAGGGAAAGCATACCGCTTAGCTTCTCACGCAAACTTGCTTTGTTCGTAAGTCAATCCCAAGTTCGAGGCACAGAGCTATTGTCTAATAAATACGAGTCTAGTGCATTCGGTCTAACTGAGCAACCACAATGTTCCAATGCCCGTGTGGTTAAGACAGCACACTAAAGTTAAATTGATATCTGTGCTGTTTGTTCCATTCAGATTTCAAGAAATCATTTCATAATTTATTGCAACCACGGTATTTACAAGATGTTCTTATTATTCTAGCCAGTGCATATGTGCTTACATGGACCCTACTAGGACTAGGACGTAGCAAAACTTAAAATTAAATGTAATAAATAGTAACATATATTCTTAAGCATTTTTAAAGCAACAGAGCACATCATAACTATATTTGGGGACGTATTAAAATACATAATAGATCAAAATTCAGGAGAGGACTCTTCAATTAGATTGATTAATGAGGGCAAAAGTTACTCCTACAATATATAGTATATCATTGCCTACAATGATGAACTCTTTCTACTGATCATTCGACACAGTGTAAAGAAGCAGGTATATTCTTTTAAATAAGAGGCGCAATATATGTACCCATACTTACAAAAACTACAAAGTCTCGCAAGAACTTGAATAAGAGCATTAAGCCGAAATATTTCAAAGCAACTTAAATAACCCTGATGTTTTCTTGTTTTATTTATCCTCAAATAATCTAACGTAAAGTAGTCAAAGTAACTCCGTCTCGCCCTCCGTAGACGTTTGACTTTGTGTTTGATGTTTTGTTGTACTCGAAATATTAAGCCGAATACCTAAACTTTATGAAAATACTAAGTCAACCTACGACTTTGAAAACAAGCAACGGCTTGAAACGAAACAAAATTTCATTCTCAACTTCTCACGAATATCAACAAGCTGCGCCATGATTTTGCATATATTGATACAACCTCACATTTTACCAACCTAATAATTACACGAATCATAATACAGAACAGCCTTTGTTCCGTAACTAAACGTTTTAGGCACAAAGAGTTTTTTGTACCGTCAAAATAGGCCAGTGATTGATAGAACTATCCCTCATAGAAGAAAAGCCTAAAAAGTGGGTGATTGAATGGTCGACTCTGAGCTGAGCCGGGTGAAGGCTAATTGATAGTAGCATTACCGAAGTAAATTGACGATACCTACATAAAATGGATGTTTGGACGCTAAAGGACGGCTTTACTGAGCCTACATTGTGGTGCCGTTTTTCATGGTCAGTTCACTTTCGTTTTAAGTTAATAGTTGACTGGGCATGAGAGGATAACGAAACGGTCGTCACTAGCTGAGCTACGTTGGTTGTTTGATAAAATTGATCATTGGATACGCGATGATGATGACGGTATTGTTGTTGTAAGCGGCTTTTATACTCGTAGGCATATCCGAAGAGTGAATGAACAAAATTTCTGCCCCTAATCTAACTTCTAATTTAACTAATATTATAAATGCGAAAGTATGGATGGATGGATGTTTGTTTGTTATTCAATCACGCCAGAACGGCCCAACGGATCTGGATGAAATTCGGCACATAGATAGAGAAAAGTCTGGAATAGCACATAGGCTACTTTTTATCCCGGAAAATTGCGTAGTTAGATAAACGAATTCTTTGCAGACGAAGTCGCAGGCAACAGCTAGTAGATTTATATTTAACTAGCTTCTGCCCGCGAATTTGTCCGCGTAGAATTAGCAATTTACATGTTTATCGCTATCCCGCGCTAATTTGATCCAAATCCGTCCAGTAGTTTCAGCGTGAAGAATGAACAAACATACACATCACTCACTCACATCGTCACAAACTTTTGCGTTTATAATTATTAGTAGGATTATAAACTCCCCAAAAATCATGGAAACCACTTTGGAGATGAATTAAGTCATCGCCGCAGTCATTTTTTGTAATTGTTTTTTTTAAACTATAGAAACATTTAAAAAACTGCGAAAAAAACCATGAGTACCTATTCCATGTAATATACTCGAATCGTAACATACTATTTCTGAATTACATACGAAATACTGCGCTACCACACTCAAATCAACAGTCAGTCGATTCAATTTCGACGAACAATATTACTAGTTTTCGTGAAACAAAACTTGTAAAATACAATAGCTTTATTGTTTTGTATGCCTACAGTCATTTTCCAATAAGCCTTTACGGGATCAAAGCACGGGGAGCATTCTTCCAATTTTCCCTACGAAAAAGTGTTTTTATAAAGAAATAAATCGTTCGATGCCTGCTCAGTTGAAAATGGGCCGCAATAAAGCTTTCAGAGAAGGATATGTGCCAACAAAATCATATTACAGGTGATTCCATTAACAAAAGTTTCAAATATAACACACACATCTACATGGGCATAGGTTTACATAAATCATTTATTTCTTAACTGTCTTTTGATTGCGAAAGCTTTAATCTTTAAAGAAACAACTGGACACTGATAAAAACGATTCGAATCGACATAACATAAGTCTTCAACATTTACGCATTTTGTACAAGATTTTATCGTTCCTTTCTTCAATACGACTTTGACCAATGCGTTGTCAATTAATCTCCAACAGCAACACAACTAACCAATAAAACTACCAGTTTGTGGTAATTAATGAATTATAAACAAATAAAAAGCCCATAATCAAACACAAGACACCTGATGCGCGTGAAGAAAGCCCAAAAGATGTAGACCTATCGTTTACATCCCCTAATATGATAAAACCAGCGTGTAAGTAAACATCTACGGAAGACGAACATTTATCTTTAGCACAGCAGCCGCAGGCACCGCCATTACCTATAAATAAAATACCATCCCAAGTACAGGAAAAAATGAATTAATTCTTAAGGCTTTTGTGATGCACGATATTTTCATCGTAAACCGAGATAAGGCTCTGAAATACAATTATCGTATAAATTGGAAAATGGCACGCAAGGTTTAACTCAAAGAGACGAAAGCTTTGATGTGTGTGAGGGTAGACATCTTTGGATGGAACATCAAATACGAAATTATCGGTTAACATGAATATTTCAAAGTAAATGTGCATTGATTTTTGCGTATGCAAAGATCTGCTTAAGATGAGATTGTTTTTGATATATTTACGTGATAAATGAGGTTTCAACTGTATCTCACGGATTTTAAATCGACATATCCAAAAATGAACTGTATCACAACGAAAGGTTGATGACCTTTGCAATCGCTCAAAATTGACAAACGCCATTAACGCACATGGTGGCACTTCAAAATTTCCACATAAGCCCTTAGCCGAAAATGCTATCCAAAGTTCATCACCTGAGAAGGAAAAGGGTGATAAAACAACAGTAGGCTATGAGCTAGCTTTATAATTAAACTAGTATATCGCGTGGGGGCCGCGGGCCCCTCGGGGCCCGCGGAGGTCCTGTGCCACCTTTTTTTTACCTAATATTCCTAACCTCTTTTTATTTTACTGGTATGCGTTCATTTCAACTCTTTTTTTTGAAGTGAAAACTTCTTTAGCGGCGTTGAACACTTTTTGGGATAGGTAAAAAAAATGTTAAACTCGCGTCAGGCGTAAGATATCATGATCCTCTAAGACCTTATTTTGAAATACGAATGAAGCTAGAGTCGCGTTCGATTTTTGAAGTGTACGTTGATTTCGTCGTTTTAACGTATGTGCGTTTGGTCTAGTTAAATAAATGCCCGCACTCCAAATTGACTACCTACAAATTGCGATTGCTCAGCTAATTTTTTAATATCAAAACTGTGTTGAATACTAAATTGGAAATTATAACATGTCTCAACAATAACCATGTTTAGGCGTGAAATACGATTTAAAACTATGTAACTATATGAAAATACTTTCGTGCATTAGGAATTTAATGTTAGTTTACCTATGTAAACCAGGATTGGCCTGCATAGAACTTGTTCTTATTATGAAAGACTATCAACTAAAGTGCAAAGTGCAAAGTGCAGGGCAAAGTGGCATGAAAATGAAGAGGCCTTTACTCAGCAGTGGGTGGATGTGGGCTGATTATGGTGTGCTTATCTTATCTAGATAGATAGATCAACTAAATTACTGTTTATTGGCATCAGTTTGAGATAATTGTACACACCAGATGACCGTTAAGAAAATCTTATTTTGTACATAGAAATAATCCTACTAATATTATAAATGCGAAAGTTTGTGACGATGTGACGATGTGAGTGAGTGAGTGTGTATGTTTGTTCCTTTTTCACGCTAAAACGACTGGACTGATTTGGATAAAATTTGGTACGAAAATAGCTGGTACCCTAGATTAAAACACAGGCTACTTTTTATCTCGGAAAATTGTATAGTTCCCGCGGGATAGCGATAAACATATCAATTGCTAATTCTACGCGGACGAAGTCGCGGGCAGAAGCTACTTATGTATAATTGATAAAAGTACTCGATATTGTAACAGTTATAACCAAGAACAATCTTCTAAATTACTAGCACTTTGTAAAGTAACAGAAAAGTTCAGGTTAAATAAACAAAACGTCCTTTCCTTTAGACGGGGCACCAAATTGAGTCGTGTCGCCCAATCACTTGCATTTGAATCACAATAAAAAGGAGTTAGCTCACATAAAACGTAATCTGTTGCTTTTAATTCAACAACCGTTCCTTTCTCCGCTACGGTAACGTATAGGACACGCCAGTCCCGCGGGGACAATTTGTAAGGCCATTGTGCGCGATAATTAATGTATTTGTAACACGAACCTTATTAAACAACCTCAGGTCTTCATGGAAAAGATAACTCTTGAATTAATTAAAATAATTAAAAGTTCAACCTTTTGACTGATAAAAGTTTAAGTGCGAGTTGAAGATATTTCCGTTTTTGAATGGGACTGTTTGTGTCCCAGGGTTGTCATGTCGTGACTATGACACATTTTTTACATGTAAATTTTAAAATGAAACTTCTTAAGGCGAGATGATTAAATAAAAAACTCTAACCCTTCAGTCAAACTTGGCTTTTACCAGAAAGTTTATAAACTATCATACGATGTAAGTCACTAACTAGATTGACTACTCACTAACAAGTGTTTTTTAGGATTCCGTACCTATAGAGGAAAAAATAAGCCCTTACAAGATCTCTTCGTTGTCCGTCTGTCCGTCAAGACCCTTTTGTCTTCAGGTGCGTAGAGGTATAACGTCGAAATTAATGCCAATTACTGAGATATGCGATTTCTTGGAGCCATAAAATCAACTCAAAAGATACGGCGGATATATATCTCATTCCCCATACATTCGCTCAGTGTTCCTAGAAATTTGAAATTAGATATGAAGGTAGCTCTTATAGCACAACTAATGAAATAAATCTAAAAATATATGCCTTCTATGTATAACCAATATAAATAGACTTCACATTGCATACATTTTGCTTAGGAGCAGGACTCTGCTAACACTGGATTTTATATTCACTTGCCGAATTTGTACGGAACCCCTAGTTCATGCTTCCGACACGCACTTATGTCATAATAGAAGAAATGAACTCGCTAGCCATACACTCATATGTAACGTTTTTCTGGATGCATTACTTTCTTTAATGAAGCTACTAATAGTCGCTCAGGTGCCCTATTCTCAAACTACCCATTCATGTCACTTGCATGCGACTGACACCGGAACTTGGCTTTTTCTCGACGGCCCTTTGTTGGGACTTCCTTTGGCTATCCGGGGGGCAGCCTCAAGGGGGTAATAAGGGTAGAGACTATACAACAAGTATTAGAAAGGTAGTACGAGTATTTTAACTTAATAAAAATAACAAGTATTTCCATAAAAGCTAGGAAAACTGACTATATTTTATTTAGGACTCATATGTTCTCTTGATAACACAGATAAATAAATCCTGTCTTCGTGCTGTGATACATTTTCGCAATAAAGAACTCCCATTTAGTTGTAACATCCTCTCCAATTCACTAAAAATAAAGTTATCACGACTTGTCCGTGAAAAGATATTTGCTTATAAGCTTATAAAGATTTAACGACAATTTAATAGAAAATAGAGTTCTTTGACACGAGCCCGCAAACTTTAGCGCATGTCCCACGTTGTTTCGCCTCAGTATTTTCCTTAAGGACAAGTAAAAATACTAGTTAAAGTAAAAATACTTGTGTGTACTTCATCCCTAAGATGGCCCCATTGTGTTGAGCCAATTTGAATATTCAAGTGTGGGCACGTGCCGTAAACGATGTCGATGGCCGAGTATTTTTTACTCTTTTAATCGTTAGTGGCTTTGGCGTCGTCCATGATTATGAAATTAGTTTTTAATTTAACGTGTTTTTAAAATTCAAGGGTTGCGAGGTGTTTTTGCGTCGCTCTTTAGAGTTTGTTTATTAAAGTACCTAGTCTAGCTTATGAAAAAAAGATAAGTGTAAAATACTTTACCCTTCCAGTACAGACTTTTCATCGTGTTTTTATTGTACGACAAATTTTTGCAGCCGTTTCTTTTCATGGCATTGGCGACAAAATACTATAAATTTTTCAGTTTTTTTTTTAAATCACCTTTCCTCCCCGTGTTTATCTTTTTAAAAGAAGAATATTTCAACCTAACTAGCAATGTAAGTATATGATAATACACTCACTAGCAAAAATAACGTGTCGGTTTTCATACAACTTTGTATAGAAAGCGACGCGTTTTTTTTGCTCTTGAGTATATTACATCAGAATACGAAAAATTCAAACGTTTTTGATATTTAACGGTATCCTAAAAAGTCGCCCCCACAATTAACGATGAAGTGAAATTTCTTCGAAACTCCCTTTGACCAAAGAACTGTCGTCCACGAATATTAATCATTCCATCAAAGTTGATTATGTATTCTCTCTCAATAAATGTATTTTTTCGGCCCGTTAATGGAGCACTTTAATTAAGGACGCCGTTTTACAATGACAGGCACTTATCGCCAACGTCCACAACACTTATTCCTGTTAATATTGTGACGGTATATAATGTGCTTTTATTTTCCTATCTGACGTCCTTGAACGCTTTTCCGCAACCACTCGCGGAGAAACCGTCAAAACTAACACCAGTCTATGTAATACGGATTGGTGTAATACTGTGTCCATCATATATCATTTCTGTTGTCAGTATATGTTTAATTATCCTAACGCTGAAGCAACGCTGGGCATTGACATTTGTTGCCGTCACAATGTGCTTTGGCGGTTCGCGGTTAGCTTGCCATAATTAAAAATTATTTACTTTTTATAAAATTCATCCCTTGTGGGATAAGTAAAGGAATCACTGTCTATTCAGCCATACCAATGATGTAATGCCGATTCACTATCTTTTGAATTTATATATATATTTTAATATGTGCTTTCAGTGGCACTTGATGGTCCCATCGGAAGACCAGCGCTGGCTGCAAGGCCAGCATTATGCTGAGATGGGACCATTTCATGATGCATGTTCTTATGTTTTTTTTGCTTGTTTTCTTCTTTTGTCTGTAATGTTATCATGAATAAATGTTTTCTTTCTTTCTTTCTTTCTTTCTGGTACACTGCGATGCGCCACGTAATTACGCCAACTCAGCTGCTCCAAAAATCGAAATTCGAAGTTTATAATTATACCGTCCCTCTAACTCTCGTATTAACGCATTCGCTGCCACCTGACAGCAGAGCTGCACATGTGCGTTCAGTTGCCTGTAAAATAATGACAGCGGCACCGAGCAAAAGTCATGAAAACGCATATATGCGTCGGTGGCAGTGAATGCGTTGATGATTATAAGTCTGAGCGGAATAGCACAAAACGAACTTCGAGTGTCGAATTACGGAGTATAAGGCCAGTAGGCTCATTGTCTAACTCGCTCGCAATCGCCATCGTGTTCATTTTAACAGTTCATGTATGGGCTGACAATTGGCATCGGAATCAGCTAGGTGTCACATTCATACAAGAACTGTCAAAATGAACACGATGGCGATTGCGAGCGAGTTAGACAATAAGCCTACGGTTCCCTGCGCCGTGTGTTCTTTAAAATGTGTTGGCGCACATCGCCGGACCGGGAAAATAAGTACGAGTACTATCAAGTGTCAATGCTGTCAACACGCCCAATCCCATTCACTCTCCTACTCAGTGCGTTGTGTTTTGTTGCGTCATGGCGTAACTTTGATCTAAAGCAATGGAAAGTGCAGCTAACTGCGTCTGAGTTGCTGAGTTGACGCAGGGAATTTCGCTTACTTTACCTATGTCTAGTATGTAAAGGCACAGTTCGTTCACTTTAGTAGTCTACCCAAAATTGAAAAAAAAAAAAAAAATGTTCTCGAAACTTTTTTTAGCTGACCGCCCACTTAGCACCCCGAATCTGTACTTTCAATCAGGAACCATACTGTGCAACGCAATAACTAACTCTTTCTATGGCCATCTTATTCCGTTTTGATGGATGGGTACCGTGCGTGCGTTAGGCACAAAGCCTACAGTAGACGTCTAGTGCTCAACAGACTATGACCCCCAAAAGTTTTCACAATAAATGACCCGATAAACTCCGACAACAAAGGGTAGAAAGAAAACGAGTGGACCACTTTCTTCGCAAAACTGTCATATTTGACGTAACTAAAGAGCTAGATCTAAGTACATTACCCATTAGTTATATAGATAGACAGCTAATAGGTAATGTAGTGGTATGAAAAGTTATAGCTTCTGTCATTTAATTTCTATTCTCTGCTTAGTATCGTAGTGAACAGAAAACATTTATCTTGCTATTCCGCTACTTACGTGTAAGATAGCCAGGCCTGTGCGAAATATATAAGTTTTTGAGTTTGTGGTACCTAGTTATGTATGTTTTATGTGGCAGTAGAGGGGGAGGGATTACATGTATACATGTAAAAACATATACCTACAGTGTTATTGGTAATTCGGCGTATATTCTTTAGGAGGTGATAGGGGTGACTATTTGGGATAATTTTAACCCCCATAATGTATGTAATGTAAAATAAGTATTTTTTGTGTTAACATTGAGTATTGTTTTTAATTAATTTAGTTCGAATAAGAATTTCCTTAGAACTCCTTAGGACGACATTAGTTTAGTTCAAATAAAAATTCCCGCCCGCTTCCTTTGTGATCATTTTTTTTTGTTTCTTTGAAGTAAGTTCCTAGTTGTTATGCATTTTTGAAGAGTTAAGAAAACGGTTATGTTTTTAAAATAATCTGCCAGCCAAGTTTCATAACGTTTTTTTTGTTTTAAGGCATTTTAGTGGAAAAAAATTGAAAAAATATTGTTTTTTACCCCGCATTTTTTAATTTGTAACAATAATTGTGGTTTTAATATTGATAAATAACCAGTGTTTAATCGTTTTTATAAATCAGAAGAAAAAATGAGCTTTAAACTGATACTAATAATTATTAATGTTGCATTTTTGACTTATTTTGAAAAAAAAACTTTAAAACATGATAACTCAAAAATGATTAACTTTTGCATAATACACATGGGGGTTAAAATTATCGCAGATAGTCACCCCTATCACCTCCTAAAGAATACACGTCGAATTACCAATAACCCTGTATGTATATTTCGTATAGGCTTGGCTAATGTTACGTGGCTAAATGTTTACTTGCTATTGAATACGTCGGTCAGAGGTAAGGCCGTAATTTACTAAGAAAGGTTAATATTTTTGAGCTATTCCCAGTTTATTTTTTCAAGGAAAGAAAGGGTCCTTAGACACGTCGGTGCTTTTGATTTCGTTATCAGAGGTGAGAAGGGGCGCGTTATCACCGGCAAGATAAACGATAACCGTTATGTTTAATGCGAGTTAGTTACGACTAAATTTAATGCCAGTAGATTAGATTAAAATTCCGTTTTATGATATTGTCACAAATTGCTTTCTCAGCTTCCGTCCCGCGATGTTCTAAATCGTTAAATTCGTAAATAGCCATTTCAATTTTTAATAAACGTATTGCGCTGTTTGCATTTATATACCTGAAGTTTATTACGTGTATTATTTAGACTCCAAGTAGAACAGAGGAAAATGGAACGGGTTATGCTTGGTATTACTCTGCGTGATAAAGTTAGAAATACAGAAATCCGCAGGCGTACAGGATTGACAGACATAGCCCGGGTCATTGTGAAGAGAAAGTGGCGATGGGTAGGTCACGTGAGTCGCAGAACGGACGGGAGATGGAGCCGGAAAGTGTTAGAGTGGAGACCGAGGATGGGAAGCAGAAGTGTTGGTCGCCAACCAACCAGATGGGCGTACGATATCGCCAAAGTGTGCGGGAAGAACTGGTTGTACAAAGCCCGGGACCGAACCGGATGGCGTTTTGATGAGGAGGCCTATGCCCAACAATGGGTTAATTTAGGCTGAAGAAGAAGAAGAAGAAGAAGAAGATTATTTAAACTGGTTATGTGACATGATTTAATACCTAACTAAAAATCAAATAACACTCTCTCACACTGAACGTAGCCTTTCAAAAGACCGAAATTTGTCGAATCGTTCCTGACCTTATAATCGTCAGCTCTTGAGTTTAAATTTTGAGGCAGACTACTTTGTTCCGTTTGCTATGAACCTTATTTCCTACCTCTTTCGCTTCATCCACATTCATCAATCTCTTCATACATGCACGTTGGTTTAGGGGTACTCTTGACCCGACGATTTATTCCACGTTTTAACTGTGTGATGTGAATCTAATAATGTAACTGTGGAACGTTACTTCAAAAGAAACTATCTTATTATGAACCAGTAGTATAATATTAGCTCTTGTATACTGTATACCTACATGTGAAGTGTAACTTTCTAAGCCATAATACCATAAACAATTTCCTTATATTATTAAGGTTGCAAGTCGTCTAACACGTTTTAATTACCCTGGGAATTAAACGTTTTTACGACAACGTGACTAGAAAACGTATCATAATTCTCAGTTCTATGCGAAAGTGGACTTAATTGCCGGGGTGTAGACCACAATATTATTAGATCGTGTTTAATTGGGATTGACTTGGTCGAAATATTAGATTAATGAAATATGTATATGTTAATGAAGTGTTAAAATTTAAAAATGTTAGTACACAATTCTGTTTGTTACGTGTAGGTGCGTATTAAAGGTGCGACCACACCGCCGCTTAAAAAAGGGTGACGTTACAGAATCGCAACAAAATGTATGAAGAAACAAGGAAGAAACGGTGAGAAAACGTGACGTATACGACACGTCACTGCGTATACGCGGCGGTTTGGTCGCACCCTTAATCGTGTGCTATTGGAATCAATTTTACCGAATACTTTGTGGTAACTATTAATTAGGTAGGTACCTAATGCTCTAGACTAGAATGAGTCAGAGTTAGAAGATCTACTTAAATCGGAGCTTTAGTTTTGTGTAGATAAGTCAGTCATGCCTAAAATAGTACCATCATAATTGTTGGCCTTTTGGCGTTCAGTAATGTTTTTTTTTTCATACGAAAGCGGTCTGAAAATATGGTTTTAGTGGTTATTATGCAATGTTTTCTTAATTGTTTGTACAAAGTCCTTTGTATCAAACATTCTACAAGAAACTATAATGTTATGAGATAATAGAGTTTCTGCGTATTGTTTCCAAAAAATAACTTCTACCACTAGAACTTTTTCTGAACCGTAACATACGATAAAGATAAATTTATCAATCTCCCAATCAACCAACGCCAGCAGCAATAAAAATACATAAAAACCTACTTAAGCAACGTTCTCACAGAATAATTATATTAGTTTCATAGGTAAATATTACGGTAGTGGCAAAGGGCAGGGGCTCCCACGTTCGTCCCGCTCCGATGACTGCCTTCTACCACAAACCTTGCCCGATTTGCTGTTCACGAAATAAATATTACGGAAAATTAGCACTTACATCTGACACATAAGAACCATTCAGTATAAAAGCAAAGGCAAAATAATAAAACTTTTTTTTGCCAGTGGTAAAATAAAAAGTAAGCTGATTTAGCCCTTGTGAATTTGTCTTAAGGTTCCAGAGGTGGAATGTGAGGAGTATTTATTTTTGGCGAGCCTTGTGGAGTCCTTAGCGAAACAATTACCAGGCTTAGTTGCTTATTTCGTAGGGGCCAATGTAGATTAATTGTGGACTTTCTACGTCTGATTTTTCTATTCGTCAGAGAAAGAAAGTAGGCGCGCTAGAAATCATTACGATACTGTTCATGTAGTTACTTTATTTCTGTACACGATATACTCAATTAAGAATAATACAGTCTACTTGTGATCTGTTACTAATACACTTACTTCGTGAGTGGACGTATGTAACAAAATTGTGTGTAGAGAATTTCCTGCTGCATTTTGTGTTTTCATCACGATACAAATAATAAATTTCGGTTGCTGACCGTTTGAAATTTGCTTAAAACGCTGGGTTGACATCAAAACCACAGAGCTTCTGAATAATCATAAGTGACGAAAAAAAAGTAATGTTGAACTGGCCGCTTTGAAGGGGCGACAATTCCATAGAAAAAAAAAGCAATATTTGACCAAACGCAAACAATTGAACGCGAACAAAAGCTAGTAAAACAGTAGTCCGAGGAGTCTAAATTAACATGATCATCTATAACCGTTTGTTAGTGAGTGATTGAGTGGCCAGTAACTCCGTGAGCTAATAACTGTAACTTATTGCCTTTCACGCCGGTATCAACTAATGACATCGTAAATAAGCCTCCGCCGGCCTTTGACAATGATTTGTAGCCCGAAATACTTTAAGAGATCATTTGTGTAGTGATTAAGAATTAGTAATTGACCTTTAGGCGTTAATAGCGTGAAATAGTCACAGGGAAATGAATGCTGCGTAACGAAGTTTTCGTAGCTCTAAATGAAAGAAATAGGCTCTTCTTTTAGGTGCCTAAATTGTTAGGGCATATATTTTTGGTATAACCTATTGGCATCCTATTCTAGTGAGTTTTGTACACACATAGGCACATTGAACAATTCTAAATTCTTCTCTCTTATCTTACTTTACTTTTCGTATTCTGATCTAAGACTAAAAACGCAATGTGGATGATGTTTTTTAAAAAGTTCTATAATTTTTTTATCACAATCAATCTCTATCTTTAATAGGTTCAGTCAAGGTGTAGCATGTAACATGTAAGCAAATGTTGTTCAAGAACAACAAAAATACCTACAGTCTAAAGACTAATAGGAAAGCCTCCATCATCAGCACCAAAAACACATTCACACCGCCATCTAAGTATATCGACACTGCAGAACTCCACAAACGTAGATTTGGGAACGTTAACTACACAACAAAATTAGAAGAACTCTGGCACCAATCCTGAGTTCTGTTGCACCCTCAGCCTAACGAAGACAGATCGCAGGGTGGTTAATGGTAATGAAAACAAAGCGGGGGTAACGACGGCCCGAAACGTGGGAATTTCAATTCGTCGCTTTAATTAAAATTGCCTGCTTAGAACTACAAGTCGTATTAGCCGGAGTTCATTAAAGCAGATACGATTCTGTTACACAATGTAACCTAAAATGGAAGCTGATACTTGCGGAAGTTGAGTTGGGAAGACCATAACCGAAGTTGTAGGTAAATGGGATCATAGGTGTAACATATCGTTGTCTTAATAATCGACTTATCTGTATCAAACTGGTATAACGTTTGGACAACGGTTATTGGATTTATTCGTTCCGAGATCACATAGCCTGTAGATAGAGACATTTGCAGTTTTCTTTCCTGTCTCAAATAATCCCGTAATCTAAGAGCAAATAGTTACAAATGTTTTTAAGGTCGACAAGATTACGTGGACCGCGATCGCTGTCCGACGCGGCATTAGAGGATATTAAGAAGCTTTAATAAAACTAGCAAGGGTCGTGGGATAATCTGGGAACGTTAATGGATTTCTGTAAGGCCTGTTAAATCTTCGACCCGAGCTGGCCCGATTCGTCCATAAAACGACAACGTAAATGGCAAATCTTAATGAAAATTCACAATTACCTATGTTCATATAATATGCGCGCATAAATATCGACGGTACTCAGACTCAAACTCGTAAAATGTAAGATGTATTATATGGACACAGATTTGACGTTGGCGGAGCACGAATTCAGTTTAAATCTCAAAATAACCGAATTGAATTTAAACCCATTACACATCAGCTAAATGTATTTTGAACAAAGAACGTGATATGTCAGGGATGTCACATCGCCGAAACCCCGCAGGCACATATAAATAACCGACTCAGCATATGACCTAAATAATGGAGAATAAAATAAACATCGACTGTATGCTTGAACATGTCGGTCTTCGAATATGCTATTGCAGACTAAGCTACTGTTGCCATCTTGGAACAGAAGTTGTTGATGACCCTAGACTTGAGAAAAACGCAGTGTTTATGAGCAATAGCTGTCGCGGATGCGTGTTATGTCGCGATAGGGTTGTCATTAATTCCTGATTTGCGTTGCACATTGTATGTAGTATGAACGAGCACAACAGAACCATGTCATGAATCTTTCACGTTGTGTAGGGCCCCTGTTTTTATGCTCGGATATAAAATTGGACGTAAAATTCTAGTCACGTTCCTGTCTCCCCGTACAGAGTCAATCATTGTTTTATTAGCAACAGTACTGCAACACAACGACTGTAAAATAATCTTAACGAGTTTTATCGCAGTTGGGACTCACAAATTACCGTAATACTCGATTGGATGTTATTTTACTGCATTAATGGATGTCAGCGGCGGACGTGGCATGCTAATAATAAAAAGTTGACTTTTAGAAGGCTATTTTGGTGGTGAGTAGTCGGTGCGACAAGTTTATTATATCAGTAGGTACATGAACAAAGTGATATTCCATTTAGGTCATTGGCTTCCCGATACCAGAATTCTGCACAAGCACGAACCAGTTTTTGACATAAACGCTTTGCCCTTACGGCTAGAAGCTTAAGAGATACTAAAGTTTACAATTTCTACCTCGACCTAACGTGCAACTTTTCCCTGGTGTTAGCCAACTCCAGCAGCGCCATTAGCTGAGCTATGCATAAGCTTTAATTACGTACAGTGGTATACTTCTACCAAATCTTTGTAAATAGCGAGACATATCATCAACGGGATATAAACCGAGATCTCAGTTGCACACACCATGATCACGGGTAGACATATATTAATCTGTTATTCTATGTATTGAGCTTCATGTACTCGTACGTATTGTTGATATAATAATGTTTATAAGTCCCTGTCAAACCCATCCAAAGGAGATTAGTTACAAAAATACCCATCCTCAAGTTTCAAGACGTTAGTTAAAGGGTCGTTAATGATGGAGGACCGTTGAAAGCTAAATGGGATGTGGCTTGTGTTTATAAACAGGGGATAATGTGTTACTGACATGCGGTCTCCACTCTAGCGTTACCTATTACGGCTGCTTGAGAGTTGTTGTATCTGAGACTTATCTGATATACCGACACCGACACAAAAGTTTTCTTGGCTGTAGGTACTACATATTGTTTTTCAACCTCGACATAGGCGGAACCATGGTATCGATGTGACTTTGCTCGTGATAAGTACCAGAGTTCAATAATTTCAATAAGTTCAGATTTCGGTTAGCTTGTTTTCTATTTTTGTATAAATATAGCTACTTGATCAGTATGTCGCACACGATACACGACGCTTTGTTGAAAAACTCTCTCATATCAAATCTTCACAAAAACATCCCGCAGATCGATAGGATCGTGACGAATAGCAGAAAACGTTTGCTTGTTTAATGTAACGAAAGACCCGATGGGACAGCGCGGAAGGTCAGATCGTATCAACGGCAGGATTTCGCTGAGAAATGCCCGCAAATATGAGATCCGCAAGGAAAAGGGCGAATGACAAATTAGTCGGAAGACGAGGAATGAATAAACAAGTATTATTAAATCAGCTTAATGTCTATACGCTTTTATCTCCGGGATAATACCAAGGAACAATATAACGTAATTGTTTCTGCTAATACACTTATGTATGTATGTATGTATGTGAACTCTTACTCACCCTCACTCACTCTTACTCTTTCTCACTCTTACTTATCTGATGTTATTAACTGTATCTCATTATTTACTTTACTAAAAATATACACTAGGAGTAGGAATCGATTCACAGAGGCTTATTAACCTATTCTCGTGCCCTTCAAAGTTATTAAACCAATTAAAAAAATAAAGCTCCATTTTGAAGCATCACTTTCTGCTCTTAGAGTGATGGATGGACATATTGTTATATCTTGTTATGTCTATCATATTGGTATACCTAATGAGATCGCCGGGATTTTTCGAAGCCATGTTAATATATTTCTTTCTCCGAACAATCTGGCCATATGCCGCAGACAGGTGAGTTTATAAAGGGCCCATAAATAACGCTATACAAGATTGCAGCCATCTGCTATTGTTTTTTAGAAAATCTCGAGTGCGCCGAGCGGGATGCAGCCATCTGGTTATGGCGTCTTTATGCTCCTTCAGATATTGCAAGACAAAGCGGGCTGTGGAGTGAAATCTAAAGTAATCACTGGCTTATTGTTATTGTTGAGGGAATATGAGAGCTTAGCTTAGTGAAATTTTAGTTAGCGTTGCATCCTGTGAACGCCCGTAGCCTCTAGTTCTGGGTAATGTTCGTTAGTGCGCACCTATTGTATCGAAATCATCAGTCTCGACTCGATACAGGTTACGCATCAGAACAAAATTATTCGAACGCTACTAAAGACTACGTTGTATAGGCTGCAATATCTCGTAGGCGGTCAAATAAGACATTCAAAAAACAATTTTGACACATTGATTGGCGTTCATGGCATTCGATAAGCATTTTTATGGACAAATAAAATTATTTACTATTCGATTCAAATTGGTCGACTGTACCTCAACTACAAACGTGACGACCCGTATTTTCATGTGAAAACAGTCTTCTGCTTCGTCTGCCTGTTCCGATAAACTCAAAAACTCCGGAATGAATTATTCTTTTAATGCGGTTTTCGCCAATAGATAGTGTGATTCACGAGGAAGGTTTGGTATAATAATTTAATAATTTTAATTTTAAAGTTTTGATGTAGGTAAACTGGTTTAAATATAACGACAGTTGTTTGTAGTGTCCGGGAAATACAGCTGTCTGCGATACGGATTTTATTTCTTCGCGGGCGAAGTTGCGTGCAACAACTGGTATCAAATATTTGTAAAACGCTAAAATCAACATTATCGCCGCTCTTTTTTACAATTTACCTGCCTGCACTTGTTTGTAAAATAACCAGAATTTCGGCCCAAAACAATTTTAGTTGATAAGCACCGGAGTAGGTACTTAGTCCGTAAGATTCGAAGTGACAGCCTCATTTCCATTATAATAATCGTCAAGTCCTTCCACACTTATTTTTAAACTAAAAGGGTTTACCAACGGCGTCCATTAGCTGTTGTCACTTTGTAAGACGTTAGAAAAATAATAATATACTCAATGATAAAGAAAATATCGGTTGGATTTCAAGGAACAACGCTAATCATAGTTGATTCTAGGTATTCCATAACCATTCATTGATGTTTTGTAAATTGTAAGGAGGTAGTAATTGTAAGGAACTACTACAATAAGCTGTAACTTTGTTCGTTTCACTATTTCAGTTTGGACAGAAAAGCTTTCGTATCTCTGGCGGTATGTCTCGTACAGGGGCTTTACCATGACGTCTTAATTCCGACTCAGTTCAGGTTTTAGCTGTCATTTTTAGTATGGATCTGACAGCGAGCAAATCTAAACTGAATCGCATTAAGACGTCATGGTAAGGCCCCAGGTCGTATTGCCTAACCGACCCTCATGTAATTTTTGAGCAGTTAAATATGTTTTATTTATTCAGTTTTGTTTTTTTTTAATATCCATTTGGAAAACTGCTCAAAAGATCACATTTTTTGCTGAACTATTTTATCTTGAACAACTTTTCTTTCATTATGTAACTCCGCGACATCCACAGCTCTTACAGCCACTAGTTGTAGTTATTTAAAACTTTAATTTCTTTTGTTGTAATCACTCAAGCACTAACTTCTGTACATTTGTCTGTATTCTGTGTACCTAATTATTTTATATTGAACCCCTAATCCAACAAGCTTCACAACAAAGTTTGCAAATACTTCATAAGTCAAGCGGTCTACTGTATAAAATGCAAGTTTACGACTTAATAAAATAAGTTGGTCAAACCGGTCATTGTTGGCTGCATTCCCAATCGCTGGCTCACCGGTGACGCATGCGCAGCCTTACCTGCAACAAAGAATACTCTTATTAGCTATTTGTGGAAGCAAAAGTAAGCATAGTTAAGCTTTAGTATAAGGTATTAAACTCTGGTTAAGGCAATCATACGATAACTTCACAGCATTTTTGTAGACAGACACATTAAAAAAAAAACTCGTTTGAATACAAGCATTTTGCTGACTGTGCTTAATTATCGAAATGTCATCGGTACTTCGACGCACCGATTTACAAGTCAATCCAACCAAAACTGAATCAAAATTCACTTATGAAAAAGTTATTCGGAAAATACTTAAGTAACCAATACTTTTAGGTAGTCCATGTTGTAATCGCATTATTCAAGTTCTTAGCAGCTGTATTTAACATTTTTTCAAAATGGTGTCACGAAACAATAAAAAATTAAAAAGTTCGTGACACACTCCCAAATTCGGGTCAAACTTTACTAATCACAAAAAAAAACTTTTTCTACAACCAACATAATAGTTTTCCCGTCAAAGAAAATTGGAACGTCATTCACAATCAGAATAACTGGCGGGCGGCGTTCTCGTTAGCATAATTTCAATTAATACAGCCTTTATAACAAGAACTTCGACGATTCTAATGAATATTCTAGAAAAAACGGTGCTTGCTCGAATCAATTGGGAGTCGAGTATTCCTCTATTTATCGTGTACCTGCCAGATATATACGAGCATGACAATGGTTCCCGTCGATGATAAAAACGGCATCAGGTTACATCCAGATATGATTGTTTATTTAGTTTTTTTTCATCTTTGCGAAAATATACATATAACTGCCAGTATTGCATTAGTTACGCCTCTTTAAGTTTGTGATCTATTTGGCCGCCTTGTGATGCTATGTGAATGGTTTGTGGTCCAACATTGCTTTGGTCGCGTATTTTTCCCTGCCCTCAGTTTTAATAAGTTATGTCATAATTGTGTCGGTGTACAGAAGCAGTATATGGAAAAGCCTTCTGTGAAGTCGACATGTGTGTCGCAGAGAGCTGTCTTGCATATGTAATCGCAAAGTAACAACGTAATTGCTTTCAGTTCATTGCATTGACAATAGACGTTTACACTTTTGCTGGCCAAATAAAACTACGTTGCCTTGCGTCATTGCCTCCACTATACCCGGATTACACGGCGTACGGTACGATGAGGAAGGCATTCATCGAATTCACGCCAAAAATCTAATTAACAGACAACTTTAAGTGAGCTACAGGGATTAATCACTCGCGGTTGTGATCATATTGAAGTTTTGCACCAACAGAATACGCCTACAAAACTTTGTCCTGGAATCAATGTTGTTCTTACAAATCTGTCCTTGAAGGGCCTTTACAAGGAGGGTGACGAAAATTTGAATTGAAATAAGCTCCTTTTGTTCTGATATTAATATAAATTAAGTACTTAAGGCTTTGGAATATTTTAATATTTTGTGCTAAGCCTTCGCATCTTATCCGGAGACTACTTTGGATCGCGGCTTTGTTCGCTTTCTTTAAACAAATCCTGGTAAACGACCTTATAAAAGTCAAGTAGGTAACTACTTGATTAAAAATGTTACAAGCAGTTTATTCGACAAAATATAAAATGTAGGTACCTTAGGTGTCATAAAATTTGTTTTACCGTATTTTACCTACGTTTGTGCTACCAAAAGCTTCCTGTTCGCTATGCACTGCAATTACACTGGCCGGAACACACCGAGGTATTTCATGCTATTCGTACTGCATTCTCTTTTATAATTTGCACGCCACTGTAACGTGAATCTCTCAGCCTTTGCTTTCCAAATTATTTCCTAAGCACAATTTACAACACACTAGAAAATTGTACGTATAACACAAATAAACTTTTATAACCTTCGAAATCGATCTTTTCAATATTTTTTAAATTGCACGGTATCTTATCTATTAAAAAATTCCCTTTTGAAAAAAAAAATTTTCGGCAGACAGACAAAAATTGAAACTAAACAAATTGTACACGTTGTACTTACATATTCGTTTTATGATCGACCAGGTCTAGATATGAAAATATTCTACATTCAACTCCTATTTTCTATTGGAAAAATAGCACTTAAAATAACTATTGTAAAACAATACATGTGTCATGTTTCTGCAACCAATCAGCCAGACGTTCACTGTTCAACAAGATCATCTACATAAAGCTACTGAAATAATAGGTATAGGGAATTCTGAATGAATAAGATATTATTAAAATTTATTTTTGAATACAGGCCTTTTTTGGTGACTGTACTTTTGGTTTGTCATCCAATCCGGGAACCTATAAAATTAAACATTACAATTAAAAAGCTTGTAAAAAACTAAAGTTTGAGACACATGAATATAAAAGTAGCGACAAAATGAAACCTTTAGAAGCTAGTGGGTAACAAATTAAACCTAATTCATTTACACGAGAACTCGTCTCGAGAAATTCGAATACCATTAAAGTAATTTATTAAGTTACCTTTCGATATTATTGAACCAAATGGAAACCAGCACTTTTAATAAAATTAAAAGCTGTATCCTGTAGGTTCAAAAACCTCTACTTAACTTTATTTACACTAACTGACTCAAATTATTTAATAAACTTTACATTCGTCAATACGCGGAAGATTAAATAGTCTAGCCTTTTAGCAAAAAGTCATCTTTTGTGACAGAAGATGGTAAGGCTGATGATCAAATTTTCATGTCTGTGTTTTTTTTGTTTTTGTTGTTTCTTTTCTATAAAATTGTGTGTATGCTCTTATATTTGTGTGTCTTGCAAAATGAATAAATGTCTTCTTTATTATGACATTCTCTTAATACATTGTTCATTGAACTTTTGTGTTTTGACAGCGCCTTAATGTAAACGCGTGTTTTACGTGCATATCTCGTCCTTACGTAACTGACAGCTAAATTGTCACGCAAAGATACGCTAAAGGCATAGTGCTTTGTGCTTCTAAACAAACAGAAAAGAACGCAACAAAGTAGGATACTTACTTGTACGAGTATGGCTGCGTGGCGTCTCAACTGTCGCGGTGTATTACGTTACGAACTATGATTTATTACGAGGTTACGAATATTTGGACACATTACCACTTCCTACTTCCAAGGCGAGGACTGAACACCAGCACCTCTTCGAGTCCTTCATTCTCCTCTTCACAAATTGATTTTCAACTTTTACCTGTGTTGTATACCTATTCTTTAGTTAAAAATATACAAGCTCTTTTATAAACTCTGAACGAAACGTAATTACTTCAAAAATGAACGTCATTACATGTATCCCAAAGCGTCGACAGATCCAAAGCCTCATAATAAAATGGCGTAAAAAAACAACACACCTGACCGAAAACGCCAGGTGTACACCAAAATACCCATATATACAACAGGTATCCAATCCCGAACCGAGCAGATGGTTGCACGTTTTCTTTAATAATATTGAATAACTTTTATTTTGTACTTCACAGACGGGAGCAACGGTGTTATTAGATTGGATTTTAGTTAGTAAATCTGTTGCAGGAAATTTGTAGCGAAGCAATATCTCACAGGCAGTTAAAAGAAATTGGAACTAACTTTAGAATTGAAAATACTTTAGTTAAACAAGAAAAATTAGTCAAAATTCTGATTAAGTCTGAAAATAACGGCTAATAAGTTCAATTGTACCTCAATATTTTATTTTCTACTAGGTATTGCCCGCGACTATGTCTGCGGATAATTTGTATATCGCGCGCCCGCAGATTAAAATCCGTTGCGTAGTTTTATTCGCATATCACTATCCCGCGGGAACTATACAATTTTCCGGGATAAAAACTCCGTCTTTCCCAGGTTCTCAACATGCTAAATTTGAATACGATCGGTTTTGTACACTCAGCGGCATATTTAGCGGAACACAAAAAAAGTGTAGGTACTTAACTTTTTTTTCTAGTCAAGCATTAAGTACGTAAGTACTTTACTAGATATTTTTTTGAGTTCCGCTAAATATGCCGCTGATTACTATAGATTGCGCGTGAAAGCATTTAATTTGGTAGATTGGATAACTAAATACTACTTATTATCTCTCAAGAGAGTATTTTTCTACAAAGTAAGGGTGCGACCACACCGCCGCTTAAAAAACGGTGACGTTACGGAATCGCAACAAAATGTATGAAGAAACGATGAGAAAACGTGACGCAAACGACACGTCACTGCGTATACGCGGCGGTTTGGTCGCACCCTCATACTGGCCTTTCAGACAGTTGACGAAAAACGTGACGTAATTCAAAGGATCGCGCGATCGTTGAAAAAGCTTGAAGGATATATCTCGCAACACCGCCTCACCGGTACACCTCAGAAGTTCAAAGCACGAACCGCGTCTAATTGCCTTGAGCCTTATATAGCCTTATATAGAGCCTTATATTGAGTCCTTATACAGCGTTACACTTCATCCATATCCCGGGAATCCAGGCATAACTTCGCGTATTATCGCATCCTGTTCTGTTGATACTAACCGATCCAATTCGTACCGTAGACGAAGGGCACAAGAGTCAGAATTAACCGGTACCGGTGGTTAATACGAGGTCATAAGTCAAGACTGTCCAATGAGTCAGCACTATAAACATGTGGGGCACTTTTTACGGCCATGCATCAGACGGATCGAGGCACAAAAAGGTTTTATTGTTACGTCACGTTAGCCCTAGCTAAACGATGCTTTATATCTATTTTGTACCTCGATGTAATAATGATGGTAAAAGGTTCCAAACTGTTGGAATGGAGGGCATTATTTTAAGAGAATTTTATTGTTAAGTCGAAATAATTCCGAGTTGGGAATCCCGCGTTCGTTTCAATGTGTGCGAAGCGCTCGCTCTTGAGACAGTGGTATCCTAAAAATCTTTATCGAAAGAGTTCCTACGGACGTTTTTTTGCGAAATTCACCGTCGTTTTACCGGTCTGATGAGAACGAAGTCTGAATCACCCCTTAGAAAAAATAAACGCCCGCCAGCGATATCAATTAAATTCCGCCGGTGTAAATGTGGAATGTAAATAAAACTACGAATGTTCTCGCTAAAGTGGGCGTTAATGAAGGAATGGAAATGGAGTAGAACGCTAAAGATTTTGAATATAGGTAGATATATAGGTAGAATATAGGTAAATATATTTGAAAAGAGCTTTTTGAAACCAGTAATGTTTTGCTATTGAGGAAATTAGGGCACGAATTGCAGTAGTTTTTTTTTTATAGTATAGGAAGGCCAACGAGCAAGTGATTATTCTGATTTTATTGGACTTTAGCTATAGATATTGCACAACGACAAAGGTAAGATTTTTCCTTAATTAATTCGAAGATTAGGAACTAATATTTGAACATGTACATAATTATTTCCCTTTATTGCACTTTTTTTTTTAAATGAACTAATTATTCCTGCTAAACTTAATATCAATAAGAAACAGTACATCGTGCAGTGTCGAATTTGTTCCACGGAGTTGCCGCGCCCTAGCCAGAGTTCAGGGACCTCGCCGATAAAGATTCAATAACCTGTGATAGACGCTATCGTTTTATGCAAATAGCCGACAACTAGTAACAGCAAATAAAAGATAAAAGTGACAACAAAACCAATAAATGTAAATCTACGGTTTGGAGTGGTTTCGAATATCACTAATACATAGTTCTATAGGTAAGTAGCTAAGTAAATATAGAACGCTACAGTAAGGTAAAGAAGAAAGGCACTTTGACTTTATGCCTTGCAATTATGATCCTGTACATTCAACAACTGGTACATTCTATGTTTTTTCTTTGCAGACCAGGGGCCTTACCATGACGTCTTAATGCGTTTCAGTTTAGGTCCGCTCGCTGTCAGATTCATACTAAAAGTGACAGCTAAAACTTGAACTGCGTCGGAATTAGGACGTCATGGTAGGCCCCCAGCAAGGAAGATGCCTTTAATCCTACTAATATTATAAATGCGAAAGTTTGTGAGGACGGATGGATGTGACGATGTGAGTGTGTATGTTTGTTCCTTCTTCACGCTGAAACGACTGGACGAATTTGGATAAAATTTGAAACGGAGATAGCTGGTACCCAAGATTAACACATAGGCCACTTTTTATCCCGAAAAATTGCATAGTTCCCGCGGGATAGCGATAAACATTTCAAAAGTCTGCTACCTAGTGTGAGTCTATTTCTACGCGGACGAAGTCGCGGGCAGAAGCTAGTGCATTAATAAAATACATTACCTTACTTGGTATTGGTAATTATTTTCCTTCATTGGATAGGCTGTCTCGCCATTTACTTTTTCAGTCTGATGACTATAATTCATGTTTATAGGTCAATGAACTCCGGCTTATTTAGTTTCGGCGCCAAAACCTAAAGATCGTTTTACACGCAAAGCCTTAACGATATCTTGAGCGGTCTCAAGACTGAAGTACTGTACATTATTAATCACAACCTTGAATTCTACGGCGGTCAAGCAACCGCAAGATGATATGTGATAATAATAACCAATAGAAATAGATTTCAATATATTATGTATTATGTATTCAATATATTATAAATATTCTTATTCTTATTCTTATTCTTATTCTTATATACCGCAAGAGTTGGGATATAATTTATATGACGCATCTTTTAACGTTGAGCAAAGAATATTTATAACAATATCGGTAACTAAATATAAATAGGGTTTTAACGAGCGTGTATATATATCACACTAATATTATAAAGGCGAAAGTTCGTGAGTATGTGTGTCATGTTTGTTACTTCTTCACACGCAAACATTTACACCATCTCACCATTGGCATCAAGATAGTAGTATATATATACATATATTCCCACCAAGTTTCTCTACTAAACTCCTCTCTCTCGGTCTTTCTTCGCTCGCCGCATAAAGGTCTCTTTTATACGACAAGGAAGGCAAACAAGCAAGCGGGTCACCTGATGGTAAGCGAGCACCACCATCCATGAACACCCGCATCACTAGAGGATAGAATATCTCTTGTGCCAGTAATTTTACCAGCTGTCTTACTCTCCACGCCGGAACACAACAGCGCAAGGACTGCGGCTTAGCGGCTGGATTAGCGAGTAAGACAATGGTACCGATTTGCACGAGATCCTACCTACCACCCGTTACGCCAAATTGCCTCACGATTACTTTCACGGAACGCGACGGCAAGTAGCTACCTAATCTGCTATCTTACTGTTATAGTACTTATCTGTCACAGTCTTTTGCGGGTGGTAGGGCCTTGTGCAAGGTCCGTCCAAATCGCTACCACCATCTTACTCGCTAATCCTGCCGCTAAGCAGCAGTGCTTGCATTGCTGTGTTCCGGTGTGGAGAGTAAGACAGCCGGGGAAATTACAGGCACAAGAGGCATTTCATCTAAGTCCTCTATGTTGGCAACGCATCTGCAATCCCTCCGAGGTTGTGGGTGTCTATGGCCAGTGGTGATCGCTTACCATCAGGTGACCCACTTGCTCGTTTGCCTTCCTATTCACATAAAAAAAAAAAAAAAAAAAACAGTACTTAATAGGTACTTGACGCAGTCTAGACAAAGATAGCATTATACGTTGAGGCGCCCGCGCCTGTAGATTGGAACCAGATCACACAATTATAGTGATTATAACGGATGTGTTGTGCCAAGCCGATGGCTGCACTAACCGGGCTCAAGTATCTCAACATATGGGACACTTGACGCAGGTCGAGGTTGTGGTTATTACACATACTTTATTAATTCTTGTCTATGTCTGGCATGCTTTGCGTGTCGTTTATCTATGAAATTTATGCGGGATAGCCGAAAATATGACTATAATACGATGACTGAAGTCTCTTTAGCACTTAATAATCATTAATTAGTATTTAACAAAAAAAAACCGTTGTGTTGGTTTAAAAGATTTAAGCGTACGATACAGAAGGTAAAAAGCTATTTTGTTGTAATCGCTAATCGCTATCCCGAAGGACAATATTTAATTTTCGAGGATAAAACTATCATATATGTCCTTCTCGTGACTGAAACTATGTTTATACCAAATCCTAAGCTACAAGGCATCCCGTTTTCAGCAACAATTTGATTGCAGGGATATTGTCTCCCTTGAGAGCCGACGCACATTAAAAGACCAACTATTTTTGTTCAAAGTGATTACTGGTGTAATTGATTCCCCTTATCTCCTTGGTGAAATAAGTTTTAGAGTTCCTCGATTTAATAGTCGTCAAACTAATTACTTATTTCGAGTCCCCTTTTCTCGAACTAATTATGCAGGTAATTCTTTTATAAGTAGAAGCTGTAAGAAGTACAATTTGTCTTTTTCTGAAGCAGATATATTTAATGTTTCTCTGCTTAAATATAAAACATCTCTTTTAGATTTAATTAGTGGCTAAGAGCTTTTAACTGGTTGTAAAGCAGTTTTCTTACCTAATGTCATTTAGATTATGTAGAATATTTTTCGGTTAATATCGCAAACACCGACCCGCATAAATTTATGTATCAACTAACGGTGGCATCTTTATTGGTTAACTAGCTGTTGCCAGCGACTTCGTCTGCAAAGAATTCGTTTATCGCTATCCCGCGGGAACTACGCAATTTTCCGGGATAAAAAGTAGCCTATGTGCTATTCCAGACTTTTCTCTATCTATGTGCTAAACTTCATCCAGATCCGTTGGGCCGTTTTAGCGTGATTGAGTAACAAACAAACATCCATCCATCTATCCATCCATCCATCCATCCATACTTTCGCATTTATAATATTAGTTAGATGTTGATATAACTTTGTTAGATTTAAGTAAAATTGTACCGTTTGTGCCCAAATAAACATTAAAACATTAAAACATCCTAAACTACGTGAGTTCAGCAGTTCTACGTCAGGACAGACAGACTCACGCTTTCGCATTTATAATATTAGTATAGATAGATACATTCGACTGAAAACATTTTAAACATAAAGCTACCGTAAACACCGACATCATAATACAATTCATGGGATTAATCAAGTATTAATATGTCGTATAATCGTCCAATAGTTTCGAATACGTATTCGATATTACTGGGGGGCTACTCTGAAATTATATTTTCGAAGTCCGTGTCGTAACGCGTCTCTCTCACTCTCAAATTAATGACTATTGGTATGAGCGCAACGGCACCAAACGAACTTCTAAATCGAATTTCACAGTATGAGGCTTGGCGAACCGAGCGCAAAACTAGAGTCCTGGGTAGATTGGTAAATGTCCGACGATATTCCGAAGTATTGATACGCGATTAATTTGATTATTGCATTATAGAAGGGCTGTTTAAACAATTGGTTTTTTATCTAAAACTTATTTCGGTATCCGCTTTAAAGATGTTCATAAAATAGTCTCTATACGCCGTGTTGTTCTCAGTAAACCACGGTCTCTTCACGTAGCAAAAGAGTATTTGAGTTACAGGCCGAGTAAACAAAATATTTGTACTTGACTTTGAACTTTTATTCCATTCCCACATGCCTCTGAAACTTTACTAATTAATAAATCAAAGGATTCAAGTGGAATCTCGATTCAGGTAAACAACCTCTTCTTTATTAACATGACTCAATTTAATCAAAGCGAGTAATTTAACTTTGCAAATTAGCGCATACGCCGATAAACCGCATAATTTAAAACGTTTTGTTGTGAAATTAATTAAGGTATTGTTGTCCTTTAAATTTAAATTAGTTCGTT
Organism: Pandemis heparana; assembly: GCA_963854515.1. NCBI lineage: Eukaryota > Metazoa > Arthropoda > Insecta > Lepidoptera > Tortricidae > Pandemis > Pandemis heparana. The sequence goes on along the minus strand of OY978026.1, from coordinate 8,320,298 downwards.
GCGGTCGCTGAATCGAGGGGACTTCTAAAAATTTTACTTCGGGGAATGGCGTCACGATGTCGCTAAATATTTACAGTATAACTTGTTCATTTCATTTTATCTTTTTTTTTTTTTTTTCAATATATGCTAGGCTTTCTTATGGTACCTGACGCCTAATTTTAAAATTATGAGTTTCATCGTCGCCGCATGGATGAAGGGCTTTCTATAACAGTGCGTATCCTGCGGCATTTCCAGCCACGTACTGTCAGGTTATGGAATCGACTCCCGTCAGCGGTATTCCCAACTGATTACTGACATCGGGGCCTTCAAATAAAGAGTAAACTGTTCCCTTAAAGAATGGCAACTTTTCTGAGTTTAATGGTTCTTAACTTGCCATCAGGTGGCCTTGCTTGGCCGCATGCTCTTTTCCACCCTCTTTAAATAAAGAAAAGGCTTTTGAGGTACTACTAGTATAATTCCCATAAAAACGAAATAAAATATAGTTTCAAAGAAGAGTCATAAAAGGGTAATTTTTACTTTCATTTCACTACTAATTAAGTTTTGTAGGAATTTAATTGACAACAATAATCGTATTAATGATACAATTTTCATAAAATTTCTAAAAAATAAAGCGTGTATTGTATACATGAAAAAATGTTGAAATGTCAAGTAAGAAATAAATCCTACGACAGAGAATAAGTGGATACTACAAGTCCAAGCTCGGCTAAATTTCATGAAAATGCGATAAGAAAATATTCATAAAAACATAACGCTGACCTGCTAAGGTTTTAATATGCATATAACGACGCTGTGCCGTCAACAAGGTAACTTTATAAAGTGAAAAATAAAATATTCACGACACTCTCGATTGGGTAGACGCGAGTGTACATCTAAAACTCTTATGAAATGGAATCAAAAATCTTAGTGAAAGCTGTGCCTTACAGAATTTCCTCACTTCCATTTAATTATACGACATGATTTGTTGCATAGCCACCGTGATTAGTAAGAAAACCATTAGAATTACATTTCTTTTTAAAGAGGAAAAGACGTATTCAGTGTACATGAAATAACGCCTGGGTACTTGATTGTCTGAGAATTTAAATTCGGTTTCACTGTTACAAGACATCCCAAACATCTCATGACCTGAGCGCGCTCTTACAAAATCCCCATTATATATTCAATTCGCGAAACGAACAGCGCATAAATCTAGAAAGGCATTCGTAAATCAAACTTTTTGTCTCCAAATCTATAATTCACGAGTTTCGGCGACACTCTTCCGAGTGCTTTTTTGACCTTTAAGTAGATCCAGTGATGATTCAAGACGTGACAGATGGATCGTGCGCATACTTCTCATTACTTTTAAGGCGAAGGAGTTAAGAACATGATGGTTTATGTGAAAGGTAGAACACAATTGAAATTAAATCTTGACAGGATTTCGCTGCTAGAAATAAAAGGTCTCGAGATGGTATGAGCATATTATAAACGAGCATTATCGTCCAAAAATGAGTGTACAAATAAAAAAAATGATAAGTTAGAACTTACATTATTAATGCTAATGCTAATGTAATAACTTGTAATTATCTCGATCCTCACTAATTTTCACGATTAAGGGATTCAATTAAAAAAAAAAACAATTTCGACATATCTTCTACACGGCTTAGTGGTTTTTACAAAGCAAACCTCAGTTCCAGCCCCAAAATCCCATTAGGATAATCGAGAGAAACGCGGCTAAGCAGAAAATTAGTGAAGGTATGAAGTCCATAAAAAGGTATTTTATGTGGAGATTATGAGATTTAAAAAGAATCTTTTTACATCGTTTTGAAAATCAAAGTCGCGAACATTTGGGAGGGGTGCGGAGATTTATGTTACGTAGCGCTAATGTCAAATTGTCGGGTCGCTGGCAAAACGATCGTTCGAAGCTACAAGTACGGACCAAGTAATTTCCTTATCACATTTCATTGATATAATCCTTTTTCTGTATTTATTCGTATACAAGCACGTAGTTTTTTTATACAAGTGAGTATCGTTACTGCATACAAAACTTTCATTACTGTGAAAATATTCATGATTTTTTATAGCTTATGAAATCGAATAATCGAACATACACTGGTACTGTACCTATTCTTTCTTTATTAATTATCGCAAAATTAACTTAATAGAAATAAATGAAGTTTGAAGTGCAAAAAATTTACCCGCTTAATTTCCATTAAGGTTTTCCCCGGGCATCTTAAAACCGTTATCTACGTATACATTGCCGAACAAAAAGTAGAATAACGCGCCTTAAAAAAACTTTGGCGTATTATATCAGTTTCATTTCGGGTAAAGGGAACTACCTGCCACTGGAAGGGCTTTGCAAGATTGAATGATTTATTCCCAACGTACGACGATATTGGAAGGGCGTATTTTTATTTGTCGTAAAGGAATTTATGAGTGCGTTCGTACCCTGCCCAGAGTACCTGCCCATCGCTCGATCTCGATGGCCTATAAACCCAATCTTTATATTGTGCGAACGCTTTCCTTTTCAAAGCGACTGTGTAAGGTGTTTTCAATTTCGTCGTGAAAAATAAGTAGACACGACGGAAATTTAATAACGAGACGAGCTCTTGATACGAGAAATTGAAAATTAACAGGCGCCAGTTGCCGCTTGGCATTATTATTAGTTCCCTTATAGACAATTGTCGAGATTACAGCAAAATGTTTCAGTAGTACAGAGGATATTTCCGATTTTGTGGAAATATTTCTCATTTTTCATTAACAAAGCAAGCAAAATATTGTACAAAAATAATCAAAGCATGTATCTGTACATTTCGCGTGTTTTTAAAATGTATATTGTGATGTATTTTAATGTATACCTGGAAAAAGAATTACTGCATAAAACTCGCGTTCAACCAACCAAAATTTTACTTACTTAAGCAGTTTTTAAAATTTTAGTTACTTGAGTTTGTAAAATTGTAGAATTTGTAAAACGTCTTAAGCCATTTTCCGCACATTGAATTGGTTTTAATAGCGTGACTTTTTTAATGAAATTGCATTCCACCTTATAGCTTGCATTAGGACTTTCTAAAAAAACTTTAAATTATTAATCCCCTAACAGAGTTCAGCGTTTCTAACTGGAGCAAGATTGTTCTTGCAATCCTTTTGTGAGCAGGCACCAACTTGATAAATTACCTAGTAGAAAATTAAAATTCGCAACTTAACATTGTGCCGAACCAGTTTCGTTTTTGTTGTTTCGCAGTCCAACCTTTTTACTCTACTGTTGTCCAATGGTTGACTGGCTTTGTGCATTTGTCTCTTTATCGTTTTCAAACGCTAATTGGGTGCTTTTGATCATGACACTTCGGATGTTTGCTCGTATTTCACTTCGGCAACCAAATGCTAGTACCTATAACACACAGAACGCCAATTAGGGATTGTCCTGTTTTAGCTAGACGAGACCTGAGAACAAGGCTTACCTACATTTTTATATTGCATTAGCTGATGCCCGTGTCTTTGCCTCTATTCTTGTTTTATTAAATGTTTTCTCACAGTTTAAACCTTTCCTAGGCTTGCACAAATATTTCAAAACTAAAATTATTCAGCCAGATAATATTTCAAAGCCGATCCCGAGTTTTAGCGAGACAAACGAACAGCAATTTATTTGTATACATATGTATACCTTGTAAAGAAAAATGCAATTACTAAAATTAAATGCTATTATTAATGGAGATACTACAATAGGAAACAAAAGAAATACTACGTTCGTAAATACTCGGGCTTCAGCTCGAACCTCATTAAATAAATTTTCTAAAATTGCCAGCGCCACTGTAATTCCCACTAAATACAGCTAGCTGCAAAAGTTACTACTCGTACCATTACTATATGGAACTAGAGAAGGAAACAGGATACACTGTGTTGGTGACTGTATGTCTAAATTACAATCAAGTGTTATTTTATTAGGGAAGTTATCTCGTAATACTAATTCTTATTAGATTAAGGGCCGATTTTTCAATCGCCAGTTAGGCCCTATTCGAAGAACAACTCTATGGGTATCTGTCAGGTAAGTGCTTATTTGAGGATTGAAAAATCGGTCATAAATTATAAATTAAACCAATTGCTTCTTATTTCCACTGTTCGAGCAGGACTTCAGTACGTAGATCACAGAGTATCACTAAACTTAATCTAGCTTAATCTGTTTCATTTGAGTAAATTATGAAGTTTAATACTAATAGGCTACCCTAGGAAGCACAACATCCCGGCCGCCGGCCCGCCACTCGCCTTGTCGTTATATAGTTTTATCTTTGCAAGCCAACTGAATGGAATATCCGAGAATGGAATGCACTAAGCGACAAATGACAAACGACTTATCAAACGTCCATAAAGGCTAGCGCAGATGCCATAATCTCAGTCATCACTCACCAAGGTGTCAGATATGTTTTTCGTGACGAAAAAGTTAAAAATAATAACGATTACAGAACATTTACGAATTACGAATACTCTAATTGCAGATGATCCTATAATTACAGATGAGCTAAGTATATTATTACGCACGCCGTAATTCATGATATGTATCTATCATCTTCGGGATCGTGACTTAGCAACATAGTGCACGCAACATAATCAATAATATGTACATATTTGTCTCTATCGTCTAATGATACTGTTATCAAGAACACTACTTAGTTAAAATAATGTACGACAATGTAACATTGTAGCGACATATTTATGACTGAAATGTGCCAATGAATTATTCGAAAGTTGACACGCTTGCTCGGTTTTCGTACATCACCGTATTTACGATATCTATTTCAATATGTCAGTAGGTAAATTTTATAAACTGAAAAATAACTTCATGTATCGAATTAGAATTTTTCTGAACGGAATTAGGTTGATGGATGTAAAAAGGAAGCCGCTCCGGCCAACTTGCCATTTTTACCGTAATTCGAGACACTTTTTTAATTTTCCCCCCGTGTGCATTAATTGCATTTTTTTCACATTAGCTCGCAATCCATTACAACCCGCCACAGAATCAATTAAGTTACCGCCACCATTACGGAGCGAGTAAAAACAACAAATTTGACTCCAGTGCAATATTGTTAAGTGCATCATTTACCACACTGCACGGTTGACGTCACATGCGTCACTTTGCTGCACACAAATTTACATGCCACACATCAGTGCTGCCTATTCACAACCCAACAAAACTTGGAGTCGCCTGGCTTCGCTGTTGTAAGGGAATATGTCATCAATCATTTGCGAAAGTGTCCGTGAACAAGCAAAACTATTTATGTGAGTGCTTTAGTAAAATTAATTACTGTTGTCTAAACAAATATAGCGGAAGAGGGTGTTAAGTTTTGTGAATAGTGAACGAAGGTAGAACGTGAAACGGAATTGTATTTGTGCGAGTTGGTGACGGGGCAATATTTGCGTGGATTTAGATCGTTGATTGGGATCTTAGTCTTCAGTTAAATGTAAGATGAATATTAATGACACGAAGTTAAAATTTAACCGAGTCAATAATTATGTTGGTCTCACGTATTTGATTTAATCAGTTGTGTAAAACTTACCGCAACTGATGAGACTGGCTGTATGGTTTAGACAAATTCAACTTTAGAAGACGTTCAAACGTCTTTATGGCACGCAAGATCACTTCGGGTCTTCCTTTAAATACAAGTCCGTGTTCCATAATATTAGGGTAGACCGGGGGCAATAGTACCACGGGTCAATAGTAACATCGTCGATATTTCTAACCCTATAACATTCTAAGCATGACTGTGTACGTGCGTACGTGCGTTGAGTGTGTCCCGACCTGCCCACCAGTCGGCGGCGCAGCGCCGTGCAGAACGAACATGCTAGACACCTCTTTTTGTTTTCGCACAACCAAAGTAAATAATTCCGTTGATTGTTTTGGCTTATAGTTTCCCCAATATAGCTGTTAGTCTAATATTTTTACTCAATTATGATGCTACGGTTATCAATGCTTGAATCAAGCAATGGTTTGGTTATCAGGTAATAAGAACGGCTGAGATATTTGAATGTAAGTAATTAGAAATGGTTTGAGGGCAATAGTACCAGCACAGTCGGGGTCAATTGTAACGTCACATTTGACCCCGTGGTACAAATGACCCCAAATAATATTTTTATATTATCAAAGTTAGCTGACGTTTTAAGGTGAATCTAATGTTGTATACCTAACTAACTAAAATTGGTTGAGCCATTGATTAGTTACTTCCATTTTCTATATTTTTATCGTATATTATGAGCCGCTTTTGAAGTTGCTATAGCATTGTGATTTTACACTGTAAAGTATTGTTAAATTCGAGAAATGGGGTCCATTGTACCAGGGGTCAATTGTAACTGTATGCAATTTTGCGATACTAGTTTTGTGTTGAATTGTATTGGTTTACGTAGTTTTACAGGCCAGAAAATTATGCCTAGAAAATTTTGAAGCCATGTTATTTCATAAAAACGATTAATTTAATTGTAGAAACTGAGATAACTTGAATATAAATTTCTTAGACTTGTGTAATTATATTTTTACTGAAAATGTAGATCCTCATTGCTGATACTGGTACAACTGATCAGACTGATTAAATTCAAGAAATAAATATTGAAATTGTTACGATTTTGATATAAATGTATGTTTTATTCACTTCGGAAATTGTGGTACAAATGACCCGTAGTAGGGGTCAATAGTAGCAGTGGGAATCACTGAACAAAAACTCGATTATACGCTAAACTGTTATGTTCTAGTAAAAAATAATATCAAAAACGTATAAACAATGAACCTGGCATGTAATACGTTGATGTAGTTTTTCTTAGAAATGTTCAGATTCTGTGCTATGCGCCGTTATTTGCAAAGTGTTACTATTGCCCCCGGTCTACCATACCTCTTCAAAACATTGTTCACTTTCGTCAACATCTCCAGCCTATATACTGTTCACTTCACAGCAGTTAATTCGTTTTGGCGTAGTCTCTATATATGTAAGTAAAAATAAATCGAACTTGATTTGGATCAAATATACAAAAAATAACACCCGTCCAATCACACCGTAGTTTTAAAATGTAATTTCCAGCCAGTTACAAATTGTAAAGAGAGTGCTTTACGATGTCAGATTCTATCAAAATGACATCAAGTGTCACACTATGATTTACAAACACGTAATGTCGCAGGAAAGACATAAATTAGTAAGAATCATTACGCAAGCCTAATGGCTTTAGAAGATTATTTTAAATTAAAAAAGTCTGTCCTATTGGACGCGGTACCCTCACATTTTTAACAATGATATATGACATGAATAATTTGGTAATGGATGTAATATTAGTATATTTTCGGATGCATTTCGTTCATTGAAAAGGACTGACACGCACACGAAATTTATGTTCATATTTCGATATGAATTCAAGGGTTGCCAGTGTTGCCACCCTTGTACTGTTTGGTATCATAAAAATATTTATATCAGACGGAAGCGGAGTAACGGCCTGACGACCCTTTGTCGAAAACCTTATAACATTATTTTTATTATTCATAAATTCTTTAAAGGCTGTGGGTGAACGCACCTCCATGCATCTACCCATAAACCGATCTGGGAATGGGTAGATACAATATCTGATTCCACAACATCAAATAAAAAAAAGACGATTGAAAAATAAAAGAATTGAGTTCGAAAACATTATCGGCTATTTATCGTTTCAATAGGGATATTTTTGGGGAAATAGAGAGTTAAAACAAAGACAAGGTAACACAAGACTGATATGTACATACACTATGTAATGGCAACATGTACATTCGTAGACATTAACGGTGTTAAACAAAAAAGTTAACAGACGTTGACCGCGTTTCTAAAAATTAATCCATTTATTTAAGGTTGATTTTGCAATAGATTATGTTTTAGACACGTGTTTAACTTTTTTGTAATAATACCGTAATTGTTGAACATACATTTAATGCTGTTATAGTGAAGAAACGCCATGTCAAAAAAACAAATTTCAACAACATTTTGCGAAAAGGTTCTATCGTGGCTCAACAAATGGCGCGAGTGTTCTTACGTCTATTTTGTGAATATTTAGAGGTATTCTTACCTTTAATTCTTATGTTAATAATACTTAATATAAATAAAATTGAATGCCCTAAGCCATCGAAACCAGGAGAAAGCGCCTGAAAAAAAAGACCGTAATAAAAAACGTAACAACAAACAAATCTACGCATAAAGATATCACGAAAGTGCGCAACAAATTTAAATAAAAAAACATATCCGTATAGCATTTAGCCGCCTACGTAAAGCCGGGCGCACACGACACGGTCATCAATCACTAAGGACGTTTATACACGTACGGACGCCACAATGGGACGGGTTTTAAGAGCCTTTCCCGTGGATTGACGGGAGCCAGAAGGTGGTAAGTGAAAAGGGTGGTACACACCAGTTATATTGTCTGAATGGAGCGTATGAAAAGTTTTCGTTGGTCATTTTGGTGTAAGGGGTTGATGCGAGGGATTCAACTGCAAGCTAGCTTTTTAAGAACTGTCAGAAAAAGGTGTTGCCAGAAAATGTAGTTAACACAAAAAAAACTTTAGTTACGTCTTGCTTTGTAATTGAAACTTGTTTATCGAGTTTCAGATAAAAATTGCAAATAATACAAAATTAATTTTAAGGGGTCAACTATTGTTATAGTATGAAAGTTAGTTTACAACCATTTTGATGATACTTCTTCATTTAAATACTGCGTAAGTACCAAGAAGATTGGTTCTTATTTTTAATGCGTTTTCTGCTTGGAGAGAAGATTAAAATCACAAGTGGCTATCGAGTCGGGTCAGAAGTCTAATTGAGTGTCCCACTGCTGGGCAAAGGCCTCCCCTTTTTTCACCTCCTCTACATAATAATAAAATAATATTAGACAGAGAGCAAATGTAATAAAATACAATAGTGTAAGACTACTATTAAACGATACGATACAGACTAACAATATAGTGAAGTGTACAGGTTAAATAAGAACTCAAGTTATTTTTTTAAAGTTGCCACATTCGGCCATTTTGTGGAACTTATAAGAAAAATACGAAGTGGTTTCATTTAATTTCAGTTCATTGTACACAGATTAGTGACAGGCAACAATTTGTAAAATTGGAACGCCAGGCAGTCAATTAGAGAAACTGATGGTATTTTTCTTTTTTTGTACGCAGCCATAAATATAAGCGGCCGAAAACACTCCTGCAGCGATACAGATGCGAAAAAACGGCACGTTCACTAGACGACACTTTACACGTGATTTTATGATGGTTTCTTCAAGAGTTGCTTCATTTTATACAATAGGCATTCTCTATCAAGAGAACTCAATGTTATAGCTTACTTTCCGAAACAGTTAGAAATCTATGAAGGTACAATAAAAACAACGTAATTTATGATAGCTAACAGCCTTGATTTTAAATGACGAAAGACGCCAAATTAAACCAATAATGCATCACAAGACAGATTTCGCTCACGTCGACAAAAGATCTGCTTGTATGAGTTATTGGTAAGATAAAGAAGTGCCTTTACGTCATTTAAGTACTGCACTTTCCAACTATTTTCTTGACTGTAGCTACTTGCGATTTCGTCCCATCTACAGGTCCATACCAAATTTCAGATCAATCCGATTTCAGAAAATTCCTCAACCACACAGACACCGCACCGGGACAGGTCAGATAGTCAGACACTTGAAAATAATATTAAATTTTTAAATACAACCAGCCAATACGTAATACGTAAATTATTTGGAAAATAGCCGATATTCTTCAAACTGCAATAGCAAAGGAAACTGGTTTTCAAATGAAAAAAAAAACCATACCATACACACACCACACTTATTCCATTGCAGCTTCTGTATTGAGCGGGCTATGCACGGGATGGGCTGTAAATCTCCACGTTTATCTGGAACTATCTACGCGGGTTGTTTCGCGCGGTTTTTCAGCTGGAACAGTTAATCTACATAACGGGTGCCGTAATGGTGAGCCTTCAGATCAGCAGATACCGCTCGATTGCTTGTTCTAGTAATGGGAGCAAAATTATACGCGTCTTCTTACAATGCCTTATTTTTATGGGCTCACATTGATTCAGGGAAACGGTGTTTCATCAAATTTGCGTCTGTTGTTCTGTAGTCCATGAATTTTATTTCTTTAGGTATCTGTTCTGTTACCAACCTTGAAACGCAAATTATCGTGAAGTACAAGAGGACTTTCGCAACCAGTGTCACTGATAGCCTCAGTCGCGTGATTGACGCGGAGTCAGTGTCGCTGCGCTCAAATGACTTTCTAATTTAATCATCATAATCATCAATTAATTTACCCTTTTGGTGTTGCATGTTTTAATCTTTGTGTCAATTTTCTTTCTTTATGTCAATTTTTCATAAATTTGTACATTAAGCAAATTTATTTGCCGCTCTGTTAGCGTCACTGACGCTGCAAAGCGTGAGTTGCCAAGTTATTTTAACTATAACCGACGATTTTGACATAATATTTCATAGATTTTATGTCAAAAATCGCTAGTTATCGTTCACTTTAACTCACGCTAAGACTTGCTCTAGACCACTTTTAGCGAACACTCTAATCTTACACAATAATTAACATTCGCAGAATTGCACAAATTTATAGGTAAGGCCTAATCTTGATCAATCAAACAACATCAATCAATTACAACAAACCATTATATCTGCAACAGAAGCAATTATTCCTGTGTCAAATGGACCGCGCTAAGCCAGAACAAACCCTACAACTAATAACGCATTTCGTACGGCAAGCACTTACGCCTAAGCGGCCTTTTCGATTGATTGCTTTAACTGACACACGGACAGACAATGCCGTGAACTTCGCATGATACTGGTAAGAGGGATAATAATAGAAATTACTGATCCAATGCCGATTTCACGCGCGATATGTGCTATGATTGCAGCAATGTTGGATTGGAATATGGTTTCTTTTGTAGTTGTTGTGTGACCAATTAGTCTACATAATGTTTTATCTAACTAATATTATAAATGCGAAAGTATGGATGGATGGATGGATGTTTGTTTGTTACTCAATCACGCCAGAACGGCTGGATCTGGATGAAATTCGGCACATAGATAGAGAAAAGTCAGGAATAGCACATAGGCTACTTTTTATCACGGAAAATTGCGTAGTTCCCGCGGGATTGCGATAAACGAATTCTTTGCAGACGAAGTCGCTGGCAACAGCTGGTCACTTATAATTCAGGAATTAATTAACTACTTCAACACACGCATAGTTAAATTTAATATTGCCCAGACTGTAAGATAAATTGGTTCCTGTATACTAGTTCAAAGTCACCGTGTATATTTAGGTAAATACTGGTGTCCTTTTCTTTGTCTATTATTCAGTTACAGCTCCATTAACAGCCCTAATGTTACAGCAAGTGAGAGTTTTAAGTGGAACGGCTGTCTAACGTCCCCAAATTACAGCATACGAGTGAGACCGAGTCAAATCTTAATTTAATTCACAGTGCAACGCAACTTCTGTCAAATGAAACTCTAATTATTGGTGCGGATTACCTCGTAAGTTAATTCATACGAAGCAACCGAGATATTTTTTAACGTAGGACTGACCAGAGTTTGACATCACACCTGATGTAAAGTGTAGATGAAGCCGACGATGTAGCTCATTGGTTCAGTGACAGCTTATTCACTTAGGCCTTGAAGGGCTCTCGGTTGTATCTATCCGGAAACACAGACGATGGGAGCAAATTCCACTCCTTAGCAATTCGTATTACAATCTTAGCTCGCCACATTAACACCTCGTACGTACACACATTATATATTTACGTACCTGCTTCCCTTATTTATAGAGAGTACGTTAGGAGTAAGCAATAACGTGTTGAAAGCAAGAGACACGTGCACGTTTGACTTGATATATTCAACGCGTTAGGATAGAATTTGGCAATAACAATGACCCTGAGTTTCTCTTAGGAATCGAAGGAACGAAGTTATTCGTTCAAGAACAAAAGTTACCGACATAGCTCAGCGAATTAGCAAGCTGAATATATGCCGTAGAACTGATGGGCGTTGGGGCAGACTGGATTATAAGTGGAGACCGCGTGTCGGCAACCGTAGTAGGTATAAAGCGTTCTATAGAGAGAGAGAGAGAGAGAGAGAGAGAAACATTTATTTACACACATTCGATACACTAAGATATAAAACAAGGAGAAATACAATATACTAAGGAAGTACCGATATGGTGTAAAATGGATCCCACTCAGCATAATGTTGCGGCAAGCCGCAACGCTGTTTTTCAGTGGGACCCATATAGCTAGGTGAGGCGATGAGAGCTGAAGATGTAGGATGCCTATGTCAAGCAGTGAACTAAGCCAGGTTGATGATGATGATGATGATCACCATGATGGTGACTGTGAAGGAGGTTTTAATTAAATTTGAATTAAACCGGATACTTTAGGCTTAGGCTACTTTGTATTGTACGCATAATATGTTCGCGTCTAACCTCTAAATCAGTGGTGGGCAAACTTTTTTAATGGGGGGCCACAAAGCTTAAAAAATTCTAGAGGAGGGCCAGAATTATAGAAAGAAAGTTCACTCGTTCCCGGGGGGCCACAAAGTTTAAGAAATTCTAGAGGAGTTGCGCCCCGTATTACGCAACACATGAACTACGCGGCTAGTTTAGCTTCACCTATAGGTTATGCATGTATTATTCTACTAAGTAGAATCTACTTTATACTTCTCGACCGTCAAAACGTAATTATAGCGGGCCATATACTACCCATGTCGATGGACCCTCGGCGGGCCGGATTAAATACTTTCGCGGGCCGGAGTTGGCCCGCGGGCCGTACTTTGCCCACCACTGCTCTAAATGGTCCTAAAACCACTGTCACATTTTAAAGTACTGTGGCGAAGCCTGTCGTTTCTTTTGTAGAGTATGTAAGAAAATCTCTATTGGTATGGCAGAAACTTTAAAAAGCACCATCTATCGTGCAGTTTTGTAATCCCGCTAATCCATCGCGTGCGGGGTCTTTTTGCGCATTTTCACGCGATGGCCAGATAAGCCGAGTTCACATAACACGCGTTTCCCATTATCACTTCCCCGATACGTAATGAGTGGCATAAATTCTGTAAAATGTGGGGACTATATCTACCCTCCATAACTTTAATAAAGCAGGTAGGTTTTACGATAAAAGTAGGTCAAAGATTAGCAAATCTGATGAATCCGTGCGATATAAATCCAACCGCTGCTAGAGAAATACGGAAAATAACGAAAAGGAACAACAAAAAGCATGTTTTCTTTGACCACCTTTTCAGTATTAAACGCCATTAAATTTGCCATTACAATGCATTTAGATTTCTGTTATTAGATTCCTATTATGTCTCGAGTATAAAACGTCTTAATACTCGCATGTATGGAAATTGTGTTCCGAAATAGTTACTTTTTAACAATACAATAACAATCTCCACTTCAGCAAACTAATACCAATCTTTTACGCTATTTGCAAGGGGATTAATATCGGAAATATAAATTTAGGACGCTTGCCGTGCAACTTGTTTGTTAAGAGGGTCAGTTGTGCTCACAATGCTCGCAATAATATTTATTATTCATACTTTAGTTGCGGATTATTGCAATGGCTGCTGATAAAATAAAGGGGGTCCGTGAAAAGAAAAGGTAGCGCGCATAAGTACTTATAAAATTTCCGCTGCTTTAAGATACACATACATACATACATACCGTCACGCCACTTTCCCACAGGGGTAAGCAGAGACTACTTTGTCTTTGTCTTTGTCGTTGTTTGTGTGCTGCTTTAACTGAGGTTGGTTAATACCTTTACACCTTTAAGAGGCATTTCATCTAAGTCCTCTAGGTTGGCAACGCATCTGCAATCCCTCCGGGGTTGCGGGTGTCTATCGGCAGTGGTGATCGCTTACCATCAGGTGACCCACTTGCTCGTTTTCCTTCCTATTCACATAATAAAAAATAAAAAATAAAAAAAAGTGTCAGGTTTTCGGTGGGGACAGAATGATGATGATGATGATGATGATGATGATGGATGGATGGATGGAATGGTTAGCTTAGCCCTACTTGGATTATTTTGCCCTATGACCCATAGCGACACTTCCATAAGTCTATAACATTCTGTTTAAAGAGCGCATGCTTTATGCTATGGAAGTTTTTTTTTATATGAATAGGAAGGCAAACGCGCAAGTGGGATGCTAAATGTATATGACACTGTGTCCTCAAATTGATCCGGAATACTTCAGCAAGTGATACTATATCACCTGCTTAGTCGTTAAAATATTCCAGAATACCTATGCAAATAATAATCTTGTATGCAATATCTGACTCAAATTTTTGCGTAATTTTATTGTCTCATTTGATATTTCTATTTTTATTGTAACTATTGGTATTTTTTTTTAGTGACATTTACTTTGTATTCTCTATTATAAATTTTCTGACGACTTCCATATTATGAATTATCTTTGCTTGACATTTTATGTAAACAAATGTATTTTTGTATTGAATGAATAATAAACTAAACTAAAACTAACTTACCAAGGCCTTAGACCTATTTTACTCGACATTAGTTTCGACTAGATTCCATCTCTACAACCTCCACAACACATTACAGGTGTAAGGAAAGCCTCAAAAATCCATGGGTGCGATTTTAATTTAGCTCGAAACGCTCTGCCGACTCATTTAATTGGGAGCCACAGCACTCGCGCACATTTAGCGAGCATTACTCGGAAATCTCAGCTGAATATAAACTTAAACGCCTCTTAATTTTCACGCGGATTCCGACACGGTGGTTATTCTTTGGCGTGTAAATTACGTTTTAAAAAAGTTTAAGTTCTCTTTCTTCTAAGGCTTCATCATCATCTTCAGCCTAATATAGTTCAAATTATTAGTTCGGTTTAAAAGTGAAGTGCATACTATATTGAATTTATGTAGACTGAGATCGAGTCAAGAGTTGAAAATGGCTGGTCGACTATTGTTTTATACTACTTCTTGTTTGAAACTACTTGTAAAGGGACGTCCGTCGATAATATATTCGTAATCTGGCATCGCGAGTTCGCAAAATAATTAACGGTTGCCATTTGAATGTGAAAATATATTTTAAAATAAAACTGTCCAAAATGATCAATATTAATGAGGATTATTAATATTGACGATCTTTCTGAAATTACTCAGCGCAAATTTAAATCGGTTTGTTTTATTGGTAATATCAATTGATAATTCTGGCTATATTTCATTTATTTCGTCAGAAATCTCATTACGAAACGCATTTGTACCCCAAATAAGGGGTCTCGCGAGCCCCCGATAAGCCCTAATCAAATAGTGGCCATTATTTAGTTATATATGTTAAAGTATATCGCTTCGCACCCCAGTCATTGAGGGTCACTCCCTACCTTAGATAGGGTAGCTAATAAGAATTTTATAAGATATAGAGCTAGGAATCGTAGAAAGAAACAAAATATGTAAGAATATTAATGAACTTATATTATGAATGAACTGCTACTTCGCAACTACAAGCGCAAGACCGCTGTGTATGTGTGACATATTTGTATTTTTTAATTCTAAAACAATCAACATTATTAATTTTTCATACATCTAAAACCAACAGACACAGGAGATAATTGTTTGCGTATTGGCAAATGTTTAATAACTTAATACGTCATACATATTATGCTTCTACGGATTAAAATTTTAAATGGCGTTTTTTGTTTCGTTACGCATCCGATATTTGATAAATACGGGAGATTAAAAAATATTTCGGTCTTTAACGCAGTTTTCTTTTTCTGCCGTACTTTGGAATTCATTTCAGCGTGTTTTCAAAAGATCTTTTTTATTAGGAAAGCTTTAAATTTGAATCTTTAAGAAATGCTGTAACAGTAGGTAAAATTTTCCGTTAAATCATCAGGATTTAATTGCTAAATTTTAGCACCCAAACCAGCAGCAACCTCTCGCGAGTCTTTTGTTTTTTTTCTAGATGCCTGAAATTTTATGTATTGTGTTGTCAACCAAAAACTGAATCGACAAAAAAACGCGGGTATAATCATACCATCACTTTATTTAGACGAGAATATTACAAAGCCTTTTTTCCGAAAATAAAATAAAACTATAATTCCTGATTGAATTAAAATATAATCCATCATCAATCAATGTCACTGTTATTGACGAGAAGGCTTTATATCAACTGCCCCACCCAAGTCCGCCAAAATCCCTATCGAAACCTTCAAAGTTAGCGACATTTAACAACATTAACAACATTGTTTCTAATCTGATGCCGGAGTGCGATCACGTCCGTCCGTAACGTCCGTCGACTCGAAAAGCAAACTCCGTAAAACCAGCGTTCAGGGTTGCCAAATGTCTAAATTTTCGATTGTTCCAAGTTTACAGCTAGCGTGGCAAACTTAAGGCTTTGTCGAACAGCGAGCGCGGGGCCGAAGTAATTTTAGTGGGCGGGTGGCGACGGAAAATGCGTAAAGCAGATGAAATTTTCGTACGAAAAATTTAAGAATTATTATAACAATGTACTCGTATCTGATTTGCTGGCCCGAAAAGTGATATTACCTTATTAAAGTTGTGAATCCACTAGTGGTAGTGGTTTAGTAAAAATTTCGCATACTTCGTCTTCTGTTAACAGTCTCTGACCGTATTTGCCTTCCGTTTATTAATGAGATCATTAAATCCTATTTTTAAGTTAATATCCATTACTCGCACAGCTCATATTGTCACAGGTTAATTTATTTCTTATATATTTACTTCTTACCTTAGCTTCCACTGCCAGGATACTTCCTAATCTTTTATCGCTGAAATAACTTATGATACTTCAAAACCCGTACATACACAATGTTTATTCACACGTGCCTTGGCACCTAAACTCAAGCTTTTTGGCAACCCTAAGTCTAGCTAGAGCCTGAGATTGCTGCAACGAATGCATTCAGAAATTCCGTACGACGCGACCACTTCATACCCACTCGCGGTAAGTGCATTTTGTGAACGCGACCATTTTTAAATGAGGATCTTGAATTCCAAATTTGAATTTCGGGGTCGGTTGATAAATTCTAAGTCGGTGTTTTGGCTGCACCCGACTCGCTGTTACATACGAACTTTGATTAGGTTCTGTGAGTGGGGTAGTTTATTTCATTAGTCACTTGGCACAGGAAATGGTGTCTTACGAGTACATACGTCGTAACCTCAAATAAAAGAGAATTTAGATTTTTGTTTACCTATTTGTGTAATAAATTAACTAAACATAAAACGAGTAGGTAACTTATCTTTTTAAGTCGAGGGTTGATATTATAGGTACTTACCTCAAACGAGTAGTAGTTTTTTTTTTAAGTTACCTGTTGGTAAAACGACTAACTCTTCGGTTTCGGATCGAGGGATAATTTAAAAAATAAATAAACCTATACCTTATATCTTCAGTAAAAAAAACAAACTAGATTTTTTATAAGCTGCCAGTTTGAATTTTTTTTTTCGGAATAGAAATAAGGTGGCCAGCTCTCGCCCGACGTATATCTGCGCCAGTAAACACGAAAAAGGTTGATCGTAATAAAATGGATAAGCAATAAATACAAAAGCGAATTTTAGGGTCCCGCAGCGCTGCCCCCGCGGTTTCGCGGACGCATTAATCAGAGCCCCCGCCCGCATAGTCAGCCTTGACGTATTACGTAATTTTTATCACTGCAGGTTCCGTATGCCTGTTGACTTATATAAATGACCTGATGATGCCAGATATAAGGATATATGGTGCATCATTCTTCAAGGATACCCGCATTCCAGTTTCTGTACAGTTCAGCAGATAAGTACGTGACAAAACACCATTTCTCGTGAATCATGGATGCTTAAATAGAAGTATTTTAAGACAGATTAGATGGTAGAGGCGTTTTACGTCTCCGCTGAACGAAGGTTATTGTAGTATTTGTGATAGTTGGGTATGAATGAATGTTGGAAGCGAAGGTGGAAGGTCTTGGCTTGTCTTTATACATATATGACGCACATACGTAGCTGTCTTGCACGTGTAGTTGTCGAGTAGAAGTGCTTTTTACTAACTTTGAGGATATTAAAATAAAACCTATTATTTCATTCATCATTCATCTTTAGTCTAAATAGGTACATCCCAGTGCTGGGTTTAGGTTTTGTTAATTTAGCACGTAACAAAACACTCAGAGGTGAGAGGCCAGGCTCGATCCCACAATCCTCTGCATGAGAGGCCATAGGTCACACCACTAGGCTACCACGGCAACCTACATTGAAGTCACAGAAAAAACAAAGATAAAGGATTCAAAACTGATTATTTGACTTTGATCTTATTTTATTAGAACAATAAAGTTCGTCCACATTCATACAAACTTACACTATACTCGTTTCCAACAAATGGTGCGATGCAAACAAAAAATATGAGTAATATGACAGATTGTCCTCTCCCTTCGCTCAACCCACGCACATAAGTGTAACAGGGATGGCAAGAAAAGTATCGATATTGTACTAAAATAGTATCGGATTAAAAAATACAAATACATTTATTTCGTAATCATAGGTAGGATATACAAGATCATAGCAAGCTGTAAGTATACCAGGTAAGCATAAAAGTGTAAGACGATACCACAAGGTCCACAAGGCATAATATGTAATACGAAAATTAGTAACTAAAACTAGAAATACCAACTCAAATTATTTATTTTGATCATATTCATTCATACAAAAAAAATGTTTAAGTTTAATGGTTACTTTACAGTAGCTATACATTCAAGTCTTATGTGATTGAATAAGTTAGTATAATAGAAGCAGCGAGCAAAGAAACAAAAGCGATACAGACTCTATGTAAATTAGTTCGAAGAAAATGTATCGAATCTGAAACAAATTTTAAATCAAATATTTATTTAATAGAATTTGTTGTTCGATAGATTGTTAAGAGCTACACAGTTTTCGTTTCAGAGAAATATCTATTAATAAAAGTATTAGGTACCTAATGCGTACCACTGAGAAAAATTGCTTGAGCACTAAAAGAAATGTCACTCAGGTATTCTTGAGTTGAATAGTAAGCCCTAGACGACAAAGACTTAATTAAACCATTTTGAATTCATTAATGCTCTCTAATAATTTATTATATAATTGAGTTATTACAATTTTAGGAACCATTACAGTTATACTTTTCGTAACGCAACAACGCAAGGTCAAGCTAAAATTATCGATAACAAAAAGCATCGATACTTTTTTCCGTCTCTGTAAAGCGTGACGCGTATTATGACAAACGCGCGGTCATCATTCACACAGTGACGTACCTTGTGCTGGAAGCATTGGGGTAGGCAAAGGCACCGAATTGATGGGAGGGGTACTTCAAAACAACATTACGGGCTTTTAAATAATTAAATGTATCGTCCGTTCGATAAGACAATCGAGTTGATTTAATTAGGTGATACGATTTAACTTTACTTTTCTACTCCGCCACATAGTGAGGTCAAGTCGTGCAAAACAGCCACATTCGCACTGAATGTTTTTTTCACACCTCTCATTCAGAAAAGTAAGCTTTGCTCCCTGTCGAGAGGGATCAAAGTGCTACTTTTCTATTCAAGCCTTTTTAAGTGTTTTTTTGCAAATGCAATTTTTTGAAGTTGATAATTGTAAAACCACGCCATTTTCTATGCTCTTTAATTGTATTTAGAATTATTTTTCAAGTTTTTTAATGTTCGGTGTGAAAAGTTGTATGAGCCACTCGGGAGCAAAATTATTTTCATCTTGGGCGTTAACACTAAACTTGAATCCCTCATTACACTCTGGATTCAATGTAGCGCCCTCGCCGTAAATACATCATTTTGCTCCCTTGCCTCACAAATAACTATTTATTATTGCAGCTAATGTATTGTCCACAGTACCAATAAATATTACTCACTAAATTATTTCCCAAATACCTAATAAAAGTGACCATTAAACAACGCGTAACGAATTTCCAGACGTTACTTCAAAAGATCTCCACACAATGATCCTCCACTTCTACCTTAAAACGTCGTAAGTGCCGACAAAATAAACGGCACATGCGCCCATTTGCACCTAACACCCTCACCACTCGAAGCAACAAGGAGAGCACCTAATATTTTCCGTATTTTCACACAATAGCTAATTTGCCGCCCCCGGTATCGCCAAGAGCGAGAATCGAGGGTGTGACGTCATTAAACGGCATATGTGCGATTGCCCTTACGGCTGTTTAGGGTTGTTCCCGTGGGGTCATAAAAATCGACATAATGAATTCATAGGCTAGCAGTGTCAAGTCTGAAGCTATTAATTAGGAATATTTTACTTTCTAAACAACACTGAAAATTGGAACACATACAAAAATCCGAAAAGTAAAGCTATGGCCGGGAATCGAACCCGCGTCCTCGTCATTCCGTGACGCGTGCTATACTCCTACACTACCCATAGCAGGCCGCATAGCAGGCTATAGCTTTACTTTTCGGATTTTTCTATGTGTTCTAATTTTCAGTGTTGTTTAGAAATTACATTTCTAACGGTAAAACGTAAAAAGTACCTAAACATTAAAAATCAAGAATTTCTTGATTAATTTGATATTTCCCATCATTCTCTCGTCCCTGGTGAGCAGTACATGTTCCACGGGAGTTTGTAATTGTGTCGTACAGACACATCATTCAAACAGATGACGCTTAGCGACAAATATTCGCATAGTAACAAGGTCAAGTGACAGTTGGTAACAGATAGAAAAATTCGGAGGCTTACTCACCTGCTATGGGTGGTGTAGGGGTATAGCACGCGTCACGGAATGACGAGGACCCGGGTTCGATTCCCGGCCATAGCTTTACTTTTCGGATTTTTCTATGTGTTCTAATTTTCAGTGTTGTTTAGAAATTAAATTTCTAACGGTAAAACGTAAAAAGTAAACATTAAAAATCAAGAAGTAAATTTCTTGATTAATTTGATATTTTTGAATATTTTACTTTTAAACAATTTTCTTTATAAATAGAGCTTGCTAAGGGCCAAGGGCCAGTTGTACCAAAAAAAACTTGCTTTTAACTTGATATTTGACTACTAATTTCAGCTTTAACTAAAATGATACAAAGTTACTAAACATCATTCCAGCGTTACGTGTCAATACAAGTTTGAGGAGTATATTGCACAAGCCCCCTACACCCCCTTGCAAAAAAAAACAGGCACCCATGGTTTTTTTATGTGCTTAAAAGCTTACTTTCTAAGCTTAATTGCCTAAAAATCTGAAAAACCATAGGTGCCCGATTTTTTTGCAAGGGCGTGTATAATGCTCTTTAGGTCGAGGCATGATGCCAAGAATGGAAAACCCAACTTTTGACAATGCTATAAAACATATGGGTGAAACTTTCTGCCTCGGGTTCGTATACCTACACGTGTCACATGACCAATTAAAACTCATGCTTTTAGCGTCTACTTAAAGCTAGTTTTATGGGGCATTTTCGAATCATAAACAAGAAATTCCAGCAAATGTATCAAACACAATTTCATGAGACGACAGACACTCTAAAATAAAGTAAGTATGCATTTACACACGCATTTCTCTAAGGGCAACAGGCATCCCTCGATTACAAATACGGTTAGGTGACTCGTTTATTCTATACTGACGAGCGAAAAACGAGTCGCTTTTCACACAACTTTGTATGGAAAGTGACCCTTTTGATCATCAGTGTATTAAAACTAACACCCAGAAACTCTATAATTTAACAGCACAGACTACATAATTATGCAGTAAACTGACGAAAATCGTAAAATACGTTCCTTTAACAGGATCACCCCTGCAGAGAAGCAATCGAGGGGCGTGAACGACCCCCGGGACCCTACAATGAGGTAATATCAAATTGGCAACAGTTCGTAATTGCATTTATAAATATGTCCCCGGGCCGGCCTATTGTACCAACTATTCAATACTGATTTAAATTGTAAAACGTATTTGATGGACAAGGAGCCAATAATGGCCGGGATTGAGGCCTCGGGCGGTAATTTTGGATTGACTGTATTTTTATTTAGTTTTATTTCTGGAGGCAACAATGGATCGAGATATCGTTAGACATGTTTGCACTTGAGGTGGTCTGCCTGACATTGATGGTTTAGGTAGCCATATATATTTAGTTTTAGTCGACTAAGCTATCTTAAGAGGCTGACAACACCTAATTTTGTTGAAATTGATGTTATTTAAACACTTTTTTAAGAAAAACTGCACACAAAAAAAATACAAAAAAAATGTAATGTTAATTTTCATCATATTTCAAATACGCTAGACGGGCTCGATACATAATTGAACAAAATCGGCTCGATAGAAAATAATTGCAAAGATTGGTCTTAAAATCAACATTAAACGGTTCTATGTCTTTATTTTTTCGACGTATGGGTCTGCAATTAAAAACATAATGTCAAAATATTCATACCTAAACGGCTAACGAGTCATATTTCACAAATAATCCATACTTTTGTTTATTTCTTATGATTTGTGTCTTATTTGCAAGATTTTAGACGCGCGCCAAGCTGCCGGGATAGTTTCTTCTCTTTCACTAACAGGCACGTGAACCGTATGTGTGAAGAGTGGCGCTGCTCCAGGTCATTTGCTGTTGACAGCGCCTTAAGCGCGGCTGCTTCAGGGATAATAATGACAATGCTATACGTACAATATAAAATCAGCTGGGTCAAAATGATAATTCGAAGAAAGACTTATATTCACGGAAACGAAAAAGTATTTTAGGATCTGAAATATCAACACTGAAAAGCTTTCCTAACTGGGACCTCGGGCCTTACCATGACGTCTTAATGCGATTCAGTTTAGGTTCGCTCACTGTCAGAGTCATACTAAAAGTGACAGCTAAAACTTGAACTAAGTCGGAATTAGGACGTCATGGTAAGGCCCCTGTTACATTATCTAAGTTGGATGTCAAAACCAATACTCAGTTGTATACACGTATTACACGTAACAGCAGTCAGCTTTGGGTCGACAGAAATAAAACGCTCCAAAACGAATCAATAAAATAAATAATCTTCAATGTTTCAAACACGTTATTCGGAAGATCGGAAAGGTTCTTTATAAAAATACCTGATATACTCCAATTCGCCAGAGTTCGTCGTCTTACCTGCAATTTAAAAGAAACACTTTCAATATTTGTAAACGTAAAAACATTCGTAATAAGTAATCGTTTAAATCGCCTTCCTTGAAGGTTCGCTGAACCCGTGAACGAAAAACAGATACGCACCATTAAACTGAGAACATCAAAGTAAATGCGTTTAGATTAGACTTTATTTTAATCTATGATATCAGAAGCAAGTGTTAATTTTAAAAGGGTAATACCACCGTTTATTCCACGTAGCTAGAGATTCTAGAGTTTAAACATGAACATTCAAGAACGTTGGTATGTACCTGAGTATTTAATTTAAGATAATACGGGCGACTGAACAATTAGTTAGGTACAGATAAATGTCAATTTTATGTAGCTTTTCAAATGTTTTTGTTTTTTAATTACTGTGATTGTCATAATAAACTTTTTCTTTCTTTCTTTCTTTCAAAGATCGAATTCTCATACCGCACCGCTGCCTTCAATCTTTATGTCATCTTTTTGAAATATATAAAAAAATATTTATGTCATTTTTGTATTCTCGCCAATTTTAGGATAATTAACCTTGGGTGCGCATCAGAATACATAAAGTTTAAAATGTATAATGGGTTAAAATACATAATGGTTCATAATATATAATGCAATTTTCTCTGAAACTATTAACAAAATTATTTTTTTTGATATCGTAATATATAGATTGGTTTAGGTTAGATTAGGTTTGTTTTATAACAATCCTGTTAATTTGTCACTTTCTGAGAAAATAGCATTATATATTTTGATCCATTATATATTTTAACCCGTATGTATTTTAATACGTACCCATTATTGCGGAAAATATACAACCCTTCTTCTGGCGCAGTCGGGTTAAAATAAATTGGCTACCGTTCTATACGCTGCGTATTTCCAAAACTGAGCTGTGTGTTAGTTTAGTGGTAATCTAAGCAAAGCAAGATCTAAATCTATGAAAGCAATGTTAATTTTATCATTGGTGACAAGAAGTATCTTCTTCTTAAAAGGTCTTCGAAATTGTCAAAGATTTATATTTGACATGTTTCTAATAAACTTGCTTCCAGTTTAAATATTTGGCGACTTGCTCCGCGTGTTCAGTAAATGAATATTTTAATACAATTTCTTATGCCATACCACTTTGAAATATAGTTCAAATATTGAAATTTTGATTCCTAAAGCATATGAAATGAACAGCGTTCTTTAGTATCCTACATGAATAACGATTTAATTCTATAAAATTGCTGGAACTGAGCCAGGGTATGCTGCCGAGTCAGGGATAGAAAAACTGTTTGCCTTTTTACTATAACCTGCTGGATCTAAGTCGCGAGGGATGTCGCTCAAGGCTAATTATTGGGGGTCAAGTTGTTTCGTCCTTATGTGATTAATATGGTGTAAATATTTCACTTTTAATATAAACTAGTCTGTGTGCTCTCCCTAGGCTGGCTATGCATCTGGAACCTTTTAGCCTTGCAGGTGTCTATGGATGGTGGTGATCATGATCACACTTGCTCATTTTGCACCGCATTTAAAAAAAAAAACTTGTTTGTTGAACCAGACCTTGCATCGGTAATCTAAACTCTTTACAAGATATGGTGACCCGGTCTGTCAGATTTATGAGGCTCAATGGTGCGAATCTGCATTCGAAATGAAACTTGAATAACGATCGTATTATTTTAAATTAAACCTTACATTCGAAGTCACATCTCAGCCAGTATGTACAACTCATGAAACTCGTTTGTAAGTATTGTATAAGTGTTGTTCATAAAAAGAAAACTCGTGAAAAATATTCTGAAGCAATGTTTCAACCCTCAGGATTTTGACGGCCTGCCAAAAAAGTTGCCAGTTTTAGTCCGACAATACTTCAAGACAAGGCTGCTTTATTGGCTGCTAATTTACGAAGTTTCTTCGGACAATTAATTTTCAATATCACTTCGGTGAGAATAGCGGAATTTGTGAAGTTTCTATTGATCAATTTTACTGCTTATTACTCTTAAAAACTTGTAAAAACAAGGAAACTGCGATTAGCGATACTATTTATTACGAAATCTAAAAATACGCGAGTGACTCATGTATCCTATTGTAATACTTATATTGCTCCAATGTTTATAATTATTAGTAATAATGTATACACTAGGCGTCGAAATAAGACGTTAATCTTATACTTTCATCGTGATGAACACGACTCGCTGATCACAAGAGTTTCATAATCAACTGAAATTGAAGAAATTTAAACACGATATAATCGTGCGATTGTTACCTCGCTGTAA
Organism: Pandemis heparana; assembly: GCA_963854515.1. Taxonomy (NCBI): domain Eukaryota; kingdom Metazoa; phylum Arthropoda; class Insecta; order Lepidoptera; family Tortricidae; genus Pandemis; species Pandemis heparana. Next base: position 8,295,003 of record OY978026.1, on the reverse strand, counting down.
TCAGTAAAGCCTTCATATTTGTGAAACTTTTGTGAAACGTAACACGTTAATTGAAGTTTTCGCTCACTTTACAGCTCTGTTAAATGAAGAAAGCAGAAAGTACCGGCTCATTACACGAATACGTGCACTTAGAGCGAGTGTTGGTGCAAATAAAAATTAACACGTTACGATGTGAAGTGGCTCAATCATTTTTATTAAGCACATAGGGTAAAGTCAGCAATAAACAGTTTTACCAATTACCAACTAAGGTTTGAAATGATATGAAATGAAATGATTTTATTTGTTGAGTACAGGTTGCATACATATTGGTGAACATTTTAAATAATTGAGATCAGCCATACTCTCAGCGCTATTTGTAGATTGTATAACACCAAGAGGTAATAAGAAAACGTCCAATATGGAAAAATATAGGGAAGCATTAGGTCCTAACATCTGCTGCACTGGCTGCTGCGCATCAGTCTCCGATACTTAGCTAAGTCCTATTTCTTTTCCAGAATATTCCCTTCGGTAATTTCTTTCGGAATAATTTATTTGGTGTGGTTTCAACACAGATTGAACAAGGCATGTTCTAGGTGGCCACTCTACCATTCACAAGCCGAGACCAGGGTCAAATTCAACGCATACAATCTAGAAAAATTACAGGCAATTCACTGGCTCACTATGGGTTGTACTAATCAACTATTTAAGATAGGTAAGGTACAGTACAGTATCTTCTTCACAGCCGCTTCTTAAACTTCGGGAGACGGAAAAAACAATCAGTCCGCCGCAGGCATCGCTGGAAGCAAAACGGATTTTCGGATCGTCACAACACTTCTTGCCGGAACGAATCGTTTTGTTTTTGTTCTGCACTGATTGTCGGAATCGTTTAGGATCCGGTGGCTAACGGTATAAGGGACAATAAACCTCCCGCCAAGCAACATGATATCTTTCAAAGGATTTATAGAGCTGTTTGCGTTCAGAAGTGGTCGAATAAAGCGCGGATGTCTACCACACTCGATAAATATGTAGTTGTTTACCAACATAAAACAAGCAGTCGGAAAATACGTATGTTTCTGGAGGTTTCATTTGGAATAACGCATACTCGTGTACAGTACAATTTTAACAGACTGGTAAATATTGTTCCCGTGTATGAAGGCAGATTAAATTAATTGTTTCAGCATCTGTCATCAGTCGCGAGACGACAAGATGACAAAAAACAAAAAGGCAAAAAAGGTAAAGTGCGAGTTGGAGACGAGTTCGGTACTATCGTCATTATTTACCTTCTATCAAAAACGCCGAACAACACGTTCTTTTATGGGCTCTCTTAGATTTTTGAAATTTCAAATTTTTTGACTGTGTGAAATCACCTAGTATCTAACCAAGTATCTATACGGTTCAAAAAAATCCGCGTCAAACCTTGGTAGGTAATGCAGATGTGTGAAACATAAATCATCTCTTTTTTTATTTATGCGTTTATAAGTGCTAATGTGGGTCCTAGGTCCGTTCTCATTATTAATAGTTATTTATAGGAGAGTGAGAGACGGCATGATACGAATTGCAATTTTTAAGTTACAGACAGCGGAGCCGTACTTATTATAAGGTATCATTTGCGTCATTTGGGTACGGATCCCTAAAAAAGGAAACGCGTGTAAAATTAATCATGAATTTCAAATATACACGCGTCATGTCTAAAATCCGGTGCTTTGCCGAGTCATTTTTCGCTCGACTCCAACGTGGTAAGCCTACCTGCCAACAGCTGCCGGGTGATTGAACTTTGTTCGCGATGTCTTTAAATCAAAATAAATATCTTCTATACGACTCTAAACAGCTTCGCCTTTCCGAAGTTTAAGATTTTCGCGATTTTCACTCGTAATACCGCATCCCCCGTCTGTCAAACGACGTCTTTAGTCTACTCGTGACTACGGCGACTGCATTGTGGTATGGAGTATACTGTCAAACCCTACACATGGAAGTCTATTCCAAAATTCGGTTATCACGTCTGATAAAGTAGCTACTTGAATAAACTTTGTCGCACTGTTACTTTTCTTTAAAACGCAGTTCTTTTAGAGACCAGGTCTTACCATGACGTCCTAATTCCGACTCAGTTCAAGTTTTAGCTGTCACTTTTAGTATGAATCTGACAGCGAGCGAACCTAAACTGAAACGCGTTAAGACGTCATGGTAAGGCCCCAGTAACAAGAGGCAATTTGCTCCTGCTGGCATGTAATTCTTCTAGAAGTAGTTGACGTTAGATACTTATCATGCATTCCATTCTTAAACTACTGATATTAGACCAAAAATAGCTGGCAACGAAAGCGCCTTACAAAAATGAAATAAAACTAAAAGCAGACAAAACTTATAGCTAGTAAATAAACGTTGTACCGTCGGCCGTTCTCGAGGAAGCGGGTTAACGGAGCCATAACCTCGCTCTTACAATCACAGAGTTCCCCGGGGACGGGCAAGAGGTTCCATTTTCAAAATTGCAACTGGATAAAAGCTTCGAGACCCGAAGTGCGGAAGGGCGTAGAGGATGATTAAACGAATTAATTTTAGTTGTTGAAAGAAAATGTCAAACGGGTGGAAATGGTGGAATAGTAAGTCGAGCAAAGCTGAAACAGCAGTGGATGTGCAGCAAAGTGTGCAGTTGTGCATGTGCGCTATGATTTTCCGAGAGTCTTTTTAATACACTACTCAAAAGAAAATAGGGCCATAGTTTCATTAGTAAAATAAAAATAAATATGTGTCTTATTTAAAGTAAATTTTATTATACGATAGCCACAATGCAAGATAATCTCTGGGTGAAAACACAAACTAATTCTGTGAATTTTTCAGTGATGTAATTCAAGTGGCCCTTTTTATATTCCGTACGTTCCCTTAATTAGCTTGTGTTGTATCTTTTCAGGAGACGCTAATAAATTATTACCATGAAAATTAGGTTCTTCTTACATGACAGGACATTATAACGAAAGTATCCTACTAATATTATAAATGCGAAAGTTTGTGAGTGACAATGTGACGATGTGACGATGTGAGTGAGTGTGTATGTTTGTTCCTTCTTCACGCTAAAACGACTGGACGAATTTGGATAAAATTTGGGACGAAGATAGCTGGTACCTAAAACATAGGCTACTTTTTATCCCGAAAAATTGTATAGGTCCCGCGGGATAGCGATAAACATACTAATTGCAAATTCTACGCGGACGAAGTCGCGGGCAGAAGCTAGTTTGACAATAACTGAAACACAAAATAAGACTAAACTAATAAAGCAAAGTAAAATAAATTAAGCAATAATTCTTAAACACGACAAATTACTTATTTAGGTGGTCTGTTCGTTAGAGTAGACTGATTTGGCTTTAAGCCAGCCAATTCCATTTGTTAAGGAACAGGATGAGTATCTTTTTCGGAGATCTAATGATATACAACAAATGTAATTATTATAAGTTTCTATGGATACTACCCATAATTTGTGCACGGTGAAGAAAGCGAAGAATCCTACTAATATTATAAATGCGAAAGTTTGTGACGATGTGACGATGTGAGTGAGTGAGTGTGTATGTTTGTTCCTTCTTCACGCTAAAACGACTGGACGGATTTGGATAAAATTTGGGACGAAGATAGCTGGTACCCTAGATTAAAACATAGGCTACTTTTTATCCCGGAAAATTGCATAGTTCCCGCGGGATAACGATAAACATGTTAAATCATTGCCAATTCTACGCGGACGAAGACGCGGGCAGAAGCTAGTTAAAGATAAAAAAAGAAAATATACAAGTAGTTCTGAATGCAAGACAGAAATGCATTATGTTCAACAATAGCAAAAGGCTCTTTTTCGGTGTGAACCTTTTAAGCATTTCCCTTCTACTAACCATTGGATATTTTTTAATTTACCACGCCAGTTAAAGCCGCCACAGTCAGTCCTCAGACACTAAAGTATGTCCCTACAAAATGTCGGTGTAAAATGCAAGTGTACTATAAAAGCGGTTACGGAATCTCATCCATATTGCTCCTCCAATGAGCCGTGATGGTCCCCTGAAATATAAAAGCGTCCTTCGAATGAGTAAGGGAACATGTATTATCTATCAGAAACATCATTAGCCATCGACAGTTTCAAATTCCCCCCATAAAGTCTCGTCCCCGCTATAGAAACAGTTACGGGACAAACGTGATCGCATTAATATCAGTTCGCATCACACGACGCTATAACTATATGATTTAACGGTTCGTCGCAGCAATGCGTCTTGTGGAGATAGGTTTTATTGAAGCTGCAGCCATTCTAAACTGTGGCGCGGAAAAATGAGATGCTGGGGATTTAACGCGCATGTTTAAGGATTTGCTGGCGATATATCGAACATGATAATAGTCTCGGGCCTTTGCTTCGCGAACCACGAAGTTTGGTTGGTGAATTCGTAATAATATTCTGTAGATACAGATAATAGAGTCCGATAGGCCCCCACGACAGTGAATGGAAAACGCATGGATGAAGTAAACATTTCCATTCAAAATTGTTGCTATTCCTATTCAAGATTTTTTGACAAAATAACCTAACCTAAAAATTTCATTTTAGATAAAAACTTTTGTGCAGACTGTACTTTTTGTTGACTGTACTTGCATTATCCTCCGTCCTACATATGTGAACCAAATTTCAAGTCAATCGGACCAATCGTTGAAGAGTTCCCTCCTGCAGAGACGGTCCTAGCAGGACCACCAGAATTCTACTACCAGATTATTTTATTGTCATGTGACTTACACAAGTACATATGCAAAATTTCAGCTCAATCGGTTGAACATATCTGCTTCAAAATTGGCTTCAAAATTGAGTATCAAGATTCCACCCAGCCAAACATACTTTACACACACACATTGAAATGAAAGTTACTGTAAAGGTCGTAAAAAAATATATAGTGGCACTCTCAACGAGTTTCTTTCATTATGGCGGTCTACACAATAATTGTACTCCAAAGAAAATGGCATCCGAACCTTTCCAGACTCCCTTACAAACTGAAACGTTTACATTGTTACATTTAAAATGTTGAAACCATCGGCGAAAAGGAAAGTTATTTCCTTTATCAGTGCGTAAGTCGAAAGTCGCCTTAAAATCAAGGGTTACCCATTGAATTTCGGGCTTCAGTATCCCTTTACTCGTTTCTGACGGTTTACTGTTTATCCCATACGACTGTTTAAGGCCCGTCACGTCTACCGCGACGGCCGATTGAATCATTCCAACTGTTAACGAATCAAAGAAACATCTGTTCAGCTGACACACATTACGGGCTGTCGACAAAAAGTGACATTAGCTCACACGCTTTGATGACAAAGCATGGGATGCGGAAGATCATGCCAACTACACAAATAATGGAACGTAGGTTCAATTTCTTTGAAGTATGTTCAAAGTGGCCTTACATGACAATGTTTTAAGATTAACATAATATTTACCTTTCATATTTCTTTGTGTGCTTGTACAGTCACCATCATCTGACGGCATAGGAACTGCTTAGTTGCTCAAAAATAGTGTCAAGTTTGCGAGGGTATCCTCGTGCCCAAGTCATTCATAAAGATTTTTATTCCGTTAAAAAAATGGCTAGATGGAGTGTTTTCCAACCATATAGGAACACAGCATCTAGACGAAAGTTTGAGAACTTATGCTTCATTACATATATTACCCGAATATTAAAGTTAGTCATGGTCATAGACACAAGAAGAATTCGACACCATTGCCACAAAACAGCTTCGCTTGACTAACATTTTTTAAATTTCACGCAAATAAAACCAGAAGGCGCGAAGAGTTAATGGTGTACTTCGGTGCTTAAAACGTTAGGGATTTATTGCATTTTATCTAAAATGCAAATTGCAGCTGCGTCCACGACCTCAAGGATAGGAGAAAATTGCAAATAAGACTGCATAGCTTTATTACTTAGAAACGGTTATTTGCCTGCTAAAAGAGTACGCAATGCTCTTTTAAATAACGTCTGTTTTAACAGGGTTGTCCCAATTTTAAATTATTGGCCTACATATTCTTCGTGTAAGTTAAAGTTTGGAAAATTTTGTGTTCCTCTATGGAAACTTTATATTGGCTTTCTATTGGCAAGTTCTTTTTATGAGAAATAAACATTTAAATTATTTGTAAGGCGTTAGTTTGCGGAGGTCCATATCCATTAATTATTAAATCTACCTTGCTACACCTCAACCTCACTTGTAGGACAATTAAGTATTTGCCACGCACGTATGTCATAATAATTTAGTGTTACCAAACTAAATTTAATAGGCCATTGGCAAAGTTATTTCAATTTGAAATTTAAGGTATAACTGAGTATCCGTTGGTAATATAAAATGCATGCAAGTATAATCAGGAACATAAAATTGTGGTAATACAATTTTATGATGCGTCAACTGAAGAATAAAAGTCATAAATTGTATCCGGCGCCGCGGTTCGCTGTATCGGAAAATTCATTTTGAAAAATGCCAACCCTATCTTGGTCCCGTTGTTTCTTCGCTGCGATTGTAAGAAACTTTTCATGCCGGAGTCAATGTCGGTGTCCGACATCTGTACGAGTTCCAACTTTTATTTCGCCCTGTTTTACTTCTGCCGTAAAACAAAGCATTGCATTGTCATGTTCACCTCTCCCAGACTTTTTGATGTCAGCTTTAAAAGCGGCAAGAACTCATTTTCTTATTACTTTGTCAACTTTTTTCGCTTACTTTTATAACCGACGACAGTTACAGAAACACCTGGTCCACGACAATTCGCAAACGACTGCGCGGCTTTCGCAACTAGGTGTTTAAATAGACATTAGCGCTTTAATTACTTGAAGATGAGGCGCTTGAGTGCACCCGGAAAACTCCGCGAGCAATAAATAACCGCGTAGCGTTTTGTTTTGGCAGTTCATAATAAGAAAACTTCAGCATTTTGCACAGCATTAAAATAACGCGACATCGAAACACCAGCACTTACTTAGAATAAATGGTAAAAGCATAAATTTAAGACGCGTAAACTTCCTAGCCGCGCCGAAGCCAGTTTATTTAGGCTGGTCTCCACAGAAATCGCTTCCAAATACCTATAGGCCATAAAAAGGCGTAGCTTGAAAATATGATGCGAATCGACCTCATAAAATCTCCATGCCAAGCAGCAGGGGCCGACACAATCTTAATCCTTTTAAACCTTTCCCCTAATACAAATAGGGTGCATATTTGATAACATCTTAAATGCGTAGAGCACTATTGGACCCCACTCGAGTCCACTAAGGGTCAAGCGCTGTCATTATCCAAGGCCTCCGAGTAAAAAACTCTTGAGCAAGTTTTCTTTTACATCTATTTTTCACTGGACCTCCGCTAGAAGTGCGAAATCCTCTCTGAACCCTACAAATCCACGGACGTTGCCGAGGGCTTTGTCAAAATGTAAACATGTTAGACGAAATATAACAAAGGAAAGTGTGTTTTCGTACACATAAATAGGAGAGATAAAATAAACTAAGTATACTCACTCCTGATATTTTTTATTTTCCTTACAAAAGGCTTAGAAGGGCACAACCAAACAAAATATTACGAATTATTCAGTTAGTTGAAAACATCGATTTCGCTGGAGTGATTTCCGTCATTTATTTCCAAAACACACTTACGTCGCAATAAACCATCACTATTATGATTAAAATATCACTCACACTAGCATTAGAACAGTTTCCGATGATAAATAGCACTTGTAAAAACGTAAAAGGCTCATCAATAATGACGACGTTTCTCATCAAGCAAATTGAAGGAAAGGACAAACATGGCCAGTGGAGGCCGCATTAAGAAATTAATATTGGGCCCAGAGTGACACATGGGGATCGTGCGTCGGTCGTGACGGCCCCGTCGGGATGAAATAGTAAAACGTAACTAGTTTCCTGATATCATCACGATATTGCCGACAGAGTCGTAAAAACCATTCGGAGGAGAGCTAAATGTCAAGCATTTGATAGGCCTTAGTTGGAGTGCTTTTCGCGCGTCAGCGTTCGTAAGTTAATTAAATAGCTGGTAGAGTTACGGACAAAATAATGCGTTACTACTAAACTGTGTAATGTTTAACTGGTAGAGATCCCTTATAAGAATAAGTTCGCCTTTGGACACATCTCTTTTTTTGACAATTGTGTTTGTATGAACACAAAATATTTACCTTGCTACTCCGCTACTTAACCTACCTTTATCTTTTACTTAGGATTTAAGTAGCGGAGTAGTAAGGTAAATATTTTGTGTTCATTGAATTGGACCTCCGCAAAGTAACGCCTGATTCAATAAAATATAAAAAAAAAATTGTGTTTGTTACTTTATTTTTGTACAATAAAGCAAATAAAAAGAACAAAGAAAGTAATATAAAATAGTACCTAATATAAATTCTAACTCAAATACAGACATTTGGAGACACTTCAACAAGTATATCTTTAATGCAACAAACTGCTGATTATGCTCCGACCTCACCTAATCTATCAACAGCATTGTCCTCTTGACCCAACCTCATACCACTGTCAATACACTTCACCCGGTTTCCCAACACTTTTCTATCAATACGCTCTTCAAACCCAATGGTCCTGTTGCGCGGATCTCCAAACGCTAAGGAACCTCTATCGGCGTGCGTCTACGGATGATTTATGGCAGCACCAGTAATTGATTGGCGATTGTACTGTCGCCGGGAACACGCTCGTTTGCTTCGGGAAACTCCTCTAGTTGGATTACCGGGAACGTTCGCCGCAAATACCAAGACGTCTTTTGTGGGGAAACGTTGAAGTCTTGAAAGAGCAGTTCAAATTTCTATTTCATAATTTTTGGTCTTTTATTTAAATTAAACTTACAATTATTATCATACATACATATCGTCACGCCTCTTTTCCACAGGGAAATAATTATTATCATCCTCCCCCTTAAAGAGAGGTAAGTATTGAAAATAACCACCCCAATTGCAATGCCGCTCGCGCCTACTATTATGTTAAAACTTAAGTATGAAAGTGAGAGAACGGTATTTCATAATAAATATACACGTACATATATAGATCACGTCTTTATCCCTTATGGGGTAGACAGAACTATAGGCGTATCGGTGGAAAGAGGAAGTCCATTCTCTCGATGGGCTTTTACCATTCCATTCACGGGAAGAGAACAAGCAACTGAAAGAAAGAAAGAAAGAAAGAAAGAAAGAAAGAAAGAAAGAAAGAAGACATTTATTCTCTTTTGAAAGACACACAAATAGAGCATACACACAATTGTACAAAAATGAAACACAAAACACAGACATGAAAATTGATCAGCAATGTATTAATGAATGTGTGTGTGTAACTGGTGCATTCTGTGTTTTTTTATTTGCTCCCAGGCCAGCATAAACTCTTTATAATATATTAATAGCAGACTTTAGACTGTTTTTATTTTTATCAGTATAAAAGCTTAGGAAAGATTCGGGGGAACGACCATCTAGATCAACATTACTAATAGCTATCAGTAATTCAGTAAATCATTAGAGGATCTCTAATAACATAATTAAACACACGATGTATGGTGATCTTTTTTTATTTAGAAGGCATTCACAATGAAAAAATATAGTCCTCTAGCTTTTTTGCACGTTTATTCCGGAATTATTACTACTAAGTAATTCATATATTCTTTCCTCTACCAAAGATATGTCACTATACGTTGTCCAAATGATTTATAAGGGCCGAAATTGATTGGCTCTGTTAGGGAAACCAAATATTTGTGGACAATAACAAGAGATAGTTGTAAATCAATATTATGGTCTTCAGTAACATTATCTGCAACCTAGTTTTAGTTTATATCTGTTATTTGAAACAATAGATTCTTGTTTGGAATTATTGGTTCGACGCCTAAGGCTGAGTTACATCGTAGGCAACTCAAGCAATAAAGATTTCGCTTATGGAAACTGGGACATTCCAAGTTTGAACAGTAGTTTATTTTTACAACCATATTTTTGACGTCGCTTTGTATATGTATTTTTGTTATAAATTATATTTAACCACTTCCAATTCGACTGAATTCAAATTTAGTGCATGTAGGGGAAAAAATAATGTTATATTCTTTATGTTCAATTCAAACACGGTAACGGAAAGTACACTAACAGCGATTAAGTATGCATCGCACGCATCGATGTGGGAGGGCGATTTTAACGACTTTGATAACGCATTTCTGCTTATTACTGTCGAAGCGACCAAACCAATAATTCATTCCTATGATACCAGCCTGTATCAACGGGCATCTATTCGTTTAATCGTCTTTTGTTTTAACCGCCCCAGTTTTCCCAATCGATACAATCACTCTTAATTCGGTCAGATGAGATTTTAACAGAGTTGGGGAACTCAGCCATCGGCCATCTTGATCTAACATTCCGGCTGAGTTGACGGCCACATGATACATGACTGTGACAGACGGTAATTGATCGACGATATCTACGTGCCAGCGGTCTCAGGTCAATGAACCATCGATGTGCATAAAGCTTAAGCTGAACATTTATTAACTGCGACGGCAATGCAGCGAACTTAAAGTAGTGAGTAACCTACTTTAAATTGTTCCCCAAGACAAAAAAGATGGCGTTTTTGGCGCCAGAGGGTACTTGCCAACCAGTGCCAGGTTTGAGGCTTTAAATAAAATTAATGATACTCTTTTTTTTTCTTATTCCGAATTCAAACTGTACGAGCGAATAGAAGCGAAACGGGCACATTGGATGTGTATTTTTTGCCGGCCTCGGGTGTTGGGAGGAACGGCCAGCCTGATGCAGGACTAGCTTTTTAGTTTTTACTCCATTTTTAGGATTCTGCACCGTACACAAAGAATGCTAACATGACCCTTTTGGCTCTGTGCGTGTGTCTTTTCGGTGTTTGCCACACGGCTGTATTTTTTATAAAATCAGGTGGCACTTGATAAGTTTTGATTAGATGTAATGATTGCAACTATATAACTATATACTATATAACTAAGACTTAGGTCTAAAGTAAAGTGCTTAGATAAAAAAAAAGTATGAGTGCGTGAAAAAACGAACGTGTCCATTTTTGTCATCAGCAGTTGGAAACATCTGAAATGTGTCGACCGCTTTTATTTGAATTATTCAGAACCGCACAATTCTCCATTCTCGCTTCTGTCAAACGTAACTGCCGCGTGGCAGCGTTGCGAGATTGACTGGTTTTAAGTCAAACTCAATTTCAAAGTTAGGACGTGCTTATGACAGACAAGGTAGATCGACTGACGTCATCCACTTAAAAGAGGGGTGCCACTTTGAAATTCGATATTCGAATACGTATCATACCATCTCTTTCACTCTCCTTGTAATGACAACTAGCGTGAGTGAAACACGATACGAATTTTGAACTTCGAAGTATAAGGCCAGATGCCATATTGTCTAATGAGCCGCCGGTCGTAATCGCATTCCCATACTGTTTGATAGGGAAAAATGGAGTTTCGTTTCGAGTTTATATAGACTATATGGCTATAGGCACGGAATCCTTAGTATGCGAGCGCAACTCGTTCTTGGCCAGTATTTCAACCGCTTCGTTAAGATGCTTTAAAACTGAACGGACATGGCAAAACGCTGGTTTATGCATTTTTCGCCGACGGCCATTACGTTGCGCTAAGGCAACAGATTTAACAGCGTCCGTTTCCAATTTCACCATTACCGACTGTTCAGTTAGTGTGCAGCTAGTTGCAATTAGTTGCGGGGAGCTATGCACCGAAGCCAAATTAGAATTGAATTAACTTTGTTCCTCGAAACTTGTGAGTGACTCAGGCTCACGAAAATGAGTAAGCTAAAACGTGATTGATTCTGAGTTTCTCGTGTCAGTTTTCAAACAAAATAAAAGCTCGAACGCGTTCATGTAAACGTCTCAATTACTATGGAAAAAATGACAGCGCCACTAGCGGATCGAAACGGCAACAAACTTTTCTCATACCATTTGACATTTAAACGCAAACGCGTTCGAGGCGTATTTTGAAATTTACATTGCCATAAACTGTTATTTCAAACTGTCGTTTCGAAAGTGTGGCGAGACCGGAACATAACCAAGACCACCAAGACCCGTCTCGTAAGAGCGCTTGTATTCCCAATTTTCCTGTACGGGGCCGAGACATGGACGGTGAAGGAAAGAGTGCGGCAGCGTATTGACGCCTTGGAAATGCGGTGTTGGAGGAGGCTGCTTAATATCTCCTGGACACAGCACCGTACAAATGTCTCCATCTTGAAGGAGCTTAATATCGGTGAGAGACTGTCAGCGGTGGTGCACTCCCGAATACTCCAGTTCTTTGGACATGTGACGCGACGCGGGGGGGACCCCGTGGAACGGCTCGTTGTGCAGGGCCGAGTAAACGGCAACAGATCGCGAGGGCGTTCGCCTTTGCGATGGACGGACCAAATCAAGTCGCTGACACACACATCCCTCAACGACTGTGCAAGGCAGGCTTCAACTAGGGACAAATGGCGCGCGGTGGTGAAGCGCTGCCGGGCGTCTTGCGTGACCACGACTACTCTGTCAAGAGCATCCGACTGAGAAGAAACTGTCATTATAAACGACGTAGTTTTTTTCATTATTGGCCTATCACAGTATTCTATTACAAAGGCAAAGGCAAAGGCCTCTCCTCTTGTCCTCCACATTGCCCGGTCTGGTGGCATTAAGCCAGTCCCATAAAATTTTGGAATTTGTGTAAAACATAATCGAAATACTTTTACGAAGATACACAAGAGTTTACTTCAAGCATGCAGAAGCAAAAACTCGGCAGCAGTTAAACCGGGTTAATATCCCATCGTGCGACCCTTTAAAGGCTCTGCAAAACATACATTTGCACAGGATTCCCCAAATTAAAATAAAGGAAATTAGGCCTCCACATATGAAGGGAAACAAGCAATTTCCGCGCGGCTCTTAGCTCTCTACGAACTTTCAACGACAATACACGATCTAACTTTAGTAGCATTAAATTGAGATAGTGTGAGGCAAAATCGTTAGCACTTATACAGAAAGTTGGCAGTATACGAGAATAAATATTTCAGGGCAAAATCCAGCCGTACGTAAACGCCTATGAATGTTTACAAAGGTACAGGAGATAGATTTCACACGCGTCATTGATCCTAGATGTTTTTAGGGCCCTTTTGAACTTGGTAAAAGGCAACAGCATTCAGAATTGGACATCCTTCCTTGCATTATTTAAAACTTTCAGTTCGTAGACATGAGCCTACATAAAGTAACGCCCGGATCAATTAATTGTATAAGCTGTTGTTAAGTAACTTGATGCAATTTCATGATGTTTCGTGTTTCTAAATCCAAAATTAAACGGCACAAAAGATTATTTTCAGAGTAAGCCGATTGACAACGGAGACGCAGCTCGTTATCCTGCAAATCGCCTTGAAGAAGGTATTCTAAAAATACTGAACTTAATCGGCTCGTTTCCAACTCATAATCGTGAGTTGAGCCATTGCATATTAAGTTAATAAATATTATTATTTTAATATAACCGAGGTACCGATTTGCGATATTGCATGAGCGAAGTTAATGTTCAATATTTTGTTGTTACCAACATGATCTGCAGAACTTAACCGCACCGCTTTAACTTGAAACAGGCAAGTTTAATTCATGCCAAAGTTCTCCATTGCACGCCCTGAATATTCGTAGATATTTGATACTGCATCGAGTCGTGAATGCAAATAATTTGTAGGTAGTTAGCGCACATCGCATCGAGGTGAGCTTTAGCATCTGCGTGAGTCCCATTCTCAATGTTTTCTAAATTAAGCAATTGTGTTAGAATAGAATTCACTATTTCGGTTCCCGTTTCCACCAGGCCTTGTTAACCATAGGATATAGACTCCTTAAGGGATAAGGACGTGATTTATATACGTGTTAGACTTTTTTTATAACAAGCGCAAGAAAGATACGCAAAGTAACTAGTGTAAGATAGCTATCAAATCTAGATATACAGGGTGTATCAGATACCCCCTAACAATAATCAACTGGGGTATATAACCATAGCTATAGAAGCTAAAAAAAAATATTAAAAAAAAATTGGAGTAAATTTTTTTTATGTTTTCTATAGGAATGATTACAGTTAATACTACAATTCCTATAGAAAATATAAAAAAAAAATTACTCCAATTTTTTTTTAAATATTCTTTTTAGCTTCTGTAGCTATGGTTATATACCCCAATTGATTATTGTTAGAGGGTATCTGATACACCCTGTACATATATGATTTGCTTATTTACATGTTTGAATCCATGCTTGATTGTATCTTACTGCCATGTTCGTTTGCTCGCTTACTTGCCTGCATGATTGCAATGCTCGCATGCTTGATTGGTTACATGTTCGCTTGCTTGCTTGCATGCTTGCTGGAGTGTTTGCGGAGCCGCAGGTTAAAAAGAAAAGCTAGTGCACTTATAAAACTGTGGAGCTTGCCAATAGCAAAGCAAGTAAATGTTTGTTTCCAATCTAGAGCGTCCAATGGCACACAATAGGTAGCAACAAGTGCAGGTAAATCCCTCTTGGCACACACATCATTGGCGAATTTCGTTGAGAAAGGAAGATGTTTAAATCGTTTCGTTTCAGACTTTCAGTCTGGTGCACGTGATTGCACAAAAATAATAGAGCACACACTTCTCTATCTTCAAAATACCTATTGTGTTTATTTTAGGTGTCAACCTAGCTCGGAGGTCAGGGACTTCATTTTGATTTTGTAGCGCATTGTCAATAAATAAAAATTATTATTATATTATTACTAGCTGTTGCCAGCGACTTCGTCTGCAAAGAATTCGTTTATCGCTATCCCGCGGAAACTACGCAATTTTCCCGGATAAAAAGTAGCCTATGTGCTATTCCAGACTTTTCTTTAACTATGTGCCGAATGTCATCCAGATCCGTTAGGCCGTTCTGGCGTGATTGAGTAACAAACAAACATCCATCTATCCATCCATCCATACTTTCGCATTTATAATATTAGTTCGATTTTAAAGAAAATTCGCAACGGTGTGAAACCGACGCATTATGTCGACAATTATTAATCTAACCCCATCCCGAAAAATATTAAAATGCAGACGTATTAGTACATACACGCCAAAGCAACAAACGAGAATGAACGAATTCAAGTCCGTGACATTAAAATAAATCTACCAATTAAATTAACAAAGTGCATCGACCCCCAATAAATCAAAAGCCAATTGCGTCCATATAAAATTCAATTTGATTCCCAACTCGAGTGTAAAATGATCATCAAGCTTCTAAATCATTGCCAGACCGCATTTTGTCCCTCATAGAAACGGAAGAGGATGGATGTAGGAGATTAGGGTGAGTGGGTAAGGGACGGCTGGTAAAGGGAACGTTGAATGACCTCGTTCTCGGGCTCGGCTTTCTTCGGGATTCTTCGGCGCCGCTCGGTTGGACCTTATCGGCCGATCTAGCGCGAGCGCAACCCTAGTCGCAGCGGAATGCTGCCGTTAACTCTTTTAAAACAAAATAATGTTCTAATAAGGCTTTTATGGTGCGTTTTCACAAAATCCACTACTTATAAAATTGTAATATTTATTTTTATTTGCATTTAGTTTCATTAAAATTAAACATCTACTTAAATTACGTCCGTGTATAAAAATAAAACTCTTTATTCCGGTGTCTTGTAAAAATTGGTCAACAACCGTCCTTCAGTCCATCAAAAGCTAAAAGCTGTCCCATGACTTAATGAGTCCCGTGTCAATGACCTCGTTACTGACGAATGACGAATGCAGTCAGCCGTTAAAAGAGGTGCCCATTAACATGCCTTGGTGGGCCATTAAGCCAAGTGCGCTGTTATTTCATAAATAATCTAAGGCTAAATGAGTTAAGTCAGCTGTTCAGCCGCAAATATCCTGCCTCAAAGCGAAACATCACGTTGGAGATTACGAGTTTTAAATTTTTTTAAAGAAAATATGACGGTCGTTATAAAAAATGTCACCCTTTTAAACACGAGCCGTTTGCGACATCATTATGTAGGGTAATAAAGTGCATACTATAATGACGTAACTTTTAAGAGTGAAGTTCCTTCTATTAGTTGCAAGTGCTTATTCAGCTACTACATAATAATAGCTTTTCTCAGGGCGTCGCTTCATTAGTGAAAACCTGTCAATAGCTACGTACCTACGTCTTTTTTTAATTAACAATATGTTTTAAATGAAGCAGTTAACACAACAGCAGGCACAATAGCAGTTAACAAAGTGATGTATTCGTCTTTCCTACAAATGCGTTCAAAAAAAGAAAGCCTTAGTTTTTCTACTGTATTTTGTTCATACTTCGCTTGTAGCTTTACTCGCAATTTGTCTAGTCTATGTTATTAATATCAGAAATTGGGAAAGCCGCGTTAAGCCAAAGACGCCTCCAAAATAATTGAAGCCTTTGTATGTGAATAAAGCTTGGATTGTTTTGCTATGGAGCTCAAAAGTTCACTGGTCTAATTAAAGAGGTGTCGATCATGCCTTAATTACTTGTTAATTGAGTCCCGGTATCGTGACGTGCGGAAATTACGTAAGTTAATCACTTAATCGTGTCGTAAATTCGAAGTGGTATCGTTACCGACCCGATGATCGGAAATGATCGTGGTTGTGAACGGGTGATAGAATTTGGACGATTATCTTGATTAAAATAATTAATAGACACACAATTACTTTGATCCAGGTCCTAACTAACATTATAAATGCGAATGTGAGTTTGTTAGTTGCTACTACTACTTTATAAATAGCCCAGAGGCTCTAGAAGTTTTCGCGTATAAAAACGTCTCGAACGCGTTCACGTAAACGTCTCAATTACTATGGAAAAATTGGCAGCGCCACTTGCGGATCGAGACGGCAACAAACTGAGCCTCTAGTGTAAGTTTTCGCATATAAAAACGTCTCGAACGCGTTCACGTAAACGTCACAATTACTATGGAATAATTGGCAGCGCCACTTGCGGATCGAAATGGCAACTAAAATTTCTCATAGTATTTGACAGTTTAACGCAAACGTTATCGAGACGTATTTTGTTATCGAAAACTTACACTAAGCATACTGTTCTCATAGTATTTGATTTGACATTTTAACGCAAACGCGTTCGAGACGTATTTTGTGACCGAAAACCTACACTAAGCATTCCTACTGTAAATGATTTCAGGATTTTCGAAACACTGTCGATAAATGTTTCTATGCATTGATCGATATTGAAAGTGAACCGCGTCAAGAGCGGGACTGAATTTGGAATAAAATTAAAAAATTAAAATCCTTGTAGGTAAGGGTGGTCCAGTCAACCTAACCCAGCACCCGCTGAAATATGTCGAAAAACATCTGAAACCTTGCTGTCTAATTTCTATGTATAAAGTTATAAAGCTTAATTACAACAAAACGGATAACTCACGTATTAAATTGTTTCGGTCTATTCCGTAGTCCTTCATCAGAGATTACGCGAGTTATCCGTTTTGTTGTAATTATGTTTGAGTCTCACGGTAATTTCATGTTGAAAGTTATAAAGCTGTTTATTTAATACCTAGTCAGGTCTAAAGAGTCCCAGGGCAGAAAGGAACCCGCGGGTCGCTCTAGGGGCCCGCAAATCTAACTAAATCCAAACCTACGATGGCCATAAGTACACTTTACGGTCTTAAGCCTGTAGTTAACTACACAAGCTGAAGGAAAGATGCATCTAACTAATATTATAAATGCAAAAGTATGGATGGATGGATAGATGGATGTTTGTTTGTTACTCAATCACGCCAGAACGAATCTGGATGAAATTCGGCACATAGATAGAGAAAAGTCTGGAATAACACATAGGCTACTTTTTATCCCGGAAAATTACGTAGTTCCCGCGGGATAGCGATAAACGAATTCTTTGCAGACGAAGTCGCGGGCAACAGCTAGTATTTTCATAATATTTTATAAAAATAAAATATCGGTGAAGAAACAAAACAGATCAAATTAAAATTGAACTGAAACCTCTCTATGGTCAGTAGTGCAAAGTTTCAGAAACTGGAACGAGGGCGAAGCCGCAGCAACAGCTAGTTCCACAGAAAACACATTAAAATAACAGGTTACAGTAACTTGTTCTATAAAGTGGTCCCTTTCGGTTAACTTTCTTACGATTTATATGAGAAACAAGAGTAGACATACAAAGGAAAAAATCTAAACCTAAAATCGTCATCGGTACATTAAAATATACACACTTGTATTTAGTATAATACAATATCAAAGTTTACATTTAACGTATAACAATACATATTTACATAGATTAGGTAACAATCGTAATTAATTCTTAAGGCGGGTGTACACGAGCGCCGGTCACGACCCAGACTTCACGATTTTAACGCACGACAGTCGCAAATCACCGCATAGCAAACCCTTTGTAAAGGTACCCTTGTAATTTTGTTGATTCATCTGCCGTTGACAGACCCTCCGAGATTCCAGGTAAAGTGTTGGAAAACAGATTCGTTATTGATATTGAATTTATCGCTATCTTTCTCGGTTTTTATCGATTTGCTGGGGCACGTTTAAATTTAAGCGTTTCTTGAACAATAAAATGAATACTGACTATATTTAAGTTGGGAGTTTACCGTCGCTGTAGGTACATTTTTAAAAACTTATCTTAATACCTTAATTAAACTGTGCCTTTGGTGTTATTTTGTTTCTGTGTCCCAAATCATCAGAACAATAAATGTGTGACGTAAGTGCATGATACGCAAAAGAATACCACTTTTACTCGAACAACACTTTTTTCAGCAGTCAATTCAGAACCGCCCCACAAAACGGAAGCTCCTATTTTCCGTCTACTCGTATACACCGTTAAATAATGTCATAACCAACGAAGCTATGACACACGACTAGTAACAAGTCACACGTTATAGTCCGGCCACGATTTTGCGCGACCGAAAGCGCGGCGCTCGATTTTCTAATACATTGCGTGTGCTGCCATTTTAACAATTGCCCGGTGTGCGTCTTGGGCGTGCAATGAACAGAGAATTGACTTGCCGCGCGATCGTCGCGCAGTCGTAGTCGGGCCGTTTTTTCAGCATTCCCAGTGGGCTGCTGTCGTACGGACGCTTAGAGTGTCAGATTAACATTGTATCGCGGCTTTACATTAGGTTTATGTTACGCCATTAATTTTTGCCACGTGTATCAGAAGTAAAGTGGGTTTGAGAGAGTCAGTATATTATTGTCATAAACTGATATCTAAATATCATCTCCATTCATTCCATTGTATGCATTGAGTATGAATTTGTATCTTTTTGTTTTTAAATAATGGTCGTTGAATCTCATCAAATGTGTTCACTACAGGTTATGGGCCGAGCATGCTTCCACTGCACATAACGAAAATAAGTTTGGTGATAGACATAATGACATACGTGTTATAGACCGAGATTTTTGCAAAAGAATATACATCGCAACTCGATTAAACGTGGTTTGATTGTTAGTGATTACAGCAGCCCACTGAGACCCGCAAGACCAGAGGGAACGCTGATGTGTTGCCAATAGTTAAAACCTAAATGTTCGAGGTGACAGGCCTCTTGCGCCAGCAACACTATAAACCGACCGCTTAACTGAGTCCCCGCCCGCGCGGCATAGGAGCGCGGGGTAGGCGACAAAGGGGACCGAGAGAGGTGCGGGCGGGTAGTGCGGTCGGTCTATAGTGTTCCGATTGCCTTGAAATTTTGTACAGCTATGTAAGATTGAAGACAATGAAAGTTAATGAAAAAGCTTGTATTAAACATGTTTTTTAGCAAAAACTTATTTCGATACTGATTTTTCTTCTTGTGTATCCCCATCTTTGTCAACTGTATCCAGAACGGCAAACTAGATAATTATTTACTTTTAGAAGAGTCTGTGTCGTTAACGATGCGATAAGAAGCGCAGGCGATCTAGCGGCGTCTTCATTACTGCGCTGATACAGGGTTCTCAGTTTTGTAAAAACTACATAAATAAAATAAACAGATTAACTCGCAATCATAAGTCGAGAAGATCTGACTAGTTACGACTTTATCAGAAGATTTTCCAGGGTGAATACGTTCTAAAATTAAAAAAAATACTAAAATTCCGGCTTCGTACAAGTTTAGGCAATTTAACATAGACCAAAGTAAAGGAGCACTAAACTTAATGATAGATCGACCGGATGGCCTAGTGGTTAGAGAACCTGACTATGAAGCTTGAGGTCCCGGGTTCGATCCCCGGTCGGGTCAGATATTTGTATGAAAAACACGAATGTTTGTTCTCGAGTCTTGGATGTTTAATATGTATTTAAGTATGTATTTATAATAAGTATGTTTATCCGTTGTCTAGTGCCCATATCACAAGCTTTGCTTAGTTTGGGACTAGGTCAATTGGTGTCAATTGTCCCAAGATATTTATTTATTTATTTTTATTTATTTAGATACCACAAGGAATGTATCAATCTACGTAAGCGTGCTTAATTTCTGTAGCACGTATATATCTATTTTGTTAATAAAAAGCAACTATCCGAACAAATATTTGCCACCGTAAAACAGAGATCGACAACCCTCCGCGCAGAGTAACATTGTTTATTTTAAGCCGAGAAGTGTAGACAATAAATATTTTGCTTTTGAATTTTGCCGCTCGCCTGCCCGATCTATGTTTGCACTGCTCGGTAGATTTTGTCCTATTTGATTTTCTCTATGTTGTGATAGGCTAGTTGTCGCCGGCAATTGGATGACCAAAGATATAATCAAAGATAAACAAATTAATATACGGTACAAGCATAGACAATTCAAATCATTAATTCTTAAATAATAATGTTTAAAACTTAGTTGGTAGGCGTCGCCTTCAAATGTACAAACGTTCTTTTTAGCTTTAAGCGTGGCCAATGAAACAGTAGAATGTTTGATAAGCAGCTGAAAAAGTAACCTCAAGTTTCCGTTTGAGCGTAGCTGCCATGTTTTCGTGTTTACCTGCAAAGAGAAAACACATTAGTGCCTTGGAAATATTACGCGTAAAATATAAATTTGGTGGAAATAACGCTCGTTTTTTACGCTGAAAGAAATTCGAGTAAGACTAAATTGCAGACACTGAACTGAATTTCTTACATAAGATCGATTACTTTTACGTAGAAACATTTATAAGGGACATATTTTCTATCTAGGTATAACAGTGAAAAAAAAACTTTTGATTCAATTTCACACTTTCATTCTCTTACACTCTTGTTAATAGTTCGAAATTAAGAAGTCGACAACATTTGCTTAAATCGTAAGTGAAAGATTATTTTTACCAAAACATCGTCTTTGCTTTAGCAATATAATATGTAAAGCGGCCGTCGTCAATTAAATACGAGGGGAATGTAAATTTGATTTTAATTGAACAAGCGATGGCATAAAATGATTCAATGAAGACAGACGGGCCGGGCAATGAAATTAATCGTCAATCTCGGTGTTGCCAGCTAATTGAGTCTGCTGGATCAGACAGATTTTTGTCTCAAAGGTCCTTTATATATGGAAATAAACCTGCGCGCACAGCCCTCAAATTAGACGGTATAATGTGCAATTTGACAGCGGAATTGCTATTAGACTCGTACGGGGTGAAGTAATGAATAGGAAGTGTAAAGGATATAGCGGAAATAGTATGTAAAAGAGATTTTAATATGAACGTCAAAAAAGCAATTTAAGGTCATAATCGCGTAAATTATTATTCAAGTCGTTAAGAAATACATCGCATCAGGTGAGTTTGTACAAAGGGTCATTAATTTACAATATCAAGGTATTGCAGTCTATTATTAATTACAAAGAAAGTTAACAATCAATATGTGTGATGTGTGCATGACAAGTATGATAATGTTGCTTTGGTTTTAAAGAGTGATTTCGGCACACAAAACATCCATAACGCGGCGTAACATTCACATACTCGTAATACAAGATCATAAGCGCGCACTTTATTTTTTATGCTCCATTGTATGTTTCGTTTCACGGACTAGCGTAAAGAATCATCCCTTTCATTGCGACTTGGCGCAGTAACGTCGCATGTTCGACGCTTAAACTGCTCATACACCAGAGCAAACGTGTTTGTATGGAACAACTAATAAACGTTACTTGGCGAGCTCCAAATGTTCACAATCTCTGCGGGATTTTATTCGCGACAGGCGCGAAGACAATGTATGGACGAGAGAAAATTTAACGACATCGTGGGAAGCGCCGACATTATTTCCCGCATTCGATGCCATTGAGATGCAGAAACCGAAGCCGGGTGGGGTAACTCCGACCACTGGAAGTTACATCATTCAATGTACCTCGCTTCCGACTGTTCAAAGAATCACGTCCGTTATAAACGCAAATAGTCACGTATCTGGTTTATATCGCATGCAATTCATTAATTACACGCGCTGTAATACGCATGGCCCTTGAACTATTATTATCTACGAGCAGTTCGTGGAAAAAATGGCTGCAACCTAAATACGGCTTTAGAAACTTCCTAGTGTAGTGCGTTGCGTAGGGCGCGAGTGGAACTCGGGGCGAAATGAAATTACAATGATTTACACAGGCGAGCCTCGCCGACCCAGAATGTAAATTCCACAAAACGTTGGCCTGCGATGAAACCGCGTTTTTGACTTAGAGCAATTTACGTCCCTTCCGAGGATTGCTCGGGAGTGTTATGGCAAAATTAAGGTCATCGTTTACAGGCACACATCTGAAATGCCTCGTATATAAGCAAAATAATTCCTCAACAACTCGTTTGTCTGTCATATTTTAGGAAAGTTAGAGCCCATCAAAGAACATTGCGGAACATTCTAGACGGCTTAGGTACTACGTAAAACAGTTGAGACAGTAAAGCTTTTAAGAAATTACGAGGAGCATCATCGCAATTTATGCGTTGGGTACTTCGGCGAAACTCCTCAGAAGCACCTAGCATTGGAGACATTTTTAAATCGTTAAACACGCGACAACGAAGCAAGGATTTGCGTGGGAAAATTTCCAGTTTGTCGGTTGTAAAAGTGATTGGTGTCGTTACTCAGAAGAAACGTAGCCGTTTTTCTGAGAGTGCCTTGACGTTGGGAAGTTCGCGTGAATTTTAGTTAATTTGTCAGCGTGGCCGCAGCGAGTGCGGCTTAGAAGCCAGGCTGGTCTTAGCAGAATATTTAACTCTGTTCCACATAGTTTACATAACGTAATTTGCAAATGTTTTACATTAATTTCGTAGCGGCAATTTTACGGGAGTTTAGAGTAGGAGGCAAATATATTCAAATCGGTGTTTGCGTGCAACCTAAGTAAATGAAACTTGGTGAAGGACGAAAGCTACATCTATGGAGGCTGGAGTGGAGTCCGCATAATACGAGGCAAATGGCGGAATACGAAATTCGGCGAAAGTTTCCGAGGGTCCTTTATTGAAAACGCTGGTGTGTTTGACGCCGCCGAATTGGTTACACTGGGCCTCATGTTTGCAAACGACAATTCGCCGTCAAAAGTTGAAATTTGATACTAGGCAGTAATTTATCCGTATTAGAATTCATGGCAGTCGGAACAATCTATATGCAAAATAGCTGTAAACAGAAACGTTCATACATTCCGCTTCGTACTAGGCCGTTTCATGAAATGTTTGCGCCGTTATTATTGTTTGTATCGCGTTTATTCTTGGAAATGTGGAAATACGTGCAAAAAGTACAAGTTACTGTTCCGGTTTTGGCTACGAACTTGGCATGGGGATTACTATAAGTAAGTGAGTACTAGATACGGCAGATACTGATTCTGAACGTTCTCAGACACCACGGTCTTGTTTTTGTAAATCAAGTCTGTGTCACGCCGAATCATTCTGTCGGGCCCAATAGCAGACTCAAACCGGCACTCATAGGGCCAGTACAGAGAAAATGTATGGACAGTCGGCAATTGATGGTTACTTTGCAGTCCGTCTGTGTACTGGCCCATCTTTTCCAAAAAGTCTTCCTCTCATCAAATACTGAAATTAGTTAGGTGCTAGTTTAAAACTAAACAAGCGCAACAAGTCAGCAGCTATCCACAAATGGATTGCTTCACGACAGGTCTAATCCTGTCGCGTCTTCGCACCAGACTTCTTGTACCCCTTGCAACATTCGTTTTACTTGTCTGTCTGGCCGTACTCTATTTATACCTCTACTTTGTGGTTAGTTATAAATTAGAAGGATTATGCTGTTCTGACTTTATCCCATTTCTATTTGGGATAGGCTTAATGCATGGATTTTACTGTCGAATCCACATTAGAGCCTTACTTGAGGATAGTTGGCCCCAGCAGCGGCTTCGCAGCCGTTGGAAAACTCCATAATTGGGAATTTTGTAAAATCCATCCTTCGTCATTGTAGCAATAGCAAGTACCTATTACATCAATGAGAAAACTTTTTTAAGCGATATGTGCAAGGATTTCTGCTGGACCTTAGTGAATCAGTCAGTCAGAAATACTTATTTTATATTTAAGGTAGAAGAAAAGATGACAGATCATTTCGCATGAGCACTGCTACTTAAGACAATATTACATTGAACAAAAAATATGAAATGTCTCCTCTTCCTCCTTGTGTCGTTATCCTCGTTGCTGAGGTTCGTGACCTTCACGAAAAGTTCAACTCCAGCTTATATAAGTCCTATTGCTAGGCTCAGAATAAGACATCTTGGGCCTCCCACGCGGGCCCAGTGCGGATTGGGAACTCGTATGCGAATTATATCACGATGTTTTCCTTCACCGAAAAGCTCATAGGAAATTACAAATGTAATTTTAAAAGCTCAGAGTTGCGAGCCCGGGATTCGAATCCACGACCCTCTGCTTGAGAGACCATAGGTCAAACTACTAGGTTCCCAGCTGCAACCTATTTTAATCTTACTACGACTTTATTATTATAAGGGTCTGTTTGACCCACGGGTAATGGAGGACAGCAAATCCACTCGGCGTTTACGCAAACAGAGTTTGTTCTAAATCAAAATTAAAATTTTCGCTCATCGGAAACAGAACCGGCCTTTGTGGGGGAACCAATTATTTTTTTGCATGACTGCTTTTCCATTACAGTTGGATTATTCTGTAGGTCGGCCGTTTGTTTTGCCAGAAGACATTACCCGGTCCTTTATTCCGTGTTATGACTTTTTTAAACTCTTTTAATTAGGGGAATTCGAACGAATTGGGCGAGTCCATTGAACGCTTTTTGCAAATATGTAAATGACTACACTTTCAATTCGTTCGGTATCTATCAGTATCTATATTTTGTTGAAATTCTACTTGGTACTATGTAATATTTTCTTATTGTATTGTTACTGAATAAATACTATCACTATCTATCACTATGTAGTATGTCTCTATTTATCTTCATTTTTTTTTTATGTGAATAGGAAGGCAAACGAGCAAGTGGGTCACCTGATGGTAAGCGATCACCACTGCCCATAGACACCCACAACTCCGGGGGGATTGCAGATGCGTTGCCAACCTAGAGGACTTAGATGAAATGCCTCTTGTGCCCGTAATTTCCCCGGCTGTCTTACTCTCCACACCGGAACATAGCAGTGCAAGCACTGCTGCTTAGCGGCAGGATTAGCGAGAAAGATGGTGGTAGCGATCCGGACGGACCTTGCACAAGGCCCTACCACCCGCACTTCGTACTTTTAAACTACGCAACGGACTTCAATGGAGTTTTCATCAGTACAAAGTGTGGTTTAAGAGAAAGCTTTATACGTATATTTAGGTAGTTTAAGCATAATTTAATAACGGTAATCGAATCTCAAACATAAGGAAGGTTATCAATATATTATTTATTTATAAGCCTTTTTATTCCGAATTCGCTACAATTTCGATAAGTACATGTTAAGATGTTATGATAAGTAGATGTTGTTATGTTAAGTATGTGTTGTGTGTCAATATATACAAAATAAAAATACAATTCTAAATACTTTGTACATAGAATCAAATAATTATCAAAAAATTCAGTTAAGAGAAAGTAGGAATTTCCAATTTTATTTAATAACAGTAGACTTCATCAGTAGATTGCGTATAACTTTCATTCTATTCTAGCCCAGAAATATCTCACGCTCATTCCAAAGGTAAAGAAAAAAAATCCATCGCAATTCAGCGCGAAGTAAGTCTATGATGAGAAAAATTTAATCACATTTTATTTGTTACCTACTACTTGCTAAAAACCTGATTTTAACAGATTTTGCTAGTAAAAATAGCCCCAGAAAAGTAACACTTCGTCTACTCACATAGAGCTTTCGTATCAAATCTGAATTTCCTAGACTATTCGAATTTAATGTGACAGGGCTTACAATGGATATTGAAAAGGAAATTATTTCTTGTGATGCCTATCTTAAAACGGACAACGAATTAGCCCTCAATAGTCACACACTCGACACGAGTTACGTTTGTTGAGAAAAACTTATTCACCAATTTTACAGAAAGTTTTTAAAAACATCAGTTCTGCGTATACTGCTGCAACTTTGCCATCTGATCTCGACATTGCCTAAACGGATATAGGGACTGATCAATCAGCTTTTATAAAGATTTACCCAGTCATCTTTACCAGTTTGGGCAATGTTGGCACCAGATGGCAAAGTTGACAGCATGTTATAGCACTCTGAAAAATCTGTAGGTGACCTATTTGAAACCCTCTTTTTAAATTTGATAAAATACATTAGATAATTTTATATGGTTTAAATTCATTCGCTTAGCACACTCGCTCAGACAATTGAGCCACTTTATGCAGGAAATGTGCATAGAAAAAACATGGATAAAATTATTAATCCACTTGCTCTATAAATTAACAAATAAAGGGCCGCCACAAATCAGATTTAGAGGTAGGGTGAGCACAATCGCGGTTCATTAAACAGCTTACAAAATCTGTGAACCAAACGATTAAGTGACATATGTAGTTTGCCGAACCCCAAATGGCCTTTTTCGGGCTTCATTCTCTTGTGTCAGGACAGCGTTTGGTTATCCTCTGAATTATAATTCAAATGCTATGCACTATTGCCATAGAAAAAAAACTTCAATAATAATGACCATATTATTTTTTAATTATAATCAAAAAGGAAAACGATTCTGACCTGTATTTTTCTGGAAAATTATTTGATTCGTAGCAGTAACTAAAAATGAAATTACACGGAATATAGAAATTTATATGGTTATGATATGATTTTATAATTCCATTGAAATTTGAGCTGAAGTAAAACTTATAACTTTTTTCGCGTTCTGGTAAAAGAATATTTTTTTAGAACATATATAATAAATCACATTTTAGGAACATTTTGCTTTAAAAGGCGAGCCAAAGTTTTAATTGCAACTCGGTTTTCAGCAACGCATCGATGTTTCGGTTATACACTGTCAAGCAAAAATAGAGGATCACTTCCCATACAAATATGTGTTCAAAGATTAAGATCCTTGCATATGTTCGATGTTCCTATAAACCTGAATTCCTAAGATAAAAATAACGCGTATCAAAACGGGATTTCATCAAACGGGGATTACGTTCAACTTTTCTGCTCCCCTAATTCTTGGTGTTGATATTCCGATCGCAGCAACCCTCGCAGCCGGCTAATAAATAATGAATCAAAATGCAAAACGGCGCACGGAAGAGTTAACTCTGCGAGCATTCAGTAACAGGTGCACTAGGGGCCAGAAAACCGGTTTAGAAAACGCGCTGCCCTTAAAATAACACGAATTGAAGTTTGATATGAATAAATTAGTGCGTTCGAACATCCGTCCATTTATTCGGAACGAGGGAACTTTCGTGATATCTGTCAGAGGTCGGATAACGCCAGCAAATTTCCGGAACCGCGTAAATATTATTACTGTTTTATTGAAGTTTTAAACGAACACTTGGATTGAGCATCCGAAGCTCTAATGGAATCGGGTTGGGGCGAGAAGCCAAATTGCACAGCGAACTGGACAAAATTGGAATCAGGATATCAGAGCTCGTAGTAAAATATAACTTAATAGGTGCGCCCGCCGCTTTGCCCGCGTCGCAGAACTTCTTATCCTGTTTCTATGTCCAAGCAACTCAATGATCTGTGTGAAGTTCTGAGTTCCCAATCCGCAACGGGTCTGCATTGGAATTAGGTATAGCTCAAACCCTCAGAATGAGAAGAGGCCGTGTACAGACTGTGGCAGTTGGACGTATACAGGATGAAGATGAGATGTCCAAGGGTTTGGGTGTTCACATTTCCATTATTCAAGAAGTTTGAGATCAAGTCGGTTACAAAGAAATTACTAATTGACAACATTTCATTTTTATAACACCTGAAAATGTATATATGGTTCGAAAGCATTTTGCCTCCTGATCACTGCAATATGTTTATATTATTTTAATATCGCTTATAATAAAAATTAAAAAATAATTAAAAATATGTCCTAATTTTACCAAAATTACCACATGATAGGTGAAACGCCTTTGCTTTTTTCACGAGAAAAAATAAGCGATCATAACTTTGCATTTTTGACAACTTCAAAGTACAAGGGGGGCAACTCTCAAATTCTATTGTCGAAGTTCGTTGCATACCTTTTCTCTCACTCTCAACATAATGACTATTAGTATGAGCGGAACAGCACGAAGCGAACCTCGAAAATCGAATATTGGAGAATAAGGCCTGACATTGACAATTTGAAATTAACGTCGGTTTTTTTTCTATAGAGGAAAGACAAAGGGATAAGTGTTTATTCTGTGATAGTATCGGAGTTACGCCCTTTTAGAATAAGCACAAATTAATAAATTAATTATAAATTAAATACAAGCCCTAGCGAAAAAATTAAACTCTCAGCATGTTCATCTTTTCAAACAAAATACAGAGAACCATTAAAATTATAGGCTCAGAAATATGAAATGTTGTCAATTACGTTTATCTATTGCAAAAAAAAATTGTGTGCAAAAAGTGTATTTTTCTTTCAGAAATTCGCTATGCAAACTACTTTTTATCTTTTTTTATAGCATGCTTAAATTAATGCATCCAGCAGTCTACTATTTCCTCGGTCTTAAATTACGCCGTTAGACAGCTACTGCAATACGTTTAGACTATATTTTGCTTCAGTATTTTAAAGCTTTATTATTTCGTATTATATTTGGTCTAAGCATCTTACTCATGTCATTCCTAGGCATACCATATGAGTCAGCGTATAATTTGTCATTCGTTTGTCATAACAATAATATAATTATCATACATGTGTACTAATAAGCTTATTGTTTATAAAAGAACAACTGGTAGCAGCTACTTAAGTCACGACTGTTGATAAGGTACAGAGAATAATTATGAGTACACCGCCAGTACAGTTAGTTGCCTCCTGTGAAGCTACCATGAAGAGGCATTTTTACTAGTACGGGGTTCGTTGTCGAAGACCTAAAAACTTTTGGACCTCACGAGACAGGCTCAGCCTAGTGTGAAGGTCATAGGAAACTTTTTAGTAAATAAACTTATATTTTATTTTATTTTTTATTTTATTTTGTTGGGGGGCTAATTCTGGTTATATAGCAGTTCAAAAATGGAACTCAAACTTAGAAATACAAAGTATCAACACCAAATATTTGTATTTGCTTAGGTCTGAGGTTAACCAAACAACTAGGTACTCTTTTAAATTATTTTTATAGGTCATCAATATTACATTTTACTCGAGTAAGTGGTGTTATAATTAATTACCTACAGCGATATTTGCTCACGTTCCTTGTATATCACAATGATACGAGGTGCAAAGGTCAATAGATAGGTACCTCTTGTAAGAAACAGTTTAACAGGACATACAATGAAATGAAATTCCTAATAGCTTAATGTTATAATTTTAGTTTTAGGGTTTCGTACTTTCCTAAAAGGTGTTAATAGAACCCTACTACAACGGGCTCCACTGCCAATTCGGCCGTCTTTCACAAAACTATTTATTTTGAATTATAGGCACACTTGAAAACTTCGCAATTTTGCTCTATCTTATCTAATAATAGCAATTTATAATTCACGCCGGTAAAATACTCTTTGTGTGATATTCAAACTGACACGGCCAGTTTTTGTAACATACCCATGGACGAAATCCGTTAAAGGGTGGATTGATACTTACTTTGTTAACTTTTTTTATACGAAAAGGAAGGCTAACTAGCAAATAGGTATAACTGATAAGTGAGCATCAACACGCATTGACATCCGTAATACAGGGGGATTGCAGAGGCGTTGCTAGCCTAGAGAGCAAACTATGTCTTCTCTGCGATCAGTCAGATGACTAACGTTAACTAAATTAGGTTGACTGGCGACTGTAGAGTTCGTTTATTCATAAAGCATATCGGTAACAGAGTGCCGCGGCTATATGAATACTAAGTCTTCGTATTACCGAGTCTATTGGTACCTGTGACTGGGCTAATGTATTCATTGGAAGCATGCATTCCGAAGCTGAGGATGAACGTGAACGTGAGCCGCGAACCTGACGACGGCCCGATTCAAAGTAGGATGAAGATTGAGATTTTAAGATAATACTGTAATACTAATAGAATAAATAGGCACAACGGTATTTTTAATTTTCATAGGAGTCCGTTAATAAGAGCATCGTTGGAATTAAGTGACGTATGTTGTTGTAATTTTTCATTAAATATCTTCTTAACTTAGGATAACCAGTTTCAGTTTGGCACGCAAGAGGGGGCGGTCATTAATCACTTGATGCTTCAAAAGGGGAGGGGCTTCGAAAAAAATCAAGAAACGTAACATGGTTGGAGGGGGATGTTTATTTTGGGTACTTTTAGCGCATGATAAGATCCCATTTTTTAGCACTATGGGGTGGGTTAGCAAAGATTTCACGAAGGGTCACGATGTGGAGGAGGGGGTAAAAGTGAAAAAAGGGCCAACGAACAGACCAGACTCATTGACAATAGTTATTTGTGTCACAAGGGAGCAAAATCAGGTATTTACGGTGAGGGCGCTACATTGAATCCAGAATGTAGCGAAGGATTCTACAATAGAATCCTGAGCGTAGCGAGGGATTCTAAAGTGGAATCCAGAGCGTAATGAGGGATTCAAGTGTTAACGCCCAAGATGAAAATAATTTTGCTCTCGAGTGGCTCATACAACTTTTCACACCAAACATTAAAAAAATTGAAAATCTAATTCTAAATATAATTAAAGAGCTACCAGCATAGAAAATGGCGTGGTTTTACAATTATCAACTTCAAAAAATTGCATTTGCAAAAAAATTGGTTGCCTGTAAAGTCGGTATACGGTTTTACGTGACAACGACTTTGAGTGGTAAAATAATTTTAATGTGAATATTCATTCGTATAGTAGGAAGAAGGACGTGTAAACTTGTATGCAGGCGCCTAAGCGAAATAGAAGCGCAAGACATGAACCGGTGTGTATGCCTATCTCTCTCACTCTCTCTCTCTCGCTCTGTCTCTCTCGCTCTTAGGCGGGCTAACTGTGCTCGAGTGGAAGGGACGCGTGCCTTTCACTTTTTATGTCTGTCTCTCTCGCTCTTAGGCGGGCTAACCATGCCCGCGTGCCTCTCACTCGCTCTCATTGTGAGCGCATAACGTGAGCGGAGCGTAACGCAGTTTCTTGAAGTGTCACCCGGCAAACCAATTTATAAGACGTTGTCACGTCAAAAAAACTTTGAAAAGCCTTGAACAGAAAAGTTGCACTTTGATCCCTCCTGGCAGGGAGCAAAGCTTACTTTTCTGAATGAGAGGTGTGAAAATGCCATTTTCGCATCTGATCTTCCCGCCAATTGTTTTCATAAGTGCCCGATACCCGAACGCCTCACAAATTCGCCGCGCAACGCCCACATAATTAGATACCGGGTATTTGACAAAATAATAACTGAGATTACACACGAAATTTCACCCAACAACAGTTACCGCACACGCTTTGCATTATTTTCGACGGAGCTTTAACACGAAGTGTCGAATATCTGGGGCCTAAGCCTGTCCATTAGACCTCATTAGCTGATGTCATGCGATTCGGGACCCTGTCAGGATGGAGCACGGTACAAGTAGAACACGTTATGTGCAAACAGGCAGGGTTTGTTAACTCTAATTAGACAGTATAAACTGGTTTAAACGCGCGTTACGCCTGCTCCGGTTAGATAGGCATAGATTTGTGTATTCTAGCGGTGCTTGTTTAGAGGTGTTGGTGTCAGTCAGCTTTGTTGGTACAACGGCGCCTCGGGATTACCAATGTGCGTGATTCGATCAGCTATACTGAAGGGCTACAATAGTGTTACTGTACATATTTTATAAATGAAAAGTGATCCGTTATTTTTCCTCTCAGTATAGCACTGATAGTGACCATGGGATGAGTAAGTACCTTTAGCAGAGTGATCAGCCGGTTGAAGTCGGTATTCCAGAAAGATCATTTACCCCCGTTTTTGTTTTCTTTTTTATTATTTCGATTACAATGAATGAATAAATAAAAAACCAACGAACTGAGAACCTCATTATTTTTGTAGTTTGTTAAAGATGGAGATTCTACTAAATCTTATTAGCCCTAGTAATTTGATATGCAATAATATTTCACTGAAACTACCTATAAATAAGGCGGCGCTTATAACTAAACAGCGCAATCTGAACACTAATTTCAACGCAGATAATTGAAATAATCATACATAAAGGCTCCACGTAATGTTTCAGCAATTAATTGAAGCCATTTAATAATAAACTATTCTAACGTAATACAACACTAATAATCTGTTATTAACTCCCGTATTTCAAGTTGTTAATATTAAAATTTTAGTACTTGTTAGTTCACTAAAGTGAAATTGAGACAGTATATTATTAACCTAACCTAATGTGAGACACGCAACCAGATTTTCAATGAAGTTTACCGTATAGCAGACATTAATGAGTTGTCAAATAAATCGGTTGTCAAACGTTTGTCTATCAAATGTTAGAACACGAAAATTGATAGAAATTTTGACATTACTACAGGAATAACTATATCTCCCAAATAGTCCTAACACACGATTCCCTAGAAAAGAATCGTGTCTATATTGTCTGCATGGTCACAGACGAGTACAGATTTCACTTGTACAGCGGCGAATCTGTACTAGCGGGAACCGGTTTGGCAGCAATAGCACAGGCGTAGCCCTACAGGCACAATGTCGACTTTCCTTTACCTTTACTTATATAGTACTTTTAAGAAGCGATTCTATAACACCTAGCCATAAGTGGTCCTAAAAACAATGTACCACGATAGGTACGAGTACGTATAGCGTCAAGATGGTAATGTTATTGTGCCCTTTTGGTACTATACGGCACCCAACTTTTTTTTTTTTTTGCGTCTTTGTCAAATTTAGGTCAGTAAATGTATTTCTGTCTTCATTTATGTTGCCATTTATGCTGACCATGCTTGTTATGTGTTTAAACTTTATTGATGTAATGACAGTGTTGCTGAGCTGAAGCACTAACTAAATAGTGAAACAAAACACGTATTCGATTCAAAAGCTATTCGAGATAGTCTTAAATCTTTCAAAAGTTGAATATTTGTGTTGTATTGTAACCGCAGTGTTTTACGTATGCAGGGGACGTTAAGCGACGTCGACGGAATGCATACAGCACGTGTTGAATTACCTCGTCTGACAGATATACTGGCGCTGTTCGAGACAACGTTAAAACTGAAGTTGGAGTAGTGAGGCGACTTTTAAAGCGTCATTTTTTAATTTAACTTTGTTATAACGGTTTGCTGGGTTTAATCTAACTTCTAACTAATATTATAAATGCGAAAGTATGGATGGATGTTTGTTTGTTACTCAATCACGCCAGAACGGCCCAACGGATCCGGATGGAATTCGGCACATAGATAGAGGAAAGTCTGGAATAGCACATAGGCTACTTTTTATCCCGGAAAATTGCGTAGTTCCCGCGGGATAGCGATAAACGAATTCTTTGCAGACGAAGTCGCTGGCAACAGCTAGTTTAAATATAAATAATATTGTCATGGGTGTCAATAAAGGTAATTCGCTAAAGAATTAAAGATTATACACGCAAACTTACGTTTCTAAAACAAAGAACATTAAAGTAATACATGAGTAACTAAGCAACATAAATCGTGTCAGTTGCCTTTAACAATTGTGAAATATCATTTTTTTAATTTATATTCCGTTAACACCGTCTACATAAGAAGCTCATCAGTAGAAAATGTAAGAAGAGCATCAACACCCTTAGATCGCAATACGAATGCAAACAAGTGACATATCGAGTTACTGCAGCTCGAAACGCGATATTCACCTATCAAAACCAATCGAGCAATCGAATCGAACACAATCGAGCTGCCAGCTATCGATTCAAGTGGCTCGAAGAACTCGAAGCCAGTTAATTTCTTGTTCCATATTTGAATTTCCTTTCTCTGTGTTCGATTGGGAATGTTTTCATTCTTAATTCTTTTGAACTTCGAAAAGCCGTGTTGATTTTGGAAGGGAATTTGCAGCCTGGAACAGTCACTTGACAACGGTAATTTTTGGTTCAAATATTATTCTTGCAGCGGGACGAGTAACTACTGTTTTATTTTTAAATATAAACAGGGTTGCCAGAGTTATAAATATGTCATTTTAACGTAATGAGAGACAGCCGAAAAATGATATGAGTGCAGTATTTTTGACACTAATAGACATAGATTCGCAAAAAGCCTTAAGTAAGTCAATGAGATATGAGTAAATAACTTCACTACAGTGACTCTCCGAAAGAAAAGGTACATATTTAACATGTTTGTCACCCCAGTACATAGGCTGCATTAAGTACATAATTGACTACCGCCCCATTGAGGTAAACCAGTCGTTTTTTGTGTTCTGCGGTCTCCTCGTCATATCAGTTTAAATTCAGACCCAAACCACAAACTCAACTACAACATCCATTGTTAACAAGCGAAACAAAAAATAGCAACCGCGAATACACCCATTAATGTGACCTGAAAACGTACACGCCTGAAAACTACGCTAATTAAGAAACAAGAACTTAATTACAAGCAATAATAATTATCAAGCGTGGTAGCAGAGGTTATGTTTCACGGGGAGTTGGGACGTCAAGCGTAGCGAGTTTTAAAACATATTGAAAAATTGCGATTTATTGTCACCGAATTGTTATAAAAGTAGTCGCTTATTCCCTACTACAATAAAATTACTACGTACAATTTCCATGCAAGTACCTAGCTGATAAAAAAAAACATAAGTATCGATATTTAAGCGTAATATCTACCCATATCAAGCGAAAATGCTTTATCATGTTTGGAGTCAATTCAGTTCCTGCAAAAAGCTCGCAAGTATAGTTTTAAATGGGATCCATTTTCCCAATCTGTTCACAAATTTATTTCGACGTTTTGCTGTTTATGCTGTTTCACTGGATACAGGAGACACAGAATGTTCCATTTAATTTTTTATGTTTTTTTAAGTAATAAGTAATAACATTTGTTTTTACAAAGTAGCGGACAAAAACTGTGCATGGTTTAACTGCTGCTGTGTTGATTTAGTACGTACAACAGTAAAACATCAAATAATCTAAAGCATCTAACAAATATACGAACTACAAATTCAACGATCAATCACCTAAAAAGCTTGAACTTTTATTAAAAAGAAACAAACCTCGTTTTCGGCTCGCGAATGCCACAATACAAATTTTAACTGCTATCAGTGAAATCGCTAACATTCTCTGGTTACGTGTTCCGCATAGGGATGTGAAGCTATTTAAATTGTAATTCCTATTCTATGGAGCTGCCGCTCGGTAAACTAGTACAGTACTAATATTTCACGTGTACTATTCATAATTCTCGTAGACGCAATTGAACATGTCTTAAGATGGGTACTAATAAATGAACGAGATTATTGTGCCTGTCTGTCGTTATGTTGGGACAACGTATTCGAATAAATGACGTTAGTACAAAGGAAATATTTACACTTGCTTCATGATTGCGACCTTGGCTTGGTGTAGATATTCTCGTGATTGAAACTGTTAGAAGAACATTTAGATTTAATTTCGAGTGTATAACACAAAATGTTTTTGCTACAATAAAAAAACAGAAGAGAGCACTTGTTTGACACTAATACAGAACCACTTAAGAATCCAATGTGTTTCGTGTGAAAAAGTGAAAACGAAAAAAAAAAAGCTACACGCTAAAGAAAAAGGGCAGGACATAAATTAGTGAGCTTGACGCCATAATGCTATTTGCTGCAGAGATAGGTATAAAAAATGGTTAAGGGTGAAACGAATCAAACTTTTCAGGTCCGGGAGTTGTTCAAAAGAAAGGTTCAAACGTTCTTAGTCATTAACACTACGGTATACCGTGATAAAATATCTCGAACTCCTCGAACGTTTAAGAGCCAAGAAATAATTTTGACCGATAACATCCATCTCGATTTGTAAACTTTGCAATCCTCTGCGCGTGTCACATTCAATAACCAAACCCTCATGTATATCTGACATTTGTAAGAGACTAATCTCCAGCGCTGATTCCAAAACACATCCTCGAAAATACTCTAACCTAGTTACATAACGTTTTCATTTTCCCGCCGCTTTTTAATGAAGTCAGTGTAAAAATAGCTGTGGGGTCCTGTTTGTACACGGCAGACAAAAGCATCGGCAAACAGTAAGATAAGGGTGTTCTTTCCTCAATTGGAACCCAAAACGACTCCGGCAAAAATATTTTTTAACAAAACACCAGTGAATGAACTAGAAAGGTACTCAGAGCCACATAAATTTCTATAAAATGTGCCACAAGCGGCGATAAGGCACCCCTAGCCTCAAACTCTACGAAAACTTGCGACGTTTTTGTCAGACGTCGAACTTAACTGATAAAGGTCAGGCTAGTTTGCTCCGAAATCACTTACACTGTAAACTAACTTGGGAAAGATACGGATTATCGGGGTGTTATCTTTGTAAAGGAAATAGTAATTCGGGTCAGAGTGGTTTTTTTACCTGGGCAGTAACTTTTACTAAATCTGAACCAAAATCTTGTCACGAAATTTTACATAGATGACGAATAAAACAACAATTGTACATACATCTATATATTTCGTCATTTATATTAACTACTTAGGTGCCGTTGGGTACGCGTTGGACACTAACCTCCTCCATGACATGTGCTCGAGCATTATAGTTCCATTTTAGCACAGGGCTTTAAAGGGGGAAGGGAAATGATTGACCTGGTGGAAGTTAGCTTTTATAGACTGGGGTTCGTTACATTAGTTTTTTATCGTACAACTGTAACAGTAACTTGAGTAAAGACACGACTTTTGCAAAATTATTCTCTTATCTTCTGTTCAGAAACAAAGCCTCTTGAACTCTTCAACGATGTAAA
The DNA here is from genome assembly GCA_963854515.1 of Pandemis heparana. Taxonomy (NCBI): domain Eukaryota; kingdom Metazoa; phylum Arthropoda; class Insecta; order Lepidoptera; family Tortricidae; genus Pandemis; species Pandemis heparana. Next base: position 8,257,857 of record OY978026.1, on the reverse strand, counting down.
ATAAATAAATGAACAATGTCGTCATTTTACAGCTAACCTCCTCTATTTTCCAGTAACATTCGACACAATCATCGACACGCCCCGTCCCTACGGGCCACGTGTGAGGGCGAGGCGGTAATTGTTCGCAAAACGCCGAGGCAAATTATAACAGGCAAGAAGTACGGCCGCAGAACGGCGGAATTATTTCTATACAAATCGCAGGGCACTTTGAAACACGGAGTTAGGTTTGGTGGAAACGCAATGTGGTTAAAAGTAGAAGTTATAGTCTACGAAGCCGAGCTTTACCATATGTTATGACAGATTCTACGTCAGAAAAAATAATAAGGCTGTATCGGGGTGTAAGTAGGATAACCTCAATTAAGGGAAGAATAAGGTAATTAACAACCGCAAAAAAAGTAACTTTTGCCCGCGACTTCCATTTTTTATGCATGACAGACAGTTCTTACGTCAGAAAAAAACAATAAGTGTGCGACCACACCGCCGCTTAAAAAACGGTGACGTTACGGAATCGCAACATAATGTATGAAGAAACGGTGAGAAAACGTGACGCATACGGCACGTCACTGCGTATACGCGGCTGTTTGGTCGCACCCTAAGCTATATCGAGGTGTAAGCCAGATAGCTTTCCTTCTGTGGTTCCCTTCTGGTGGGAGGGAGTAGAGTAACAATCGTATTTTTTGTAATGTAACTTTTCTTTTGTCCGCAACTTTTTCAGAACAGGTTTTAAATAAAACAGTAGCAAAGCTTCTTTCTTTTCCATACAATAAAATAAAAACCAGCCACGAAATACATAATCTACAGTGTAAAGGACATCCCATTCAGTCTGATTCTTCCATTATTATTATTATAATTTGTTTTCTATTTTCGAACAAGGGGCGGCAAACACTCGAAGTCTTTCTCATTTTAAATCAGGTCTGCTTCGTTTTTGTACGAGTAGCTAGTTAAGTTGTCAACCGCATATGTTTCTGTAAAGGTTTATTTTAAATCGAATTTATTACCCCAAAGTGTTGACGCAATTGGAAGAATGTGACTTTTCGACTATAAATTACGTAGAGCTGTCGAAGAACAATGCCAAGTTGATCGTGAGTTGTTTTAGTTTAATTAACGTTCGATTTCAAAAACAGAACTCTCAGCAGTCTCAGCGTAACAACGTCCAAGTTTTTTTTAAACTTATTTTAGCTAATAGCCAGTCTTTCAGCCACCGAACTTCTAGTTTTAGTTTAGTTTTGCCACATCCAGCGGGCTTGCGGTTATAATTTCCGTCTATGGGCCAGTAGCATTTGTTATCCGGTACACTACATATTGTATGCGGTTGAATAATAGTCCACAACACACTTGGGGATGGATTTCATTATGCGTTATGTTGGCAGCGACGATTTCTTTCACGTTTTTTCGCTGTATTTGATTTGTACACGGAGCTTTTGTAAAGCTGTTCGCATTATGTTCCTTTGAATTTATGACGCAACGCTTTGAGTTTCTTAGTGTTTTTACTATGAAGGCATTATTTTACCCCTTACCTATTCATAATCGCTTGCTAAGCTTAGGTTGAGTTAATATTGCATTGCCTTTATCAGTGACAATGATTTTTGCCTTTGCCATAGACAGACAAAACATACATTTCGTCAAACAGGGTTGCTCTTTAAAAGAGCCTGCACTGAATTAGTTTAGTTTAGTTTCACATTTTTATTGTAAAACGCTTGGATATTAAATTAACAAAATACTCAAATAATGACCTAAGTATTGCAAGTTTTCATTGGTTTGGTACTCTTATTTACAGTACAATACACTCAATTTCAAAATTGTAAAGAATTAATGAACAATTTTAAAATAAAACTTGTTAAGAAATCTATGTCCACTGCATACTTACGTAGAGAAATAATAAGAAGAAAGTACACAAACAATCACACGCCTGTTAAGCTAAATAGTAAAGCAAAACATCTCAACGCTCGTCGAACAAACAATAACCAATAGCTTCCACTAAACTAAACACTGTTATTAGCTAAACAACATAAATTACCTGTGAACGTTCCCTCGGGATGAAACAGCACAAACTGACTTACTACAGAGCTTAACAGCAGCTTCAGTTTCTACAAAAAAAAGACTGAATGACGTTTTAAAACAAATGGCGGATTTTCGAATGATTAATTTTTATTTAACTACAACTAAAGTAAAAAAGAATCGACCCCTAAATAAAAATAAAAAAATATTTATTTACAACACATCTAAGAAATTTCAGGTCTCAGGTTTCAAGGTCGCAGAAATGCACATGTGCATCTTTAAAGTTACTCGACTCGATTGAGTAGATTCGGAGCGGCGGTATTTTGTAAGGGTTCAGATTTCCTCTTGATTTGAGGTTCAGAACACTAAAAGACGCCGCTATTGTGCTTTTGACGGCTGGATAGTTTTGCATCGATTTAAACTTTCGCGATTTTTACACATTATTAGAGACCATGCCATGGATGCTAAGTCGCTTCCGAAACGTCGAGGTATTTACAAAAATACATTTTATTAACGTGATTAAGTCCTGTTATCTTCTTATAATAATGGATAGTTTTGCACCGAGTCATGGATGGTATTTGTATTTAAGTACGTGTTTATCTTATCTACATGTTTATCCGTTGCCTGGTACCTACCCAGACTACAAACTTTGCTTAGTTTGTGACTAGGTCAGTTGGTGTCTTTTTGTTTTCATTTTTTATGATGTAAGTTGTCCCATGATATTTATTATTTATTTTAGAGTACAGTTGACAACCCTAGGTTGAAAACAAGCAGTTTTTAAGCGGTGACACGGCTGTTCTTATCTGCCGCCGTGTGCAAGTCACGACCACGGCAACATTACTCATTGGTACGTGCCCCGATGTCATGTTTTCGTGAGGGGTCCACTTGCATTAGAAAGGTTATTAGTTATACAAACCGGCGTTTAAACTCGGCTTGATGTGTCGTGGTCAGCCGGGAACGGGTCGGGTGTGGAGTTCGCTAATTTATTTTATGAAAAATAAATTTCTTTAAAAGTACATTTTCACAAACGTTTAACGCTGACTGTGGTGTAGGTTTTCGGTCACAATATACGTCTCGAACGCGTTTGCGTTAAAATGTCAATTACTATGGGAACAGTTTGTTGCCGTTTCGATCCGCAAGTGGCGCTGCCAATTATTCCACAGTAATTGAGACGTTTACGTGAACGCGTTCGAGACGTTTGTCCGTGTGAAAACTTACACTAGAGGCTCTGTTACCGTTTCGATCCGCAAGTGGCGCTGCCTATTTTTCCATAGTAATTGAGACGTTTACGTGAACGCGTTCGAGACGTTTGTTCGTGTGAAAACTTACACTAGAGGCTCTGTTTGTTACCGTTTCGATCCGCAAGTGGCGCTGCCTATTTTTCCATAGTAATTGAGACGTGTACGTGAACCCGTTCGAGACGTTTTTGTATGCGAAAACTTACAGTGGAGGCTCTGGCCTTATACTCCGAAATCCGATTTTCGAAGTTCGTTTCGTGCCGTTCCGCTCACACTAATAGTAATTCATTTTAGAGCGAGAGGGACGGCATGTCACGAACTACGAAAATCGAATTTCGGAGTAGCCCCCCTGGTCGATTTACAAGAGCTGGCACGAATGGACCGAACTGCAATGTCACTTGTCACTGTGCGAGTGACGTTCTTGTAAAGGGGCCTCCTAATATTTTGAAAACAAATACATAATAGCCAAGAAAAAATAAACCTCGACCTGCATTTAATCATTTTGTTATACACACATAGAACACAAAATATTTACCTTGCTACTCCGCTACTTACGTGCAAGTTAACCAAGCCTGTGCGAAATATATACGTTTTGCATGCAAGCCCTCCCACCACTACTACCACACAAAACGCACACAAATCCCACAAACTTAATTAATCCTAACACCACACAAACACTGACGCGCGTTTCGATCCCTCTACGGGATCATTCTCAAAGTTAGAGCACAACCGATGCACATGCGAACCAACGTCGTACTAATTTGTAAAACTATAAATAAACTAAATGTACCCACATTCGTATATTACCAAACTACCCTCTTATTTATAATTTTAATTAGCCATCAACAACTACCTTCATAAACCTACCTTCCCCCCCCTTCCCCCTTTCCCCTCGCTCCCCCCTCTTCCTCTTTCCCTTTTCCCTTTACCTTCTTTTTTGTGCGTTTTGTGTGGTAGTAGTGGTGGGAGGGCTTGCATGCAAAACGTATATATTTCGCACAGGCTTGGTTAACTTGCACGTAAGTAGCGGAGTAGCAAGGTAAATATTTTGTGTTCATTGAAATGGACCTCCGCAAAGTAACGCCTGATTCAATAAAATATACACACATAGGTATTATCATTCTCAGCTCTTGTTAATCGACCTGTACTTGCATTGCATTGCCATCCTACATTATGAGAAGGCAAGTCAATTTGACCAGTGTACAAAATTCAATATATCACTAATCCTGCCATCAGGCAGAAGTGCTTGCGCTACTGTGTTCAGGCAAAGAGAGTAACACTGATGTATTCCGTCTTAGCCCTCCATAGGCTAGCAAAGCATCAGAAATCTGGCTATAGTTGATGACGTGACCCACTTCCCTACACTTGCTTGACCCTATTTCATATAAACAAAGCAAGTTAAAGAAAAGTCACAAAGTAAAGAGAGCACCTGAGTACGATATAATTTATTTCCAAATAATAAACAATTGTTTTTTCATGAGCTCCAAGAATGTTCCTAACGAAGCATTCCGAAAGCTTTTAAGCAGATACTATCATAGCAACAAATTGTAACGTTACGAAGCAGCATTAAACATTATGTTTTACGTCAAAGTGTTGACATGAGCCATTACTTTAATAATTGGGTAACTAGTGTAAAAAAAGCCGTGGTAGCCTAGTGGTTTGACCTGTGGCCTCTCAAGCAGAGCGTCGTGGGTTCAAATCCCGGGCTCGCACCTCTGAGTTTTTCGGAATTTATGTGCGAAAATTACATTTGTAATTTGCCATGAGCTTTTCGGTGAAGGAAAACATTGTGAGGAAACCTGCACACATCTGCGAAGAAATTCAATGGTGTGTGTTAAGTTCCCAATCCGCACTGGGCGCGCGTGGGAACTATAGCCCAAACCCTCCAATAAATGGAGGAGGCCTATGCCATGAGGCACGCCGAATTACGCGACAATTTAATAAATAAACGACAAAAACAACAACATGTACTTTTTTTTTTTTTTATATATATATAAGAGGGGGCAAACGAGCAGACGGGTCACCTGATGGAAAGTAATCACCATCGCCCATGGACACCTGCAAGACTTACTGAAATTATAGCGAATTGGGAATAAAAAGGCTTATAAATAAATAAATAAATAAATATAAATAAATTAGTGTGTTTAGAAGTTCTTTGTTTCTAGATTTTATTTTTGGAATGACTTAGGTAATCTTCATAAGGTTTGCGAGAAGACCGTCCTTGAATGGCAGAAAGAAACCTTGTTGTTTGGATTACAGTACAGCCGAAAAAAAAACAGTGCGTGATCTCTTAGAATGCTATTCGGGTTTTGGGTGCCATAAGAGTGAGTGAGACAGCAAGACAAACCCGAAGCAATTTCTAAATGATATCGCACTGTACGTAAAAATTCCTGCATCGAATTATTCTACAATTTCCTGTCCACATCGGTCCAAAAGGAGTTTATATTTGCTTTACCATTAAAAAGAGAATAGGTTTCGAAAACAGTTTGGAAACTGTCCTAAGTACTGGATAAACAACCTAAGCTCTCAGTCTGCCCGGGTCAGCTACTTTCGACAAAGTGTTACGATTAGCCATCCTTTCATAGGGTTGCCATCCTACCACAGTCATCCATTTTTACCTACGACGGAACGGAAAAGGTATATGCGTTTAGGGTGATAGATTGTTTGTTTGCTTGTGTGTTTTATGTTATGTTAGAGAGGCCAGACAAACGAACTAGTGGGTCACCTGATGTTAAATGATCACCACTGTCCATAGACACCTGCAGCGCTTTACACGATGCCAGTGCGTTCTCGGCCCTGCAGAAAATTGTACACTCGCCTCTTATAGGCACCCAGGTCGTAACTCGATGGGAAGACCCAAGCTGGAAGCTCGTTCCAGATTTTGCAAGTTCGTGGCAGAAATGACCGATTGAACCGCACCGTCGAAGCTGCTGCTGCTGCTGTGTTTGTTAAGTAGAGGTTTTAAAAACATCGTTATCTCATCTCCAACTTTTATAAGTCACAGCTGGGCATAGGCCTCTCAGAATCAGCGGGCTTGGGCCAAGTCCTCACGCGGGCCCAGTGAGGATTGGGAACTTCACACACCATTGAATTGCTTCTCAGTTTAATGCAGCGTTCCTCGCGCTGATTTCCTTCACCGAAAAGCTCGTGGTAAATTGCAAATGTAATTTTCCACATACATTCCGAAAAATCAAGGGCACAAGCCCGGGATTCAAACCCACGACTCTCTACTTGACTTGAAAATTCAAACCAGTAGGCTTATTACGTAACTCGCTCGCGATCACCATCGTGTTCATTTTGACAGTTCATGTATGGGCTGACAATTGGCTTCGGAATCAGCTAGCTGTCACATTCATACAAGAACTGTCAAAATGAAGACGATGGCGATTGCGAGCGAGTTAGACAATAAGCCTACAGGTCTTGAAAGCAAAAGTGTCCAATTTCCACGAAGGTGTTTAATTAATGTGACGTTTGGAGTACGCTTGCGTTGCTACGTGTATACAAAACATTGCGACTTTGTCCACAGGGGGCAGTGTCGCGCTCGAAGTTTTATTTGCAAGCTACCGCGTCTTCCAAGCGTAAAGGTGCGACCACACCGCCGCTTAAAAAACGGTGACGTTACGGAATCGCAACAAAATGTATGAAAAAACGGTGAGAAAACGTGACGCATACGACACGTCACTGCGTATACGCGGCGGTGTGGTCGGACCATAAAACAACGAATACGCGTTCATGCCAGAATTTTGTGGGCACTACTTAAGAAATTATTAAGTGCATGGCTTTATTGTTTTTTTTAACACTTCTATTTGAAATTTGAAGCTTTTTTGGTACTGCCAACCCTATTTTGTTCTAAAGCTTATGAACCAAGCGTTAGGATTTTGGGGGACGAGTCCGGCATTATACCAGAATTAGAGGACAATGAAAATATTTAAATGTGTTTAGGTTATTTGTTTGATAGGCGAGCTCGAATATAATATTCATCCTTCTACGTTATTTATGATTTTATTGTGTCTTAAAGCTTAAAATAAAAAAGTAACAACGGAATATTCTAGAGCGGTTTTGAGAAATAACACATTCCTGTTGTTATAATTAAATTAGGAGTTACAATAGGTACTTTGCAGAGGTCTATAGCATATTAAAAACATACAGCCTTACCTTCCTTTCATGCTAGCATGTTGCAAAGGAGTTTTAAAGTACATTCACCAAAAACCCACAAATTTGTCGTATTAAAAAAAACAATTGCTCTTTTGGCTTATTCGCTTTGATTGCTTTTACAGTAACGGAGCAAAAACTAAAAACGATATATTTTACAGTTTCAGCTAAATTAAAAGCGTCGTTACATTGTATAAAACTTTTCGAGCGTTACGGCCACTGAAGCGGTGTTGCACTGTCAGCGGTTAATTAGAAAAGCGTCCATTGTTTCCTTTGATTACTTTACATTGAGCGAAATAGATGCCTTTAATAAACGTTTCTTTCTGCGATAAGAGTAACAGTTAGCCAATAGGAGACTGCTGAGTTATCAATTTGAAATTATTCCAATCCAAATCGGTGCCAAACGTAAAAATAATAATTGGTAATTTATGAATCAAACACTATTTAAACGAGTGTGCCATAATAAAATAATCTATTATATAACAGAGACAAGACATCTAAATATAGTAAAGGAAGACTCTGCACCTTGCTCATAAGAAGTAACTGAGCTATAGCAGCGTTGTTTCATCTACGTTTAACAAAAATGTCAAAATGACTGATAAAGAGAAAACAGTGTTTTAAGTTTTTAAGTACTTTTTTTCACATAAGCAATCAACTACAAGCAACTGCGTCGAAGTATCGGGTGCTCATTAATAGTAATCGCAGTTCATATCCCGTTTATAATATTTCGAATGAACTTAACCGTGAATCATTGAAAACTGTCATAAGCAATAGTTTATGAGGCAAATCGTTTTCGAATTATCAAAGTGAACACAAATTATGTAAGTACCGCAGATGTAAAATAAAATGGTCTCTTCCCGAACTTTCCTCGTGGCGACCCTAAGTCAGGGTTGTCCACTTTGATCCTAGCGCTTACGCCGTCTCAGACCGTTTCGCTCGCGGCGGAATTTGAATACAGAGGCCGGTCCAACAGAAAATTAGTCATTCAGCTTTTCACTACTGATTTAGGAAATTTGTTTACTTGAAGAGCGAGATTTTTCTTTTCGACTTTATTCTGGAGGGAATTTTTGTGTATCAGTCACAAAGTTATGACAGGAGATACCTTTAACTATATTCTGCCACTGGCACCAATGTAAGACTCTAAATACGAGGTAAACTAACGTACAACCTGATAATTGATGTCCACAGCCTGATTCCTCTACACTGTAGTCTACAGAACACGGATTATCTGCACTATCACTAACATACACCATTCGCGAAATTCTTCTTTCTACCAATTAAACGTCATAATGGTACATTATAATTGTTTTCTTTAAAATTAGACTAGGTATTCACTGGTCTTACATGTCTCCGCGTATTCCATCGCGCCCCAGGTATGTTTCTTACCTGCAAGAAAAAGAAAGATTATTTTTTAAAACTATTTTTCTACAAACTCGATCGGACCTCTTGGTAGAATATCGAATCAAAACTCATCTTGAGTTGACGATTAGGCTTACAAAATGTTCTAAATATAAGCCTTTGATGGAGAAGATTAAAAATATTAAAACTTTATTTACTTTATCTATCGCCCGCAAATTCCTCAAATCAACAACCCGTCGCCTTAATCCCGCAAAGCGAAATAAGATTAAGCAATTAACCGACAGTTACCACAGATTTCATTTCAAAAATAATCTCAACTTTATAAATCCTCTAATCTGAAATTAATTACAGTCTAAAGACGTTTCTTTGGACTTGTCAACGGCTCCTATTTGCTTACGAAATGTTGAGAGAACCGGAAAAAAGAAGCAAGGTTGCGGGGAAAATTAATCTTCCTTCGCCAACATTAAACAGATATGAGAATGATATGTTAAATACTGTGGGCATAAATGCATACATGTGGCAACCACGAGCTTTACAGTCAGCATCACTAAACACTTCGCAACCCGGCCGTCACATTATCAAAGCAGCTATTTATTCATTGAAAAATACATGCTAGCAACATTTTGTTGCTTTAAAAAAAATTGGTTGCCTGTAAAGTCGGTATACGGGCGAAAGTTTTACGTGACAACGACTTTGAGTGGTAAAATAATTTTAATGTGAATATTCATTCGTATAGTAGGAAGAAGGACGTGTAAACTTGTATGCAGGCGCCTAAGCGAAATAGAAGCGCAAGACATGAACCGGTGTGTATGCCTATCTCTCTCACTCTCTCTCTCTCGCTCTGTCTCTCTCGCTCTTAGGCGGGCTAACTGTGCTCGAGTGGAAGGGACGCGTGCCTTTCGCTTTTTATGTCTGTCTCTCTCGCTCTTAGGCGGGCTAACCATGCCCGCGTGCCTCTCACTCGCTCTCATTGTGAGCGCATAACGTGAGCGGAGCGTAACGCAGTTTCTTGAAGTGTCACCCGGCAAACCAATTTATAAGACGTTGTCACGTCAAAACGTGAAAATACACCACGGCTGTTCGGAATAAATTTCTTCGAAACACGCTGAACACAAGTTAATTTTTTTAGTTTTAGTCACGGCAGCAGAGTCGAGAGTAAATATCGCGATTCTCTGATAAATCATTTTCATGGCTTGCCATTCAGTTTTCTATACGGTTTATTTACATCATAAAACACATATTTCGCATTATCTGCGGTACGCAAGCGAGAAAAGGCTGACTTATGAGAAAAATATGCAGACCGTCAAAAAAGGTCTGGAGGATACTGGCGGACCTATAATATTTGAATTAAGAATTCGGGCATACTCTGCAAGATGAGGTTTAGTAAATTTTTAGCAATTTGCGTTGATATACTAGATAGTAATAATTCGTCCATTTCTTTCGCCCGTCTCTTTTGAGAGATTTATTTCAATCTAAAGGCTAGTGTAAAATGTCTCGAAAAAAAAAATTTTTTTTTAGCACAATTGTATGGTAACTTACACACAAAAAGCTCAGCACATCATAAACCAAATTACATTTATATAGGCACTAAATATAGTTCTATAATTCCTCATACTTTTTAGAAATTGTTCTGGATTTTTTTCTAAACAGCCTTGACCATTGGAACAAGTGACTTGACATTCGGCTGACGTATTAGGTTTCATAGAGCACTAAGCTTTTTATTCGCAAAGGATAATCAACGTCTTAGGCAGCGTCTCCACTTGCGCGGCCTCGGAGCGAGGCAGCCGCTCGACCCGAGGCTGCCTCCAGTGGATAAGCACCTATATAAAATAGCCTATTTTTTATTCTCCTCAGAACCAAACCGCAGACTCGAGCTAGTAGACCAGTATTCTGTAAGTGAGAAAACTTTAAGAAACTACTGTTTTTGATAAATTTAGCAAAACTATCTATATTAAATAGATACCTACTGGAAACGCTATTATGAACTAAGAGTACGAACTACCCCATCGAAACGAAGGTTTTTCTCTTAAAATGTTAAACACGTAACATTGTTAACAATTCACTTTGTAGATGCTTCATTCTGATACCGTCCTACTCGTGTAGGTGCAGTGTAAAAGAGACGATTGACATTATCTCGCCACAATTACTCATCACGCTGGCTGATAACGTCCTTATTCGAAATAGAACACATGCGCTTTGCTTTATTGTATCGTACTGTCCTGCTCATAACTATGTGCGTAAATTGCCGTTTCTTTTATGAGATAATGTGGCAAGCAAGCCAAGTGGGTTACTAATAGAATCGGAATATCACAACGCAAACATTACTGCGTGGTAGCAGGATTGGCGATTAACAAGGTCCTACAGGAAAAATGGGAATCGTACGATGATAACTCATCATGCTTCTTAACAATCTCCTTCACAACAGAATATTTACGCTTTCCTTGACTGACTGATGCCCTAATCATATAAGTCACGTGTGAAAGAGAGAGCATTATCGCTGCTTCATAACTCATCACGCTCGCTGATAACGTCCTTATTCGAAACGGAACGGCGGTGACTCGCAGAAACGCAAATTGCCGACGTGCTTAATGTTGTCTCATTGTAAGGCGAACGGAAAAACGAAATTACTCGCGTTTCCGGTAAAAAAAACGTTCTCGCGTCTTGTTTGTCTGATTTTGGTAAAGCTGTGGAATTTTTTCGCGTTTCCTTTATTGCTGATATTTTTAATGCTCGCACAAGAACAGAGGAAGGAAATAAAAAGAGCGAAAATAGTAGCGACATTAGTGCAAATATCATTGATCGAGTTTTTGAAGTTAGAAGTACATATCTACTTAGTCGACCTTTTCGGCAAGATACTGGCTGCAAAAAAAAAGCGGGTCAATGAGGAATTCAAGTATTGAAAATCTTTCAGTTGAATTAAGAAAAATAGCCAAGTATCCATCGATAGATTGAGTCGGGGTGCGAGTCGGGTTACCTCCGCGTGTGATCAAGAGCTACGGTTCGTTTTGGGAAGAGCAGTGCTTGGTCCGGTGCACCCTGGGCATCGGCTAATGATTTCTGTCACACGGTATAGGATTTGGATGAAAAAAGGTGCAAGTATAAAATTTCAATGTCTATTTTCGTAGAATGTCTAATTCCCCAATATCCATTTTAGATTTCACACATTGTAAAAAGAAAGGCCGAAACTAAACATCGTATTTATCCGTGTATGACAGGTTCGTTATTGCCACTGATAGCTATTGAGTGGACCGTATGAATGAAAAGGCTAATAGGACGATAAGACAGCATCAGCACTACTTGACAACTGACATTAAACGTAATAAAAAACATACAGAAGAAGAAACGTGACAAATAGATTATAAACAGGCCGCGCTGCAGCCAGTCGCCAACAGCCACAGTAAAATAATTCCACTCTCCAAACAATTTTTCCCTAAACTTTAAACGTCGTACTTTTTAAAGTCCAGTAAACTTGAACGTTAAATATAAGCATTTTCCGGTCACAGTAATGAATAGAGTCCACGACACGTCATGGATCGCGGCCGCTTCCTGGTTGGCCACCCCTGGGGGCGTCAAGTTACAAATTCTGCGCGAAACAGAATATGGAGGTTAAGGTATTAATAATGAAACATAGGTATTTTATCTAACCTACTGCGGCGTAGTTCGATAAGAGGGTTGTGTTTTTCACCAGCATAAATATATGACGGTGGTCAGCTCTGCAAAAATATCTGATCATCTATTGGGGTCAAAAATATTTGACGAAAACGTACCAAGGTAAAAATAAGTGATGCTTTGTAGCCGGCAAAAACATCGTTACATTATAAAATATCAATCCTCTGTGAAACGACGAGACGATTTTTAAAACCTGTGTATCAATGGATTCATGTACGCAGCGTGTGTTATAGGTTATAGGCATTTATTTTCCGGTTTTTTTATTTAATTAACCAGACTGGTTAAAAAACGGCCAAGTGCTGTCGGAGTCGAAATCAAATACCGAAATAAACGCTGAGCCGTTAACACAAAAGGGCGTATCTTTTATGTAGGTACTCGTATAATCATGGCGGTTATGTCCTTTTGTGTACGAAGGGCCAGTCTGATACTAGATACTTATCAGCACGGCTAGCACAATAGAGCAAGAACGAAAATTAAGAAAAAACGGGTAGTCTTTTTCGCGCGACACAACTCTCGCGCGCACTTGTGCCAGAAGTTCTGTAGAAACTAGCGCGATATTTGTGGGTATCTTCCCAAATATAGCATGACATAAGAAGTAAAGCTAATCATGCGACATGACACCAAGCGGGTTCCGTGCCATTGTATACTTTTTATAACTTTATATGACTATTAATTAAATAACCCCAGTTTTATAGCGATAAAAGATTAATACAACTGCTATTGCTCGGTAATTTAATTTGAATTCATTAGTTTAGAAGCAATTGAGTTGATCCTTTTAGCCCATACTTTGTTTACTTTTTGTTGAATAATGATATGCAATCGAAATTGAAGAAGACTTATTTTATTACGGTTTTATTCTAATGGGAACTGAATAATAATCTATATATATAAAATTCAAAGTCCTGACTGACTGACTGACTGACTGACTGACTGACTTAACTATATATCAACGCACAGCCCAAACCACTGGACCTAGACTTAAAATTTTGCACATAGATACCTTATACAGTGTAGGCATCCACTAAGGAAGGATTTTTGGAAATTCCCACGGGATAAGGAAAAAACGGGATTTATATAATTCGATTCCGAGTGACCCTATCTCAGTAACTATAATAACTAGACTCTTCAAATTTGATACACAAGTAGGTGATTAGAAAACTAAGAAGTTAATTTCAGGATTTTTGGAAATTCCCCCGGGATAAGTATATTATTTAGTTCAACGAAATCCTATGAACTATAAATACTAGACTTTTCAAATTTGGCATAGAAGTAGGTGATAATAATAGTAAAAAACAGTTTTAAGGATTTTCAGAAATTACCATGGGAACGAGACAAAACGGGATTTTTCATCTTACCAATCGTAGAAAGCTGAAATTCGGCATGTAGGTTGCTTGATGAGTGTAGGGAAGCATTAAGGGACAATTTCCCGAAATTCCCACGGTAACGGGAAAAACGGGACTTTTCGTTTTACTGGTTGTAGAAAACTGAAATTCGGCATGTAGGTTGCTTGGGAAGTGTAGAGGAGCATTAAGAGTAGACTTTCCAAATGGGTGCCGTTCAATCGTCATACAAACTTTTAGCATAATTTAATTTCACTACGCTCAAAAATCATAATATTCATTTAGCATAACAACGGATTTCAGATTTTTACCGAGCATAAGCTTTAAATAAAATAACATTCATTAGTCATAACAACAATTGCAATAATGCTTATATTTAATAATTTCATTTTAATATTCGGTTATTCTATTGAATAATTAAATGATTAAAATCCATAACAACATTTAGAATAACGATTAGAGGGTATAACATCATGCAACATAAAACATAATTATACTTAATACGTAAGCGTACTATTTTTTGTCGCATATTTATACTTGGCTGGTGCCAAATGCAAAAAACATTTCATTTGTGCGAGCGAGCGAAGCGAGCGAGCAAGACGGTTCGGAGCAGAAGCGAGTCGGATAGGTTAGGTTCAGAAGGCTGCTTAGCCTTCGATGTTAGGATTTTTTTTTATAGCAGCCCGGATAATATTGCTGTTGAAGTTTTTCCAACAAAAACAAACTGCTATATTCAATAATTATATTAGTATTGCTCTTGGATTTTTGCCAGGCGCTTATACTCTTCGATCAATATCCTCGATGTTTGTGTAAACATTGTTTATTATGAACTTTGATTATTATGCTGCATGATTATTATGCAGTACCTTAATTATGCATAAGACAATTATGCAAATTGATATTATGATTTGAAAATTCGGCATTTTGTTTGTATGCATATTGTTTTCATATGATCTCAGTACTTCGACAAATTGAAATTGTGATATTTGTGTTTTGAGAAATGAAAATTCGCTAATCGTTGTTAAGACGAACATTACACACCCTTTCCTAAATTCCCACGGGAACAGGAAAGAACGGGATTTTTCGTTTTACTGGCCGTAGAAAGCTGAAATTAGGCAAGTGGGTTGTTTGAAGAGTGTAGGGAAGCTATAAAAGATAATTTCCCAAAATTCCCACGGGAACGGGAAAAACGGGACTTTTCGTTTTACTGGTTGTAAAAAGCTGAAATTCGGCATGTAGATTGCTTGGAGAGTGTAGAGGAGCATTAAGAGAGGACTTTGCAAAATTCCCACGGGAACGGAAATAAATGGGATTTTTCGTTTTACTGGTCGTAGAAAGCTGAAATTTGGCATGTGGATTCCTTGGGAAGTGTACGGGAGCTTAAGAGAGCATTTACCGAAATTCTTACGGGAACGGGAAATAAACGGGATCGAAATACTCCTGGTACACGCCAGCGAAGCCGCGGGAAAAAGCTATCACACTAATATTAGGCGAAAGTTTGTAAGTGTGTGTGTGTTTGTTTGTTACTTCTTCACGCGAAAACGGCTGGACAGATTTACATAAAATTTGGAACGGAGATAGCTGGCATCTTAGATTAACACATAGGCTACTTTTTTTCCGGATAATTGAATACTTCCCGCGGGATAGCGATAAACATGTAAAAGGTAGTATGTGAAACGTAGCTGCCTAGAGTTGCAACGTAAATAATTATTGCGGAAATAACTATCAACATCAATTATTAAATCTAATTCTACGCGGACGAAGTCGCGGGCAGAAGCTAGTTTTTTTATGTAATCGATCAGACATTTGTGACTCTTATTCCCAGATATATTATATTAATCCTGGACTCCTGGTTAGCTGGAAGAAATACCTAGTCGCTATCCATCACTGTAAGTAGTTTATAATTTTTTGCCCCAAAAACAATGTACGTTCGTACGACATAAACTTTTTTAAACTAACTGTATTTATAAACAAAAATACTTTTTTAAATCGTTTTAGAATTTGTCATTTAGATTGTTCCCTTGCTTGACAATTAAACCCATTCGATTTGAACCCACGGCCCTCAGCTTGAGGTCATAGGTCAAATCACTAGGCTACCACGGCTTTTTTTAAAGAAGGAACTTAGCTTCGAGACCTTAAGGACTGAAATAAAAATAAATCGTTATATCTTCATAATCTAACTAATATTATAAATGCGAAAGTAAGGATGGATGGATGGATGTATGTTCGTTTGTTACTCAAGCACGCCAGAACGGCCCAACGGATCTGGATGAAGTTTGGCGCATAGATAGAGAAAAGTCTGGAATAGCACATAGGCTACTTTTTATCCCGGAAAATTGCGTAGTTCCCGCGGGATAGCGATAAACGAATTCTTTGCAGACGAAGTCGCTGGCAACAGCTAGTAATATTATAAATATTGTACAGCTAAAATAAGAGCTAGGCCAGTATACACAGTAATATGGTCGTATTTGTGCCAATGGACACGAGCGGGCAACCCGTCGCGACTACAAAGGTTGTCGAGGTCGCTGACCCCGGCTGACCGGCGCCCGCGCACCGTATTCGCAGAGCCGGGTCTACGCACACCACACGTGTTTTGAAGGGTAGTACGGCGCCAACTCAGTCACTATATTTACAGGGGCCTTACCATGACGTCTTAATGCGATTCAGTTTAGGTTCGCTCGCTGTCAGATTCATACTAAAAGTGACAGCTAAAACTTGAACTAAGTCGGAATTAGGAGGTAAGGACCCAGGAGGCTTATTGTCTAACTCGCTCGCAATCGCCATCGTGTTCATTTTGACAGTTCATGTATGGGCTGACAATTGGCATCGGAATCAGCTAGCTGTCACATTCATACAAGAACTGTCAAAATGAACACGATGGCGATTGCGAGCGAGTTAGACACTAACAGCCTTTTTCATAAAAAAATCCTTAATTGAGGTTTGATCAGTTCATTAGTTAACAGACTGATTAAGCTTATTTGACAGTTGTTAAAAAGTATGATTCATAAACGCTTGCTAGCAGTCTGTTAACTAATGAGCTGTTGATGAATGGATTAGACGCGTTATGTTGTCACCTTGACAAATCATAGACCATAAATGGCTTTTTAGTGAATTAAAAAAAAAACATTGACAGCAGTGGCAGCGAAATAGCGGGAAACCAGCAATTTAACACGACAGACGAGGCAGTGTGGATCTAGTTTCCTTTACCTTTCTCGAAGGGGATACAACCTTAAAACAAAAAAACTGTCTTGCGTATGGTTTTGCTCTTGCCAAAATCAGCTGTTCATATGTGTGGCGGCCATTTTGTGAGTTAGCAGAGAGATAAAGTAGGGTCTACGGTCCGCTAACTTTCGGAAGACTTAACAGACCCTTGAAGGACTGATTAGCGCTTGTTGACGTTTATGAATCATGTTTTTTTGCATCGGTCCTATAGCGAGCTTATAGCGAGCCTCTAACTTTTTATGAATAAGGCTGTATGCCTACAGGTCTCTCAGATTTGTTCCGGAATATTTCATCAGGTGGTTGTTGGGTTAGTTTCAGTGAACATCCCTATTTTTCAAGACTTTTCAATTGCGCTGGAAAAATGTTTCCATACATTTGTCGATGTTCAATGACGGCGTCAAATGCGATTCAATTCCGATTCAGCTTAAGTTCGCTCGCTGTCAGATCCAGTCATCAGATCAGACGCTGTCAGAGTCAGTGCGTAATTTCAAATAATAAGTAATTCGTCATTCAATATGGTATACTAACTTCCAGGTCGGTCACTGATCTACTCAAACTCAAACGCTTCATTGCCAATTATTCCTCTCCAATTCAAAGTTTTTCGGAACTGGGACGGCAAGGAAGGCACTTTCTTGCACCGTATTTGCTTTTCAGTCGACCAAGAAAATGCCTCAAACTTTCGTCAAGGAACAACAACAGGTCTTATTGGAAATTTGGAACTATATGACTCATTAGAATTCGAAGGTATCGGTACTCTTGGCACTAACAAGGCAGTAAGTGAGCTGTGTGTGAGCGGTAATCACTTATGTCACACTAGCTGTTACCAGCGACTTCGTCTGCAAAGAATTCGTTTATCGCTATCCCGCGGGAACTATGGAATTTTCCGGGATAAAAAGTAGCCTATGTGCTATTCCAGACTTTTCTCTATCTATGTGCCGAATTTCATCCAGATCCGTTGGGCCGTTCTGGCGTGATTGAGTAACAAACAAACATCCATCAATTCATCCATCCATCCATACTTTTGCATTTATAATATTAGTTAGATTGTATCTCAATCGGTTCAGTGGTTTAGGCGTGAAAGCGTTACAGACAAACAGAGTTATTTTCGAATTTATAATATTAGTAAGGATGAACTTGTGCGATTGGTGTAGACCTTTATCTTCATGTACCATTCTTAGGCTGCGAGGCTAATGCGGCCATTTCGCTATTCTCTATGGTAACATCCTTATTGTCCATTATTCGCGAATGTATTCACACCTTAGTAGAATTCTATGAAATAAATTTGAAATAACAGTCCCCTGGTTTATGGCACACAGAAGCTTTCTTTGAGACTGTTTTTTTTAGAATAAAAGATGCTAGCTGACAAAGTCGCGGGCAGAAGCTAGTAATTTATATAAATTTACTCAATAAAAATTACACCATTTACACCAAAGACAAATAACTAGGGGAAAGTGGTCACCATTCGTACACATACCTTATCGCTGAAAAATGGCTATAACTCTTTAACATTATGACATAATAGTTTTGGACTGTTTTGTAACAAACTACAATATATTTGTTACACTTTACACTTAGGTACATAAACTAGCTAAATTTGACAACTAAATAAAAAATAAAAAATGAAATCTAAAAAGTGTTACTCTATCGAAGACAGAGGTAACCGGTACTGAGGTCTGTTATGGTATAGAGATAAATGTTTAAATGTCATATTGTTTTCTGTAGCAATCCCTTTCTAAAGCAATCAGTTATTAATTGTGCGCTCGAATCGCAGCTCCGCTACCATACAGCTCATTTTAGCTTGACCATAACACGGTCACTTTTAAGTGACATAGTCAATTACTTGAAAGACGCGTCACGAGAAAGCAGACCTAATCTACATGGAGCATGGCAAATGTCATAAGAGAGACAGTCACAGTATAATTGCTGTGACTGTCTCTAAATGAAATCCAATAATTACAATATTTAAAACCCTACTATTGTTTTGTATGCGAATGATTGTGAGTGTGTCTGTATTTTGGGTGTATGTTTGTTTCTCTTTCACACTGAAAGGGCTGGATAGATTGTGATAAAATTTGGCACCCAGATGATTTCCATCACGTTTTCATCTCTTATAGGGTTGACAGAGTGTAGGGTAACAAGGCCTAAAGAGCATGATTGTAGGCGTACCTATAAATAATTTGTACTTGTTGTTTTGTATTTGCTAGATTTGTAACTTCATATCTTCAATTAACACAGAATACCATCCCAGAAATGTTCATACTTTCGCAATTGTTATTACTGCTATGGTTAGAGAAACGAGAGTGTACCGTTAAACTTACCGCTAACTTGGTAATCGTTTGTCCTTATCTGTGAAAGGTAAATGTCAAAGTGACAGATAAGGACAAACGATTGCTAAGCTAGCAGAAGCCAATAGAGCGTTTATGAATAAGGGGTTAAAGATTATTGCCAATTTTTAGGAATGTAGGTACTTAGTGAAATTGTATACTAAAATATTCTACCTAACTCGAACACGCAAAGGAGAAGTGACATTTATCTGCTGTAGTTATGTCCATTGCCAAAGCTATCACGGTTCTGAAACCGGTCCCGACCGTAGTCCGTTTTGCACGACTCGTACTCAGCATTGTCTGATGAAATCACTTTACAAGTCGCACTTTCCAAATATAGCCGTTTAGATTATTCACGGAATTACAAATACACAATTATAAGGTTACGAAATAGTTTTCAACTGCCGCGTGCCGCTAAACTTTGAGAAACAGAAGTCTTGCAAAGATTTGAACTAACGAACATTATTTTCTTTTACTTATGTAGGTTTTTTTTTATGGTACGATGATGAACAAATCGCAGTCCTCGCGAGAGGTACGGGCGACTGCGATTCCATGAACTAATGGACAAGGATGTTAGTGCTGTAATTAAAATAAACTAATATGACTTAAGGTCGGTGATGTTATGTAATGTTTATGACATGAGGATTGTTAATGATTTGTGAAGATGATGATTACTTATGTAGGTAGTTCAGAAAAAAACTGGACACGTGACGTCACTACTGCTAGGTTTATTTGTCGATCAATTTTAGATAGAGCTAATCAATCTTTCATATCGTTGAAGGTCAAGGTGGCGTCAAGAGAATTAAGAAAGTACTAAAACTCATAATATAGTTCAGTTTGGTCGTACGCTGTCGATATTTATTTATTACTATTCTAAACTTTATAACATCGAAGATATAACCAATCTAATAGAGTGAAAATGACATTTATTCTGTTTTTATCGACTTACAAAGAAATTACTTTTATACTTTTATCGATAGTCAATATTTAGCTATTAAGATTTAAGATGTAATTCTAATTTCACTGTTACTTGCTCGCTTGCTTATTACTGTTGTTAATGTGTTTTATGTACAATAAAGAGTTATAAATACATACATACATACGTACTTTAAATATTTTATTGAATCAGGCAGCAAGGTAAATATTTTGTGTTCATTTACATACATACTTGCCATTAATTAATTTATAACAGAATGTCTCGATATATAGACAGGTAAAGCTACTGATTTTTTCTTCTAAATATTTTAAACAAAAAATGTAGTTTACATACTTCAGACAAAGGCTATGCTTTAAATAGATTCAAGCTGTCATAAACTTCAATATTACTGGTACAGAAAGCGATTGAAACTTTACATATTCCGATTCTATGTCGGATACGCGTAGAAAGTGGTGGCACATTTCGTATTCGGTCACATTTCATAACTTTAACCTTGACACGCGACGTTCTATAGTGGATGTGCTATTGTTACTTTGACAATGCGATTGTCACATATGGTACACTATTGTGTCTATAAATATTATGGGAATGGTACAAAGCGAAAGATTATTTACTTCACAATAGTTAATTTAATGTAGAGAGTAGCTGTTTAGCTAAATTACAGGCATTAGTTGATGCGAATAACTAGCGTTATCATCATCATCATCATCATCATCATATCAGCCATCGGACGTCTGTTGGAGATAGGCGTCCCCCATAGACCAGTCCAGTTGCCTCGGTTGGAAGCGGCTACGAGGCCCATTATATAACTAACTAGCTGTTGCCAGCGACTTCGTCTGCAAAGAATTCGTTTATCGCTATCCCGCGGGAACTACGCAATTTTCCGGGATAAAAAGTAGCCTATGTGCTATTCCAGACTTTTCTCTATCCATGTGCCGAATTTCATTCAGATCCGTTGGGCCGTTCTGGCGTGATTGAGTAACAAACAAACATCCATCCATCCATCCATCCATCTATCCATCCATCCATACTTTCGCATTTATAATATTACTAGTTAGATAATTTAACTGCAAAAAATCCTGAAAGTTAACTTAATTGAAACCGTCTTCAATTCCACAAGAACTAAGTTAATCTATCCAATTAATTAATAAACCTTAATTATCTAAAAGTCAAGTTCAATTAGCATAATTGTCATTTGAATTTAATTACCCGAGTGTTTAATCGCCGCCTGCGAAAACCTAAATGATTTCATGGCACTCTTTTTGACATTTCAAATGGGATGAAAATTAATTCATAGGGAAAAACGTTTTTCCCCTTTTCCTGTAGAACGCCTCGGTGAAAAGTAACTTCAAAATCTGCCTTAATCTATGAAGATTCGCTTTTAAATAGATATCGACATAACGACGTTATATAACTCGTCTTATCAATAAGACGTAAGTAAATAGTTTCTAGGCCAGTTGTTAAATAAAAGTTTGTTAAATACTAATTATGAAAAAGTTTATACTGTTGCCAAAAACAAATGAATTATAGGATTTTTACGCAGCAGTAGGACGCTATAAAAAATTTAAAATATCTAAGAATCTAAAGCCTCCGAAATCAATTAAAAGTTTTGAAACCCTTAAATATTTTTCTTTGGATTAAAATAAAACTATGCAAACTTCATGAAACTGATCACAAGTTAAATGAAAAAGCTAAAAAAAACTTTTATTATTAGTTTAAGACAACCCTTCATGTAATATTTAAGGTTTCGCCTTCATGTCTCGCCCTTCGTACAATTCGTCCTGGCTTGCATGTCCAGCGAAACGAAGTCAAACAAAAACAACGTTAGGGGGATTGCATTCGTTATAAACTCTACAATGTATAATTACACGTGACGGGTCTATTATTTACTGTTAAAACCCTTAATTCTCGCCTTTTCGGGCATTTCTACACCGCGATATACATAAAACGAAAAGCAACAACAACTGATCGCTTTTCCTAACAACTTTCTATGCAAAGTGATCCCTTCTTGCTCGTCGGTATATTTAGTGATAAAAGTATCGCTAAATAATATGACGTCCTTTAAGACTAATCTATCAAATCAATCAATCAATCAAATCGTTTATTGATAATTATAGGTACACGTAAGTTAGATGACATATTTAAAATTCAGCCAAAGCAGCTAGCTCGCGCGTCATTTGCTTTACTAAATCCTTGAATTGAGCTGGCGGCTTGATGGCAAGTGACCGCGCGAAGTATTCGTAGTACATAGCTGCGGCTGGTCGATCATCTACAAACTTTTTGTACCGCGGCCGCGCAATGCAACGCAATTAGAAGAATAGTTCTTGCGTTGTCACATGTCATCCGAGGATCAAAAATAGTCTTTTAACTTGCGAACGAATATAAATTTAGGACCAATTTATGAGTCGAACTTGATCGCAGCCACGGACGTCATTGGGAATCGTAAAGTCATAAGGAAGTCCCTAGTAAACGAACTAAGGTTACCTTTTCAAAATGACGGGCGGTTTTCCGCCCCTTAGCCGATCAGGTGATCCTGCTTGTTTCATAAAAAAAAAGTCTATAAGCAGCAGTGGCGTGGCGTCAAGTATATCAGAAGGCAAGCCGAAGGGAACTTAACTAGCCTTTTCCTTTAATTCTGCACAATAAATTGCCCAACTGCCTTAAAATAGGCAAGCCGGTGGGAATCGAGTTCTATGGACGCCACGTCACTGATAAGCAGTGTCCATGTCTTCGAACGTTTGACGAGGCTTAATTTGTTGACTGCACACGAAAATGTAAAGGTAACCTGCTACATTAGAAGCTTCCCACGCCACGGCCCAGCTCATATTAAATACCTGAAACCAAATAAACGAAGGTTAACATAAATTCTACTTCCGAGAACATACATGTAAATACAAGAAGGTTTATTCCACACTAACATTTATAATTTTACTAGGTGTTGTCTGCAATTTCGTCTGTGAAGAATTTGTATAATGTTGTCATTGTAAATTATCCGGGATAAAAACGTGATACGTTACGTTTATGTCCTTCAGGGTCTCAGATTACCTCCATATCAAATTTTAGTAGTTTTCGCGAAAAAGCATAACAAAGTCACATTCGAATTTACTTATAACACGATTCTTAAGATTTTCGCCCAATCACTCGATAGGCTTTTACAAACTGCGCGGGGAGAGAAGCAGCTGATAGATTCTGTTTTTTCTTTGGTCCCAAACCACAGCATGGAAGATGTGGAATTAAATTTGATAATATAATTTAGTGAAAGAATAAAACGTTATAAGCAGATATTTCCAATACGAAGTAGGATCATGAACGGCTATTTGTGTGTCTTTCAAAGGAGAAAAAATGTCTTCTTCCTTTCTTTTTTTAAAATGCAGCAAGACAAAGTCTTACACAAAGTCCATGCAGTCATTTAATAAAATAGTGGATCGCAGCGGATGAAAGCTTCAAAGCATTGTTTCGCAATGAAATAACGGAAATTAAACTGAGTCAGATTAGCTAAGGTATCGAAGACAGACAAACAGAAATCGTATCTGTGTATGATAATTGAATTACTGAGGTTATGCCCCCGATCCAACGTTAACCGGATTTGGTAACTGGCTTCTTTTAACTGTTCATGGTAAATTAATTTTAGTTTTTTGGAAACATTCCGTTTCGAGTAAGTATATCGACCGTATAACTTCCATACTGTTCTGGGAGGAAAGAATTAACATAGAATGTTGCAGTTGCTTACGCCGTCTACTAAAACACAGGTCTGTGGTAAATATTACCACCACCGGAAAGACCTCCCTGACAATTATGCAATTAATTTTATATTTTTTAAATATGCAAAATATCACCGTGTTATCAATGCAGCCTAAAACGAAGCAAGTAAAACAAGCACAACAAAACTAAATGGGTTTGTCTGTAATTCAATTTAGACTCGTTTTACTTTTTACCCTTATTAAGAGCACGGACTAATAAAGAAAATAAGAACACGGTCTTGCTTGTCATACAGCGCCAGAGAGAAGCACCAAGATAGTTGCAATATCAAAAATAAGGTAAACCGCATTCAGTATTTTTCATTTCTTCTAGCACTGGAGTCTGAGAAGGCGTATATGAATTAATTGTATGTAATTTTATGAATTGTTACTTTGAGGTATGTGCCCAACAGTACCTAGATAAAATACAATTAAAAGCAAGAATAGGAAAGCGTATCCATTTAGCTTCTTTAAACATTTACGGTGTTATTACAAAAAAGTTAAACAAACGTTGAACGCGTATCTAAAAATGAATCCATTGATTTAAGGTTGATTTTGCAATAGAATATTTTTAGACTAGTGTTTAACTTTTTTGTAATAAAACCGACTTTGTTTATAATTTGTCACGGAATACTGAGGTGTGCTTTAATTTCCCATAAAAGCAAGTGCATTCCCTACTAATATTATTTTAATGATATTTGGTACAGAGATAGTGTCAGTACCGGGGGAAGGACATAGGATAGCTTTTATCCCGGAAAATCGTATAGTTCCCGCGGGATAGCGATAAGCGATAAATTACAAAATTAAGAAGTATTTAGTTTTACATGCATGCCCCAACAATTTAAACGAATCGCTTCTCATTTTTAAACTAAGTCATCACAAAACAACTTCAAAAAAGAAGCTTGCATAATGACTGTCACCATTCCGTCCAATGACTCGGTATGAATGATTCATGACGAACATTAAATTTAACCTTCAACTTGGACGTTCTCGGCCGTTCTCTCTGGCCCTCGTTAAACATAGCATAGCCACAATCTTTCATATGACTCAGTTAACCGCACGCATTACTCACAACTACACTAATAATCTCATCTCTCGCTCTTATGGCCAGCTCTATAAGAGAAAGCAGGAGAGCTGATCCTCCGTTGCATTAATAGGGTACTCGAGTCTTCCTTTTAAGATCGGAGATTCTGATTTAAAGTCGATGATGCACGATTTGTTCTATTTCTAAGAATTTATTATTGAATCATTGTTCGACACACATTAAGCCACTTTTCTTTTGTTTTAGTACTTTAGAGAATCATCACTCATCGTCTCCGTAGAGCGAAAAGTCACCAAATCGCAAAATTGACAAAATTTAATTTGATTTAACCATTTTTAATTTAATATTAAGTTTGGCAATTTTGTAATTTGGTGACTTTTCGCTATACGGAGACGACATACAAGTTAAATGCTAACTTTGAGTACACTACTGTGTATTTGTTTTTTAATTACTGTGATTGTCATAAATAAACTTTTTCTTTCTTTTCTTTCTTTTTTACTATGATGCGCTGAATAACACGCATGGCTGATGTTAGGAAAAATACTGCAACGTCAAAAAATCTCGCAATCACCCACAGAGCCTCAGAAAACTGGCGACGAGGCAGACCAAGGAGATAGGATAGGGATAGGATAGGATAGGGAGACTATTTAGATGCCATAAGGGACTGGCCAAACATTGCGCCGGACCGGGAGTCGCAGAAGTCAAAAAGAAGTCTTTGCCCAGCATTGGGACCCTATAAGGCTAAAGAAAGGTATGCTCACAAAGCATGGCGTTTTGCAACTGTTGCAAGAAACATACTGAAATGTGTAATTTTTTTTGACAATTACATACATACATACCGTCATGCCTCTTTCTCACAGGGGTAGGCAAAGACTACTTTGTTCCACTTGCTACGATCCTGACATACCTCTTCCGCTTCATCCACATTCATGGCAATTACTTTATTATTATATCAACCATTAACTCGGAATTGATCGTGCATTTAACTCTAAGCTCATTTCATCAAATTTAAGAGCCCAGCTCTTGTCGGTGGAGTAGTTGCCATTCACTTCTTTCCTCTGCCATTGTTTTAAGCTCCTGATACGACACTACATTAACCTTCTCCTTTGCTTGGTCCATAAATGCGCGTCTCGGCCTTCCTCTGCCTCTTCTTCCTTCTATTTTCCCTTCTATCAGAGTTTTTATGTAATCGTCGTGTCGTATCAGGTGCCCCAGCATACTTCCTCTTCTATTCTCAATCGTCTTCAGCAGTGATCTCCTTTCCCCTACCAAATCCAAAACCTCTTCATTTGTTCTTCTCTCTGTCCAGCTTATCCCCTCCATCCTCCGCCAACACCACATCTCAAATGCGTTCAATCTCTCCTTATCTCGCTGGGTCAATGTCCACGTCTCGCTTCCGTACAACGCTATGCTCCAGATGTAAGTCTTAATAAGACGTTTCTTTATGTCTAAGCTCATTTATTGCTTCTAAATTAACCCGCTATACCGATATACGAATAAAACTTTTATACAGGTTGTTTATGTTCACCCTTTCGACGGCTCCGTACTCCCAAAAAGCTCAAACAACGCCAGCGGGTCTGCGAATTGTCGTAAATGTCCTAATGTCATTATTACGGTATTACGGCGCACTAACCAGATTACGTCCGTAATGGGCCAGTAATACTGTTAGTTTGACAAAGCCTGGACATATTTACAGGCGTTGGATTAATTTATTGAGCTGTAAAGTAACATGATAGCGCGCAAGGTGTTACAATAATTACCGTTTTTACAGTACAAAACAGACCTAAAAATTAAGACCTGGCGAAGAGTGTAGAGGGCGCAAATTCAAATTACGCCTCGCCCGCCGTGTGCATAATTTGCACGCACACAAGTGCAACCAGCTTTACTAAACAAACTAGTTAGAGTTACGCACACGCGCACAACGCAAGGTGTATTTTAAAGCGGCTTCACTCCGTATTTACTTTTTATTTATTACACGTGGACTCTGTTTCTAAGTTCCGTAATTGTATTGGAAAATGCCGGGTAAGGATTCTAGTGCCGCATACGGACCTCTAATAATACACTCATTGTATTTCAATAAATTAAATACGTCTCGATATTCTCGATAAATTGCAATCGGATATTTCCGCCTTTCCCTTTGTTCTGGCTCGAGAGCATTCACAAATAGGGTTGTCAGTTTCTCCGGTATACGATACCCATAATTAGTATGGAATAATTCAACAAGTGGTTTGGTTTGAACTAAACATTCGTACACATACATAAATCACGTCATCCCTTATGGGGTAGACAGAGCCTAAGATAACAAGACCTAATGGCCACGTGTAGCATGATTGTGATACTTGGAGAGGAAAATCAAAATAGTGATTGGTTGCTAGCCGCATCGCCTATAACATGATTCCTAAGATTTTCGTCCAATTGAACTGAACAATGTAAATATTGTTAGGTTTTTAATTGTGATTATGAAATGTTTCCATACGTTAGTCATTTTCAAAGTGTGGCATTAAAGGGTTAACTTAACCAGCTGCTGAATACTAAAGTTTAATTTTAAGAATGCTTTAAAAAGGCATGAAAAACAAGCATGAATGATTCACAGCAATAAACGTGTAAAAAAACTTTACAAATACTACTAAAATTTTACAAATACACGAAGAACTAAAGATCCTAAACTGGTTTATTGAAGACTTGATAGAACCCAAACAGAAATGGATTGGCAGCCCTAACAGCGATCTATAGAACTTCATGTGTGCAAGAAAATACTGACTAATGGAAACTAAAAAAAAATGTAATCCCGTCTGTGTTCTGAGCTCGTTAGTTAGGCGTCAGTATTTCTTTTAACTGAAGGTTAACTAGTAGAGATTCCTTATAGGGATAGGTTCGCCTTTGTGTATTATACAATACAATACAATACAAATACTCTTTATTGAACACCACAAATCAGTAGAAAACAATACAGAAACATAGAACAAATAATAATATTGCTTGATTCATTTTATATTTCCTATCATTTGAAAAACAGCGCCTTCTCTCGTTCCTGGTGAGCAGTACATGTTCCACGGGAGTTTGTAATTGTGTCGTACAGACACATCATTCAAACAGAGGACGCTTAGCGACAAATATTCGCATAGTAATAAGGTCACGTGACAGTTGGTAACAGATAGAAAAATTCGAAGGCTTACTCACCTGCTATGGGTGGTGTAGGGGTATAAGCACGCGTCACGGAATGACGAAGACCCGGGTTCGATTCGCGGCCATAGCTTTACTTTTCGGATTTTTCTATGTTTCTAATTTTCAGTGTCGTTTAGAAATTTTATTATATTTAATTATTTTTTTTGTTATTTGTGTCTGTTTCTTTATATTTATACAATAAAGCACTTACTTACTTCTTTTATGTATGTATTAACATTCATCAAATGTTATTAAGAATAGTTTAAGCATAATAGGTTCACAATTATCGGGTTATTTCCTTTAAATAATGCAGTGTAGTCAAAAACTGTACTGTGTGTACTTTTATTATTAATCAAATATGTTTTAAGTTGATTGTTTTTTTTATTGCCAAACGCGGACCTCTTTAAGCGAAGTAGGTTCACTCACCATGACTAAGTCAGTAATCTCGATAGGTTAGTAGCAACAGTAGTATATACTTCTGCTTCTGACCTTGATCCGAGTGCAATTGCGTAGGAATGCAAGCGTGGGAACGAGATGGAAGACAAAGAAGTTACGCGGTACGTGGTAGTTAATGCAAATCAAACAGAGATGTTGGAGATACAATTGCATATTCGTATAGAAAGGCTACGTATGTGAAAACGATGGAACTCGTTATAAAGTTACATTAGGTTTTGTTGTGGTTGGCGGAAATTGTGTAGGTGATTTTATTGACGTAAAAGATGAAAATGCTTTAACATTTTGAACACTATCTGAAAGGTATTTAGTGAGGATTTTCGCTAGATGGCCATTCTCGTGGAGATATGTTTGTTATGAAGTCATCATCTGTAATGTCAATAAATTAATTAATTAAAATGAATTCATAAGAAATAACGTCGGGGATTGTCCGGTGACTCCTTTGACTGTTACTTCATCGGGTTGGATAGGAATTTAATATATAACTAGCAGAGGCCTTACCATGACATCTTAATGCGATTCAATTGCGACTCAGTTCAGGTTTTAGCTGTCATTTTTAGTATGGATCTGACAGCGAGCGAACCTAAACTGAATCAGAGTTGAATCCCATTAAGATTAGTAGTGGCAATAACGGCTGTTTTGCAATAATGAATAACAGTGATGTGTTATTCTTAAATAGCTGTTATTGTAAACTGTTGTCTGTTATATTGCTGTTTTAGAAAACGATAATGAACTTATTATTAAATAATTGTTATACTTATTTCGTCGCGATCGCAGCGTAATAAAAACGTACGGGAACAAAAGCAAAACAACGCTCTGTTACCTTCTTTGTTATTGTACTGACTGACAACAAACAGCTACAGCTAATAATGATACCAAAAGTCAGTTATTTGAATTGCGATTGCGATGCGAGCTCGCGCGTATAGCGCTATCTCCCACACACAGGTACTTGATTTGTTGCGCACTCGCTTGCGCTTCTATGCCAAGTGCGGCAACAGTGCGCGTATGAAAAACGTTGACAACAGACAACGAATAATGATAACAGGATAGTTGACGATTCGATAATGTTTTGTTCGTTGCGTGCAAATAATGCATTACGTTATCTGCTGTTATAATAACGACCACCACTAATTAAGATGCCATGGCAAGGCCCCTGTTGCTTTTCGCTATATAATTTTTGGCGATAAAAAGTAGCCTATTTTATTCCTCGAACTATTTCTTGCCCTTCACTGATGTTGCTATACAGTGAAGGATTAGCAAACAGACAGAGCTTATTTCGCATTTACACTACTAGGTCAGTAGGTAGGTATAACTAAATATATACCCGTTGCAAAAAAACGGGCACCTATGGTTTTTCAGATTTTTAGGCATTAAAGCTTAGAAAGTAAGCTTTCATGCACATAAAGTTCAAAAACCATGGGTGCCAGTTTTTTTGCAAGGGAGTATAGTTGGTATTTATTATATGTATAGATTAGTCATTATTTTATACATCTTTTTAATGTGTTTTATGTACAATAAAGAGTTATACATACATACATTAGTGGGTTGAGGTACGGATATTTTTGGTCACACCGTGGTCCTTTGGCACTGATTCAATATATACAGACAACTAAAAATATTTATCACACATTGCTATGTGATGTATCTTGCTATGTAATTTTTTCTTTGTTTGCGTGTTCTGTCCAACGTGAGGTATGAAACCGCAAGTATTTCGTGGTCAGTGTCTATAACAGCCAGGCCTTATACTCCGCAATTCGATTTCGAAGTCCGTCTCGTATCGTTTCATGAAGTCTTAATGTGATTCAGTTCCGACTCAGTTCAGGTTTTAGCTGTTACTAGCGATCCGCCCCGGCTTCGCACGGTATATTATGCATGTATTATACATATTTATTTATCTATGCATATATTAAAGCTGAAGAGGGTCGAAAGTCTGTACATGGAAGATATTAAAAAAAATAGGCTGGGGGTACTTAGAATCGATAACAGAACACGTTCCAACGGTTTTTAGAATTTTTGTCTGTTTATCTGTTTGTCTGTATGTTTGTGTGCGCATCACGTGAAAACGGCTGAACGGATTTTGTTGGAAACTTTACTAATCTGTTGAAAAAATCACCGGCCAGGTTATAGGCTACTTTTTATCGCGGAAAATTGCATAGGTAGTTCCCGCGGGATAACGATGATAGTTGTGTTAAGTGCCTGTTCAAATATGCATAGCAATATGTGACTTTTGTCAATAAATGAAGTCTACGCGGACGAAGTCGCGGGCAGAAGCTAGTGTATTATATTATAAACCTTCCTCTTGATCCACTCTATCTATTAAAAAAACCGCATCAAAATCCGTTGCGTAGTTTTAAAAATTTAAGCATACATAGGGACATAGGGACAGAGAAAGCGACTTTGTTTTATACTATGTAGTTATGTAGCTATGTAGTTGTGTTTTAGTATGGGGACAGCGAGCAAACCTAAACTGAAACTGAATTGAATCGCATTAAGACGTCATGGTAACTCTCCAGCATCCCGAACGATTCTGCTTCAGTTTATTCTATTCTATTCTCCCTTCTATTTCTATCCTCCCTTTATGGCGGCCGTGAGGCTTGGGCCAATGTCAGTTTAAATGACAAGTGTGCGGTTGATTCTGTCCACGTCAACGAATAAGCAGCAGCAAGGAAGTAATTTTGTAATTTAACCCCTTTTCGGAGTGCTGATGTGGAGTCACCCTAGGACAAACGCAAAATTAGTATGGGTACACAAATGGAAGATACAGCAGGCTTATTACGTAACTCGCTCGCGATCACCATCGCCTTCATTTTGACAGTTCATGTATGGGCTGACAATCGGCATCGGAATCAGCTAGCTGTCACATTCATACAAGAACTGTCAAAATGAAAACGATGGCGATTGCGAGCGAGTTACGTAATAAGCTAGCAGTAGGCTTATTGTCTAACTCGCTCGCAATCGCCATCGTCTTCATTTTGACAGTTCATGTATGGGCTGACAATCGGCATCGGAATCAGCTAGCTGTCACATTCATACAAGAACTGTCAAAATGAAAACGATGGCGATTGCGAGCGAGTTACGTAATAAGCTAGCAGGTTAGATTAAAGTCTTATATTATTAGAGCTAATAAAATCACACAATATGTTAATAAAAGGAGTAAAGACATAGGTAACGAAGAAGAGATTTAAAGTTAATAGGACGGGGGCTTCAATTTATATAAGTACCTCTATAACGTCATAGCCTGTCAAATGCCGCAAGCAGACGTCATCCAGAACACAATTCTAATTGAAAATCAAATTACGTATACGAAGCTTTAAATAATCCTCCAACTTTTAACAACAACAGTCGGGAAGCCGAAGAAATTTTCTCACCGAGCAAATAAACAATGGGAGTTGTTTCTTATTCCTCACAAAACAAAGTTCCTGGAGGAATATTAGGTGCCTTGTTGAATTAATTGTATAATGACTCATCTTAGTTCACGGGAGTTGAGAACTCGGCCCCTTTTTGTTATTACGGGGATGCAAAAAAAATGTTTAATGTTCACTCGTTACTGTTTCTTTTCCAACCTTGAAAGGTCTTAGTTTGTTACATAATAGTATTTTACATGTCTGGGTTTTTACGTAAAAAATGTCTGAAATCGAAGGTGTTTGTCAAACGAGTCAAAGGCGACACGATAGGGTTGGCCGACCGTTAGGCCCAATATTTTTTCTATCTATCGATTTCTAGTCCTATTCCATTTAAACCTATTTAACCACTTTAACAAAACTACCTTTTCAATTTCTATAATAGAAGTTACTAACGTTTAGGATAAATCAAACATGAAATGATGCGCAACTTGGTCCGTTGTTTAACTTAGTTGTGTTTCGTTTCAGTGGAAAATAAAAAATATTTCCTAATGGGAAAACCATTTAAGATAAACTAAAATTCGGTAACTTTTCCCGTGTTGTGAATATGTTACGTATTTGGCTTTGGTTGCAAAATAGATAAATAATAAAGTCGTCATTTGTAGCCTTGTTGTAGCTCGTTGAAATGAATACCAAGAATAAACCATAAAACATCACAGCACGAAAAATATGCGTAGTGCATTTCGTGTGTTCAGCATAAAAGCTTGGTTTTACCAGCTATGTGTACTACAGCGTATCGTAAAGTCTCTTTCATCAGTTTTAACAGATGTTTACATTTTCGATTTGTTGCAATGCTAGGTAAATGCTAATAGTAATAGGTTTTGCAAAATATAAAGCTTGAATGTTAACGAAATTAAATGTTTTACATTTTGGAGCCTTGACACATTCAGAAATTAAAAAAAAACATGTATTATCTTACCACCATAGAGCCGACACAAACAACACACACACGAGACACGATAGTCATACAAGATAGTCAGATAGACAAACAGACAGACGGCGAGCGTAAGCTTATAACTAACATTAGGTACCTATCCCATTTTCAGCGTAGGGAACCCCAAAAAGTAACGTGTAAAAATAACCGTAAGCCAAAAGCCCACCGAGTCGGTATAAATATCAGAACGGAAATGTACGAACAGAAATTAAGACCGCCAAATAAACTACCTTTTCACTCGGAAACTAAAAACCTTTGTTTCATTCGGACGCGGCCTCGGTTCAACAGTTTAAGTACCCGCAACAATATAAAAGGCAATAATAAAAAGTGAGCCTTTCAACCCCTCGTAAAGATAATCACTCGGGCATGCCAAGTCAAGGTATAACCCTTAAAGTTTTGGCCTTAGTTTTTGTACGATACACTATAAATTGTGAGAATTAAGAGCTTTGAAGGATTCTGGAGTGCCCACACAGTACTAACGAGCCTGAAGAGGGTCCGTCCTTAGTTATATGGAAAACTAGATTCCAATCCAACGGGAAACTTGCTGAAATAAAATACTCTGAGCGTTGGCGTCTTGCATGTTATTTTGTGAAGAAGAGGGCAGGTTTTGCACGTTAACATATACTTGCAAACGAAGCTTTCTATCACGCATGATTGCACAGTAAGTAGCAAGGTTCATTAATTATGGACCTTCTCAAACCTGTAACATTGTGTCTTTGCAGCTGCGATTATCTAAATAGTGCTATTACTGTCCAAAAGTTAAATTGTAATCGGTACCTAGTTCGAAAATTTTGTGCCGAAAATAAAATAGTGGCGCTAGTAACTATAATTTAATAGTTTACGGGAACTATTCGCATCATCGACAAAACGCGACGAAAAAAAAACAGCAAGCCGGACTAATTGAAAGGGTATGCAATATTTTTTCCTTTTACCGCGGAATTTGCCCGAGCCGCCCAGCGCGGGTAGAGTATGTTTTTTCAAGGTTCTACTAATCTTTTTAAAACCCTTCCACTACATGCTCTATTAAGATCTTAGGTACAGCCAGTTTAAATGGGATGAGCGGTAAACGTTTGCGTAAAAAGGGAAGCTTATGGCCAGCCGTGTGAAAGTAATACTAGGGGAAAGGAAATTAAAATTAAAATTAAATATATAACACGTTAAGCTCGCGTACTCGTGCTTCATACTAGCTTATACCCGCGGCTGCACTGTAAAAGAATAAAAATCCCGTGGGAATTAAAAAAAATCGCCATATTCACTTCTATGATCCTCAAGGAATATTCCTGCTAAATATAAGGTTTCCATAATAGCTAGTTACCTAGTATAAAGATCTTTAGATAGGTTACTCTATGCTTTGGTACGTACGAAAACATCACATAATTCATTGCGTATGAAACTACTTAGTTTGATAAAATTTCGCTTCGGTAGTCGTGCGTCTATTGTGCTTACAGTGCTGCGACTAGGTTTGGTCTGAGCCATTCTAAGTTTTATTTTATCACTCGAACCGCTATCACACAAAATAGGTTTTAACAAAGTTCTAATAGTCTTATTTTGCCGGCGGTTTCACCACAAAGAGCAACGGTGACGTCACAGTTACCGCGAATCCGCGTCGAATTGACGTGATTCATCTTAAATGTTTTAGGTCGTTTCATTCACCAGGGGTGGTATTTATAGAGTTCTTGTTTAATTTTCCATTTATACCAGTGTATTTGCAAACGTTTCGCCCACTCAAAGAAATATTAAACCGGTTCCCGCATATAAAAGAGTCCGATTCATGCCGGTACTATACCATGCTAGTAGTAAGAGCAAAGGAACAGTTTCTGCATGAATGTATTTCTAAAGAACTGGAGACGATGGGTACGCATTATAAGGCTCTACAGGGTGTATCAGATACCCCCTAACAATAATCCACTGGGGTATAAATATAAGCATAGCTATAGAAGCTAAAAAAAAAATTTGGAAAAAAATAGGAGTAATTTTTATTTTTATTTTCTATGGGAATGGTAGTTTTAACTATAATCATTCCTATAGAAAATATAAAAAAATACTCAATTTTTTTTCAAAGTATATTTTATTTTAGCTTCTATAGCTATGGTTATATACCCCAGTGGATTATTGTTAGGGGGTGTCTGATACACCCTGTATATAGGCGTTATATACTACTAGATACGTTAAAGATGTTAATTATGTTAATATAAGCTTAATTCGGTTCTTTGCGATATTGACTACTAACTGTATGTAAGAATAATATTTCTACGCCCATACGTAATCCATACGTAATACACACATATGTAATAATTTCAACAATTGTACCATATTCGGAGAAATAAACTTTTCTATTCTATTCTATTCTATAAGACTTTCCCCCTTATTCATAAACGCACTATAGGCCTCTGTTAACTTAGTAATCGTTTGTCCTTATCTGTCACTTTGACATTTACCTTTCACAGATAAGGACAAACGATTACTAACTTAGCAGAGGCCTATAGTGCGTTTATGAATAAGGGGGTAGATCTTTGCGGCTCTATTTTTACAACTAAGCTAAGTCTAACTCCAAACTTTTCCTTGTCTCAGTCCTCGTTATCAATATCTTTACGAGCTAGAGACTAAAAGTTTGGCAAACAATACCTTCGAGATCATATTAGAGGTGCGCTAAAGGATTTGTTTGGGATTCCGGAACTCGTATTCTTTTACTCATCTACAGAGATGTAAGCCGCGGCATAAACTGCAGTATATAAGAGACTAAACACAAAACCTGGATGCCTCAAATACCTGGCGAGTTTGACGCCGACATAGTTGGACCACAGAGTGACCAAACCAAAATACAATATATATTATGGATTTCGAGCCCTTCATCAGATCATAAAACAAGGTCGAATTAACCATATCCAACCGAACTAGCACTCAGCCCTTCGAGCGTCCGTTAGCAGTATCAACTCACACGCTATCAATCCACTCGTATCTAAAAACCTTTTCTCTAGAATTACTCGGTTATTTCGCGAAGGCATTAGCGGAGCATTCGGCACCCAAAGGTTATAAAGATGAATAGCCCGATTTATTTCCCGACGCATTAAAAGTTCCTAGCAGACTTAGCAACTTGTACATTTACGGGACTTTTATTTCGATGCTGTGTAATCTGAGGTTTTGTTTTGGAAGCGGGTTTGTTAAAAATAGGGTGTTTAAGCCGTAACTTATGCGTGCGTTTGAAGTTAAACCGTTTTTAGTGCACAAGTGTATCGGAAAAGATAATAAAAGTACAAATTGTACAAACTTTCTTCACAGTATGCTCATGAAAATGATAATAAACACTACACGAACGTCTTGAATTCCCTTCTTAAAGTTAAAAGTCGCGATCTTTTTGTACAAATCTCCACTCTACTCTGTTCAATGTTTTATATGGTATACCTATCTATAGGTATCGATACCAAGAATACTATACCTACTTAATAATAGCGATGAAACTAATACCTATAATGAACTCAAGACTTAAGTTTGCATTTGACGTAATATTGAAATAATATATAGTAATACTGAATGCGAAAGAAAATAGTGGGAAACGGACGTAACAGGAACTAAATTTTTTCATACAAATGGTCTACGTTGGGCGTGACCAAAAATGGGGGTCTACAATCGCAAGCGGGGGTGCATGAAAATTAATTCCGTCGATAGTGAAGAACTAAAATGTTATATAATAGGCAGATAGTAATATTTTAAGAAGTTCAGCGACTGTTACTTGTAAAACTTGCATTTTCCATATTCAGTACAACGCGTCGAGACACACGGAAATAGGTATACTATATTTATTTTTACCACTCCGAATGGGACGTTTTCTAAATAAAATTTGTGAGAATTGATTGGTTATTGTGCTGTGAGTCATTGTAGATTTCAAGAAAGTAAAGTAGGATGGAGTCCCTCGCAGCACAAAAAATAAATTTAATTGAAAATTTGTTTAGTCGACTTTATTTTCAAATAATTAACCCTATCAAGCAATCAATACTAACCAATTTTTTCGAAAACTGTTAATTTATCGTTGAAACTCAGCAACAACGCAAGTTTCCATAGCTAATCTTAATTTATTTTTCGAGATTTAGTTTAGAAATTAGTGGTAATGTAGCTGCAGGGGGTCCACCGGATCCAGCAAAATTTAGAAAGTGGTATATGGAAAAAAAGAGTTTGGGAACCTCTACTCTAAAGCTTCATTTCAAAGAATCATAAGTTTAATAATAGCTAGAACGACATCCTGGTTTGTCTTCCTGTGTCACTCACTCTTGTAGGTTTGGTACTTGAATCGGCTGATGGTACCCGAAACCTGAATGTCGTTCTAAGACCTCACGGACTGAATTTTGCTGTTTACATGCACACAAAGAATCTAATCTAATCTACTTAATATAAAGAGACAAACGCAATATGATAGCTTAGTCGGTGGAAATCAATCGCACATTACACTTCATGCTTTTGAGTACCAGTATTAACGTTAGAGTTTATCTCGACGAATCTAAAATGCCCGTGGCCAATCACAGAAAGTTTATTTTAATTAACTAATCCTGTTATTCGGATTAATTAGGACATTAAATTTTGGTGACCTTTTCGAACTTGCGAAGGTTGCTCTGATATTTCTTTGAAATAACTTCTGAAATGAGTAGAAGCGGAAGTTTCGTATTTATATACGACGAGGAAATGAACTTGCTTGGTTTTCCTGTTGGCGGATTAGGATTTTCATATTGTGTTAGCATTCGAAGTAAAATCATAATTTGTGAGGGGCCCAGTTTATATTGCTCTGAAGAAAGACCAAGCCCCGAATTGAGAGTGACAAAAACAAAAACTAAAACATTGAACATGATCGCCAGCGTATCAGTTCACTGCTAGACGTAGGCCTCTCCCATAACACGCCACTAAGCTCGATATTCAGCTCTCCTGCAATCCCTTGCCCCGCCTGCCTGCTAAATATCATCGCCCTACTAGCTACTAGGCGCTCTACACTACGTTTGCCGACAGGCGGTCTCCACGAGGTCTCCACTCAAGAACCACTGCCACTTCAACACAAAAACATGAAATTCTATATATTTTTTTATGATTTACCGCACTTTTCATTAAAAATATGCTTTGTACGTACTTGAGTTTGTGTATCAAGTGTATAAGATATTCAAGTACACCTTAAGTCTTAAGTCTTCAACTTATTTTGATTTTACTGGACATTGATTAATTTTGTTTTGGACATTTCATTTTACCTACGCATTGTTTTACGATTCAGTAGTATTTATTTTGTTGACTTGTGCTTCCTATTTTGATTATTCATATTGTTAATTTGCATGTCATATTACTGACTAAATATGTGAACTGTATCTCATTTTGACATCTATTGTATACCATATTTAATTGCAAATAAAGATTACTTACTTACTTACTTAAAGTGAAAAATAATGTAATAACAATTAAGTATAATTTTCTCTGAAACCAGTGTTTTAATGGTAATTTTTCAGGTGCATATTGTGGTATAAAATAAGTTTATTACGGCCATTAGGGGCTCCACGATTTTTTCAATTTTAAGTGACTGAACCTAGCAATTAAACTACATACCATATGCTAAACTTTGCGTGTGCTATTTCAACGCAGAAAAACAAGGCAGGTACAAGGGGTATAGATTTTATTCAAATGCGACTGGGTTTGTATAATTTAGCAATTATGAGTTAGAAATTTAATTTACTCTTACTAGTACTAATTTACATAAGGTTGTTAAAACTAAACTATGTAAGTGAAACTGTGTAAGGCTGTAGTGACACAGTTACTCCTTTGTTTTAAGTAACTGTACTAAAAAAGCTATACATAAAAATTGTGAACATTAGTACTGTTCGTGAAATTAGTAAGTTAACTTTACTATGGCTTAGACATTTTCTTTCGGAAACTTGAACTTTCACAAAGTCGCAGATGAAAACTAGTCACATTAAAAGTTTCTAGGTAGGAAGGTAGAAGTAGCCGAACACTTTAGCACTTTGTCGCAGTAATCAACTACGTAGTCTAGTTTGAAATGTGTCACGTATTAAAAATTACAAGGTCCTAAAGTGTTCCCCATTACTAACTTTATTTTGTGAAACAATTCTTCCAAAAATAATTGGCCTTGCAAAATTTTCGTTTTGCAATTTTCAACATCCACCAAATGTAATCTCTACACTAACTGTATAAAATGTATTAAAGATTACTCCGTCGAGATTGATTTCTAATTCCAACTTGATCTACACCAAAATGTACAGAAATGTCGCGTGACAAAAAAAATATGTTTATCAAAATAACTCAGTGTTAATTCCTCATGGCGTGTTATTAGGTACCAACACTGCTTAATTAACCTCGCACAAGAAAAATTGCCCCTTATCGCTTCTTCATTAAAATTCAAATTTGTACAAGAAGGACGCTTAAATGAATTGTAAATTGCGGCCCGAAAAAATTAAGGGATACTTGCACAGATTTTGGAATAGCCCCTTAAGATGGTTACAGTTTACAGGGTGTTTGGTGATGGAGGGAATGAAGGGATAACCCTTGAAATGCTGATGGGGCACTTAACGCGTTCAGATAATGGAACTTTGGGATTCGTAGAAATGGCGCGGCATTACGAGACTTTCGGACTTTTTCAATTTAGAATTGATTGTGCTTGCCACCTTTTCATAATTCGTTTTTTTTATAGTGGAATGTAGATGTAGCATAACTGATTCCCACTCTTCCATTCTGAAACTGCTACGCGCATTATCAATTCGTAAACAAATCATATTTAATGTTCTGCATCATCAAAAGCTGATCTAAAGTTTCTATGACATAGATATCGTCTCCTTTAGCTAGAAACCTGAACCGACATTGTATTGTACCTACGTAGACTTACTGACATCACTAAGCTGCAACGCTGTCACAACACGGCTCCAATATAACACACTATCGGTCTCTGTCGTACCTGCAACAAACGAGCGAAAGGTTTATCACGCCTGTAGTCATCAAAGAATTCACAGCATCAGGCAGGACATAGCATGCACTTTGTTATTTATTCAAATAGCTCGCACGATACGATTGCAAACTAGCAAACTACTCAGTGGCCAGCAGCGTGCAAGTTACTTGAACAAAACATTGCCAGCAACAAGCATGTGTTTTTCCAGCTACAGGCTGAATAACAAAACAGTTTACAACTGTCATTATAATTATGACACTTTCGCCAGAGAACTATCTTCTGACGCTTTGCAACATGTATCTTATGTCCCTAGAAACACGATACAAATGAAAGTCGCGTATAGTAATGAACAAAAGGGACTAATGCATAAAGTTAAGGGAAGTGGTAATAAAATTAAGATCTGTTTTGTGCAAAAATGTCCCGTGGGAATATATTTACTATGGTCCGCGTCCAGAAGTTCAGGGCATAAAGCTGTAATTAAGTTAACAGCCAGTTAAATCCGACGTATTACGGGCTAATTTCTGAATTAAGAACTACACTTCGCTATTCTCTTTTCTTAAATAACACAAATATTAAAAAACTTACATGATATTCTGTAGTTAAATGATACTACATATTTAAAACTACAAGGATAGGTATACATAGCTTGCAGTCATTTCCCTAATAACTCTATATCTTAGGTACTTAATAATATTCAATTTCATAATTACTTCAATGTAAAAGATCACAGGAGCAATGTTAACTCTCTTTGGCCAACCCTATCCCGCTCATAGGCTAAAAGTGGCACGTAATTTGCTAACGCCCAAAATATTACATCAAATCATCGGATCGCTAGGGCTGTCAACACCGGTAATGGTATTGGGAACACTAATTAACTCGTCGTCGCGAATTTATGGCTAGTTTTCTGCAGAAAACGCTATAATCAAAATAAATCGTTGCGCACTCTGCACGCGAGGGGATAGCGAACAAATTGGATTGGCGTTAGTTGCCTTGTTCAGCTATTTCTTTACTGTCGCTTCGTGGAAAGTCAAGCTTTTTAACGTTTTACGTCGCATTTAGTTTAGTTTCACTGGAACGCTGATACGGATTTGTAATTATTACTTTATGGGATTGCGTAGTTTTATGAGTGAACTGTATGACGAAGATGATGACGATATATTTAAGTACATAATTTGATTTTTATCATGGAAGCTACAGCATGGAGGTCGCTGCCATCGTCTGTATTTCCAGACAAATACAACCTAGGGCTCTTCAACGCTTTAGTGAATAGCCTTTAAGAAAATCAATGAATAAGATACACATTTGGCATTACCTGCACTTTCCATCAGGTGAGACCTTTCTCAACTCCCTAAACTTAACTAACCCTTAAGTCAATCGCTGATCAGTTAACCGTAAAAGTCTTCCTCTTTATTATATCAGTATATATGGGGCCTAACGGGCCCCAGGCGGCAAAGATCAAGCAATTTATACAACAGATATTGTTTCCGAACATAATTCAAATCGGTATTAATACGCCATAGAAAATTCCGTGTGAGTGCAGGGTCGGACCGTATTTACATTTAACGATCTATGCTTGTTTGTAGATGGCTATCGAACATTACCTCGGTATCGGTTTATACCGAGCCGTAACCCTAATTTTATCGGTAAATTTTCGGTATCAATAGAGTGGTGGTCGGTGATTTTGATGGTTCGAAAGTATCATCACTAAATTTGATATCGTGCGTTGGAGATCGAATACCCTTTCTAATAGTGGGACGTAATTAGTAAAAGTTTTATATGTGCGTTCATGGATTCTGTCACATATCGTTTATTAGTCTTACTTCTTAATAATAATAATGTATCTAATACGATTCTTAAAGCATTTGAGAAAGCAATTACAAATTCATTTTCTGTGATTGAGCTTGTATCAAAAATAACTCAGCAATTGAGTTCAATAAGAAATTATTGGAGTGTTGTATGATAATAGCACAGATTGAATTCACGTTCAATTTCGGTGAAACATACAAAATATATACCTATTTAATTATAGAACAAGTCGAGAGCAATAGCAAACATAAGTTGCACAAAAGCTTAGTTGTAAAGTGAAATTTCTCGACAGCATTTGACGTGTTAACTTTATTTCGAATATTCTATTAGAAAAGGACTTAAAAAAGTGCAAGTGTGCCCTGGACCATCAAACTCACAACTGCAGT
This sequence comes from Pandemis heparana, assembly GCA_963854515.1. Taxonomy (NCBI): domain Eukaryota; kingdom Metazoa; phylum Arthropoda; class Insecta; order Lepidoptera; family Tortricidae; genus Pandemis; species Pandemis heparana. The sequence goes on along the minus strand of OY978026.1, from coordinate 8,215,769 downwards.
GACATTCCTGAAATATTCATTTTAACCCTGTTACCTGACTCGGTTATACATAGTGTCCCGGTCTGTTACAACGTTCGACACTTGTTCAGAGCCCGCTAAAGCGGAAAACACCCTGTGCAGCGCTGTTCGGGGCAAGGATTATCTACACATGTGCCTTGAAGCTATTGGGATGCCTCTAATAACCGCTCGATAAATTCTGAAATTTCTATAACATTCACGATACGCCAGTTTATTCGTACCATTTTGAACAGCATTTTTGCCATTTTATAAGTAATCAAAATTAACAATTTTTTTAAGTCTTTTAATTATGATTCCGTTATTCAATAAAATTATATCGTATAATATATAGTATCCTGATATGGAAGTTAGGACTACTTGCCAGAAAAAGTTAGATCTGGATGTGGTGTACTGTATTTACTGGTATCAAAATATATCAATATGTATAGAACTGTCAGGTTTTAAACCAGATTTAACATCTAAATTTATTTTTTCTTGCTATACGCGGCCACTTAACTAGTAAATAAATTTTCCTTTGTACTAGACATGCCTTTTCGCGCCTAAAAATGGTAAATCATCTAGATTAGTTACCTAGCTACGAGACAGGCTGCGCCTAATGTAGGAGCTACAGTATAGGCTGTATATAATTTGCAAAGTTATAGTTGATCTCTCAGTTTTGTAGCATTAAATAGCTAAAATTATCGTAACTTAGTTTTTATTTGGAACGATGATTCGCTCATACACGCGGTGCTCTTTCGTAACATGCTCACACGCCGGTGCTAACGGTACTTTTGCTGTCGTTTTGAAACCGGAAAGTAAAAATATGGGAGTATAATGAATGGACATTTGGGTACCTACGATAAAATAACATATTACGCCATCAGAAAATATTACCAAGTTGGAACGATTTAGTATGCTTAAATTGTGTATGGACAAATACAACAGGGCAAAAATAAAACAAAGTTATGTATAAACATATGTATATAAGAAATAAAAGACTTTTTTAAGACATATCTAAATAATACGTACATACATTATAAAAAAGGGATCAGTGATTTAGACAAATAAAAAAACTCTTAGTTACTTGTAGCACTTTAGGGTTAATATTGGGCAAAGTTGCATGTCAGGTCTAGACCAATAATTTACTAAAAATACAATGAATTTATCATCTGGTGCAATATACCCATACTTACACTACTTAAACCTCTAGACGTTGATGAGTTAGTAAGTCAGTCAGCCGTTTTATTATTAAAGATTTAAATCACTAACCCAGCCTGTGATAAAGCCAGGGTTCACTGAATCTTCGGGTTGTACTAACCTAGAGTAATATTAATTAGTGCTCTGTAGAACAATCTAGTAGACCGAGCACTTCGTCTAGTGCTCACTGTAGAGCACTCCACCCTAGATAATGGATATTACCTTAACACTAAAGATGCTTAATGTGCACTGCTCGCGGAACATTTAGTGCTCGATAGCTTTACCACATACCTGTGGTTATGCATAGCCGCAGAACGTATTACATTCATAGAATTACGAGTATGTATTAAGCTTTTGTTGCAAATAAAATCTTACATATGTGTTCCAAATTTCAAGACCACTAGAAGTGGGCCAAATTTAACTTACAAGCTTTGACCCAAATAACAAACGGGTTAAGTTAATAAAAAGCTTGTGAAAATTAACAGGAATGGGTGAACGATTACAGCGTAATATTTTGGTTAGTAGGAATTGATAGAAAACGCAATCAAAATAGTATAATCCTAACTGTAACGACTAGAGACAATTTCTCAGTTATATTAAACATCAAGTTTTTCACCGTTCGAACAATAACCTATGTAATTGGTAAAGTTTAGAAGTTTTAAACGATTTAAAAAACATCAAATAATAGCAAATCGGATCAGTATTTCTACAAGTTATCGGTCAACATGCGTATAAAAAAAACATAGACGAAAAGAAAAGCTTTAGGTACATTTTAAATTAAAACTTTTCAAATACAAACTCGAAGATGAAACTTCCATACTTGAATAAAGTATGAAATTCGAAGCAATTGATTACATAGTTCCTCAGTTATACGAAGGGATTTAAGCACAGAAAAAAATGTAAGTAATCGTTTTTACACAAATTTTCATGTTCTTTTTTTACATTAGTGGCTGAAGGAGAAAGATGATTTCTATGCGGTCTAATTTGTAGGTTAATCCTTAATTAACTTTAATAAAGAAGCAAAATTCTTAGACAAGAATTTATATTATAGAATTAAAACAAAAACTTTTGATCACTCATAGAACATAGTAACAACCTGTAGAAGTTTCACATCATCATTTTGAAAGACATTTTATTCATAATGGCATCGTACCATCGACCCATTTCCGCACACACGACAAGATAGCATTCTAAAACCCCAATCCGTGTGGCGTGTTTTGTGTCCCTGTTAAACCCAATACGCCAATAAAGCCACCATTCCGCACTCCAGCGACGCGCCCTGAAATTTTGACAGCCGTTAAAAGCGTACATTTGACTTAACGAGGCCATGGGGCGGTAAACTAATTTTTCGGTAAATTAAAGGTTTTAATTACCGAAAAGTAATGACTCTTCAGTTTCATTCCTGGGAAGGTTTTTTTGCTTTTGTTACCGGCTCAGATTTAAAGCGACTTTTGACATGATTCAGGCGTTTGCGAATTATGGTTGATATTATTTTTAACTTAAGTTTTTCAGTGTTTCCAATTGAACAGTAAACATTGAACAAATTTGTTCCCGTGGCTTCGCTTCTATTATACTCCCTACTAATATTATAAATGCGAGAGTATTTGTCTGTCATATCTTCACTCTTAAACCGTAGAACCAATTTGAACGAAATTTGGTAAGGAGGTAGTCTGAGCCGCGAGGAAGGGCATGGTATAGTTTTAACGCCAGAATATTAGGTTACCCAGTTATACCAGGTTAGTAGGTACATCAATAAACCGTCCAATTCTATTTCTCTACAATAAGAATAAGAATAAGAAGACATTTATTCATTTTTGCATGACACACAATTATAAGAGCATAATACAAAATTTAATAGAAAAAATAAAACAAAAAAAATTACACGCATGAAAAATAGATCAACAATCATCAGCATTCGAATACTTAAATTCTACATTGCATAGTGAAATAAATTGATGACTCAAGTGTGGTAGTGTTTGTGTTGCTGTCGCCGAAGCAAACGCTCCGTGAGAAACGATGACGGATTACACCAAAAATAGCAGACTCTACTTTTACTCCACTGTCTGAATGCCAAGGCAGTTAAAAAGTTTACACTGCATATCAAAATACGATTCACCATTTCCCCCTGACATTAAAACTCCACTTTAACACTTGAGCAAAAACACGCACAATAAAAATCCTTCGCAAACAAAATGACACTCGTAAACCGTAAAAGCTGTTTCCCGACGATAATGAGCGCTGCATATTCTCGGGGCACGTGAAGGCGCAAATTGGCGGTGTAAAAAGTGATATTAATTTCATACCAGCCCGCTATATTTAATTTAGCTAATTGACAGGGGCATTACCGCACTCCGCTCCTCGCTTTCGTCATAGTTAAGTAATGGATGTTTGCGCGGGCAGATTTTTACGCGGCTTTTAATGGCTGCGGATTTACACGTTCAGCCCAGGACCACAGAAAACGTTCAGAAGTTCCTTTACCTAACTGCTTTTAGGCGTGAGAATCGTGACTAGTTCTCGCTGCTCTGTCTATTTTTTTATACAACAAAGAGAGGAGACTGACCATGGATATGCGTAACACCAGTAGGCTTATTGTCTAACTCGCTCGCAATCGCCATCGTGTTCATTTTGACAGTTCATGTCTGACAATTGGCATCGGAATCAGCTAACTGTCACATTCATACAAGAACTGTCAAAATGAACACGATGGCGATTGCGAGCGAGTTAGACAATAAGCCTACAGGCATCGTAATCTCCGTTAAGGGTATCACTTACACTGTGGCTATATCTACGTTTTAGGTACGCACCGCACTCACACCCACTTGCTAACAGTTGCGCTAAGTTATTTTAATTTTAATGCAGCTGAAAGCTGAAGTTTGGAGTAAACTGCCGTCGCGACTGTGATGCTGCGACAGAGCGGCAGATAAAGTTTGACATTGACGCGGCGTATCTGCGCTTACAGGGTGTTCTATGAAGTTACATGGTACGTCGCATCGCATTGCATCGTATACGCTATATCGCGGCGTCATTGTCGCGCTATCGCGGCGTCAATGTCGCAGCGTTTCTGACGCCACTCACCCTTGCTTCTGATTTCACCTCAAACCGCAGTGGATGACGGGGAAGATGTTGTCCGTCGGAAATATTACGAAATATTTAATTATTTAAATTCATAAAATAAAAAACCCGAACTGAATGAAATCATTCCTCGTGAATATATCCGCGTTCATTCAGGCGAATGAAACGATTTCTTCCTCGCTGTCACTGACGAGATTTTTACGTCAAACAATTGTGTTTATACCGTGTTAACGAAGCTACTTGGCACATAATTAAAACCTTTTTCAGCTTGGTTCCAGCGCGGAAGGGGTGCAGCTTTGAAATGAAGACAAACTGCCTTTAATCAATGGGATTTACAGCCAACTTTGTTTTTGGTACAATTAAACGAGCCCGCGGAAAAATTAATTCGAGTCCTGTTGTAATAACGGGGGGTGAATTGATGGCGAAGCAAAAACATAACGCGTTTTTATTAGTGCCGTAAGATTAAATAAAGAGACTTCAACTGGATTTTGACAGAAGAAAGCAATTTAAAAACGAATGCTTGTTACTTTCTTACTTTGTAGTTCGCACAAGAAATTTTAAATTGCTTAAAAAAAGGATCATCTGTCTCGCTAGTCCCAACAGAACGCACAAGAAACTCTATTAAAAAAACGTAACAAAAAAGCAAGAAAGAAATAAAATAACAAAGTAACTCGCTGCTAAGGGAATAGCCGTGTTTCCCGATTCTTCGTAAGAAACATAAATTGACGTTCGTGACCGCTCAACTGTTTCCGTATAAAATGAAGATTTATAACGAAGACTGTAATTAAAATGGCACCGGAGTAATACGCGCCTTACCTAACACGGGATTGGATGTCCAACATGATAAATGGCCAATAAGTTAGGGCAAATGTTCGTTAAAATACGCGGAAGGTGTGTTCGTGGTGATTTTTACCGTAGTCAAGGATTTACTAACTATTTGGCATGAATATATTATTTACACACTGTCAACAATTTCGTAACAGGTTTCCTTGCCACATATTTTTTGACAGATTTAAAAGTAAAAAAATAATGTAACACGCACGCGAAGAGACGTTGATTTGATTAAAAATAAGCAGGCATTTCAAATTTTAATGGTGTATGTGAAGTTTTCAATCCGCACTGCGCCCGCGTGGGAACTATACCTACCTAGACCTATGCGAGAGCTGTCCCCAGTAGTGGGCTGGAGACAGGCTGGAGAGGAGAGGGAAACCTATATTCATAAAATATAAATTTATAGCGAACAAGCAGCAAACATATTCAGTAATTGCTTTTCCAATCATCTGCCCACGACTATGAGCTCATTTGCGCCAATATTTGCCGTTTCGAACGTCAAACGTAAATGCAGTCTTTCGGAATATTGGCCCAACGTTGCGCATTTGCATCCAGCGTCTCGCAAGGCAAATGAGGCCAGTGTGTTACTCCTTTGACAAAGAAATGAAATCATAATTACGCGCTCCGAGCATGAATGTTAAAATGGTAGCGTTCGCGATAATGCTTCGCTCGTCGAATACCGTATACTCGTGTTAGTTTTATCTAATACTATGTAACAGTCATTTGTTACATTACGAATATTAAAAGCAGTCCATAGTTGATTGTTGAAGATAGAATCTAAAAATACGGATAATGAAAGTGGAAAGTCATAAAAACATGTTTCGTGTGCTGTCGAAACATTTGTGTCATTCGAAGGTTTCACAATGGGTCAAAATTCAAGTGCTCCGACTGTTCTCATCTGGGTAATCACATCACATATTCAACAGCACGACGGTTGAACAATTGTTAACAGCGGAAATGCCCAATACAAGTTCCAACATTCCTTTACTGTCGGCCATTTAGTCGGACATACGCGGAACAATGCACATTGGGTCCTTTACGGCTTGCAATAGGCAAATCGGCATGCGAAACGCGTCAAGTTGCGTAAGTTATACATCTCGAGATGGCATTGTTTAAATAAAATATGATTGTCGTTGCGAATCTGAATTAAGCAATTATAGTCAACCAATCTGTCTTCTGCAGCTCATTATGATGGGCAAAGTCGCTGGCAAAAGACACGTAGGCCGACGAAAGAAGTCGTGACTGAGGAATCTTCGGGAGTGGACCGGCATCGCGAGTGCTGCCCATCTATTTCGCCTCGCGAGAGACAGGGAGAAATATTCAGAACTGACTGCCAACCTTCGCTAGTCGGAGAGGCATCTAAAGAAGAAGAAGTCAACCAATCAACCAATTTATTGAACTCTATTGGCATATTGCTGTCGAATATGTGGATGATTCTAGGGATCGTGAAATGTCTCAAAAGGAGTAGGTGTCACAGTCACAATCAATCAAATTGTCGCTGTTAGTCTTTTAATCTTCAGAGTCTTGATTCGTCTCAAGGTGCCTTAACTTGTCGATACTATCACACCCCTATCGTAACATATGTCAGGATTTCTGACTTCTCATTATCCATTTATCAAGAATTTTGCATTCGTTTCATATATTCGTTGTGTCTAAAGTATGTAATTATTGCCCACTGTGTTAACAGGTCTACCATACTGACACGGCTAGAGCATTAGTAAATATACAGTAAGTTACTCGATGAGTATGAGTTTGAGGTTATTTTTACCTGGAAAAATTAACGTAATATACCCATGGCAGTGAAAATACTTGTAAAGTAAATTTCGAGACGCTACCAAAATCTAGCGCAAAGTCAAACACAAGATCGTAATTCCGCTGCGCCAAATATTAAATTTCGATGGTTTTGTTTACATTGCCGGAGCTCTAATAAAACGTGTAAGAGAATGCAGGCTGCAAACTGCACTAATCCAGGAGCGAAGCTCGGGGACACGTCCCATTGGCTTGCTTGCACGATATCCGATAAACGTTGTTTTCTACAAAGGAATTTATGATTTGTTTTGACGATCATACAAACAATTTTGCTGGCATGTCTCCCGTGGTCATGAGAAAAGTTTAAGATCTTTCAACACAATATTTTTGACAGCTTTTGTGCGCACACATACCTAAGGCGCCTGGTCAACTATGCACAATAATTTATTTGGTTGTAGGTACTCAAGTTTTTTTCGTTTTTTTTCTCTACTCACAATCACGAGCATAATCAATCCTGATAGGAAAAAAAGCATCCGGAACTGCATTTTCCATTGAGTAACTTCATGCATACACAAGTTTGTTTGATGACGGTAACGGAATGGAACGAAAATTCAGACCACAAGATATGACATGTGGGAAGTTCTGAACGCTTTTTTTCTTCTATTAATTTATTTATTTCGGAAACATCCATAATTTGTTAGTAACAATTGTAACCCTACTAAGTCTAAATTAGTAAAAACACAATAAGATTAATAAAATGGTTCATGTTTTTTTGGTTCATGGTTAAATTTAAATATACTCCGAGTAGGTAATAACTTTAGGTAGACAGGAAAAACAAAGTTGCTTGTTTTGTGTATGAGAATTTACCAATCAAACTTGATTCTTTAATTTCGTGGCTTATATAAATAATTCCAAAAAATGTTTACGTCTTAAAAGAAATCATAATGAATGCATTGTGAGATATGGTTTGAAAACGAATTCTCTGAATTCAGGATGTACGAACACTGAACGCGTGTAGATGATTACATTACATAAACCGCTTTGGATGGCCAATTGAACAATTGGGTACTCAAATAGGCCCGTGCCAATTGAAATGGCAACTGACAACGTCTTGTCATTGTTAAGGCGCTGACAACAGCAAATGACCTTGAGCAGCGCCACTCTTCACACATACGGTTCGCGAGCCTGTTTACTGAAAGAGAAGAAACTATTCCGGCAGCTTGGCGCGCGTCTAAAATCTTGCAAATAAGACACAAATAATAAGAAATAAAAAAAAGTATGGATTATTTGTGAAATATGACTCGTTAGCCGTGTAGGTATGAATATGTTGACTTCATGTTTTTAATTGCAGACCCATACGTCGAAAAAATAAAGACATAGAACCGTTTAATGATGATTTTAAGACCAATCTTTTGCAAATATTTTCTATCAAGCCGATTTTGTTCAATTATGTATCGAGTCCGTCCAGCGTCTTTAAAATATGATGAAAATTATCATTTTTTTTTTGTATATTTTTTTTGTGTAGTTTTTCTTAAAAAAGTGCTTAAATAACATCAATTTCAACAAAATTAAGTGTTGTCAGCCTCTTAACAAGTGTTGTAAAGAGCGTCCATTCATTTTTGCCGAAAAGGAGCACAGCACAGTACCTACTGCTACTGTGCATGCGTATACGCAGAGAACAGAGGCCATAATAATATTGTCTAAAGGCCAAGGACTCATTATGGGACAAATGTCTCGCGACAAGTGTCAGCGCGATATGTCACGCAAAGTAGAACGACTACGCTTTACATACACATCTGACGACTTCGCACAAAGTTGCCATACATGTCAAGCTGGACACATATCGCGCAAAGTTGCCATACATGTCAAGCAAAGACCGACAATGTTGCAGTGTGTCATTTTTTAATACTTGACTTAACGCGCAGGCGCTAGCATCCACTCTTTAGCTCAATCTACGTTCCTTTGACAGAGAGAGTGGGTGTAAGAAATTCAGGTTCCAAGCCAAACCATCATATAGTACAGCAAGTACGCTGACAAAAACTTGCAACCAAAACATAATTTACTTCAAAGCATACCCTGAGGGGAAGAAGTGGGCATAAACCTATGTTGTAAAAGTAAATCTATTACATTTTTATACACCCAACGCATAAAAAAAAGAATATAGGTAATATTACGACAAGCTTGCTATAGGTCTATAAAATACTTAACATTTGCCATAGAGTACATCCACCCATAACCGTGGTCTTAAGGCAGTATGCACCATAAAAGCGAAGATAAGCCCGCCTCGCTTTTTAACCACGTGCGTAAAGCGCGGATCCACGATACCAACGGACACGGTATCTCCGTGACGTCATAGCCATTATTGCATTGATAAAGAGAAACAAATATGTGAACGTAAACGATAATTTAATGACTCAATTTACAGAAGCCGGTGACAATTGACAAAATGATTAGTTAAGTACATTTTAATGTTCTTACACTTGATAAGTGGACAGCTGCACTACAATCGCAAAAGATGGTAATGAAATGTTTTAATACTTCTTTGTCTTTTTTTAAAAGGTTAATAGCTTAGTCCAATTGAAAGCGCTGGCTTTGGTTTCACGACAAACAAACAGTGTTTATGTTTTAAAAAGTTTTAGTAATATGAACATTTATCCCGACAGAAATCCTTGTTATGTTGACACGGTAACCCGCTTTATGCAAGTTATTTGACTTCGCACACAAACACATTCCAACTTGTTTCACGTCTTTTGCTGCACATCCAATTTCTACCTTCGTATATGCCAATTACATTACGACGATAAAGAGACGAAGTATGTTATCTATTTTCCTACCTGTTACAAACAAAACAAAGTGGCGTCATTATTTGATTTCTACTTCTACTGCCGGACAGTATCCACGTAAGACAAAAGTTGTAAGTTCTACCACTTAAGAATTGTTGCTTTCCCTGATGGGCTCCTGGAAACAGATCAGAAGCTAACCATCGTAAACATACAGTACACATAATCAATAATCGTAACTTATGCGACGGACCGACTTTTTACTGATACTTACAGGGAGCCAACACGTTGGCGTAAAATTGGGTAATATAATATACCACAGGCTTCTTGCCGCGGCATAAGCACTTATGGGAAGTTTTAAAACCATGGTCCCGGCGGGCTTTAAAAAAGAACGTAAAAAGTACAATGGAAACTTTTGTTCGACACGTTTTGAGACGTTAGCCGCAGGAGTATAGAAACAGTTCTTTAGTGTGTTGTGTTCTTGTGTTCTGTGTGACCACAAAGCGTTGTGGCTGGATATAAAGTTATGAAAGACTCTTGAAGATTACGGCATTCGTACTTTTTATTCACGTCAATGTATGTTATTCGAAAATGTATGTGTGTTTCGACTGTGTTCATGAGAATAATTTAATCGTTCAGTATGCTTAGTGTAGGTTTTCGGTCACAAAATAAGTACGTCTCGAACGCCTTTGCGTTATAATGTCAAATACTATGAGAACAATTTGTTGCCGTTTCGATCCGTAAATGGCGCTGCCAATTTTTCCATAATAATTGAGACACGTTGAGACGTTTTTTTATGCGAAAACTTACACTAGATGCTTAGAAATCGATTATTCCATCTAGTGCTGGTGCCCCTGTTTAGTTTAATGTAAAATTTATTTGCGTAAACTTGTAATTGTTTATGTTCTGACGTAACTCAGTTTAAACGAAACAGTTTTCGTCTACAAAAGCGCAAATACCTATAAAGATACAACAGCAAAATATTATCTCGTTTGAATGTATAATGGGCCTCTTTAGCGAATCTTCGCCTCATGAATAAATGTAGTAGAATGTTATTAAATAATATGTAAATTGTAGACGTAAACAGTGATCTAGGCCACATAGACCGTCTGAGAGATTGTTGCGATAATTATTACAAAGTAATATTTGTGTGCCGCCCGCACTGTTGACTGAGGAATAGTGTACAATCATCACCATCATCAGCCTACAACACGGCTGAGCTGTTTCGGGTGTCTTGCTTAAGAATGGTGCATAAGATATCGATGTGGTTCCCTTTGTCTAAAAAATGTAGTTACCTCTAATATTAAACGACACTCTTCTTTCACTATATTTTTGTGCCGCTTATGTTTACGAGTAAACAAACAAACAGAAAATATAAAATAAATAGTTTGTGCCCATTTCTTCCACTACAAATTTAAACGGAATCTCTTTAAGCTGCAAATTAATCTTTACAATTTAACCATGTTAGTGTAATTCAAAGAACGCCAGGCTTACTTCGGCTAATTTGCAATATTAATCCGTAGATTAATATTACAAATTATTTGTCTACATATCTCGTTGAAATCGTTATTTCATCCAGCGTACGCCAGAACGTCTTAATTCGCCATAACTCGTAAGACAAATTGAATGAACAACAAAGGAGATCTTGATTCAGAAATGCCGAGCATTGTGCGATATCGGGACAAACAAATGATAAATAATGTATTGTACTTATGAGATCGGATTTGGAGGAAAACGGTCAAGATTTCTTTAATAGGATTGCTGTGGAGCCAGGTCAACGAAGCACTGTGGACCGTTTAGCCTTTAAGATAGGGTTTTTGAAAGTTTACTGGCCAATATATGTGCCGGCACGTAAGTCTAGCGATGACCTTGTATGCGCAGAAGTATAAAATACGGTATCCGTGGGTGCGCAGATCCCCTCCACGTGACTCGTCATCGCTAGACTTACGTGCCGGCACGTATACTTACGTCGTTGGTTTAGTTGCGACAGTTGTGTTCTGTGTGCGTGGTGTACTCTGCATGGCACGGACGTAGCAATCTCGCATGTATTGCTATAGTGTAGTAGTATTACAGCCATTTGAACACACATGTGCGTTTGCAGCACCTAAAGAGGTCTCTCATTTGACAGCCGGCAAAGAATGCGTAAGACAGTATAAATAAGTTAAATTTACAAACAATGCGTTAAATTTTTCCTTACATAAGCCCAGCTATTTCCACGGGTGAGAACATTATGCAATTGAAGAGAGCAATTTTTAAGATCTTCAATAACTTCGTAATAAAGGAGGGTGAAAAAGAAAGCAGCTCATTCCACTTACAACGGCACGATAAGAACGAAATCAGAGATTTTTAATCATTCAAGCATAAATCTTAGTTTCGATAATCCACGATCTTTCCTCCATTCAATTCAATGCCAGTAATATACTGCTTAAGCATAATTCAATAACTTTTGTCATTTTCTCTCTCCGTCTATCAACGAGGTTATTACGGCATCCGGCGATAAAATTTCATCTCGGTAACTGGGTGGAAAAGGCGAGCGCTCGCGACTGACAGAGCGATGAACGGAAGGAATTATTAAAGGATTTGCGGCTTAAAAATAGAACCTGATGATGGATCCAAAAAATAAAACACGCACCCTTGCCAATTAAAGCGTTCGAAAAAATAATACGTATTTTTTTAGAGGTAATCTGTAACGCAGCTATTTCCTCGAGCCTCCAGAGAAAAACATCTAAAATGAAAAGAAAACAGTCAGGTGAAATTGGATGGAAATTACGGGAACCCGCGATTGCGGATTTGGTGGTCCCCGCAAAAATCTGGCGGATACGGCGGCTCCGTTTAAATTAGCAATTTGCCTTTTTAAGAAGCTTCCGCGGCCACTACTTAAATCGAAAATGAGTTGGATTTCTCTGGCTACGTGTAATAGCTATAGTAACAAACATTTTACAACTTAAAACAAGCTTTTTCTTTCGTGTACTGTTTATCTTTCGAAGAAATAGTATTTAGGAATTACCTGTCTTTTCCATGGAGCATTTGCGAGGTAATTCTTCCAAAACAGACCTGTTTCTTTCAAATAATTTAGTAAAAAATTATAAATATCTACCTTTGTTCTTTTTTTCAGCCTCATATTACACTGGCCGATTACAAGTATTACAACAGAAAATCGACATTAAACCAATTTTTTTAATGGAGAGCAAACGAGCCATTTGCTAACCTAATGATTGCTGATACCGATGTTAAAGATGATAAAATCAAACACTATTAAAAAGTTAACGTTCAAATTTTGAACGCGTTCCGTGCCCCTCAATAAAGCAAGCGGAAACTTTGTTACTCTTGGACCGAAATGAGGGCAACGCTCCACTTTCTGACCAAAAACCAGTTCTAGTTGTTGGCACTCCTCGATCGCCGAACGCTGCATTCTGATTACTCATATTTGTTCCAAATTCAAATACTAAGTTTTGTTTTTATAACTGGCCAGTTCGATTAATTACTTAGTAGCAATAAAGAGTTGTTTTTTTTTTCGATAAAATGCTTTTATTTCGATACATTTAAGTAATAACCTATGAATTTTAACTTTACGTCAGACAAAATAATTTTCGGCTACAGATTTTAAACGTAGCGAGTGGCTATTAATCATGAAACAAATGGTGCGCGAAATCGACTATGAAACGTTCTTTACAATTCTGTGTTGCTACTTTTATTATTATAATGGGAATTGTATTTTGTGAATAATAATTTAATGCTAGCGACCTATTAACAATTTCATTAATGTCGACAACACTTGAAGCATCGCTTTTACTTTCTGTTATCATGCGAATTTAAATAACCGTCGTAAAAATATGGATGACAATGCAAGTATAGTCAGCAAAAAGTACAGCCAGCATAACGAGTTTGTATAAAAAAATACATATTTAACAAAATCTTCTTACTTAATTGTAAATATCGGCTCAGCGTTAATAGTAAATTATTCTACACAATATTATGTTATGTTTATTGATTTTTATAAAATAGAAAAATTATAACTTTTAATGAGGACACCTTAAAAACCTTTCAATAATAAAACAAACACACCGTTGGCTTATAATTGACATCTGATACATCCCATTCCAGAACGACACATCTAAACTGAGGTACTATTTTAAAAATAGACTCTACTTTCTGAAGTAATACGGTCTCAATTTGAATTATCACCGGTGCAGAAATAAATCCTAAACAATAAATCATTCTTCAACTGTTTCTATGAATAATAAAAATACTGCTAACCAATGTCAAGTGCTACGTCGAACCACGTGGCCGAGATAGTGAGCAATGTAGACCCAATGACCCAGTTAATAGGTGCTAAAATGGATTGATTAGCTCGCTTTTTGCTTAGTTACCGTTACTTCTATGCCCCATTTGAAGTGTAAACACATGACTCATAGAGCTGTTTCTCATTACTCTTATACAGCTTAAACATTAACATAACAATTATGTATGATTATTATGAAACAACCTGTATAATTATTTAATGGTCGGCTATAATGTTCACACGATTTGCTTGAGAAAATTGTAAAAGGAAATTGAGCTATGTATTTTTATTCCTCACTGGCCAGTTTATGATTACTTTCGTAGTATTCGTTTTCTATATCTACATATAGTGCCACCGTTAAGAATACGGAATTCACAAATTCAGATTCACTATTTTTTCCTATTAAACGAGACAAGATGAGAAAAGAAAGAGATGCCGGATGCGAGCCGTAGCAGACTAAACAAAATGGCCTGAATTTTTAAATAAAAAGATAATTCAAGATCATTACCAGTCACTCTCCAAATTTGTGCGCTACGTCTAATTACCGCGTCACTTTTAAAAAGTAGCGCACAAATATGGAGAATGATCACACTGATTCTCCAAATTTTCACTTCGTCTAACTAACGCGTCACACGTGGTAAAAATTGCGATGTGACCGTTACCTTCTTTATATTTCCAAAAAAAAACGAAGTATACCTTTGGAGACAACAACATTTTAAAGCCACACTCATTGTATGACCGTTATAAAATGTCAATTTCTGAGTTATTGTCCGGCTCAAACCTCTGATTGTCTCTGTAAAGTTTCCCACGTCTTTGATTCGGTTTAAGTAACCTAACTGCCATTAAAATGCCATCAAGGACAAAGACTAGCCCTTGCCGCGGAACAAAAAGGGCCCTGACACTTTGTAAGGCATCGCATAGTTCTTAATCCTGCTTAGCGCGAAGTTCCCGGTTTTGTTTCGGGACTTGGGAACTAGTATGCATTTTTAACAAGAGCTGCTAAGTGAGAAGTTTATTCCAATATTTTCAAGGCAAATACATTGATTTTAAAGCGTATTAAGCAGGATTGGTTTTTAGGCGTAGTCTCTCGGCCAATTTTTTACGTGGATGATTTCGTGTCTAGCAATTTTGCATTTACAGATCATGCGATCTTAATACTAACGACGTAGTTTAATGACAAACTAGTCAGGTTATATTACAGCCTTTGGATGTACACTACCAGAAACTGAAATGCTAACTTTACGTAAAATAGTATCAATATCCCAATTCCTGATGGTGATTGCTGAATATCATTCATCCAAGACTCCTCAACAAAGGCAAATTTGCAAAGCACTGTTACGTCACAGCTATTTTTAATCCGTCTTTCATTATAAACAAGCAGTAACGCCATGAAATTGTTTGCTGCAATGGCGGCACGGAACATTATGGTCATTTCTGTGGTCACAAGAATCCAAGACACTTTCTAAATGAATCATCGGAGCATTATTCCGAAACCTCCATTATTTAAGGTCGTCGATCTTTCCGCGGCCGAAACGCTACATGACGGGACATCCGTGCTTACACGACTTTCCAATGAGATATCAGGGCACGGGTTGCCATGCCACCTCTTCTGGGGATACATGAATAAATCTTAATGCTATGCATGTTTATGTTTTTTTTTTTAACTAAGTATAGTCAAGTAATTTTAGTCTTGAGTTAGCACTTTCGCCGCACATCAATTATTCTCATTTCAATTTATAACCTTATGTATACTGGTGTCTTCCATTTTTTTTTGTTACATCCTTTGTTGTCTATTCTTATTTATTTTATCTTCCATGTGAAAAGTCAAAGGGTTTCATGCCATGCAACCACTTTCGAATTGTATTTCACACTTTTTCTAATTTTATTTATTTCTACATAACATTTGTTGCTTTAAAGCCAGCACAATGCTAAGTTGGGAGTTGGGACCATTTTGTGATAATTCCTGAGTTTTGAATTTTTTGTTCCTTAACTACTTTTTATATTGTCGCAAAAAACTTTTTCTTTCTTTATTTCAAACCAACAGAAACGCTAAGGTAAGTAAATATTAAAAACACTTACCTATCTGCATATAATTATGTTATTGTGAAAACGGAATCAACTGAACATTCATCTGGTCTCGGGAGGTGGGCCGACGCTGATCTGATATAATGTGGATCCTAGTTGGCATGCGAATAAAACTGTCCGACACCAGTCCACGTCAAATTAAAACCAAAGGTACGGTGAATGTATGATCGGTATCTATCTATAAATTGTCAATGACCTTACTGTAGTTCTACGTTAGCTAATCTCTGTGGGTATCTAAGTGTCTTACAAATTGTTTTTAATTATCCTACCTACTAATACCACTTGTTATTATTTTTGTATGTACTTGACTAACCTCTATGGATTCTGTCCGAAATAAATGGTTTTTATTATTTATTTAAAGCTAGCTAACGAATCTTATTTTGTCAAGCAGCAATTCAAATTTACCTTCTCACAAAATAAAATGTGTCGTAAAAATCTCTTGACCTATGTTATAGTAAAAAGTGTCTTTAAGAACACGTTTTTAAGTCTTAGCATGTTTTTTTTTTTTTTCCGTTAACTGTGTTTTAAGCATTCCTAAATAAAATCAAGCCCTTAAAACGTTTAACATCTTATTTTAACACAATTTTCGTGAGTAACTTAATAATAAAGCTAAATACTTGATGGAAAGAATAAGATTGTCGTAAACCTAAAATTACGTCACAAGTAAAACGTGCCTGTCTTTTTAAAAGGTTTATTGGATTATCCCGAGGTGATGTTAAAATAAAATCTGTCCAACGGAACCGGAAATTTCGTTGAGATTATGAGACTAAAATTACACGTGTAATAAGTTTGAAATACTGTATTTGTACAGCATTTAACTGGTCAGTGTCGGTCCGTGCGTGCGGTGCTTTGCGTGTGTCGGGCAAAATTGTTGGACGTTCTCATTCATACGTACGTGACATTTAAACAAACCAAGGTTATTTATGTATTGAATACTGCTATTATGAGTGCAACAAAAGGGAAGTAGTAAAGCAACACAAGCAATCGGCTCAGGTTGAATTTTATACTAAACAACGTCTTCGTTTCACACTTACTTTATGATACAATTATTGAAACAAAACATGCCCAAAAAGCACCACGATGTTTCCAAAAACAAAGTTATTTTTGCCAGAATGAAAGCCAAAAGCAATATCGACCGAAACAAAAATAATAATATCCAAGGAGCTTAACAAGTTCAGACCTTAAACGTCGTTTTTTGCTGCGGCAGGTGGTCGGATCCGAGTTTCTGATTGGTCGAGACGCTCAAGGACCCACCACCCCTAACTTTGGAATAACTAATAATGATACCACGCTCTGATGGTTCCGTGCATTGTGAATTGCAGGGTACTGGCCATTTTTGGTTGAACGACGTTGACATGGCAAAAAATAGGGTGTTTAGGTGTTCGTTGCTTCCTCGGATGTTTCGTTTAAAAATAATGAGTCAGCGTAATATTATGACGCCAGAATAGTCTTACTCGTAGGTACCTCAAAATAATTACGAGTATGCCTCAAATGCAACTGTCAAATTAAGGAGATTTCAACTTAATTTAGTTAACTAAGTACGCTAATGTTAAATGGATAACCTGATTTACCTGATTCGTGCTGTACTTTCTGTTATACTTATTATTTACGCATTATGATCTTCACAATGACAGTTAAAACAAGCGCAGAAACCGTTCAGATTTTCCATCTGTAGTAAACGGAGAAAATCGATATTTGTTGCCGCATTACATGCATGTAGTCGATACGCAAAGGGAAGTTAGTAAGCTAACACAGCCACTAGTACACTTAAGGCTTCATAGCTCGCTCGGAGGTAATAAAGGAAACTTGTCGGTTCAATACTTCGATCTCAAGGTATAGGTACTCCACTCAAAACTGCGAGTAAAAAAGTTTCCCTCTCTAAAAAGGACAGGGCCGCAACTTAGACAGTTCGGGGTCCTTTAACGCGCCCCGCATCCGAATAATACCGCATATTTTTTTATTGGGATAATAACAAATCAAGGTACCACCCTAAAGCTTTGTGGAAATAACAATCGCTCCTAAACAATACAAATTGCGGCATTCCTAAATGTCGGGAGCCAATATTCTAGTTCCTTAAATAATTATGTATCTCGGATAAAAATGCAACTGTATAGCGATTATCCGACAAGGCAAATACCATGAGTAACCTAGTGTATCGCGTTACTCATCGTCGACGTAATTTTATTGTTATTTGATTTAGGCCTACTTTTGAACCAATATTCTTGTTCCTTCTCGGATAAATTCTAAATTATCGAACAATTATCAGACATAGCAGAACAGGACTTGATTTTATTATTGTTCGCTTTATGCCACGACATCACTTGCATATATAGTTTATCGAGCAAATAGTAAGCGAGATTTTCACTCTTTACTCGTACATAAAACTTGACAATGTCTACGAACAGAAGATAATTTCAAGTGACCAGTAAAGTTTTTTCAAGTATTTTGACGTCATTGACTCACACGATTTAAGTAGAGTAAGTAGAGTGGTCCCATTTCTGTACGTGACTCACTCGCTACGAAATCGAGCGCGAACTTGCGAAATATTTGGACCTAACTTTCCCGATTACCTTTGTATTGTAGGTTTCTGAGAAACGATACGGTTTGTTGGCTCACATCCTGTGATCGTGTTTGTCGGACGGCTGACTGCGAAAACGGCAAAAAAGTTTACTACTACGAGTATTATTAACTAGGAATTTAATCCTACTAATTGTGAGGATGTATGATGTTTATTGCACTTTCACACCAGAGCTGGACAGATCTGTACAAACTATTATAGTCTGGAATAAACCATAGGGTACCAGTTGTAGGTTCAGTTGTAGATGAAGTCGCGGGCAAGAGCTATTACTTTTATGATCCCAACTTAAAATACAAGTGTGTTTTTAGCATCGTAAGGCCGTTTGTCCACCGCCGCCGTCACCGTCACGTCACCGAGAACGAGATGACGGCGCCGAAGTAGCGGCTTAAGTAAATGTATGTACCGCTACTTCGGCGCCGTCATCTCGTTCTCGGTGACGTGACGGTGACGGCGGCGGTGGACAAACAGCCTAAGTCTCAAACGGACAGACCGATTCGTACGAGGTTTCCTTTAATAGGTTTAATCATGCTAGTTGCGTCAAATTCAGTTGAGCGGTTTTTGAGACATTGGTATTTTGAAAAAATATTGCTAGCAGTTTTTAATTTTACTGAGTACTTACCTCTTTCAACATGAAGCTACCGTGAGACTCACACACAATTACAACACACCGGATAACTCACGTATAAAAGCCGAAGTTTCGCTGCCGCCGGGGCGAGCGCTCTCTGATGAAGGGCTACGGAATAGTCCGAAACAATTGTCGGAGCAATACTTCGGCTTTTATACGTGAGTTATCCGGTGTGTTGTAATTATGAGTACATACCTAATTATATTATGATTTTCTTAATTATGATGAAAGGCCGCATTGCAATTATGCTCATCTCACAGCCTCCTTTCAGATAAGTGTTTTTTTTTCTTACTTTCGCTCAGGAAAATCTTTAAATGTCATTTGACTTCACGAATGAGCTAAATCGAAGCGTTCGATTCCTATTGAACATGCCTGGTATAAGACAGCTAAGTAGTCCTCCAAACTTGTCGAGAAGCCTCCAAAGTTCCGAAAGGAGTTAATAGAATTCCTTACTCGGGACGAACGTAGGGGAACTGGTAGGTATAAGCCTTCAGAGTTATTTTTGACATTTGTTAAATACTTACATACTGTGACTATGATAGAAAATGTCTTTAAATGGGTAATAAATTGGTCATTTTTAACACATTAATTCTATCCCTTAAATGAACACTTCATCTTGTCTTTTCAACTAAGTTAAAAAAATGGAGCAGATTCTTTTTGGTTCAGTGCCTACCTAATTATAGGTAAATTTGATTACATTTAAAGTCAAGTTACGTTTCTGTTCAATTTTATTCAGCTTCTACGGTTGAGAGCCAATATTAAATGACATTCAATTAGCACCGACAAAATACCAGTACACTTACGCCGTAAAAACGAAAACATACTAATACTAAAGCAAATACTAGTATCGTAAAGTAAGTTTCCGACTCTCTGTTCGCTGTTCAGCATAAAAAGGGTTGCCGCAAAAACCGCAGCTACCGCCAAGGTTTCACCACGGAAATCTAGCCTAACTAGTCCACCGCACTGTACAGACTATCTCTATGTAGATTTTAAACTTTTGCGCCGTTTTAAGAATGTATTTTTTTTTGTTGCTGCCCGCAAAGCGTGCCAGCGTTTGCGAAGAATTCGATTCGGTTAAGTGTTGTTGTTGTTGTGTATAAAAGTATCTTATGTTTGTCTCCGGGATATCTATCTTCAAAATTCAATACGCGGGGTTGAGCCGTAAGCAAACGAAGCGACTTACATTTTATGGTTAGTTGTAAATAGGATCTTTATCACGAAGACAGATCCACCTAAAACTCAGAGCAGACACCTCAGGCGTCATCAAAATTATATTTTCAAACGTGGATTAGCAACATGTTTATTTTCACATAGCGCAAGTAGACTTCGATTGTGACACTCCCTTAGGTTTATCAGCGAGTGATAAGAAAGTTATTTACATTGCCAGTAAATTGTGATAAGGTGTCACTTAGTACCGACTATTCTAGCTATCCGGTTTGAGTCATTTACATTTAATGTCCTTATTTACTGGCTCCCGGAACAACATTTATAAGGTGGTTAAGGACCGTATATCCAGCATGCAATAAAAATAAAACGTATAAAGTGCGCGAATGAACTGCTTTTTGGCAGGTCAGGTTAGATTCGAATTAAGCCAGTTGAGCTTTAGGTCTAAACCTGGGTAAATACGATTCTAGTTATCATGACTTCATAAGTGATAGGTACATTTATGTACTACTTCATTTTCAGTTTTAATAAGCCACCATCTTTTATACGAATCTCTGAAACAATTCGGAGATATTAATATTGATTTTATTTTATGAAATGCTATGACACCCCCGTGGAAGCGAGGCAGGACACATGTCTGGGAAGCCACGTGCGTGGACACCCTCACTCCGTCACGTCACGTGTCCTAGTAAGATCCACCACGGATGACGATGGTCGCGTAACAACTCAATAATCAAGCGCGAGTATATAGCTCTTGAGAAGAGCTATCTCGCGCTGATTGTCGCTGAAACGTTTGGGATCAGGCACGTCAATTCCTGGCAACGCTGGCTCGCAAGTTCCTGGTAACGCTGTCAGCCTTCTGGGAACAACAAGCTGCGACTGTGATCAGGCTTATTGTCTAACTCGCTCGCAATCGCCATCGTGTTCATTTTGACAGTTCTTGTATGAATGTGACAGCTAGCCGATTCCGATGCCAATTGTCAGCCCATACATGAAAACATGAACAGTCAAAATGAACACGATGGCGATTGCGAGCGAGTTAGACAATAAGCCTACTGGCTGAGAAGAGACTTCTACTTGTAAGTCAGTGTATGTTTTCGATTAATTTGCACAATTTTTAGCCTGTTAAAGTATCCCACTGCTAGACAAAAGCCTCTCCCTTATCCTGCCACTTGTGTCTGTCGAGAGCATGCTGCTCTTGCGCGATTTGGTACGCGTTAAAAATCGTCCCGCCACCTCCTTTTCGATGCCATCCCTCGGGACCCACCTGGCGCTTAGAGCTTAGTAGTCATGGCACCTACAACTACAACATTCCATGTTTCTGATGCGATCAGTTCTACGAATACCCAAAATATTGCGGTCCGTTGACCGTTGGCAAATCTTGAGTGTAAACTCTTGGGTTTCGGTTGTAGACCTTAGGAGTTAGGATGGGAAAAACACACGCTTATATATTTTTATAGTAACGTAGCGTAACATGCCATAAACATCTAACAGCCTGCACAATTTCTCTTATGAAAACAGAAGTAACTTGTCTATAAATATGTGCGTCAAAATAAATACGTTACCGAGATGTTGACACAGTGCCGAGTGCTAATGCCAACAAACTCGAGCATATTGAAAAAGCATTCTCTTGTGTCCACAGGGTCTCGTATAAAATTGCCGGGAAACGAATCAAACACATATACGATTGTAAACACCCTGTGCTTATTTTCTTTTGAATAACAGAGGAAGTAATTTTATCTTCATTGTGATCTTCTACGAGTTTCTTGTTTCCATATATTTTGTTGTTTGAACAAAGACCTATACAAAATTATGAAGGTTATAAAGTCTACTAGACTCTAGGTGACAGTCCTTGCGGTTTTTGGAAATGGAAGATCATTTCGAAGCTCGAATAACGGCTAACATGACATGCTGATTCTCATTGAGTAATTGCGTCTCCGTCGCGCTAATCAAGTTAAAAACGGCATACGCATGTACATCGACATAGTAGAGTTTATGTCTGTACTAACCGCGCGCTTACAAGCGGGCTCGGTCACATTTGATTACCGCTGTCCAACATAAAGTGAGCGATTAATGGGCACCAATGATTAACGCTCATTCCCTGTGACCTCGCAATCCGGTTCGAAATTTGAATTTGAATTTTCGAATCGCAATGGGCAGCAGTTTGGAGAAGATATGTTTGACATTTTTAAACTGAATGCATTGCGTTTTTTTTTTCAAACGTGTTTTTATTGCGGCTTTATCTGCAGAGAATTTGGACGAGCAATTGCATAACAAAGAGTAGAAAATAAATGAGGGCTTTACTTACTAATGGTTGAACATGGCAACATTTTCGAATGTAATTTTTTTCCCCCTTTTGTTCGTTTTATCCTCTTTTTTTCGTACTCTTGTAACCCTTTTATATGTGCAATTAATTTTATTCAACGACGTTACGTTATGTTCATCATTCATTCACGCTTTTACAGTATACATGTAATCGTAACATCAAATATTTCATCGAATACTTGTGAATATTACCCCTCATGATTACGTGCAAATAATTAAAGCTTAATAATTAAGTACCGTACGTCCTATTTTTGACATCAAAGCACCTAATAACAGAGCAGCAATTCTTTGGAACTACAATCATACTCATACGCACACTTAAACGATAACATTGTTTATGAATAGGGTTGTCAAACACACCGAGCAGTTGTCGCGAAGCGGGGCGGTCCGTCGCGTGCCAGCCCTACGGGTCTAGAGGATATAGAGGGTGATTCAGGTGACTCTCGATTCAGCCGCTCGGTTTATTAGCACAAGGGATTTGACTAATTGTGTCCAAACCCAATGACTACGGTTGCTATGGTTATTTTAGGCAGCTGGTGCTACTTAGGCTTAATCGCAGGGATTTTTTAAAAGCTATTAAATAAACCCTTCGACCATGGTCAGATACAGACTAAAACACTGCCTCAATCTGGCATGATGCAGTTGAATATTTTGATAACGTTTTTATTGATTGATGTAAGCAAAGGCAGCTCGGTAATAGCACATCTCTAAAAAAGACAAGAAGCCAGAGGTCGCAATTTGCATGCACCATTTCGTTCATCTAACCGTATAAGATTGCGGTAGAAAGAGACGGTGAATGAAAGAATCAGCTTCGACAGCATGTAACCTTGGCGCCCTACAATCACATACATACAAGCCGACTACACAAAAAGGCTTATAACCTGCCAAAAATAGCAAATGAATACGGTAACATAAAATTCTGGGTAGTGAACGGAAAACCCCTATATTTCGCTTTCATAACGTGTCATAGTTCCTGAACATGTCACACCCGAGCGTGAGTGAAACGGAAAAAACAGAGCAACTTAATAAATGAATACACATTTGGGACACGTGTTTTCTATTCGGCTAATATGTCTTCGCGATGACAAGAGCTGCGAGTAATTGGATGGAAAGCGTTGGATTAATTTGAGCCTGGTTGAGTATGGTTGTTATTGTTACGATAATGTAGGTACTTTTTATATGCAGTCAAGTAGATTTAGGGTAACCTCCTGGAGGAGTTAGTGTTTTGCATCTATTATCCTTGCTAAATCTTTTACATACTTACCCTTGTTTATACTGGAACTGGTCTAGCTTTTATCAATAAGGACACTTATTTTCCACCAATTTCCATTTACTTTCCTTTTTTTATGAGCAATACTAATTCGTACCTATTTCCGTTCATAGAAACAGTTCAGATGTCCAGAATAGATCCAGCAACTATTGCCTACCGTTTCTCCGGGTATGTTTGGACTTTTGACCTTCCGCCTCGACTTAGTATATTTGATTTAGTCAGCACGTTTGACTTACTTTGTCGGGCCCTGTATCCTCTACAATACGTAGGATAATAAAGGAAGCGATTTTCTGTTTCAAGATTGTCTCACTTACTCTCAAAGTTTACAAAATCCTGTTGCGTGATCCAAATAATTATTTTCCCACGTATATGTAGTCAGTTTTGAGCATACCTGAAACAAAGAGTTGAAATAAGTCGACGTTCATAATTATTACAAGCCTGAGGCTCGGAGGACATATAATGAGACTTAAGTGCGATGAGAAACAATGTGTTATTAAGTAATTTACTTGTTATTTCTATGACAATTATGGGGAGGCCCATTTCATGGCTACCATGAGACTTGCAACGTGTGATTAAAATATCATTTTTAAAGGCTCAAATTGATTGAATAAGATGAGACAAAAATAAGTTTGGACATAATATGTGATAGACGAGACGACATTAACTTGAACTATTTAATTATTTCTCAGAAGCTTTGGAAATTGCTTATGTTATCAAAATAATGCCAACTAAGAAAAACTGGTTGTCATTTTTTTCTTAATCATTTGGACGTATTATTTAAGCTCCGGTATAATTTTTAATTCTGGTTATAGCGTACTCGTTTTTACGAACGTAATTAGAAGAAAAAAATGTGGGACCAAAAACGAGTAACTGCGTTTGGCTTTCCAGTCACGGAGGCGCGGTGTATCCAGCCAGAATCATTTACTGCCTTATGAATGATACCGATCCGCTGGTAACGATATTATATTTACTGGAAGGTATTCGACATCCTTAGAAATTAAGGCTAAATGTGATATAGCTTCGAGTACATTGCTGTAGGATAGTGTCCAATGAAATTCTATCACAGAATGAAGAAGAAAGAAGGCTAGGCAGAAAACTGGTGGTGCTAACTGAAGTAACGCAAAATACAGACTTCTCTAGCTCATCATGCAAGCTCAAAATAGAAAGCAGCAGGAACTCTAAAAGAAGATGAAGCTATTGGCATAGAATAAACACGTGGTGCAAAATGGGCACTAGATGTGGGCCTGTTCCGTGAAGCTGTCTTTAAGGTTTCGGCAATAGGAGATGGCACTGCAAGAAGACGAATGTGGAATAATGATCTAACTAAACTATGCTATAAAGCATAATTTTTGGGAAGACTTCAACGCAACTCTAATAAGTGTACTTAGAAGAATTTTGTTGCCAGAAAGCGTTTATATAAAAAATTTGGCTGCAACTCATTTTCTTAAAACAGAAACATTAACATCTCTTTTCAAGACAATTCATAAAAATGTTGCTCATCAACAAGAAACATTGAATATTTGAAGTACAGAATAGGGATAACTGTTCCAAAAAGTCTTAGAAAATTGTAACCCATCTATGTCTAACATGTATTTACATAATTCACAAAATTTACCAAATTACAGAGTCCTAAATCAAGGAACACATACACTTATCTATATCTAGTTTTTATTAGAGTTATATTTCTTACTTGAATCATCAGTTAAGGATTTGTACCACACATTTCATCTACAAATAAATGCTTTTTACTATGAGAGATAGACACAGTTGTTAAATGTGACAGAAATAATACAGACGCTAAATCGTACGTATCCGGAACCCCTGACGACATAAACTCCCTGTACTTGCCCGGTTTTCATATCAATTTGCGCATTCGTGCAATGTATATTCAAGTGGCCCGCCCTGCGCCGGTCTTAGCTTTTTAATGTTGCCATTTATGGGAATGGGGTAAAATATCCGTATAAAAGAAGACGGACGATGAGAATCCAAAATGGTAACACCGTGAGCTGAATTGATTGGTTGCTGCGGCTTTTAATCAAATTAAAGGGAATTTTGATGTGCTTTGTCAAATATGTTTCGGAAACGTAACGGCGAAATGGGTTCTCATTGTATTTACTGAGCGCAGGATCTTATACGAAACGCGCTTTGCTTTACCGTAATATTTCTTTTGAGGTGCTTTGAAACGTAAAACGGCATCAAAAGGAGCGGTTTGACGATGATAATTATCATCGTCAAGCGACTTAAAACACCCCTATATCATCCGATATAACTTTGCACTCATTTAAATACGGAAGAGAGTGCTCCTTGTTGTATTTTATTATATACTGACGAGCAAAAATAACGGGTCGCTTTTCATACGACTTTGTATGGATAGTGACCTGTTATTTTTGCACGGTAGTGTATATAATGTGCATATATATGTAGAATTTTCATAATCATGGAAGAAGTTTTATACCAAAAATACAACTGAATTGAGAACCTCCAACGCAATCCGCGAAACTTCAACAATTGCTCCAAATCAACAATTCACTTTCCTAAATATTGTTCGGTCAGACATTGCCATTTGCCACGTTTAAACGTGTCAAATCAGTACCGCTTGTCTCTTCGTCTGTATCTGACAAAAACCTATTTTAGGCAAATCCAACATCGGGAATTCTTGCCGCGGCATTGGACGCTGATTGGGCATTGTTGGCACCACAATGAGCAATGATTGAGCTAGTTCTGACGCCTACTTGACGTGCACTTGGTGATGATGATTCATTTTATCGTCAACGATTGAGCGAGCATCGCTGCTCTCATTGGTTCTATTGGCGTGATGACGAACAAGAGGTTTCATGACTAAGTTGATCATTTGGCTTTGCATATACGTGGCGTTAATAATTAACTCTGTTTAAACATTCAATTTAGTTTTCCTTAGTTACTTCTACATCTATTTCCGTAACTTTTACAAGCCAGACCCTCCTGAAATACCTTCAAGCTACCACGACTTGCTGCTTCCGAAAAACGTCCAAATTGAACCCTAATAAGGCTCCGTTCTTCATCTTTTTTCACAGAGCTGAACTTTTAAACTATCGTATGTATACATTTAAATTTTCGCCGGAGTGCGAACTACTGTAGCGCCTAACAACAAGTAAACAAATTTTAAAATTAAAAGAGGTCCCGATACCAAATATGTTTCTAAGAGTATTTAGCTCTATCTCAACAATCCCAACTGCTCTATCATACAGAACCCCCTGTGCACGATTTCGACTAGCTCTTAGCTGGTTTTATCAGTGTCTATTTAAGTAAAAAGTTATGAAAGGCCCCCACTCGGATTCAGTTCAGTTGCGATATTAAGGCCGCATTGTAGCAACAAAAGCAATCGGAAGTGATCAGAGCCGAGTCAGCGGAAGCTAACACGTCGACGAGTTGCCCGTTGGGTTACGTCCAGGTTATGTCAGCGTCAGCGCCCTCTAACGGTGCACAGAAGCATTCACGGCTTTACCCTACCACGATCTTTCTTTGGTTTTGGAATTTGGTTAAAATTGTAGTCATCGTTTAGGAAGAATGTGGC
Source organism: Pandemis heparana (assembly GCA_963854515.1). Taxonomy (NCBI): domain Eukaryota; kingdom Metazoa; phylum Arthropoda; class Insecta; order Lepidoptera; family Tortricidae; genus Pandemis; species Pandemis heparana. The sequence continues at coordinate 8,188,261 of OY978026.1, read as the reverse complement.
AACAAAATTAATAATTGGTGTGACATTACATTTATTTCGGTCTTAATGATAGTCTGACTCATCTTCATGCAGGGATATCGAGTAAATTGTTATTACAACACGGATTAGTGAGTTTAGTAACTATTGTTTTGCTCAAATGCCTTAAATTAAATATAACTTACAACTCAAAATCAACAGTCCAGTGCAACAGTGCTTCCACTCGAGACACACAATACCATAGTAAGTTAGAAGGAAGAGGCATATTGTATTTCTTGTTGCATTTAAATTAGTTCTGAAATATTCTACACAGATAATTCTAGTGGCCAAGCTGTCAGTACAAACAACATACGGCTCCAATAAATCACCCACCGGCATAAATTTCAAACCAAAATAGGCAAGCCCCTCAACACTTCACTTCGGGTTCAGTTTGAAAATCAATTAAAATACGTCAGTGTCTGGACCGCGGTAGTATTTTTAAAACAGTATCAGCTCTTTGCACCCACGGGGGCTCTCCGTCGGCTTAATACGGATCTATTGTGCTATTTGCAGCTTAATTACGGATGCTGTGGAAAAGCTTTCGTATTGACTACTGTTTTTCCTGTATCTGATAGTCGAGTTGGAATTGCAGCTGAGGTCGTTTAGAAGTGCAATTACTCAAGTATATTTGTGAAACATGCATCAACTTTAAATTCTCCTACTAATTGACTAAGAGAATCCTTGGACAATGACTTATTGTTTAATAGTTCTTGGTGAGTGCAGTTAATTAAAACTCTTTGCCATGATTGTATTGCCTTTACATTTTTAGAGATGTTTAAGATTGTATCAGGTGGTCATGAACATGACTGAAAACGTTTTATTGCATTCGATAAACTGAAAATAGCCCAATACTGGCCAGACGGCACTATCAAGTTCATTCCTTTCCAAACATTACACAACAGCACTAACCAAACCCCGATCATAGGGCAGTTCAATCAAACAGAAAGCAATAAAACTGTCCCTTACTTTACTTCAGCGAGATATATTCGAGCAATAGTATCGGAAGGGCTAGGTCAACTCCGGTTTATCACCCCAGTGGCACCCGTGGGGCATATATCGGGTTGCTCCTTAATACAGATCTATTGTACCCGGGTTAATTACCACTACGCTATTATCGTGAACATGTCGCTACGGTAAATTTCTTGGATTACATGCACGTTAATTGTTGATATGTAGATAATTATAATTGCTAATTGCGTTCGGTAACGGCCGCATGGGAAAATGTTTACACGATTGTTGTTCTGTTCGATGTTCTTGTTCTTATACGTACACGAACGTTGAGTGTCATTAGATGGAGATGTAATCCATCCCTTTTATTCCACGTGCCAGTAAACGATGCACTTCCATGGCACAAACAAAAGATATCAGTTTATGTTAAATAAGTCAAACAAAATATCAATACCATTGTACGACGCGAGCATGAATCTGACAAATCTTTGCTTCCAACTTCAGCTCTTCCGTGGAAGAAAATACAATAAAACTTACTGCCGCAACTAGTAACAAGGGTGAATCCGAGAATTGTGACAACACACTGCAAAGTTTTATACAAACTCGAACACTACACACCAATGTACGAACGAGGGCCGTTTTAAGTTTCAATTTCCATAAAAACTTTGGCTCGCGACTTCGCTCACGTACTAGAGTGCTATTTTATTCTAGTATCACGCCTCGATGTTGTCCCAAACTTACTAGAACATGGGATGCATTCGCAAAACAACATACATATAGTATACTATGCTATGCCCACTATATTAATTCAAAATAATGACTTTTCACCATTCGTATAATACTTCCACGTAAACACAACATGACTTGGTCCACAAATAAAATACCTAGTAAACAACTTCCCTCTAACAACGCCGTGCTCAGCAAGCCTTTTAAATTAAGTAATAGAGGTAAACTCCTCAGGTAGTTCCACTTTATCGAATTGGATATAATATCCTTGTTTCCCCTCTAGACTTTTTCTCTTAACGATCCCAAGGCAGTAAAATGGAATAGCCTATTCAGAGAATGGGAAAACATTACAATTTGAAGCGATTTTTATACGCGATTACAATCTTTGCAGACGCAGTTGAACTAGAAATTATGAACTAGATACAGCCGTTATTGTTCGGCAACTTAGCACGAATGTAAGTGCAAGTGGTTGCCACTAAGAGACTCGTTGAAGGCAATTTAAAAGAGCACGGAAACAAAGTCTCATTACCTAAATTGACCGCGCCAAAATCGTGTCCATATCCCGAGCAAAAAAAACTTGCCGCGTCGTTACGGAAGCAAGCTTACGATATTATTACACTTACGTACCCATTATCAAATGGTCTTTCAAAGGATTATACAGTACTTAGCATAGCGGTTTCTTTTTTCTATGAACTCTACTCCTTTAGGCAATTTTTTGCCAGTCAACTTTACCATCAGATCAGTCTATTTTTTATCGTAGTGTCAAAACAAAACTTTACATGGCACGATTTTGTTCTGTATTTCCTAATAAACATGCCTTTTCAAAGACTAAGCGAAACAAGGTAGCGTCGGAATAATTCAATTCCTACCGACACCGTACCTCCGTAGGTGCGGTCCCGATAAATCACCCGCCGTTGAACGCGTAAAAACGTTACACGTTTAGCGTTATAAGCGTGAACGTATACTTACAGCGGTACATAGCATTTCCATTAGGTGCCTACTTAACTTGACAGTAGCTACTAAGATATAGGCGTGATCGAATTACGCTCCATCGATACTACCTTCAGACGGGGACGATTTTACGTTACTTTGTTGCCGCTTCTACAACTAGAACAAACAGCAGTTTCGTGTTTCACCCACACCCGTACGCGTCTAAGATGTGCGTTGGTAACTATCGTAGCATCAACGCAGGCTTAACACACCATGATTTCTGCAATTCCCCTTAAACAAACCGAAAACAGGCCACTGACTCTTCGAAACCGTGAAGCACAACTTTAAATTAGGTCTGCTTAGAGCGAATTAGTCAACATTCAGTCATCTGAAAGCTAGCCGAACTAAGTTTTGATACGTGGTTTGGTAACAATGCGTGACATGGGTCAGGAATAGCGTTTGAACTCAAGTCCGCCACAAATAGGAGCCCTCGATGTTGGCTGGGGACTGCCACGCTGGGAAAACTATCGGCGGTTTTCACTCGGGGTTGGCGTCTGGAGCAGCCGCTTTAATTGATCATACTTTATCGTAGCTTTTAACATGGATGTAGCAATTGTTGTTGTTTTTTTTTTAAACAAAGATGGCTACAATTATAGCAAATAGTGCCACTGCCTTTGGACATCTGTTACACGGGATCATAGTAGAAGCGTTGCCAACTTATACGGCTAATATAAGTAGAATACCCCGCGTGTTAATAATTTTACCGGCTGTCTCACTTTCTACGTCGGAACACACCAACGCACACTGCTACGTGGCGGCAGGATTAGCGAGTAAGGTGGCAGTGTAGCGATCTGTACGAACAAGGTTACCATTACCACCCGCAATTGTTGTTATAGTTAAGGGAACGTTACCTATACCACGGTCTAAGGCGATTTAAGAGGAGACGGATATGTAAACATTTCACATCTTAAACGTCAAAAGGAAATACTAAGTAAATGTAATATTTTACAGACAACTAACAACAAATATTTGCACCAGAATATTATTATGTTATTCTCCTATATTCAGGTTGCAGCTTTGATGTTACGATAATTTGAATGCTACTAAACCGTCCAGTATTGAAGACATACAGCCTTATTCATAAAAAGTTAGAGTCTCGCTATAAGCTCGCTATAGGACAGATGCAAAAAAACATGATTCATAAACGTCAATTAGCGCTAATCAGTCCTTCAAGGGTCTGTTAAATAGTCCGAAAGTTAGCGAACCGTAGGCCCTCCTTTATCTCTCTGCTAACTCACAAAATGGCCGCCACAGATGTGAACAGCTGATTTTGGCAAGAGCAAAACCATTACGCAAGACAGTTTTTTTGTTTTAAGTTTTTATCCCCTCCGGGAAAGGTAAAGGAAACTAGATCCACACTGCCTAGTCTGTCGTGTTAATTCGCTGGTTTCCCGCTAATTCGCTGCCACTGCTGTCAATTTTTTTTTTTAATTCACTAAAAAGCCATTTATGGTCTATGATTTGTCAAGGTGACAACATAACGCGTCTAATCCATTCATCAACAGCTCATTAGTTAACAGACTGCTAGCAAGCGTTTATGAATCATACTTTTTAACAACTGTCAAATAAGCTTAATCAGTCTGTTAACTAATGAACTGATCAAACCTCAATTAAGGATTTTTTATGAATAAGGCTGATACTCTGTATAATAAGAATATCAAACTCACAGCCCGGTAGTGAAACACGCCGAATTCCAAAATCATCGCAATTAGGTGAAGTTATTCGCGTGACCGTAATCACGTAACGCGGCGGTGTTGTAGCATGCACAATCGAGTCGGACCAGTTCTGTTATCATGCATCGATAACGGACCATCGGCAAACGTAATCGATAGCGACCTTTTTTTTCTTTCTCGTTTCGCCATGCTGGCAGCATGGGATTGAAAATGGAACGGGCTTTTGACACTGGCAGTTTATTTTGTTTGTTGTAATGAATAAAAAACGCAAGGCAGGCGAACACGATCTGGTAATGATCGTGGGAAGCCATTGACTGTGGGTAGGATAAATCTGATCGACAAGGATCTTCTTGGGCAATATAATATACCCCGCTGATTTGATAATGATGATGATAATGATGTTGAGAAAAAAAGAAATGACGCTCTTATTTATAAGCTTAGCAGCAGGCTAAGCTTTTTCTCAAATATAAATTCCAAACGAGCGAAGCCACGGGCATCTGGCGTGCAGTAGGTAAAATAAAAATTGCTTGAATTGAATAGCGTAGATCTATCGTGTATTAATAATTATAAAATACCACCGGTGCAACCGGTGAGTCATAATAAATGACAGGCCGGAGTTCTTAGAATAACACACTTGGATTTCATAACGGTAAAGACTATAAAGCCAAGGTTAACTGTTAAGTGCAACGTGGATCAGACTGAGAACGCAGATAAGAAAAAATTTAAGAGTTACGTAGTATGACATTTACTTGCATATTTATAGGATCCAGTACTCCTGCGTCCGGTCCGACAAGCTAGGTAAGAACATATTTCACCAAGGGCCGACACTTTCTTCAAACTTTAATACGGTAAATAAGAGACGAGACGCGTTAAGAAACTTTACTGACAAACTTTCAGAATTAATCCGTCAGCTAATAAAGCTCTCAAGCAGAATTTAAAGTGGCCCCTCGTAAACAGCTCTTTGTCTCAATTTGTCATTAATTTCGCATGAAAGCAGCACCGGAATTAATGGGATCGTTATACCGAGGTGCTCGAGTAGTTGCAAAATAAAAGCTAGCTCTCTTAGATTTCAATTTTCTAAGATTATTAGTTTTAACCGTCATCTATACAAGACCGCATGGCTAGCAACATAACAACCTTCGTTGACGGTTGCGCGATGACGTCATGGCAAAGGCAGCCGAGTCGCACCAGAAGCCATATGACTATATGACCGAGCACGCCGCACCACCCGAGCGAACACGGCCTTTCTAACACAGATCACACTGCCGCTTTCCAATGGCCCCAGAGCTTACCCACTCGAGCACACGCCTCGTTGTACAACGAACAAAACAGAAGCGTCATTCAAAATTACAATTGTCAGTGGTAAGGTGAGTGCAACAAGAATAAATTAAGGCTAATGAATGACGTATTGTGTGAGGGACAGGAAATTATTATTGGTGGGTCGGGTTACGAGGGTTAATAATGCATGCGAGCTCGGCGATAAACCTCGGAGTCCGGTGGCCTAGGCATTAGCCTGCCAAGATTGTCAAGAAGTAGGACGATATAATTAATTGAAACAACAGCACGACAGGGACAGAAGTCACCATGTTATAAACGATCTAATTCACTAAGCACAGATGTGTCCGACAGACACGTATGTGTGTATTGATGTCAATGTAAATAAATGTCACGTGCGTGAAATAATATTAATTACATGCCGTGTTAAGTGATCCTCTCGTATTAAAGTGAAAATCTCACTGCTCATAATAAATTAACAAAAACTAATTGTTCATTAATTTTCAGATTATAATTGCATTTTCTTGAATTTAATTTCAACAAAGGAAAATTATTCTTAAATTATTCGTTTTTGTTTCATTGACATGGGAATTTCATTTTCTGGACAATTAATTAAGGACATTGAAGCTTGATCCTGGTCTGTTGGAAAAAAGTTAATTGGCAAACCTTCCAAGGATTTCGTTTGATACGGTTGCTTGGTGAACTAGAAAAGGTAGAATAGGCCGTTGCTCTCGTTTGCTATGTTAAACAAGTTTTAATAAAAGCCAAGCAAGCGCAAGCAAATGAAACTTGTTAGTAGAGTAGAATAAAGTAGGTAGGGAACTTCATGACATGAAATCAGTGTAGGTGTAGCATGGCTAGTACCTTGAGTGGAATTGGGTTCATGAAAGCTAATTATCATCGGTAATAGGAGCTGTCCACTAGCTTTTATTTAGGAGTTAATGAAATTGTCTTTTTCGAAAAATACGAGTGACGGCACTGAGCGTAAACCAGGGACAATAGTTGATGCTATAATCCATCAGAATCAACTCATAACCAAACCAGCCATGTTGCGTTCGACGTTCCGGTAATCAGTCACTCAGTAAATTAATCTTCCTTCGAAGCTCATATTGTACCTACTCGTAAAGACACCTCATTGCATTGAAGATTCAGAAACACTAGTTGACCTTCAAGACTTATCAAGTTGTATATTTACAGGATATTAATATAAATAAAGCATTGTATGTTTGTTTTCTTCAAATTTCGCGAGAGAATTTTGACCCGCCATGGGTCGAATTGACTTGAAATTTGATACATGTCCGATGGCAAAGAAATAATCAAGTGCTATGATCACAAAGGCTTATTATTATTAAATGACTTATTTATTGAACACGCCGTTTCAAGCCATCACGAACTAACTATTGTATTCTAAGTTATTCATATAAGTATGGCCGATGTAACGCCGACGGCTCTGCTGATACTTTGCAACAAAACTTCATCTCGAGCAAGCATTGTTCTCAATATGGCTAAGTCTTAGTTTAGCCCCATAATAAGTAGCCTACTTTTAAAAACTGGATCCTTATTCGGTATTGCGGTTTAAAAGCTTAGTTTTTGTTGCGGAAACTAAACCTTTACGAAGATTTATAACAATAGGGCGTAGACCAACTTTGAGTTAATTTCTTGATGAACAATGTTGAGGTTCTTTGAAATAAGGTGTATCTGCATAGTTGGCTTGGAAATAAGTACTGGAGCCGTGCTCTGGTCCTTTTGTGCACCTACCAGCTCTGGCTTTTGCTGCTGCCGGTACAGGTCGAACAATAAAGGTTACCGCCATTCTTGCAACGAGTCACGATCACCTTTCACCGCAGTCTTGCAAATCACTATCGACGATCTTTATACAACGTTAAATAGATACTTTGTTATAAACTTAATAGCTAGCATTTGAAAGTATTACCTGTACACAACTTTCTGATGTCTAAACACTAGTCTCGAGGCTTGGTTGACAAACAATGAGTGATAAATAATGTTTAAATGCTCAAATACAAAGTTGATGTAGACTGTAGCAATTTTAAGAGTTTTATCTTCCTTCCTCGAAGACTTCATGAACCATATAAGTATGGTGTTTATTCAAGTTTGTTTGACTTGGCATTCCAGTTCTCTAAAACCAGTCATTAATTGCAAACCTATACCCAATTCGTGTAGTTTAGATTCTAGTGTTTTAGTAATTATTTGTGTAAACGACGAAACTTTAAATTAGTGAGCCTTGAAGTTTTGGACGACTTACTTCGCCTTTTGAGCTCTAATTACTCCTAACCTAACGTCCTCAAGTACCGCTAAGAGTTTGGCGGATACAACTCTATTCCCTGTGTGTCGCTTCACTACCTTACTTACCTACTTAAGTAGTTATATAATTAGGAGGTTTTCGATTACCTAGATAGATATAACACCTGGGGATTTCAAGAAGTGCCAAAACAGACTTGTCTTCAATGCAGGGACAAGAGCAGTGTCGTGACTGGAATGCAGTGTAAAACGAGTTAGATTTATTTTACCAAGTCTCTTTCTTGTCCAAAGTATTTTCTAGTGTTAGTTTATAGTGTTCATGTGTTGTTGTTGTTGTTGTTTGTATAACTATAATTATTACGAATAAATGAGTATGAGTATTTTTATATTCTATTTATATAAGTTCGTTGTCATTATCATTAGTATTTGTTACAAAAACGCTTAATTTGTTGGAGCTCTAAACAAAACATTTAATATCTAATGTAATTTCCATCTTTAAAGCAAAGGAGATAAGGTTCATTCATGATATGATATCTACTACCAGTGTTTACCGTTCACCGTTGTGATTATGAGTCATTATCATACCTACAAAAGATAATTTCGTAATCTATGAGCAAATCACTTAGTTCCTGAGAATTTCATTTGACTTCTAGTTTGCGATATTATCATTCATAGTATTTTCAGTACTTAAATAATCACTACTCACTACATAGTATAAAAAAGTAGATTTCCGCTGTCTGTCTGTCCTTACCTATCCCTAGATCTTTAAAACTACGCAACGGATTTTGATGCGGTTTTTTTTTTAATAGATAGAGTGATTCAAGAGGAAGGTTTATTATGTTTAATACATGCATAATATAGTAGAGAAACACTGATTACACCCGTGCGAAGCCGGGGCGGGTCGCTAGTAAGGTTTAAAAGCTTTTTAACAGAATGATTCATAACAGACGGACGTTTGAACTGCAACTGCCGTCTGCCCATACATTTCAATTCAATCGCAAATAGCGTGCAGTTGTACCGACAGTACTAGAAGAACTATGGGCAGTCGGCAATTACGTTGTAGTCAGAATTCAGTTCACCTGTCAAGACCCTTGCCATTCTACTATCTGTAAAAATAAAGTAAAAGTACGTGCCTAATTCGAACTCTAAGTGTATCAATTTAATTTCTCACGATCACAACAGCTTTCACACGATATTGCTAAAACAAAAAGACATCGCACCAGCTAGCTGCAGCGACCGCCTCGAAGTCACGAAAGGATCATCTTTTAAGCCAGCAGCCTCTTTCACAACTTGGCAAGTGCCCAGATTTTTGAACCAGTCAAGATATCGTTACTTAAGACTTGATATCATAAATGCTTCGGCACTTAACTGCATTATTCCTTAGCTCTACTTTTGTATCCTTGGTATATAGTAATAGGTATTAGGTATCCACTAGGTAACCGAAGAGTTGTTAAAATTTATGGTGTGTGCGATAAAGACGCAAAGTAATAAACTGTTTTGATTATGGGCGATGCACTGATGCCAAACAGTTCACTCTTATTATAGCCTGTAGTGGCGGAACACACCTACCTAGTGTTTGCATGCACTGTACAAGCAAGATTAAAGACTACATTTTTCCACATACAAACCTACCTATAAATACAACATTATTTGCAGGTATGAACGTAACGATACCAGTATCTATTGACGCTGATATCGACCGCGGGGGAAACGCAGTCACTCTGATACTGAGAAGGCAGGAAATGAGTACTTAACTAACACTTAGAGTAAATAACATACCTTCGTGTGAATACAGTGACGGCTATGGCTGGACCTTTGAAGGGTTTAAATTAAAACTACGAGACATCATTTTACAAGCTTTTATTGGACGTCAACTTCATCCGTTTGTAAGTAAGGTAATGTATGGACCCCGATAGACTGAGTGTAGCAGTCAGTGCCGACTGCGATCACAGCTTCCAAGCGGTCACTATTAGGCGATCTGTGTCCTTACCATGACGTCCTAATTCCGACTCAGTTCAAATTTTAGCTGTCACTTTTAGTATGAATCTGACACCGAGCGAAACTAAACTGAATCGTATAAAGACGTCATGGTAAGGCCCCTGCAGTGTTGCAAAACTGACGTGTTGGGTTGGGTTGAAGCCGCCTCCAACCGCATCATGACTGCTCTCGTGAAGTTGATCGCAACTGCGCTAAGCAGTCCTTACTATGTTTAGAATGAACACTTTCAAGTCAAATTTCACGCGTTTCAGCGGTTGGAAAATTGGTTTTAAATTTTGTACAGGTGGCGGCACGTAAGTAACACGTGGAGGGGATATGCGCAGTATGAAAAACAACATCATTTTCATACTGCGCATATCCCCTCCAGGTTTTACTTACGTGCCGCCACTTGTCTGACCTGTACATTAGATGACAATGCAGGTACAGAAAGCAAAAGGTACCGTTTCTTCAGCCATCAAACCTAACAAAAACTTTTTAGGTACCTACTGGTTAGATTTTAGAACAACTACTTAACAAATTGGGCGCTAGGCACACTCTTTTGTTAAGCCTATCTTGATAAAAATTAATGATTAATGTACTTAACAACACGCTATGAAAAAAAACTGGCTAACTAGAATAACAAGTCAAGTAGGTAATTCTAAGGGCCTGTTTCGCCACTTTCTGTAAAGTTACTAATATCTTAAGTGTCTTCTATTTCTTACTACGAAACAGCAGAGACGACATCATATAGATAATCGACACTTAAAATATTAGGGTCTTAACTGAGAGTGGTGAAACAGGCCCTGTGCTGTGCGAAATAAGCGTAGGTAGGTACTTAAATAATAAGTTAATAAGCCCTCGAACGACGTCTTGCAATTTCTAGGATGGAAACATGAGTGGGGCATGAAATTTAATATTGGTAAGGGATTGCAGCTAACTTCAATTCAATGACATGTTGAAATAAAATCATTCAAGTCATTCCAACGCAAGTAAACAACTGATGTTCGACATAAACAATGCATAAAATTAACAAAAAAAATTGAATCTCTCAAATCAAAGCACAAGTAAGGGATACTGGGGCCTTACAATGACGTCTTAATGCGATTCAGTTTAGGTTCGCTCGCTGTCAGATTCAAACTAAAAGTGACAGCTACTTGAACTGAGTCGGAATTAGGACGTCATGGTAAGGCCCCTGTCAATAATTAAGGTTTCAAAATATCACTGTGTTCCGAAAAAATACAATACCATATATATAATTTCTAGGAAGAATTTTTTTTTGTAGTAAAATGAATAAATTTAGAACCTACCTGTCTTAAGAGCGTGCATCCCTGCTAAGCTGGCAACGTCGCATTTTTGGCGTTTTTTTACGATTATTTCATAGAAATTGAATGAAGTTTCTAATGTGCGTCTGTAGTGCACTTCGTTTTTAGTGTATTAATATGTCCAATGCAATGATTAATTGTGATGGACTTTTATTTTCGTATTAAAGGGATAAAATACTATAACTCGTTTAATAAGTAAATTAAAGTCTATCACGATCAATTATTGCATTGGACACATTAATACACTAAAAACGAAGTGCACTATCTGTAGTGAAACACACATTTGAAACTTTCATTCAATTTCTATGAAATAATCGTAAATAAACACCAAAAATGCGACGTTGCCAGCTCAGTAGGGATGCGCCCTCTTAAATGTTTTTCAATTTGTACGGAACTCAGTGAGCTAGCCCGATTTGAACTTTGCACTCGACCGGTTTTTTTAAGATGCCATGTGTACTCGTAGGCAGGACAGGGTCACAGGATAGCACACGTCATATTAATGCAGGCCTAGCAGATGTTATAGGGTATTAATAACATGGGAAAATAGAGTGCTACTGCAATTTAATAATTTAATTTAATTTATTAATTTATTTTTTGTATTTATCTATATACCTAAGTATGTTTATCCGTTGTCTAGTGCCCATATCACAAGCTATGCTTAGTTTGGGACTAGGTCAATTGGTGTCAAAGTGTCAATTGTCCCGAGATATTTATTTATTTATTTTATTTAATTTGCAACTGACAATTTCAACATACACAATAATTTACTTACTAGTCCACTTTTTTAAGTACATAATTCGAAATGTAATTTGTCTAAATTAACACAAAATCCTATTTACCTTGCTACTCCGCTACTTACGTGCAAGATAACCAAGCTTGTACGACGTTGGTTCGCATGTACATCGGTTGTGCTCTAACTTTGAAAATGATCCCGTAGAGGGATCGAAACGCGCGTCAGTGTTTGTTTGGTGTTAGGATTAATTAAGTTTGTGGGATTTGTGTGCGTTTTGTGTGGCAGTAGTAGAGGGAGGGATTGCATGCAAAACGGTAAATATTTTGTGTTCATTGAAATGGACCTCCGCAAAGTAACGCCTGATTCAATAAAATATGTAATTTGTCTAACATTCAACCTATGTTTTTGCTTAAAATAGTAGGTAACTAGGTACGTAACTTACCTACGTAGATTTTCACTTTTCATTTCTTTACCTATAGCATTGGCGGCAGTGTGCTGTGTTGTCAGGTAGGTATATACCTACCTATATGTAAATTCTTCTGATGCTTTTTTTCAAACATTAGCTTAACGGCAAAGTGTAGTTCAAACTACGCCTCACCGTGTGAACGTGTACGTATAGTTCAACTAGTCGATTTGGTAAAATTCGGGTACAGTTGTGTGCGTGCAACTGTACCTATGCAATTTGCGAGGCGTAGTTTGTCCCGGCCTCACTTTGCCGTATACGCAGAACTCATTACTTTTCTTTCGTCTGAGTAACTATGTACAAACATAAACATACCTTCAGTTCAGTTCATTGTACTTATTTAAGAAAATTTGGATAGGTAAGTACTTACCTGAGTCTGAGTCTATAAGTTAAGTATACATACCTACCTAACCAGGTGTGATATGCGAACTTTACCGGCTTCAAACCGCCAACGTGTGCGAAACCGCGAGGTAAACGAACCTTGCCACACGAGGTCACTGTTAACATTCGTACAACAGTGGCGCTTTTACAAAAACAATGACCGCAATGAACGCACTGCTCACTCAAAATTCATGTCAAACACCTAGGCAACAAACAATAGATCGAAATACGCTAGAGATCACGTTCAACTATTCCCATTTCATAACAACGCGTTCCGAGAACGCAACAAAAGGCCGTAGAACAATGAGGTGCGCCGGCAGTCCGGCACAGGTAGGGAGCCAGCTTCAATCTTACCTTTACTGAATTCTGCCGTCGCCACGACCAGCGTCCCGACCAGCAGCACCGCCGCCCAACGCCGCCTCTCCCCACGCCACAACATATTTCAAGATTCTTTATTATTACTATTCCAAACACGTCGCTAAAGCAACTTGTCACACGCCACGCACTCACCGAGTCTTGTAATCACACAAATCACGCACACTATCACAAAACTCAAACGCACATCCATTTGAAAAATGTTCGTTTATCCGATAAGGTAACCGCTTCGCACGGTCGTGGGACGAGCATGCAGGTAAAGTGGAACGAAGCCTATTAAGTTTCAATATCTTTAAACTTGACGCAAACTGGGGTCGGAGTTAACTAAACATTATAAGACGCAAACGGCACGGGAGTTCTGCACGAGTTTAAGTTTAGAAACTTCACATATTTCCGAGTAAGTTCGAAGTTGGGAGCGATAACGGACGCGACACGAAACACGACCTCCCGTCGCATCGTACGCGGCAGACTGGCGCGAAGTGAGTGAACAATCAACAAGTTGCGGTCGCGCGCGATGCAGCCGTTGAGCCGCTCAGAGCATGCGCTATCCGCGTCTATATTCATACCCGACCACGACAAACAATGCTGTTTGTTTGCGCCTGTGTTGGTGGTTTAAGACAGCTCACACCGACGCACACACTCAAGACGACGCCGGCTCACGGCGGCCGGCGAAGGCGGCGAAACGTAACCGGTTTGTTTTCGCGCAAAAAACAAGACGGGATTTCTATCCTCGAGGCGACTAGTCACACGGGTTCAGTCTATATCTAATCGATCCAGGATTAATAATATCTCTTGTCGTTCAGTTTATTGAGGAAAACATTTTATACTTATAGGTACCTACCTAAGTACCTATGTGGATCTATTTTACACACCTTACTTTACTCACAGGTGGCGGCAGTGGCGGCACGTAAGTAAAACGTGGAGGGGATATGCGCAGTATGAAAAACAACATCATTTTCATACTGCGCATATCATATATAATATATACTTCCGTGCCGCCACTTGTACTAACTAAGTACATATTGTTATAATAGTAGTGCTATTTATCCACCTATCTCCAGCGTTCACCTTATCCTACATTTAAGTACCTAACCCACTTGATATTGGATTGGAATGATTAAGTACCTACCTAAGTATCGAGTCTGATATTTATAGGTAGGTACCTATTATGTATAATGCAATAAAATAGTATTGGTAACAAAACCGCACCTTGTAAAAAAATTACAAGAACTACCTCTACTTCTTTATTACTCGTACCTACCTACCTACCTACCTACCCAACAATTTTAACATCCAGTTCTTCTAATGGAACCTTTTCTCAATAAGCAAATACGATACTACCGTAAAATTCCATGCATTTAATTAATTTGAAAACGCATTAAGTAGGTACAATAAACACGCATACATAATAATTATGTATCTGAACTACGTAAATGGACATAACAGAATTTGCTTAGTTTAACAATCCAATCATTTTATTGAGATAATTTTTCAAGATTCAATCAGTGCTAAATAATGCAACTTATTTAATATACCTACCTAGGTGTAGGTACTACAAAATAACATGGCACAGCACGGAGTTATAATTATGCATGTAGGTACCTATGTAAGTTTACAACGTGACACGGGACCTATTATTTATTTAAGTAACTATTCTTACTGAAAAATCACACCCTTTTCTTTTCTCGTTGAGGTGTTTATTTATTGAAAGGATATAATGCAAATATATTATGTAGTATATATATACTATGTAGTATATATATATTATGTAGTATATATATACTACATAATATATTTACAGGGTGTATCAGATACCCCCTAACAATAATCCACTGGGGTATATAACTATAGCTATACAGGGTGTATCAGATAGTCCCTAACAATAATCATCTGGGATATATAACCATAGCTATAGAAGGTAAAAAAAAATTTAAAGAAAATTGGAGTAAATTATTTTTTGTTTTCTACAGGAATGATTACAGTTAATACTACCATTCCTATAGAAAATATAAAAAAATATACTCCAATTTTTTTTATATTTTTTTTAGCTTCTGTAGCTAAGGTTATATACCCCAGTTGATTATTGTTAGGGGGTATCTGATACACCCTGTAGAAGCTAAAAAAATATTTTGAAAAAAATTGGAGTAAATTTATTAACTACTAGCTTTTTCCCGCGACTTCGTCCGCGTAGACTTCATTTACTGACAAACAGCTTTTGCCCGCGACTTTGCTTGCGTGTACCAGGAGTATTTCAATCCCGTATTTTTCCCGTTCCTTTAAGAATTTCAGGAAATAATCTCTTAATGCTCCCTACACTCCCCAAGGAACTCTCTTGCCAAATTTCAGCTTTCTACGACCAGTAAAACGAAAAATCCCGTTTTTTTCCCGTTCCCATGGGAATTTTGGAAATTCCTCTCTTAATGCTTCTCTACACTCATCAAGCAACCTACATGCCAAATTTCAGCTTTCAGCACCCGATAAACCGTACAAACAATACTACCCACTATAATATAATAATAACTAGCTGTTGCCCGCGACTTCGTCCGCGTGTGTTTTTTGTGATACTTTATAGCTATTCTCGATATCAAAATTATTATTATTATACCCTTGCAATAATATGTACTAATCCTGAAACAGGCACATTCAAATAGTTTTCTCGAATAGGAACTATTATGTACATTCAGATTTTAAGTATTTGTGAAAATTTTGTAAGCAAGCCTACCTTAAAGTGTTTAAGATACATGTTGCGCTAAGGCCCAGCAGCGCAGCGTTCTATATTCTTGGGCAGTGTGGTATTTAACCAAAACAATAAAAATCTTATATAAAGTCTGAGGACAGAAACTTTTACTATTTCATTTACCAACTTTTTCACAATAAAATTCTGACATGTTCGTAGCGCAGGCGTAAACGCGCCGTTGGATTTTGCTTTTTTTAGGCAAAGGTACTGAGAGCATACAGCCAAGCGTTTCACGTCGCCCTCATAATAATATCAGCTTTTCAAATAAGAGTGCGTTCGAAAACCGAACGCGCTGTGAATAATAGCGCAATAAATAAAAACAAAGTAACGGTATTTCATATTGAACTTTAGGTGTTAGGTAAAGAACACTCGTAGGACGCCAATTTAGGTTTATTCAGGTTGGACAAAAATGTCTTCGTTGAAAAAATACCTGTGCAGAATGTAATTATTTTATTAATGTTTTTTCACAATTTACACACTTTTCCGGCTTTGTGTTTTATGTACATTCGTATCTATCTATTTTCTTCGTAGTATTATTGTATTTGTAATTATTACCAACTACCTACTTTACCGAGCAAAGCTGATTTTCTTGAGTTCTGCTATTTTTTGCGTAATCAACTCAAAAATCAAATTTCAAGAAAACTCAGAAATTATATTTACCTGTATTAGATTGGAAGTATATGTAGCAACTTTAAAAGGTTAAACACAATTGGTTTTTATTTTATAGGTGTATGAAATTCATTATTTTTTAACACAAAACCCTCTTTTTTGCGTCTCTGGGTGAGATTAAAAAAAAATGCTAAAACAGGTATTTCTTTATTTTTATTACTGAGTATAAATTCTGAGTTTCATGATTCTAGAACAATCTAATTTTTTTTTTTCATACAAACTTTAACCCCCCTTTTTCTAATATTTTCCAAAATTTCTATAGCCTAGATCCTATTCTGAATGTATTTAAATAGATTTGTGAACATTTCAACAATATCCGTTCAGTAGTTTTTACGTGATGCTCAGTCAAACAAACAAACAAACAAACAAACAAACAAAAATTTAAAAAATGGTTTTAATATGTTCAGTTACTTATTTTAAGTCACCCTGGTCGGTTTTTTTTTTAAATATTCAATGTACAGATTTTTTGGTCTCAACGATTTTATTATATGTATAGATGTATAGATAATACCCACGTTGATTTTCAGACTTTGTCACCCCCTATCCCCTTTTAGGGGTTGAATTTTCAAAAAACCTGAAACAGGTGTTTACTCATTTGTCGTTAGGAATACTCCTGTGAAGTTTCGAATAAAATAGTCTAACTAATCTTGTTTCCCCATACAAACTTTGGACCCCCAATTAACCCCTTTAGGGGTCGAATTTTGAAAAATCCTTTCTTAGTTGCACCCCTAGACCTTATAAGAAACCTACGTGCCAAATTTGGAATCTCTAGAACCAGCTGTTTGGGCTGTGCGCTGATATGTCAGTCAGTCAGTCAGTCAGTCAGTTTCTTCTTTTATATATTTAGATAAAGATAATCATTCCCATACAAAGTACAAAAAAAATTTTTTTTAGCTTCTATAGCTATGGTTATATAGGTACCCCAGTGGATTATTGTTAGGGGGTATCTGATACACCCTGTATACATATATTTTCAGTATTTCAAAGTAGGTAGAAACAAATACAATTTAAAATACCTTCGCCTTCGTCATCATCATCACCATCATAACTATCATCACTTCAATACGTAGTATAAAATAAAGACGCTTTCCGCTGTCCGTCTGCCTGTCTGTCCCTACGTATGCTTATATTATATCTTTAAAACTACCTACGCAACGGATTTTGATGCGGTTTTTTTTTAATAGATAGAGTGATTCAAGAGGAAGGTTTATATGTATATTTATTATATGTATAGATTCTACGCAGACGAAGTCGCGGGCAGAAGCTTTAAACATAAACAAAACCTTAGTAACAATCGACATAGCAGTCTT
Organism: Pandemis heparana; assembly: GCA_963854515.1. Classification (NCBI taxonomy): domain Eukaryota; kingdom Metazoa; phylum Arthropoda; class Insecta; order Lepidoptera; family Tortricidae; genus Pandemis; species Pandemis heparana. The sequence goes on along the minus strand of OY978026.1, from coordinate 8,170,408 downwards.
TATACTCCGTGTCCACACTATCTGGATCTTCTATACACACACCTCCGGAGGAACCGGGATTCTGTAACAAACAATACGAATTAGTTGTAAGTAAGTACCAACTGACATGTGCAATCCTCTTTTTTGCAAATACTTATGAACTTTGTTTTTATATACGTAGGACTGACCAGTGATTCTTGACCCCTAATCTTACTTGGTGGAAGCGTAGATGAGGCCGACGTTGTAGGTACTGGTTTTAATGAGGAGGCAAACTAGAAGCTTGAGGCAGATGTCGCCCCAAGCGACTGTACCTTGTTTACGTTTCGTGTCAAATGTCTGGTTGCGATTTTATGAGTTATTTCTGCAATTTAACTGGCAAAATGTACTCTTTTATGACTGTGCGTGAACTTCAAGCTGAGCTTTGGAGGAGACATGCATCCATGGCTGGTAAAAAGGCTGATTTGATAAAAAAAGTAACCACTTCAAATATTTAAGGTTATGTTCCGTATTTCTATTTTAATTTGAATTCTGGAGGCTTATGTGCAGTTCTTTTTTTTAGGTTAGAGGCGTATGATCGGAACCAAAACTTTGGTGCTGAATTAGATGTCCAAAAAGACCTTTTATATAATTGTCCACACTCGGATTCTTTGAAAGACGTGAACGCCGATTCACCTATTCCAAACATCAGCAAACAAGAAATACAACAATCGTCTTTGAAATGCAGTGAACACAAACGTGCTGTGTCACTTGCTTGAAAGTTTTTAATACGTAAAGCATTTTCCCATTGTTTTCTGCGCTTTGGGTCATTAGGAAATAGATGAACTCCCCTGTTTTTACAGTTTAGCGCGCTACATTGAGGCATCTTTGAATAAAATGCAAAAGTTTAAAACTATTCATAAAAAAAGTACTGGATTTGACAGTTCTTATGTCATAACAAGGTACAGTCGCTTATGCGCCATCTGACGGGATAAAATGTCAGTTTTCCTCCCAAAAAAAAATTTATCTAATTAAATGTAACTCGATAGTACAACAATAAAAAGAACGGAGAAACGGGATGTGTGTGAACCTAGCATATCAATTTCCAGAATCTCAAAAAATAATCGGTGTTCTAGTAGCATCCCCAATAGTTCTACAGTTCTAGATACTTTTTTTTAATAGTTCTGCTCTTTTTCCCCGAAAAAAATCATTTTGAAAAATTCGATAAAATGAGATGCTAACTTCACAGTACAAGTTCCAGCATCTCAGCAGTTCTCGATTTCTAGACGCTTAAAACATATGAAAATGCATAGTTCTATAGTATACAGCCAACATAGCAATAGTTCTATCGAAAAAACCGAATTTTTCAAAAAAAATAATTTCGGTAAAGTGAGATGCTAACTTCCCACTACAACTTTCAGCATCTCAAGAGTTCTCGGTTTCTAGTCGCCTAAAACGTATGAAAATGCATAGTTCTATCGTTTATAGGCAACATAGCAATAGGTCTGGCGAAAAAACTAAAATAATCACTTATGATTTATGTTTATGTCCAAAGACATTTTCAACAGTTCTACCCAGCATCTCAGCTGATTTCGATAGAAACAAGACAAATAAGCATAAAGCAACAAAGAGCTACCTTTTTAACGCGATCTAGCAAAAGTTCTGGCTAAAACACGAAAAAAAAACTAATGTATGTCGATATGCTATGTTTTTGTAACAGTTCTACCCAGCATCTCAACTGATTTCGATAGGAACAAGACAAATAAGCATAAAGCAACAAAGAGCTACCTTTTTAACGCGATCTAGCAAAAGTTCTGGCTAAAACACGAAAAAAAAACTAATGTATGTCGATATGCTATGTTTTTGTAACAGTTCTACCCAGCATCTCAGCTGATTTCGATAGGAACAAGACAAATAAGCATAAAGCAACAAAGAGCTACCTTTTTAAAGTGACCTAGCAAAAGTTCTGGCTAAAACACGAAAAAAAAACTAATGTATGTCGATATGCTATGTTTTTGTAACAGTTCTACCCAGCATCTCAACTGATTTCGATAGGAACAAGACAAATAAGCAAAAAGCAACAAAGAGCTACCTTTTTAACGCGATCTAGCAAAAGTTCTGACAAAAAACAAAAAAAAAACGAATGTATGTCGATATGCTATGTTTTTCTAAGAGTTCTACCCAGCATCTCAGCTGATTTCGATAGGAACAAGACAAATAAGCATAAAGCAACAAAGAGCTACCTTTTTAACGCAACCTAGCAAAAGTTCTGACAAAAAACGAAAAAAAAAACGGATATATGTTGAAATGCTATGTTATTTTAACAGTTCTACCCAGCATCTCAGCTGATTTCGATAGGAACAAGACAAATAAGCATAAAGCAACAAGGAGCTACCTTTTTAACGAGACCTAGCAAAAGTTCTTTCTAAAACACGAAAAAAAAACTAATGTATGTCGATATGCTATGTTTTTCTAAGAGTTCTACCCAGCATCTCAGCTGATTTCGATAGGAACAAGACAAATAAGCATAAAGCAACAAAGAGCTACCTTTTTAACGTGACCTAGCAAAAGTTCTGGCTAAAACACGAAAAAAAAAACGGATATATGTTGAAATGCTATGTTTTTCTAAGAGTTCTACCCAGCATCTCAGCTGATTTCGATAGGAACAGTACAAGTAAGCTTAAAATAGCACAGAGCAATCTATTTAACGCGACCTAGTTAAAGTTCTGGCTGAAACGCTAAAAAAAACTGACGTATGTCGATATGCTATGTTTTTCTAAGAGTTCTACCCAGCATCTCAGCTGATTTCGATAGAAACAAGACAAATAAGCATAAAACAACAATAAGCTAAATTTTTAACGAGACCTAGCAAAAGTTCTTTCTAAAACACGAAAAAAAAAACTAATGTATGTCGATATGCTATGTTTTTCTAAGAGTTCTACCCAGCATCTCAGCTGATTTCGATAGGAACAAGACAAATAAGCAAAAAGCAACAAAGAGCTTCCTTTTTAACGAGACCTAGCTAAAGTTCTGACAAAAAATTGAAAAAAAAACAGATATATGTTGAAATGCTATGTTATTTTAACAGTTCTACCCAGCATCTCAGCTGATTTCGATAGGAACAAGACAAATAAGCATAAAGCAACAATAAGCTAAATTTTTAACGAGACCTAGCTAAAGTTCTGGCTAAAACGCTAAAAAAAAACTGATATATGTCGATATGCTATGTTTTTCTAAGAGTTCTACCCAGCATCTCAGCTGATTTCGATAGGAACAAGACAAATAAGCATAAAACAACAATAAGCTAAATTTTTAACGAGACCTAGCAAAAGTTCTTTCTAAAACACGAAAAAAAAAACTAATGTATGTCGATATGCTATGTTTTTCTAAGAGTTCTACCCAGCATCTCAGCTGATTTCGATAGGAACAAGACAAATAAGCAAAAAGCAACAAAGAGGTTCCTTTTTAACGAGACCTAGCTAAAGTTCTGACAAAAAATAGAAAAAAAACGGATATATGTTGAAATGCTATGTTATTTTAACAGTTCTACCCAGCATCTCAGCTGATTTCGATAGGAACAGGACAAGTAAGCAAAAAGCAACAAGGAGCTACTTTTTTAACGAGACCTAGCTAAAGTTCTGGCTAAAACACGAAAAAAAAAAACGGATATATGTTGAAATGCTATGTTTTTCTAAGAGTTCTACCCAGCATCTCAGCTGATTTCGATAGGAACAAAACAAATAAGCATAAAGCAACAATAAGCTAAATTTTTAACGAGACCTAGCTAAAGTTCTGGCTAAAACGCTAAAAAAAAACAGATGTATGTCGATATGCTATGTTTTTCTAAGAGTTCTACCCAGCATCTCAGCTGATTTCGATAGGAACAAGACAAATAAGCAAAAAGCAACAAGGAGCTTCCTTTTTAACGAGACCTAGCTAAAGTTCTGACAAAAAATAGAAAAAAAAACAGATATATGTTGAAATGCTATGTTATTTTAACAGTTCTACCCAGCATCTCAGCTGATTTCGATAGGAACAAGACAAATAAGCATAAAGCAACAATAAGCTAAATTTTTAACGAGACCTAGCTAAAGTTCTGGCTAAAACGCTAAAAAAAAACTGATATATGTCGATATGCTATGTTTTTCTAAGAGTTCTACCCAGCATCTCAGCTGATTTCGATAGGAACAAGACAAATAAGCATAAAACAACAATAAGCTAAATTTTTAACGAGACCTAGCAAAAGTTCTTTCTAAAACACGAAAAAAAAAACTAATGTATGTCGATATGCTATGTTTTTCTAAGAGTTCTACCCAGCATCTCAGCTGATTTCGATAAGAACAAGACAAATAAGCAAAAAGCAACAAAGAGCTTCCTTTTTAACGAGACCTAGCTAAAGTTCTGACAAAAAATAGAAAAAAAACGGATATATGTTGAAATGCTATGTTATTTTAACAGTTCTACCCAGCATCTCAGCTGATTTCGATAGGAACAGGACAAGTAAGCAAAAAGCAACAAGGAGCTACCTTTTTAACGAGACCTAGCTAAAGTTCTGGCTAAAACACGAAAAAAAAAACGGATATATGTTGAAATGCTATGTTATTTTAACAGTTCTGCCCAGCATCTCAGCTGATTTCGATAGGAACAAGACAAATAAGCATAAAGCAACAATAAGCTAAATTTTTAACGAGACCTAGCAAAAGTTCTGGCTAAAACACGAAAAAAAAAACGGATATATGTTGAAATGCTATGTTTTTCTAAGAGTTCTACCCAGCATCTCAGCTGATTTCGATAGGAACAAGACAAATAAGCATAAAGCAACAATAAGCTAAATTTTTAACGAGACCTAGCTAAAGTTCTGGCTAAAACGCTAAAAAAAAACTGATATATGTCGATATGCTATGTTTTTCTAAGAGTTCTACCCAGCATCTCAGCTGATTTCGATAGGAACAAGACAAATAAGCATAAAACAACAATAAGCTAAATTTTTAACGAGACCTAGCAAAAGTTCTTTCTAAAACACGAAAAAAAAAACTAATGTATGTCGATATGCTATGTTTTTCTAAGAGTTCTACCCAGCATCTCAGCTGATTTCGATAAGAACAAGACAAATAAGCAAAAAGCAACAAAGAGCTTCCTTTTTAACGAGACCTAGCTAAAGTTCTGACAAAAAATAGAAAAAAAACGGATATATGTTGAAATGCTATGTTATTTTAACAGTTCTACCCAGCATCTCAGCTGATTTCGATAGGAACAGGACAAGTAAGCAAAAAGCAACAAGGAGCTACCTTTTTAACGAGACCTAGCTAAAGTTCTGGCTAAAACACGAAAAAAAAAACGGATATATGTTGAAATGCTATGTTATTTTAACAGTTCTGCCCAGCATCTCAGCTGATTTCGATAGGAACAAGACAAATAAGCATAAAGCAACAATAAGCTAAATTTTTAACGAGACCTAGCAAAAGTTCTGGCTAAAACACGAAAAAAAAAACGGATATATGTTGAAATGCTATGTTTTTCTAAGAGTTCTACCCAGCATCTCAGCTGATTTCGATAGGAACAAGACAAATAAGCATAAAGCAACAATAAGCTAAATTTTTAACGAGACCTAGCTAAAGTTCTGGCTAAAACGCTAAAAAAAAACTGATGTATGTCGATATGCTATGTTTTTCTAAGAGTTCTACCCAGCATCTCAGCTGATTTCGATAGGAACAGGACAAGTAAGCCTAAAATAACAAAGAGCAACCTATTTAACGCGACCTAGTTAAAGTTCTGGCTAAAACGCTAAAAAAAACTGATATATGTCGATATGCTATGTTTTTCTAAGAGTTCTACCCAGCATCTCAACTGATTTCGATAGGAACAAGACAAATAAGCATAAAACAACAATAAGCTAAATTTTTAACGAGACCTAGCAAAAGTTCTTTCTAAAACACGAAAAAAAAAACTAATGTATGTCGATATGCTATGTTTTTCTAAGAGTTCTACCCAGCATCTCAGCTGATTTCAATAGGAACAAGACAAATAAGCAAAAAGCAACAAAGAGCTTCCTTTTTAACGAGACCTAGCTAAAGTTCTGACAAAAAATAGAAAAAAAACGGATATATGTTGAAATGCTATGTTATTTTAACAGTTCTACCCAGCATCTCAGCTGATTTCGATAGGAACAGGACAAGTAAGCAAAAAGCAACAAGGAGCCTGAACAACAAGGAGCAAGGAACCTTTTTAACGAGACCTAGCTAAAGTTCTGGCTAAAACATGAAAAAAAAAACGGATTTATGTTGAAATGCTATGTTATTTTAACAGTTCTGCCCAGCATCTCAGCTGATTTCGATAGGAACAAGACAAATAAGCATAAAGCAACAATAAGCTAAATTTTTAACGAGACCTAGCAAAAGTTCTGGCTAAAACACGAAAAAAAAAACGGATATATGTTAAAATGCTATGTTTTTCTAAGAGTTCTACCCAGCATCTCAGCTGATTTCGTAAGGAACAAGACAAATAAGCATAAAGCAACAATAAGCTAAATTTTTAACGAGACCTAGCTAAAGTTCTGGCTAAAACGCTAAAAAAAAACTGATGTATGTCGATATGCTATGTTTTTCTAAGAGTTCTACCCAGCATCTCAGCTGATTTCGATAGGAACAGGACAAGTAAGCCTAAAATAACAAAGAGCAACCTATTTAACGCGACCTAGTTAAAGTTCTGGATTAAACGCTAAAAAAAACTGATATATGTCGATATGCTATGTTTTTCTAAGAGTTCTACCCAGCATCTCAGCTGATTTCGATAGGAACAAGACAAATAAGCATAAAGCAACAATAAGCTAAATTTTTAACGAGACCTAGCTAAAGTTCTGGCTAAAACGCTAAAAAAAAACTGATGTATGTCGATATGCTATGTTTTTCTAAGAGTTCTACCCAGCATCTCAGCTGATTTCGATAGGAACAGGACAAGTAAGCCTAAAATAACAAAGAGCAACCTATTTAACGCGACCTAGTTAAAGTTCTGGCTAAAACGCTAAAAAAAACTGATATATGTCGATATGCTATGTTTTTCTAAGAGTTCTACCCAGCATCTCAGCTGATTTCGATAGGAACAAGACAAATAAGCATAAAGCAACAATAAGCTAAATTTTTAACGAGACCTAGCTAAAGTTCTGGCTAAAACACGAAAAAAAAAACGGATATATGTTGAAATGCTATGTTTTTCTAAGAGTTCTACCCAGCATCTCAGCTGATTTCGATAGGAACAGGACAAGTTAGCCTAAAATAACAAAGAGCAACCTATTTAACGCGACCTAGTTAAAATTCTGGCTAAAACGCTAAAAAAAACTGATATATGTCGATATGCTATGTTTTTCTAAGAGTTCTACCCAGCATCTCAGCTGATTTCGATAGGAACAAGACAAATAAGCATAAAGCAACAATAAGCTAAATTTTTAACGAGACCTAGCTAAAGTTCTGGCTAAAACTCTAAAAAAAAACTGATGTATGTCGATATGCTATGTTTTTCTAAGAGTTCTACCCAGCATCTCAGCTGATTTCGATAGGAACAGGACAAGTAAGCAAAAAGCAACAAGGAGCTACCTTTTTAACGAGACCTAGCTAAAGTTCTGGCTAAAACACGAAAAAAAAACGGATATATGTTGAAATGCTATGTTATTTTAACAGTTCTGCCCAGCATCTCAGCTGATTTCGATAGGAACAGGACAAGTAAGCCTAAAATAACAAAGAGCAACCTATTTAACGCGACCTAGTTAAAGTTCTGGCTAAAACGCTAAAAAAAAACTGATGTATGTCGATATGCTATGTTTTTCTAAGAGTTCTACCCAGCATCTCAGCTGATTTCGATAGAAACAAGACAAATAAGCAAAAAGCAACTAGGAGCTACCTTTTTAACGAGACCTAGCGAAAGTTCTGGCTAAAACACGAAAAAAAAAACGGATATATGTTAAAATGCTATGTTTTTCTAAGAGTTCTACCCAGCATCTCAGCTGATTTCGATAGGAACAAGACAAATAAGCATAAAGCAACAATAAGCTAAATTTTTAACGAGACCTAGCTAAAGTTCTGGCTAAAACGCTAAAAAAAAACTGATGTATGTCGATATGCTATGTTTTTCTAAGAGTTCTACCCAGCATCTCAGCTGATTTCGATAGGAACAGGACAAGTAAGCCTAAAATAACAAAGAGCAACCTATTTAACGCGACCTAGTTAAAGTTCTGGATTAAACGCTAAAAAAAACTGATATATGTCGATATGCTATGTTTTTCTAAGAGTTCTACCCAGCATCTCAGCTGATTTCGATAGGAACAAGACAAATAAGCATAAAGCAACAATAAGCTAAATTTTTAACGAGACCTAGCTAAAGTTCTGGCTAAAACGCTAAAAAAAAACTGATGTATGTCGATATGCTATGTTTTTCTAAGAGTTCTACCCAGCATCTCAGCTGATTTCGATAGGAACAGGACAAGTAAGCCTAAAATAACAAAGAGCAACCTATTTAACGCGACCTAGTTAAAGTTCTGGCTAAAACGCTAAAAAAAACTGATATATGTCGATATGCTATGTTTTTCTAAGAGTTCTACCCAGCATCTCAGCTGATTTCGATAGGAACAAGACAAATAAGCATAAAGCAACAATAAGCTAAATTTTTAACGAGACCTAGCTAAAGTTCTGGCTAAAACACGAAAAAAAAAACGGATATATGTTGAAATGCTATGTTTTTCTAAGAGTTCTACCCAGCATCTCAGCTGATTTCGATAGGAACAGGACAAGTAAGCCTAAAATAACAAAGAGCAACCTATTTAACGCGACCTAGTTAAAATTCTGGCTAAAACGCTAAAAAAAACTGATATATGTCGATATGCTATGTTTTTCTAAGAGTTCTACCCAGCATCTCAGCTGATTTCGATAGGAACAAGACAAATAAGCATAAAGCAACAATAAGCTAAATTTTTAACGAGACCTAGCTAAAGTTCTGGCTAAAACGCTAAAAAAAAACTAATGTATGTCGATATGCTATGTTTTTCTAAGAGTTCTACCCAGCATCTCAGCTGATTTCGATAGGAACAGGACAAGTAAGCAAAAAGCAACAAGGAGCTACCTTTTTAACGAGACCTAGCTAAAGTTCTGGCTAAAACACGAAAAAAAAACGGATATATGTTGAAATGCTATGTTATTTTAACAGTTCTGCCCAGCATCTCAACTGATTTCGATAGGAACAGGACAAGTAAGCCTAAAATAACAAAGAGCAACCTATTTAACGCGACCTAGTTAAAGTTCTGGCTAAAACGCTAAAAAAAAACTGATGTATGTCGATATGCTATGTTTTTCTAAGAGTTCTACCCAGCATCTCAGCTGATTTCGATAGAAACAAGACAAATAAGCAAAAAGCAACTAGGAGCTACCTTTTTAACGAGACCTAGCGAAAGTTCTGGCTAAAACACGAAAAAAAAAACGGATATATGTTGAAATGCTATGTTATTTTAACAGTTCTACCCAGCATCTCAGCTGATTTCGATAGGAACAAGACAAATAAGCATAAAGCAACAATAAGCTAAATTTTTAACGAGACCTAGCTAAAGTTCTGGCTAAAACGCAAAAAAAAATATGCTATGTTTTTCTAAGAGTTCTACCCAGCATCTCAGCTGATTTCGATAGGAACAAGACAAATAAGCAAAAAGCACCTAGGAGCTACCTTTTTAACGAGACCTAGCTAAAGTTCTGGCTAAAACACGAAAAAAAAACGGATATATGTCGATATGCTATGTTTTTCTAAGAGTTCTACCCAGCATCTCAGCTGATTTCGATAGGAACAAGACAAATAAGCAAAACGCAACAAAGAGCTTCCTTTTAAACGAGACCTAGCTAAAGTTCTGACAAAAAATAGAAAAAAAACCGATATATGTTGAAATGCTATGTTATTTTAACAGTTCTGCCCAGCATCTCAGCTGATTTCGATAGGAACAAGACAAATAAGCATAAAGCAACAAAGAGCTACCTTTTTAACGTGACCTAGCAAAAGTTCTGGCTAAAATACGAAAAAAAAATCTAATGTTTGTCGTAATGCTATGTTATTCTAACAGTTCTGCCCAGCATCTCAGCTGATTTCGATAGGAACAAGACAAATAAGCATAAAGCAACAATAAGCTAAATTTTTAACGAGAGCTAGCAAAAGTTCTGGCTAAAACACGAAAAAAAAAACGGATATATGTTGAAATGCTATGTTTTTCTAAGAGTTCTACCCAGCATCTCAGCTGATTTCGATAGGAACAAGACAAATAAGCATAAAGCAACAATAAGCTAAATTTTTAACGAGACCTAGCTAAAGTTCTGGCTAAAACGCTAAAAAAAAACTGATGTATGTCGATATGCTATGTTTTTCTAAGAGTTCTACCCAGCATCTCAGCTGATTTCGATAGGAACAGGACAAGTAAGCCTAAAATAACAAAGAGCAACCTATTTAACGCGACCTAGTTAAAGTTCTGGCTAAAACGCTAAAAAAAACTGATATATGTCGATATGCTATGTTTTTCTAAGAGTTCTACCCAGCATCTCAGCTGATTTCGATAGGAACAAGACAAATAAGCATAAAACAACAATAAGCTAAATTTTTAACGAGACCTAGCAAAAGTTCTTTCTAAAACACGAAAAAAAAAACTAATGTATGTCGATATGCTATGTTTTTCTAAGAGTTCTACCCAGCATCTCAGCTGATTTCGATAGGAACAAGACAAATAAGCAAAAAGCAACAAAGAGCTTCCTTTTTAACGAGACCTAGCTAGTTCTGACAAAAAATAGAAAAAAAACGGATATATGTTGAAATGCTATGTTATTTTAACAGTTCTACCCAGCATCTCAGCTGATTTCGATAGGAACAGGACAAGTAAGCAAAAAGCAACAAGGAGCCTGAACAACAAGGAGCAAGGAACCTTTTTAACGAGACCTAGCTAAAGTTCTGGCTAAAACGCTAAAAAAAAACTGATATATGTCGATATGCTATGTTTTTCTAAGAGTTCTACCCAGCATCTCAGCTGATTTTGATAGGAACAAGACAAATAAGCATAAAACAACAATAAGCTAAATTTTTAACGAGACCTAGCAGAAGTTCTTTCTAAAACACGAAAAAAAAAACTAATGAAAAGGTGAGAAAACGTGACGGATACGACACGTCACTGCGTATATACGCGGAGGTTTGGTCGCACCCTGATTCAAGAGGAAAGTTTATATGTATAATTCTACGCAGACGAAGTCGCGGGCTGAAGCTAGTATAGGTCTACGAGTATATCTCGTGGCATAGAAAAAAAAAAGAGTTGATATGACAATATCAAAATGTCACTGTCTAATATCAGTACTTTCATTGTCATAACAACTTGTTGCTCGACTGTTTTATTAAAATTTCAATGTTATTATCGTGAAAATGTTGAAGAAACCTCTCCATGTACAAACGCGAAACATCGTGTTCAATGTTTACAACCAAATTTGTGAAGAAAGTGAAGGATCCCTAACTTAATCTTCGATTATTAAGGGAGTGGAAAATTTTACTGGTATTTTTTTTTTTAGTAGGATAGGAATCGATCAGTAGGCTTATTGTCTAACTCGCTCGCAATCGCCATCGTGTTCATTTTGACAGTTCTTGTATGAATGTGACAGTTAGCTGATTCCGATGCCAAGTGTCAGCCCATACATGAACTGTCAAAATGAACCCGATGGCGATTGCGAGCGAGTTAGACAATAAGCCAGCTGGTTGATACTTGTACTTCATTTTGAATGATAACATATTAAAAAAAGTTCATTTACAGGAGCCTCCAACACCACTTATATTTCTATATAATTACTAGCTTTTCCCCGCGACTTCGTCCGCGTAGTCTTAATTTATCTTCAATAAACTAAGCAATTGAGTCTTTGAATTTAAAAAAAATATCGATTTTTTTTATGTTTTTTAAAACTTTATAGCATATTATATAATATCTAATTCAAAGAAATCTTAAAATATTTTTTTTAAATTAATTATTAGCAATTCAAAATTGATGAAATTTGAAATATGACCACTTGACCGAGAACGGGTCATGATTGGTCGCCATGGCTGTGACGTCACAATGTTAAAGCAATTTCACGACAGTACTGGGTAACGGCTGATTTCACTAAAAATATCCGAAATTTAATACAAAAAATATCTGCTGAAGTTTTTTTATGAAATAAGGTGGCAAACGAGCACGCGTATCACCTTATAGTAAGTAAATTTTTGTTTTAGTCATGTGTAGGTAGGTAATAAAAGCTTAATCCTGATAATGTTTCTGATATATGTGAACTGGATTGATTTTACTGGACCTGAGATTTCACAATAAAGTACCTAAGTACAGTGAAAGATACTGAATCGCTTTAACAATTTGTGGAATTTTAACATACACCCTGCCAGAGATATTATTGCTAAATTGTACCTATTAGGTAGGTTACGTGATTCAGTTTCTTCGACCGTAGGTACGTAAATTTTAATGGCTAGATTTTGTGGTTGATAGGTATTTCTAGTTTTTTTTATAATCCCGTGGGATTGTATTACATATTCAATGGGAATTTTTGCGGGTGTAAGAGCCTAAACTTGTTCTAGGTAGGTACGTTCGGATCGCTAGGTACGGTTAACGTCAAAGATATCTTTACACTTTAGTACCTTGTCGTTATAACTATATGTTTGAAGTTTCATATGAAGTTGTCAAAGTGCTTGGAGCGACAAGGCACTAAAGTGTAAAGATATCTTTGACGTCGACTGTACCAGCATCTTAGTAATCCTGCCGCCAAGCAGCAATGCTTGCGCTGATGTGTTCCAGGTAAGGAGAGTAAAACAGCCCGATTTTGGCATAATTTTTAAAATCCAAGATGGCGGATGACATTTTGACACTATTGACACTTTGATACTAAAATATTGATGGGTGTCGTTTTTGAGTAATTTGGTGCTTCTGAGCCTGATTTTGACATACTTTTTTGGATTCAAGATGGCGGATGATATTTTGACACTTTGACACTAAAAATGTTTATGGTTGTCGTTTTCGAGTAATTTGGTGGCTCTGAGCCCGGTGTTGGCATAATTTTTTGGATACAAGATGGCGGATGACATTTTGACACTTATGCCACTAAAAATGTTTATGGGTGTCGTTTCGAGTAATTTGGTGGCTCTGAGCCCGGTTTTGGCATAATTTTTTGGATCCAAGATGGTGAATGACATTTTGACACTATTGACACTATAAATAAATTAATTAATAAATTATTATTATTATTAAATGTTTATGGGGGTCGTTTTCGAGTAACATTTTACACTTTTTTGTGTTTTTTGTGTCAGTAATGTCAAAATGTCATCCGCCATCTTGGATCCAAAAAGGTATGCCAAAACCGGGCTGAGAAGAACCAAATTACTCGAAAACGATACCCATAAACATTTTTAGTGTCAAAATGTCATCCGCCATCTTGGATCCAAAAAAGTATGTCAAAATCTGGCTCAGAGCCACAAAATTACTCGAAAACGACACCCATAAACATTTTTAGTGGCATAAGTGTCAAAATGTCATCCGCCATCTTGGATCCAAAAAATTATGCCAAAATCGGGCTCAGAGCCACAAAATTACTCGAAAACGACACCCATAAACATTTTTAGTGTCATAGTGTCAAAATGTCATCCGCCATCTTGAATCCAAAAAAGTATGTCAAAATCAGGCTCAAAAGCACCAAATTACTCAAAAACGACACCCATTAATATTTTAGTGTCAAAGTGTCAATAGTGTCCAAATGTCATTCGCCATCTTGAATCTAAAAAAATATGCCAAAATCGGGCTCAGAGCCATCAAATTACTCAAAAACGACACCCATAAACATTTTTAGTGTCATAGTGTCAAAATGTCATCCGCCATCTTTGTGCTCGAAATTCCGGGTTTTCTTATGAAATTCCCCTGGGATAAAATCAACGGGATTTTGAACTGAAATCCCACGACTTATTTACTTATTCATATAAATAGTTACTACCAAAGTGTACTCATCACTATTCTCATCTAATTTTATTGTTTTAAATCCCGGTACCGTGGAAAGTTGGGATAGAAGCATGATAGAAGTATAGATAGTGCCATCCACAAAGACTCGTAGATGTATTAAAATTAACCTTTAACTACAAATTAATAAGAACCACGGTGGATGCCATCCATCGTGAATGACACCTACTATAGCCGGTACGTAAATCCAGATTATAAATTATAAAGTTCGTGTATGGCAAATTTTATCGAAATCTGTTTAGCCGTTTTAGCGTGAAAGAGTCATAAACCAATACGCTCTCACAAACAATAGCATTTTACAATAATAGTAGGATAATAACAGAATTGAGTAGATTAAAGTCAAAAAACGGTATCACCTGTATACTAACTACGAGTGGAAACTAACATTGTGAGGTCACACGCGGCTCGGCCTTGTTCGGGAACTGTCGGTGTGTTTTCGGTGCGGTACTCGACGATCAATTTTCAAATCGGTATAACTCGTTAATTATAGCGAATAAAAAAAAACTAAAAATACTTTTCTTACAAAACTTATATATGATCTTTCCATTTATGACAAAAAAAAAATTGATTCAAAAACTCAATTATATGAAAAAGTCACTCGATCGTCTTGGTCGCGGCATTTTTTAATGATAATATCGGCAGAAAGGCTAATAACTTTCATTTAGTTAATAAATATTTTCACCCATTTATAAACTGTACTATATTATACACTTTACGCGAACAGTATATTTACAAACAAGATTGACAATTATTTACACAGAAATATTTATTTTTATAGCAGGGAATTTAAAAATTACTCGCGCCTTGTTCGACTGCCCGCCCTGATTCGTCAAATTTTCAACCATACTTAACCATAGACAGCATTCCGTTTAGCTGTGTTGCGTTTAGTTATTCCATGTCAGTTGCGTTTTGTTCCATTTTTAACAAATGAATGTCTAAAAAACCGCCCAAGTGCGAGTCGGACTCGCGCACGAAGGGATCCGTACCGGAATATATAACCTTTTTAGAATTTGTTGTTTTAGCGGCAACAGAAATACGGTTCTTGAGATACAGTCTGGTGACACACGGACGGACGGACAGCGAAGTCTTAGTAATAGGCTTCTTACCGTGTCTAAAGCAAAATAAATTATTTCATTTCATTTCATTTAGGCTCCCGTTTTTACCCTTTGGGTACGGAACCCTAAAAAGAAAAAGAAAAAAAAAAGTATCCTATTCCTGGTTCTAAGCAACCTCCACACCAATTTTCAGCTAATTCGGTTCAACCATTCTCGAGTTATAAATAGTGTAACTAACACGACTTTCTTTTATATATATAGAAAGAAAAGAAGACAGAAGAAGAAGATATACTGTAGATGTATGATATATCGTGGTCTAGTACCGTTCTACACGAATAGTGAAGTCATGGTACGTTTTTTAAGGCGGTTAAAAATTACACAGTATCAAATCAATACCGTATAGTCCAATTGCCCCAGTATTTTCCACGATAATCTGGTAGACCTATACATAGATATAAAGCACAGAGCACACAGCTGCGATGCTGCACGTCTAGCACAAAAGCGCACAAGAGTCGCGTCGCGCGCGAGATAGATTGCCCGTCTTTTTCTTACTCTTAGTTCTAGAAAGAGACTAAGAGGCGATCTATCTCGCGCGCGACGCGACTCTTGTGCGCTTTCGTGCTAGCCGGGCTGGGTAGAACTGTTCTAAAAACATAGCATATTGACATAAGACGAGTCTTAGAAATGGGGTGTTCTGCCTTTTCGCCGAATTTTATTTGATCGAATTTCATTTGGCAACCAACATTTCACCGAATGTTCACTTTGACAATTGACACTTGGCAAATTTTTGTATGCCAACCTCTCATTTGGCCGAATTTTCATCAAGACGATTATCATTTTGATTTTAAACTTTCAGAAAATCTTTCACATGGCAAATGTTACACTAGGCCGAAAAACTCTTATGATTAATTTGGATTAATTTAGGTTAAGAAGCTTAGCCGCGAACAAGTTTGTTTTAATTTATAAATAGTCTTTATTTTACCTTAGAATGTCTTCTTTTTTATTAATGGTTATGTAGTACCATTTGGCTATATAAAAAATTACATTTTAATAAGTGTCCATGTAAAAAAAAACAAACGTTGAGTTGGCAATCGTGAGTTTGGAAAATGAAACTAATCGGGTCCATAATTTGTCCCATAAAATTTTTGGTCATAATTTTGAAATCCATAACGTTTTTTGACATAAATTTTGTTGGTCATAATTTTGATAGTCATAAAATATTACGTCATAAAGTGAAGTTACTATTATCATTGGTCATAATTATTCTGAGATATAACGTTTATTAACATAACAATCAATGTATTACTTGGATCACATTTCATAATAATTAATGTCATATAATCACTTATAATAATTGTTGGGAAGGCTTTTATCGCAGTGTATAATTATTGTTAGTCACAACATTTGTTGGTAATAACATTCAATGACATGATTGTATGATATATCATAATGTTACTGGTAATAAAATCGCATATTATAATTATTGAACGTCTTAAATGATTCTTAGTCATAAAATTAGTTCGTCATGCTATCGTAACACTAACATATTTACCATTTTAAATTTCTAAAAGAGGGTAGGTACCCGAGTTAAAAACCCGAGTGGGTACTTCAAGGAGTAGTAGGAGGGTAGTTGTCTTTATTTATTTAGTGAAAAAATATGCATAGGAAAGATAAAAAAAACCTAACCTATCCGACTCGCTTTTTTTCTGGTCCATCTTGCTCGCTCGCTTCGCTCGCTCACTAAAATACTAAGAAAATGAAATTAGTTATGCTGTTACAAATTATGAACATCTAAGATTATTACGTCACAATATTATGCCCAAATATATTTCCGAGTATGTATCGATATGCCTTCAGATGTTATGAATATTAATTTAAAGTACCCAGTAAACGTTATTCAATGGATAGATATTCCTAATAACAGTTATGACTTTAAGATAATATGCCCTAAAGCATTTCTGAATATGTATCGATATGTATTTTAATATTATAGATGTAAATTTTATTACTATTGTCGTGTATGATATTCCAAGTTATACACCACAATTATTAGAATTAATGAGCGGTATGAACTTAAACTTTTATGATTATTGATACTTATGTGTATAAATAATATGTCCATCAAATTCTGACTTGCGAAATTCGGAGTAAAAAAAAAATGTGTCAAAAAGGGACCCCACTTTAGCTAGGTCGCGTTAAATAGGTTGCTCTTAGTTATTTTACGCTTATTTGTCCTGTTCCTATCGAAGTCAGCTGAGATGCTGGGTAGAACTGTTAGAAAAACATAGCATATCGACATACATCGGTTTTTTTAGCGTTTTAGCCAGAACTTTTGCTAGGTTGCGTTAAATAGGTTGCTCATTATTTTATGCTTACTTGTCTTGTTTCTATCGAAATCAGCCGAGATGCTGGGTAGATCTGTTTAAAGAATATAGCATTTCAACATATATCGGTTTTTTTTCGTTTTTTTGTCAGAACTTTTGCTAGGTTGCGTTAAAAAGGTAGCTCTTTGTTGCTTTATGCTTATTTGTCTTATTCCTATCGAAATCAGCTGAGATGCTGGGTAGAACTCTTAGAAAAACATAGCATATCGACATACATTCGTTTTTTTTTTGTTTTTTGTCAGAACTTTTGCTAGATCGCGTTAAAAAGGTAGCTCTTTGTTGCTTTACGCTTACTTGTCTTGTTTCTATCGAAATCAGCTGAGATGCTGGGTAGAACTCTTAGAAAAACATAGCATATCGACATACATTAGTCTTTTTTTCGTGTTTTAGCCAGAACTTTTGCTAGGTCTCGTTAAAAATGTAGCTTCTTGTTGCTTTATGCTTATTTGTCTTGTTTCTATCGAAATCAGCTGAGATGCTGGGTAGAACTGTTAAAATAACATAGCATTTCAACATATATCGGTTTTTTTTTCGTGTTTTAGCCAGAACTTTAGCTATATCTCGTTAAAAATGTAGCTCCTTGTTGCTTTATACTTATTTGTCCTATTCCTATCGAAATCAGCTGAGATGCTGGGTAGAACTCTTAGAAAAACATAGCATATCGACTAACATTCGTTTTTTTTTGTTTTTTGTCAGAACTTTTGCTAGATCGCGTTAAAAAGGTAGCTCTTTGTTGCTTTACGCTTATTTGTCTTGTTTCTATCGAAATCAGCTGAGATGCTGGGTAGAACTCTTAGAAAAACATAGCATATCGACATACATTAGTCTTTTTTTCGTGTTTTAGCCAGAACTTTAGCTAGGTCTCGTTAAAAAGGTAGCTCCTTGTTGCTTTATGCTTATTTGTCCTATTCCTATCGAAATCAGCTGAGATGCTGGGTAGAACTCTTAGAAAAACATAGCATATCGACATACATTCGTTTTTTTTTGTTTTTTGTCAGAACTTTTGCTAGATCGCGTTAAAAAGGTAGCTCTTTGTTGCTTTACGCTTATTTGTCTTGTTTCTATCGAAATCAGCTGAGATGCTGGGTAGAACTCTTAGAAAAACATAGCATATCGACATACATTAGTCTTTTTTTCGTGTTTTAGCCAGAACTTTTGCTAGGTCTCGTTAAAAATGTAGCTTCTTGTTGCTTTATGCTTATTTGTCTTGTTTCTATCGAAATCAGCTGAGATGCTGGGTAGAACTGTTAAAATAACATAGCATTTCAACATATATCGGTTTTTTTTTCGTGTTTTAGCCAGAACTTTAGCTATATCTCGTTAAAAATGTAGCTCCTTGTTGCTTTATACTTATTTGTCCTATTCCTATCGAAATCAGCTGAGATGCTGGGTAGAACTCTTAGAAAAACATAGCATATCGACATACATTCGTTTTTTTTTGTTTTTTGTCAGAACTTTTGCTAGATCGCGTTAAAAAGGTAGCTCTTTGTTGCTTTACGCTTATTTGTCTTGTTTCTATCGAAATCAGCTGAGATGCTGGGTAGAACTCTTAGAAAAACATAGCATATCGACATACATTAGTCTTTTTTTCGTGTTTTAGCCAGAACTTTAGCTAGGTCTCGTTAAAAAGGTAGCTCCTTGTTGCTTTATGCTTATTTGTCTTGTTCCTATCGAAATCAGCTGAGATGCTGGGTAGAACTGTTAAAATAACATAGCATTTCAACATATATCCGTTTTTTTTTCGTGTTTTAGCCAGAACTTTAGCTAGGTCTCGTTAAAAAGGTAGCTCCTTGTTGCTTTATGCTTATTTGTCTTGTTCCTATCGAAATCAGCTGAGATGCTGGGTAGAACTCCTAGAAAAACATAGCATATCGACATACATTCGTTTTTTTTTGTTTTTTGTCAGAACTTTTGCTAGATCGCGTTAAAAAGGTAGCTCTTTGTTGCTTTACGCTTACTTGTACTGTTCCTATCGAAATCAGCTGAGATGCTGGGTAGAACTGTTAAAATAACATAGCATTTCAACATATATCCGTTTTTTTTTCGTGTTTTAGCCAGAACTTTAGCTAGGTCTCGTTAAAAAGGTAGCTCCTTGTTGCTTTATGCTTATTTGTCTTGTTCCTATCGAAATCAGCTGAGATGCTGGGTAGAACTCTTAGAAAAACATAGCATATCGACATACATTCGTTTTTTTTTGTTTTTTGTCAGAACTTTTGCTAGATCGCGTTAAAAAGGTAGCTCTTTGTTGCTTTACGCTTACTTGTACTGTTCCTATCGAAATCAGCTGAGATGCTAGGTAGAACTGTTAAAATAACATAGCATTTCAACATATATCCGTTTTTTTTTCGTGTTTTAGCCAGAACTTTAGCTAGGTCTCGTTAAAAAGGTAGCTCCTTGTTGCTTTATGCTTATTTGTCTTGTTCCTATCGAAATCAGCTGAGATGCTGGGTAGAACTGTTAAAATAACATAGCATTTCAACATATATCCGTTTTTTTTTCGTGTTTTAGCCAGAACTTTAGCTAGGTCTCGTTAAAAAGGTAGCTCCTTGTTGCTTTATGCTTATTTGTCTTGTTCCTATCGAAATCAGCTGAGATGCTGGGTAGAACTGTTAAAATAACATAGCATTTCAACATATATCCGTTTTTTTTCGTGTTTTAGCCAGAACTTTAGCTAGGTCTCGTTAAAAATGTAGCTCCTTGTTGCTTTATGCTTATTTGTCTTGTTCCTATCGAAATCAGCTGAGATGCTGGGTAGAACTCTTAGAAAAACATAGCATATCGACATACATTCGTTTTTTTTTGTTTTTTGTCAGAACTTTTGCTAGATCGCGTTAAAAAGGTAGCTCTTTGTTGCTTTACGCTTATTTGTCTTGTTTCTATCGAAATCAGCTGAGATGCTGGGTAGAACTCTTAGAAAAACATAGCATATCGTCATACATTCGTTTTTTTTTTCGTTATTTAGCCAGAACTTTTGCTAGGTCTCGTTAAAAATATAGCTTCTTGTTGCATTATGCTCATTTGTCCTGTTCCTATCGAAATCAGCTGAGATGCTGGGTAGAACTGTTACAAAAACATAGCATTTCAACATATATCCGTTTTTTTTTTCGTGTTTTAGCCAGAACTTTAGCTAGGTCTCGTTAAAAAGGTAGCTCCTTGTTGCTTTATGCTTATTTGTCTTGTTCCTATCGAAATCAGCTGAGATGCTGGGTAGAACTGTTAAAATAACATAGCATTTCAACATATATCCGTTTTTTTTCGTGTTTTAGCCAGAACTTTAGCTAGGTCTCGTTAAAAATGTAGCTCCTTGTTGCTTTATGCTTATTTGTCTTGTTCCTATCGAAATCAGCTGAGATGCTGGGTAGAACTGTTAAAATAACATAGCATTTCAACATATATCCGTTTTTTTTTCGTGTTTTAGCCAGAACTTTAGCTAGGTCTCGTTAAAAAGGTAGCTCCTTGTTGGTTTATGCTTATTTGTCTTGTTCCTATCGAAATCAGCTGAGATGCTGGGTAGAACTGTTAAAATAACATAGCATTTCAACATATATCCGTTTTTTTTTTTTTCGTTTTTTGTCAGAACTTTTGCTAGGTTGCGTTAAAAAGGTAGCTCTTTGTTGCTTTATGCTTATTTGTCTTGTTCCTATCGAAATCAGCTGAGATGCTGGGTAGAACTCTTAGAAAAACATAGCATATCGACATACATTCGTTTTTTTTTGTTTTTTGTCAGAACTTTTGCTAGATCGCGTTAAAAAGGTAGCTCTTTGTTGCTTTATGCTTATTTGTCTTGTTTCTATCGAAATCAGCTGAGATGCTGGGTAGAACTCTTAGAAAAACATAGCATATCGACATACATTAGATTTTTTTTAGCGTTTTAGCCAGAACTTTTCCTAGGTCGCGTTAAAAAGGTAGCTCTTTGTTGCTTTATGCTTACTTGTCTTGTTCCTATCGAAATCAGCTGAGATGCTAGGTAGAACTGTTACAAAAACATAGCATATCGACATACATTAGTTTTTTTTTAGCGTTTTAGCCAGAACTTTAGCTAGGTCTCGTTAAAAATGTAGCTCCTTGTTGCTTTATGCTTATTTGTCTTGTTCCTATCGAAATCAGCTGAGATGCTGGGTAGAACTGTTAAAATAACATAGCATTTCAACATATATCCGTTTTTTTTCGTGTTTTAGCCAGAACTTTAGCTAGGTCTCGTTAAAAAGGTAGTTCCTTGTTGCTTTATGCTTATTTGTCTTGTTCCTATCGAAATCAGCTGAGATGCTGGGTAGAACTGTTAAAATAACATAGCATTTCAACATATATCCGTTTTTTTTTCGTGTTTTAGCCAGAACTTTAGCTAGGTCTCGTTAAAAATGTAGCTCCTTGTTGCTTTATGCTTATTTGTCTTGTTCCTATCGAAATCAGCTGAGATGCTGGGTAGAACTGTTACAAAAACATAGCATATCGACATACATCAGTTTTTTTTTAGCGTTTTAGCCAGAACTTTTGCTAGGTCGCGTTAAAAAGGTAGCTCCTTGTTGCTTTATGCTTATTTGTCTTGTTCCTATCGAAATCAGCTGAGATGCTGGGTAGAACTGTTAAAATAACATAGCATATCGACATACATCAGTTTTTTTTTAGCGTTTTAGCCAGAACTTTTGCTAGGTCGCGTTAAAAAGGTAGCTCCTTGTTGCTTTTTGCTTATTTGTCTTCTTCCTATCGAAATCAGCTGAGATGCTGGGTAGAGCTGTTAAAATAACATAGCATTTCAACATATATCCGTTTTTTTTTCGTGTTTTAGCCAGAACTTTAGCTAGGTCTCGTTAAAAAGGTAGCTCCTTGTTGCTTTATGCTTATTTGTCTTGTTCCTATCGAAATCAGCTGAGGTGCTGGGTAGAACTGTTAAAATAACATAGCATTTCAACATATATCCGTTTTTTTTTTCGTTTTTTGTCAGAACTTTTGCTAGGTTGCGTTAAAAAGGTAGCTCTTTGTTGCTTTATGCTTATTTGTCTTGTTCCTATCGAAATCAGCTGAGATGCTGGGTAGAACTCTTAGAAAAACATAGCATATCGACATACATTCGTTTTTTTTTGTTTTTTGTCAGAACTTTTGCTAGATCGCGTTAAAAAGGTAGCTTTTTGTTGCTTTATGCTTATTTGTCTTGTTTCTATCGAAATCAGCTGAGATGCTGGGTAGAACTCTTAGAAAAACATAGCATATCGACATACATTAGATTTTTTTTAGCGTTTTAGCCAGAACTTTTCCTAGGTCGCGTTAAAAAGGTAGCTCTTTGTTGCTTTATGCTTACTTGTCTTGTTCCTATCGAAATCAGCTGAGATGCTGGGTAGAACTGTTACAAAAACATAGCATATCGACATACATTAGTTTTTTTTTAGCGTTTTAGCCAGAACTTTAGCTAGGTCTCGTTAAAAATGTAGCTCCTTGTTGCTTTATGCTTATTTGTCTTGTTCCTATCGAAATCAGCTGAGATGCTGGGTAGAACTGTTAAAATAACATAGCATTTCAACATATATCCGTTTTTTTTTCGTGTTTTAGCCAGAACTTTAGCTAGGTCTCGTTAAAAAGGTAGCTCCTTGTTGCTTTATGCTTATTTGTCTTGTTCCTATCGAAATCAGCTGAGATGCTGGGTAGAACTGTTAAAATAACATAGCATTTCAACATATATCCGTTTTTTTTTTCGTTTTTTGTCAGAACTTTTGCTAGGTTGCGTTAAAAAGGTAGCTCTTTGTTGCTTTATGCTTATTTGTCTTGTTCCTATCGAAATCAGCTGAGATGCTGGGTAGAACTCTTAGAAAAACATAGCATATCGACATACATTCGTTTTTTTTTGTTTTTTGTCAGAACTTCCTAGGTCGCGTTAAAAAGGTAGCTCTTTGTTGCTTTATGCTTACTTGTCTTGTTCCTATCGAAATCAGCTGAGATGCTGGGTAGAACTGTTACAAAAACATAGCATATCGACATACATTAGTTTTTTTTTAGCGTTTTAGCCAGAACTTTAGCTAGGTCTCGTTAAAAAGGTAGCTTTTTGTTGCTTTATGCTTATTTGTCTTGTTTCTATCGAAATCAGCTGAGATGCTGGGTAGAACTCTTAGAAAAACATAGCATATCGACATACATTAGATTTTTTTTAGCGTTTTAGCCAGAACTTTTCCTAGGTCGCGTTAAAAAGGTAGCTCTTTGTTGCTTTATGCTTACTTGTCTTGTTCCTATCGAAATCAGCTGAGATGCTGGGTAGAACTGTTACAAAAACATAGCATATCGACATACATTAGTTTTTTTTTAGCGTTTTAGCCAGAACTTTAGCTAGGTCTCGTTAAAAATGTAGCTCCTTGTTGCTTTATGCTTATTTGTCTTGTTCCTATCGAAATCAGCTGAGATGCTGGGTAGAACTGTTAAAATAACATAGCATTTCAACATATATCCGTTTTTTTTTCGTGTTTTAGCCAGAACTTTAGCTAGGTCTCGTTAAAAAGGTAGCTCCTTGTTGCTTTATGCTTATTTGTCTTGTTCCTATCGAAATCAGCTGAGATGCTGGGTAGAACTGTTAAAATAACATAGCATTTCAACATATATCCGTTTTTTTTTTCGTTTTTTGTCAGAACTTTTGCTAGGTTGCGTTAAAAAGGTAGCTCTTTGTTGCTTTATGCTTATTTGTCTTGTTCCTATCGAAATCAGCTGAGATGCTGGGTAGAACTCTTAGAAAAACATAGCATATCGACATACATTCGTTTTTTTTTGTTTTTTGTCAGAACTTCCTAGGTCGCGTTAAAAAGGTAGCTCTTTGTTGCTTTATGCTTACTTGTCTTGTTCCTATCGAAATCAGCTGAGATGCTGGGTAGAACTGTTACAAAAACATAGCATATCGACATACATTAGTTTTTTTTTAGCGTTTTAGCCAGAACTTTAGCTAGGTCTCGTTAAAAATGTAGCTCCTTGTTGCTTTATGCTTATTTGTCTTGTTCCTATCGAAATCAGCTGAGATGCTGGGTAGAACTGTTAAAATAACATAGCATTTCAACATATATCCGTTTTTTTTTCGTGTTTTAGCCAGAACTTTAGCTAGGTCTCGTTAAAAAGGTAGCTCCTTGTTGCTTTATGCTTATTTGTCTTGTTCCTATCGAAATCAGCTGAGATGCTGGGTAGAACTCTTAGAAAAACATAGCATATCGACATACATTCGTTTTTTTTTGTTTTTTGTCAGAACTTTTGCTAGATCGCGTTAAAAAGGTAGCTCTTTGTTGCTTTATGCTTATTTGTCTTGTTTCTATCGAAATCAGCTGAGATGCTGGGTAGAACTCTTAGAAAAACATAGCATATCGACATACATTAGATTTTTTTTAGCGTTTTAGCCAGAACTTTTCCTAGGTCGCGTTAAAAAGGTAGCTCTTTGTTGCTTTATGCTTACTTGTCTTGTTCCTATCGAAATCAGCTGAGATGCTGGGTAGAACTGTTACAAAAACATAGCATATCGACATACATTAGTTTTTTTTTTAGCGTTTTAGCCAGAACTTTAGCTAGGTCTCGTTAAAAAGGTAGCTCCTTGTTGCTTTATGCTTATTTGTCTTGTTCCTATCGAAATCAGCTGAGATGCTGGGTAGAACTGTTAAAATAACATAGCATTTCAACATATATCGGTTTTTTTTTCGTGTTTTAGCCAGAACTTTAGCTAGGTCTCGTTAAAAAGGTAGCTCCTTGTTGCTTTATGCTTATTTGTCTTGTTCCTATCGAAATCAGCTGAGATGCTGGGTAGAACTGTTAAAATAACATAGCATTTCAACATATATCCGTTTTTTTTTCGTGTTTTAGCCAGAACTTTAGCTAGGTCTCGTTAAAAAGGTAGCTCCTTGTTGCTTTATGCTTATTTGTCTTGTTCCTATCGAAATCAGCTGAGATGCTGGGTAGAACTGTTAAAATAACATAGCATTTCAACATATATCCGTTTTTTTTTCGTGTTTTAGCCAGAACTTTAGCTAGGTCTCGTTAAAAAGGTAGCTCCTTGTTGCTTTATGCTTATTTGTCTTGTTCCTATCGAAATCAGCTGAGATGCTGGGTAGAACTGTTAAAATAACATAGCATTTCAACATATATCCGTTTTTTTTTTCGTTTTTTGTCAGAACTTTTGCTAGGTTGCGTTAAAAAGGTAGCTCTTTGTTGCTTTATGCTTATTTGTCTTGTTCCTATCGAAATCAGCTGAGATGCTGGGTAGAACTCTTAGAAAAACATAGCATATCGACATACATTCGTCTTTTTTTGTTTTTTGTCAGAACTTTTGCTAGATCGCGTTAAAAAGGTAGCTCTTTGTTGCTTTATGCTTATTTGTCTTGTTTCTATCGAAATCAGCTGAGATGCTGGGTAGAACTCTTAGAAAAACATAGCATATCGACATACATTAGATTTTTTTTAGCGTTTTAGCCAGAACTTTTCCTAGGTCGCGTTAAAAAGGTAGCTCTTTGTTGCTTTATGCTTACTTGTCTTGTTCCTATCGAAATCAGCTGAGATGCTGGGTAGAACTGTTACAAAAACATAGCATATCGACATACATTAGTTTTTTTTTAGCGTTTTAGCCAGAACTTTAGCTAGGTCTCGTTAAAAAGGTAGCTCCTTGTTGCTTTATGCTTATTTGTCTTGTTCCTATCGAAATCAGCTGAGATGCTGGGTAGAACTGTTAAAATAACATAGCATTTCAACATATATCGGTTTTTTTTTCGTGTTTTAGCCAGAACTTTAGCTAGGTCTCGTTAAAAAGGTAGCTCCTTGTTGCTTTATGCTTATTTGTCTTGTTCCTATCGAAATCAGCTGAGATGCTGGGTAGAACTGTTAAAATAACATAGCATTTCAACATATATCCGTTTTTTTTTCGTGTTTTAGCCAGAACTTTAGCTAGGTCTCGTTAAAGAGGTAGCTCCTTGTTGCTTTATGCTTATTTGTCTTGTTCCTATCGAAATCAGCTGAGATGCTGGGTAGAACTGTTAAAATAACATAGCATTTCAACATATATCCGTTTTTTTTTCGTGTTTTAGCCAGAACTTTAGCTAGGTCTCGTTAAAAATGTAGCTCCTTGTTGCTTTATGCTTATTTGTCTTGTTCCTATCGAAATCAGCTGAGATGCTGGGTAGAACTGTTACAAAAACATAGCATATCGACATACATCAGTTTTTTTTTAGCGTTTTAGCCAGAACTTTTGCTAGGTCGCGTTAAAAAGGTAGCTCCTTGTTGCTTTATGCTTATTTGTCTTGTTCCTATCGAAATCAGCTGAGATGCTGGGTAGAACTGTTAAAATAACATAGCATATCGACATACATCAGTTTTTTTTTAGCGTTTTAGCCAGAACTTTTGCTAGGTCGCGTTAAAAAGGTAGCTCCTTGTTGCTTTTTGCTTATTTGTCTTCTTCCTATCGAAATCAGCTGAGATGCTGGGTAGAACTGTTAAAATAACATAGCATTTCAACATATATCCGTTTTTTTTTCGTGTTTTA
The DNA here is from genome assembly GCA_963854515.1 of Pandemis heparana. Taxonomy (NCBI): domain Eukaryota; kingdom Metazoa; phylum Arthropoda; class Insecta; order Lepidoptera; family Tortricidae; genus Pandemis; species Pandemis heparana. The sequence goes on along the minus strand of OY978026.1, from coordinate 8,143,492 downwards.
GCCAGAACTTTAGCTAGGTCTCGTTAAAAAGGTAGCTCCTTGTTGCTTTATGCTTATTTGTCTTGTTCCTATCGAAATCAGCTGAGATGCTGGGTAGAACTGTTAAAATAACATAGCATTTCAACATATATCCGTTTTTTTTTTCGTTTTTTGTCAGAACTTTTGCTAGGTTGCGTTAAAAAGGTAGCTCTTTGTTGCTTTATGCTTATTTGTCTTGTTCCTATCGAAATCAGCTGAGATGCTGGGTAGAACTCTTAGAAAAACATAGCATATCGACATACATTCGTTTTTTTTTGTTTTTTGTCAGAACTTTTGCTAGATCGCGTTAAAAAGGTAGCTTTTTGTTGCTTTATGCTTATTTGTCTTGTTTCTATCGAAATCAGCTGAGATGCTGGGTAGAACTCTTAGAAAAACATAGCATATCGACATACATTAGATTTTTTTTAGCGTTTTAGCCAGAACTTTTCCTAGGTCGCGTTAAAAAGGTAGCTCTTTGTTGCTTTATGCTTACTTGTCTTGTTCCTATCGAAATCAGCTGAGATGCTGGGTAGAACTGTTACAAAAACATAGCATATCGACATACATTAGTTTTTTTTTAGCGTTTTAGCCAGAACTTTAGCTAGGTCTCGTTAAAAATGTAGCTCCTTGTTGCTTTATGCTTATTTGTCTTGTTCCTATCGAAATCAGCTGAGATGCTGGGTAGAACTGTTAAAATAACATAGCATTTCAACATATATCCGTTTTTTTTTCGTGTTTTAGCCAGAACTTTAGCTAGGTCTCGTTAAAAAGGTAGCTCCTTGTTGCTTTATGCTTATTTGTCTTGTTCCTATCGAAATCAGCTGAGATGCTGGGTAGAACTGTTAAAATAACATAGCATTTCAACATATATCCGTTTTTTTTTTCGTTTTTTGTCAGAACTTTTGCTAGGTTGCGTTAAAAAGGTAGCTCTTTGTTGCTTTATGCTTATTTGTCTTGTTCCTATCGAAATCAGCTGAGATGCTGGGTAGAACTCTTAGAAAAACATAGCATATCGACATACATTCGTTTTTTTTTGTTTTTTGTCAGAACTTTTGCTAGATCGCGTTAAAAAGGTAGCTCTTTGTTGCTTTATGCTTATTTGTCTTGTTTCTATCGAAATCAGCTGAGATGCTGGGTAGAACTCTTAGAAAAACATAGCATATCGACATACATTAGATTTTTTTTAGCGTTTTAGCCAGAACTTTTCCTAGGTCGCGTTAAAAAGGTAGCTCTTTGTTGCTTTATGCTTACTTGTCTTGTTCCTATCGAAATCAGCTGAGATGCTGGGTAGAACTGTTACAAAAACATAGCATATCGACATACATTAGTTTTTTTTTAGCGTTTTAGCCAGAACTTTAGCTAGGTCTCGTTAAAAATGTAGCTCCTTGTTGCTTTATGCTTATTTGTCTTGTTCCTATCGAAATCAGCTGAGATGCTGGGTAGAACTGTTAAAATAACATAGCATTTCAACATATATCCGTTTTTTTTTTCGTGTTTTAGCCAGAACTTTAGCTAGGTCTCGTTAAAAAGGTAGCTCCTTGTTGGTTTATGCTTATTTGTCTTGTTCCTATCGAAATCAGCTGAGATGCTGGGTAGAACTGTTAAAATAACATAGCATTTCAACATATATCCGTTTTTTTTTTTTTCGTTTTTTGTCAGAACTTTTGCTAGGTTGCGTTAAAAAGGTAGCTCTTTGTTGCTTTATGCTTATTTGTCTTGTTCCTATCGAAATCAGCTGAGATGCTGGGTAGAACTCTTAGAAAAACATAGCATATCGACATACATTCGTTTTTTTTTGTTTTTTGTCAGAACTTTTGCTAGATCGCGTTAAAAAGGTAGCTCTTTGTTGCTTTATGCTTATTTGTCTTGTTTCTATCGAAATCAGCTGAGATGCTGGGTAGAACTCTTAGAAAAACATAGCATATCGACATACATTAGATTTTTTTTAGCGTTTTAGCCAGAACTTTTCCTAGGTCGCGTTAAAAAGGTAGCTCTTTGTTGCTTTATGCTTACTTGTCTTGTTCCTATCGAAATCAGCTGAGATGCTGGGTAGAACTGTTACAAAAACATAGCATATCGACATACATTAGTTTTTTTTTAGCGTTTTAGCCAGAACTTTAGCTAGGTCTCGTTAAAAATGTAGCTCCTTGTTGCTTTATGCTTATTTGTCTTGTTCCTATCGAAATCAGCTGAGATGCTGGGTAGAACTGTTAAAATAACATAGCATTTCAACATATATCCGTTTTTTTTTCGTGTTTTAGCCAGAACTTTAGCTAGGTCTCGTTAAAAAGGTAGCTCCTTGTTGCTTTATGCTTATTTGTCTTGTTCCTATCGAAATCAGCTGAGATGCTGGGTAGAACTGTTAAAATAACATAGCATTTCAACATATATCCGTTTTTTTTTTCGTTTTTTGTCAGAACTTTTGCTAGGTTGCGTTAAAAAGGTAGCTCTTTGTTGCTTTATGCTTATTTGTCTTGTTCCTATCGAAATCAGCTGAGATGCTGGGTAGAACTCTTAGAAAAACATAGCATATCGACATACATTCGTTTTTTTTTGTTTTTTGTCAGAACTTTTGCTAGATCGCGTTAAAAAGGTAGCTCTTTGTTGCTTTATGCTTATTTGTCTTGTTTCTATCGAAATCAGCTGAGATGCTGGGTAGAACTCTTAGAAAAACATAGCATATCGACATACATTAGATTTTTTTTAGCGTTTTAGCCAGAACTTTTCCTAGGTCGCGTTAAAAAGGTAGCTCTTTGTTGCTTTATGCTTACTTGTCTTGTTCCTATCGAAATCAGCTGAGATGCTGGGTAGAACTGTTACAAAAACATAGCATATCGACATACATTAGTTTTTTTTTAGCGTTTTAGCCAGAACTTTAGCTAGGTCTCGTTAAAAATGTAGCTCCTTGTTGCTTTATGCTTATTTGTCTTGTTCCTATCGAAATCAGCTGAGATGCTGGGTAGAACTGTTAAAATAACATAGCATTTCAACATATATCCGTTTTTTTTTCGTGTTTTAGCCAGAACTTTAGCTAGGTCTCGTTAAAAAGGTAGCTCCTTGTTGCTTTATGCTTATTTGTCTTGTTCCTATCGAAATCAGCTGAGATGCTGGGTAGAACTGTTAAAATAACATAGCATTTCAACATATATCCGTTTTTTTTTTTTTCGTTTTTTGTCAGAACTTTTGCTAGGTTGCGTTAAAAAGGTAGCTCTTTGTTGCTTTATGCTTATTTGTCTTGTTCCTATCGAAATCAGCTGAGATGCTGGGTAGAACTCTTAGAAAAACATAGCATATCGACATACATTCGTTTTTTTTTGTTTTTTGTCAGAACTTTTGCTAGATCGCGTTAAAAAGGTAGCTCTTTGTTGCTTTATGCTTATTTGTCTTGTTTCTATCGAAATCAGCTGAGATGCTGGGTAGAACTCTTAGAAAAACATAGCATATCGACATACATTAGATTTTTTTTAGCGTTTTAGCCAGAACTTTTCCTAGGTCGCGTTAAAAAGGTAGCTCTTTGTTGCTTTATGCTTACTTGTCTTGTTCCTATCGAAATCAGCTGAGATGCTGGGTAGAACTGTTACAAAAACATAGCATATCGACATACATTAGTTTTTTTTTAGCGTTTTAGCCAGAACTTTAGCTAGGTCTCGTTAAAAATGTAGCTCCTTGTTGCTTTATGCTTATTTGTCTTGTTCCTATCGAAATCAGCTGAGATGCTGGGTAGAACTGTTAAAATAACATAGCATTTCAACATATATCCGTTTTTTTTCGTGTTTTAGCCAGAACTTTAGCTAGGTCTCGTTAAAAAGGTAGTTCCTTGTTGCTTTATGCTTATTTGTCTTGTTCCTATCGAAATCAGCTGAGATGCTGGGTAGAACTGTTAAAATAACATAGCATTTCAACATATATCCGTTTTTTTTTCGTGTTTTAGCCAGAACTTTAGCTAGGTCTCGTTAAAAAGGTAGCTCTTTGTTGCTTTATGCTTATTTGTCTTGTTCCTATCGAAATCAGCTGAGATGCTGGGTAGAACTGTTACAAAAACATAGCATATCGACATACATTAGTTTTTTTTTCGTGTTTTAGCCAGAACTTTTGCTAGGTCACTTTAAAAAGGTAGCTCTTTGTTGCTTTATGCTTATTTGTCTTGTTCCTATCGAAATCAGCTGAGATGCTGGGTAGAACTCTTAGAAAAACATAGCATATCGACATACATTCGTTTTTTTTGTTTTTTGTCAGAACTTTTGCTAGATCGCGTTAAAAAGGTAGCTCTTTGTTGCTTTATGCTTATTTGTCTTGTTTCTATCGAAATCAGCTGAGATGCTGGGTAGAACTCTTAGAAAAACATAGCATATCGTCATACATTCGTTTTTTTTTTCGTTATTTAGCCAGAACTTTTGCTAGGTCTCGTTAAAAAGGTAGCTCCTTGTTGCTTTATGCTTATTTGTCTTGTTCCTATCGAAATCAGCTGAGATGCTGGGTAGAACTGTTACAAAAACATAGCATATCGACATACATTAGTTTTTTTTTCGTGTTTTAGCCAGAACTTTTGCTAGGTCACTTTAAAAAGGTAGCTCTTTGTTGCTTTATGCTTATTTGTCTTGTTCCTATCGAAATCAGCTGAGATGCTGGGTAGAACTCTTAGAAAAACATAGCATATCGACATACATTCGTTTTTTTTTGTTTTTTGTCAGAACTTTTGCTAGATCGCGTTAAAAAGGTAGCTCTTTGTTGCTTTTTGCTTATTTGTCTTGTTCCTATCGAAATCAGCTGAGATGCTGGGTAGAACTGTTACAAAAACATAGCATATCGACATACATTAGTTTTTTTTTCGTGTTTTAGCCAGAACTTTTGCTAGGTCACTTTAAAAAGGTAGCTCTTTGTTGCTTTATGCTTATTTGTCTTGTTCCTATCGAAATCAGCTGAGATGCTGGGTAGAACTCTTAGAAAAACATAGCATATCGACATACATTCGTTTTTTTTTGTTTTTTGTCAGAACTTTTGCTAGATCGCGTTAAAAAGGTAGCTCTTTGTTGCTTTATGCTTATTTGTCTTGTTTCTATCGAAATCAGCTGAGATGCTGGGTAGAACTCTTAGAAAAACATAGCATATCGACATACATTAGTTTTTTTTTCGTGTTTTAGCCAGAACTTTTGCTAGGTCACTTTAAAAAGGTAGCTCTTTGTTGCTTTATGCTTATTTGTCTTGTTCCTATCGAAATCAGCTGAGATGCTGGGTAGAACTGTTACAAAAACATAGCATATCGACATACATTAGTTTTTTTTTCATGTTTTAGCCAGAACTTTTGCTAGATCGCGTTAAAAAGGTAGCTCTTTGTTGCTTTATGCTTATTTGTCTTGTTTCTATCGAAATCAGCTGAGATGCTGGGTAGAACTGTTGAAAATGTCTTTGGACATAAACATAAATCATAAGTGATTATTTTAGTTTTTTCGCCAGAACTATTGCTATGTTGCCTATAAACGATAGAACTATGCATTTTCATACGTTTTAGGCGACTAGAAACCGAGAACTCTTGAGATGCTGAAAGTTGTAGTGGGAAGTTAGCATCTCACTTTACCGAAATTATTTTTTTTGAAAAATTCGGTTTTTTCGATAGAACTATTGCTATGTTGGCTGTATACAATAGAACTATGCATTTTCATATGTTTTAAGCGTCTAGAAATCGAGAACTGCTGAGATGCTGGAACTTGTACTGTGAAGGTAGCATCTCATTTTATCGAATTTTTCAAAATGATTTTTTTCGGGGAAAAAGAGCAGAACTATTAAAAAAAAGTATCTAGAACTGTAGAACTATTGGGGATGCTACTAGAACACCGATTATTTTTTGAGATTCTGGAAATTGATATGCTAGGTTCACACACATAGAAACGGGCGAATAAGATATTTTTGAAGTGAAAACTTTTTTAGCGGCGCTCAGCACTTTTTGGGATGGGTAAAAATGTTTAACTCGCGTCAGGCGTAAGACGGAGGAAGATTTTAAAGTACCAGAATATCAGATCCTCTAAGAGCTTATTTTGAAATACGAATGAATCGCGAGTCGTGGCGCGAAATTACTATAGAATGTACCGGCACCGGCTGCTTCTCTTCCCGCGCAGATGGATCATTAAATTACCTTACTGTCTTTACGGTATGGGTTGAAATTAGTCCTTAGCCTAGTTCTGTACTGTCTTCCAAGGCCGCAGTCAGCATCAGGCACGCACGGAGACCAATCACTCCATTCTCCGAAGCCACACGCTGCGTGGGACTCCAATACCAGTGGTTCCTCCCTGAAAATTATGTGAATACCTGCAATTTCTATCGACACATTTTTTTAAGCCTTAGCCGAGCGCTTTGGAAATCGTTTTACCGTTAACATTTTTTCCATGTATTTTTTAATTGTTGAAGATACCTTTTTTTTTTTTTTTTTATGTGAATAGGAAGGCAAACGAGCAAGTGGGTCACCTACTAATGATGACGCGTTATAAATCTACACCTCGACCTTATTGTTAGTAACATCAAGTTTACGCTTTAAGTAGGTATTCTTGTAAGGATACTAGAGTACTCGAAAGTACGTGTGTCAAAATCATAATAACCAAAATAATAATTTTTTAAGGCAACTTTCACCATCATTACCTCTATAAGTGCCAGCACGTAAGTCTAGCGATAGCCTTGTATGCGCAAAAGTATAAAATGCGGTATCCGTGGGTGCACAGATTACCCTCCACGTGACTCGTTATCGCTAGACTTACGTGCCGGCACATATAGCTTATGTACGAGCCACTGCTGGGCACAGGCCTCCTCTGAGAATGACGGCAGCTATTATTATACCATCGTCATTGAAAAAAATGAGAAAGACTTACGGTTCCTCTTCTTGGTTCGCTGCCTCCTCCTCGTTCTCAGATTTGTCGTCTTATCCCGAAAAAAACAGCATTAATCAAAGTAAATAATAAACAAGTCGGAAAACAGTCGCAGGCTAGTCTGAAAAGCTAGCCAGAAGAAAGTCAGCTGGGCCATGGCTGGGCCCCTTTTCTCGAAGCTTATTAGACTAATACTATTAGTGTTTTGTCTCGTAAATTAAACGAAAGAATAAAACAAAACACTAATATTATTAGTCTAATAAGCTTCGAGAAACGGGGCCCTGATAGTTAAGTAGATAGGTACAATTTTACGTGTCTTTAAGTTTAGATATATGATATCCACCCGTCGTAAGCGTTCATTTCATCGACATCATGTTGATGAATGGCAGTCTTCGACGGTGCGTTTTAAGCAGTCTTCTTTGCGACGAACTTGCAAAATCTGGAACGAGCTTCCCGCTGGGGTCTTCCCATCGAGTTACGACCTGGGTGCCTTCAAGAGAGGTACAATTTTCTGCAGGGCCGACAACGCACTGGCATCGCGTAAAGCGCTGCGAGTGTCTATGGACAGTGGTGATCATTTAACATCAGGTGACCCACTAGTTCGTTTGTCTGGCCTCTCTAACTTAAAAAAAAAGCACCGGTACATACCCGTCTCAGTACAATAAGAACTTTCTGAAGGTAAAGGGTATACGTCAAGTAGGTTTATATGTAGGTGGCCAAAAGCCTTCAAGTCGTTCAAATTTATTTGGTAGAATGGTGACTCTCTGTCGAACGAGCCCAACGCCACTCTATCCACGTTATCCGGAGGCGTAGTCATCTTTGTTTGACCCTAAAATCGAAATAATTAATAATGATCAAAACGGTTCCTTATTCTCTATGGAATGCAGGCCTGAATACTTCACCATATTTCTATAAGGTGGGTAAGCAAAGCAATTAGGGGTGAGGAAGCAATCGTCATGAGCATTTGATTGATTAGTGGAAATTATCATTATTTTATTATAAAAAGATTCTATTAATACATTACTATAATTTTGAAAGATATGCCACGCCAACGAACACATAACAGTCATACAATTTGTGGCAAAAGTATCACAGCAACTTCCACAATTCTATAATCTAACATTAGAAATAATTCAAGGATCGGCTACTGCTTTGATGCCTGGAAGAACTTCAAATGGCAAGATCAATTTTCCGAATACCTCATAAGAAACTCCATCCATGGTCCCAGCGTCCCAAGGGTACAGTGGTAGCGTGAAGTTGTATAGCCATCCCATGTCATTGCACAGCTCAAACTGATGAGCTCCCAAGAACCAATCAGGGGAGGGCTGGAAGGCTATCACGACCGAGAAAAGGTGATGCCGCGGGTCTACACGGAACAGCGCTTGTGATGGCAGGAACATGTTCGGTTGGTTCGTCCTTCGTCCTCTGATCAAGGTTCTGGTACTGTTTTTAATGTTACCGCGCATCTAATAAAGAAATACTTGTAGGCTTTTGGTTGGGTTTCTTTACCATTAGGCTTATTTTCTAATAAAGAAAATTGGTCAAGACTGTGGGTTCTCTATGTACCGAATTTAACTGATGAAGTATGTACATATATAGGTATAATTCTTTATGAACACAAAATATTTACCTTGCTACTCCGCTACTTACGTGCAAGATAACCAAGCTTGTGCGAAATATGTACGTTTTGCATGCAAGCCCTACACATACACATACATAGTACATATTTCGCACAAGCTTGGTTATCTTGCACGTAAGTAGCGGAGTAGCAAGGTAAATATTTTGTGTTCATTGAAATGGACCTCCGCAAAGTAACGCCTGATTCAATAAAATAATTCTTTATTGTTAATAGGTACATAAAACGCAGTAAAATAGCAGATTTCAGGGACCTTACCATGACGTCTTAATGCGATTCAGTTTAGGTTCGCTCGCTGTCAGATTCATACTAAAAGTGGCAGCTAAAACTTGAACTGAGTCGGAATTAGGACGTCATGGTAAGGCCCCTGGACAAAATAATACGTACAAAGATGATGTTATTTCATAAAATTTATCCAGTTAACCTTTGAACGATGGACAGGACATCAGAAACCAGAATAGACTTACAAAGAATGATTACAAGACTCAAACTCAAAAACATCGTTATATTTTATGTGATTGATGTTTTCCCAGTAGAAATTAATTATTATTTGTTGAGTACATCATCTCCCGTCTACAATAAGGTCTATGTGTGATAGGTAAGTGACTTTCTGCAGTACCACTTACCGCCTCAATGATCTCGTTTTCCAATTTGGTGGTGTCAGCTGTTTCAGCAGCACTCTTCAGGCCTTCGGTGGCCTTGGTGCCTAACTTCCACAACACGAATTCGTAGTCGTGAGAAGCACCAACCATGTAACTGTACTTATTATTGTCAAGATTGGTTGGGAAGTTCTGCGGGTGCGTCAGCCGTGACCACTGCCCTTGAAAGATTACCTGGAAATCATAAGGTAGTAAAGTAATTAAAACGGAGACCCATAAGTAAGCGATCTTGAACAAATGAGTTGAAATAGAATGCTATAGACCGACTGCTTAACTGAGTCCTCGCCCGCGCGGCACAGGGGCGGGGGGGTAGGCGACAAAGGGGGTAAGTAAGGTAAAGTAGCCTTATTGTCTAACTCGCTCGCAATCGCCATCGTGTTCATTTTGACAATTAGTGTATGAATGTGACAGCTAGCTGATTCTGATGCCAATTGTCAGCACATACATGAACTGTCAAAATGAACACGATGGCGATTGCGAGCGAGTTAGACAATAAGCCAAGGTTACGAACGGAGAATTCAATTTTGAACGTTTGGTTTGCATACAGAGTGTATAGAACTGTGTATCGAAGAGCAAAAAGCGAGTCGGATAAGTTAGGTTCAGAAGGCTAAAGCGGGGGCGAAGCGAAGCGTAGCCTACCGTTTTAGCCTTCGTTGTTAGTTTTTATTGTCATCCCAAAAAAATCTAAATTTGTTTGCAACCTAGTTCCACAGGAAAATAAAACAATCAAAATAGGTAGAATTATTCGTTTCGTAACCTGGTTACAAACCAAAAAAAAACCTAGTTCGTAGCTAGTTACAAAACATAGTTACGAACGTGGACGAATGGAAAAGAACTGCAAAAAAATAATCATATTATGCTATATCATTCATTAGAAATGTTTAGCAGGGTATCGCCCTCGATAGCTTTCATACTTACTTCATACCGTGCTTCGCTGCATAGGCTACATTTCTGCTGGGGATCGTACTTAGGACTGTCTATAGGTTTGCGGTCATCCCTCACCAGTACCACGGTGAGATTGGGACTGGTGTACCAGAGATCTGCGTTTTCTGCGACCATGGCGCGTATGCGCACGTTTTTGGCTGGCCCATCGAAGGGCTTTGGCGATAACCAATGCATCTGAGAAAGATGAAAAAAAAAATGTTCGGTGTCTGTTCAACTTTGAACCGAATTTAGAGTTTTTTTTTAATTATAAACTGACCAGCGATTGACCTCTATCTCACCTGATGGGTAAGTGCAGATGAGGCCGAAGAATAAATGTATACCAACAACAAATAAGGAAAACGGGCAAGTACGTTACGTTACCTTAAGCCGAATTTACACTATGCAACTAATTTCGTGCATTTAGCATTACACTGCGGCGTTTGATTAATCACTTTTGAAGCGTTAGGTTATCGGCCGAGCAATGTAATGCAAGTTGTACATGTGCACAGCACATGTGTGTAAACCTAGCATATCAAGAAATTAGTTGCATAATGTAAAATCGGCTTTATAGTAAGGAATCAAAACTGCCCATGGATATCGGTAACTCTGAACAGTCACAGAATTGTAATTTAATTTAATTTCAATTATACCTATTATATCTTTAGTTAATCTAATAATTGTAATTAATAATCTCAAAAACCAGTATCAGTGTCTCATTATTCAGTATTGTAGTTTTTTTTTCAATGATATAGGTAGGTACCCGAAATTATGGGTCTTTAGTTAACTACCTGGAATAAAAAAAAAAAAAAAAAAACAAAAAGTATAATAATTAAAAATAAAAATATGACCGTGAAGTGTCGTTGTGTAAGGGTCATACACATTTTTTTGTTCGCGTCTCTCCTGTGGACATGGCAAAAGTTAAGTGTCTATGTATAGTCAATATTTTTAAGTTAAGTCTACATCGGCGAGTGGGACGCCTGGCCAACTTTCGGCCCATTTATATAAACCTAAACCTTAAGTTTGCCTAATTTTATGCCCACAGGAGAGACAATTTTTGTTTCTTATTGTATGTACATACGAAGCGGGAGCTCAAAACGAGTTCTTGCAAATTTAGAACATTAATAACTTTTTAATATTGTGGTAGTTGTAAACCAACCTCAATTCGTTCCTTTTCCGAGTTGTCAATGTTCTCGACGGAGTTACGGCACTGCACGCTGTACCGGCTCTTCCTGTCTCCGTCCAAGGTCTTCAGGTTGCCCACAGCGCCAGACTTCTGGTCGAACTCGTAGCTGCTGCTGTCCACCTCCGGCTGCTCAATAGTGACCATGAACCAGCGGAAGAGGCGTGACGAGTTTGTTGTGAACAAAGATACTGGAATTGGTGTTGTTGAATTAGCTCGAATGGAATAGTGATAATTTAATAATATGTACTTATTGACGGAGTTCTCAAAATGTACTAAAATTTTTATGAGAATTTTCAGGAATGTTTATTTTTGCTTTTACGAACTTTAAAACCATAAGTGTTAGACTCAGAGATATTAGTTAAGTAATTCTGATATCTTCATTATTGACGACTTAATTTATTATAATATTTATATATTTTTTTACCCTGAAATAATATTTTTTCGGAATGGGAACACTTATTTGCCTTGGTGCAGTTATTAGCGCCTGAATAAATTCACAGAGCAATGCGAGTAGCAGCACTTATGAAACAGAATAATTCGGAAGGGTTTTATTTTTGTTATGTATTTTTAGATGCCTCAGAGCCAGAGCAAAGTTGCGGAAGGATTTAAATTTAGCGTAGTTTTTCAACGTTTTCGTAGTTAATATTATGACCTACTGTTTATGTACAGTCAAGGGCATAAATATTAATGTACGTTACCAAGATATCAAAAACATCTCTGCCCTCGTAATGAAGAATGCAGTAATCGACAAAATTACGATTTTGACTTTTTATGAAAAATGGCACCAGTGATTCGATATCTATCTTTGTATATTTTTTTCACATTTTTTTACAGCCTGTAACATAGTTTTTTAGTAAGCAAAAATGCAGCATTCGCTAAAAAAAAAACAAAAAATTACAAAATTATAATGCAGCATTTATTAAATACTAAAGTACAATGCAGTACTTTGTCGTTCACTGCATATTACAGAAAACGTAGTTAAAACGATCTACAACGCTAAGTTAAGCTGAACCGCAGCAAGTGCGAATGCTGCGTTTTAACTTTGCATAGCGTCGCTATGATAGCGAAAGGCTCGGCATGTAGCATACGTCAAAACTGCGAAAAACACTAGTAGCTCAGTGTATGATCGTCACTTTTGATATAGTTATAATATTTTTTGTAGTAACAAATTTCTACTAACTAATTAGTATCTATCCTCTGTAAAAAAAATATATTTTTTCTCAATTAATTCAATTTTTCTTTATTAAACTGTATAAAAAGAAATTCATAATAGGTTTTTGAAATTTTAACTGCATTTCGTCTTTGAATGCTTATTCAATTAAATCATCTTCCTAATATATGAAATACAGTAATAATATGTAACCAAGGTGAAATGCAGTATTCTACATGATTGCTGCATTCTTATTTTGTAATTTCCGTGTCATCCTAACAATTGTACAATGATAAATTGCAGTATTAAACTTTAAAATCCTATTTACACACTTTTTCAAACTATTAACTAAACAATTTGACGGAAAGTACTGTTTTAAGCTTTTATAATATGAAACTTTTCTGATTTCATTTCACATAGCTCAAAGTTGCAAAAAAACCTTAAATATTTATTTACTCGAAACAGTGTATTTGCAATTACTGCATTCCTCATTACGAGGGCAGACCTACACCTTTAAGCCACAGACAATAAGGTCGGTAACACATATATTTGACATGATGGCTGTATCGATATTTGCATATATTTGTTGGAAGGTGTAATGCCGTCCTCATGTTACTCTATGGACATTATTTGAATTCTTTGATGACAGGTTCTGCTAATTGTCTTTCAACTAAAATGTCTTGCTAGATATGAATAAAACTAGTATTTTACTTTTACAAAATGTTTTAATATATATGCCACAGTCCTCCCTATCAGTGGTAGCAGAGCAAATGGAAAATTAGCTATATTAAAAACAAAAAGTGAGTAAACAAAATGGGCTCAAATTTTCGGAGCATAGAACCGTTGACGAAATCGAACTACGATACCTGGTGTCTACAGGCACAGGCAATCCTCATAAGAAACGACTTGTGGGATATCGCTAGTGGCGAAAAAACGTTAGCGGCTACTGCGACTGTTGAAGAAAAGAGTGCTTACCTAAAGGAAGACTTAAAGGCAAGGTCAGAGCTACTGTTGCTTATTTCTCCTGCCGAACTCAAGCAAGTTAAGAGCTGTAATACGTCTAAAGAATTATGGGACAAGTTAAAGTCAGTTCATCAGAGTTCAGGGCCAGCGAGGAAGGCTACGCTGTTAAAGCAACTGGTGCTGAAGAAAATGACTTCTCAAGAAGATGTAAGAGACCATCTTAATAATTTTCTGGACGTAGTGGGTAAACTAGAAGATATGGATGTCAAAATTCACCCTGAGTTACTAAGCATTATGATGCTCTACAGTCTACCCGCAAACTTTGATAGCTTCAGAACAGCTATCGAGTCCAGAGATGTCTTGCCAAATCCAGAAACCCTAAAGGTAAAAATCATAGAAGAATATGAAGCAAGGAGGCAAGTCGAACCTCAAACTTCAGAGGCACTCTATGTCAAGCCAAAGAAAAAGGGATTGTTATGCAAGAATTGCAATAAAAAGGGGCACTCGACGGAAGATTGTTGGTCAAAGAAAAAGCCGAAAGGCAACATGAATAAATATTTGTATCGATACTTACAGTACCTGTATCACTCAAGTTTGCAATGGAATCCAATGCACCATTTTTAGGGTTCCGTACCTCAAAAGGAAAAACGGAACCCTTATAAGATCACTGTGTTGTCCGTCCGTCCGTCCATCTGTCAAGACCCTTTTTCTCAAGAACGCGTGAAGGTATCAAGCTGAAATTTATATCAAATACAATACAATACAATAAAATATAAATACTCTTTATTGAACACCACAAATCAGTACTTGTGTATTTGTTCTTTGTTTCTGTATTGTTTTGTACTGTACAAAACAATACAGAAACAAAGAACAAATACACAAGTCTACTACTGTCCCTTAAAGCTGTGAAAAAATCAAACTTCTAAGCCAACGCAATCAAAAGATACAGCCGTATTCAGCAAATTTTCGAAACTCGCAAGGGAATCAAAACCTACAGGGTACTTCCCGTGAACTCAGGATCTTGAAATTTGGTACTAAGCAACGTCTCTTAGCACAGATAAAGGAAAAATTGCGAAAACCGTAAATATGTATGTATGTCTGTATATATCAGTGACCAATACAAAGTGATCCCACACTGCGTACCTACATTTTGCGTTGGAGTAGGGCTCTGCTTACACTGGTTTATATATATTTATAGATAATGATACGGAACCCTCGGTGCGCGAGTCTGACTCGCACTTGGCCGGTTTTATTTACTTACTAACGTATCTCTGATCAGGCATGTAAAGTCCTTCGGGGTCAGCGCCCTTATTCTGAACGGTCATGTTGAAAATTTCGTTAAGCGAGGCCGTAGAGTACTTCGACGCCAGACGCGGGGTCTGATTGCACTTCTCCGCAAGCACCAGAGCTGCGCACGCGCACAGCAGCTGTAGACACTGCTTTAAATACCTGCGGAAAAGTTCACCAGCATTTCACAAACTATCCATGTCATTACCACCATTTTATTATTTTAACTAAACGACTCTTAATCGCGTACAACTATCTCCCCTCGCCTCGCGTCAAGGCCCGTTTAGTATCCCTTAATTTGACAATGTGCACTGCAGTGAACATAGTCCAAGAATATCTTTTTTTATTTTTTATTAACATAGAATTTTTAGGACTCTAAAATGACGATGAGGCTTGAACCATGATTTTGTTTTAATTATGTCAAAATGGGAGAGGCCTATGTCCAGCAGTGGACGAACATAGGATGATGATGATGGTGACGATGTCAAATTAAGGGTAGTAATAAAATGAGTGCAATCGTGAAAGTTTAAATAAAATAATAATAATAATAATCCATTTATTGCTTTATAATTCAGTTAAGTAATCGCAACCATCTCTAACCCTCAAAAGTCGAAGCATCGCGAAGAGATTTAAGTAAATAAGGAAAAATGCGTGAAATATGCGTGAAGTATTAAATTAGAATTTTACTTTTTTTCTGTGAGTAACGCAACTAAAAAGGATTGATCGAGAAAGAAACAGCAGGCTTATTGTCTAACTCGCTCGCAATCGCCATCGTGTTCATTTTGACAGTTCTTGTATGAATGTGACAGCTAGCTGATTTCGATGCCAATTGTCAGCCCATACATAAACTGTCAAAATGAAAACGATGGCGATTGCGAGTGAGTTAGACAATAAGCCTACTGAAGTTTTACAAAAAATAATTAGAAAGAAAGAATGAAGACATTTATTCATTTTGCAAGACTCACAAATATAAGAGCATACACACAATTTTATAGAAAAGAAACAACAAAAACAAAAAAACACACAGACATGAAAATTAGATCATCAGCGTTGTGTGTGTCTTCGCAAAAGTGAAACGGTCGCTGGCTCAGCATTACGCTGAGGTGTTAGACACCTGCAGCACTGATTTTCAGCCAGAACCGTTTGTGACTCAAGAAACGATACACAGGCAAAATATACTACATAAACCATAAACTTTTACGTAAGTAAAGTAATAAATAGATATAATAAATAGACAGAACCCGACTAAATTAAATGAAACCAAGTTGCCTTACGCTGACTCTGCAAACGAAACCTAATTTTCCGAATGATTAAATTTTCTTTAAAACTTGTCCAAACTTTTAAACTTTGCCTTTTCACCGCAAATACACTAAAAATTATGATGAAAATCGAAATGTTTCTTTTTACAAGTTCTAGCTCGATGGGTAGTAATTAATAGGATCTTGTGCAGTATCCGTACGGATCGCTACCACTATCTTACTCGATAATCCTGCCGCCAAGCAGCAGTGCTTGATTTGATTTACTCTATTAGGGTGGAAGTACAGGTTATCAGTTTCTAAGTAAATACAAGGGTATTTGTAAAATTAAAACTCATCACATCTCATCTCCAGCCTATATAGGTACGTACGTCCCACTGCTGGGCACAGGCCTCCTCTCAGAATGATGGTGAAAATTAAAACTATGAAAACGTAAAAATTTGAGGTGTTAATCTGTTAATCCGTCGTCAACACATAAGTACCGAATTTGAAGTTAAAAGATTTTATAACACACCTGACACTGGGCTACCACCAAAGCAAGACAGTGAAATAAAAGAAAAAGCTTGAAACATAATGACCTACTTACGAGGGCACAAGTTCAGAACCGAAAACGCAGCAAACTCCACTAGAATGTAGGCGAACTTTCAAAATTCTTTACAAAACTTGTAAATAAACCCTTTCAGCTTAAACAAAATCAGTGTTCGAATAAACTGATAATCAATTCGATAAATGGGACTGAAACTTCAGCAGACGCCCGTACTAGCGTGATTATGTTGTTGTTTATGAAAACAAATGCAATAGGTACGTACATTTTAACTGCTGCTTACATAACACCCTTAGAGAACACTAGAACACCTGTAACACTGTTAAAGGTAAGTTTGCAATATAATAAAGAATATCCGGAATTGACTACAATTTGTGCAAATACATTGAGATCTATTAGGTTATAGCCGCGTACGCGAGACGCGGTCACCGACTACTCAAAATAAACCCATGCGTCCTCTTGGCACGCGGCCAAACCGATTCTTAATTTTTATGGCGCCGGATTTTGAGTGGTACAGAGTGACGGTTCGGTGCTCGAAAGTTGTCTCTGTAAAGTAACGCCTCATATGCGGTGTGAGGTTTTATTTTTGAATATTTACAACCATGCCGTTCCTTTTGTCATTTACATAATTTGTGCGTTTGTCATTCAACACAATGGTATTTAATTTTGTAATCTTACTCTGATTTATTTTAAAATTGCAAAAAAATTAGAGCATGGTAATTTAGTAGATCAGGCTTATTATTTTTTTGATAAAATTAACACTACATTGTCTTTGTCTGTCCCATTGACACTTGTTTAAAAGTTTTCCCCCCTGTACCGAACTTTTGTCATTTTGGGGTCGTTGTATTATGCATAGCTAACAAGCTACGGTGATATAGGTTTAGCTATTGATGTGTACATATTTAATGTGTCTAGTCGTCTATGAATTATGGCCCAATATAAGGTCATACACAATTCATGAATCGAGTCAGCCTAACGGGCGACACCCGCCCTTGATTACAGATGCAGTATTGGCTTACTGGAAACGATAGGTAGTACAGAAATAACATAATGAAATGTAAGTATTTAATTTCGAAATTATGGTTCAGCCATGATCTAAGGAAATTAAGTTTAACTATTCCCATGGAACATATGCTTATGTAAAAAGAGTAGTTCCTTGCAAACATACTCGTAAGTCGAGTTGACGTCTAAATTTGTTTTTTTTAGCCTATTATAGTGCCCCACTGCTAGGCAAAGGCCTTGCCTTCTTTCCGCCACTCGTCCCTGTCGAGTGCATGCTTCTGCCACCCTATTCGTTATGCGTGTAAGTCATCCCGCAATCTCTTCTTTGGCCTGCCTGTTGCCCCTTTGCGTTACACTCAGGCATTGCCAAGAAAAAATGGTCACCCACCCAGCGACTCTCCAAACCTCTTCAGCACGGCCAGCTCAAAAGCGCGTGAGCTGTGTCGTGTATGTCATTCTAGAAGGACAGGGACCGTACCATGACGTCTTAATGCGTTTCAGTTTAGGTTCGCTCGCTGTCAGATTCATACTAAAAGTGACAGCTAAAACTTGAACTGCGTCGGAATTAGGACGTCATGGTAAGACCCCAGTAAGAATCAGACGGGTACTTATTTTTATCTCGCGCGTGACACAGCTCTCGGGCGCATTTGTTCTAGCCGAGGAAAACTTTATAGTAGGTACACTGGTAAATTAGTAATTAGGCACTACATACCGATGAAAATATTATCATGCATCCTTCTCAACAGGAATCCTTTTACAAACTGATACATAAGTATTTCAACATGATTGCCACAAATATTCTTGACTCGAAAGACTTACCTTTTACAAGAAGTATGTTTGTTTCTTTCAGGCTTAAAGGTAGCTCAATATCTAGTTTTTTGCTCAGACGAAGCCGCGAGCTACAGCTAGTGCTTAAGTCATAAATCTATCGCCGCAATTATTGTTACATCCATGACTTTAAATGTCTTAAAAGGATTTTAGCGTCTTAATACATATCTACTATTGCACCTGGTTTAAAAATCATCCAGTGATAGAAACAGTGAAGCAAATCACGGTAGACCCCTAGAGGTTAATAAGAGGTAGGGTTCACGATCAAATGATTACGTTCCCAGATTGAGTGTGAAAGCACTAGGGGTCGTATTAACTATGCATGGCCTTCCGAACTCCATCATTCCGTTTAGTGGATCGGATCGTATAGTTCCCGAGTTATTGCTTTCGTTTCGATCCGCGTCTCTATCAAATATTAATCGGGTATTCGTGAAATTGCGTGCGTTTTTGAGATTTGGTGGGGATGGTGTTAACTGTGATTTGACAAGGTGTTTAAGGGGGAAAACGTAAAAGTCTTCGGCGAACTACTTCGGTCACTCTCCGTACAAAGTTCTATGAATAGCGACTCGTTACTTTTGCTCAACAGTTTATTGTATTGTTTTGGTTCCTTCCAAGCTGGTCTGAGAGCAAAGCAAAATATAGAATGTACCGAGCAACTTCTCTTCTCACTCTGATGGTGAAAGCTCATCATAGGAATGGGCAAAAATTTTAGGAATCATGTTTTAGGCAAATGCTGCTAGGAACCCATTACTATTTTGATTGCCCTTTCTACATATGTTTTAATGTTTATTCGGGCACAAACGGTACAATACAACTTATATTATAATTATTTAAACTAATCACGCCCCCAATTGCGCTAAACGTGGTCTTTAGCCCTGTTTATTCCAGGCACTGTCTACCCCGTGAGTGACAAAGACGTGATTAATTATGTATGTATGTATTAATTATGTAATTGTAACTGAAAAATGTATACCACCGTTTAAGATAGGTATGACTACATTATTCATAATATAAACTCTACCGCGTCTTCGTCAGCGTTGAATTAAATATAACCTATGACACTCATAAATAAT
The DNA here is from genome assembly GCA_963854515.1 of Pandemis heparana. Classification (NCBI taxonomy): domain Eukaryota; kingdom Metazoa; phylum Arthropoda; class Insecta; order Lepidoptera; family Tortricidae; genus Pandemis; species Pandemis heparana. Next base: position 8,124,115 of record OY978026.1, on the reverse strand, counting down.
GTGGCTTTCTGATGGTAGTCAAATTTTCAAAATCGGTTCCGCGGGTCTCTATCGTTTGCCCGAATTTCATATGCCATAAATGTATTGTTTGCCATAATGATCATTTGCCATAACCCTTTTTTCTCTTTATTTGTTAATTATTCAGGATTGTTATGAAACAAACCTAACCTGATTATTACTGTCCCAATCAATCATTGTCATAATTATTTATGTGTAGTTTGCTTGTTACATATTGTATGCCCGGAACGGGTAGCTGTTGATACCATGTACTTCTTGTCAACTATGTACACCCACAGTTTATGCAATAAATATTTCTAACCTATAGAGTTTTACAGGATTGCCATTACAATGCTCCTGAAAAAATTATAGTTTTAGAGAAAAAAGGGTTATGGCAAATGATCATTATGGCAAACATTACATTATGGCATATGAAGTTCGGGCAAAAGAGGGGCTCTGCGGTTCCGCAGATCCAGAGATTACCTTCTACAACCTCACAAACTCTAAAACCTTACCCCTTTACGAGTATAACATTACAAATATCACAACAGAATCCCTTTAAATCAACGCTATAAATACGCTATCACAAATATCACAGCATCCATTATGCACTCTATAATCATTGGTAGCACTCAGGCGTACTAGTAAAACAAACACGATATTAAAAAACAAAATTTTAATAAAAGTTACATTTCGCTTGACTGATCGCATAAAAATTGAATCCATTCAGTGGAAGAGTTAAAAAGGGAATAAATTGAAATGTATCTACATCAGATGCAGTCGATGAATAAACATGGCCGCGCAGTACGACTCTCGGACCGTAATGAATTGGAGTTTTGACAAACTTATCACTTCGACAAATTGATGGAAAAACTATTGGCCGTATTGGCCAAACGTTCAAATTGATTCATAATAAGGAGTATGCTCGCGGTTACCTCATGACAAAAGTCACCTTATATGGTGCTGTAATCAAAATTGCTATTTTTATGGTATTTTACGTCGCCCCGAATCGTACGTAGCAATTTATCGTCTGCCACGCGAGCGGAACTTTCAATTTCCTGGCCTGGAAGAAGTAAAATTTTGTACACACCTCGGGTGATAAAGAAAGACTCAGGTCGCATGTTTATCGCCCTCGCCTTTGACTCGTGTGACAAGTTCCTTCACTGAGACATTTTTTGTTTTTAAAGTCAATATTTTTCGACTGTTTCCATACGTTAAACTTCTACACATGTATTTTTTAAGCAATAACGTATCAAAGAAAACTCACACATTATTATTTTAAGAAAATAAACTGCGTTCTCTGCTTTCTGACAGTCGTTTCATATGTGTTGTTGCAGAATCAAGTCTCATATTGCAATTCTTGGACCCGCTGCTCCGCACATACATATGTATGCGCCTAGTTCGCGCGTTCCATATGAAGCTATTTACTTTGTTATAATGATAATATATTATTACGTGCTGTTATTATTGGAAGAAACGCTGGAACACGTTATGGATAATAAGAATAACACAGGTGAGTCGTTACAACCGCCGCATCTTTTGTACATACATTTACATACATAAATCACTTCGTTATCTCTCACGTGGTATATAGCCTAAGGTAACAAGACCTAAAGGCCACGTTTAGCATGAATGAAAATATTGATGGGTTGCTAGCCGCATTGCCTAACATTTTCCCTAAGATTTATATGTGCATGTGTTCGTGTGTGTAACGTGCATTATTGAGTCACATGAACAAGTTTGCCAATTACTGTAAAACCATGTCTCTAACAGCACTCAAGATGTTATAAAAACAATCTTCATTTTTGAACTCTTTATTGAACATCAGAACATCACATATAACAATCAAAACAGAAAGAAAGGCATACAGAGGTAATACCTAAGGTAACAATAGGCGAATAGGTAAATTAATCTTTACGAAAAAGTTATCAAGTCAGTCTGTCAGTCAAAGTGTGGTAGCGCCGCTCCATCGTCGAAACCAAACAGCTTCGCTGCTGGCTTCCATTTGTGGCGGGTGCCACGAAGGCACATACTGGTTGCTCTAATTATGGACGTTGATATGCGAACTCCTAGCCAGCCCAAAACGCGAGGCAATGATCGGTCCCAGCGAGACACAATTTTAATTGTAGTAAGTCCTTAATAAATTCATAGAACTCCATTAGAAGCAATCGCGTGGCGTATCAACTTCATTTTCAAGTCCACTAGGAACAAGTCAGCTGAGAAAATCAGTGCTTTCATGAAAATTTAATACATCTAGGCGAGCGAGAATTTCATACAAGCGCATGCATACGATATTGTTTGCGAAATAAAAATACATTAAATTATATGAAGTCGGCGGCGACTACCCCGGAGGGAGGCGGTTATTTAAATATTTTTTACCCGACAGTGCAATGCAACGGAGGGTAATGTTTTAACAGCCTATACATTGTCTTAAGATTAATCCAGAAGATGTCAGTGTGTACACTAGTGAGCAAAATAAAGGGTCGCCTTCCATACTTCCATTGGCGGGTGGTAGGGCCTTGTGCAAGGTCCGTCCGGATCGCTACCACCATCTTACTCGCTAATCCTGCCGCTAAGCAGCAGTGCTTGCACTGCTGTGTTCCGGTGTGGAGAGTAAGACAGCCGGGGAAATTACGGGCACAAGTGGCATTTCATCTTAGTCCTCTAGGTTGGCAACGCATCTGCAATCCCTTCGGGGTTGCGGGTGTCTATGGGCAGTGGTGATCGCTTACCATCAGGTGACCCACTTGCTCGTTTACCTTCCTATTCACAAAAAAAAACAAAGTTGTATGAAAAGTAATCCGTTATTTTTGCTCGTGAGTATAGTAAAGTTGTGTGAAGTGATCTACATAGTATAAAACAAAGTCGTTTTCCGCTGTCTGTCTGTCCCTATGTATGATTAGATCTTTAAATCTATGCAACGGATTTTAATGCGTTTTTTTTAATAGATAGAGTGATTCAAGAGAAAGGTTTATAGTGATAAAGCTTTCTCTTGAATCACTCTATCTATTTAAAAAAAACGCGTGCGTAGTTTTAAAGATTTAAGCATACATAGGGACAGAGAAAGCGACTTTGTTTATACTATGTAGAGACATATTGTATTTAGCCACCCACGCCTGTACTAAATTATGCATGTATCATACACATACTAGCGACCCGTCCCGGCTTCGCACATTATAATATGAACCTTCCTCTTGATTCACTCTATCTATTTAAAAAAACCGAATCAAAATCCGTTGCGTAGTTTTGAAGATTTAAGCATACATAGTATAAAACAAAGTCGCTTTCTCTGTCCCTATGTCCCTATGTCCCTATGTATGCTTAAATCTTTAAAACTACGCAACGGATTTTGATTCGGTTTTTTTAAATAGATAGAGTGAATCAAGAGGATGGTTCATGTTATAATGTGCGAAGCCGGGACGGGTCGCTAGTATGTGTATAATACATGCATAATTTATTACAGGCGTGGGTGGCTAAATACAATGTCTGCTTTGTGCGTAGGTGTAGGCAGAAATCTGTCCCTTTCCTATGAACTGGCCTGAATTTCAAGTTAGTTTTCTCTCTTGGATACTTTAGTATTAATGAATGAAAACACAATCATAGGAATTGCGTGATCCGGTAATTCTGAATGAGCATTTATGCCGTACATCCGGATTGTCCGTGTCCGGATATCGGGGCATTTGTCTGTGGCCTGCTTTATTCATGACACCGATTAAATGGGCTTAAAGCATGCTTTACACTGCATTAGATACGATTCGCCTGTTACGCTGGTTCACACCGCATTACAACCCTAGGGCTATTATAGCACTTAATGTGCTGGGTTAAACAAATGAGTACGGATTAGGTGGTTAGTAATTGTGGCATTGATGGTCCCTATTAATTAATTTAATTACTAGCTATTTTTCGCGACTTTGGTTGCGGAAAATTCGTTTATCGAACTTCTGCAATTTTCATCGGTTGCACATCGGTTGAGTAGTTTACGCGTCAATGCGTCGCAAACTAACTCACATACAGTGTAGAGATAAATAGATATAGATTGTCTGTCTCACGGTAGTTACACAATCCAAGCACAATATAAGCAAAGAAAAAACATGCAAGCACCAGTTGCTTCTCTTTCCGCGCAGGTGGTAAAAGCCCATCGAGGGAACGGACAAAAATCTTAAAGAACCGCGGCGATGCGGCTAGCAACCCATCACAATTTTGATTGCCCTTTCCACATCACCCACAATCATGATAAACGTGGCCTTTGGATCTTGTCACCTTAGTCTCTGTCTTGTCTACCCCGTAACATATATAGACGTGATTTGTGTATGTATGGACGGTAGTTATATTCCAAAGTGCTATTCGCGTTTGATCGTTTTCTTAAGCACCGTGTGAGTTCATATAATGTGTTCAGCCTTTATCCAATTTGACGGACGCATCGTCGGTTCTCAGCGTAATCCATAAATTAATGTATAATCACACCGCCGTGGTTTTTCCAAACAGAATGCAAATGAGGACTGATCCTGCCCCTAATACCTCCACTATCCGTTCTGCTTTTGGTGAACTGGGTCTGGATAGTTTATCAGATTGTATGGTGTTTAGATTTGCAATATCCATATGGATAGAGGTGTTCTTTAGGCTAACCCGCATGCACCATGCATTAAATAATAGTAGTTTATCCAACTGATACATAAGCACTGTGGCCTTATGAAATGAGCGAGCGAGCGAGTTTCGTAATAAGATCACATGAGTGTTGTAAGGTCTAATTGTGTACATCAGTATACAAAGGTGATAGAAAATTAGGTGCTGATATTTTTAGGGTATGTAATTAAGAACCTAAGAATCAAATTAAAAACATAAATTATTTAAGTATTGTGTTGTAATATTTCCAAAAATAATCATCCTTGCATTAGGTACTACAGACGTAGTGAATAACTCGAAACACACGACTACTTCCGAATGATGCCGAAGTAACGTGTCTATGAGTCTGACTGAAATAGCTTGTACCTTAAGTACTCTGAGATAGGTTCGGAAGCGGCAAAACTAACTTCGCAATGATATCGATTTCGGTATCATTATGACGCTATAATAACACTGCTGTAATGCTGTACATTGCACCGTACGGTTTTTGAACGTAATACGGAGAATTTATGATATGAAGTGATATAAAAAGGTATTTAATTGCTATTGATGTCAACGTAATAATACTCTATTTATTGCTATTTTGATAGCCAATACGTGCCTACATTTTATCTAATGAACAAAATTTTTATCTGAACTTACACTTGCGAGTAAGCTTTAGCTGTTCTAAGAATACTTATATACAGTTTTTAAAAGCGTAATACTGGCAATATCGCAATGCAACGTAGTTCTCAAATAAAATGAAACAGTGGAAATCGCCCGTCATCAATTTCTTCCTAATTGAACGGTTAGGTGGGGTACGCGTTTCATTTCCTGCAGTGGAAGAAATAAAAACGGAAAAGTATGGAGCTTTTATGTGTTCTTAATAACTAGGCCAGATAATAATGGTTCGTTTCAAAAGTATATTTGAAAATTGCGGTGAGATTTGAGGCTTTTAGATAACAATTGTCACCAAAGCTTGATATCGTCCATCGACATAGAGTGAAACTGCTTTTTAGGTTTGGTCGAAAAAGAACATTTTACAGGATCACTTCGTTGTCTGTCTGTCTCTTCGTCTCTCTATCAAAACCCCTTTTTCTCAGGAACGCGTGGAGATATCAACTTGAAATTTTAAATTTTACTAAAAGCACAGTCATCAAAAGAAGATTTGGTACATCATTTTAATTTTTGTTAAATACTTATATATTTCTACTGAGCTCTTAAACGTTCTAGCCGGCACGAGTTGCTCTCTTGCAAAACTTTATACTACGCAAGAAAAATAAATAGAGTAAGTAAATAACGTTTTCTAGAGCTGCCACCGTTCCTATCAGACGCGGCCTAAACTTGTGACGTTGAAATGTATTACATCAAAAAGTTAGATTAAACACCTTCGGAGGGGTGGAAATTCGCATAAATCAAACAGTTCAGGTACGCCTAAACGTGTCGTAAACTTTGCTAGTGGTGGTTTTATAGAAATTTTTTGTGCGGGAAATCAAGTTAGTAACACTGTGACTTTTAAACAAAGTGCTATACCGACTTAGTCATCACTTTAAAAGTACTATTAAACTAACATTAGCTAGTGATAAGCTAAAATTTAGAGGTTAGATATTTATCAGTTTCTCTTAAAACGCTACACTTCTGACAAACTGATTGTGATCACCAGTTGAACATTTTAAACAATAGTGTCTTTAACGAAAGTAAGGTGCTATTTTATACACCTTTACTACCTGATATCTGCCCAATCAACCACAATGGAAACTCCATAGTCGCGGTGCGTTCTTACGTGTGTTAGATCTATACACAGATAAACTTTCAGCTTTAATAAAATAACGAAGGTCTGGCACTCGTGGGCTCTAAGTCTATAATAATAAGATCACACGAGTGTTGTAAGGTCTAATTGTGTATATCAGTATACAAAGGTGATAGAAAATTAGGTGCGGATATTTTCAGGGTATGTAATTAAGAACCTAAGAATCAAATTAAAAACATAAATTATTTAAGTATTGTGTTGTAATATTTTTTTTGTTTCATACAAAAATAATAATTACCATTACCTTCCAAAAATAATCATCCTTACATTAGGTACTAGGCGTATTTCTTGGGAAAATAGTGTGATGGTTTCTCCTTGCCTTCCACGCCGCAGTGCAAATATCATCCTATAGACTGCGCCAAGTATTTTTACTCATTTAACGATATATCGTATTGGTTGTCTAGGACGTGTCGTGTAGTAGCCGAGTAGCAAGGTAAATGTTTTTTGTTTTAATTCAGTTCATTTTAATTAAACGATGGATAAATTTAATTTTATTAATTTGTAAATACTTGGCCTATGACAATGTGACGAACCGCAGGTAATAGAGAAGAGGCCGTGTCCCATGGGTCAGTGTTGTCATTGTCACTCCAAAACGTTTTTACTTAAAAAAACAAGCATAACTGTACCTTATCTTTCATATTATTCCATTTATAAATATCAAGTTCTTTCGCGCATACTTATTTACAGAGAATGTTCAAACTACATCAAGGTAAAGTTAAAGTATATCTTGAGTGAGCTCGCTACCTGTAACTGAGGAGCGGTCAGAAATTTCCTCTAAGAAATCAGAAAATAAGTGAAGTTTGCTGTCGGTAAAAGGCACACTTCTGTATCAGTCTTGATTGCATTTCCGTGCAGAAGCAAATCATTAAGACAAATGCTGACACGATTGTCCCCTGTCTTCATGATTGTGGCATAAATGTAAAGTTTAGTAATCAATGAATGTATGACAGTGACCACAAAAGGCTAACTCCCTTATTCATAAACGCTCTATAGATGCTCTATAGGCTTCTGTTAACTTAACAATCGTTTGTCCTTATCTGTGAAAGGTAGTGTCAAAGTGACAGATAAGGACAAACGATTACTAAGTTAGCAGAAGCAGAAGCCTATAGAACGTTTATGAATAAGGGGGTAAGACTTCCTTTTTAATGGGCCCTTTTACATCTACACTGACGAGCAAAAATTCCCATACAAAGTTGTATGAAAACTTACCCGTTATTATTGCTCGTCAGTATGTTACATACATACATACATACATGCATACATACATACATACATACCGTCACGCCTCTTTCCCACAGGGGTAGGCAGAGACTACTTTGTTCCACTTGCTACGATCCTGACATACCTCTTTCGCTTCATCCACATTCATCAATCTCTTCATACATGCTCGTCGGTTTCGGGTACTCTTGGCCTGGCCTTTTTTCAAAACGTCCTAAATTTGATCACGGAACGTCCGTCTAGGCCTTCCCCTCCCAACGCACCTATTCACACTTCCCATAATAAATCTGTTTAGTTAATCTTCTTTCATCTATCCTCTCTACGTGACCAAACCAACTAAGCATACTTTTTTCTATCCTAGTCACTATATCTTCTTTCACACCAACACGTTCCCTTATCACACTATTCCTTATTCTATCTTTCAGTGATACACCTTCCATACTTCTTAACGCAGTCAGTCAGTATGTTACAGCCGAATTATGGCAATCGTCTGGGAGAAGTGGGAGACAACGCCTTCGGTGGCTATACAAACCGATTCGAGAGCCACATACTAGCAGGCCACTAAAGGCAAATAGCAAGCGTCCCTACGTCTTCCCCGTTTCGCCACAGAGTTATTTACATTTCGAATAATAAATGTTTATAGTTAAATAGGTGCTTAAACACGATTTAATTGTTTCATTTACGTTGTGGCGATCGTGGTCGTTGTGTCGCGGCGAGTTGGTGACCACAGCCGGTGCAATACGGTCGCAACGTGCAGTTTAATGTAACATTATGTACGCAAATAAGTTAGTTTGCTTTACTTTTATACACCGCAGTTTTATATTGTGCACCTCATCATCATCTCATTTCATCTCCAGTCCCACCGCTGGGCACAGGCCTCCTTTGAGAGAGTTTAGATCGTTCCTAGACACCATTGAATCACTTCATAGGTTTATCCAGGTTTTTCACGATGTTTTCCTTCACCAAAAAGCTTATAATAAATTTCAAATGAGGTTTCACATATAAATAAGAAAAATTCGGGGTGCGAGCTTGGGTTTTAACCAGCGTTGTTTTTAAATCAAAATCAAATGTCCCGCGCAGGTCCCGCTTTTCGGGGATAGCGGGGATTTTTTACCTCTGACTGGGATCTTTTACTATGTCCCGCTACTCACCCGCATTCGACGAAAGAATCCCGCTTTTTCCATTCAAAAAGTTTCTAAATCCCGACCCGGCAAAAAAAACTGGCAACCTACGACCTTCTGCTTGGGAACCCATAGGTCAAAAGGCGTTAAAAAAATTACTGGCACATGGGGTAGGTATTCTTCTTAGCCATCTAGGCTGGCAATGTATTTGCATCCTCTAGGACTGCGGGCGTCAGGGGTGGAGGTGCAATTGACCCACTTGTTCATTTGCACTTCCTAAAACTGGTTGAAAAAAATGACAAGCGTGCTGACCTTCCACTTCAGGGGTTTACCATGACGTCTTAATGCGATTCAGTTTAGGTTCGCTCGCTGTCAGATTCATACTAAAAGTGACAGCTAAAACTTGAACTGAGTCGGAATTAGGACGTGGTAAGGCCCCAGCGCTCAGTAGCGAACTGCGAGCTATGGTAATTAGAACATTCAGGTTCAGACTTAGCGTTAGGCTTGTGTCGAGTTATGGATGTGTTATGTTATAATTACAAATTAGTGCTAATGCTAACAAACGTTGCGTGAATTTACGTTTCTGTTATTAGGCTAGAGCACAATGGAAATTCTTGTGTTAGAACTTGAAACTCTAGTGTTGCGAATGTTCTTAGTTAATTGTGTTAGAAACACAATACATGGTTTGGGTGAGGTTTTTTAAGGACGCGCCAGGCAAAAGGTGTTTTAAGCGACGGCGCGAAGATTTTTGCCAAAAGACAGGACAAGGAAAAGTCTATTCGTCGAGTGTTGATAAAAAAGCGAAAATAGAGTTTAAACTCGTCGTGCTTCAGTAGCGGCGGCTAACGGATACCAACCCTTTTTTAGCAAAATTATAGTACTTTGCTCATCTAGAATTGATTGAGCTTTTCGGAAACATAAATAGTAGCAATTTTTTCCAATACCACATCAATCTTCATGTATTCGAAAATCGATGTTTATTTGTCTGAGTGTAGAAGGTAAAATGCATTTCGAACGAGTTCAAGTCCATCCGAACTTACTGTTCAAGATTTTAAGTAGTGTCTACATTTTAAATCACCCGTAAACTCTCCGCAAACACTTACGCTTGTCGACATATTTCTAGAAAGTTCCAAGTTCCCATGAGCAATTTTTAAATTGTGCTAACGTTCGCGGAGTTGTGAGTTCTGCCAGAGTTACGTAAAATGCTGCTCATCAATTCACTCAAGCGTGTAGCAGAGCGAACTAGAGTTTACCGGATGCATCTTCGTCTATTTATTATTTTGTACTCTACTTAACTTTGATTTTTTTTTAATTTACGCTGGAAATCACATTTGATATTGAGTATGATCCTTACATACATATTAATAAAGTATTAGTCTTTCATGGGGTAGACAGTGCCTAGGATAACAAGACCTAAAAGCCACGTTTAGCCTGGTTGTGGGCTTATAGGTGGAAAGGGGAATCAAAATAGTGATGCTGTTGCTAGCATAGTCTTTTACGATCGCCACGGGACGAAAAGCGGCTGGTACATTTTTTGTTTTTTACTTGCTTCCAGAGCATGGAAGGCCAGTATGTACTGTACTATGCATAAAAACACCATAGACATCCAGCACACACAGCGAAGCAGTGTGTAATGGTGTGCGTGAAGTTCCTAATCCATGCTGGACCCGCGGAGGAACTACAGCCCACGTCCTCTCATCGCTTAATGCTAAGAGAATGGAATAAAACTGTATTGTTAATAAAACAATGGGGAAACAAAGTATTGTAGGACGAAGAGGCGGGGGGGGACGAAACTTAAAGAGTCGGCTTCACGCCATAACAGACTTTATTACGATACAAGAGGAACATAATACATACATTGAATGCTTCCAGAACTGATTAGTGTATCCAAACTGGGTTGAAGTACACTAGAACAGCAATGGACATCACTTAGTGCCAAGACGCTTAAGAGATTCAGCTAGGTGAGTGCTCAAAGCGTGCCAAGTACTAAGACCCTACTGGCGAAGCTCTCGATGAGTCGATGCGCTGCTCCGGGGGTCATGATTCTACGGGAGACAAACGATAGCGCGATCTAACTCGACGACAGCGCCATCTATTGGAGTTTATTGTAACCATGCCTCATACCGCGTAGATCATTATGGGCGCGGCAGTACTGCTCACGCCATCTAGCGGCGTATTATGTTTACTTTGTGTATATCGTGTTACAGTATTTATTTTATATTCTTGTTAGAAATTCTGCGTACAGTTTTAGCTAGGTGTAGCAAGAGAGCGACCACAGACAAGCACCAAAGACAAGTCATGACGGAGTTCCGTTCAGGAACTCACATTATACTACAAAAACTGTATAAGATTGACACAAGATTATCACTACGTGTAGATACTGGCAAAAGTGTGTGCAGGGCCGTCTTTAAACTATTTGAGGCCCTGGGCACATTAGGATCATGGGGCCCCTATGACCTAAATATCGGTTATCATTTGGTAATCTGGCAGGAACTAGGGGGCCCCATTCGATCGCGGGGCCCTGGGCACGTGCCCATAGTGCCCAGTGGAGAAGAGGGGCCTGAGTGTGTGTCGACATTGACACTTTTCAAAGAGTATGTCGTTTGTGTAGCTCAACTGGGAGGAGGCTACTGCCCACTGCCCAGCTTTAGAGTGTATCATGATGATGATTCAACTTTCTGAAATTCTTGAATGCGATAAAAATCACATTCTTCATTTGTTTTTCTTTTTACAAGAAAAGTTAGGGTGCGACCAAACCGCCGCGTATACGCAGTGACGTGCCGTATGCGTCACGTTTTCTCACCGTTTCTTCATACATTTTGTTGCGATTCCGTAACGTCACCGTTTTTTAAGCGGCGGTGTGGTCGCACCCTTACGCCCAAATTTTACATTTTACCATGTAGTAGGTAGTGTACACTTAGTTAGAATTTTATATTTATTTAGCAGGCTGGATTAAATTATCTTTACCCTTTTAGTACCAAGAAAGTTACAACCTCGAAAACGAAATCACATTTCTTTACAGTCAAAGACTCTGCTAAAAGGGTCATTAAAAGTTAGAGTAGCGCTAATTTGAAACTAACTTGATCTTAATCACAATCTAATACACGATAATAAAAACACTTAGTTACCATTAAAATAAGTATTTTAAAAAGCGTCTTTACCTTTTAATAAATTCTAATAGAGTAGAGGAAAAATAATAATAATAACGGAGCAATACATACGACCGCCAAAACATGTACAGTAGGTAATGTATGTACTTATGACTTTTTGTCTGAAGAAAAGCGCCCAATTTCTAATGTCCGTATCATACTGTCCCTTGCACTCTTCTATTAAACACTATTAATGTGAGCGGCACAGCACGATTTTCTAATTTTGGAGTATAAAACCAGGCCATACCTAACTCGCAACGAGCTAATTTGCTTTTCATTGTACGGCCGATACGGCATCGCATCGTATTTTAATCTGTAGGCTTATTGTCTAACTCGCTCGCAATCGCCATCGTGTTCATTTTGACAGTTCTTGTATGAATGCGACAGCTAGCTGATTCCGATGCCAATTGTCAGCCCATACATGAACTGTCAAAATAAACACGATGGCGATTGCGAGCGAGTTAGACAATAAGCCTACTGGTACAAAGAAGAGCATGATACTTCTCTAATTAGACTAGACTAGTATTTATAAGTATAATAGTACAAGTAGACTAGAGGCACTTAGTTTTTTATCTGCTAAATTAACACTTTACCGACGTCGCGGGGCGCATAACCACCCCCAATTACCGACATCATTGTATTGGTATTTATACATTTGTATCTGATACTGGTAACCCCAGTCGGGAGGACAAACGGGACTGGCCGCCAAACTTCCCTGCCTATGGATTTTTACTTTATATCGTCCGTTCAGGATGTTAACCCTAGAGTGAAGTGGCAACAATATTTCACGCGTGAAGTACGCGTCAGCGGCAAAACCTATACGAGGCCGCGGCTACTCGAAAGCTGTATTGTATCAAATAAGACTGGAACGTGTTTAGAGGAAATAATAAACATTTCTAAATAATTCAGCAAGTGATTGGGCTCGTTTGAACAGGTGTACGAAGATTTTTCATTAAAATTTTTGATTGTATATTATTTAGTCCCGCCATTGACGCGTTCCACTTTGAAGTTTGTACATCGATCAATAGTACATGGAAACATTTTGTAAACTATGATTCGAAAATCGTGAAAAACATTTACAGGGCTATAAAGTAAAACTATAAAGTAAAGCTGTGGTAGCCTAGTGGTTTGTCCTGAGGCCTCTCAAGCAGAGCGTCGTGGGTTCAAATACCGGGCTCGCACCTCTTTTTCGGAATTTATGTGCGAAAATTACATTTGTAATTTGCCATGAGCTTTTCGGTGAAGGAAAACATCGTGAGGAAACCTGCACACTTCTGCGAAGAAATTCAATGGTGTGTGTCTTAACTTATTTGCACTGGGCGCGTGTGGGAACTATAGCCCAAAACCTCCAATACACGGAGGAGGCCTATGCCATGAGGCACGCCGAATTACGTGACAATTTAATAAATAAACGACAATAACAACAACAACAACAACAACATGTACTTACTGAAATTGTAGCGAATTCGGAATAAAAAGGCTTATAAATAAATAAATAAAAGTAAAACTAGCTTAACCATCTGCTGAAATATTATCGTACAATTACAAAAGACTTTGTAGACACGTTTGGTTTGATTAAATAAAAGTGGATGTTATTGGTTTTAAAAAAAAAACTCATCTCCACTTTTTTATTATTTAGTAGCAACAGAAGTGATTGAAGATAAATGGTACGGGATCTTAAGGTAGCTATAATTATGAAGACAAATTAGAGTTTTTTGAGTGGTTTACGGTTCTTAAGAAGCACTGTGTCTGGTGGACAGACAAAGGGTTAGTTTAGTTAAGTGGTACGGAGGAGCCTTGACCACACACAATAACATCTCTAGACTGTGATTACTTTTCAATAAAACCACTTTTATAAACTAAAAAAAAAAGAATAACACGCAACGCGGACAAGGGCTATGACTTCGATCTTCAATTGTTTTTTTTTCCGTGCCGCGTGCATTTGCGCTTTATTTTCGGCCAGGGTTTAAAATAGGTGGAATTTCAAAAAAGGTTGTAATAACACGCACCATGCGTCGCCTACAGTTTCAATACAGTATGTACCTTCAAGCAAATTTTCCTCGTAGTAACTGATTATATACGACAACAGAACTCTGGTAGTAGGAGTTCGGGCAGAGGCTGGTGGGTATTTATTTCATTTGGTGTAAATTGGGCACTTTGTTAAAAAAATAAAAATAAAATTGTTTTCAATCACAAACTTAATCTTAATTGACAGTTTGTGATACATGGGTTATAAAAAAAATAAAGGCCATCTTTTAGGAGCCCAAAAATTGAAGATATGGACCCGCAATGTTTTAAGCGTCATGGTAATGACATTTTGCATGCTTGGTAATGACGATAGCACATGGTAATGATAAATGTTCCTATCTCTAAATAATTTAAACAGATTTTGACGTATTTCAAAGTACCGAAGTATTTAATCAATTTGGTTATTAAATAAAACATACATACATACATACATATCGTCACGCCTCTTTCCCACAGGGGTAGGCAGAGACTACTTTGTTCCACTTGCTACGATCCTGACATACCTCTTTCGCTTCATCCACATTCATCAATCTCTTCATACATGCTCGTCGGTTTCGGGTACTCTTGACCTGGCCTTTTTCCAAAACGTCCCTAATTTGATCATGGAACGTCCGCCTAGGCCTTCCCCTCCCAACGCACCCATTCACACTCGCCGTATAAATCTGTTTAGTTAATCTTCTTTCATCCATCCTCTCTACGTGAACAAACCAACCAAGCACACTTTTTTCTATCCTAGTCACTATATCTTCTTTCACACCAGCACGTTCCCTTATCACACTATTCCTTATTCTATCTTTCAGTGATACACCTTCCATACTTCTTAACGCTCTCATTTCTACCGCATTTATGCTTCTTTCATGCTTCTTTTGCCATACCCAACTTTCGCTACCGTACATTAGTGTTGGAACGAGCACCCCTCTGTGAACAGCCAGACGCGCCTTCTTTGACACCTTCTCACTGCTCACAAAGGCGCGCAGCGCTCCATTGACCATGTTTCCTGCATTCACTCTTCTTTCAATATCTCTTTCACACTTTCCATCTGTCGTAAAAGCCGAGCCCAGATACACAAACTCTTTTACCTGTTCTACTTTCTCACCCGCAATCATAATCTCACATTCTGTCATGCTGTCGTCTTTTTCGAATACCATAACTTTCGTCTTGCTTACATTAACTTTCATGCCTTTCCTTTCCAATGCCCCACATAAAATGTTAGCCATTCTTTGCAACTCCTCCTCCGACGATGCTAACAACACTTGGTCGTCGGCGTATAGGAGGCATTTGATGGTTAACTCGTTCATCCTTAGTCCACAGTCATTCTCTTTCAAATCATTCAGGCACGTATCCATGAATAGGTTGAACAGCCACGGCGACGCAACACATCCTTGTCTAACACCTTTTTCGATGCTAAACCATTCAGTGTACGCCCCGTTTATCCTTACACAAGCACTAGAATCCTCATAGAGAGATTTTAGTGCTTGTATCAGATTACTGTTCACCCCATGCATGGCTAACGCTGACCACAACTCATTCCTCATCACCCTGTCATAAGCCTTCTCCAAGTCAACGAATAAGCAGTATATTTTCTGGCCTTTGGCCATATACTTTTCAGTTATACGCCGCAAGGAGAAGACTTGATCCGTGCATCCCATTCCCTTTCTAAAACCCGCTTGTACATCCCATATTTTCTCATCCGTCTCTTTTATAACCCTTTCAATCAGTACCTTTGCATACAGTTTGCCGACGACGCTGAGAAGGCTTATTCCGCGGTAATTTTTGCAGTCTAGTTGTGACCCCTTTCCTTTGTACAGCGGCACAATCACGGCCTTACACAAATCCTCCGGTACCCGACCGTTCGTCCAACACAAGTTGAAAAGGTGGCACAACTGACTGACCACCACGCCTTCACCGGCTCTCAGCATTTCGACCGACACCCTATCATACCCCGCAGACTTTCCTAACTTCATTCTTTTCATGGCGTTCACAATTTCATCCATACCTATCTCATTTCCCTGACTACTTTCACTCATCTCTCCGGCATGAGCCGGTACTTGCGCTGCTTCTTCTGCTCTTTCAAACAAACTTTCAAAATATTCCTTCCATCTTTTTAGCACACACTCTTCTTCTTTTATAACACTCCCATCCTGGCTTCTGATTTCACTCAGCTCCGAGACTGTGTTTTTGCCACGGGCTGTCTTTATAGACTTCCAGAACATCTTAATATTTGTCCGGAAGTCATCAGAAAGCCTCCTATAAAAACTATCCTTATATTCTTCCCTCTTTCTGTCACAAGTCGTCTTTACTAATCCTTTCACTCTTTTGTATAAGTCTTTCGCTTTACATACTTCTTCATCCGTCACCTTTTGCATTCTTTGATTAGCCTTTTTCGCTAACCAATCCAACCATGCTTTCTTCTTTTCTCGCACCACCTGTTGTACTTCAGCATCCATCCATACGTTCCTTTTCTTTCTTCCTTTTCCCCTTTTGCACACCCCGCACACCTCAGTAGCAACATTTACAACTCCTTCCTTAAATGCCGTCCACACCTTTTCTATCTCACATACCTCATCTACATCACAAAATCGACCTTTTAATTCATCCTTGTATTTTTCTCTTACATTCTCGTCTTGCAGATTCTCTACTTTTATTCGCTCTAGGACACTAGTGGGTTCTTTGACCCGGTGCCGCCATCGCTTAAACAGACCACTAATTCGGCATATCACCAGGTGGTGGTCTGTATGGATGCCGACTCCGCGGTATGCACGAGTGTCCCTGACTTTAACTCTCAATCTTTCATCCACGATCACAAAATCAATCATACTCTTCGCACTTCCTTCTTCCCTGGTGTACATATGGATCTTTTTATGGGCAAACATTGTGTTTGTCACACAAAGATTCCACTCTAGACACACTTCAAGCATACTTTTCCCGTTTTCATTCACTCGTTCATCACCAAACGCACCAAGCACTCTTTCATATCCATCACGCTTTTTACCTACCCATCCATTAAAATCACCTAGCATGATAATCCTCTCGTTCTCCTTGCATTTACTCAAAATATCTCTCACACTATCCCAAAACTTGTCTCTTTCCGCTTTGTCTTTTATAGACCCACTCGATCCCACATCCGTTGGTGCATACACACCGAGAATGAAGATACGAGTGAGTCCAACTTTCAGCCTCACCCAGACAAGCCTGGGACTCACACACTCAAACTCAATCACACACTCAGCCACTCTTGCGGAAAGTATGACACCAACTCCCTGACAGCCACGATTAGCACCGGACCAATATGCCCTGTAGGGTCCATGTTCGGTGGTGTCACAACCTTTCCGCTTGGTCTCATTCACACACAAAACATCAATATGTCTATCATCCATCATCTGACACACTTCGTCTATTTTATCCTGCATTCCTCCTCTAACATTCACGCCCCCGTGGTGAACGGGACGTGACGGGTTGCGAACCTCGTCGCCGCCATCCTGGACATTATTTAAAATTTTAAATTGAGCCATTTCGATCCCACGGGTAGCTAGGGAATGGATGTCCATCCTTTTTTTTTTTTTTTTTTTTTTTTTTTAACGGAGTGAAAACTCTTTACGAGTACCACCGGGCCCGGGGAGGCCCGGATGGTTATGTGGGACTCTCTCCCCCGGCCTCTTTCCGCACGGAAAGGGGCGGGGGGAGCATACCCACTAAAAACACTCCGGCGAAGCCCGCTTGCCGGGTTTGGGAAGGCGCCGTGGGATCCCGGAGATTCCAGCCGACGGCGCCCCCCGGCTGCCCCGGTTTTCACCAGGGCCGCCCGCACCAATGACGGGGGAATCGCGACGCTTCGACCCCCCGTCCCAGACGTGCAGGACCGTGCAATGCGGGCAGGAGATCCCCGTCTCCCGCCCGCTGGTCCCACTAGGGGTTTAGGCGGGCAGCAAACAGCCGCCGCCTTCGCCCCATACGTCTCCGCCGGAGCAGGGGCGCGTGGGCATCGTCCTCGCGCTCCCGCTCCCTGGCCTCCTTCTGCGAGATTACGTCCTCACAAAAGGAAGCCACCGTCTGCCAGGATCTGTCACTGCTCAGCATGGCCGCGATTACGCTGTGCAGCGAGAGATCGACGACAGCTCCAATGGCAGCAACCATGTTGCGGCGGTCCCCATCCCAGCAACTACACACCTCGAGAGTGTGCTGTGCCGTGTCATCAGGATCGCCGCACTCATGGCACACCTCGCTCTGCTCCCTCCCTATCCTGTACAGGTAATGATCGAAACATCCGTGTCCGGTCATTACCTGCACAAGCCTGTAAGTTAGAGCGCCATGCTCTCTGTCCAGCCAGCTCTGAAAGTGCGGGAGGATTGCCCCTATGGTTCTGGTTCCATAGAGGGAACCCTCCAGCATCTCTTTCCAGCGGTCCCGCATGCGGGTTTGTGCGAGCCGCCGGAACCGCTCCACCTCTTGCGGGGCAAGGCGATCGCCCCGGGCTCTCGCTTCCACTTTTGCTCGATGCGTCTCCGCAAGCACCCCGGCCTCCAGCTCCCATGGCGGAGTGCCGGCGAGGAGGCATGCTGTAGCCCACGCTACCGTGCAGTACGCACGGATAATCCTTATGGCGACGACCCGTTGGGGCCGTCGCAGCAAGGCCTTCGTCCTCCCATTTAGTGCGTCGTACCAAATGGGAGCGCCATAGAGAGCCATGCTCTTAGCGACCCCCGCGTACAGTCTTCTGCAGGCTGCCTTAGGACCACCAATGTTTGGCAATAGTCGGCTCAGAGCCGATGCTGCGCCCACAACACGCGGAACTAACTGGCGGAAATGGGTCTCGAATGTCCATTTGCGGTCCAGAATAAGGCCCAGGTATTTAATCTGAGCCTTAATCTGGATCGCCTCTCCACGCACACAAAGGGAGGCTCCGGCTGACAGACTCCATCTATGGCCTCCAAATAATGCTGCCTCAGTCTTGGGCAGGGCAACCCTGAGGCCTAGCGCTTCAATGCGTCCGATAACCAGCTCGGTCCCTACGGTCGCCCTTCGCATTAACTCCTGCCAATCGCTCCCGCGAACGGCCACCATTGTGTCATCCGCATAGCAGAAGATGGCCATTCGCGGGAGCAAATTTCCGCGAATAGCCCAGTCGAATCCGACATTCCACAGGAGTGGTCCGAGAACCGACCCCTGTGGAACGCCGCACTCCATAGCACGCCGAACCATTCGACCCTCATTGTTCTGGTAGAGCACTACCCGGTCTATAAGGTAGTGCTCTACCAGTTTCCTCAGGTAGAAAGGCACCCCGTGGTATCGGAGGGCCTCGCCAATTACGCTGTAGGGGAGGCTTCCGAAAGCATTGGCGATATCCAGTGAGATCGCCAATACTCCTTCCCCTCTTGTCGCTGCATCTTGGATGAATTCCCGTAAGGCGGAAACGGCATCCACTGTGGAATAGCCTCCCCTATATCCAAATTGGCGCTCGGATATATTTGGGCCCGTCTCTGATAGGTGCCGGGTGATCCTGGAGGCGATGATGCGCTCCATCATCTTCCCGGCCTCATCTAATAAGACGATTGGCCTGTGTCCGGAAGGCGAATCATGTGGTCGACCCTCCTTCCGGAACAGGCACAATCTCCCCTCCTTCCAACAGCTCGGGAACCAGCCCTCTCGAAGACAGTCGTCGAAGAGGGACCTGAGCCGGTCTCCGAGATGTTTCATGGCGATCGCCAACACCCTCCCAGGGACCCCGTCTGGTCCTGGCGCCTTCTTAGTGCGTCGGATTCGGTCCACCACCCCCGATGGATGTCCATCCTGGCAGAGCCCCGCATGCCAGGATAAGGCAAGCCTTTGACTGGGGGTCGCCTGGTCCCCAAGGCAATTTGGCACGCTTACGACTAGGCACGCCCCTAGTCACGCATCTCTCGGCACGGCAGACCTTAGATTGGCGGATAAGACAAGGAAAGGGAAGAGGTAGGATAGAAGGTTGGAGAGGGACGTAGAATTGGGGCAGGACAGGGTTTGAAAGGATACTACAGCCACGGAAGACTAATGGAGCGACTATAGTAGCTAGGGGAGGCCGGGGTCGCATACCCGTATACTAAACTCCAAATGCCGGACAGGCACTTGAGATGAGTACCCCCTGGCCGATAAAATAAAAGAATGTAAATATTGATATATATATTATATATATATATATATATATATAAGAATGTTATATATATATATATAAGAATGTAAATATTAAATAAAAGAATGTAAATATTAAACAAATAAATAATAAAATACCAAATATAAGTAACATAATGATTTTTTTAGTAGCTTCATATAGTTTTGCTCACACATTTGAAATTCTTTGAAGTAGAAAATGATCTTTTTTCAAAAAAAATGTTTTCTTTCTCTTCAAAAGTCAAAAGTTTATTTTGCAAATAGGCCACCAAGGGCTCTTTTACATGTCTTTTTATGAATGTACCAGCACATTCGGAAAGACCGTCATTATTACTTAATGTGTCTAAGTACAATAATTATTCACAAAGGAAAATTATTACGCACACCATTATATTTTCTAACAAATCACTTAAATAATAATAACACAATATAAAGGAACACATTGTTATTGCAAGACATCTTTTAAATTTTTTATTCTTGCTTAGCTAGCAGACGTTGCATTTTTTTAATTCATTTATTGATAGAAGTTTTTTCATGCCTCTTTTCTTTGAGCATAACGTTTTTTTTTCCTTTTCTAGGTATACAGCTCAGTGTTAGATTTAATTTTTTCGCGTCTTTTTTTAGCTACTTTTCCGTTTTTTTTATTAGCAATTCTTGTTTACTATCTCCTTTTTTACTTGGCATATTTATTTACTTCTTCCACTGAAACAGATAAAAACGTGATAAATATTTGCAAAAATACAGAATCAAATGAATTAACAGAAAAAGTGGACAGATATAAAATGGAAAAATATATAAAAGCCAAGGTCTTTACAGAATTAAGTGCAGAAAGTCATTACCATGGAATAATCGTCCTTTCCGTGGGTAAAAAGTCCACGGTAATCAGTGGTAATGACCACCTTGGTAATGACAAAATGCAGCTATTTTCAGTTTAGCATGTACCATATTAGATATTCCAAAATGTTTTACTGATTACGTCATAATCAATCGGTTAGGCTATACGATAAAATATGATAAATATAAATAATTCATGTACTTACCGAGGAATGAGACCAACGGGAATGTCAATATTATTGTGACAAAAACCACGGTACGACTTTGTAAAAAATAAATAAATTCTTAATTTTGCTTTGCGCGACGTGGGCTCACTCTGCCTTCTGAATGGTGACAGTAGGCACGCGGGGGGAGCGGCGGGGGTTGTGCAGAGCTGTTCAGTGCAGAGCTATATGTCGCGTTACGTTGTGCCACGGTGATGACGAGTTAAACAGGAACCCAAATGTACGATGTTACTGTTCCGTTTTATATGATGCGTTTTAATTTGTGCAATCAATATTGTATGATATAACTATGAAACTTTTTAGGGAAATAGTAGCTTCAGCCGTAAACGCCAGTTAAATGGAACTTTTTGCAGAAGTTTTACCGAAAATTGGAAAGCGGACACACCTTGGTAATGACATTTTGGCCCTTTTGAACGAAATAACTTTCACATTACTTTATATATCAAAAATTTAAAAGAGGCGGCCGTTAGAAATCATTCCTTATTACAAGATACTTTTACACACGGTAAACATCCATCATCATTTGGATGGTGATATTGTCGCGGACAGCCGATTTACACCAAATGAAATAAATACCCTGGTAATGATAATTGCCTGGTAGTTTAGGTCTCACCTCTAACCTCGTTACAGGGATACCCGATACTCCCCCGCTCACACTTCATTATTGTCCACAATGGCAGGGGTTCCCAAACTGCGGGCAGCGGCAAGTCTTAGAATCACTACATAGTTTAAAACAGAGTCGCTTCCCACCGCCTATCCTTCATGTACTCGTACGCTTAAAAATCTTCAAAATCATGCAACGGCTTTTGTTACAGTTCAGAAGCCTTACCATGACGTCCTAATTCCGACTCAGTTCAAGTTTTAGCTGTCACTTTTAGTATGAATCTGACAGCGAGCGCGCCTAAACTGAAACGCATTAAGACGTCATGGTACGGCCCCAGGTCAATAGTTACAGTGACTGAGAGTTATCATTGTGAGTAAATACTATTTTATTGACATCAAAAGTCAAAAATCAAAAGTTTATTTTGCAAATAGGCCGCCAAGGGCTCATTTACGTGTCTTTTTTTTTAATCTACCAGCGCATTCGGAAAGACCATCATTGCCAAGAAGAATACGCCGCAAGAAACTTGGCAGAAAGTCATTTACTTATTCAAAATAAAATAGATTTACAATAGTACTTAAATTGAGTCTTTGAATTTAAAAAAAATATCGTTTTTTTTTATGTTTTTTAAAACTTTATAGCATATTATATAATATCTAATTCAAAGAAATCTTAAAATATTTTTTTTTAATTAATTATAAGCAATTCAAAATTGATGAAATTTGAAATATGACCACTTGACCGGGAACGGGCCATGATTGGTCGCCATGGCTGTGACGTCACAATGTTAAAGCAATTTCATGACAGTACTGGGTTAACGGCTGATTTCACTAAAAATATCCGAAATTTAATACAAAAAATATCTGCCGAAGTTTTTTTTATGAAATAAGGTGGCAAACGAGCACGCGTATCACCTTATAGTAAGTAAATTTTTGTTTTAGTCATGTGTAGGTAGGTAATAAAAGCGTAATCCTGATAATGTTTCTGATTTATGTGAACTGGATTGATTTTACTGGACCTGAGATTTCACAATAAAGTAGGTACCTAAGTACAGTGAACGATACTGAATCGCTTACCTACCACTGTGGAATTTTAACATACTCCCTGCCAGAGATATTATTGCTAAATTGTACCTATTAGGTAGGTTACGTGATTCAGTTTCTTCGACCGTAGGTACGTAAATTTTAATGGCTAGATTTTGTGGTTGATAGGTATTTCTAGTTTTTTTTATAATCCAGTGGGATTGTATTATATATTCAATGGGAATTTTTGCGGGTGTAAGAGCCTAACATTGTTCTAGGTAGGTACGTTCAGATCGCTAGGTACGGTTAACGTCAAAGATATCTTTACACTTTAGTACCTTGTCGTTGTAACTATATGTTTGAAGTTTCATATGAAGTTGTCAAAGTGCTTGGAGCGACAAGGCACTAAAGTGTAAATATATCTTTGACGTCGACTGTACCAGCATCTTAGTAATCCTGCCGCCAAGCAGCAATGCTTGCGCTGATGTGTTCCGGGTGAGGAGAGTAAAACAGCCCGATTTTGGCATAATTTTTTAAATCCAAGATGGCGGATGACATTTTGACACTATTGACACTTTGACACTAAAATATTGATGGGTGTCGTTTTTGAGTAATTTGGTGCTTCTGAGCCTGATTTTGATATACTTTTTTGGATTCAAGATGGCGGATGACATTTTGACACTTTGACACTAAAAATGTTTATGGGTGTCGTTTTCGAGTAATTTGGTGGCTCTGAGCCCGGTGTTGGCATAATTTTTTGGATTCAAGATGGCGGATGACATTTTGACACTATGACACTATAATGTTTATGGGTGTCGTTTTCGAGTAATTTTGTGGCTCTGAGCCCGATTTTGGCATAATTTTTTGGATCCAAAATGGCGGATGACATTTTGACACTTATGCCACTAAAAATGTTTATGGGTGTCGTTTTCGAGTAATTTTGTGGCTCTGAGCCAGATTTCGACATACTTTTTTGGATCCAAGATGGCGGATGACATTTTGACACTATTGACACTTTGACACTAAAATATTGATGGGTGTCGTTTTTGAGTAATTTGGTGCTTCTGAGCCTGATTTTGACATACTTTTTTGGATTCAAGATGGCGGATGACATTTTGACACTAAAAATGTTTATGGGTGTCGTTTCGAGTAATTTGGTGGCTCTGAGCCCGGTTTTGGCATAATTTTTTGGATCCAAGATGGTGAATGATATTTTGACACTATTGACACTAAAAATGTTTATGGGGGTCGTTTTCGAGTAACATTTTACACTTTTTTGTGTTTTTTGTGTCAGTAATGTCAAAATGTCATCCGCCATCTTGGATCCAAAAAGGTATGCCAAAACCGGGCTGAGAAGAACCAAATTACTCGAAAACGACACCCATAAACATTTTTAGTGTCAAAATGTCATCCGCCATCTTGGATCCAAAAAAGTATGTCAAAATCGGGCTCAGAGCCACAAAATTACTCGAAACCGACACCCATAAACATTTTTAGTGTCAAAATGTCATCCGCCATCTTGGATCCAAAAAATTATGTCAAAATCTGGCTCAGAACCACAAAATTACTCGAAAACGACACCCATAAACACTTTTAGTGTCATAGTGTCAAAATGTCATCCGCCATCTTGAATCCAAAAAAGTATGTCAAAATCAGGCTCAGAAGCACCAAATTACTCAAAAACGACACCCATTAATATTTTAGTGTCAAAGTGTCAATAGTGTCAAAATGTCATTCGCCATCTTGAATCTAAAAAAATATGCCAAAATCGGGCTCAGAGCCATCAAATTACTCAAAAACGACACCCATAAACATTTTTAGTGTCATAGTGTCAAAATGTCATCCGCCATCTTTGTGCTCGAAATTCCGGGTTTTCTTATGAAATTCTCCTGGGATAAAATCAACGGGATTTTGAACTGAAATCCCACGACTTATTTACTTATTCATATAAATAGTTACTACCAAAGTGTACTCATCACTATTCTCATCTAATTTTATTGTTTTAAATCCCGGTACCGTGGAAAGTTGGGATAGAAGCATGATAGAAGTATAGATAGTGCGATCCACAAAGACTCGTAGATGTATTAAAATTAACCTTTAACTACAAATTAATAAGAACCACGGTGGATGGCATCCATCGTGAATGACACCTACTATAGCCGGTACGTAAATCCAGATTATAAATTATAAAGTTCGTGTATGGCAAATTTTATCGAAATCTGTTTAGCCGTTTTAGCGTGAAAGAGTCACAAACCAATACGCTCTCACAAACAATAGCATTTTACAATAATAGTAGGATAATAACAGAATAGAGTAGATTAAAGTCAAAAAACGGTATCACCTGTATACTAACTACGAGTGGAAACTAACATTGTGACGTCACACGCGGCTCGGCCTTGTTCGGGAACTGTCGGTGTGTTTTCGGTGCGGTACTCGACGATCAATTTTCAAATCGGTATAACTCGTTAATTATAGCGAGTAAAAAAAAACTAAAAATACTTTTCTTACAAAACTTATATATGATCTTTCCATTTATGACAAAAAAAAAATTGATTCAAAAACTCAATTCTACTTAACGTACCTATAATACAATTAATACATATTATAAAAGGGATGTATGTAACATCAACTTAGTACTAAGTATCTACTTACATTACATAGGTACAATATTGAGAACACGCTCGACTATAAAAAACGACTTTTTAAGACAAAGTAACTAAGTTTTTGGTACCTATTAAATAATTTCAACTTATATCCTTTACGAGTTTACGCGTTCCTAAGCAAAATGGTCTTGACAGATATACAGACGGACGGACGAGCAACAAAGGGATCCTTTAAGGATTCCGTTTTTTCCTTTTGAGGTACGGAACCCTCAAAAAAGTTACTGCACCACTCTACATCACAATGGTAATAATACACTTAAGAGAAGAGAAGCTCAGTCGTCAAAGCATGTTTGGGAACTCCAGTCCTGACTCCTTGCCTTCGGTCTTGGCTACTTGGAGAGGGTTTAAGTATCAATGCTTATATATTATGTAGGTATGTACCTATATTATTATAATCACACGAGACCAAAAAAAATTGTCTGGCTTATTTAAAGCAGAATGCGGAAGCAGGCGCATTGATGACAGCTACTATTGGTACTACTTATTGAACGCGTCCTCTCGTGCGTAAACGTCGTATTATACCGTCCTTCTCACTCTCGAATAAATGTCAATTAGTGTGAGCGGAATGGCACGAAACGAACTTTGAAAATCGGATTTCAGAGTACAAGGCGCGGTGATCAGTGTGCGTTTATATATATACTGTCCACCCTAAGGGCCACTTGCACGGACCAGGGTTAACGACTTAACCCCGTGTTAGATGCTAACCCGGGGCTAAGTAGTGTCAAATTGTATGCAACTGTCAAACCTAACCCCGAGTTAGAGATTAAATTTTTTAATTCTGGATTGTGTAAGTGGGCATGTTAATTGGCCAATAGTGCCAACAGAAGAAAAGCAACGCAGCAAAAATCTACGAACACAATCCTGTTTGTTCCAAAATTCCCCAATGAAGCCGCGTATCAAATCCCAATTTTCTAAGTACAAACTTAGTTGGTCCAACAACGCAGATGCACGTCGGCAAACTTGCGAGGTGTCCGAAGTATTTCGAAGTCTTCCGAAGTGTACCGAAGCTAAGACGCCAATGCGCAACCGACGACGCGACAGGCCATTTCTCTGTACATTGCGCGTTCGAGACGCGCGCTGTTCTGTGGTTACTTGGGATCACACGCAATGTACTAGGGAATTACTTTCTGTGCAGCCCGTGGCGCATAGTCGTGGTCAAGCCAAATGTCAGAGGCTGCAATATTGTGGGATAGGTACGTGACTCGACGCTTGGTGCAATAGAGGGCGGCCATTGTTTACGATTTCCTCGGACATGTTTAATTAACAAAAAAGGGTTACCTTACCTTGCTACTCTGTAAGCACAGGTGCAAGCTACCTCTTAATAGGTACATTGCAGGAGCAAAGGGGTATTTTTGTTAATTCAATTATTTTATTATGGGCACGTATTAGAATATCGAAAATTAAAATATCGAAAGTTAAAAAGTCGCCGGTCAAAATATCGAAAATCAGAATGTCGAACGATCATAAGGTCGAAATTCAAAATGTCGAAAGTATATATTCTCGAATGGTACAATTATCGAATGCTTAAATTTCGAAAATCTGAATATTGATAGCTAAATTATCGAAAATCAGAATGTCGAACGATCATAAAGTCGAAATTCATAATGTCGAAATTGTATATTATCGAATGGTACAATTATCGAATGCTTAAATATCCAAAATCAGAGTATCGAACGATCATAAGGTCGAAACTCAAAATATCGAAATTATATTATCAAATATATCTGATGCAGTCGCCATCGAATACATCTGATGCACAGGCAACATAGGTTAGGTTAGGTTAGTATTGCGTCAAGGCGCAAAGCGCCTCAACTAGGCGGAATAGGAGCTCCGCTCGTCGACCTTTCTCGTAGCTATTCAAAGTTATTTTTGTTAATCACACATTTTAGTTTGTCATACGAAACATTTAGTCGCATGAGAATTGAATAGCTACGAGGAAAAGTCGACGAAGCTCCGCTTCGCGGAGCTCCTATTCCGCCTAGTTTAGGCGCTTCGCGCCTTGACACAATACTAACCTAACCTAACGTATATTGACTGTGTTTTCTTACAGATAATTGGGATTGATTGGCCGCCCTGTAGGAATTTTATACTTTCGGTCATTTGAAAATAGATATCTCAAGCTTCGGTTTATCGGCGCTAAACTATTTTAACCATTGGGCATTTGAGCTCTAGGAATGTGAGCCGTCAATATAATAGCAGTAGATGTTAAGATCGTTCGCTATTTCAATTTTCGATATTTTATACGTTGGGTTTTTGATGCTCGATCTTTTGTTTTTTTTTTTTTTATGTGAATAGGAAGGCAAACGAGCAAGTGGGTCACCTGATGGTAAGCGATCACCACTGCCCATAGACACCCGCAACCCCGGAGGGATTGGGATTTTTTGTGTTTCGATTTTAAAGAAAAAGAAAGAAACCGGCGACTTTATAACCTTAGATATTTTAAATTTCGATATTCAAATACGTGCCCTTTATTATATTTTTAAATATCTGGAAACATCGATTTGCATTAGTCAACGCACGACTGTGAAGAAAACAACCCTCAAAACACATTGGAGAACTGTTTTGCAGTCATACCTTCGAGAGGCTTATGGTAATATGGAAATTTTAAATATTGTTTAACGATTATCCCGACTTGCCACATGCAGAAGCCCTTGAAGAAGTTGGCCAAATAGAGAGCCGTCAAAGTGACAGTTCATAGACCACAACATATTTTTAGTATTACAGTACGTACACGTTTTGTTTTGAACTATATCAACGAATTTTTTAGTTGTTTTATCATAAGATTAATTTTAGTTTAGTTTTTAATTCGTTTTTAATTTATTTATAGTTACATTGGTATTTCTTTTTGTTTGTAATCTCATGTTTATTATTGTAATAGGTCAAAAAATATAATATTTTAGAGATTAAATAAGAATTCAATGGGTACCTATAGGTGGGTAAGCGTGGTTACTGTACTCCCTATGATATATTGAATTATTAAGATAAACGTCAAAATGTGTATCGCTGCTGCAACGTGTTGATTTATCGGAGCGCTACCTGCAGAATACGATGTATGAAGCACCCATGTTTCAGGAGTTTTAGGTGAATTTCAAAGACGGTTATGAAAAAATTTTTAATCAACTGATGTTTAGTTTTGGCTGTGTTATTAGAGCGTCACCTAATTTTCAAAGTTATTATATACGTTATTGGATGCTTATATACAGGGTGTATCAGACACCCCCTAACAATAATCCACTGGGGTATATAACCATAGCTATAGAAGCTAAAATAAATATTTAAAAAAAATTGGAGTATATTTTCTTTTATTTTCTATAGGAATGGTAGTACCTATTAACTGTAATCATTCCTATAGAAAATATAAAAAAAAATACTCCAATTTTTTTTAAATATTTATTTTAGCTTCTATAGCTATGGTTATATGCCCCAGTGGATTATTGTTAGGGGGTGTCTGATACACCCTGTATATAAGCCATTGGCATCGAAAGGTTAGACTTGAGGTAACACATCGATGGTTGTGTATCGAGTGGGTATAACGAACAGCTCTATAGGGGTAAAATACCCGGGTATGGTAATTATGTTTACGGGTTATTGGCGTGCCCCGGGCGGGATCCGCGTCCGGTGATTTACGCCCGGCTAACCGGATATTATTATCATGTCCGTACAGAGCTAGCTTGAGACACTATTAATAATAGGTGCGGAGGCTAAGTTTAGTTGAAAAACTTTTTATTTCTGTAGACTTAGCGGGCCTTAGCCGCCGGTAGCTTGTGTTGTGCTCTGCCCTGCTTTGAGTTGGTTGAGAGAGTTGAGTACAGTCAGCTGCAGAGAAAGGTGGCCCGTGTCTCCCGTAATAGCGGTAACCAGAGGAGGTAACATTTTTGCAGCTGATTGTACATGATAAAATATTTTTTTATTTGCAAATACTTACATAGTTAGGCAAGAGACTTAGGGGCTGTTTCACAACTCTCTGTTAAGTTCCAGTTATCTTAACTGTCAGTTATCTATATGATTCCGTCTCTATTTATTACTACGAAACAGACAGAGACGTCATCATAAGTAACTGAAATTTAAAAGAGAGTGATGCAAAAATATTAAAATATTAAAGTAACGTTAACCACCCCTGATATAGACTCCTTTTAACTTCGCAGTCTGGTGAAAAATTAGTGGCTCAACGAGTTTAACCGAAAAAAGTTAAATTACAAAAATACCTTCTATTTTTTGGAATACAATCTGCGATACAAACAGACTGTCACTGTCATGTCACCCGTTCCTCACGCAGCCCGTGACGTCGCGCTCACGTCATGCGCACGTCACGCGCGCGTCATGTCGTCGCAACACCGAAATTGAAACCGCTAATCGAGCTGTCAGCCATGTTAATGCTTTATCCGCCATTTTGTTTCGCCAATTAATAGGTAATTGACGTTGTTGGTCGGGGCTGGTACAAAACTATGCACGGGAGCAAAGAAAACGGAGGACTTTTCATACAACTTTCTATGGGTAGTGATCTGATTTCTTTGCTCTCGAGTATATTTGGGGAGCGCAAGCTTGAGTTTTGAGTTTGTCTCTTCGGGTTCGTTCCATCCCTTTTTAGGGTTCCGTACCCAAAGGGTAAAAACGGGACCCTATTACTAAGACTTCGCTGTCCGTCCGTCCGTCCGTCTGTCACCAGGCTGTATCTCAAGAACCGTAATAGCTAGACAGTTGATATTTGCACAGATTGTGTATTTCTGTTGCCGCTATAACAACAAATGCTAAGAACAAAATAATAATAATAATTAAGGGGCTCCCATACAACAGAGTATTTCTGGTACGGAACCCTTCGAGCGCGAGTCCGACTCGCATTTGGCCGGTTTTTTAATAATTAGGCCTATGACAGCCTTACGCACAGCGGAATCTTAATGATAGAGTCGGGTTGGCACGTTTTAGGTATGTACCTACGGAACCCCAAAATCTGACAATTTTAATTAACGTACCCGTATTATCCCTATTAACAACTAAGTGCCTATATGTACATGTACACTGTGTCAATAAAAATAATCAGCCCGCCTAGCACGACAGCGCACAAGAGTCGCGTCGCGCGCGAGATAGATTACCTGACCTGTCCCTTTCTAGAACGAACAGTAAGAAAAAGACGGGCAATCTATCTCGCGCGCGACGCGACTCTTGTGCGCTGTCGTGCTAGACGTGCAGGAATCTTTCAGGTGGTTGGGTTACTTTGACAGAACGCCCTTGTAAATGTTTTTAATTTTTGTTTTACCTTTTCGACGCCAACAACACGTTTCAAAACCGCAGGTTCAACGCTAACGACCTATATACACGTCCATTACTTCAATGCAAAAGCAATCGTTCAATTGGGTTTAGGTACGACTTAAGTAAGAGGCTGACAACACCTAATTTTGTTGAAATCGATGTTATTTAGGCACTTTTTTTACAAAAACTACACACAAAAAAAATATATGTTAATTTTCATTATATTTCAAAGATGCTGGACGGTCTCGATAAATAATTGAAGAAAATCGTCTCGATAGAAAATAATTGCAAAGATTGGTCTTAAAATCATCATTAAATGGTTCTATGTCTTTATTTTTTCGACGTATGGGTCTGCAATTAAAAACATGAAGTCAACATATTCATACCTAAACGGCTAACGAGTCATATTTCACAAATAATCCATACTTTTTTTTATTTCTTATTATTTGTGTCTTATTTGCAAGATTTTAGACGCGCGCCAAGCTGCCGGAATAGTTTCTTCTCTTTCACTAACAGGCATGCGAACCGTATGTGATGAGTGGCGCTGCTCAAGGTCATTTGCTGTTGACAGCGCTTTAAGGCATGGCAGTAAAGAAGTCTGGCGTATGGTGAGATCTCTTGTATTTGACGAGGCGGCGATAGTAAGTAAGTAATCTTTATTTGCAATTAAATATGTTTTACAATAGATGTCAAAATGAGATATAGTTCACATATTTAGTCAATAATATGACATGCAAATAACATGATAAGGTTAATTATAGA
Organism: Pandemis heparana; assembly: GCA_963854515.1. Lineage (NCBI taxonomy): Eukaryota > Metazoa > Arthropoda > Insecta > Lepidoptera > Tortricidae > Pandemis > Pandemis heparana. The sequence continues at coordinate 8,092,696 of OY978026.1, read as the reverse complement.
TGACATTTATTTCCATACATTGGTCGATGTTCAAAGTGTACGCCGACAAAGGGTTGACTAACTATTGAATCCAAAATTACAATAAATCATTTTAATTGTCAATAAGTATTTTTTGAGTACCCGAAACCGACGAGCATGTATGAAGAGATTGATGAATGTGGATGAAGCGAAAGAGGTATGTCAGGATCGTAGCAAGTGGAACAAAGTAGTCTCTGCCTACCCCTGTGGGAAAGAGGCGTGACGGTATGTATGTATTTTTTCGCTCGTACGATTTACTCCGTAAAAATATTGGCGATGCATCGTAATCCGCAGTGGTGTAGAGTGCGAGTCCACCGGCAGTAATGGGGCGTCGTGCCGCGGCTCTTGCGGGGATTATCATCATTTGTGCTAAAAACGTGCTATAACGGCGCCGGCGCACAGTCAAGCCCGGCCCGCAGTACGACAACTGTCAGTTTGGCCCATTACAAGCGGTTATCCCAACAAACATAACATGAAAGTTTTCAACGATTCACGGTTAAGCGGTTCGGGTGCTCAATAAAGATAATCGCGGTTCATATCCCGTTTATAATACATCCACTTGCAAAAAAATATGGAAAATAAGCTTTTGTGCACATAAAATTCAAAAACCCGTTTTTTTGCAAGGGGGTATATTTCGAAACGTCTCGCAATGCAGTTTTTTCACTAGAAAATACCGTGGAATTTACTTAATTGAACCACTCCTGGCGGTGTATTGACTTCATATTTGGCATCCGTAATTTAAGTTGTTAAATGTGTTATGTACTTACACAAGTTTAGTATTTACACAAGCTTTGTTAGCTTCACTTGTAACTGTTAAGCTAAAGAATAATATCTTTTTTTTAAATTGAATTGGAACAGCCTCTAATAATCGTACTGAGCTCTTTAAGGTAAAATAAAAATAAAGCTATGGCTGAGAATTGAACACGGATCCTTATTATTCTGATGCGTGCTATTACCCCTACACCAGCCATAGCAGGTGAGTAAGCCTTCGAATTTTTCTATCTGTACCAGCTGTCACGTGATTTTTTTACTTAGCTAATTTTTGTCGCGGCGTTGTTTACCTGCTATGGGTGGTGTAGGGCATCACGGAATGATGAGGATCTGGATTCGATTCCCGGCCATAGCTTTATTTTTCGGATTTTCCTATGTGTTCTAGTTTTTAGTACATACATACCGCCACGCCCACAGGGGTAGGCAGAGACTACTTTCATCCACATTCATCAATCTCTTCATACATGCTCGTTTCATTGTTTTTCGTTTCGTTTGTTTCGTTTATTTCGTTCATGTTAGTTTTTAGTATCGTTTAGAAATTTAATTTCTAACGTGTAAAACCGTAAAAATAAATATAAGAAATCAAGAAGTAAAATTCTCGCTTCATTTGATAGCCCAAATTTATTAACACTGTTGCAATTGTTTACCTCCGTTTTTAATAAAAAAAATATCGCTATTCGCAAACTAAGGCTTTCTTCTACGAGCTGTATTGCTTGTTGAATTACTGCACTCACTATTTTACTGTGGCCGCCTCAGTTACCATCATTACGGGTGGGAAAAAATCCCTTTTTACAGAAAATTGGGTAATCGACGCCCGACAGGCGCTTTATTATTTCTGGTACAGCTGTGAGTGGAAGTGTGGACTGCTCTTTATGCAGGCGTTGCTCTTTATCGCGGAAATCAAAGCGGCTTTCTCACACATTTTGTAGCCTTTTTGAACATTTGAATGATTCATTTTTAATATTTAAAGATTAATTAAGATTTTTTTCATATTGATATTTATTTAATTCTCGATTGATACTGTTGCTTAAGAGTATGAAGAGTTCGTTTATCGCTGTCCCGCGGAAGCTATGCAGATTTACGAGGTAATCAGTATCATCTAGGTAACAAACTAGCCATGTGTCATCGACACATTCGATCGAACAATCGAGTATTTGCGTGAAAAACCAAACAACATACAAGCACAGAAATAACACACACTCGCAAAATTTCGTATTTTTACATACACATACATAGATACTTACTCAAATCAAATCTAAGTATATTCCTTACGGGGTAGACAGAGTCTAACGTAACAAGACCTAAAGGCCACGCTTAACATGATTGTGGGCGTATAGGTGGAAAGGGGAATCAAAATAGCGATGGGTTGCTAGCCGCATCGCCTATAACATGATTCCTAAGATATTTGCCGTTCCCTCGATGGGCGATACCATCTGCGCGGGAAGAGTCTTTTATCTTTATCTTTATCTTTATCTTTATCTTTAAGAGAAGCAACTGGTACAGTCTAGTTTTTGAAGTGAAAACTTCTTTAGCGGCGTTGAACACTTTTTGGGATGGGTAAAAAATGTTAAACTCGCGTCAGGCGTAAGACGGAGGGAGAGTTTAAGTACCAGGATACCAGATCCTCTAAGAGCTTATTTTGAAATACGAATGAATCACGTTCGATTTTTGAAGACTTTTGTTGAGCCGTGGAGCAAAAGTACATTGTTAGAGGTCTGTCAATATAGATAACACGTAGGTAGGTACGTTTTTTTTTTGTAAGCAGCCAGTACGGTACGCGTTTTGAGCGTCATGGAGGTTACAACATTAAAATCTAATCTAAGCTGCTGTTTTTTTCTCTGCTCCCAGACCAGCATGGAAGACTAAGAATAGATTAATGAGAGCTGCAATTTTCTTCTAATCTACTTAGAGTACTTATTCTACAAATTCACCACAGTTTCCTACCACTTTCGAGTGACTTTCTGTCAAAAATCGGGCCTCGGTTTCATATTTACTTTTCTAAATTAGCCTAGTCATTTAAAATTCAATCTCCTATGAGCAATGCACTTACGGCAATGTGCAATTTAGTTTATTGGGCGACTAATCCCCCGTGACGTCACCGTGTTATGACGCGCAACGTGACGTGACGTGTCTCTGTGCCGGCGCATAATGGCGCTTTAGTTAGCCGACGAAGGTAGAGCGCGGCCAAGTTCTTGAGATCGACAGAGCATTGACAACTTGGGAAATGTTGCGGTTAAGCTTAAAGTTTCTTCTGTATAGCTGTTAATATCCATCTAATCTAACTAATCTAACTAATATTATAAATGCGAAAGTATGGATGGATGGATAGATGAATGGATGGATGTTTGTTTGTTACTCAATCACGCCAGAACGGCCCAACGGATCTGGATGAAATTCGGCACAAAGATAGAGAAAAGTCTGGAATAGCACATAGGCTACTTTTTATCCCGGAAAATTGCGTAGTTCCCGCGGGATAGCGATAAACAAATTCTTTGCAGACGAAGTCGCTGGCAACAGCTAGTATCTAACTAATATTATAAATGCGAAAGTATGGATGGATGGATAGATGGATGGATGGATGGATGGATGGATGGATGTTTGTTTGTTACTCAATCACGCCAGAACGGCCCAACGGATCTGGATGAAATTCGGCACATAGATAGAGAAAAGTCTGGAATAGCACATAGGCTACTTTTTATCCCGGAAAAAGTAGTTCCCGCGGGATAGCGATAAACGAATTCTTTGCAGACGAAGTCGCTGGCAACAGCTAGTATGTATTATAAATGCGAAAGTACGGATGGATGGATGTTTGTTTGTTACTCAATTATTCAAGAACGGCCCAACGAATCTGGATGAAATTTGGCACATAGATAGAGAAAAGTCTGGAATAGCACATAGGCTACTTTTTATCCCGGAAAAGTCCCGCGAGATAGCGATAAACGAATTATTTGCAGACGAAGTCGTGGGCAACAGCTAGTAATTAATATGAATAGCGAAAGTGTGGCTAACGTACCTCTTCACGCGTAAAGCGCTGAAACGACTTCGTTGGATTTTGGTATTGAGATAGTTTCACCCCTGGGGAAAGGCATAGGATGGTTTTTGTCCTGGAAAATCAGGGCCGGATTTAGGGGAGGACAACCGGGGCTACGGTCCCGGGGCCTCCACAAAAGAGGGGCCCCCGCGATAGACTTCGGAAAAAAAAACAAATTCAGTCTAGTGAACACGAAACAACTTGGGAAGGAAAATAATTTGGGGCCTGGGGGCCACTCCTTTGTTGCCCAGAGGCCTCCGGACCTCTAAATCCGGCATTGCGGAAAATAGCATGGTTCCCACGGGTTAGCGATAAACAAATCATGCGCAGACAGAGTTGCGCCTGCGACTTTGCGACTGCTAGTTATAAATACCTAAGCATGAAAACACAATGTATAAAAATCTCACAAAAAAGTACATCGCACGTACAAACACACTTTCATGCGTGTGAAACAAGCATTTTTATGTGCAATAAAGAGTTTACATACATACATACATACAAGCGTTTCTGCCTCATTAATTACATTGACGAATTTGAATGACGATTTCGCTATTTGTCTTGTAAGATTTTATAATTGTTACCGGTAAGTAGCAAGTTATTGGACTGGTGTTATTTCGTTAACTATACTGAAACTAGAACACGTCCATACCATGACTTTCCAGCTTTACTTACTAAAAAAAAACATACATGTAAAGACGAAGTCAACAGCATCACATCTGCCTGGAGAAAGATCTCACTGTTGCCTCATTGTGGCCCCTCTACCAAATAATGATTATTCACATAAATCAATAAGTTTCTCAATCAGTACAAGGTATTGACGAATTGATTGACGAAACGATGGAAGGGGTGGATTTTTGCGTAAAACTATATACATGTGTCGCACCGACGTGCCTGACTTGCACACGTAGTCACAGAGAAGCAAGGTTACTTTTTCACGGAACTTGGCCAGTTTTCATAAGTCACCCAGATCGGGATTAACCTAGCCGCTCGGGCTCGTGACTGTGGACGCCCATTGAGCCGTTCAGAGCACTACTTATTGCTATGCTACCGACGATCATGTGAATGATTAAGCGAACAACATGATTAAACATGAACTAGTATCATGCTCATGCATGATTTATTTTGTGTCTATCCTAACTAATCCTAACTAATCCCTACAACCTACCTTCTATGGGTGGTGTAGGGGTATAGCACGCGTCACGGAATGACGAGGACCTGGGTTCGATTCCCGGCCCTATGGCCTGCTATGGGATCTTTACTTTTCGGATTTTTCTATGAGTTCTAATTTTCAGTGTCGTTTAGAAATTAATCCCTACAACTCATATTATAACTGAAAAAGTAGCTCTGCCTGTCTGTTACGGTTTTACGCCTAAACCTCTGAACCGGTTTTAATGAAATTTGGTACAGAGATAGTTTCAGTATCCGGGACAATTACATAGTTCCCGCGGGATAGCGATAAGCGAATTCTACGCAGACGGAGTCGCGGGCAACAGCTATTATACAAATACAACTGTGACTTTGGTCGCTTGTTACGATTTCATGCGTAAACTACCGAAACGGATCTTTAAAAAATTTGGTGTGGAGATAGTTCGAGACGGGTCCTTTTTTGTCTCATATTATTATAATTTTCATTGGTCATAATAATCGTTAGCCATAATTTTTTTGGTTACTTACACATGAAAGGAATTTTGGAAAAGTCATCAGAATGTATTAGATTAGGTTAGGTTACTTTACTATCGATTCTAAAAAAATACTTACCGTTTCAGAAATAAAACACTATCGACTAACGAAAATTATGGCAAAATTATGGGAATTTCAATTTTATGCGACAAAATATAGACCCTGTTTGAGACCATGGAAAATTATATATTCCCACGGGCGCACGATAGACGAATTCTCCGCATTTTGGACAAAGTATGTACTCGAAATAATATGATAATAGGTACGAATAAAATCAACACTGTAGCTGTTGCGTCGAAACTCCCGCTCAGTTTTGGCAACGGCTTATTCGTCCTGAAGAGGCTTTGTGCATTCTGCAGTAGACTTTGTCTGGTTAGCTCCAAAAGCCGATAGCAAAAAAATACGAATGTAGCATTGTGGTTGTTCAGAAAAGAAATGAAATGGGTTGTTTCAAGAAAACACCTCGATGAAAACACTACATCAATAGTACCTACTTCATTTGCGTGGACTCCACTTTTACGTAAGTGTCGAATTTTATGCAAGACTAGTATCTACATCAAAGTACAGGTATCCTAAGCAAAGAAAATTGACAAAACAAAAAGCAAGCCACCGAGACTTTCTCGACACCAGGGGCCTTACCATGACGTCTTAATGCGATTCAGTTTAGGTTCGCTCGCTGTCAGATTCGTACTAAAAGTGACAGCTAAAACTTGAACTGAGTCGGAATTAGGACGTCATGGTAAGGCCCCAGTAATACACTGCGCTGCGAATCCTAAGTGGTTGCTGGTTGTACAATGAGGCAAAAGTTTACAAAAAACAGCGTTCTTGCTCTAAATAGATCAACGTACAATGATGACAGGATAGCCTGGTGGTTATAGAACTATTGACGAAGTTTGAGGGCCCATATTTGGAGCCCCAATCGGAACATAATTATGTATGAAAAAAAAAAATCGTGTCCCCGCCTTAAGGTGCGACCACACCGCCGCTTAAAAAACAAAATGTATGAAGAAACGGTGAGAAAACGTGACACATACGACACGTCACTGCGTATACGCGGCGGTTTGAACGCACCCTGAACCTTCGGTACGTGTTACCTGGAAGTTCGTAAATTAAAGGTTTTTGGCTATACAAGGTGTCTCAGAATGTTTCCGGAATATTCCGGCAGGTGGTTGGGTTAATTGAACATCCCTACAAAGATATTTCATTAAAATTTATCGTTCAAAATAAAAAAAGGAAATTAATTGTATGAAAGTACCCCGAATCCGGTTGCCACGTGACAGGCCTAGCCTAGTGTGGTACCATCAGTAGGTTAGCTCTATTTTTGTAAACATTTCTTCTTTTGAATAATCTATTTTTTATTTTTTTTATCTAGTCCCGCCCTTGACGCGGTTCACTTTAAGATGCGACCACACCGCCGTTTAAAAAACGGTGACGTTACGGAATCGCAACAAAATGTATGAAGAAACGATGAGAAAACGTGACGCATACGACACGTCACTGCGCATACGCGGCGGTTTGGTCGCACCCTTAAACATCGATCAAAGCATGGCATGGAAACATATGTCGACTATGATTAAAAAATCCTCAAAAACAGAAGGCTAACTAACCTGCTAAAATATTTGGAAACAATTTTTGAAGAGACCCAGAAGTGATACTCATTCAGTGTTATACAGTTGTACACGGCCTACCCGATGGTAAGCGGTTTCCGTAGCCTATGGACACTTGTAAGTCCAGGGAATACATTGCTGGGGCCTTACCATGACGTCCTAATTCCGACTCAGTTCAAGTTTTAGCTGTCACTTTTAGTATGAATCTGAAGGAGAGCGAACCTAAACTGAATCGCATTAAGACGTCATGGTAAGGCCCCAGATCCTTTGAAACTAACTTTTTTTTCCTAAACAACGCAGCTTAGTTTTTCAGTAAATATAAATAACGTCTTTATCCCTTACGCAGTAGACAGAGCCTAAGGTAACAAGACCTAAAGGCCACGTTTATCTTGATAGTGGGCGTACAGGTGAAAAAGGAATAAAAATAGTGATAGGTATAGCCGCATCGCCTATAATATGATTCCAAAAATTTTCGCCAGTAATTTCTTTCAGTAAATCACAGAACAATATCAAGTTAACCCTGTCAATTGCGGCCAAGCAGCTTCGACGTCACGCGATCCGCGCTTATCTAGTCGCAGGTGACGTGACGTGACGTGACGTGCCCGGCGTGACGTGACGTGTCGTGTCGTGTCACGCCACTGCGGAATATTCACCACTAATCACGCTGATTTATGTATTTGTGTAACTGAAAAGCGTGGTATTTGCCTTCGCGGTGATGGATATGACGCTGTGTGATTTTGATTGTTTTATCGCTATTTTGTCAAGCTTAAAGTCGGGTTACGGTTGAGTTTGAAATGTTTTATCGTTTTATTTCACTCACACACACTCGTGATGCTTAAGCTAAATAAAACAACGTGAAAAGTAAAATTGAAACCCAAACGAAATCCAGATCTAGAATTTAAAGTGAATTGTTAACACTAGGAAGGAAAATTACCTAGTGGGTTGAGTTATTATTGCCTAAATGCACAGAACAGTGATCTAGTGCTTATTTTTTTTATTTAAAACTTGATTTTTTGTGTCGTCCGATATGTTTCGAACCTACATAGTTATTTTTCTAGAATTGATTCGAAACATGTCCAGCATACTTCGAATTTAACAACTCATGTTAACTGAGACACTGTATCGTTTTATTTCAGAGATATCCTTAAATCTTCTGCGACTATATACCTAGACTCAAATGACGGCCATAATTGAAGAGCATTTTGATAATCCTTGTTTCATTATACTTCATTTAATTTAGAATGAGAAACCACAATAACAAAATATTGCGTCTGGTCAACTATTTCTGACCTCGTAAATAGTACAGCATAATAGTCTGGGAGCCGCAAAATAAAATTGTTTTAATGTTATTTTATTTGCGCGTCGTTAATTGTTACTCTAGTACAAATTCTGAAGAGATTACAGTTCACGAGCCGCAATATAATGTTGTTGTGGTTTCTCATTCTAAATTAAATGTAGTTATAGTACATCATTATATAGTACGCTACATTAGTACCAAGACAGGAAACTACTGCAACTTGCTCCGCATATGACTCGCAAAATAAATCTTCATACAAAATGCACGAGTTAGCCGATTTATGCCCGCGGCGACTTCATATTTCGCCTGCCATTGTGAGCTAGATTTAGGTATTTATTAATCCGTATCGACTGACTGCAGTTCCACGGCATGTCACTCAAATATTCCAGCATTTATGAGTTCTATTTGCGAGTTAGAGACAGCTAACACGTTGACGTCTGGTGCATTACACTAATCTAATTAAGTACCTAAGGTATTTTCATTCTTACCTGTGCTATTTGGTAAACAAAATTCTAACCTCAAAACGCCTCATTTTTGTTATTTTTTAACTATTTCATCGTAAATAAAGGAACTGGAGATAAAATATCAGCAAAATTGTGTACAAAATATTCCCTCAGGTTTATTTGATAACATAATACACCTTATTCTTTACAAAAATTTGCACATTGAGGTTAGAATTTTGTTTTGCTAAATAGGACAGGTAAGAATGAAAATACCATATTTTATTATATTTATTAAATCAGGCGTTACTTTGCGGAGGTCCAATTTCAAAGAACAAAAAATATTTACCATGCTACTCCGCTACTCACGTGCAAGATAACCAAACCTTTGCGAAATATATATGTTTTTCATGCAATCCCTCCCTCGTAGGGACGGCGCGGAGGTTATGTGGGGGAGGCATACCCACTAAAAACCCACCGGTATTCCCTCTCTGCAATGTTTGGCGCCGCGGGAGCATATTACATTGTCACCGGGGCTCCTGCGCCAAGATGGGAGGGCCGAGAATACCTGGTCCTCCCATAGACTCGTGGGCCTCTTGGTGCTAGCGAGGGATCCCCACCCCCCGTCCGTGTTCGCTGGAACGGGAGGGAGGCGAGCCACCCCTAACCCAACCTAAACCAAGCTGTAGATTACTTATACGCTCAAAAATGTTCGTCTAGTCCAGTGGTGGGCAAACTTTTTTCATGGCGGGCCAGAAAATCACAGATATTTCAAAGAAGGGCCAAAATTATACTAAAATGCAATTTTTTTGACACATGACGCATGAACTACGTGGCTAGTCTAGCTGGCTCCTTTGCCTTCGCATCTATTATTCTATTTTATACAGCAGCACCCTCTAAATATCGTCATCCTGTGCCATAACACTCCAATTCGAAGGAACGCCGGCGGGCCGCATTAAATTCTTTCGCGGGCCGGAGTTGGCCCGCGGGCCGTAGTTTGCCCATCACTGGTCTAGTCAATAGTTTTACCTAAAATACCTACCGTTGTATATCTTGACCCATTATGCATTTTAAACTTTACGAATTTTATGTTATAATGTAAACCATTTTGTTTATATATATTTAATGCATGTTTATCTATTCCCTATTTCCAAAACAACTTATTTAACTCAGATTAAAGCGCCCGACAAAGGGCTAAAGTTTGTAAATTACGCCTAAACTTGTGCAATTTATCAATAAAAATCTTTTATATTTTACCTAACCCCTCACCTTCAATAATCCCGTTGCATAGGAAAGGTAGTCTTTGAAGTTTTCTCAAATTGCTGTTAAGCTTGGTCCACAACTTTGAATAGGTAAATTAATTCAAAACCAATATAAAAAAGGCCAGATGTGGTCGGGTTCACGTACGAACGGTTCCCACTTTACGAACCGAAAAAAACACAATCTTTTTGTTTTTTTTTACTGTATTTTATTTTTGTTGTTGTTATTTGTTACAGCGGCAATAGTACCTAATGCAAAACAAAATTATTTTAACGTTTTGATACACTCGTGTGACAGACGGATGGACATATAGACAGACCAATAGAGAAATCCTAGTAATAGGATCACATTGGGCATCCTTGGGGTACGGAACAACAAGTGATTTTTTAAGAAATTCAGTTTCGACAAAACCGAACCCTCAAAATAACTTAAAATGTCATAAGAGTTCAAATATATCTGTTAAAAACCTGAGCAAAACTGGCTTACGACGTCGAGGGCAAGATTTATGCTGTCCATTTTATAGAGTTATACTGCATTCACTGCTTTCATTTTACTTATCATTCAATAAATAAATATCATGGGACATATTACACCAATTGACCCAATCCCAAACTAAGCAGAGCTTGTGCTACGGGTACCAGGCAACGGATAAACATACTTATATAATGAAGATAAATACATACTTAAATACATACAACATCCATGACTCGGGCACAAACATTCGTATTCATCATACAAAAGCCTGCCCCTACCGGGATTCGAACCCGAGACCACTAGCTTCATAGTCAGGGTCGCTAACCACTAGGCTATCCGGTCGTCAAACGTATTACGTAAACGACAAACGTATTATTAACAGACAAGCTTCAAATTAACTTGCACTATACATACAAACGTCTTTATCCTTCGGAAACAAGAGCTAAAGGTGCGACCACCCCGCCGCTTAAAAAACGGTGATGTTACGGAATCGCAACAAAATGTAGGTATGAAGAAAACGTGACGCATACGACACGTCACTGCGTATACGCGGCGGTTTGGTCGCACCCTAAAGATCACATTTAGCTTGATTGAAGGCGTATACGAGTAGGTGGAAAAGGAAATTAAAATTGTGATGGGTTACTGGCCGCATCGGCGATAAAATAATTCCTGAGATTTTCGACCATACTGTGAGGTAGCATGCGAATCTGCGAACTGGCTGGTTTGTCGGACTGGCTGGTTCGTCAGTGCGATTGAAATCCATACATCGAACGCTCGTTCGATGATTTTAAATATTTGTTTTTCGGATTTCGAGAGCACGGTCAGATCGCTTTGAAGGGGGCTTGCCGATGCAACCCATTTTATATATTGTACGATTAATTATTCGAAGCGAGAAATATAAAAATATTCAAACTAATTGTGTTGTTTAACTAAAGTCATAGGCCTTCAGCACCCCCAGTTCTTATAGGCCGAATTCTATTTGAATCCCCGTACTAGTTTAAAGTGCCTCCTCAAGGCAGCTCTACAATACTATATATATACTTACTTACGTAAAGTAAAAGACTCGAGTTGTGGACTCCTAATTTTGTATACTCGACTCACTTAATAGAGGATTCGGTGAACTCGAACAATCCGAGTCCCGAGCCGTATCGAGCGTGAGTAAATATGGAGCCATAGACGATAATTACAGGGTCCTTGCCATGACGTCTTAATGCTATTCAATTCCGATTCAGTTTAGGTTCGCTCCCTGTCAGATAAGGCCCCAGTTCTGCCGCGCAATCCTTAAACCGCAGTAAGTGTAAGAAGTTCAAATAGCACTTACTGTGGTTTAAGGATTGCACGGCAGAGTTCAGGTTTTAACAGTAATTTTTAGTATGGATCTGACAGCAAGCGAACGTAAACTGAATCGGAATTGAATCATATTAAGACGTAGATTAAGTGAGTCGAGTATACAAAATTAGGATTCCACAACTCGAGTCTTGTACAACACTAGATACTTGCGTTAGACCAAAAACTTATTCGAACAAACGAACCGGACCCGTGAACCGTCCTTTAGATCAGTACACTTATTATTATAATAGCAGCGCGTATTGTATCTCAAAATATTTCCAAATAGGCACCAACTTCTATAAAAACACTTATTCACTGCCCCTTACAATTCGGATCCTAACAAATGACTTTCAGAAATTCAGATTGTACTTTCTTATGAATAATGGAGTATGAAATGCTTGACAATATTAGCTTTGTCGTAGTCACTTCTAGTATGCGGGCTTTGTGGAGGGGACAGCAGAAAATAAAGCTTGGCCCGCCATTGTCCGCGGAGGGGGGGGGATCAGGGCGTGAGGGTTCCGTGGCCGCAATGGTGTCGAAACTGCGATGGAACTGGTTTAATTGAGGATTTATTTATATTTAATTCTGACGACTGGATAGCCTAGTCGTCACCGTGACTATTGAAACTAGAGGTCCCGGGTTCGAATCCCGGTAGTGCAGGCATTTGCAACTGTCCTACTAATATTATAAATGCGAAAGTTTGTGACGATGTGACGATGTGAGTGAGTGTGTATGTTTGTTCCTTCTTCACGCTAAAACGACGGGACGGATTTGGATAAAATTTGGAACGAAGATAGCGTGTACCCTAGATTGAAACAGGCTACTTTTCATCCCGGAAAATTGCACAGTTCCCGAGGGATAGCGATAAACATGTCAATTGCTAATTCTACGCGGACGAAGTCGCGGGCAGAAGCTAGTGATGAATATGAATGTTTGTATCCGGTCATGAATGTTATGTTATATGTACTTATGTTTATCTGTTGCCCATAGTACAAGCTTTGCTTAGTTTGGTACTAGGTCAAAGTGGTGTAATTTGTCCGATGATATTTAATTCATCATGTCAAACCAACTGGCCGTACTGCATACAAAACATTTTGCATTTGCATTTACTGCATTTTGTGACAATTTATTTATTTGTTTTGTGATTGTAATATATAAACTTTTTTCTTACTGGTGTGATATGGTATTTCTGTAATTTTGACATTGTATTTTTATAAATGAATAATCTAATCTAAAAACAATAGGTATAATATATGGGCTTCTTCATGGACACCATTTGACGGGCAACGGGCTAGCACTAGCAGTGACGTTCTTGGCGAGCGATTTTTAACTTATTTCTTTCTTTCTTTCAAAACAATAAAATAATTGGTCACTCTCTTAAAAGAGAAGTTCATCAATTTTGACGTATTGTGTTGGTATTGGCTCAGGCATAATTGGAATGAAATCAGCCAAGGAAATTAATGACACAAAAAGCTTTTCATCTTAACTCTGTAGGGTTTGCAAAGCAAGAGTCAGATTGGACAGTTGTTATTTGTGTCTGTCAGTGTCAAAGTATTCCGACGCTGATTGCGAAAAGTAGGGTTTGCAAAGCAAGAGTCAGATTGGACAGTTGTTATTTGTGTCTGTCAGTGTCAAAGTAGTCCAACGTTGATTGCGAAAAGGTTCTACAGTGGCTTAGGGTTCCATTTGGTTGACCGTACATAGAAAAACAACGGAACCCTTTGAAAATCTGCTGAAAAAAAGTCTATTCTCAAAAAGAAGACGGAGGGTTCTTGTTATTTTACGATGAACGCTATTTAAAGGTCCACAATGCGATCGTTCGCTTACAGCGCTCCTTAATTCTCGCCGAGCCGAAAAAATACGAAATAATACCAGGAAAAATATTAACAATATTTTTAATGTTTGTATTTGTACGTCGTGTGTCGTTGTGTCAATTCTATTTAATCCTCCACTAAGTCATGATCCGCTGAAAAAAGAAACAAACGGGGTTGCCATGACGTCTTAGGTACAGTAGTAATGACATTAAGTACCTACAGACCTAATGTCATTTATTCTAAAGTCGCTATGTGCATTTTACGTTTGAAGTAAAATTTCTCATGTTTTCTTGAGATAGCCTATTAGCCTTCCTTTGCAGTCTACACTCAATTCAAATTTAATTAAAAATTCTACTCCTGGGCATCAAGCTGGACAGCCCTATGCAAGTCTAGCCGGTGAATTAACATATGCACATAATTCGCGATATTACTGACTAAGTGGCAGTAGCCAGCTCTGGCCATATAGTGCAATAAATAACAACTAACCACGCCGCGTATATCGCCTCCAAATGCCACGGGAGTTGCACAAATTAGAACAAATATATGTACGAACTAGAAACTTGTTCACTTGCGTATAGCGCGTATCATTCATTTGTTTCATGCAAATGAGAATGATCGCGGTCGCGGTTAGTCGGTTAGGGAACGAATGAAATAGACGAATGGGACGATGCAAATTAAATGGTTTATTTACCCATCGAGTTAGACGCTATCATTTAGTTTACAACGCGTAATGCTCTATATTGCACCTTTATATTGGCTGCGTTTGCAACTAATAGCCAATTAAAAGTGCTATTAAACTTTTTTTATCTACACCCGCAATAGTCCGATTGAGTTGAGGTAGAGTACGTAACGTACCATCAGCCAAATATGTGGTCTACCACCCTAAGGTTAAAATTCCTTTGCACGTCACAATACATAACGTCGATAAGACAGGCTGTCAACTTGAAAAATCGACATTAGCGACATTTTCATTTGATAGGAAGTTGGATGAAAAGTGATAGACCACTTATCTGGGCGACCGTACCAGTGCGTTTATTGTCTTCATGTCTCTCGGCATCATCGGACTTCCAAATGTTTTCAATTAAATTTGATTCCGTATGACTGAATTACATATAGAGGCAGTCCAAAAATTGTGTAACCTATTCTATTATGCGGTTACTAGCAACCTGTGCAACTAATCGCAAACCGACATTTGAAACACAAAAGTTGACGAATGACATTAAGAAGATAGACGCACTGTACGTGTATCTGTACACATAGTGTGTCTAGAGAGTTCCGCTAACTGTGAAAATGTATTAAAATAAAATAAAAACACGTACTTAAGCTAATTAATTGGTGCAGTCCTGCAAGAAATGGAAGGTCCCCAAGGAGCCGCAACAGATCTTAGTGTATATCGAACATCTTTAAAGTAAACGTTCTATTAATAACCTACTGCAGTACACAGACTTTTAATACATAAAATATAGGTAGTTGCCAATGAACAACCAAGGCACAGCTATTACTTAATAGTTACTACACCAAGGTCTTTTTTTCACAATTTCAAACTTTTTTTTATACGACAAGGAAGGCAATCGAGCGTGTGGGTCATCTGATGGTACCACCCACGGACACCCGCAACACTAGAGGATTGCAGATGCGTTGCCAGTCTAGAGGACTACTGCAACTAACTAAACTACCGCATTTACCTTCATCCACTGTTAACACAAACTCTTACTCTATTTTTAATCTTGTAAGGTACTGCCACTAGAGCTTTTTCCAAACCATCAATTGCAAAAAACCTGTATTGATTCGAATTCCGGAACAAGAAACAATAAGATTATACCGTGAATAAAGAAACGCAGCAAGAAGTCCGTTAATACGCGAGACGTCCGTGACGCTTTGTACGTCATTGAAAAAGCGTGAACAAGCCTCAGTCTCGAATGAAGAACGACGCAACTACAAAAACCTACGATACCAAAAAAATGGAAATGTCTGCCAGTCATTTTGACTATTTTTAAGCTTTATTGTTCGTGAGTATTCTTCTCGTGCTTATTGTCATGAAGGCACTGAAACGGGGCGTATTTTACTAAGTTAATTTTAAATCCGTGATATTTTTGCCAAAGATATTAGTGTTGCATTTGTAACTGGATTGGGTTGGGTAATGAAATAAATACATCCGGTATTAAAAACTAATGTAATCCAGTGACTCTTCATTTTGATCAACGACTGTTTTCAGGTTTTCAGTAGGTTGTGTAATACGTTGTAAAAAAAACGTAATTGAATTCAACTGCATCTTTTTAATGAAAAAGGAGGTTAGAGCTCTGGGATTTTAATTCTGGACACAAATTAGACCAGCCACAAATTTCGTCAAGCAACAACATGGTAAACAAAATGTTTTGCCCTTCGCTATCTGGCACCATAGTCTCACTCGCCATCGACTCCTAACCCAATTTAGTTCCTTAAAGGCTCGTTCGTTAAAAAACGATAGATAACTCGGTAAACTTTGAACTTTATATATCGAATGAAAGTTGAGCGACACAAAAATATCCGGCCGATAAAAGTTATCCAATACCATTAAAAGTTGAAGAAGAGTTCACCCCTCAGTGACGCGATCGGTGAGACCGCAACACTTTGTTGCGAAACGTAATGCTTTTAATAAACGATTTATAAACATAAACAACGCAAACAAAACTCGTTTATTCGTTGAACAAAAACCGTTGTTATGTAATTATAGGCCTCTTTCTACGTTATAGGGCGTCGCAGGGATTCGTTCAGAAATGTTTGAATGAAGTATTATTTACACTTTTTTTTAGTGTTAATATCACGGAGTACGGCGTTAAAGGTATGACTTCATTTTGAATAAAACAATTACGATGAAAAATCTGTTAAAACAATTTTAAGACCTTGTATACGTTCCCTAAGATATTTTTTTTAATTCTAAAAGGAAAAGGTACTTTTTGATTGCTCCACATATAAGGCGAGTCCACTTGTGGCACTTTTGATCCACGAATTAAATTAATTGTAAACACCGGGCGGGCGTTACATCAGTTGTTGAAACACGATGCCCGGCTGCATAGTTTAGCGTCCACTGCGCTACGGGGTAAAGGCACAGTGGGTTATACGTACAGTAGGTAGTTGCAGGTAAAAGTATTAAACAAGTATAAATAAATAAGACAAACCAGGCAGTGTTCAGGTAACTTAGAAGTGGCAAACATAATTATAGTATAAAAATTGGATAATGGCAAAAAAAGTACAATACGTATTACGTATAATATACAACTGCGGCTCTACAAGGTCTTTACCATGACATCCACTAGGCTCCACTATTTGGATTCCTCAGGTACAAAAATTATAAGGCGGGATACAAATAGTCGAGATTTGTAGATATCACGGCTCTTAACAAGACATTATTGTATGTATGTGTATTGTGTATACAATGCAATACGATAATTCTTTATTGAACACCACATATAACAATCAAACAGAAAAAAGTACAACAACATAAAACACAATATTATTACAGGTAATAAACAGATATACAGAGGCGAAATTATCCCTTAAAGGGATCTCTTCCAGTTGACCTTCGAACGATTGACAAGACAACAGAAACCAGAGTATAGACAGTATACATACTAAAAAAGGCATATGTAATTAAGAAATCGTGAAAAACACCTTATTTACACATTACCCCGTTTACGCCCTTACTTTACCTTAATTGCCCAAACCGCAACAAACAGGGGCCTTAGCATGACATGTTAATGCGATTCAATTCAGACTCAGTTCAGATTTTAGCTGTCACTTTTATTATGGATCTGACAGCGAGCGATCCAAGATCCAACTTTGTTCTCATAGTATTTGACATTTGATTGAAATCTTACACCAAGCGCACAGGGGCCTTACCCTGACGTCTCAATGCGTTTCAGTTTAGGTTCGCTCGCTGTCAGATTCATATTAAAAGTGACAGCTAAAACTTGAACTGAGTCGGAATTAGGACGTCATGGTAAGGCCCCAGAAGGCCTCCAAGCAGCCTCGTCGTCAGTTTTCTATCGACGTTGTATTGAATCGGCTGTCCGTCTGTCTGCTGTATGCCGTATTTATATGTTAATAATTAAACGGAGCTACTGAACAGTCAGCTCGTAGTTCTCGACTGCCCGGGGTAATTTATTGGTTCCTAGCTATATTATGAGCCAGCTCTTAATATATCTCTACGGTCTAACTACTTTATTGAGTTTCGTTCTTGTGCATCACTAAAACGGACGGTGCTATTTGATTGAATATGATTTAGTAACTATCATGATAATTTTTGCGGGTGGTAGGGCTTTGTGCAAGGTCCGTCCGGATAGCACGGATGCACTGCTGTGTTCCGGTGTGGAGAGTAAGACAGCCGGGGAAATTACAGGCACAAGAGGCATTTCATCTTAGCCCTCTAGGTTGGCAACGCATCTGAATCCCTCCGGGGTTGCGGGTGTCTATGGGCAGTGGTGATCGCTTACCATCAGGTGACCCACTTGCTCGTTTGCCTTCCTATTCGCATAAAAAAAAAAATTTGAATCAGGCATTGCTTTGCGTAGGTTTGTATCCTAGAACAGAGACGAATCATCTTTTTACACCGCAACACGTGCAAGACCGTTATGTTTGTGTGAGAATATGCAAAGTCTCTTTAAATCGTTCTGGAATATTTCGGCAGATTGTTGGGTTTAGCTTATTGAGATTGGTCCGGTTTCCTCACGATGTTTTCCTTCACCGAAAAGCTCATGGTAAATTTCAAATGTAATTTCGCACATAAATTCAGAAACACTCAGAGGTGCGAGCCCGGGTTTCGAACCCGCGACCCTCTGCCTGAGAGGCCACAGCGGTCAAACCACTGGGCTACCACGGCTTTTAATCATAATTAACAAATGTTTTGATCAATGTGCTTAATGAACCGCGAACTGAAATATTCTGGAACAATTTTAAAAGATCTTGAAAGTCGCCCTGGAAAAAACCCTCTCTTTTTCGCATATACATAAATCGCTTTAAGCATTTCAAAATCTTAACGAGTATATTTTCAGAGCAATGCTACGATCAAACGACATTTGCTGTTTATTTTAGCACGAGTATAGAGTTACATGTATCGCACACGCCAAAAATGGTTTTACTTATAACTTTACTATTCATAATTAACGTAACTCTAAGGTTGTAAGAACGTCGATATATTGTAACTTTGATGTTAATAAAAGTAAACGACCCAAGTCTCCTTTCAAATAGTCACGCGTACTTCCTTTGAACCGCCGCGATACGCGTTATTCAGTAATATCAATCTGTTCATTAATCCACCAGCATATTCCTCTGCGATCGGCAACGCAAACTTGACAGCTCATATGTTTGTGTTGCGCTCGATCGGCGCCGGCGCCATTAACTTTTAATTGAACCGCGATGTCTGGTACGGCTACGATTCACCGCAGTATCGATAACTCAACAGCCTTGCTACTCAAGTAAGCCTTGCTACTGACCGAGCACACAGGGTAAGACCACTGCATTAAGGCGCTGTCAACAGCAAATGACCTGGAGCAGCGCCACTCTTCACACATACGGTTCACGTGCCTGTTAGTGAAAGAGAAGAAACTATTCCGGCAGCTTGGCGCGCGTCTAAAATCTTGCAAATAAGACACAAATCATAAGAAATAAACAAAAGTATGGATTATTTGTGAAATATGACTCGTTAGCCGTTTAGGTATGAATATGTTGACTTTATGTTTTTAATTGCCGACCCATACGTCGAATAAATAAAGACATAGAACCGTTTAATGATGATTTTAAGACCAATCTTTGCAATTATTTTCTATCGAGCCGATTTTGTTCAATTATGTATCCAGCCCGTCTAGCGTGTTTGAAATATGATGAAAATTAACATTATATTTTTTTTGTATTTTTTTGTGTGCAGTTTTTCTTAAAAAAGTGTTTAAATAACATCAATTTCAACAAAATTAGGTGTTGTCAGCCTTTTAATCTCTAACCGAAATTCTTTCATGAAGAAATCGTTTCGCTTGTTCGTCGTCATTATTAGTCGCAAGACGACCACTGTTAAAGGCTTCATAGCGCCATAATGAACTTTCTAAACGACACTGAAAATTAGAACACAGAAAAATTCCAAAAGTTAAGCTATGGCCGGGAATCGAACCCGGATCCTCATCATTCCGTGATGCGTGCTATACCGCTACACTAGTACATCACCCATATTAGCAGGTGAGTAAGCCTTCGAATTTTTCTATCTGGTAGTAGCTGTCACGTGACCTTGTTACCATGCGATTTTTTGTCCATCTGTTTGAATGATGTGTCTGTTCTGTACGACACAATTGCAAACTCCCGTGGAACATCTACTGCTCACCAGGGACCATAATGAACAACAATCGGCCACCTACAACCACCCGGTTTCCCCACAGCTCTCGCAATATTGTCGATCCACCTAGTGAGAGACCTTCTAAAATTGTCTTTAGGTTGATGGTCATGGCTCGCGAATCTTTCTCTCCGAACGGAAGAGCTATGCTTATTAGACGACCATAACTTAAGCACAGTATATATATATAAGCTAAAGCAGTAGGGAATCTATGAACAAAACGGTCGAAACGAACGCACACATAGACGCGCGCTTTTACACGGCCCCTAAGCGGATCTCGCGGTGCTGTCAGTCGCGCATGGCGCATTGAGACGAGCGGCCGTTTTTTCGGTTTAAATATGCCAAGAGCGTATTGCGCAGTGTACGGCTGCTTGAACTCGGCTTCTTCAAAACCGAAATAAACATAATTTGCCAATTAGCTTTATTAATTTACAAAGAACTAGAAAAAAACAGTTTTATAGTGCCGTGTCCATGTTTCCGAATAGTTTATTTAAGAAAGCTATTCATGCGGATAACAATTTTTTATACAATAAAATTTAATAACAGAGCTTTCCGAACGTGTCGTAGTAGGCGAAAGTATTTTTCAGTAAGTAATATATTATACTTACCTACCGACAAATAAAAAAAATTAAACTGTTGAAGTCTTCTTTAAATACTGTATTATATTTAAAAATAGTCAATTAATTCGATTATTATTTAATTAATATAGAATCCATATAAACGTTTGTTCCTCTTTTATACAAATTATGGGTGCCAACCCTAATACTCTTAATTAAGTGTAGCTAGTTACTCTAGAACAGGCCTTACCAGCTGAGATTATAGCGCTAACTAGACAAAAAACTTTTCAATTTAACAAAAATTTAAGCGACAACCCTAACGCTTTATTGGAGCGTAGGTACTTATTTCTAAAAGTAAGCCTATCTTCCCTACTGCTTTAGCTTATATATATACTGTGACTTAAGCCTCTAGACCTCTTGAGCGTCTAGACGTTAATCAATGTTAAAGTCAACGGGCAACCAAACCCCGTACGCATGAACAGGTTTTTTAAATTTTAAATTAAATCAGCTGTTCCTTAGTTGCAGTGTTTAGCTCACAATATCGCCTGTCATTTCTTCTACTGTTTTAATTAAACTAAGGTCTAGCCTCAAGCCGTAACGTTGTCTAGCAGCAAACTGTCGCTAGTAAACTGGGAGCCTTGCCTCCAACAGGCTTTTTTATGAAACAAAGTGTTTCTAACCTAATTAACTTTGTAGTCAGCGCTCGAGTGGATGCAGGGAATTTCTTAGTTTCCTTAACCCGTTTAGCGCTTGCTTGTTCACAGGGAAATTGCAATAAGCGGTCTTTGTTATTGAAATGTTTCTATTTAATTAGTTCTGCGTTTCTTGATAATTCTGTACCCTTTTTATGTTCATTTATTTTGTGAAAATACTACATAGCGAGATCTAATATTATATTCGTAAATAAAAACCAATTATTAAATGTGTTCCTAAACGAAAAACTGGCGAAAGTGTAATGATAATGGTTTTTTTTTTGTTGTGTTGTGGTCATTATCGAAAGGCAAGGTTTTATGAAATAATATTTAAAAAAATTGAAGCGAAACGGCTAGTCCTAATTAAGATTTCGTCTAAATAGAGTGTTGCCATAATTATTGAATCTACAATTTCAACTAGAATCGAACAACAAAATATTTCTGAGTGTGGCCACAGTCTCATACTAGTTGCAATCTGTAGCAAATCAAATCTTGAAATGTAAATAAAATATATATCTTTGAGTAGAGTGTACTTTGAAAGTCTCACCAAACCAAACTGCAATTGGCATACCTTAAAAAAAAAGGAGTTATTGCTAGCATCCCACACCGCTGCGCTACTATAGATTCATCATATATCCTTTCATCATATCACCTTTACGCCAGTTCCCGAATTAAGGTGGCTTTGACGGGCCGACCGCGGAGAATAGAGTTGCGTACATTCGTCAGTTGTTTGAGACTCCGAAGTAATATAAGCCAAGTGCCAGCTTGATTTGTGTATGCAAAAACTGCATTCTGACGCAGGGAATTTTATCACGTTTTCCCGCGGAGAAGCAACTAGAACACGAAGTGGTAACAGCTAAACTATCGACGGGGTTTCAATTATATTATGATCTTAAATTTAATGATACAGAACACCGCACAGCCGAATAGGGGCCTCGTGAGACGTAATTATTTCCTAGAAGCATTTGAATTAGAGTAAATTAATTAATTTCACAAGCGAGGAGCTCACAAAGGGATTTATTTAGCGAATAGACTTTGTATGACGGTTCTAATTCATTGCTTCGCGTTTATTTCTCGGTAATATTGTGATAGATTGCAGTTTGACTTCCGCTACTCTTTGGTTCAGACTTCACACATATTATTTGAACATGCACTAATAGGTACGGTCCTGTTTAGGCATTTTAGAACAAGGTCCATCCAAATCGCTGACACCGTATTACTCGCTAATCCTGCCGCCAAGCAGCAGTGCTTGCTCTGTAGTTTTCCAGTGTGGAGATTAAGACAGTCAGTGAAATACAGGCATAATGAGGTTCATACTACTTACAATTTACTACATACAAGATAAGATAAGATAATTAATTAAAAAAATGTAATTTCTAAACGACACTGAAAATTAGAACACATAGAAAAATCCGAAAAGTAAAGCTATGGCCGGGAACTTTACTTTTCGGATTTTTCTATGTGTTCTAATTTTCAGTGTCGTTTAGAAATTAAATTTCTAACGGTAAAACCGTAAAAGTAAACATAAAAATTAAGAAATAAAAATTTCTTGATTCATTTGATATTTCCTAAAAAAATGTTACAAAAAACTTAATGCATACAGAATAAATCTTATAATCGATGTAACTCAAATGCCTATACCTAAACATTAATGGTTTCATCAGAAAACTGTCATTATTTCAATAGATTAATCGCCATAATCATCCCCATAACGTACCAAAAATTGAACGGAAATTCGTTACTAAAACCTCTACGCATATGAGTAACAAATTCATGTACAAAATTACCAATACACACACGCGGTCTGAAACAGGAGCCGAGCGCCGGCTAACTTCGTTAACTCTACTCTGTTATTACACTCGGTGGCAAAAGAAAGTGTAAAAACAACTTCCGCCAACACTACAGTGTAATTGCACTGAAACTGAATAAAATGTTATAAAGTTCCTCAACATCTAGGAGAGCAACATGGAATTAAATTGCGTTGGATAAACAAGTTGTTATTACGGGCGGGGAATTATGGTGTTTGAGTCGGTGGGGAATGTTTGCGTACTACTTCTTAATACCTAGCAGCCCAGAAAAATACCAAAGGGGTTCTGCTGACTGCAAACTGAGACGGGTTTAAACTACGCCTAGCCTAGTCTTTATTCACATTTATGTATAGGTAAAAAAAACGTTTGAGGAAATTTTAAGTTATAATCTGGCAACACTTTCGATCTCGCTCGTTGAGGTTTCGTGTTCTAAGTTAAGTTAAATCGTAATGTTTGTTTACTAATAGGTGTTTCATGTGAATAGTTGTTCAATTCTATTTCTTTATTTATTTGCAGTTTTCGTGCGTTTTTACTACACTTAACTCTACGATGCTGCAAAACGTACTAGGTGCGACAAGCATGGTTTGGAGGGTTAGTGTTTGCGTGAGTTGTGTATTTACTTGAACGAGCACGGTTTTGTGGCTCTATAAATTGATCTCAGGACTTTTTTATATTGTTTTATACGAGTATATACTGTCTTTGAAATAGCGGGTGCATTTATGAAATAGGGACCAGGTAGATTAACAGCAAACAGAGCGCCAAGCTCGAAAAAACGATCGCACCGCCGCCCCTAAATACCTACCGATCCAACTTTTAACGCGCAGCACTAAAGCGAAGATGTTTTACGCACTCCACTCTCCTTGTTTCAACCGCCACTTTGTATTCCCCGTAGATGGATATCATAGAACATTTAAAGGTTTTTACGATGCCAGTAAACTTGTGAAGAAAACGCTATCTCACTTAGTTCACGCACTCGTTTGCGCTGCCGTAAAATATGAAGGAAGCTACCGAAATAAAGGTGTTACATAAAACTCGGCCGGTGATAACAATACCGAGCACGTAAAGAATTTAAGACCCGTTCGCATAAAGTTTTATTATGTTTGCGCTGATCCAAGCCGCGACACTCGGTGGAATCTGCTCCTATATTTATTTATACAGGGTTACTAGACTAGCTGAATAGCACGAGAAATGCGAATCATTTTGTCACCATGTGTGATACGTAAATGATACATAATCAGCTAAAAACTTCAATATATTACATATTATCCAGTGTGACAGTATGACATGGCAACGACTATAGAAGACACATCATTCGCCCCTTCTAGGATGTCTGGTAGTCCTCCAGGTAGGCCAGTGCTCGCCTAACAAGCGTAGAACGCCGAACAACGGGAGCAGCGTCGTCATTGTCATCCGAGGATATGGAAACGTACTCGTCATCCGAGGGAAATAGTGACAGATGCCTATTAGAAATCGTGCCTTCTCTTCCATCAGGATATCTAACGTGGGAACGACCAACGACCATAGACATATCAATGTGCATTTGTAATTCAACAGGAAAGAGACGGAGCATGTGTAAAGATAAGCTTGCCCTTTATGCCAAGGATCACAGTAATATCACATTATGATAAAAAACTTTTATTTATTTATTTGCAAAAAACTGCATTACAGTACAACACTAATACACCGCGGAACTCAGAAACTAAATAAATAATATTTATATCATTTAAAAATGCTAGATAGCCTATCCCGTCGCAGTCTCAAACTGCAATGACCTCAAGGAGTTCAAGGGGCAGTTCTCACATCAAAATACCAATCATACTTGAAGTCGATAGCGAATTCTGTGGTATCAGATTCACATGTTCAATGCTCATTGACACCAGATATGTTACTAGTATACCTACTTGTTGAGAACAATATTACGAGTATGCTAGCCTACACTTACAAATACCTACGACTTACCTATAAAAGCCAGATCATTAAATTAAAAAGTTTTTTTACTACCTAAGTAACTGTGATTTTTGTTGACTATACCTACTTGCACTGTCTTCCATCAATTAATATACCACATTTCAAGTCGAACCGACTGCTAGAAATGGGAACTTGACTTGTAAACTTTGAAGGCAAACACAAAAAATACAAATTTGAACATTTCAAGTGAAAAAATTAAAATTTATTCAATGAACAAAAAATTTTTACAAAAACATTTGCCAAGTAACGCCTGATTCAATAAAATATTTAAATTTATTCAATCAGACTATCATTGCAATGAACAAAAACATTTACTTTGCTACTCCGTCCGCTACTAATGCAAAAATAGTAGGTGTAGCGGAGTAACACGGTAAATGTTTTTTGTTCAGTGAAAAGATTGAAATAGAAGCTTTGGTTTTTCAGGCTTTAGTCCATATATAATGTTAGTAACAAGTAAATCTTACTTAATGACTCCAAACACGCAAAAGTGTTAAGCTTATTTAAATTATGGTCTTTCATTTTCTAGAATAGGTAATTTACTTAGGTATAATGCGTCTATTTTCTTAATATCTCTCGGCATCATATCATCATCGGACTTCCAAATATTTTACTTGTATTTGAATACGATTTGTATATGTATAAGTACAGAGGCAATGAAAAAAATCGTGTGACCATGTTCTTTTATTATGACGTTATAGAGTGTTTCACGAGTAGAAAGACATTAACAAAATAGACGCGCCGCAATGAAAATAAAGCGTGAAATTGTTAAATTATGGTATCATTAAACATCAATGCAGCAAACCGCCGACTTGTTGTAAACCGATCACCAATCAATTTATAATATTTGGTTGCAATCATTCGGTTTACAGGAAACGCAAACGCATGTGTTTAATGGCAACATTTTGTAGTACAACCGCAAACGACCGGTATTGAACTCGCTACAATAGAATAGTTTAAACCGGGATATGTTGAGCATATCTAGTTTTCTACGAAATGAAATAAGGAACGATGGAACGCCACCTGCATCCGATGCAAATGACCTACACAGAAGTTAAAATATGGACCACTTATTGGGGCCGACGCTGTATCTCCTGGTCTGTGGTAATAAATGAGTTCACTCTCCATAATCCATTTTAATACTTTTGTAAACAAACAAATTCCCCACAAGTTCATATAAAATTTATGTAAAACTGGCTTCTGCCCGCGACTTCGTCCGCGTAGAATTAGCAATTGATATGTTTATCGCTATCCCCCGGGAACTGTGCAATTTTCCGGGATAATAAGTAGCCCATGTTTCAATCTAGGGTACCAGCTATCTTCGTTCCAAATTTTATCCAAATCCGTCCAGTCGTTTTAGCGTGAAGAAGGAACAAACATACACACTCACTCACTCACATCGTCACAAACTTTCGCATTTATAATATTAGTAGGAATAGGATCATCGAAAATCATAGTAAAATCAAAGTTACAACTGTGATCCTTCAACATTCCGGTAGATGTGATGCTAATTGCATACGATGAGTGATCGTGTCAGAATTTAGATCAACAATAAAAAAAATAAAAAATTGTTAAATGATACCAAAAGATACACAATGATAACAATGGTCCTGGTACCTCTTATAGGCTATTTGTAGTAATTAATTAACATTACATCGTTAAAGTTTTCAGTTAGATGTAATTGGTTTGTTATCAAAGGTGATTAAATGGATTGGAATGGAGAATATGTAAGGTAGTTTACGAATTGTTTTATAGTACGGAGTTTGTAACACGTCCATATGTGCGTAACAAGAATGCACCCATAGTCGCCAAGCACGAGCTTTACCGTACTATCGCACATCGTCAATTTTCTTTCTCATCTTCGAAATCCTTGTTTGTTCTCCCAATGTTAGGTACACGAGTACCTACACTCTTACTCGTACTCTTATTTTATAATAATAATAATAATAGTATATTAGGCGTAGGGATGTGACGACCCCATCGCCCGCTGGTGTTGTCGTGTCACCAGTGCAGTCAGTCATCGCAGGGCGGCTTGTGGCGAGCTGTTGGTGCGTAGCTACACCACGAACCTGAGACCTCCGGGGGTACACACACACACACATGCGCTCATACACACACTCACACACAGTTACACACCCACCCCGCCTCTAGTTTGCCTTAGTTGGCCGCCTAGAGTGGAGCGCAAGAGCTAAATGCTCGAAGGTTGGATGTGTTTGCGTAAGTGGCGAGTTGGCACCTGATGCGACTGTATAAGGACCAAGTGATGGTTGTTCAAAGTCCAGGAACACCTCTCCATCCTTAGCCGTGCACACCAATGTTGCCACCTCGTTGCCCCGAGCGGGCGGCAGTTTGAGGGGCCCATTTAGTGGGCGGCAAGTCACCGCCTACCAAACTTCAATTTGTTGAGATATTGAAATGGTAGGTGTCCGTTTATCTCACTCCATAGCCCATTAATCCTGCCACAGCATCCCAACCCCATAGCCCATTCCATGCCGTTCCCTACCAGGCAATAGTCTGGCAACTGTGGAGGACTGTCCGCTAGCACATCTCCATGGTGTATTAGGCGATAGACCTCCATAGTTGCGCCCATCTCATGTTTATATTATATGGTACCAAAGGCCTCTTCATGTTGGCCTCGGCCCCATGAATGCCTTTCAAATGACCGGGTCCCCATGGGCCCGTGATCGGAAACCCGTACCAACAATAATAATAATAATCATTTATTGCAGATAAAAAATCCATACTTTACACAACAACAACAACAAGTTTACAAGTTTAGTTAGTTTTATACAAGGATTATTTTGTTTAGTTGATCCACAAGAAATACCGAAGGTGTCGAGTGTGACTTAGAAAGTAAAATTTAAAAATAACCCAAACACCCGTACTATCAAAAATATCCGTATATTTGCCAGATGGTTCATAAAACTTGACTTAGAGCTAGCCCTCTTCAGACATATTGCCCTCCTATATTGAAAATCTGCGTCGTGCACCCCGTGTTTGGAGACCACTCGAAGCCGAACGAATGAAAACGTCACCCGAATTGAAAAGGCAGAAACTATTGACACACTGCAAACATAGAACATTAATTCTACTGGAACTTTTAAATAAGGTACATGGAAGTAAAAGGGTATGCTCCGTATGTTATTTAGATATTCGTTGAGACCAATTCGACGTGATTACGACTTCAACCAATACTTTCAGTCTGTTGAAAATCTTGTTTTGGAGCAAAATTGTTGAAAGACGGTTTTAAGGAAGAGTTAATAACATGTATTCCAACTTAAAGTTTTTCATATTGTTACTTTTATTCATGTAATATTAACATACGTACATATTTCATTAGTAGGTAAAATTATTGTTAAATAGGTACTGTTATAGTTATTCTAGAGACTATATGTAGAGGTAATCTAGTGCTAGGGTAGGGACCCCATTAAATACGCATAAACAAACTGTTTACTACTTAATTACAATAGGTGGTGTGAAACATGACTGAATTTTACAAGGTTTTGTTTTCAGTTTAGGTAGTGGGTAGGTAATTTTATACTAAACTTTGCGAAAGTCATAATGCCAGGAAACCACCAAAGCTTCCGTCAACCCCAAATAAAAGTTAATGTTCATTATCATCTACCTGTTACAAATAGAAAACTTGGCAGCGGCGTGTATGAATAATTTAGCTATTTGCCAGCACTTCCAATTTCCCGGGAAGCGACTTTGTTTTGATAACCATCTGTAATGTCAACAAAATATCACCTTTCACATTTATGATTTCCGAGTTTATTTGTGCTATTTACCCTTTATTTGGTCGTTTTATATACTGTACTACTTGCTGCCCGCGGTTTCGTCTACTCAAAATCCAGCTATCGAAATGCCATGGAAACCATGCCATTTTTTTTTATTTTCATAATAGAAATAATTGGATTATTTCGATAAATATTATAACATTAGTTTGGATGGGTTAAATTAATACCTACTATTTTTTCCACCTCGTTTTATTATTAATCATAAATATGTTTAAAGCGTCGCGTCAGTTACCTACTTAATGGGTAATGTTCGCGCGCTAAAAACCTTTTTGGTAATATGCTGTGCAGGGGTGCTCTGTGGCACACATAAAGAAAAACATCAACTGTCAATGTTCTTCATGTCACGACGTGAATACCGCTACGTGTATATTTCTACGTATTATTTCTACCGCTCCTCAAGATTATCAAGTCTTAAGTTCTGCACCCGCATCGCCATCCTCCGCTCCAACTACGCAGCCAGGAGTACGCCCTACAGGTGAGTGCCTCTGCACTGTCAAAAGTATATCCTTTAGGCATTAGCGCATTCCCGGCCTTCCGCTAAATTCAAAATTGGCTATAACTGTGTAAATAAGTCAAGTGATTTTGATGATTCTTTTTTTTATTCGATTCAAAAGATATCAAAATTTTATTTACTTATTTGAGTACTATTATAAACGGGATGTGAACCGCGATTACCTTTATTGAGCTCCCGATATTCACACAGCGATGTTCGATGTTCGCGGTTCACATCCCGTTTATAATATTTCGAATGAACTTAACCGTGAATCATTAAAAACTCTTATTTGAGTACTTTTTTTTTAATGACACTTGAGCACCGTAATGCGTAGTGTTGGTTATTTATTTTCCAACTAAATCCCGGAACAGTTTATGACTTACCCGTTAATTACCATAAACACGTCTAAGCCGTTCAAGTCGAAGTTTCTAGCATATTTGAACACAGTGTTATCTAATTTCGGTTTCCTCAAAATATTATCTCGTATTCTGTTAAACATTCCGTATCGCGGTGGAACGTCGTATGCACAATTAGGGGTTGCCATCCTTAAAAAATTACAACATAAAATTAAAAAAAAAACACAGAAACCTTTTGCTTAACTGACGGCAGTGTAAGTGATTTCTTGTCGCATAGGCGCATAGAAAGCTTCCAGTGTAAAATTTAACTAACATCAGCGCCACTAGTGGCACATAATGACAGAAAACTGTTCTCTTAACATTAGACACTGTAACGTGAACACGTTCGAGACCTATATTCTTCTTTCTAAGAGTTAGTTCTTCTCGGTGGAGCGTCTCGTGGAGTCTTTTATGGTCTTAAGGTATTCGTCGTATCGTAATAGATACCACATATCAACACCGAAGCAGTAACTCATTCTTCTCGTTGTATGCGCGGGTGCAGCTTGATACAGTACCTAAGTGTTGCGTTTTCGTCAATGGTAATGGTAAACCTTGGAGATCTTCCGAAAAGACCAAAATTAGTCGACCCTTTCCGAATTAGAATCGTGAGTTGAGTCATTTCTATTAACGTAGACCCTGCATATCTACACACTGACTCATCATCATCATCATCAGCCCGTGTCAGTCTACTGCTGGACATAGGCCTCTCCCATAGCACGCCATTGGGCTCGATCTTCAGCTCTCCTCCTCCAATCCCTGCCTGCTGTCTTGCGAATATCATCGCCCCATCTAGCGACAGGACGCCCTACACTGCGTTTGCCAACACGCGGTCTCCACTCCAGAACACATTGACTGCAGACTTTAAAATATTTGATGTTGACCTATATTTGAAACGCCATTGCCCCAACTCTGCAAACTCCAAAGCCCTGTTGGCAGCCCTATGCACAATTCGGTAAGCGTGCAACTGTTTTTAATTAAGTTAAAGAAGTGCCGAGAACTTTTAATGAAATTATCAACAGAGCATGGAGCGCGAATTCGCTTGTCTACACACACTCAGCGGTTGTTTATCACGTTTAATTATTGTTTTGGAACATAAGAGGCGAGTATTTAATGAAGCGGAAGAGTTTTCTCATCTAATGGCGTTAATCGAGTGGACTTTTAAATTTGATGCTTGTGCCAAGTATGACCGATGCCCGGTTTTAGGATAGGACCCATCTCTTACCGTATACTTTGATTTTTTTAGCATAAGAAAGATGGTAAACAATTTTGGCATGTCTTTTTATTAAAAACCACTTTTTAAAAATCGGTAACTGGAAAATATAAAACCATATCACAACAATAACACTATTACAGGGATTTTAAATTGAAACTTGCTGTTATTTATTTTTTTAAACTGTTTTTCAATATAAAGACAAGCCAAAATTGTTTACCTTCTTTGTGATGCTAAAAAAAATTAAATATAGTTGTGGTAAAAGGCGACGAAGGCCTGACGTGAGAAAGGACAGCAGCGTGCTCTATTGCCAACTACGAACTAAGGCCTCCAGCACGCAATGTGGAAGGCAAGGGGATGATCATATCTAGCCTATATACTTCCCACTCTGTTGGGCAGGTCTTCTCTCAGAATGAGAGGGATTGGACTATAGTTTCCACGTGGACCTTCACACACACCATTGAATTGCTTCGCAGGTGTACGCGGTTTTCCTCACGAAGTTTTACTTCCCTAACGTCTTGCGGCACACATTCAAGAGTGGCTAGTAGAAACAGGGCCTTGAATGCCTTAAAATATCGGGTGCTCAATAAAGGTAATCGCGGTTCACATCCCGCTTGTAAATTTAACCACAGAATAAGTAATAGTACTAAAGTACAGAAGGCTCACTCTCTGCCGATTAAATAGATAATAACTCTTGCCGCGAACAAATAAAGCACAATCTAGTTCGCTCCTGTTATATTTACCTACAGCGATAATAGCCTACAGCCCCACTCCATCACATTTCCCGCAAAACATTCATGCAAAAATAAACCGTGTTACTACGCGAGAGTGTTTCTTTTAGTTTGACCGTTTCAATCATGGCCGTCCACGACGTCACCACGTACATAATTAAGGTTGTGACTAACGAATTATTACTACTACTATACCACCTATTATTACTACTATTATTATTATTACTGAATGGGATTATTGCCTGAATAAACAATTTATTATTATTATTATTATTATTATTATTAATATTTTTTGTACTCTAGCTAGCGGGTAGAACGGAGTGAAGCAAGTGAAAGACGATAAGTATTATCGAAATAGGTAAATTAATAATAGGTGTATTGAATGAAATAAGAACACAGTTATATAAATAAATTATTCTTATAAACATTAGAAACATGAAACGATAGCTATTTACTCAATATACATATTAACAAAAAACCAATTAAACTATGATTAAATTAAAAACTAAACTTAAACTAACTTAGAAACATTGATTATTAATTATGTATGTATGTATAACTCTTTATTGTACATAAAACACATTAATTTTACAGGTAATAAGAATGTAGGTGGTTTATTTTCGCAATTAAAGGAAATTCCATTTAGTTATTCCTAAAAAGAACTCAAATTACGATGATATGATACATACATATTTTTATGTATAGAATGCTTTGTCCTAAATGACTGATTGACTACCTAACTCGGAAGCGCGAGATATCGAGAATCAGCGCGTGCGAACTAAGCAGCGCGCGGCGACCCACTGATTGACCGGCCCGGGCCAGCCGCCGCGCGTACTTGTAGTTTTATACCTAAAGTGCGGAGTGGACCAGGCCTGATTTAACAAGAAAAAAACTTAAGTTTCAACACAAAACAAATAAAAACTAAGCAATTAATGATTATGGAAAGGTTACGTAACAAGTGGATTGAACAAAAACATTTGTCACAGATTATAACTTACCTTTTCGTAGTTCACACGATTTAATCCCACATTATGACAACATAATCTTAATCAAGCGAAGGGATTAAACAGATTCGAATGTTTTCCTTCAACAGATTGAAAGTAAGTGTAAATGTTGTTCTGGAACCTAAAACAATATCACTGACTACCCCTAAAGCGAAGGCATGCGTTTTACATACACAAAAAGAAAAATCCATCCGACACCCCAGGCTTAACATTTGGCCATTTTGTAATTAATTTCCGTGTTACCCATATCCAAATCGTACATGTGGAATTAAGTGATTTCATAAAAAATACTTTGACATTTTGAATCGAAGGTACGAATATGTGTGAGATTCCAATATTTAGTGTACATAGGTACATACGCATACTCGTCCACCAGGGCCCCGTTTGTCGAAGCTTATTACACTAATAATATTAGTGTTTTGTCTCGTAAATTAAACGAAAAATGAAACAAACTAACATTAAGCTTCGAGAAACGGGGCCCAGAATGCACATGGCGAGTGTAAGTAGTTGTAAATAAAAAACGACCTCACTGCGTTCGCAAAACCCCGACTCCACTCATTATTTGGTTTGAGATTTAAGTCCTGTGATTTTGTATTTTCTTAAATCGCAGCTTGAAGCAGAACTTGTTCGCTCAAAATTTAAGTAAACATTGGGAAAGTTGGATGGAGATTGATACGGTGCACAAGACTTGGCGACGCCAGCTTAGACATACGACGTATCCGACGGTTTATCCCGTCTACTATCTTATGTATTATTATAAGAAAAACGGGACTTATAATCATGTAAATAAAGTGTATTTATGTAAATACCTCGACGTTTCGGACGCGACTTTGCATCTCGAGAGGACTGAAGAGGCGGGTATCAACATCTTCTAGCTGCACGGGTTTTCCTAACTACCCGCACTTGGTCTTTATCATTAGTTTCTTCACTAGGGCTATAGGGCTAGGGCTATGTGTAAAAATCGCGAAAGTTTAAATCGATTTATCTTATGTATGTTAAGAATGAAATGTTGCTATATCTACAGTTTCTTTATGAATAGTTGTGAAGATGTAACAATCAAAATTGTATTCAAAACAACCGCTATTACTCAGAATAAATGGTCGTTTTCAAAATACATTTAAGTTGTAAACTAATTTAGGCTTAATGTAACGTTGGTGCTAGCAATGCCATCCGATAGTAATGTATTGTAACAAACATCCCAGCCTAATGGTCACAGAAGCTGAATAAAACGGACCACGGACCACAGAATGTTCTGGTCGCAGGATTCGATTTGTTGAATATTGAGAGTATTAAGTACATACTGACCTATTTCAATTTTAAGACACGTGTATAGAGCGTGGGTTCATGGGCTTTTGCTCGCACATTAATTAAGAAGATAACTTATCATTATCACTATTCAGTAAAAAGATGCCAATTGGCACCTATTTTTCGGCGTTATACTATGAAACTCTTCGTGTGAGGGTTCGACTCACACTTGGCCAGTTTTTATGCGTCCCGGACAGCCTGCCAAGCATGGCACGGGATGTTTTGCATTTCCTTACTTTAGACATGTTAATGTCGTTACACAGCTAATAAACCTCAATGTTTTGAATTATTGTCGTGCTTTAGGGTTTATGTTGGAAGACAAAAAGTTTTTGTTGGATTAAACTAGTTTTTGTTGACATAAAATAGTTTTCGCTGCGTGCCCGTGGTGGCGGGAAATTTAAGTAGGATTTTCTGGATTTCTAATTATACTCGTAAACCTGTGGTCGTTATTATTTAGCTTAACAGGTACACTTGATTTCATGCTTCTGGTTTGTTTGCCTTATTGTTTTTTACTTTAGACAATTTTTCTACAGGATATAGAAGGCGATTACTTATTATTGAAGCTCATCAAAATCGCGTGAAAAAAATGTGTTAGCGTAATTTACAGTTAATCTTTTGAAACGGTTGATTCTATCAAGTTATTGTCCAACTTGCATAAGATGGATATTTTGTTTTGTACTAATTTTAATCAATCTCGATAGCAGATTTTGTTGATGACATAGCATTGCGAAGAAACTTAAGTTAGTGTCTGCACTCTCTCATTGTCTATCGAAGAAATCCCCAATAGTAGGTGTCACATGTTTTTTATTTCAAGCATTTAGTATGCACAACCGATTTTCGTCTTCGCATTGATACGTCATTTTCAGACCCGAATAACTAATCATCTTTCTTTGTCTTGCTTCAACACAATGCATATCCATGAGTGAGTATTGTCTAAGTCAAATTAATTCAAATTATCCAACGTCAGTTGAGGCGGCGTCATCGAGTCATTGCTCAAATTGATGAATACCGTTCTAGAGAGCGGTTCTATGGCTCAATAATTCAATGAAAATAAATTGAAATTTTAAAAGGATTTTGTTTCTGTAAAAGTATGAAATACGGAGGTCATAAAGAACTAATCACTTAAGAAAGCAAAGATCAACGTAAGTAGATGGCACTTACACTTATTTATATATATTCTGTCGCTCACATATCAGCGTGGAAAATTTTAAAGCTGACGAAATTATGAACAATTAAGCCGCTTATTCCCCAGCAAAAATTTTTCATCAAGGCCCGATTTCTGTAATCACATCTGTAAAAACACGAATAAAATCTGGAAACTGCTAAAAATAGAGACCGATTTAAACCTTCGACTGGTGGTCATAATGATTCAGAGTTGTAGTTTTCCCGTATTTCAATTACATTAAGATGTCAGATGACAAAAATCAGCACCTAGACATCGCCTTGTAGGAGATTATCTCTCAAGAATCTTCATTAATCGATAATAACTTTAATGAGTCATGTTATTTAATAGGTTTATTAACAAATAGAACTACTTCTGCTTCCATATAAACCAGTGCTAAAGGCAATCAGTTATACAGCCGCTAGCTCAGAAGCCACGGTATCAATTAAGCTTAGCATTACAAATAGATTAGCTCTGACAGCTTACTTAGGCACGCAAGATTTTAATTGAAGAATGATAATCACAATCCGTTTTATCATTGTTTTAGGGAAATTGTTACCTTAGGCTCTGTCTACCCCGGTAGAGATAAAGACGTGTTTTATGTATGTATCCCTATCATATAAATGGACACCCCATAAACAAACCAGCTATAACTATAACTCTGACAAGTATTATAAAATTAGTAGTGTACGAGTAGGTACCTATAGATTTTGACCTCAACACCTCCCAAACCGTCCACCATTTTCCAATGAAAATAGACATCGAAGAGACATCTAATGACTCGCCCCTGCCCGAACTTCCAATGCCACGGATACAATGACACAAACTAGCGTCAAAGCTAATTCAACGGCGTGGTCTATAATTAGGAGCCAGCCTGACAAACTTCGTTAGCACCGGGAGTACTTTGACGTACCTCCCGTTACATGCACTCGGCCAGACTATGTACCTTGACCGTGCATTCAGTAATTAAGGATACAATGCAACAATATCTGCAATAAGACAAAGAAACTGTATCAAGAACGTATGTTCGACGCAGTATGTTGGCTTAAATTTAATAAGAGAAGGATCTTCATCATCGTCTTCTTTTAGGAAGGTCTTTCAGCAGTGAACCTCTTCTGGCTGAGATGTTGATGACAGGACCACAAATGGAGTAAACGGGTGCTTGAGTGGAGGCCCAGATTGGGTTACCGGAATGTAGGAGTAGAAACAGACAAATGGTGCATATTGTAAAAAAAGATGTCTCAAGAACGATATAAGTTAGTTGAAGTTATTTTCAGGGCATCAATGGTACAATAAAATTGTGAGTGCGAAGCTAAATCTTGAAAAAATTGTGTACTTAATAAGTATTTCAAAGAAACGGTGAACGAACCTTGACAATGGCTAATCAAGTCTGATAGGCACATCGGACAGCTATGTTTTTAAAAGAAATCTTAATTCTACTTTTGTGAAGTTGAAATGAAAGCAGATTTTTATGATTTCATAACTCACGAAATACGTTTTTTAAGACAAAAGAAATCAGGGCGGTTTTACTTAAAATATTATTATTACCAACCAAAGACTGTTGGCGCTGGCTTCCATTAAAAATAACACGTGGATACAAGAAATTAAAAAATTAAGGCTTTTTAATTTTATCGTAAATTACCGCAATTCGGAATTCGGAATTAGTTTAGGTTGCTAGGTATTATAGGTTATTTTTAGTACTATCAGTAAATACCTACCTATGCGTAAGGACTGTTTTGGTTTCTTCTTTTTAGGGTTCCGTACCTCAAAAAGAAAAACGGAACCCTTATAGGATCACTTCCTTGTCCGTCCGTCCGTCTGTCAAGAACCTTTTTCTCAAGAACGCCTGAAGGTATCAAGTTGAAATTTATATCAAACTAGCTGTTGCCAGCGACTTCGTCTGCAATGAATTCGTTTATCGCTATCCCGCGGGAACTACGCAATTTTCCGGGATAAAAAGTAGCCTATGTGCTTTTCCAAACTTTTCTCTATATATGTGCCAAATTTCATCCAGATCCGTTGGGCCGTTCTGGCGTGATTGAGTAACAAACAAACATCCATCCATCTATCCATCCATCCATACTTTCGCATTTATAATATTAGTTAGATACTCAGGTATACTGCCCCTTAGAGCTGTGAAAAAATCAAACTTCTAAGCCAACGCAATCAAAAGATACAGCCGTTTATGCCGCAAATTTTCGACTCTCAAGAGAATCAAAACCTACAGGGTACTTCCCGTGAACGCAGAATCTTGAAATTTGGTATGAAGGTAGGTCTTATAGCACAGATTAAGGAATAATTGCGAAAACTGTACATATGTATGGTATGTCTGTATAATATCAGTGACCCCACACTGCGTACATTTTGCTTTGCAGCAGGGCTCTGCTTACACTGGTTTATAGATATTTATAGATAATGGTACGGAACCCTCGGTGCGCGAGTCCGACTCGCACTTGGTCGGTTTTTTTTTGCTATGTCTGTATAACAGCATTGTTTTTGTTCAAGTATAAAAACTGAAAAGTTACCTACAAACACCAAAACCACCTAACAAGCCTTTTTTCTTTTATAAAGATAATAATTAAAAATAACGAGTTATTAACTTAACTCTTTTAAACGTAACACTGAAATAAGCATGCTAACAATTCGGTCTTTTTTAAGCGAGTACATCAAAGACGGGAAAACTTATAATTATTGCTAGGTAGGAAGGAACAAAAAAGGTCAAAAAGGACTTAATTAAACGTGCCGATGGGCCGTGAAGAAAATTAGCTGTTAGCCGGCGCCTCACTTTTATTATTAATTAATGGCTTAATAAAAATAATATAAAACATGAACCTTTAGCACTTCGTTTACGGCCTCGACTTCGTTGAAAGAAAACGCGGCCGGTTTTAATTATAATTCTTATTAAGGCAAGCGCGCCAGGTTATATTTCTTCTGAAGTCATCGCAACTTAAGGAATGTAGATTAAAGAAAAGTTTCAGTTGTTTCATCTAATGATGCGTAACAGACTCCAGCTACAAAAGTGTAATGACTGATTGACACACAACGCACAGCTCAAAACACAAGAGATAGAGACATAACGACATAAGTCAAATAGTTTAAAAAAAACCAAGTAAGAATATCTCAAATGCTACTTCGTGTGGGGGTGGCTTCTAAACTAAAACTGACAAACTAAACTTACATCGATTTATAAGATTCTCGGTTAGTAATTATATTTCGCGCGCAGTCTATAGTACACCAATGAGTCACACCTAAGTCTGAGTCGCACCCAACTTACTTTAACAATAATATTAACCATAACCATAACCAGACTCCGTACATTTCCTGTCAAAATCGTCGATCATGATTAAAGTTACTGTGGTGCAACTCACACTAACATATCTATTCGTTAATATATACATGTATACATAAATCACGACTTTATCACTTACGGGGTAGACATAGTCTAGGGTAATAAGATCCAAAAGCCACGCATGATTGTGGGTGCATAGGTGGAAGTGGAAAGGGGAATCAAAATAGTGATGTGTTGCTACCAGCATTTGTTAATCACATCAAATTTAGCAATAATACACTTGGCTGTATCTACAACGCTTTGACGTTGAGCTGAGCCATGATGCCTTCTATTTATTTATACGTGAGTTATGGCTGTAGTGAACTGGCTCAGGCTTACTGAAGAATAACACAATGGTACACGAACAATGCTCGCTTGCCCGCATTAGGTAGGTATTGTACACGATTTAAGGGTACATTATGTGCATATACTCTACTTGTAAATACTCGGGCGAACCCCGTCCTTTTCATAACAGCTGTTCAGGTATTGTATGAATAAAAATATACGAGATATTGTGTGTGAGTTTTATTTTCGGAAAAATTGTATTTATTTATTAAAAGTAAATCTTCTTACAAGGGCTTGGGGCTTTGTCTATTATAATACAGAGCTTTTTAGATAAGTCAGACGGATTATATCTGATCACGTCGCAGTAGATGTTGCGACGAGGCCAGAGGCTCTGTGTTATAAATAGTTTATTTTAAAGATAAAGAAGGTAAATGAGAAAGTGGGTTACCTAATGCTAAGTAAGCACCATCACCTATGGACACACGGAACACTTAGAGGATATTAAATGAGTTACCAGCTTAGAAGGCTAAGATAGAATACCTCATGTGCCAGTACATAATTTGACCGGATGTTTTAGTCTTCACGCCGGAACACAGCAGCGTAAGTAATGCTGCTTGGCGGCAGGATTAGCGAATAAGGCGGTGGTATTCCCAAATTGATATAATTTGGACGCCTTTAAAAAGCAAGTGTACCACTTTTTGCAAGGTCGGCAAGAGACCAGCAGTCCTATGGTACTGTACGAATAAGCGTCTATGAGCGACGGTCATCACTTAACATTAGGTAAAACGTTTGTCGACATACAAACACGTACATTAAAGACGCTATTAAATAAAAACAAAATAAAGTTTAAAATTAAAGGGGGTCCCCAAACAAGAAGCTTTTCGAGTTTTTAATGATTCACGGTTAAGTTCATTCGAAATATTATAAACGGGATGTGAACCGCGATTACCTTTATTGAGCACCCGATATTTCGATACAGTTGCATGCATCATGATCACGGGTAGACTGAAGAAATTGCGGGTGGATGTTATTGTTGGGTAGACCGAGCTCTGTCTACCCTCAAGAAGCAAGCTTTTGTTTTGTCGGTCCTACGTATGTGAGTCCTATTTGCATGCGGCCAATTTTAGTTGTGAAATTGATTTGTTTTTTTAATTTCAAAACTATACACACGTGTTGCAGTATACAGACGGAACGTATACCATTTTTGATGTAGAATATAGTTAGTTTTCGATTCAGCAGTTGTCGGTTGATTTCAAATTGCTCGCGGTTTTGTGAAACCAAAGTCTGGAATAAACTTGTGATATTTTTTTCACAAACGACTTTTTTTCGCAGTAACTGATACCATATGCATTGTTTTCCAAAAAGCGAACGATGTTTTCGATAAATTGTTTACATCACGATGTTCGACGTTATTTTTATTTCATACGATTTTCAGTCAGCATACAACCCCATTTTATAAAAACTTGATGGTTAGGCGCTTGTTAAGTGTCTTCTCTGACACAGGTTGTTTGTTTCTTTGTTTGTTTTGCGTTCGTTCGGTAGAGATTAGATTGAGTAAAAATTTTGTACTTAGATGGAAGTACGTCGCTCCGACATCGAGAAGTCATTTCACTAACAAGCAAGACTAATGCCCGTTTCTCCTCTTCCTAATAACGTCCTAATTTTGTCTGACATATATCTATCAGACGAGACATCTGTATTTATTTTGTTGTATTAAACAGGGAAGAATAAAATTAAGGTGTGTGTGTGTGTCCGTTTAATTTTTTTTCTATTTATACGAAAAAGCATGATTGTCGGCTTATGAATGGAAAGGGGAATCAAAACAGTGATGGGTTAGCCACATTGCCTCTAACATGATCCCTATGATTTTCGCGCATTCCCTCGATGGACTTTTCCATCTGCGCGGGAAGATAAGCAACTGGTACATTCTATGTTTTTTCTTTGCTCCCAGACTAGCACGGAAGACCTACCTAACGTAGCTTTGAATAAGACGTAGTTAGACGTCGAAGGTAAGAGTAACCCCCTTATTCATAAACGCACTATAGGCCTCTGCTAAGTTAGTAATCGTTTTTCCTTATCTGTGAAAGGTAAATGTCAAAGTGACAGATAAGGACAAACGATTACTAAGTTAACAGAGGCCTATAGTGCGTTTATGAATAAGGGGGTAAATCTCCAATATTATTTTTGTCTATTACAACAAAGCTCCTTTACAAACTCTTCCCAGCTTACCCGTGATTGGGTCTTCGAACTATAGCCTTAATTAATTAAAGCCCTCCCGTTAAATAACAAAGTTGGCAAGAATAAACATCTACAAGTTGGTAGTTTGTTTATCTTGAACTTGTATTGAGACGCAGCCCGAGTCAAGCGTACCAGGAAATTTGTGGTATACATGTTGGCTTATACTTCGATAAGGATAATAGCAAGATGTTTGCAAAATCATCACTTTACTCTGTTGAAGCAACCCGTTGCAGCAGGTCAATATCCTCACCTGACTTACTACTATCAACATAGTTAGGTACCTACACATATAGCTGTTTGTGAATTTGTTTTTAAAACTTTTAAGTTTATTTTTTTTAATTATAATTTAAATTTATGTAACTTTTAGGGTTCCGTATCCAAAGGGTAAAAACGGGACCCTATTACTAAGACTTCGCTGTCCGTCCGTCCGTCTGTCACCAGACTGTATCTCAAGATCCGTAATAGCTAGACAGTTGAAATTTTCACAGATTGTGTATTTCTGTTGCTCGGAGGAATAAGACTGGAGACGCCTTGACATGCGTTCCCCCTCAGCCAAAAGTGTAAGCATCCGATGCTTGTACGTTATATAAAACTAGTTGAGCTGTCACCGCCACTCACAATGCCGAGACCGTCGTGGCGAACACAGCACGTAAAAAATGCCAGCCTGTACCGTTTTCAGCTGCACTAAAAATACAAAAAAATCTAGTTTGCAAAGAGACGGAATCACTTTCCATTTTTGAGTAAAATTTATATAGTTTAAAACATTTTTAAATTCATAATTTTGAGTTTTAATGAGTCCTCAAGCCCACTCGCGTCAGGTAGTTATTACCAGGCGGAGTTTCCATCGGCGTCGGGAAGACGATGAAGTACCTAGGACTCGTCCTCGACAGCCGATGGAACTTCGAGGAGCATTTTCGACGCCTGGCTCCGAAGTTGATCGGCACCGCGTCGGCTCTGGGCCGGCTTCTTCCTAACGTGGGCGGGCCGGACGCAGGCTGCCGCCGACTGTACACGGGAGTGGTGCGGTCGATGGCTCTCTTCGGAGCACCCATCTGGGTAGATGCCCTGTCTGCCCGAAACAAGACCCACCTGCGGCAGCCGCAAAGGGTCATGGCAGTAAGGGCAACAAGAGCGTATCGCACCACCTCGTTCGAGGCGGCCTGCGTTATGGCAGGCACCCCACCGTGGGAACTAGATGCCGAGGTGCTGGCCCAGGTGTACCACCGGGTTGCAGCAGCCCGCAACAGAGGGGAACAGCCATGCCTGGAAGAGACAAGGCGATGGAGAGAAATCTCTCGCCAAACTCTCTTCCAGAAATGGCTGGAGGCTCTGGAGCGGCCGAGCGCCGGCCACTGGACCGTTACGGGAATTCGACCCGTCCTGCAAGAGTGGGTCGATAGGAGGTGGGGCGCTGTCTCCTTCCACCTTGCGCAGGTACTGTCGGGGCATGGATGCTTCGGCAAGTATCTGTGCAAGATTGCAAGAAGGGAGACAGCGCCAGGGTGCCACCACTGCGGGAGCGCAGAAGACACGGCGCAGCACACGCTGCAAACGTGTCCCGCGTTCGCCGAACAACGGGCCCGCCTAGCGGCGATTGTTGGGAGCGACCTTTCGCTGCCTGCCGTGACCAAGGCCATGACAGACAGCGAAAGGTCGTGGAATGCGATGGCCTCCTTTTGTGAGGAGGTCATGACGGCCAAGGAGGGTGCGGAGCGGGAGAGAGAGGACGACCCGTCCTCCCAACCCCTGCGCCGCAGGCGAATCGGGCGACGGCGGCTCATTTATGAGCGCCGAATACCGCCCTGAGGAGGACTGCGGGTAACGGGCATGGGGATGCCCGTCCCTCGCCGATGAGTCCTCGAGCTGTTAGGCGCACCAAGTGTTCCCGGTGCGCCTACAGTGGTGGAGACAGGAGATGCGCTGACCTCCTGATGGCGGGCCCAAACAAGGGCAGACTGCCGTGCTACCGGGGCCATGGACGCGTAGAGTTCCCACAGCCTCAGAAGCAATACGGCGGAGAAGCGGAACACCCTGGGGTTTTTAGTGGGTAAACCGCCCCCTCCCGGGCCGGGACTCCCACATAACCACCGGCATCCCCAAGCCGGCGGTATCCATAAAGGATTTTGCCCAGGCCAAAAAAAAAAAAAAAAAAAAAAGGTAGTTATTACCCACTCCCCACGAGACTAATTCCTCTCTATCTCTTTTCTCGCTGCAACGCTAGACAGAGATGGATACCTGTCAAATCATGGGTATTTAATACGCATTACCTACGTTACTCTGACGCATAATATAGTGACTTCAAAGTATCGATCAAATATCGATATTGAAGATTTAGAAGGCTGGAATTAATCCTGTGGATATTGAAAAAAATAATTAAATATGTATTTTTATAAACATGCTACAGAAGCCTGACTGTGAGATTTTAGTTCAAAATATAAAATGTCGCTAAGCAGGCGTAACCTATCTAATACGAGGTGATTCATGCTAATTCATATAGCAAATATATAGAGGTATATCAATTATTTTGTCGGCGAAATCAGCAACGATACGCATGGGTACTTATTCATAGTATTTATTGAACATGATTTAACATTTTTTGACGTGATAACGTCTTATAGATCGATGAACGCCGGCCGCACTCGTCAGAGTTTAATTTCATTTTTATCTACCCCCAAAAGCGACCATTTATCGTTATCACGTAAAACTATCGTCCGTAAACCGACTTTATAGACAACTGGTTTTGTTTTGATGGGATTTTTACAGAGGGATAAGTAGTAGATAAAACACACTGGAGTCTTAGTCCCGACTTTAATATTTCTAAGGTAATCGAAGAGCTGCTTACTCGTGACTACGGCAAAGTACTGCATTGTGACTGAAATGTCATGTATCATGTACTTAATACCTTTCCGCTTAGAAATAATTCGCCAATAATTCAATTCCCAACTATTTGATAACGGCAAATGCTTTTTGAATAGTTAAAGACATTAGAAAAAAAAGCATTTGCCTGTTATTAAACATTCGAGAAATTAATCATTTGGATTTTTTATGCGCAGGCTTAAATGACTTTCGTAGCACATTTCGTGAATATTGTGTTAGTTGGTAATTTTAATTTTCGTATATTATACGATTGTTGTTATTTAAGATTGTTCTGTGGAAAAACCTTTTATTTATTTGCGTACTGCTTACTAACACAACAGTTTATCGATATCGATATGCT
This sequence comes from Pandemis heparana, assembly GCA_963854515.1. Classification (NCBI taxonomy): domain Eukaryota; kingdom Metazoa; phylum Arthropoda; class Insecta; order Lepidoptera; family Tortricidae; genus Pandemis; species Pandemis heparana. Next base: position 8,048,433 of record OY978026.1, on the reverse strand, counting down.
GGTATCATTCCAATTCCTTAATTACTTACCTGCACAACCACACGTTATTGTGTTTGGATAGAACGTCAGTATACTATTACGAGCGTGTGCGTGCGAATTTTCAGATAGTGTGTCGATAAAATGTATGTGTGCAATTGTAACAACGCAAATCGTTTTTGCGTATGTGTGCTGGTCCGTATGTAGTAGTAACGTCATTATCGCCTCATCCCCCCACCGACTATGGCAGAAAAATTTGTTTAAAGATTTGACTCAATGCGTACTCCAGTCTTATTCCTCCGAGTTCTGTTGCCGTTGCCGCTATAACAACAAATACTAAAAACAAAATAATAATAATAATTAAGGGCTCCCATACAAAAAACGTGATATTTTAGCCCTTTTTTATGGCTAGCACTCGCCGAGCTAGATCTCAAGAACCGTAATAGCTAGACAGTTGAAATTGCACAGATTAGGTATTTTTATTGTGGCTACAACAACAAATACTAAAATCAAAATAATATTAATAATTAAGAGGGGCTGTTGTATGGGAATACAACAGAGTACTTGTTGGCGTTTTTTGCTGTATCTTATGAACCGTAATAGCAAGGAGGTTAATTCCTGGTACGGAACCCTTCATGCCTGAGTCCGACTCGCACTTGGCCGGTTTTTTATTTTACCAGTTTCAAATTTCAATTTAACCTGTCACTACAAGTTACACGTGACGTATTTTGAATGTAGGTAATTTGATTCACTTATCATTAGTGGATTGTCCAATTTATTAACCCTTTTAATTTGTTTTATTAAAAAATCCTTTCGAATTACACAGAAAACAAAAAACGCTGTCGTGTTTATAAACTGCAAGCGCGCCATTTTTACCCCACGTCAGGTTTATCAAAGGAGACAAAAATCCTATAAATTTGGCGTGCTAACTCAAAGAAGAGTATCAATTAAGTACATTAGTGGGTGTTGGTGCACGCTCTGATGACAGGAGAGGGTTTTTTGTACTATAATTAGCAATTAGTGACCTGATCCCGGAGCGCGGGGGCATTTTTGCGGACCAGGTCCGCATTTGTTTTGACATAGAATGCAAGTGATTTTGTAAGTCAATGCAATCGGATAGACACGTCGTTAGAAAAAGTGTTTCCATACAAATTGTCATTAAAAGCAAATCTATGGGGTACTATCAGTTATCCTAGAAATTTGAAATTTGATATGAAGGTAAGAAGGTAACCCTGTAGCCCAACTAACGGCAAAAGTCTAAAAAATCTTAACTTATGTGCATGTCTGTTTGTACTTGTAAGTAACCCCAAGAATAATTTTATGATACCTCGCGCATAAGATAAAGAGTAAAGAGAGCCACATTTATATTGCTGGCCACATAGAGACCAAAGAAAAACAAACTATTCTCACAACATGACTTTCAACTTCTTTGGGTCTTGATACACGTCTTTCCCCCGTTCCTTTCGTTGCACGAAACGCCTGAAAAAGCAATATTTACCGAATAATGTTACTTATTGTCGGCACGTATGTACATGCGGGCAGCAATTGACGGGGTTGGAACGTCCCACAAGCACGCCAGCCTCTTTTGCATTGTAAATGGGCGTTTCTAGTGCAGACCGAGCAAAAAACAGACCGTTTTACAACTGAGTAAGTCGCTAACAAGAGACTAAATAAAATAAAAGCGATTTTTTAGTGACTGTCGGGCTGGACCGATTTTGCTGACTTTATTTTCTTTCAAAGACATTTCCAGCCAGCGCAAAGTTTCGTTGAGCCAAGTAAATTGACACGGGATAAGTAAGATATTTTGATGTCAGTTGCAGAATTAAAAAAGTGATCCATGAGAGTTTTTTTTGTGCATTTTGATGTTTAAATTATATTTAACATCTTATTTTTTTAAATATACATCTTATGTATGAGCAGCGATCGAAAATCGAGGATGATTTATCTGTCGCTGACTGTTACAGGCTTCCAGCAGTAAAGCAACAAAGTTCGATTAGTTCGAAGGCAGCATTGTTATGCTTGGAAAGAAGAACTGTGTTCGAAATTTTGCTTTTCATTTTCGTTAATTTTACAAAATTATACGTATTTTACTTTCAAGGATCGTCAAAGCCCCGTAAGCGGTTATTGAGCTACTGTCGCATTACCGATACATGAACGGAACTCCATAATTTTCTCTGCCTAATTAACGTGTCGTGACTGGGTACAATCTAGAGAATGACCAGGGGCCTTACCATGACGTCTTAATGCGATTCAGTTTAGGTTCGCTCGCTGTCAGATTCATATTAAAAGTGACAGCTAAAACTTGAACTGAGTCGGAATTAGGACGTCATGGTAGGGCCTTACCATGACGTTCTAATTCCGACTCAGTTCATGTTTTAGCTGTCACTTTTAATATGAATCAGACAGCGAGCGAACCTAAACTAAATCGCATTAAGACGTCATGGTAAGGCCCCAGATCTATTAAGGCATTTAAGCTCTAGGATCAACTGCTAAAACTCATACTTTAATAGAGACTGCATAATTTAGATTCTACCATTAAAACTTATGCCGTGGCCATTTTTATGCTAATCTTGACTAGAGCTGGCAGTAGAGAAAAAAGTGTGAATTGAATTTTGAGCGGATTTCATACTACAGTGTTCTTTTAAAATTTTAGGGTTGCTAGTTAGTATTGAACGTAATGATTTAGTTGAGGCTGAGCAGGAAACGCGCTGGCATTGCGCAGTTTAAGCTGCGCCGAAATTGCAAAAAGACATGAAATTTTTACTGCGTAATCGTACCGCCCGGCGTCAAAAATGCGACGTAATAGATGCGTACCTAATTGCGTAACTAAATCATCGTATTTGTGTCCCAGGTCTGTGTTGGTGGTGATTGATTAACGTGACCATTAGAGTTCAGTAAGTTTAGATAACTAGCAAAATATGTAAAAAGCGGCAAAAGCCCTGCTTTAAAAGAAACACGATTATAAATTGTGATTCAAGTTCGCTCTTGCATGGAATACTGTTCCCATCTCTGGGATGGGTCTGCTAGGGGTCAGCTGGATGCCTTGGACTCGTTGGAGCGCCGAGCGAAGAGGATCATAGGCAGAGACTCACTCGTGGAGGCAAATCTTCCGAGCCTCGAACACCGTAGACGAGTGGCCTGCCTCTCGGTTTTTTATCGGTTACATTTCGGTGAGTGTGCGGAGGTTTTACATAACCTAATACCCCCTTCCCCTTTCCGTCACCGAACGACTAGGCGCGGCGAGCAGTTTCATCCTTATGTTGTAGACATCCCTCCATTACGCACAAAGCGGTTTGCCTCCTCTTTCATTATGCGGACAGCTAAGGAGTGGAACTCTCTGCCGAAGTCAGTTTTTCCGGAACGCTATAATCTGGACATCTTTAAGGCCAAAGTGAACAGACACCTTCTAGGCAAACGTGTACCATCTTAGGCCTCATCTTCGCCTTCCATCAAGCGAGATTGAGGTCAAACGTAAGCCTATTTTATGTAAAAAAAAAAAAAAAAAAAAAAAAAAAATTATTTCATTTACCTATTAATTATTTGTTTTAATTTTATTTTCACTTTAAATCGCTCTTCCACACTTTAAAAGGCTTTAAACAATATTGATTGTTCATCAACCCATCCCGTGCTCCCTAGGGACGATATGGTGCAGTTGACAGCCCTATTTATTCCCCTAAAGCCTTTTCCCGGATGGAATAGTCAATGACGTCAGCCTATTGTTACAAGCGATGTTAGTTTTGTTTTTTAAACATGTCCGGATTTCCCGCTGAGAAGTGCCCGCGCTTTACTTTTTTTATTGCGCTCGAGAGAACCTAGTTAGGCCTTTTGCCAGTTACATTGCATCGGCCATTGTTGCTGATGCTGATGGTACAAACTGAGCTCTATTTATTTCAAAAACAAACATGGGGTGTTTCACACAGATATATAGGCGTACCAACAACCATGGTTCTACATTGAAATGGACAAAATTAGGTAGGTATAGTGTATTAGGTGGCTCATTGTGCTAAGTCGATGCAGCCGTTTTCACCGTTTTATTTACTAATCATGTCGCCAAGCAGCAATGCTTGCACTGCTAGGTTCCAGAGAGGAGATTGAGAAAAATAGTGAAATTACTGCTGCATGAGGTATTTTATCCCTCTAGGCTGGCAACGTATTTAAATTTTGATAGATATTATTATTATTATTATTATTATTTTTAGATAGATTTTGAAACATACTGCTGTACTGTACCGCTGCTGCTGTGCTGGCTACAGCACACATTATTAATGTGCTAACATTATATGAACAAAATAAATAAACGAAGTAAGTAAAGTTAAATAAAAATAGAAGCGTTGTAATAGGTGAACAATATATTCTACTCTCAATTACGCGAAATATTTTATTACCGCGCACTGATATAAAAAATGCTGCTTGATATAATAAATGTTGCCAGGAAACGATATTTTTCACTCTTCTCCCCTCGATGGGGCGTAGGGAGCGTAATTGTACTCACTATCGCAATATTGTACTAGAAAATACCTGATATATTTTGGTCCCCTACAGACGGGGAATTATTGCTCGTTGGTGAATATACTCGGATGAATACGGTGGTGAGAATCTCCAGATCAATTGACCGTGTCTGATTAATTTGGTCTTGCTATGTTACAGATAGTGCTCACAGTACTGGGAGGCTGCCTTGAGGAGGCACTTCAACCAATAGGGGGATTCGTATAGAATTCAGCCTATAAAAACTGGAGGTGCTGAAGGCCTATAACTTTATTTAAGAAAATGCAATACGTTTAAATATGCTTTTATTCGCTTTGAATCCAAAATTAGTTTAATATACAAAATGCCGGGATGCATCTGCAAGCCCCATTCCAAGCGATCTGACCGTGCACTCGAAATCCAAAAACAAAATATTTAAAATCATCGAACGAATGTTCGGTGTATGGATTTCAATCGCACCGACAAACCAGCCAGTCCGACAAACCAGCCAGTCCGACAAACCAGCCAGTCCGACAAACCAGCCAGTCCGACAAACCAGCCAGTCCTACAAACCAGCCAGTCCTACAAACCAGCCAGTCCTACAAACCAGCCAGTCCTACAACCCAGCCAGTCCGACAAACCAGCCAGTTCGCAGATTCGCATGCTACCTCACAGTACCGTAGATGCCTTTTAAGGTCAACGAAATGTTAATACGAATATTGACGGTGGAGAGGAGGGACCACTGAAGCGACATTTGAAGTTTTAAACGGCAAAGTCGTCAGATTGTCTTGAAAGCTCAATCGACGCAGGAAAATCCCCTGATTTTAACGATATTAAGTAACTCAATTTCTACCAACATCGATCGATATGACTAGGGGTTCCAGAATAACATTTTATTTTTTGTTTATTACTGCTTAAATGTGTATAAGTAAACAGTCTGAATTAACCGCCACAATGACCTCAGTGCTCGTTTATTTCTAAAAATTTACAAGAATTGAAACGTTATCACATTCAAATGGTTTTTAAGGCAAACCTTTAATAATCTACATCATGTGATACGCGTGTGCGTGTAATAAAAAATATTAAAAAAGTTTTTGAGTCAAAATGTGGTATTATTTAGGTAGTAAGTACATGAATCGTACGCATCAGGTTTCAGAAGGCATATCCACCCAAGTATAACCTTAGAGAAACTGCGATGAAATATGTAGGATCCCTCTTGGTTTCCAAAACAAACATAACTACCAAACTAAATATTTTAAGTCGTCAATACCATTCGTACTTTGCTAATGTTATATCTTATACAATATTTTTGGCAAAAAAGTACCTAGTTCGCTCGTAATATGAGACAATCGCAGTCTACGGTCCCATATATTGTGTTCTAAGCTGACAGCTTCGCTGGCACGGAAAATGATTGCGTTTCAGGAGATATATTTGAGAAAACTAAAGCACAAAAACTGTACAAAAAAGTATCATTATGTTACTAAGTTTTGACGGCAATATTACGACATACCCTCGCCTAACTGATACTCGTGCAATTTGTGCTGTACCTACCAGTCTTTATACACTAATGTATACATATCGGGATAACGCAGAAAAAATCCACTTTGGCAGATGGATTGCTTCTCTTAGATGGTAAAAGCCCGTCGAGGGAATGAGCGAAAATCTTAGGAATCATGTTATAGGCGATGCGATAGCAACCCATCACTATTTTGATTCCAATATCCACCTATACGCCTACAACCTTGCTAAACGTGGCCTGTAGGTCTTGTTACCTTAGGCTCTGTTTACCCTGTAAGGGATAAAGACGTGATTTGTGTATGTATGTGTGTAATCTTAGGCTTTAGTCATTTACACCCGCCACCCGCAGCGGACAGCGTCTCGTCGCCTGAAGCGTCTATTATGCTGTGTTAGTAAATGTTTCGGATTGGTTGTTCTCGCCGGCCGCGTTTTTTACGTCACACAAAGCGTGTAAGAACCAAGGCTTTACAATCCATTTACCTAACTAACATAGGTTACTTTTAACCCCGGAAAGTGAAGACTTCCCACGGGAACAGCTAGTTTCTATTATGTCAGTACCAAGTTAGTCAGTTAAATGAGTCGAAGTTTTTTTGCCCTTTAATTTTCAAAGTTGCAAGCCCGGATAAGAACCCAAGATTACTCAAGAAGCGTCAGTTCAATCCATTCAGCTACCACGGATATTCGAGAAAATAGTAAAAAAACAGGCTAAGAAAGTTACCCTGTAGCTAGAAAATGCTTTTTTCCTCGTCTTGAGTTCACTTCCCATCGGACTCGCCGCATAGCGGCATCACAATGCCTTCAGAACCAGGCTCCTAGCTTATACTAAAGACTTCTAAGCCGCTTACCCATACAAATATGTGACCTGTGCAGTTTTACAAACTTTTATTCAATTTGCAAAAGTTTTGCTTGCTTCTTTTTTTATACGACAAAGAAAGCAAACGAACTGGATCGCCTGATAAGTAAGCATGAGCACTTATGGACATTTGTAACACTAGAGGATTCCAGTTGCGTTGCAAGTAAGGGCTAAGGTACCATGTGCGTTATATTTTCGAAATTCGTATCGTACTGTCCCTCTCACTCTCAAATTATTATCAAATTGGGTGAGCGGAACGGTACGAAACGAACTTTGAAAATCGAATTTCTAAGCATAAGGCCTGGCCTACAGCTTTGTATGGGAGCTTGGGATGCCAACCACCCCCGTTATACTTATCACGTAATGACATCCCTTTCTTTCAGTTTCTTTTTACAGCCTGCTAAAGCGGCAAAATATAACTAATACTGTTGCCATTATTCCGGCCGAGTATTGGAAAAATGCTGTAATGGAAATTTTAATGTAAAACTGTTTACGGAAAAACAGTATCCCAGTAAATAGGTATTGTCGATAACCGGTTGCCATTATGATAAGGATAAAAGTAGCTGCTTTAAAAGGAACTACGCCATTATGGTGGGCAGCGAAACTTTGACACAAAACATACAAAGTTATGAACTTTTTACGACCACGTAAGACACTTAGGTTGAATTACGTCGTCTATTTAAATAAAGGTTTATGATATTATTAAACAAAAAGCGCACAATTCAAGATGACAATGAAAAATACATTTTAAGAGGGTGCATTCCTACTGAGCTGGCAACGTCGCATTTTTGGTGATTTTTTGCGATTATTTCACAGAAAATGAATGAAAGTTTCGTTTTTAGTGTACCTATTAATGTGTCTAATGCAATAATTGATTGTGATGGACTTTTATTTTCTTATTAAACGAGATATAGTATTTTGTCCCTTTAATACGAAAATAAAAGTCCATCACGATGAATCATTGCATTAGACACATTAATACACTCAAAACGAAGTGCAGTACAGACAGACATTTGAAACTTTCATTCATTTTCTGTGAAATAATCCCAAAAAATCACCAAAAATGCGACGTTGTCAGCTCAGTAGGGATGCACGCTCTTAATACGTGTAGTTTTCTTATATAATAATACTCAACTTACCGAACTCTTTGATGCGTGAAACTGCATTTTATTGCGTTGCGTTTTTCTTAGCCGTTCGTCCACAATACGACGAGTTCCACGGAAAAATATAAAATGGCTTAATCAAGCATTGCTCGCCGCGCAGCTAATACGTATTTGTTTTATTTTTCATACATAAAGCGTTCCTCTTTTATTGTTCAAATAAACGCACTGTCTTTACTTCGTGGACAATAAAACTTTTTATCGTCAGAAGAAATGAACACATGAGTTAATACTGAAGAGAGACAGAGCTTCATACAACCTTGAGCGCGCTTATAGTCAAAGTCAAAGTCAAAAGTCAAAGTCAAAAGTTTATTTTGCAAATAGGCCGCCGAGGGCTCTTTTACATGTCTTTTTTTGAATCTACCATAAGTATACTTATCACTTATTATTTCAACGTTGCAGTGTACGTTTCGTATACAGGTGGCGCAACGTAAGTCTAACGTGGAGTACGCCCGCCCGCGTCCTCTGCTCTCCCCCGCGATACCTTATTTTCGATTACTGCGCATCAATGGTCATCGTTAGACTTACGTGCCGGCACTTGTTACAAGCAGAGTATTACTCCATTACTCATAGCTTTTCATGCGAACGGAGAGAACGGTTTTCTACCTACACGTTAAACGATTTCGAATAATCTTGGATACGTTGTCAGTCAACGCGAAAGCTAGGTTACTACGTTTCATTACTTTCATCTAAACTAATATTGTAAAGGTACAGTTTGTGAGTTTGTGACGTTGTAGAGGGCTCTGGATCTACTAAACCGATTATGTTTTTTTTTTACCAATAGAAAGCTACATTATTTGTGAGTGTCATATGCTATATTTAATTCTACGTGGACGAAGGAGTAGTAATATGTAGTTTGAAATAAATTTAATTTCATCCCTCTTTATTTACTTTACAGTAACTTTAATTGCAATTGCATTTGTATATGAAGCTTTGTCTCTGTGGAGCATCTGGTCATGTAACGCAACTGAGTGGGTTATCTATTGCGGAGTTTACTGCCGGGTTCACGATTTTAAAGTTTTCCAATAATTAGCAGAAGCGAAGACGTAGTGCCTTCTAGCAACTACGCTCCAAGCGAAGTAAATAAACGTAGAATGTTAGTATAAAGCCGTTGGAACTTTTCAATTGAATCCGGGGTGTCAATTATCTTCAAGCCGTAATAAGTCTTTCAAAACAATTACTTAAAATATACTCAGTGGCAAGAAATATGGTCCTTACTGGATCTTATATGTCTACTAGTGATGGGCCGACTACGGGTTTTGCCGACTACCCGACTACTCGACTAGTCGGTTTCAAAAATGCCGAATAGTCGGCCGGCTAGTCGGCATTGCCGATCATTCTGGGCGCTCGTCAACACACTTCGTTTTAACATTGAACTAGGGTTCCTTGTTTGCATTTTAGCCATGAAACCCCAAAATAATTGTTTTGTTTGTATTGATTAAGAATAACAACTCAATTTATAGTGATTTGTATTTTTAGTAGTAGTAGTAGTAGTATAGAATAGTGTGTTGATGGTTCTTATTTTTTTTTTATTTAATTTACCAATACTAACGATAACAGTGAGCAAGTTGTCATTTTATATTTTTACCTTATCATTGCTAGGTATATAAGACTTTTAATTTAGTCTTCGTGGTTTTATTTATGACCCCTTTTTGTTTAAAAATAACAACTGACTAGTCGTCATTTTTTGCCGAATACCCGAATAGTCACCGACTATAAAAACCGCCGAATAGTCGGTTTCCCCGACTAGTCGGCAAGTAGTCAGCCCATCACTAATGTCTACGGTAATGTTTTATTTGATCTATCTGGTCAAAACTACCATCAAAGCGGCAGACTTTGCTGCACCGGCGCTTTTCGCTCTGATGAGCTACACTTGTATAACTCGCTTCAGCATTTATATCTTAATCACCTTTCCTTCAACGCTGCAGGTTTCTAAACACACCCCGTAACACACTGCTATTAGCAACATAACGCTCGAAATGCAAAGCGCTTTTGTTCACCATTGTGCGGAGAACAAACAAAGAGGTTACTTATGCATTATAAATCTAAGCCCATTGCTGGCTTCGTAATAAGCCGCGTAATGCCTTCTAATTATATTAATCGTGCCGAGCCTTATATGGCAGAACTGGGCCTGCAGTTCGTTAATTATTGGCGATTGACTTGTAAGTGAGATGCAAATTCGTTCCATACTATATCATCCTATTTACAATTTTATTTATTTATAAGCCTTTTTTTTTTTTTTTTTTTTTATTCCGAATTCGCTACAAAGTTACATGTTGTTGTTGTTGTTATTGTCGTTTATTTTATTAAATTGTCGCGTAATTCGGCGTGCCTCATGGCGTAGGCCTCCTCCGTGTATTGGAGGGTTTGGGCTATAGTTCCCACACGCGCCCAGTGCGGATTGGGAACTTAAAACACACCATTGAATTTCTTCGCAGATGTGTGCAGGTTTCCTCACGATGTTTTCCTTCACCGAAAAGCTCATGGCAAATTACAAATGTAATTTTCGCACATAAATTCCGAAAAACTCAGAGGTGCGAGCCCGGGATTTGAACCCACGACGCTCTGCTTGAGAGGCCACAGGTCAAACCACTAGGCTACCACGGCTTTTCCTATTTACAATACAATACAATTACCCCCTTATTCATAAACGCACTATAGGCCTCTGTTAACTTAGTAATCGTTTGTCCTTATCTGTCACTTTGACATTTACCTTTCACAGATAAGGACAAACGATTACTAACTTAGCAGAGGCCTATAGTGCGTTTATGAATAAGGGGGTTATTCTTTATAACTACACTATATCGATTCAAACTTTCGCGATTTTCACACATTATTATTGTATAATAAAACGGGACTTAATCACGTAAACAAAACCAAAAAGTATTTTTTTTTAGTATACGCGTCCGAAACGTGGGGGTATTTACAAAAATACTTTTTGTTTTTGTTTACGTGATTAAGTCCCGTTTTACTATACAATAATAATTACACTAATCAGTACCTACAATAAAATAACATTACAGAAATAAAAAAACAAGGTAGACAATATGCGGTCTTATCGCTACATATGTACATTGTACTAATAATGTAAATGCGAAAGTGACTATTTCTCTTAAAGCGCTGTCAACAGCAAATGACCTGGAGCAGCGCCACTCTTCACACATACGGTTCACGTGCCTGTTAGTGAAAGAGAAGAAACTATTCCGGCAGCTTGGCGCGCGTCTAAAATCTTGCAAATAAGACACAAATCATAAGAAATAAACAAAAGTATGGATTATTTGTGAAATATGACTCGTTAGCCGTTTAGGTATGAATATGTTGACTTTATGTTTTTAATTGCAGACCCATACGTCGAAAAAATAAAGACATAGAACCGTTTAATGATGATTTTAAGACCAATTTTTGCAATTATTTTCTATCGAGCCGATTTTATTCAATTATGTATCGAGCCCGTCTAGCGTGTTTTAAATATGATGAAAATTAACATTATATTTTTTTTTGTGTGCAGTTTTTCTTAAAAAAAGTGTTTAAATAACATCAATTTCAACAAAATTAGGTGTTGTCAGCCTCTTAAGCCGCTTAATAATTAACAGACAATGAGATACCGATCTTGACTAAATTTGATAGAAAGCATTATGTTGGAATGTAATATGAACATCGAGAAAAAATAGGTTATTTTACTTCCGAAAAATGGCACAATTCTCGCGAGATTGCAAGAAACTCTCCGGCGACGGATGTTTAAATTGTTTATTTTATATTTTTGTGCCTCATTGTGACGTGATAATTTCACTACTAAGTAATCCACCTAACATACTAAGGTATCACTTTGGTTTTAACGTCTCTTATAAACTAACTGAATTTGCCCGCTTAAAAGCAACTTTCCGGCGACCGCGACCATTCGGGATCAGGGACTAAAACCCTTCCAGAATTTTATCGTGGCAAATGGCACCAATAATATTTAGCCCTAAACAGTGATAAAACGGACCGATTGCGCGGTGAAAAATGTCCCACCCGTCACTCTAACGACCCGCATTTGTACAAGTGACCCGTGGTGTTGCCACTTGAGAAATTTTAATGTGTGCCAGATTGGTATTTTTTGAGAAACATTTTAAAAGTATGATCTTTATTTATGAAGAACTAGCTGTTGCCAGCGACTTCGTCTGCAAAGAATTCGTTTATCGCTATCCCGCGGGAACTACGCAATTTTCCCGGATAAAAAGTAGCCTATGTGCTATTTCAGACTTTTTTCTATCTATGCACCAAATTTCATCCAGATCCGTTGGGCCGTTCTGGCGTGATTGAGTAACAAACAAACATCCATCCTTTCGCATTTGCAATATTAGTTAGATTGAATGGCACTGGCGGCTGTCCTCTCCAGCCGTAGGTATGTATGTATATATGCATGTATGTAAACTCTTCATTGTGCAAAATAAACATAAAACAAATAAATTTGACAAACATGAGATATATGCACAATGTAAGTAATATAAGTGTAATTTGTAAGCCATCCGATAAATAAATTAATAAATAACATGCACAAAGGCGGTAAGAAAGGAAAGGAGTAAGTCTCTGTTCCTGTTTTATTTCTGACTAGCTTCTGTCCGCAACTTCGTCCGCGTAGAATTAGCAATGATTTAACATGTTTATCGTTATCCCGCGGGAACTATGCAATTTTCCGGGTTAAAAGTAGCCTATGTTTTAATCTAGGGTACCAGCTATCTTCGTCCCAAATTTTATCCAAATCCGTCCAGTCGTTTTAGCGTGAAGAAGGAACAAACATACACACTCACTCACCTCGTCACATCGTCACATCCTCACATCGTCACAAACTTTCGCATTTATAATATTAGTAGGATACCGCTGATACTATAGGTTAAAATCTCGCATGGCAACACCGTGCCCGTAGAATGGCGTTTCTCACGCGTAAATACGCCGGGAAATATTGGAGTGTAAAATCAGGTATTAGCCTGATACACGATTATGAGCGATTACTCTGTTTGCAGCGAATACCGTTTCACAGAAATGCTGCGGATATGCGCAAGCTCGTGTGCTGTGTTTTTTAATGGTTGATAGTGAAATGTGGCGCAAATTGTCTTGATATGTTTGACCGTCTCTCGGCGACGTGGGCTATGGAGCATGTGTAAGTAATCTGTTAAAAGGGTTGTATGTTATTTAACTTACCAAAAAAAACAGTAATGTTGAAAAGTAGTAAATTTTTTGTTAAAGGCTGGAGATGATGATGATATTAATGATTCAATCGACCGTTGGCGACCGAATAGCGTAGTGGTTAGTGACCTTAACTATGAAGCTAGAGGTCCCGGGTTCGAATCCCGGTAGGGGCAGACATTTGTATGACGAATTCGAATGTTTGTGCCCGAGTCTTGGATGTTGTATGTATTTCAGTATGACTGTATTGATCTACATTATATTATGTATGTTTATCCGTTGCCTGGTACCCATAGTACAAGCTTTGCTTAGTTTGGGACTGGGTCAATTGGTGTAATTTGTCCCATGATAAATAAAATTAATAAATATTTGGGAACAATTCACACACATTGACCTAGTCCCAAAGTAAGCGCAAAGTAAGCGTAAGTGATATTTATTTTATTATTTATTATTTATAATCATACCAACGATCTGCTGAAATATTCCGGAACAATTATGAGCGACCTCGTATTTGTAAACAGGAAAGTACTGAACGCGGTGCTTCTAACATGTTCGCAACGTACAATCTAGATATTACAGCTCTTCGTCACAAAAGGCCTTATAAAAGTGCCTAGTAGCGCTAACGCCACACTGATATTAAACTAAGCGTAATAAGCGGAAAATTCACAGTTATTCCATGCGAGGGGCGAAACATATTCATATTATTACTTTTACGCCGGCAGAGGGCGCACGTGGGCTTTACAGTGCTATTGTCTGTAAACACGAGGCGCCTACGCCGACCGGCGACCAGCTGTTCACACAATCTAAATGTTAACGCTTGAGAAAAACATTTGCGGCATCAAGTTAATGTTATGTCGTGGGATTTTACATGATCATTGACATACTAGTAATCGATAGTTAAAGAAAATGGTAACTCACACGCACATAGGTGAACTGTGTGGCTATACAAAGTAGTTTTTAACTCTCGATAACGCTAAGAGATACCTACGCTTTTCAATACGAGATTCTTCAAGGCACGGTGACTCTAGTGTAAGTTTTGTTTTTGACAGCAAAATGTCTCTAACGAGTCCATATAAACATCTTAATCACTACGACTACGAGTAACGCCACTTCTTCTTCTTCTCCTTAGCCTTTCTCTACCAAGTTCTTGGTGTAGGCCTCCTTCAACCGTTTCCATTCTGATCTATTTTGGGCAGTGAGAGTTCAGTTGCTGCCCGCTACTCTTTTAATGTCGTCTTTCCATCTCATTTGTGGTCTACCGACTGGTCTTTAACATTCCCATGGTCTCCAATCCAGAACAGCTGCACCACGAATCAGTTTTTCTGGCTATGTGTCCCGCCCATTGCCACTTCAGCTTCGCCATTCTTCTGCTGATGTCGGCGACTCTGCTGTGTTTACGTAACGCCACTAGCGGCACTTATTTAATGACAACTTGATGACAACAAACTAATCTCATAATAGTTGACACTTCTATGTAGAATTTTGAAATTGTAACACAAGCACGGTCGAGACGTATTTGTGACCGAAAACTTGCACTAAGCACGCTGACCTCGAACTTCATAGACGTAGACAGCTTCTGAATAAGTTCGTTCATCATTGATCCCCTTTCTCTAACCACCGTGAGGTCTAGGTCAAGGTCAACGATCATTGATTGAATCAGGCGTTACTAAACGGAGGTCAATATAAACAAAAAACGATAACCTTTGCTACTCCGTAATCCGTAACCTAACGTACAAAACAGATAGGTACGACTGTGTCATACTCTCTGCAAGTTCTATCTCCAAGCTACTATTGAGCACACCGTCAACATTGAGCATAACTGTTCCTCGTGCAAAAATACATAAATATAGTACCTGGATAACGAAGCTTTGCTTTTATTGATACGTTTTCTAAAAATTAAATCTATCCAGTTCGATTTATCGCCCCCGAAATCTCTTGCATATCTAAAAACTAAATTTGATGAAAATAGTTGGAGCCGTTTCCGAGATTTTGATTATATGTATATATGTACAAGAATTGCTCGTTTAGGTAAAGGTATTAGATAGATATATTAGATTAGACATGTGTAGTTATCTGTGTCTGATACATAATTATTATTATGTGCCTCATAGACGTAACTGCCTTGCCCATGTGGTTGCATTGTCAGTGTTTTTTAGTTCAACAGAGGTCATTGTCAGCCGTTGGGGCCGTTAGGTTTATGGAGTATTAACCGCGTACCAGAAAACCGATCATCATTGATAGCCTATAGATGTCCAGCACCACTGCTGCAAGACGTCCACTCCCGGCTGATTATGATGATGATGGAGGGTAATTGTTTAAAATAAAAGTTCCCAGTCACGGTAAAGTCCCAGTCAGACTCAGACTGTAGCTCTCACTAAACGTGTAATGGCCGATCACACGCTCTCTCCGCGCAATCGTCGCGACTGATTAATGTACTGAACTTTCCAAAAACTCATTATTCGCTAATAAAGATTCATTAAACTCGAAACTAATCCACTAGGTCGATGCAATGGAAATTATGGAGTCCCGATCGAGGTCTAATGGGCGGGGAAGATGGATGATAACCCCCCGAGGAACCACTGAACGTTTTAACTTGCAAATTAAAACGATTCCCCGAGTTAAGTTGGGTACAATTTGGCGACTGGAGGTTACAGATTATCTTGTAAAACTTTTTGATAACGCAACTTCAAAATTTGGAGTATTTCATCCGCTCTCGATTATAATCGACCTTTGGTTGTAATTAACTTAAAAGGGTTAACCATCGCGGCCGTCTCAGGTAAAGGAACTAGCTATTCTGCGAAATAGGGAAGGAATGGTGAACGTTTGTGGTATGCAATATGGTAGGATATTTCGCTACGTTAAACTTGAACAAGGCATTGGTATAAACAAAAAGATACATCAATTTTGTTTAGAAGACCAAGCGATGCCGAAACGTGGACAATTAGGGAGTGCTCCCTTTGACATAAGACGAAGAAGTCCAGGCCTCAGGTAACACAGTATTTTATCTATCATAATTCCTCAGTCAATTGCAGTGGAATACCCAGTATTTTTCACTCGCATTCCTAGCCATGAATCAACTCAGCGCAATAAATACAGAAGCCACAACACGACGCAAGGCCAGCGCGCCATCTCTGCAAATTATACAGCATTTACAGTCCTCACTGCCAATGTCTTTGTTGGTATGAATTATTATGAAGTTTGTACAGAATAGTAAGGAAAGCGATATTTATAGCGACGGTAAATCACGTCGGCTTATAATGTATCGGAGTGCCATTCAGGGCCTGTGCAACTTACCAGGGCATTCTGAGATTTACGACACCATATTTTTACGGCTAGTTGTTCGAGCGGTTTTTCATTTCGTTATAAGTTTTCGGGTTGCTTAAATTATTTGTTAAAATTGCGATCATTATGAAATTTATTGAACAAGTACGAATAAAGCATGCTAGACATTTGTCTTAACATCAGCAGAACACAACACATTGTGGGTGTCAGACAACTGTGTATATCATCATAATGAGGTAAACCGATACAGTTTCGTCCGACATGATAGGTACGATTTGTCAGACAAATACGTATAAATGCGGCTTAATCTTCTTACGTTGACATGGACTCGTGGTTAGCTAAAATCAAGATACCGTAAGCGACGACATTTGCTCCGAAACGGTGGACTATTCCAAGTACTAAGGATCGTCAGCCGCCATTTGATTAGCCGTTTTGATTGATACCAACGATTTCTTATTAATAAAGTCATGTCAATACAGTCACACAAAGCGAAACTATTACCATTACCATTGTTTATGTTTATGTCTAAAATGAGCCAGTTACGTATCTAGAGACTACAGTCAGTAGGTCAGACATAACACGATCGCCAGGCAAATGCCCATTCACATGCAGATTACCAGAATATATGTATTTTACCTACAAATAACAGATTCAATACTAGAATTCGTGCGCTGAATCAATTGTGAGGGTTAATTTCGTTCCGCGTGTCTCTCGCGTGTTGTCCCTGCTTCGTACGCTCATCCCCGCAAATTAGATTATCTTGTCTAAGTGTTAATTTGTCTGGGTTAATCTCGGTGCGTATTACTTTATAATGAGCTCGGGTACAAGTGGAATAGAACTGTATTTGTGCGGATGTAGGCCATGTATCCTGGAACTCGGTTAATTTAATCAAACAGACATTTCGCGTACTATAATGTTAATGAGATGTGTAAACAAGGACGTTCGGACTTAACGGCGTTGTAGTTTTTATTATACTTGAAAAAAGTCGCTATGTTTATTGCTGCTTTTCTTCGCGTTATTTTGGAATACTTAGTGGATGGATGGCATTATTATTTATCTTACTGGCCCTTAGGATGGCGGAAAATAAGTAGATATTATTATTGTCATCATCATTATATCAGCAAAATACGTCGACGTAGGCCGTCCTTAAAATCATCTACGAAATTCGGTTTTAAGCTACCCACAGCCAAATAGCCAATGGCTTTCCGCAATCTTTACGAGATCATCGATCTTGCGGGAGGCATACCCAATATTTCGCCTTCTGGAATACGATCGTTACTCCAGTAGGCTTATTGTCTAACTCGCTCGCAATCGCCATCGTGTTCATTTTGACAGTTCTTGCATGAATGTGACAGCTATGTAGCAGCTATTCCGATGCCAATTGTCAGCCCATACATGAACTGTCAAAATGAACACGATGATCCTTACGGGCCCAACGCAAATAATTACCTTCGAGGTAGAGAATCATTAATTACAATTTGTCTCTGTATCGTTTTTAGTTATCAGCCACGAATTAGTTTTCGATCAAGCATCAAATCCAAGTTACAAATATTTTCAGTGTTTGTTGTCACTAAGTCATTTCAACATACATACATAGACATATACACTGAAAAAAATGTTTTCTAACTGTGTGCCTTTTTTGCACAGTTAAAATTTACACAGTTGAACTAACGTATATTTCAGTAAGAATAAACGTTTTCACTAGGTTGGAGTAACTGTTTTCAAACAGTTAGAGGCAAACAGTTAATTTAACTGATTAAACAGTTAAAGGTACTGATTATTCAGTAAAAGTAACGTAGGTATCATAAACAGTAATTTAAACGTTTTCACATGGTGAACGTTCCAACAGTTACTTTAACTTTTCTAAAATGTTACGTTTACTGTTTGAAACGTTACCTATAAATGTATAATCAGTAAAACCAACGTTTCGTTACAGTAACTTCAACGTTTCAAACAGTTACAGTAAAACAATACTGTTCAAACATTTACTTTAACTAATGGAAACAGTTAAAAGAACTCATTAGTCAGTAATAGTAACGTATCATAAACAGTAAACTTAATGTTTTCACACTGTAAAAATTCCAACGGTTACTTTAACTTTTTGAAAATGTTACGTTTACGGGTTAAAACGTTACCTATAAATGTTTGATCAGTAAAATCAACGTTTCGTTATAGTAACTTCAACGTGTCATACAGTTACAATAAAACAATACTGTTTAAATATTTACTTTAACTGTTTGAAACAGTTACTTCCAAATGATTGATCAGTAAATTGTTTTAACTTGACACACAGTTATAGATATGCCACAGGTAACGCCATCTACCATATAACTCGAGGATTTCGAGGTAAGCAGGAGCAGTTCGATTCAATATCGAGACCGAACGTGTTAGTTCGGCGAGAGAATTGTAGATGGCGCAACTGGTGACACGCGGCTCCTGCCTGCACAAGATGGCGATTGTAGACTTCCCTTTTTAGGCCCATATTAGACTACCATTTATTCTACTAATGCTACTAGATAATAATAGTATTATAAATGTGAAAGCTTGTGAGTATGTATGTATGTTTGTTACTTCTTCGCGCTGAAAGGGCTGGACGAATTTGGTTGAAATTGGCAAAAAGTTAGTTTAAACCTAGATACAAACTAAAGTATACTTTTTATCCCAATATTCCCAAAGGGAAAAAACCAGAATTTCAATCTAATCTACAGCTATGAAATACATACGTTAATCTATGAAACAGTACCGTGACTGATAGACAATGCACAGCTCAAATTCCCACGGGATAGGGAAAAAACGGGATTTTTCATTCTACTGGTCGTAAAAAGCTAAAATTTGGCACGCAGCTTCCTTGGGGAGTGTTGGGGAGCTTTAAGAGAGGATTTCTCGAAATTCCATCGGGAACGGGAAAAACGGGATCTTTCGTTCTACTGGTCAGAGAAAGCTGAGATTTGGCATTTAGGGTCCTTGAGAAGTGCAAGAGAAACTGGTGCTGTATTATTTTTTAAAGTGATGCTATGTGACATTAAGTTCGTTACTGATAACTTGTCGCCGGGCAGATGAAACACATCTGCATACTTCGCACATATATTCTCTATACTCAACCGTTCTTCTCTATTAAGTGCGGATAAATTTAGTTGGTCAAATAATACTTTAACTCTATCAGCTGTAGCTTTCTGTGACTCAAAGTGACATACATTAAAACTACATAGACTATGAACTTGCAGATCGTAACAATGTATAGTTACCTCATTTTCTGTAGTATTTAAAATTCTTATCGGGATGCGACCTTCTTTCGGTTTCGCAATTAATCCCGCAACATAAACTCCTTTTTGTATTTCGCTTCATAATACTACACAATCTTCTCGGCGCTTATCTCAGAATTCAATGTGAAAATAATAGAACAAACTGGAGCAGTTGGCTACCATACTGGTGTTTTTCTTTTAATACATCCGTACACACTGAGACAAAATACACTCCATTTGAACTAGTATTCGGAAAAATATGTAACTTACCTAGCAATTTAAATTCATTTGTTGACCCTTTGTATAATTATGATAATTATCCGCATGAACTTAGATATCGACTACAAAAAGCTCAATCTGATGCAAGAAAAAATTTGATTGTAAATAAACAACAGAGAAAAATAAGTTATGATAAGAAAATGAACCCAATTCTTTACAAAAAGGATGATCTTGTATTGTTACGTAATCAAATAGGAGATAAACTAGATTGTATTTATAATGGACCATATAAAGTAGTTATGGATATATCACCAAATGTTAAAATATTAAAAAATGACAAAGAAATTATTGTCCATAAAAACAATACAAAATTATTCATTTCGTAGCAAACTTTAGTAATGTATTAAATAACTAGTTTTAAGTACCTCAATACTTATAAGTAAAAAAAAAAAAATGTAAACAAATTTTTTTTTTCTTTTAAACGGGAAGGTGAAACAGAGTTTTAAGGGGAGTTGTGATGTGTAATTGTTATTGCAAATAACGCTGCAATTAGGGCAGCGCATTGCTTACTCTGCATTCGACATAGTGTTATTGACATAGGCTTAAGTTAGCATTAAGTAATTATGTATTCGATTATGGGCATTCAATATACAACCATCATGGGAGTAACAGACTTTTAATCCTATTACCTATCTCCCGAGCAAGACCACTATCAACATATATTAGAGCATTATGAGAAGATTTCTGGAAATTCTAATGGCATAGGGAAAAAACGGGATTTTTCGTTTTACTGGTCGTAGAAAGCTAAAATTTGGCATGAGCTTGTTTGCGGAGTGTAGGAGAGCATTAAGGTGGCGCCGAGGTAATTTTGAAATAATTGCGTTGATTTGATTCCATGCTGTGTCGTTATTACCCTGAAGATTTAGTTTACAATCAATACGTAAGATATTTAAGGATTCACTCTACATACGTTTTAGAAACACAATTACTTGTAGTTTCCTCTATAGTTTTTTTTTAAAGTTACATCTTAAAAACAAAATTAACCCTTAGTATACTCAGCGGCATATTTAACGGAACACAAAAAAGTTAGCAAAACCCATACTTATGCTTGACCAGAAAAAAAAATAGTTAGGTAAGTATGTACCTACACTTTTTTTGTGTTCCGCTAAATATGCCGCTGAGTGTATGTCGTAAATACTGCACGGAAAGTCATCAGTTTTTTAATGATAACATAACGAGATGTTGTCTTACATTTTCAAATTTTTTATTGTTTTAATTCATACGAAGAAAATACCTAAATTCGCGCGCGCTCTGCCCACTCTAACCAGAGCCGCCACGCGTCCCTCCTGTCTGCTTTGGTTCTGCTACGGCCCAGTGAACTTAGTGGCTAGAGTTTACGATTGATTTCATAACGTAGCAAAGAATTTTCACATGCGCATAAACGGAGCACAGTACCAAAAACTCCCACGAAAATGGGAATAAACGGGATTTTACGTTCAAAGTCGAAGCTGCGGAAGATGACTTAACATTTAGAACGTACTTAGGTTTCTCTGAAGGTCTTAAGTTGTACTCCGAAATGACATCCCGAAATTCTCATGGGAACGGGGGGATATACAGGATTTTACGTTTACAGTCGAAGCTGCGGAGGATAAAAGACTTAATATTTAGAACGTATCTACCTAGATTTCTCTGAAGACCTGTACTCCGAAAGCACGTTCCGAAATTCCCACGGGAACGAGGAAAACTGAAATCGACGTTTTACATCTCAGCGCGTATACGCGAAGTCGCGGGCAAAAGCAAAAACTAGTTAATCATATAGATATGAAATCATAATTGTACGCTTGCTGTCAAACAGGATCCCATATCGACAAATAGGAATTATATAAATAAACTATTATTAACTATTTAAGTACCTGTTATTACACTGTCATAAATTCTGCATATAAATATGACTCCTACATCTATGATTGTAATTTATATGATGATTTTCTAATATGGGCCTTACCCGACCCGACTGTCGCAGGAGGGTTATGTTTTTCTAGCGTATGTATACATGTATAGTACACCTTAAACCGTTTGACGGATTCTATTTAACATTTGAGGTGTCATTGTTAGATTTGTCTCAGTTACGGGAGTAACGTAGGTAGGTATATAGTTATAGAAATAGCCTTACAGGAAATCAAATAATAAATAAGTACCTAGTCGTAACAAAACTAGAGCAAAATAAAAAAGTAAATTTATTAAATCAAATCAATGCAATAGTTAAACGTGCTGCTGATTTTCACTATAACTGAATAAAACTTTAACGTTAAAATAACTGTGACGATCAATTGTTTTTACTGATCATCCGTTTGAAGGTAACTGTTTCACTCAGTAAAAACAAATGATTTAACAATTAACGTACTTGGTTACGTTTTATTGTTATATCTTAAGTACTTACCTATCTATGTAGGAGAGAACTCTACTCCGTACTTACTCCGAATCTGTAGGTACTTACTACGAAAGCGCTTCCCGAAATCCACACGGGAACGGGGAAAAACTGAATTTTTCGTTTTACATCTTTAATCGCGTACGAAGTCGCGGTCAAAAACTAATAAGTAGGTATGTATATCTATAAAAGATGACCGTTACTGACACGTACAGCACAGCCTTAGACTTGAAATTTGGCAGACATATATATTTTTGAAACTGAGCGGATACAATAAATACCTATTAAATTAAGTAGGTATTGTCCTTGACTGAACATTGCAAGTTACAGACGTGTACAATTCAATTATAGGTAAGTATGGTATGTACCACAATATTATTTGTGTTTTTGTTTATTTAAGTAAGTACTTAAGTACTTAATTAAAAGCATAATTCATAAATTCTAAAAGTCATCCCAAATGCTTGCACCCGCACCCTAAGCCGGCCCCCCGAATCTCCCAAACTCCAAGGTCGCGCGACGTGATAACAAGAAAGTGTGCCTAGCTTGTTTCAAAATTTTAAATGAATTTACGTACGTAGGTTGGTATAGTCGACCAAAATAGCAGAAATAGGTAATTCAATAACACTAAAACTACGTAATGGAAAACCCTTATTAACTTAGTCTACCTAATTGGTTTTTCCGAAACAGCTCTAACGATTTTGACGAACATATTTCAACGTGTGGCCGCTAAGCAGCATTAATTGCACATGACATGGGTAAGTAAGATTATTTTTCGCTTACGGTCAATAATTATGCTTCTTAAGTACGGTTCCGTGGCTTCCGTGATCTAACCTGTACGTTTTTTTTTGTTTCAGTGATAAAGTAGTTTGTTAATTCCTCATGTACCCTACAAGTATAAGTTGAATCCTTTTTAATCTCATTCAATGAACTCCATCTTGCAAATGCCGAAATGGGTAAGATTATTCTTCGCTTATATTATACGGTGGTTCTGTGTTAAGCGCCTATTACACATGGTTAAATTTAGGATGCTAAATGATTTAGAAACCTAATTTAGTAATCGTGTTTAGGAAGAAAGGATCCTAAAAAATATCCTAATTAGAAACAAGGATGGTTTCTGACAAGCTGAATGGTTTAGCATGCTAATTAGGAACGTGTAATAATATCAGTAATATTTAGTGTAGTTAGTCGCCCTCGCCACGCACACTTGCCTGACGGGGCAGGGGGACGTGTCGGATCCAGTGACTAAATTCAGAATAGTGTAATTAATCAGAAGCGTTCTAATTCAGAAGCGCATTCTAATTAGGATGACTAAATTTAGCCATGTGTAATAAGCCAATTTTAACTAACCTGTACGTTTTTATTTACAATACACGCATTATCATTTTGTTCATTAAACGCATTGAGTTACCTATTACAATGATTAAACATTGACGCGAAGCTAGACAGATAACAACCACTTTTCACTTACATTACTTACAGTGCAATTCCATATTGACCTGACGTTAACCTGATGTATTTTTTTTTGTTTTAGCGGCTATAAAAAAACTTTGGTAAAAATTTATTTTGTCTAAAATTTTCTTAAGATATAAAAATAATATTTACCTATTGCCAATCTGGAAAAAAATACCTAGTTAGATATTTGTAATAGTTTAAATTAAATTTTTAATGGTAATAGTTTTTTACTGCAAGTGGGCCCAGTTAAAGTTACTGTTGTACATTAAAAAAACTCAATCTTGATTAAATGTATGACATACCTGTACTTTATGAAAGGTTGTTAATGGACCAACAACAATGTAACAACTGAATCTAGTTTATTAATCTTCTATTGTATAAAAATGAAATGCGTTTGTTAGTCGCGTATAAACTTGAGAACCGCTGGGCTGATTTAGCTGATTTTGGTTTTGAAAAAATGTTTGTCATAGTCAAGGGAAGGTTTATACAGTGAGAAAATATTTTTTTAAAAAAAGGACAGGGCGAAGCCGCGGGCAACAACTAGTTATACATAATATTGTATGATAATTATAATTACTTCTTTTCAGATACTTAAACCTATTTCTGCATAAAATTGGTATGTCAGTGCTTTTATTTCGCTGCTGCATTGAGAGCCATCGGAACCAAATATACCTAGGTATATCTGATAGAATTTAAGTTGAGGTGAATGGATTATCAGATCACGCATAAAGTCATTATTGTCGTGTTTATGAATGTTGCGTTAATTTGATTTTGATTTGATTTTTTATTGTTTAATACCTAGTTTTTTTTGCTTTCAAATCAAATCTCTTCAGATAGTATTTGCTTTATGTGGCAGTAGAAGCACATGGTCACGAATAAAGTTCCGAATTCTGAATATGACTTTGAATACAATTACGACAACTGTTTATACAGTTGGCGCAACTGCAGTGCGGGGCGGGGAGGGTGTTGTGTGTGGCCTGGTGGCGCCCGCGCTCGCGAGACGCGTCGCGTCATGTTAGTCTTAGTGTAGCGACTTGCGTTGATGGTTGATGTTGGAGCATGAACCATATAATTAAGTTCGCACGCAGCGAGACCTATCCTATAGGTAATTGCCTCGGCCGTTCCGTCACCAGTGTTAGCGCGAGCCCCCCGTTTAATTATTATTAAGTTTGTTTTTTTTTTTTCAGTAAAAGTGTTCGTTCGTTCAATCAAATGGAAGTCGATTCAACTTTAACGATATCTTCATTGCTTAAAACGTGGGGTTTTGAAAGATACGCGGAAGTATTTCTTGGTAAGTAAGCATAATCTCTAATTATTAATTTAAGTCAGTAAGATACGTTTAATACATATAACTTAGAAAACAAAAAAAAAAGTCAAAAGTATTTATTGTTTAAACATTTACATTAACTGTTCATACAGTAAAGTTAGGTTACGAGTGAAGATTACAGTACAGGAGGCGGCACGTAGGAAAAACGGTGAGGGGAGATGCGCAGTATGAAAATGATGTTGTTTTTCATTCTGCGCATCGCCCTCCACGTTTTACTTACGTGCCGCCACCTGTACAGGTATCATATATATATATGTTGTATGTATACAAAGCGTGTATGAAACTTGTTGTTTGAGGTAAAGAGTTTCGTACTAGTAGTTGGGTTAGGGTTTAGCAAAAAAAAATCATTTGATTTTTTCCGAAATTTCCAACGCTAGTTGGAAATATAATGACAAGCGAAAATAACGGGTCATTTTCCTCACGAAGTTGTACGAAAAGTGACCCGTTATTTTATTATAATCCTTGAAATGAAATGAAATGAAATGAAATGAAATGAAATTTCTTTATTTGCATAACATTATGCAAATAAAGAAATATTCCTTTAATGTAAATAACTACTTTACTGTTAAATTTTTGTCTTTTTAGAAAATGAAGTCGACATAGAGGCGCTGGATCTACTAGATGACCATCAAATCAATATTCTTATCCCCGTAATTGGACCACAAGCAACATTTAATAAACAATTGTACAGTTGGAAGGCAGCCCGACAGCCAGCAATAAATAAAGAAGTAAGTAGGTATTTTTACTATTTTTATTTCACGTAATGATTGATTACAACACTTAGTCAACTTATTTGCAATTTATATAGAGCACTAAACAAAATAGTATTTTATGTCATGAATTTCATAGTCAGTGCACCAAACCCATTCATTGAGAATTGCGTATATTCTGCGTCAATCCAATTTAATTAAAGTGTAAACAAACTATTTCATCAAAATTCTTGCATAAACATGCACTAGATTGAATCAATAAAACATTCATATATTTCGTGTCTTTTAACTTGATGTAATGGTAATCACTTTTTTTACCAAAATTCACTTAATTTGACTACTAATTTGATTTAGCCTAGTGGTTAGAGAACCTGACTATGAAGCTTGAGGTCCCGGGTTTGATCCCTGGTCGGACAGATATTTGTATGATGAATATGAATGTTTGTTCTCGAGTCTTGGATGTTTGTGGAAGTGGCTGTGACATACGGACAGACAGACAGACAGACAGACATGACGAATCTATAAGGGCTCCATTTTTTGCCATTTGGCTATGGAACCCTAAAAACCATTTTAATATTTTACAGACTAACAATGAAACAGAAGACATCCTACACAACATTGTCTCTTTATGTGAAGGAAGTATACCAGGGTCACCTCTGTCGACAGCATCCACCTCGGGGGCCTCATGTATGTCTGAAATACTGGCGTCGTGTGACAAAAAAAAATCGGTTTTAATTTTCAGCAAAAGTATTTCCAGCAGAAAATTGCTCTGTTTACTGTACCTCCACCACAGGAGCAGGACGAGCTCATGGGCGTTTATTTGACACTGTTACAAATTTGAAGGAATTATATATCAACCAAGGGCGTTGCTTGGATAAAACTTTAACTCCCAATTTTGCAAAATCTCATTATAGCTTAACATTGGACATACGAGACTTGATAGATACAGAAGGTCCCCAGGAATTAAATACACAGGAAATAGAAGAATATTTGGAGTGGCTAAAATCATTTGTGGACAACTATGCCCTGTGTGCCGAAAAATGGAAAAAAAATTAATGGACTGGGACTGCAACAAGTACTATCAGAGACCGAAACAAGTGCAGACTTATTTGAAACACTTCCCGTGTCTAAAACGATCTTGGGGCTACAATAATTAGTAAGTGCTACGCAACGTCATTATTTTTATATTTATGCCAAGAGATATATTTATTTATTTATTTCCATTGTAAAGTGATGTTCATAAATATAACGATGTTACAGTTTTTGTATAGTAAATTCAGTCCATGAATCGCCCTGCAAAGGCACACAATAAATAATAGTAACAAAAGTTTAACCTATTCTAAAATTACTAAGTAAATTATGTATATTAAATTAATTAAGATTAATTTAAATTAACTTAACAATTGATTGTAATGATTTTAAGACAAATAGGTACTTACCTTTACACAAAAACCTGCCTTCCTATTTAGGTAACCCCGTAACTAACTTTTTTAACATTTAGGGCCTGTTTCACCACTTTGTTTAAAGTCCGGATTAGCTTATTCATAACCTTATCCGACAGACAGTTTAAATTTTTACTTCTGACTTTTACATGACTGTATAGTTTAGTGGTTAGAGAACCTGACTATGAAGCTTGAGGTCCCGGGTTCGATCCCTGGTCGGGGCCGATATTTGTATGGTGGATACGAATATTTGCTCTCGAGTCTTGGGTGTTTAATGACTCGTTTTAAAAAAAATTGTACATAGTTAAGGGCTTAATTACAACAAAAATTAACAGATTCTTTTGTGTTACAACCGTTTCTCCTTTATTCCATTGCAATAAGGGTGAAAATGTCGTAACACAAAGGAATCAATTGGCTTTGGTTTTAATTAAGGCCCTAAACTATGTACATGTGTTTTGAAAACAACTCTAATATCTATTTTAGTATGAATAAGTATGTATTTATCTATATAAGTATGTTTATTCATTGCCTTGTACACATAACACAAGCTCTGCTTACTTTGGGACTAGGGCAATTGGTGTAAGTTGGCCCAAAATATAATATATATATATGTATAAGGTTATGAATAAGCTAATCCGGACTTTAAAAAAGTGGTGATACAGGCTCTTAGTCCGTTGAAATGTTTTTAACAATGACAATTTTTTGCAGTTAATAGAAGATTTTGATACATGGTATCCTGGGAACGAACTGATCTTTCAAAATAAGTTTGCATTACTCAAGACCAAGTTACTGTCAGCAAGTGAAAAAATTTCGGGAAAAAGTACATTTGTCACTAAGTTCAAAACACTGGCTAAATAAAGGTGAATATTTTATCTGTTTTACCTACTTTAATAATAGTACTAATCCAGCCTATTTACGTCCCACTGCTGGGCACAGGTCCCTCAAACTGAAAGAGGGCTTGGGCTGTAGGTCCCACGCGGGTCCAGCGTGAATTGGAAACTTCACACACTATTAAACTGCTTTGCAGGTGTATGCGAGTTTTTGATAAATAAATATATTTTTTAAATATATTCATATTCATATTCATATTCATATTCATATTCATTTATTCATAAAATTACAAATTTTACATGTCAAATTATTAAGTATATAAATTCATTATTACAATTATTATAATTAATTAATTAATTATTATAATTTTTGATAATAATTTCTTGAATAAATAAACCTACATTTGTATAAAGTGACTGTGTCTAGTAAAAGGGGCCACTCTGAGGGTTTTAATTTACGAGTTGTAATGCATTTTTCTGAAATTAGTGAAGATTTTTGTTACTAATCGGTTATTCATTTATGTTATGTAAACAAACATGCAACTAATTCGCTACAGTACCTACCGTAATGTTACTTTAGTGTATGTCACGTCTCACGCTCAGGTACTGAATCACTACTTAGTATACAACAAAGTCGCTTTCCGCTGTCTGTCTGTCTGTCCCTAGTATGCTTAGATCTTTAAAACTACGCAACGGATTTTGATGCGGTTTTTTTAAATAGAGTGATTTGAGAGGAAGGTTTATATGTATAATACGCAGACGAAGACGCGGGCAGAAACTAGTTAACTAATATTTGTAGTAGGTAGAAAATTTATTTTTGCTCTTATGACTACCTAACCAAGTTTTTTCTTTGAATGAAATAGTAGGTTAATCCATTTAACTTCACGGCGTTCGGTGTTTTTCATTAGATAGCAAATTTTACCTAGTTTTAGAAACTACTAATAACTCCATACCGCTTAAGTGGTCCCTTTTACTAGACACAGTCTCATATTATGTATGATACTTTGCAAATTGATTTCGATAAAGATCTAAATTTGATTATTTTTACAGATGCTGATTCCCAGACGAGCACGCGTATCAAAACTTGATATATATTTATCCGATATATACCTATCATAAAATATCGTATATTTTGAATCCTTTTGAGCAATAAAAGCGTAATATTCGTAATAAAGTTTTACCTACTGAAACGTTGAGTAATCCTCGAAAAGCGTGTATTTCTTACACCTTACACAATAAATTTGTGTACCTAATGAAGTCTGTCAAGTAAGGATTATGAAACATAATATTGTATTATATAACTTTGTAGAGTAGATAAGATTAACCTAGGATTCCCGACCAAGAATCATCTAGGCCTACGGTAAACTTGACTTAAAGCTTCGCTCTTAAAGCGTAGAGACTACCACACGTGCAAACACTCACTTGGAAACTGTAAGTATAAGGCCCATATAATTTTGAAGCAACTGTCCACCGCATCGCTTATACAGGGTGTATCAGACACCCCTAACAATAATCCACTGGGATATATAACCATAGCTATAGAATGCAAAAAATATTTAAAAAAATATTGGAGTAATTTTTTTTTTCTATAGGAATGATTACAGTTAATACTACCATTCCTATAGAAAATATAAAAAAAAATACTCCAATTTTTTAAAATATTTTTTTAGCTTCTATAGCTATGGTTAGTGATACCTATATCTTTATATTTTTCTCTTCGCTCTTTACGAGCTTCATTAAGCTGTGTTTCTTCTTCTATGTGAAGTATAAAACTGTCTAACTAAAACTTAGGTGTAAAAAATAATTATATTTTTTCATTCTTAACTGTCCTATTTGGTAAACAAAATTGTAACCACAAAACGTCTCATTTTTGTTATTTTTTAACTATTTCATCGTAATCGTGAATAAAGAAACTGGAGATAAAATATCAGCAAAATTATGTACAAATTATTGCCTCAGGTTTATTTGATAACATAATAGAGGCACACCTTATTCTTTAGAATTTTGTTTACCAAATAGGACAGTTAAGAATGAAAAGACTTTATGTTGACTGTGTAAATTTGAGGTTTATCATATGCCCATTTAAAATGTACATATTTAAATACAACACTTATTGTAAATTGTGGTCTGTTTAATTTTGTTTCGGTCTGAATAGTATTTTAACACTAGGTGCAGTACTTAAAACAATTTCGGACTGATAGGTCTGGTAGCCTCCGAGTTAACAGACTCATCGTATGATATTTTCTACGCATCCTTGTATGATACGTAACATGCTGTACTACAGAGGTGCGAGTCACGAAAGTGTTTTGCCCAAAAAGTGTTAAAGTACTTTTCGAGCTGACTGTAGTATAGTACCCCTTCACGTTGGACACTGTTCTGAAGTTCTACAACAGTGATATCAACTGAGGGTACAGTTCCAGAAACTGTGTAGACACAGTTGTAGGTTACGGCTTCTTCGGTACCTGTTACTGTCTCTTAACAGTAAATGGTACTGCAGGAGCAGTAACCTACAGCTGTCTACACAGTTTCTGCAACTGTGCTCTAAGTACCAAAAACTGTTTCACTACAGTAATTGGTACTTAGAGCACAGTTGTAGATACTGTTTCTATACAGTAGACGGTACTTTGTAATCAGTACTATCTACTGTGTAGAAACAGTATCTGCAACTGTGCTCTAAGTACCAATAACTGTTTCTCTACAGTAATTGGTACTTAGAGCACAGTTGTAGATACTGTTTCTATACAGTAGACGGTACTTTGTAATCAGTACTATCTACTGTGTAGAAACAGTATCTGCAACTGTGCTCTAAGTACCAATTACTGTAGAGAAACAGTAAAAACAACCGAGTGCTCAGTTCCAGGTACTGTTCGAACACAGTAGTCATTACTGTAGCAACAGTACTATCTACTGTGTAGAAACAGTATCTGCAACTGTGCTCTAAGTACCAATTACTGTAGAGAAACAGTAAAAACAACCGAGTGCTCAGTTCCAGGTACTGTTCGAAAACAGTAGTCATTACTATAGCAACAGTATCGTTAACTGTGTAGAAACAGTATCTGCAACTGCGCTTAAAGTACCAATTACTGTAGAGAAACAGTAAAAACAACCGATTGTTCAGTTCCAGGTACTGTTTGATCACAGTAGTTGTTACTGGAGCAACAGTACCGTTAACAGTGTAGAAACAGTTTCTGTAACTGTGCTCACAGTATCAATTACTGTGGAGAAACAGTAAAAGCAACTTAGTACACAGTTACAGAAACTGTTTGGTCACAGTAGTCATTACTGTTGCAACAGTACCATTAACTGTGTAGAAACAGTATCTGCAATTGTGCTTTAAGTACCAATTACTGTAGAGAAACAGTAAAAGCAACTAAGGACACAGTTACAAAAACTATTTTGTCACAGTAGTCGTTACTGTAGCAACAGTACCGTTAACTGTGTAGAAACAGTATCTGCAACTGTGCTTTAAGTACCAATTACTGTAGAGAAACAGTAAAAGCAACTAAGGACACAGTTACAGAAACTATTTTGTCACAGTAGTCGTTACTGTAGCAACAGTACCGTTAACTGTGTAGAAACAGTATCTGTAACTGTGCTTTAAGTACCAATTACTGTAGAGAAACAATAAAAGCAACTAAGGACTCAGTTACAGAAACTGTTTCGTCACAGTAGTCGTTACTGTAGCAACAGTACCGCTAACTGTGTAGGAACAGTATCTGCAACTGTGCTTTAAGTACCAATTACTGTTGAGAAACAGTAAAAGCGACTTAGGACACAGTTACAGAAAATGTTTGGTCACAGTAGACGTTACTGTAGCATGTAATAATTGTAGTTCAGTCTGCCAAAGATGGTAAGGGTAGGCATAGAAACGGTAAGGGTAGAGCGAGAAACTTTCAAGGGTCGTGTGATCCGTTGTAGCCAGAGTGATAAAATAACACCGAATTTATAATTTAAGAGCGCCAGGTGATTCTATCAACAAATATGAGCAGTGACTAAATAAAACCAAGCACTTTCAAACTACAATTTATTGTAAATTGCACATAGCCAACGGAAAACCGTCGGAGACACAAAACATCCGATTGTATAAAATTAAGTTCTAGACTTAACCATAAAGTTAAATTAAGGGTAAGTGTAAGTCTTAAACTACCTACACTGCCTTAATTAAGTTACACTTAAAATTATTTGGTTGCTTGGCAAGTTAAGAGTGAATTTTAAGTTTTACCGTGAATATGAAGACAGCTCGAGTAAGGTCGCTCACATCCTACCAGTCTGACACTACAACACGGCCATTAACGAAGTAACTCCATCCGTAGTGGCAGTCTGGCAGTCGGCCAGGTTCCTGGATCACGCCTCTTCATACAAAGTGGATATGCCTTGTAGGTGAAAATACAGTCTTCATCAAAATCGCGGTACGGCCATACGAAAAAGCGTCAGATGTAACGATGAAAGACTGACAAGCCGAAAGTAAAGATGAAAGGGCGAAAGTAAGACCCACACAAGGGTGGGTCTTTTTTATTTATTTTTCACGTCAGGTAGTTTTATAATGAAGCCGGGACACAGCGATCCGGAATGAACCAAGTAGCGAAAATATACTAAAAAACACGAAAAGC
Organism: Pandemis heparana; assembly: GCA_963854515.1. Classification (NCBI taxonomy): domain Eukaryota; kingdom Metazoa; phylum Arthropoda; class Insecta; order Lepidoptera; family Tortricidae; genus Pandemis; species Pandemis heparana. Next base: position 8,015,754 of record OY978026.1, on the reverse strand, counting down.
ACTTCGTTAATAACATCGCCAAAACGTTAATTGTTGAAAATAACGAGCGAAAGGGAAGAAATTATGTAGAAAGCAACACTCACCTGAGTAGGAAATAAACTGAGGGTAAGATTTTTTTCTAAATGCTTACGAAAGGCATTTCATCTCAAAGCATTGAAATTGAGTCTAAATTTGCGCAAGATGGGCGATCGCTGGAACAGAAATACACATAATGAAAATCAACCCGAAACTAGGCAAAAGAAGAAATCACTAGCACCGATATTTACCCCGAAGCGAGGAATTGGACCAGGAGAGTAACTTGGTTATGCGTTCACATCGTGTGGCAGAACTCGTCCAATTGACGGGAGAAAGTACGCTCCTCGGCTACACCGACACGAAACACCCACACAAAGACGATGGACGTTCCATTTCACCGCCCGCGCCTGGCAACAGCACATCATGGCGATGAAAGATAAAAACATTTTACCAATTCGCATCTGATAGCTAGCAAAATATACCCTGAGCTCAAAGATGAATAACGAAATCAATCTACGACTTTTTGGGACAGCGAAAATGAAAGATAAACAAATATTCCTGTGATTCGCCAGCTCAGAATGACAAGATTACCTGAAACGAAACAAAAATAGATGTCGGAACATCTTATCGCAGTCTGTAGTCGTGCGAAACGTTTCGATATTCACGATGAAGTTGTCAACAAAAGTGGTGAATACACTTTTGTATTAAAAGTTTTTATAAAAATTTGTAAACAACAGTGATAAACGGACTTTATTACTAACTCACTGAGAAAAGATACATTTAAGATTTAATTAACACGTCACTCCTTGAAATCATAGCGACGAACGCCATATCTGACAGCTGTCGTGAATGACGTCTAGTAACAAACGTTGGAGACACTAAACGCATACCACCGAACTATTTTAATCAAAACAACTCCTTAGAATAAGTGTTTTATTGTGAATTACTAATGTTTTAGTGATATTGTGTCGTGAAAGTGGATAAAATGAATAGTGCGGCGTGTGTAGCACGTAGTATTACTACCACACCTCCGACATATCGCAGAAATAAGGTAATATTTCCACTTTAAAACTCGTGACGAAGTAGTCGTTAACCAGTGTCGGTTTTACTTTAAGAATTATCCTCTAAGTGAACCTCGAATTGTTACAGTATCACTTTAGTTGGGAAAATAATTTTATTTCAGAATTTTTAAATTCTGAAATAAAATTATTAATCACCTAGAACGGTGTAATAATCATATTAGTGGTAACCAGTACCTGAAAAAGAAACGTCGACGTCCGAAGGGACCGACAGGTAAAGTCATAGCCAGGAATAACAAGTATGTCCATATTGGACAACAAGTATGTTACAGAGTGTACTCAGACTTCCAAGCAAACCTGAAAATCTCCTAACCTAACATGCAGAAATTATATAAGTCGAAAGACCTATATGACTAACCTACGTGTTCCAACAAATTCGTGGGAAGCACTATTAACTAGAAAAATGCAACTGTTACCTAAACATGTAATGCTAGACTTAATAAACTACGGGCCCATTAAAACTAACTTATTAGTCGACTTTACTAAGGGTAAGGGTGGCAAGATACGTTTACTTTATTAACAGTTGCCTATTGGCATAGGACCGGAAACGTAGACCAAACTAAGAATTTCTCAGGAACCTAAATATCCAACACAATAAACTATACTGTAAGAAAGTTTGGAAATAAATACTTCTTACAGCTTTTCCTTTTAGATATGACGCCGAGAAGTTCTATCTTTGTGGAAATAAAATATAAAAGAAATTATTTAAGTATTTGGAATGACTTTACAAGGTCACACTTGTAGTAAATACTATTTAACAATACGGTGAGTTCGTACGCCACTCAACGCGTATAGAAAGTAAAATAAAACAGACAGATACGTCTGTATAAGTCGTCGAAAAGAAGAAATCAAAATCTGAGGAAGACCGATGATTATAAAATCATCACAACTCCCTTCAGTCAAAACAGAGATTCTGATAATGGGGCTGAAGCACAAACACCGCGTCAAGGAGATGGGGCAGCTTCGCCAGGACGAACTAAATCTTTAATATGAAAATTACCTAGATTTTTCCCATCCAGGGATTTTAAAGTAAAAACCAGAGGTCCAAGTTTTTTGTGTATAACACATTTCTCGTAACGAGGCGCAAGTTTTGCTGTGAAATGCTTAGCAGCATTAGATAAATGGAAACACCTTTTATACACTATCTGACCTTCTTTTAGTTCCATGGGACGCTTACGCAAGTTATAATACCGAGCGTTACGCTCATGAGAATTTAGTAACGATTTCCGCACCTTATCGAAAATTGTTTTTAACTCTGAAAGTTTATCAGAGAAATTACTACCATCATCCACAGTTAGTGTGTCCCTATCTATGGGATTATCAGAATTATAGAATGCTCCGTCTAATATCATTTCACGACCATGATGAAGGAAATATGGAGTGAACTTAGTTACCTCGTGAACCACAGTGTTGAGAGCACACTGGATCTCGTTTACGTTCTTATCCCAATTTCGGTGATCAGAACGCACGTATGACGCTATAGTTCTTACTAATTCACGATTGGTTCTTTCTGTGTGATTCGTCTGGGGATGATACCTAGGGTTGTAGAATATGTGAGGAACGTTGTACTTACTCAATAACTCTCTGAAATCTCTAGAAATAAACTGAACCCCATTATCTACATACACATATTTCGGTACACCATGAGTCAAAAAGACACCATTCTCCATGCATTTGACGATTGACTTCGCAGTTACATTACGTAGAGGAAATAGCATGACATACTTGCTGAAATAATCAGTGCAGACGAAAAGGTATTGATTTCTCAAATAAGAAGGTGGAAAAGGTCCGAGAATGTCACAAGAAATAGCCTCTCCGGGCGCTGAGACGCGTTTAGGATTACCCATTAGACCAGGACGAGCTAAATTAACTGGTTTATATGTCTTACATATTTCACAAGAGTCGACATACTCTTTGACATCTTGGAATAAAGTAGGCCAATAATAAAAATTGGAAATTTTAGAGTGAGTTTTAGCTACACCGAAATGTCCAGATGTGACATCATCGTGATATTTAGAAAGTATTTCTTTTCGGTCTTCGTAAGGCACTACCACCTTCCAGTCAAACTGAGCTGTTAAGCGATATTTATTCTTAGAATACCGAAAGAGTTTATTCTCTTCAATTTTGAAATTTGGAAATAGAGACGGTGTATCAGAAACCTTTTTGTATAAATCCAAGTACCATGGGTCTTGAGTGGAGATAACATCAATAGAAGAAATTTGAATTCGAGATAAACAATCTGGGATAATGTGTTCCTTTCCTTTACGGTGAATAAGTTCAAATTCAAATTGACTAAGCCTACATGCCCATCGGTTTAAACGACCTGAAGGATTTTTTAAGTTGGAGAACCATTTTAGAGATGCATGGTCAGTAACAATAAAACACTTTCTACCCTCGACATAGGCACGATATTGTTCCAATGCATAAAGAACAGCGAGTAACTCACGCTCTGTTGCAGAATAGTTTGTCTCAGCTTTGAGGAGGGTGCGACTACAGTAAGCGATAGGATGATCAATATCGTCGTATTTTTGAGTCAACACAGCTCCGATTGCAAAAGAGGATGCGTCAGTATGAATATAGAAAGGTTCATTGAAGTTAGGACATTTCAGAATAGGCGCTGATACCAAAGCAGCTTTAAGTTGATTAAATGATTCATTTGCCTCGTCCGACCAAACAAACTTTGTCCTTTTGCTTGTCAGACGGGAAAGAGGACGAGCAATTTTCGAGAAATTATTGATGAAGCGACGGTACCAACCGCACATGCCCAAAAATCTTTTTATGCCTTTAGAATCTTCGGGTACAGGAAAATTTAAAATGACATCAATTTTTGAAGGATCGGTATGCAAACCGTATTTATCTACTATATACCCGAGATATTTCAATTCAGTTCTACAAAAGAGAGACTTTTTCATATTTATAGTCAGATTTGCTGCCTTGAGCTTTTCAAAAACAGCCTTGAGGAGGCGAAGATGTTCATCAAAATCAGAGGTACATATTATAATATCGTCTATGTAGCAGAAGACTTTATTATCGAAATCCGCGGTGAAGAGAGTGTCCATGAGGCGTTGCATAGTAGCAGAGGCACCCACCAGACCAAAACACATTCGGTTATAATGAAACAAACCCTTCCCGGGAACAGTGAAGCTAGTTTTTTCTTTCGAATCTTCGCTAAGTGGAATCTGATGATAAGCGGCACTTAAATCAAGTGATGTAAGATATTTAGCGTCTCTTAAATTATCTAGTATGTAATTAACGTAAGGTAAGGGATACGCGTCCGATCTAGAAACCGAGTTAACCTTCCTACTGTCGAGACAGAGTCTAAGATCACCATTAGATTTTTCAACCATGACTACCGGAGAATTCCATGGAGAGTGAGATGGTTCCACAATACCCGCTTCCAGCATACGACTTACCTCCTTCTCCAGGGCAGCCTGCTTATCAGGACTTAAACGATAGTATTTTTGTTTAATGGGAAGAGAGTCTCCAGTGTTAATCACATGTTGTATTAAATGAGTTTTACCTAAGCCGACCTTGTCGGTATCTATTTGATCGTAAAGAGCCTTTGTTTCACTCAATCGAGTCTTTTGTGTTAAAGTTAACGAATCAACGTCATTAAGACCGGTTTCAGCAGGAACCGTAGATAGGCTATTTACATAGTCACCAGCAGATAAAGTAGATATTATTTCTGGAGCCAAATTGAAAGCTTTCCAAAAGTTAAGTCCGAGTAAAAGAGGAGTAGTTATTTTAGGTTGAATGTTAAAGTGAATTATTTCAATTTTACCATTATAATTTACAGGCAAAAACATATATTCTGTGCAAAGTAGTTCTTGACCATTTGCCACTTTAAGTTTTAAAGGAATTTTATGAGTGAGAATTGGTATACCAATGGCAGAAAATGTCAGATGACTGTTCATACCTAGGATGCTACAGCTGGCACCACAATCCAGTAAAGCTTTAACCTTTAAATCTAGAATATTGAGAAGTATGTATAGTCTGGTATCTCCCTTTGGAGGTTCAAAACAGATTGCCTTTTCTACGTGAGAGGGAGTAGAGTTAAACTTAGATGTTTTATTAGAAAAGACAAAGCTCTTTAGTTTTTTGACAGGATAGAACATTTAGGACAGTCCGGAGTACGAACGCCTTTTTCACCACACTTAAAACAAACGATGTCTCTGGATTTCATACATTGGCTAGTGACATGGTTATTTAAACCACAGCGGAAACAAGACTGGTTTTGCTTATCTGTTTGCATAGAAGCCACAAAAGATTTGGGTTGTTGGTAAGAGCGCGAAGACTTTTTATGCCAACCGGGAGAAAAAGATTTGGCTCCACCCGATTGTCCTGGAATTGAAGAGTCCTTGTCTAATTTAGAAGAGACAGGTTCGCGAAATTGTTCAGCCTTGACCTTCGCTAGTTCTATACGCTTGCACAATGCTGTTAGCTGAGAGATAGAATTAAAGTCGTGAAGTGCTAATTCCCTGCTGTAATCAGGTCGGATATTACGACTAAGAATGTCCAATTTTTCTTCTTCCGGAACTTTCTTGCTTAATCGCTCAAACATACCTAGGATTACCGAAACGAAGGATACTATAGTCTCATCCTTGGCTTGAGTACGAGAACGAATCTCTTGCATCAATTTATGATCTAAGTCTGGAATATCAAAATCGACAAGTAAAGCTTTGACTACATCAGAATATGAAAAGAATTTGTCACGGTGAGATCTAAACCACGATAAAGCTGGGCCTTCCAAAATTTCAGGAAATCCTCTGAAAATTTGCAGTTCAGAAATCTGCCTAGCCACACGCAATTCTTCCAAACGTGACAGAAATAGACGAGCGCAGGATTTGCCATTATATTTCAGGTTAAACGAATTAATGTTGAATTGTCGTTCAGTTTTGTAAATGATTTTCTTAACCACCTGAGGAGAAACATTACGATCACCAACGTCACTAGTGTCATCACTCTCATCATTAGAATCAGGTTCGCTATTAATAGCTTGTAAGCGATCCATCATAGCATTCAAAGTAAGTTTAAGCAGTTGAGTGTCCTCACTCTCCGATAAACGTGATATACGACACAGAAAATATCTACACCGCGACAACAGACGCAACTTAGAAGAAGTGGAGAGTACGTCGCTTAAAGCAGTTTCAATCTTTTCGATCTTATGTTGAATGATCAAAATTTCCGCAGATAAATCTAAACTTCCCGAAAGATCAAACTTAACACCACCTTTATTAGCTAGATCTGCAGTCTGTTCCAGAGATTGTTGTAAACTATGACGACGAGACATTGGATTCACCCTACAACCTCGAACGGTAAGTTCGTGTGCAATTTCATCTTTTTTCAAACATGCTATACTGGAACCGGCTTTTATAAAGTCCATTTTGAAAGTTTAAGTGAGTTTAAGAACTTGCTTAAGTTTTAAGATTATTTAGAAAAAAAATCTGTTATGGTCAAAGAAAACTCAAATTCCAACTTTACAAACGTTAGCTTCCAATAGCTTTATTAATAGCAGCACAAAACGTTGTGGTTTAATTTAAAGTAAGTATGGCAAAAAGTCACAAGTTATTTAAAATTTTATAAAAGTAACACAAGTGTGTTTAAGTTACTTATAGACAGCGTCTAATTATGCGTACGTAGTATAGCAGCGTCAAACCAGTTAAATTCACAATACACAGTATATTGGAAAGTTTCAGTATTAATATTTAAATAAGTTTTTTTTTTTTTTTTTTTATTTGTAGGTACTTCACAAAAAATATTGAGAAGTAAGGTACAGCAAAAACAGAGTTACACTTACACCGTCCTGTTTGCAAAAACAGCAAAAACTCACTATTTAATAAAGTTCAGTTAAAGTTTTGAATTTAAAACTTATAAGTTTATGTTAAGTTAGTTAAAACTATTTAAGATTTAAATTTATAGTTTAAATCCAGATTACATGGAAGCAATCTTAAAAGTACACCTTATACTAACACATTAAAATAACATATTCGCTACTCAGTTATATAAAAGGAAAAAAAATCCAAAGCAACCAAGAAAAAAATTACAAGTAGTTATATTCAGTCACTGTCAAACTGGCCCCACGTTGGGCGCCATTTTGTAATAATTGTAGTTCAGTCTGCCAAAGATGGTAAGGGTAGGCATAGAAACGGTAAGGGTAGAGCGAGAAACTTTCAAGGGTCGTGTGATCCGTTGTAGCCAGAGTGATAAAATAACACCGAATTTATAATTTAAGAGCGCCAGGTGATTCTATCAACAAATATGAGCAGTGACTAAATAAAACCAAGCACTTTCAAACTACAATTTATTGTAAATTGCACATAGCCAACGGAAAACCGTCGGAGACACAAAACATCCGATTGTATAAAATTAAGTTCTAGACTTAACCATAAAGTTAAATTAAGGGTAAGTGTAAGTCTTAAACTACCTACACTGCCTTAATTAAGTTACACTTAAAATTATTTGGTTGCTTGGCAAGTTAAGAGTGAATTTTAAGTTTTACCGTGAATATGAAGACAGCTCGAGTAAGGTCGCTCACATCCTACCAGTCTGACACTACAACACGGCCATTAACGAAGTAACTCCATCCGTAGTGGCAGTCTGGCAGTCGGCCAGGTTCCTGGATCACGCCTCTTCATACAAAGTGGATATGCCTTGTAGGTGAAAATACAGTCTTCATCAAAATCGCGGTACGGCCATACGAAAAAGCGTCAGATGTAACGATGAAAGACTGACAAGCCGAAAGTAAAGATGAAAGGGCGAAAGTAAGACCCACACAAGGGTGGGTCTTTTTTATTTATTTTTCACGTCAGGTAGTTTTATAATGAAGCCGGGACACAGCGATCCGGAATGAACGAAGTAGCGAAAATATACTAAAAAACACGAAAAGCACTTCGTTAATAACATCGCCAAAACGTTAATTGTTGAAAATAACGAGCGAAAGGGAAGAAATTATGTAGAAAGCAACACTCACCTGAGTAGGAAATAAACTGAGGGTAAGATTTTTTTCTAAATGCTTACGAAAGGCATTTCATCTCAAAGCATTGAAATTGAGTCTAAATTTGCGCAAGATGGGCGATCGCTGGAACAGAAATACACATAATGAAAATCAACCCGAAACTAGGCAAAAGAAGAAATCACTAGCACCGATATTTACCCCGAAGCGAGGAATTGGACCAGGAGAGTAACTTGGTTATGCGTTCACATCGTGTGGCAGAACTCGTCCAATTGACGGGAGAAAGTACGCTCCTCGGCTACACCGACACGAAACACCCACACAAAGACGATGGACGTTCCATTTCACCGCCCGCGCCTGGCAACAGCACATCATGGCGATGAAAGATAAAAACATTTTACCAATTCGCATCTGATAGCTAGCAAAATATACCCTGAGCTCAAAGATGAATAACGAAATCAATCTACGACTTTTTGGGACAGCGAAAATGAAAGATAAACAAATATTCCTGTGATTCGCCAGCTCAGAATGACAAGATTACCTGAAACGAAACAAAAATAGATGTCGGAACATCTTATCGCAGTCTGTAGTCGTGCGAAACGTTTCGATATTCACGATGAAGTTGTCAACAAAAGTGGTGAATACACTTTTGTATTAAAAGTTTTTATAAAAATTTGTAAACAACAGTGATAAACGGACTTTATTACTAACTCACTGAGAAAAGATACATTTAAGATTTAATTAACACGTCACTCCTTGAAATCATAGCGACGAACGCCATATCTGACAGCTGTCGTGAATGACGTCTAGTAACAAACGTTGGAGACACTAAACGCATACCACCGAACTATTTTAATCAAAACAACTCCTTAGAATAAGTGTTTTATTGTGAATTACTAATGTTTTAGTGATATTGTGTCGTGAAAGTGGATAAAATGAATAGTGCGGCGTGTGTAGCACGTAGTATTACTACCACACCTCCGACATATCGCAGAAATAAGGTAATATTTCCACTTTAAAACTCGTGACGAAGTAGTCGTTAACCAGTGTCGGTTTTACTTTAAGAATTATCCTCTAAGTGAACCTCGAATTGTTACAAGCAACAGTACCATTAACTATGTAGAAACAGTATCTGCAACTGTGCTTTAAGTACCAATTAATGTAGAGAAATATTAAAAAGAACCGAGTGCTCAGTTGCAGGTACTGTTTGATCACAGTAGTTGTTACTGTAGCAACAATACCGTTAACAGTGTAGAAACAGTTTCTGTCACTGTGCTCATAGTATCAATTACTGTGGAGAAACAGTAAAAGCAGCTAAGGACACAGTTACAGAAACTGTTTGGTCACAGTAGTCGTTACTGTAGCAACAGTACCGTTAACTGTGTAGAAACAGTTTCTGCAATTGTACTCCAAGTACCAATCACTGAAGAGAAACAGTAAAGGTAACTGAGCACACAGTTAAATAAACTGTTCCTTCGCAGTTGTTGGTACTTTTAGAAAAATATAAATTAACAGTTATTTTTAAGTGTGATACAGTTATAATCATCAACAGTTAAAATTACTGTTTTGTATGTAACTGTCCAATCAGTTAAATATAACTGTTTATAAACAGTTAAAATATAACAGTTAAATTTACTGTTTTGACCTTAACTGTTTTAAAACAGTTACACTAACTGGTTTTTACAATTGGCTCCATTTTTACTGCGCAAAGCAGTATGGTTTAATGGAATTCCAGTTAGTCTTACTGCTTTTTTTTTCAGTGTACCATTTTCATTCTTACCTGTCCTATTTGGTAAACAAAATTCTAACCTCAATATGCAAATTTTTGTAAAGAATAAGGTGTATTATGTTATCAAATAAACCTGAGGTAATATTTTGTACATAATTTTGCTGATATTTTATCTCCAGTTCCTTTATTTAGGATGAAATAGTTAAAAAATAACAAAAATGAGACATTTGGAGGTTAGAATTTTGTTTACCAAATAGGACAGGTAAGAATGAAAATGGTATAGACATAGACATAGACATAACCTTATTCGACGTCAAAAATACACAGACTCTTAAACTAATACAAAAAACATAGTGAGTTGATGACCCGTCACGCCTCTTTCCCACAGGGGTAGGCTGAGACTACTTTGTTCTACTTGCTAGATACGATCCTGACATACCTCTTTCGCTTCAGCCACATTCATCAATCTCAAGCAAGCCTTACCAAAACCAAAATTCTACAACGCTGTCAAATAGACGACTCCAAGACTCCAAAAACATCGCATGCATCCCACAAATAAAATATGACGTCTAGACACCGCGTGATACCATCTCATCGCCCTCAACTAAACTTAACACTGAGAATTACACTTTTGCTCACGAGTAAGAAAGGAAACTCCGATCAGTGTTACCAGCCATCTATTTAACAGGACATTTGTAACATTTTGATGTAACATGTATAGTTTTCCAGATCCAAAATATATCCTATTCCTTATACACACTATTATAAACGAGTAATGTAAACAGGCAAAAGCTAGTAAGTTAATAAAAGGTCTACATTCCGATGAAAAAACCGAGCGGAAAATTTAATCAAGTACCTACAGAAAGTTTGAATTAAGTATGTGAAATTTGGAAAAAGATAAACCTTTAATTTTCAAAATGGCCACTTTTAATTTTTTTCTGGGCGGATAATAAACTTTGCTAGCGAAAGAACAATGATTTTTCTATAACTGTCATATTTGTCTTTCACTCGCTATTTGTAACCGGATTAATTTTAAAATTTAGTAGATAGGTAACAGTAAATAGGTTGTATATGCGTGTTGATGAGGAGGCCTACGCCCAACAATGGGTTAATTTAGGCTGAAGAAGAAGAAGAAGTGAAGAGATATGTATGTTGAAAGAACACCATCAGCAACGAGCTTGTATTAAAAATGTGTTATAACAAAAACTTAGTTTAATGGTAAATTACTACTTTTAGAGGTAGCAACACTGCCTCCGATGGCGGAGCAGGGAAAGCACTCAGCGTATTTCCCCGGACGCGCCGGCGACGCCACGTGATTGACACTGCAGGATTTATGTTTCACCGTATAAATATTGCCAGTTTTTAACATATTACGTGCTATGGTAGGTATTGCAGACATTGGTAATATTCACGGCGAGATGTGGTATACGTAATGTAATATTAGAGGATAAAAATGTAAAGGTATTGCTTTGTTTATTGCATACAGGAAGAGAAAAAACAGTCGTATTGTTTTGAGTAAGAAATTATATCGAAGACACATCAATATGGATCCCTCCCAACAAACACAGATAGCAATATAAAAGTCCACTTTTGGTGTAACACAACACCAAAAGCTGTATAAGGAGGCTGTATAATGGTGTTAACAGCGCTGTTAACACCAATATAACTCTTATTTGGGCACAAATTATTCAGCCTTTGGTTCTAATTGAGTTCACATTTCTACTTAAAAGAATTATAGTAGCACTATATTGGAATTATTCTAGGTAACAAAGCTGATTATCTGCTGTTGAACAGAACACGAGTGTCCTGTTATACAGACTAAGGAGTAGGGATAGGTCACATATCCTCTTAAATAACGCTTTTGGTTAATATAAACCTGTATAATATCATCAGCCGTGTAAATAATATTGAAAATATTCCCTTAGTAAATTGTTTTGGACTGTCAGCCGAGTTAGAATATTTGACATTCATTCAATGGTGTCGAAAAATAAAGAAATGGCCGCGCGGTGTGATATGTGAAATTAGGGGAGCATTGTATTTTTGGTAAGTACAGTTTGTAACAGCCTGTGAAAATAGCTGGGAATGCATGTTTACTGTGAATGTCTATATGGTTTTATGACTAAATTTTTACGCGCCTCGAAAATATCTCTTTTTTAATTATCAATATCGTGAAAGAAGTAACAAGTAAATATTATTAAATACATTTTTATGTGACTTACACACAATTATGCAAACTTTTTGTTTTATTTTAAAATATGTGTAATTTTAACATGTAATTCAAAAAGTAAAAAGGCAGAAATCATGATTAAAACATAAACAATAACATTGTTTTTAAGGATAAGGTAGCAGCAAAATGGCGACATTCAGGAAGAAATCTATGTGAACCGATTTAATCCTGAATTAATTCCCATGGCTGCAAAAAGTTCCAATATTGCTCGATGTGCCTTAGAATAGCTAACGACAATTCTAATATGCAGACTAAAACAGTATAGAAGTATCTGTGTGTAGCCAATTTACAGCCAAATGCTGCATTTCTGAGTTATATGAGGATCTGGCAACACCGTTGGTGTTCATGTGGGTTAATAAAACGCCGTTAAGCAGCTTTGAAAAAAAAACGCTAAAAAGCTGTGTAACAGAATCGAGGTGAGCCGATATGTAACTTTTTGCATTAAATCACTCTAAGTGTGCACCACTGTAAAACTGTTGGCTGTACAGTAGATCACAGTGACTCTTTTAAGCAGCGGCATTAGAGTGGTATAAGTCAACGCCTTTATACAGCAATTAACATATTTGACTACCACTAAAATGCTCTTAAGGAACCATGCTGCTAGAGGCTGTAAGAAGGCATTTTTAACATCTGCACTTACACCGATCGCGTAACAATAGTATCCGTTCCTGCTTTTATGATGCTATTATAAAGGCAAAAGCGTAATGCGCCGCTATAAGTTCACGGTTGTACCATATTAAATGTTTATTAACTCTTAAGGTTCCGTGTTACACCAAAAGTGGACTTTTGTATTGCTATCTGTGTTTGTTGGGCTGTGTGTGTGTGTGTGTGTGTGTCGTACACGGAGCGAGTGTTAGAGCGGATTGAGGTATTCCTGACAGTTATGTTCACTCTGTATATGTAACTTAATCGCCTAATTTGATAGTCAAAATAAATAACTTCATACCGCGTTTATTCGAAGTAGCATCGACATCAATATTTGAATGACAGTGCTTGCATTGTCATGCTTTTACATATAATAATGTAGACTAAAGTTTTTGTCAATCCGGTCACGAGAATTGGTTCAAAATTGACATCCAAGATTAAAAAATCATGAACTGTAAGCTATATAAAAGCTTGTTAAAACCCTTGTACAATTTAGACCATAACTTGAAATTGATTTAGCCAAATGGAGCGTGTGTGACCTTTTCTTTAACACAGAGCAATGAGCGTCCATGGTGATTAGATTAAATAATTTAACTGACCCTCATCAAATATTCGGGCTTATTTTACTTGGGCCGTTTTGTAACATTGTGCCGGAATAAATTCGTTCATCAAAAATAAATAAAATAAAGTAAAATATTCATGAATTTGTATTAAGCACTATTGGGTACTATCAAATACATCAAGAATTTTACTTCTTGATTTTTTGTTTTCATTTTTACGGTTTTACTTGTTCGTAATTTAATTTCTAAACGGCACTGAAAATTAGAACACAATTGAACACAGAAAAATCCGAAAAGTAAAGCTATGGCCGGGAATCGAACCCGGATCCTCATCATTCCGTTTTGCGTGCTATATCGCTACACCACCCATAGCAGGTACCACTATTGTGGCACCTACACACTATTCTACTGTTTAATTTATTTTTGTACTAGTCACTCTTAATTAATTTCACATTATTTTTTACGCCAAATTACCAAAAGTAGTGGTGAGAGGTGCTTGTAAGCCTGGATTAAGTTAAAATATATTTACTTTCAATTTAACTATTCGGCGGATTTAGTAATGACCATTTTCAATTGTTTTGGGTGCGTCCTAAACGCACAAAAGCACACGCTACGGGAGTAACGTTAAAACTAAACGTTCTATTTCCTGACACCGTTAGAACAAAGTGTGCAGATTATTGCTAACGGATTTCCCTGCAAACAAAAGCATAGGCGTACTTAATAAAAGGGAAAATTAGATGAAAGCAACTTTTGAAAAGCGTAGGCGGGTCCAACATAGAGTTAAATTTAATTTAATTTTCCCTTCTGCAAGGACGATTTAACTAATTTTTAGCATGAACTTATCGCTTTGTTCATTTCGCTGCCGTCGGGGCGAGCGCTCTATGAGGAAGGATTGCTAATTAGTCCGAAACATGTCGTGCATTACTCGACTTTTATACGTGAGCTATCCGTCTGTGTAACTATGAACTTATCGTTCGTGCATTAAGCTAGAATCATATCAAATCAATGCGGGTCGTAGGGCCTTGTGCAAGGTCCGTCCGGATAGCTACCACCATCTTACTCGCTAATCCTGCCGCTAAGCAGCAGTGCTTGCACTGCTGTGTTCCGGTGTGAAGAGTGAGGCAGCCGGGGAAATTACGGGCACAAGAGGCATTTCAGCCCCCTAGGAAGAGCCCTCTAGGTTGGCAACGCATCTGCAATCCCTCCGGGGTTGCGGGTGTCTATGGGCAGTGGTGATCGCTTACCATCAGGTGACCCATTTGCTCGTTTTCCTTCCTGTTCACTTAAAAAAAAATTGACTGAACCTCAAACGTTAAGGGCTAAATAGGCACTTTCAAATTAAAATCTGCTTACGGTCTAATCCTTTTTCATAAACGCTGGTTAATTTATTAGCCTATAAGTACATGTCACTTTGACATTTCCTTTTGTCAGTCACAGACAAAATTTACATTTTGCTCTAAGGTTTGTAAATTGATGATTAATGAGGAAAATGTTTCTATCAATTGGTTAAATATAAACTATCTTAACCCCACCTACTCAATGTTTTCACTACATCGCCTTTGACTCCACCACACACCACCTCAATCGAAGATTAGAGCGTTAAAAGAGCAAAACTTGATTGCCGTAATCCCGGCCTCGACAGAAAAACCCCGTATCCCCATTAGCAAGATCAACAACAGCTGGATGATAAAACCGCCGAATTCCCCTGAATACCAACTGCACACTGAAACGATAACCGTATAAAGCAACTTTAAAAACACAGTCAGTCGTTGCACTGTTTAATATTCAGAGGGCTCATTGTGCAGCGCATCTGTGTTTGCAATCATCACAACGCTTTGTTACTTTTCAGTTTCGTTTACATTTTATTGAGTGGAACGATTTCTATAGTGATCACGGGATGACGTAGTTTTTGCTATAATTTCGGTGGCTTGTTGTCCCTTAATAATTGCAAATCTATTGTAGGCGACCCATTTAAGTGCAAGTAAAAAGGTTTACTCTATATTTAAGATTGGCTGGTAATAAATTTCGAATGCTCGTAGCGCGGAAAGAAAAACGATTGAAAATCAGCTGTCATGTCTTTGCTCTCGTCCACGCTGCGTGTTATTCTGGTTGCATATTAAAAATTGTTTCATTTAATAGTTTTACAGTCTACACTATTATTATTATAAAGTAGAATAATTTGTCGGAAATCATTTTTACAGGTATGTTCATGCTTATCGTCAATTTAAACATGGTTTTCCTGGGCTTTATATATTTGAATTAATTATATTCAATACAAAGTGTGATCAGGGTGACATTCATCATCTTCTTTTTCATTATACTCTTTGACAGTGATCGCTTTTTCATGTTCCTCTTATCTTGTGCATGAGAGTAAAGGTCCGCCAGCCACTACATCTGAAAAGATACAAACGTTAAAGGGATTACATTAAGTAGGTCTTTAGTTGGTTTTGAACAAAATCATCAAAAAATGCACACGATTCACTTTGCTTAGTGATTATCACTTTATTGACTTCATTTTATCAATAGCAAACCATATGTGGCACATGTATTGTTCATTTTGGGCGAAAATCAATTTGAATGTCATAACAAAACTTCGGCCGTAAACAAAATTCTTTTAAAGGAAGTTATTTAAAATCTCTCAATTTTATCAGACAGGATAGGCCTGGCCGAAGTTTTAATTTCATCGGAAAAGTTGAGCTCAGCTCTTGGGTAAATGTTATCGTCCCATCAGATTAATTCGACTTTTGATACGGCTTTGCCAAGTGGTCACTTTATACATCGCAATTCTTTGCGTGCGTCGTTAAAACTCGGTTGCCGGTTATTGAATACGTTCGACGATGGAGACTTTACCGACGAGAGAACATTTGTATGATCGTTGCAAGACCAATGTCTTGTTACACATATTTAGTTGACTCCTCACTATGAAACTTTACCTCTTAAACCATTGAAAACTGTTAGTTAAGCCGTCTTTTTAGAATATTTTGACTGGAAGCGGTTGTTTTCTCGAACATTTACCTGTTATTTTTCGTATTACTTTTTACTTCCCCGGGAACGATATAAGGAATAAAAGAGAGCTTGTAAATAATAAAAGCCAAGTATTCTTAAATTCCCTCTCTCTTACGACTTAGAGAGCTGTTGGAAACTTTTAATTTTATTGACGACGCGTAGATACCTCGGCATTCGACAGGGGATTACCGTAATCTTGCGATTTACGACGTAATCGAAAAGTTTGCTGCGACGAGTTAAGTCTTTTTGAGTGTGTTGTTTTGTCCGTCAGCCAATCTGCGCTGGTCGTCTTCATTTAGAATACTATTAACGAACACAAACAGCCACACTCATGGTTACATACACAGTTCTAAATCAAATTGATGAAAAGTGAAATAACCTACATCATGTGTAAAATTGCAGGTGCTTTAGAAAAGAGGAAGCAGGAACACTATTCCGTTTCAGTTTAGATCCGCTCGCTAAAACCTGAACTGAGTCGGAATTGAATCGCTTTAAGACGTCATGGTAAACCCCTGGGTAATTTGTCACAGCAATTTTCTACACTCAGTTTAAAGCAAATACCTCGCCTGCATTGTCACGTAAGCCTAATTCCTACTACTTTTCCCCAAGGAACTAAAGTCGTCACAATTTAAAAGGCCCGTTTTGACATTTGTCTTCCCGACGTAACAAGTGATGTAACCATATGACTCGGTACTCGATACTCACGATAAATCGATTCAAGTTTGCATGAGTATTTGATCGATTTGAATTATATATTGTAAAGTGCATTGGATTAAAGTTCTGATTAAAAAATTTAACTTAAACTGATATTTTGAAATGATACAATGCTACGAAAGGTCAATTTTCTTTCATTTAATATTTTTGTTACAATAACATTCACTTAATCACAAAAAATCGAGAAAAACTGAATCTTCAGTCAATCATTTTCTTCAGATGATGAAGACGAGCCATTCTATAGAAATCAGTATTGCCATTGTTTACGGCTTTGAGCTCCAAGGTCATAATTTTCAGTAAAGATCACTACACAGCTGGTGAAATTCAGTAATTAATTGGTCTAAATAAAATAAATAAAACCGGCGAAGTGCGAGTCGGCTTTAAAAAAATATATCTTGATCGATTTATTTTTTCCTTAACCGATTATTAATAGTCTGTGGACAATATGAAAAAATCGTTGTGCCACAGCACTTAGCTGAGTGAGCGATACACATCAATGAAAAATGCAATTACCTTCAGAACATTTCGACCGGTAAAAAATAGAGAACTTCATGGGCGTGAACTGTCAAAACGGGCCTTTTAAATTGTGACGACTTTAGTGTTATCGCATCCACTGTTATTGTAACATTTACAAACTGAAGCTATCCTTTATTAATTTATCCCGTTGCGATTATGAAATGCTTGCAAATTGTTCTGATTTAACATGCAAATCCCCAATAGCGACTCAATTGCTTCGATAATTGACGAATAAATTCGCAGTCCGAACTAAATTTAGCTTGGTGATCTGCTAACAATGAGAACAGGGAGCAGTCTACCGACCGACAGTCGAAGCGATACCCCTACAACTACAAGATGGGTTGACGACATAATTTCTTAATTTCATCAGTGAACACTAGAGCCTTAATACCATTTTTATTGTACTATTTGGGATGGACGACGGCCTGGGCTTGAAATAAGAAAAAACCGGCCAAGTGCGAGTCGGACTCGCGCACCGAGGGTTCCGTACCATTATCTAGAAATATCTTTAAACCAGAGTAAGCAGAGCCCTGCTCCAAAGCAAAATGTACGCAGTGTGGGTTCACTTTATATTGGTCTCTGATATATACAGACATACATACATATTTACAGTTTTCGCAATTATTCCTTAATCTGTGCTATATGACCTACATTCATACCAAATTTCAAGATTCTGCCTTCACGGGAAGTACTCTGTAGGTTTTGATTCCCTTGAGAGTCAAAAATTTGCGGAAATTTGCGGCATAAACGGCTGTATCTTTTGATTGCGTTGGCTTAGATGTTTGATTTTTTCACAGCTCTAAGGAGCAATAAACCTGAGTATTTGATATAAATTTTAGCTTGATACCTCCACGCGTTTCTGAGAAAAAGGGTCTTGACAGACGGACGGACGGACGGACGGACGGACAACAAAGTGATCCTACAAGGGTTCCGTTTTTTCCTTTTGAGGTACGGAACCCTAAAAATATCAAGGATCATTAATATGCAGTAATATACATGTGTTCGGTCTTTGTTTTCGGTATAATCCCAACTTACGTTCAAGAAAAGTTATACAGAAAGCATTCTATTGCGGCGCCCAATCGATCGCTTTTATAACTCGTCAGCCGCACGACCACGCAATATAATGATACTACCTCGTTTTTTTGTGACAATAAGTGGTAAAACTGAGGATTGTACGGGCTTGTATTCTCTAGTCACAAAAGGTCGTATCTTAAACCTAATTCAACGGACGTACGGTTCTTCTCGTTTAGTGTCTTAAGAGGCAATTATAGAATCCAGAAAACGGGCAACAGCGTCCTCTGCGTACATTGTCCAAACTGCCTGTTAAGCGTGAGGACTATAGCAATCATAATCGTAATGACGGCGTTCCAAAGAGGACACCTTTATTCAACTGTCGAAGATTTCCAGCTGATTGATGATCATGATGTCGTTGACGGTGCCATCACTTACGTAAACTAGGCTTCAGTATCATCATTCACAAATTATATCGAAACGTGAAAATCACTGCGTAAGTTTCTCAGGAAAGTATAGGAGCTAGAGCTATTAAACTTTACTGAATGACGCGATGTAGACGGTCACAAACTCACGTACGTAAAGCCGACAACGAGCCGGAAATTTGTAGCGCTCCAGACGCAAGTTGCGATGGAGTCAACATATTAACACTGAGAATATTCTGGAACTATGCAATGTGCTCTGAATTGTTGTACTAACACTTGTAGTTGTGGCGCATAATACAGGGTAAACCAAACGAAGGAATACCGCATTGACGTCTGCAACTTCACTTTACTTGTCTTATAGGGGATTATGTGCTTTTTTTAGAGTTTATTTTAATAGTTTACAGCTTATCTATCGAAAGAGGTTTTTGTAATGTATTTTCATGAGATCCTTTGCTTAAATATTCCACAATGTTATAATAAAGTTAGTGTTCCTTTCAAAGCTGTAAAGTTTACAAAAAAACCTTGAACACCATTTTGTTTTTCTTTTATTTTCACACCACGTCGCTGCTACTTTGTTTCAACATGCAAAACAAAACACTGGCTACGTTATCGCGAATTTTAAATTGGAAGCGTTATTGTTAATTTGTTACATTAATTCAGCCCTTCTAATGCACGGGAAACAGATTGATTATTTATTAGACAATCGTAATATCAGGGATATTTAAAGCGGGCCGTAGTCCGTTTCATAAATCATCAGAATTATTTGGCAATTATAAACGGCACGTTTCGACTATTATTCATTTGCGGATTAATTAACAATAACAAATGATAGTGTTTGTTGGGTGCGTTGTCCGAGGGACAGTCAAATATAGCACAGATAAGGGCATTCAGAGTACTCAAGATAAAAGGAACACCGAAATTTTATTGCCAATAGGATTGCTTCTGATAGCTATTCATTTAATTCCAGATAGAGACTTTACTCCACGCAATTTACGTATCGTCATTGCATAAAAATCATAACTGTCCATTTAAACTTTTTTATCGTTGTTTACATTTGCTGCTGGATTAAGAATATTTTTAAAATAAACAATGTTTTAGGGATATTCATTCAAAATAAAAAATAAGAAAAAATAATAATTCGCTAACTTCAGGTCTTGTTGCGTTAGGCTGTGTCTACCCCGTAAGGGATAAAGAAATGACTTATGTACGTTTATATGTATGTCAAACTTCAAGCTCTTTAATGATTGCCTTAATTTTTGTGAATTGTTCATCTAGTTACTACATTAGTAGCTCCTTTAAAATGTAGTTCGGAATCAAAGCAAAGTTCAAATTTAATTAAATTAACGTGACCTACCTATTAGAAAGAGTAGCCACTTCCAAGTCAGTATCAATTTGTTGTCTGCGTAAAATTCAAAACACAACATTACAAAGACAAAGATTGCCATTGGCTATATTAAAATTATAAATAGGTAACTCGTAAAGTTAGAAAAAAACATGAAATAAGCTTTTGTCAAAGTAACAGAGTTCCGACAATCAATTCAGCGGTCTCCAACAAAATGGACACGCAAATGTCTTGTCATTGTTTTAACAAGTGCGGTCGCCGCTAATTAATAATATTAATTGTACGTGTACGACCATTAATGGACTGCGAATTGTTTATTTACGTCATTACAAGAGCATTAATTAAAGCCACCTCATTCATTATGTTGCTTTATTATTAAATACGTACGAGTTAATTGTCACGTATCCTTGAATTCCTTGATTGCGGTTTGTTTGGAATCAAAAGCTGCGCATGTATTGTATTAGCGTTTGGGGCAGATTTTTGAAATCACATCTGTGAAAATACCACTTGAAATTGGTAACAGTGTTGAATTGGAAATACGAGTGGTAGTACTTAGTTGAAAAAAAGCGGGTACCTACGTATTAAAATACATAAAGTTTAAAATGTATAATAGGTTAAAATACATAATGGTTCAAAATATATAATGCGATTTTCTCAGTAAATTGCAAATTAACAGAATTGTTATAAACTAAACCTAACCTAACCTAAACCAATCTATAGATTACACTATCAAAGAAGTTCATCCAGCCAATAGTTTCATAGAAAATGGCATTATATATTTTGAACCATTATGCATTTTAACCCATTATACATTTTAAACTTTATATATTCCGATCCGCTGCCTCTAAAGCATTGTGTTAAAATAATAGAAAATTTAATTAGTGGTTCTTTTTCACTCTCTTGCGGTTCTTCTACAGATTGGTATTCCCACATGAAAGGTTAGGTTGAGTCCGGTATATTATTTATTAATTTTCTAACTCATAACGCTGAGTCGCTGATCCGTTAAGTTTTAACATTGATGCAGAATATTGTCCACTTCCGGAGTTCATAAATGTGCATGCAACCGCATGTGAGAATTGTTTCGTTTTGTTTTTTTCAAAGTCACAACTCTTAACAACAAATAGGCTGTTATCGTGCTTCAAAAGAGCATGATTTCAGTAAAACATCAGCAGCACCAATTTTAAGGAACCTACCTGATCTTATCCGTTCCAATTACTTTTATTTCCATGTCAAATCATCCAACCTATTAATCATTGTGCAATTAGTGACACTAGCAATGGTAACAATATCAGCTACGACATCACAATCAAAACGTAATTATTAACCGTGCTCAGCTACAAAGGCGTGCCACACTGATGTAAAATTCATGTCTAATATCACCTAATCCTGTGCATGATGCTCTGACAGGATTGCAGTGTGGGATTAGCTGTCGTTTCCATTATTGTAATTACTGGGTTATTCTTACAGCATTAAAGCAACTGGAGACGGCAACGATGGACCACTCCTCTCTAGAAAGTACCTACGGGACCAGCAGCATTAGTATGTCTATGTAAACCTGTCATTATTATTATAAGTAAGTACATATGTAATTGTATATTAAACTAGAATAGAGAGATGATGAGAATAGAGATAATGAAGATGAGAGATAATGAAGACTGTCACCACAATACAATACATTACAATACAATACAAGACAATTGGTCTCCGGATGAATTTGGATAAAACCAAAGTCATGGTCAACGATCACGTCGATCCGGGACTAGTGGTGGCAATAACGGCTGTTTTACAATAATGAATAATAGTGTTGTGTTATTCTTAAATAGCTGTTATTGTAAACTGTTGTCTGTTATATTGCTGGAAGACATGTCGCTACATTAAGAAAGACGACAATAATACATTATTCAGTCATAAAAAATTAAGTAAAACCACCGTTCATAACATAAGCTTGTATTCACTTTAATAAGTAAATCAATAAAGTACCTAAGACTATTTATTCATAAATCAGTTTTAAAAAAATAGTGCAAAGGTGGAGGCCTCATCTGTGCTGCTGCCTTTGAATCCTAATCATGGAAATGCGATGCGGTAGCAGACAATTACGAAACCTGAGCTATATTTATTTAAAATGTAGCATAACAAAATTCAATGCGCAGCGGGAAGTCTTTTGTTACGTTTAAGCAAGACCAGAAAAAAAAAATGCATACGCTTGTTTTGTGGAGCGATTCCCTTTGTGCCGCGTCTATATCAGATGACACGAGCGCCTCGTGTGCACAAGGCCTTTAATTTTCTTTACGGAACTTATTTATCTCTAGGCACAACATTAAGGTGGCGTGCACACTGTCGTTACCAGACGCGGCTCTACCCAGCCATTCTAGAGCACCTAATTAAATTATTTGTAAACAGGATCCGCATAGCCCGTATTTCCCTCTTTCTTGTGTATTCAAACAATTACCGTTCATTAGAATGCACAGAGAACGAGGCTTTTGTAATGCAAATCCATTGTTTTTGCGAAAATGTACAGTGCAGTTCACACACAATTACATATGTACGGGCCCGGCCGAAAAATAATACCGGCCTCACGGTTCGTTACTTGTTTTATTTAGCATGTTTTTACAGCACTTATGCCGAGTGCATTGTATCGGCGCCATAATTCGGCGCGCGGCGAAAACCAATTCCAGAAGTGCGACGTGACAGTGGCCTGCGAGCTTAAACTTTATACAACATTCAATATTTCCCAGGCCGCGACCGAACTCCAGTCAAACAGTATGAATAGAGACTCGACAAATTTAAAAGAATCCGGTGTAAAAATAGTAAACACAATTTTCCGTACGTGAAAAGATAAATCTCAGTCCCGCAAACACGCGCTCGAGGGGAGGAATTCCGCGCAAGTTTGATTCGATTCTGTGAATTTGGTGGCGTATTGAAAATATTGCAGATGCCTGGGCGGCCGCGGGCGCCGGCGCCGCGCGCACTGAGAGATCATGCTCCGACAGGGCTTTATTTACCTTGCCCAGTATGCTTAGTGTAAGTTTTCGGTCACAGAACACGTCTCGACCGCGTTTGCGTTAAAATGTCAAATACTATGGGAACAATTTGTTGCCGTTTTGATCCGCAAGTGGCGCTGCCAATTTTTCCATAGTAATTGAGACGTTTACGTGAACGCGTTCGAGACGTTTGTTCGTGTGAAAACTTACACTAGAGGCTCTGTATATGTGACTAGACGATCGACTGAACGTTGATCATTGTTTGGGAGCGACGATTTTATTAACGGTAAAAATAGTCTTCTTTTTTTTCATTTTTGTGGCAAACATTTAATGCCCGATTCTGACACAAAACCCGGTCGTTAGATCAAACAAAGGTCAAATGTACTTTTACAAAAATATCTGCAATCGTAAAGTATTTTTGAAATCGGACTAGATAAATCAGTTATGTATTTGATGGTTTTCCTCCAAATGATTTTCGAATTGGAGCATACTAACAAAAATGAACAATGCCAATTACCTCGAGGTTTCCATCACGATTGCTTAGCCGAGCGAGTTTTTCTAACTACCCGCACTTGATGAACATTTTGTTTTATGTTGAGAAAGTTGACAATACATAATTTTCTACTCCAGCACAAAACCGCATGCTCTTCTCATTCACATAAATTATATTTGAAAAAGGTCAAAGGTTTGAGGCCAATTAAAGAAATCGCGAACAAGTATAAACTACCCTCAGATTGATTCAAGTTGCAACGGTACGTCACTGTTTTCGATTCAACGCCTCAAGCAACTTTTTTAACTCCATTTACGAAAGAAACCACATCCTATCCTATACCGCAGCCAAAAGATTAAGGCTATCCTCCAACAGTTTCGTCTGAAGGTCTAAGACATTACTCGCCAATTTATGGCAGCCGACAAGCGATACAAATAGGTGGACAATTGGCTTCCATCCACCGCGTATGGCCACATTATGTATCTTATCTCGCCCAGTAGACATCTCGACGCCACCAACAAGCCGAACTTGTCCGTCAACTGTTTAAGCAAGCCACCCAATCCTGGGGGGTTACCAATGACGTCTTAATGAGATTCAATTCTGATTCAGTTTAGGTTCGCTCGCTGTCAGATCCATACTAAAAATTACAGCTATTGAACTGAGTAGAAATTGAATCGCAAGACAAATCCGAATTCTAAGAACTCAAATTTGTCGCTTAGAATAAAGTGTTGACCGAGTGCAAGTAGTTAGAAAAACTAGCTTGGCCAAACGGTTGTGATACCCTGCAGTCTATAGAGCACTGCGCCGTGGCCGAAACGTCGAAGTAAATAAATGAACACAACGCTTGTTAGCGGAGTAGCAAGGTAAATATTTTGTGTTCGTTGAAATGGACCTCCGCAAAGTAACGCCCGATTCAATAAAATATTTGAAGTAAATAAACATTAAGTAATTACGTGAATAAGTTCTGAGTGGTTATTATAGTCATAGGGACTAATTTTTAACGATGATTTTTCGGACTAGCCGGTACCAAACCATTAAATTAATTAATTAGCCGATACTTGGATACTAACACGGCGCTACCAGCTACCCAACAACTACCACAACTATCGTCATATTTCGACCAATTTTATACAAACCTTAACAAATTATATACCCAAACCTTTCTCAGGAATCACTCAATCTATCCAGGAATCACTGATGAAAACCGCATGAAAATTCAACTAGCAGGTACTTTTTCAATTTAATGCAAACAGACAGATGCGACGGAGGACCGTGTCTAATAATGTTTAGTGATAGGTACCTATAATTTATTATTGACCAGCTGTTGCCAGCGACTTCGTCTGCAAAAAAATCATTTATCGCTATCCCGCGGGAACTACGCAATTTTCCGGGATAAAAAGTAGCCTATGTGCTATCCCAGACTTTTTTCTATCTATGTGCCAAATTTCATCCAGATCCGTTGGGCCGTTCTGGCGTGATTGAGTAACAAACAAACATCCATCCATCCATCCATTCATCCATCGATACTTTCGCATTTATAATATTAGTTAGATTGACGAAATGTTAGTAGAACTTAAAACCGTTACTTCATACAAAATCAACACCAGAATCGTATATTTCAAATTTCAAAGTTGAATCCTTGCCCCAAAAGAGCTTCGATAAATGAATTAAACTCTAACGAAACACCAATTAAACAAAGTTGAATTCTGCGTTCTGTCCGTTCCGTATCCCGTTTGAGGGCGAGGGCGAATTACACGAGAACCGTCCTCGCGTTACGCAAAAAAACGCAAATTCATGTAAAGGATTGCCGTTTGGCACGTAGATACTTTAGGTCAAGAGTCATTTAGACCGGCAGTTCTTAAAATCCCCCCCTTATAGCGTTATGGTCAGATATATTTTTTGTATAGGATTTAATTTAAATTATTTTCCTTCAGAATCCTATCGTGTATGGTATCAAATGAAAGAGCGCCATGAGGCGGCTCTAATTATAGACTACACTAATACCTA
This sequence comes from Pandemis heparana, assembly GCA_963854515.1. Lineage (NCBI taxonomy): Eukaryota > Metazoa > Arthropoda > Insecta > Lepidoptera > Tortricidae > Pandemis > Pandemis heparana. The sequence goes on along the minus strand of OY978026.1, from coordinate 7,990,055 downwards.
CCTTCAATTTCTACGCAGACGAAGTCGCGGGCAGAAGCTAGTGTAGTGAATAAATCTCAATAACTGAACACATACAGTTTGTCTATAAAGTCGTGTCATTAAAAAGTGGCAATACTGTAGTGTCGTCCCGTTTTCTCATACTTATAGATTAGAAAGGGACGACACTACAGTATTGCTACTTTTTAATGACAAACTGTACAAAACATTTGTCTAGTCACATTTGATTATATTTTTACGAAATCGATTTGGCTTTGTAAGCGCTTCTGCACGGGACTAGCGTAGACAGTGCTACGCAACCGCTACGCCGTGCTACGAGCCTACGTCATAAGTCTACGACAGCGGTACCTATGACAGTATTGAAGTCCATCTGGTTCAATATTCAATAGACTATTTATGCTATCCTGCTACAGCTGCTACCTGACCGTGCGCTATTCAATTTCTCTATGAAAATTTTTCCAACTTAGTTTGGAAATTCTTTGCATTCGTAACAACTACTCTTGGATAACAAAGTAAATTCTTTGCCAACAGCATAACGCTGTTTGATTTCGAAACTGCTCTTTGTGAGGATATTTGGACTGAGAAACTATTTCGCTAAAATATTTGAACCAAAGTATGTTATCTTAATGCTCTGCACTTAACTTTGAATTTCTGTTAAAACTACAGAGAAGGGTTATCAAGATACAGATGTAGATAATTTGGTTTTTTCGTTTTTTTAGGTTAACGAATTGAAGCGCATACAATTTTTTATTAATTATACTTTTATTCCGCAGCCTGTATACTCGCTTAAATATATTTTGGTGGACCTTGTCTGCTCTACACTGAGTTGTGACATAAAATTGAACCGGAATGTTTCCACCATTTTTGGGTAACTTTAACTAAACATCCTGTAAAAATACCGCTAAGTTTTTATTAGAATAAAATAGAATATTTATATGCATTAAGTGTTATTGAATCAGGCATTACTTTGCAGAGGTACATTTAAAGTGCTTTAGTAATGGCACAGAATATATATATAATAGTACTAACGTACAGAATGGCCACGCTCCGCCCCGCACCGATTCAAGTTACCCCATCCCTCAAGCGCAGTCTGCCGGAAAGCTGCTGGCAACTAGTAGGGCTCGCAACGCGATGTATGTCGGCCGCACGTCACAAGTTCGGGAACCTATCCTACCTACTTCATTTTATAAAACATTAGAAAATTAATGCTTTCTGAAATTATCGCGATTAATACATGAAATAACTACAGAATCATTCTCTTAAGTTTGTTGTCGTACATCTATTGTAATTGAAAATAATAATGCTTAAACACACAGACAGACACATTAGTAAGTTTAAATAAATAGATAACAATTAAGTACATTTATTTGCACACATCTAAGCCATATCTTCATTATAAGTACCTATATTTATGTCATTGGTAGTACTTATAGTAGGTACTAGGTTTTTGCGATAGACAGCCATGTGTATCTTACGCACACATTGACGCGTGTACAGACGACGTCGTGCCTGTGTTCATTTCAGAACGCGGATTTTGTACGTCGTGGCCGCCGTGTGGTAATGGGTAAATGTTTTTGTTCAGTGTATATAAGTGTTTCTGTATGTCCACACCTTTCTATCCAGTTGTGACATGGGACCTTTTGCTGGTTCTTATGCGGATTTCGGTCTGCTCTCTCGTTGCTTTTGCTGAAGCCCATGTGAATAATTGTCTGTAGTTTCCGAGATACGAGCCACAAGATATATACCTAACCATAGAGATCCAACATGCAGATAAATATCGGAGGTAAAAAAAACTTAACAAAGGTCCAAGTCTTGGTTTTTGTACGACAGCTATTTATTTTGCGAATGAACATTAAAATCTAAGCCGGAGCCACTCGGGGGAAATCAGATCGTGGATTTTCAAAACGCCGACGCCGCTTCATTCCGTCGGTGGAAATGATAAACAAAATAAAAATAATGCTAAAGAGTACATTTTATCGAAATAAATAATAACTAGAAGAACTTAATGCATAACTCTTAAATACGATTGAAAATATGTTTAACTAACGAAATAAGTAAGAACATTGCAGATACCGAGGTAGGTAGGTACATTGAAGATGATTATGGGGTTTGTTTGGTCGGCGTGTACGCACCGTCGCTGAAGTCGAAGAGGTTGTCTTAGTGAGTTCAATTTATGGCATGTGCCGCGGATGCACAAGCTTGTGGCACGAATTATGGATATAATTAAATACTTTCTATCTTTCTGTACCCGTTTTCATGCAATAAATGAATTATGAATTCCTAATACCTCTCTCTACTTAAGCATCAGATATCGATGACGCTATCCCTATCTGTTCACGTCACCATAGTCTGACTCTTAAAATACCAGGAACTAACAAGCAGTGATGAAACAGGCCCTTAATCTGATGATAAAATCTGATCCGATGATCTGATGATTAACTGTTATAGTAAAGTTTCACATTAATTACCATAATCACATCGATCATTTAATGCGATAATTGACTGACGCTTCATGAGTAGCCGTGGATTCATCATTCACTATACATTTGTATCATGACATAACTAACTTACTAAGCGGGCATTGCATGGCGTCTGCATGCTGTGTTCGTAAAGGTTCGGGGGCGGTCGGTTTCTCCCGCCATGTGGAACCAGGGCCGGATTTAAGGGAGGGCAACCGGGGCTACGGCCCCGGGGCCTCCACAAAAGAGGGGCCCCCACGATAGACTTCGGGAAAAAACAAATTCAGTCTAGTAAAAACTAAACAACTTGGGAAGGAAAATAATTTGGGACCTGGGGGGCCTCCACTCCTTTGTTGCCCAGAGGCCTCCGGACCTCTAAATCCGGCATTGTGTGGAACGCCAAAAAAGCGGCATGTGAGAACGACCTAGGGCTAACCGCTTTAGGCGCAAACCTTGAGCCATTGCATGAGTCTTGTTTGGCGTTATCAAGACAAGTTTTTACATAATTGTATAATTATAATAATATTATGAAATTATTAGCAAATTAAATATGAAGCACTGGAAATAATAAATAATATTTGGCCTTGACAAAATAAAAGAAGTTGTTGTTATTGTAAAATATTGAATCTACATCGTGGAAACATTATCGGAGCGCCGTGAGTACCTGAATAAGTAACGGTAATGAGACCTTCCTTTGAGCTCTTCAAAAACATGAATTTCATATTACACGTTTATTTACTTAAGTACTTAGTTGTTGGAAATGAATTTGTTATTATAACCCACCTAATATACTTTTCCGGGAATCGATGAAATAGTAGGAATATATTCTTCACTTGGGACTCGTTAAGGCTTTGAAAAATCCGCATTAAAACTCTTAGGTATGTCATTATATTCATTAAGCAGGTTCTTACGCTAGTTTTAGTCTCTCGTTAACTGTGTCATTTGGAGACGTTTTAAGAGTTCATTGTTTGCATTCTGGTACGACTAAAATCTAACTAATATTATAAATGCGAAAGTATGGATGGATGAATGGATGGATGGATGGATGGATGGATGGATGGATGGATGGATGGATGGATGTTTGTTTGTTACTCAATCACGCCAGAACGGCCCAACGGATCTGGATGAAATTTGGCACATAGATAGAGAAAAGTCTGGAATAGCACATAGGCTACTTTTTATCCCGGAAAATTGCGTAGTTCCCGCGGGATAGCGATAAATGATTTTTTTTCAGACGAAGTCGCTGGCAACAGCTAGTTATATCATATGTGCCACAGAAGCCTTAAAACATTACTAATCATACTTTATGTCCTGCATTTTCGTCTGACATTGTCAATGTTTATGAAGTATTTCATAACTTTCCCATAGTAAAAATACCTCTAGCTTGACGTGCCGTTGAACAGCTTTATATTTAAGCAGCATCACCGTTTATATTTCAGTGGCTACTCTACGGTAACTGGTGAAGGGATTACGTATAAATTGGGAGTCGGTGTCAGAAGCAACTCGCAATTGGCAGCGGGTCCCGGCAGCTGCGGCGACCCATTTGATGGTCAAACGGGTTCGGTGGATTGATGCAAATTGTACGGGACAGTGTTCAAAATAAAATCGATTTACTTACAGTTTTATATGCAGATTCGATACCCAGGTGCTTCGATTTATACGATTTATACCGACTTTGCCTTCCTTTTAGAATCCGTAATTGTAATGAAAACAATTGAACCTTTATAGTTACTTAAATTGCGCCGTGTTCTGTCCGTCTATCTGCAGCTTAGCTCAAAGGATCCTAGTACTAGATAGCTAATTAGCACGGGTGTAAATAATAATACGTAGAATTTTTAGGATACTCTCCTATACTACGTAAAGTGGAGATGAAATTTCGTTTTAAGTTCCTTGCAGTCGAAAGAAAACCTTTGGCCCTCGTTGATCAAACTGCTAGTGATATCTGTCTCATTTGCGCAGGTTTGAGATTGTTTTTCTATTTTTTTTTTTTTCATTTTTACGATTTCTTTTTGAAGCAGGCCTGACGTAAAATTTGGTAGCTGTGTAGAACTCCGATAACGACACAGTAATCACATTTGTCTTTTTTGGAAACTGCAATAAAATTGAAGTGTACGCGACCAAATATAAGAGTACGATACTTTCGACATCTAAAACGACGAAAGCCATTTGCTGAAAAGATAGGGAACAGCTGATGTATAACAAAGGTCCAGACGTCTTCGTTATGAACTGCACAAGACTATTTAAGTTCCAAAGTGCAGAACAAGCTTTACATATAGCGCTCAACAGCTCGCTGCAGCTTAGCTGACGCACTCGTTGAGCCAACTTTATCAATAAAATGAATAAACGCGCTCGTTAACAAGTTTATTGGCAAACTGTCGAATGTTTATGGCAACAATCAAGTTGGAATAATGGCGGCCGATTCTCTCAACCCGCGGATTTATTCTGAACATGGCTATTTCAAATTACAGGAACCGTATTTCAATTCTGGCTATTGCATTTTCAACGTTCTCGTTATAGTTTTCTTGTTGCGCGCCTATTGTGTTTATTTATAAAGTACCGTTGAAAAGTTCATCGTAACAATGCGCACTCTATTCAAGACTCGGAAATATGTTGCTGCTATTTAGCTACGCAGGTATCAGAGCTCGAGAGCATAAGTTAAATATATTTTAGGTATGAACCGTCTGATTGGGTATCTATTCTAGAATAAATTAAGCCTAAATTTAAATGGCTACCAGTCATAGCAAATCGGGTAGTACTGTAGGGTAAATTGGAACTAACGACGCAAATGCTAACGTAGTCTAGGGACATCACTGCAGTGGTCAGTCGAAATATGACTAATAACATCCCAAACCCACCCATCAAACAGTCGGCAAGGACTGCAGTCTAGGTTATCATATAGCACAAGCTTCTCAAAGCCGGACTCCGGATTTCCGCCCTGGTCTCTTTGTGATGCACCCGGTTAATGCGCCCGGGCAAACGGGTCCGGACATTCCGGGCGCGTGAGCAATTATACCCGGGGTGCATGCCTCGCATGGAAACATAAGGTGCCTTTTGTGATCAGAGAGACGGTCATTTCAGTTGGTTTTAATTTCACATTGTGGGCTCGTCTGTGACGGTTGAGTGAATTAATGATAACTAGCTTTGTCTGCTTCTGCTAGGCAGGATCTTTATAATGCTATCGTTCTGTATTTCGATAATTAAAAAGAAAACTCGACAGTGGTCTCTGCAAGACCAAACGAACCGGGTATTTTATCGTTGTCACCGCAGCGTCGAGGTCTAGTTGGTTATTCACTTTAAATAAAGTAGGTACTTTAGTACAAAAGGGCCCTATAAATAATGAAGCTTCCCTAACGAAAAGACGTAAATATTTTGTCTTTTGAAAGTGTTCGGTAATATTTATCTTTCGAGCCGGGCTTATATTTTACCAGACACCACTGATTAAAACCACAACTCAATAATAATTACTTATCAGCGGAGGTCCCGGATTTGTTGGCACAAAACATTAGGGAACAAATTGTGTGGCCGGCGGGGCACGCAACTAGAAAGTCAAACTCACAATCAGACGGCCTATTTGTTTGTTTGTTGTTTGGCGTAAGACTGATCGGTGGCCGCGCCGTGGACGGCGGCGAACTTTGAGGGCTGGCCGGCCAATTTGTATTTACCTTTGGAGTGTTTTAACAGTGGATCGTTAAAAGTTTATAACAAGAGACAATTTGATACAATTCAACTTGTAGGTACTCGCCAAGCGGAAAAGCGGGACTAGTTGTTACAACTCTCGTCAGTTTACAAGTTCGCGTTCACAGTTCATGGTTTTTTAGAAAGAGATTCAAGATAAGCAATACCTACTGAGCGATCTTATGGCAAATTTAAGCAACAGATAAAACGATATTCACCGGCCTCTACGCATTAAAAATTTACTTAGACTACTATTGCATCAGTACTTAAAATTATATTATTGCTAAACTTGTGTACTTATTCTTAATTTGATTTTTTATGTAATTTTTGTTTCTTTGTGTACCCAGTCACTGGCAATAAAGCTTTTATTTTTATTATTATTATTAAGTAAAAAGTCGGTCAAGTGTGTATCGGACCAAATGCGGTGTGTAGGGGTTCCGTACTACTGCAGAAAATGTTCAATATTTAGTTTATTAACATAAATATAATTTCTGTATGCGCTACGTACCACAGTATAAGCTAAAGCAGTAGGGAAGATAGGCTTACTTTTTGAAATAAGTACCTACGCTTCAATAAAGCGTTAGGGTAGTCGTTTTAATTTTTGTTAAATTGAAAAGTTTTTTGTCTAGTTAGCGCTATAATCTCAGCTGGTAAGGCCTGTTTTTAGAGTAACTAGCTACACTTAATTAAGAGTATTAGGGTTGGCACCCATAATTAGTGTAAATGAGAAACAAACGTTTATATGGATTCTATATTAATTAAATAATAATCGAATGAATTAACTATTTTTTAAATAAAATAGGGTATTTAAGAAGACTTCGATTCAGTTTAAGATTTTTTATTTGTCGGTAAGTAAGTATTATATATTACTTACTGAAAAATACTTTCGCCTGCTACGACACATTCGGAAAGCTCTGTTATTAAATTTTATTGCATAAAAAAATGTCATCCGAATAGCTTTCTTGAATAAACTATTGGGAAACATGGACACGGCACTATAAAACTGTTTTTTTCTAGTTATTTGTAAATTAATAAAGCTAATTTGCAATTTATGTTTATTTCGGTTTTGAAGAAGCCGAGTTCAAGCAGCCGTACACAGCGCAATACGCTCTTGGCATATTTAAAATGAAAATATGGCCGCTCGTCTCAATGCGCCACGCGCGACTGTGTAAAAGCGCGCGTCTATGTGTGCGTTCGTTTCGACCGTTTTGTTCGTAGATTCCCTACTGCTTTAGCTTATATATGTATATACTGTGTACGTACTGACCAGGTTAAATTCGGTGCCAAGTTAGTAGTTAGCTGGCAGTTATGTAGATTGGCTAGGTCCACTCTGGTCACGCCTACCATACATTACGATGCCATGGAAGGAGCGTGGGGCAAGCTCGTTGTTGATGCTCAGACAAACAGACAAGAATCCTAAAAATCATTGTTTTTGATTCCATTGCGGTGTAACTGTTTTTACATAAACATCAGCCAGCAACAGTTTTGTTATATTTATGGAATATTTTGTAAACCGTTTTAAATCTCGTACATCCCATTTCCTGCAGGTAGGTAGTTCATATTTGAATTCAATTTTCACGCCGTATGAGCCGTTTCCATGAAATGAAGTGACTCTGTGGGGAAATCTCTGACACAAATTGTTTTCAAATGGCCCGGTTTAAAGTTCCCAAGGTGAGTAAAGGGTTAACCGTGTAAAGAATGGGCACCATCGCCAGTGTACCGAAAACAGAACATCATCAGGCCAATATTTTACCAACCCGACAGTTGTAGGTGAAAAATGTTATGCGTAGGCAATATGAAGCCAACCGGTGTAGATTCCTGCAGAGTTTGCGATGTAAATAGAATCACTTGTCTCCGACAGTTGTCGCATTGGTGAATTATAAACTGTAGCTTCTAACTTTTATTATACAGGGTGTATCAGATATCCCCTAACAATAATCAACTGGGGTATATAACAATAGCTACAAAAGCTAAAAAAAATATTTAAAAAAGAAATTGAGTAATTTTTTTTTACATTTTCTATAGGAATGGTAGTATTAACTGCAATTATTCCTATAGAAAACATAAAAAAAAATTACTCCATTTTTTTTTTAGCTTCTATAGCCTTAAGGTTATATACCCCAGTTGATTATTGTTAGGGGCTATCTGATACACCCTGTATAGACCACGATCATTGCGATTTAGATCTGTCATTTCATACACATTTTGTCAGAAAAATCGAATTGTGATTGTCGACGTAAAATATTATGATGACAGGAACAACGGTATTTAATTTATGGTATAAATAAAACTAGAACGTTATTTTTTTTAATATAAATTGATAATAGTTTTATAAAAACGTTGAGGTACTTTAAAACAATTTAAATATGAGTGAAAATCGCGGAAGTTTAGAACATTATGTCATATGTATTAAGGTAAGTTTGCAAATGCGCTAAACTTATGGGTACAAAATTTAAAAATGGCCCCGTATATAAACTTCTAATTCGCACTATACCTACTAAGTATATCTTTTGTCAACCCCTTTTATAAGTACAAACTCCATTCCTTGCATCTGGCTTTGTTGAATTGCGAGTGGAGGATTTCAGTTCATAAAATACGTCTATGAAAATGATTTGTAGGAGTGGAACAACACAGAGCGGAATCTCTCATAAACCAGCTGGGTGAGCTCTATTCAAAGCATTTTAAAGTTATTGGATCTGGATCGACAAATCAAAGACTAAGTACGTATAAAGCAAAAAAACAGATCGAGTTAATTATTAATTAGTCCTGGCTGGACCACCAGTATTTTACTACCAGGGGCCTTACCATGACGTCTTAATGCGATTCAGTTTAGGTTCGCTTGCTGTCAGATCCATACTAAAAATGACAGCTAAAACCTGAACTGAGCCGGAATTAAGACGTCACGGTAAGGCCCCAGATTATTGAATCTGACTTCAAAAACTTCAAAACAGCCGACGATCACTGCCATCGACGGATACATTCGGCAGATAGCGCCGCCCTTTGTACAAAAGCTCTTAATGTTCCAGACTTTTAATCATATTCTCGATACCGAGGAATATCGAAATTATCAACGAAGTGGCCTAACTTCGGTATAATCCGGAAACTACTGGGTGGAAAGCAGCCACGAAACTCCTGCGACTCGGATTAAACTAACTTCGCGAACAAGCACTCTCTAAGTCGGTACGGAACATTGACTTGATAGTTGATTTTGGTATCAACGTACGAGTAAGCAAAAAATCACAATGCAACAATTCGGTAGAAAATAATTCTTACGAAGTCATTAAAGAATCATAATCCTCGGAGGAAAATGTCTTTTATTCTATGTTTTGTTACTCTTTCACGATAAAACGGGTTGATGGGTTTGAGTGAAATTTGGCATGTAGACAGTTGAATTTATGGCCTAATACATAGAGTACTTTTTATCCCCATATTTTCCACGTGTCCAACGGTTACGGCAGTTTCATTGTTCACCTTGATACGTCCACGTGTTCCTGAGAAAAATGGTCATGACGGACAAGAAGATAAATGTACTTAATTTTTAGCCACAAAACTGACACTAAACCTTGGGGTAGTAATTGAATTATTTAGCCGACTAAAGGGCCTGTTCTACCACTCTATTAAGTTCCAGCTATCTTAAGTGTCAGTTATCTATGATTCCGTCTGTATTTATTACAACAAAACAGACAGTGACGTCAAAAACAGGCCCTAAGTAGGTATATCGAATGTAATAGGCGTCGTCTGAAAATTGAATTTCAAGTGCGATTGAGACTAAAATATCCGTCAGTTTTGAGTTTACTTGCTGAGATGTCAGCTTGGCGATATTAATAAACGAGCTTATTAAAACGATGTTTTTCAAGGATATTTTCAAATTTAATGACAGACATCAAATAATTATATAGAAGTTGCAATAATCAGCCTTTAAATTAAAATCTCGACTTAAGTTATGACTTCGCAAATTAAATAAATAAAATCAATATATTTTCTACACCAAGTCATTTAAATAATTTCTATTTATTTTTAATACGGATTCAATCAATTATAATTGAAAATAAGGACATTGTTGAACATTTAGTATTGTTTTCGACAAAAGGTTTATTTCACTTGAAACATCAATACACAATACAACATCAGTAAATACAATAGGTACTCACGTTGTTAGGAATAACTAGCTCTCGTTTCACGATGTTTTTCATTCAGAGCAATATAAATAGCATTTCAATATACACGGTAAAAAATATCTGACATTTTTATAAATAGACAGGACACAAAAATAGGTTCCTAATTTAGCTCACCGCAAACATTTTTCAATAGCACTAGCACTAACGACCTGCGGGGCCTAATAACGCCGGGAAAAACCCGGATAATTTACCCACGTCTAAATGGTTAATGGTAAAAATGGTCCAATTCATTGGCCTTCGTCATTGAATTATGATTAATAGGCCGGAAGTAACCGGGAGATACATCACGGGTCTGGCGCGCCGCCAACCGCCGACGTCCTCCTAAAATATGCTCCTAAAGACACAATAATGCGACTTAATCATGTCCATGCGTCTCGCAAACGGTCCGGAAACACAAAAGTATGTTTGGTATTATGTAAACGCGATTCTGCTCTCGAGCCGTTTGACGGCGAATCGCCTGTGAGAATAAAGTGGGATTTGTGGAGTGATTAATCTTGGTTGAAGCAGACTTGGTGTCGTCGATGCTAGTGTTACGTACTCTAGTCCTTAGTAAGCTGTGCATGATGTTGCCCTCACATAATAACTGTAAACTACTAATAATAACTGTTGCTATTATTATGTCGTTGATTTCTTGGAAGATGGGCCGTGCACTGGTATGGGACGCCACTTGCACGGACACCCTGGCAGTGTCCTACCTCCCAGTTGCTATAACAGGTAATTTTGTATGGCGTCTGAGCCAAATTTTTTGCCGCTGAGTTTATCATGGTGACAAAACCCTCTACACTACATGCAGTCTTAGAACTAACTATTCTTGCCTTCCGGCGTGTCGTATCTAAAAAAACTGGATGGTTTTGTTGGATTGACCATTCTTGTTCAATTTTCACCTGAAATTTTGGCTCAAAATCCTTTCATCCCTTGGCGCCATACCTACCTGTAACACCAGTTTTACTTTTTTGTTTATGCAAACAAAATGATCTTATCTTATACATTTTGAATGTCGATCAATGTATGCAAGTATCCGCAAACTAGGTCAATTTTAAAAATTCTGAAAAATATTTACAGGGGTGTTCAGTCAAACTAACCCAATTACCTGCTGAAATAACTGAAAATGCAAGAAACGAAACACAATTTATGTAAAATTTTCTAAAGAGACCTCTTTACTTCTATCTAAAACGCTTTCTAAACGCGGGAATCAAACTCATATTCAAAACGAGTCGTGGAAAGTCTTCTAAAGTTCCGTCCATTGCCCGCCGTGCAAAAATATGCACTGCGTAACACAGGCCGTAAAAAAACTACAGTAACACAAGTATCGCCTAATAACCGCCCATTCAAATTCTGGCAATTTGACTGTCAATTTTTGAATATTTGTGGAAGCTGATTCATGAAAGAGGAACGTGCCGCCACTCCTGATCGCTGCTAAATGCCGTTTAAACTCCGCAGTTCCAATCGCCTTTTTGTGTAGTTAAATAAAATTGGTTTGTTTATGTTGTTCACGAGTTTCTATTTATAAAACTGGAAGCGCTGTTTTACTACTTTTTGAAATTTGTCTTTGCTAAATGTTTTATTTACTTGGTGGTTTTGAAATTTATGTCATGAAATAATTAAGCGCAGAAAATAATTTAAAGTTCAATGACAGATAATTTCAATAGTAACTAGGTAGATGCTGATAAACTGTTTGTTCGGTTTTTAATGTATCATTTATTTTATACTACTTCAATTATTCGCGCTTGGTACAAATCTTATTAATGCATTGTCAAAACGCAACTCCGAGCGGTTAAACATTGAAATTCCAACCAATGAGAGCGCTCGGACAAGACCGCTGCGCATGCGCAGCACCAACCGGCGTGGACGTTAGCGCCGCCGCCAGCGGCGGGAGCGTCAGAACTTCGATGAGCTTCGAGACGTACACATGTGTCTCCCCTTTGGCCGGCCGGCCGTTATTTTAAATCATCACCGCTCCATCTAGACACCTTAGACAGGCTGCTGATGCCGACAACCTGGGTAAGTGCTGTGCATTATCTCTTGTTGGTGAATGATTTGTTTTACCGTTATTTAAACCGGCGAGTTCCGATTCGAGCTCGATCCAGAGGGCAATTTGACTGCATTGTTTTGTACCTTATATTTACCGTTCAATTACGTTAATTTGCTACATCTTTTGGTGCCGAAACCAGGGAATAACCCCTTCCGAAGTGCATCCGGCCGGTCAAAATACCGATTACCGACTGTACCGTTCTTTTTATCCGTGCTTACCGTAACCGTATTAACCGTAATTTGTGCCTTTGGCCGTTTACCACACCGCTGTTAACAAATTAACAAGCATAAGTTCATTTACTGGGGAATTGTTCGAGTCTTTGTTCCATTTTTCTCCCTACCTACCCGATTACCGACTTAAAACAACGTACTTATTTGCTGAGTTTCGGTTGGAAAAGCTGATTTCTAGTCGTGTTGTACTACCTGCCACAATATTATTTATCGTTTATACCGTCTGCAATATTGTAATTGCATATCACTTCATAATTTTGTGCGGTAAATATTATAACTCGACTACTTTACTCCCATCGCTCAACCTACCGTTAACGATAGTTGATTCTGTATACTAAATATCAAAGTTTCGAATTTAATTAAGCAATTCCTATCAGCCGTACTTAACACGTAAAAGCATAACATATCTAATAATTGTGTTTTGTTTCGAATTTCCGTTATCGTTTAAATAGGTTAAAAGTAGAATATACCTACATATTATTTTAATCCGGGTTTATTATCTCAAATAATATCCCAATATATCGTTCTGTGCACTATTTGAGGTATTAATTTCACAATATAAAAAATCTGATTTTTTATTAAAATCGATGGCCGTGAACTCGGGGTGACGCATTAGAAGTAGTCGAGTTATATCAACTGCAGTGTTGTTTTTTGCTGACTTGTGTCGACATTATTCGGTGCCGTTTCATTTTAATAAAACAGAAGTTGAACTTTAGTGCGGCCACCATGTCTTACTACAAACGGAAATCTCGACCTACCCTCAAATTAAATAAATCTAAATCTTTCGAAACTGAACCGAATTATACTGTTGAAAATTTACCGAGCTTGCGACGCAAGCGCACCATAGCGTATAACCGCGTTTCGAGGGCATTGGAGATAGGAAATTTGGCAAACACAGATGAATCCCAAGTAGACTTATTTCTTTCATATTGTCAAGAAATTAAAGGTATCGCTGCTACATTTCAAGATGTTCATTTTATCATATTGGACCTTGTCGCCGAAAATGACGTTGATAGTGAAACCAATATTCAGGAACAATTTGACGAAATGTACTATAAAGTGATTGCGACCCAGCGTGGCCTTCAACAGTGTCCCTCGCGAGGGACAGGGAGCTCGAATCGCGATTCATTATCGGGTTCACACAATACGAACATGCGACTACCGAAAATTTCGCTTCCTATATTTTCAGGAGTGGTAAAGGAATGGCCAGAATTTATTTCTACCTATAACGCGCTCATACATGAATCTACCCTCTTGTCCGATATTGAAAAATTTCATTATTTGGTATCAGTATTGCGTGGGGATGCGTTATCGCTAATTCGCACGTTCCCTATCGCACGCGAGCATTATTTAAATGCATACAACGCACTTCAGTCCCGGTATGAGGACACGCGCGAGTTGGCCTTTACTTGTTGGCGCGATATTTTAGATATCAATTTCAAGACAACGAACGCGCAGGACTTTCGCCGCTCGTTGGATGCGATCGACGAAAACTTAACAATTTTACGGAAGTTAGGTTTACCTATCGAACATTGGGACTTCGTTCTGTGTTACAACGTTCTCGCGAAACTTGACACAAAGCTGCGACGCGAATTCGAAGAAAAACACACCAACATTGAATTGCCAGAGTATAACCACGTCAGGACATTTTTATATTCTAAATGCGAAGCGTCAATTCGTGACACACACTTTACCGACGTCAACAAAAATGCCAATGGTTGTCGCGAGGCACCGCAAGCGCACACCTCACAAACCTCAAAGCGATATCACGCTACGAATTCACTTGTTGCTTCTTCCGCGACTACATCCAAGCAACACGGTAACAAACAAGCGGCCCAGCCTCACCGCGATACGAAACCGTCTAACTTTGTTCGCAAGTGCTCCTTTTGTAATGACGCACATCACATATCGGCATGTAAAGCGTTTTTGACTAAATCGGTGGACGAGCGCATGGCGGTCGCCAGCGAGAAGAGATGGTGCTATAATTGCCTCAACACGTCTCACTCACTTCGGGATTGCTCTTCAATATTTTCGTGTCAGAAATGTAAACGCAAACACCACACATTACTACATCGAGATCAATCTGTTCGTGATTCCAGTGATCAGCCTTCGACCGCCTTAATGGCAAAAACATCATTAGCATCGCCTAGTTCGTATTTTAAAACAACTGTTCTGCTGGCAACTGCTATTATTCAAATTCGTGATGTATCCGGCAAATATCACACATTTCGCGCGTTATTCGACACTGGAAGCCAAAATAATTTCCTGACGGAAAGCGCGGTTCAACGTCTAAACCTGAAACCGCACGCACCATGTGCTACTATTACCGGCTTGGGGGGCGTTCCAGCGTCGATTAGTGGCATGGTTAGATGTGAGGTCGGTGCCAATCGTGACGTCACGTTCATGCTCGACATGCTTGTAATATCTCATATTTGCGGAGATCAACCGATAGCAAGACTAAACACAAGTGGGTGGAGCGAGCTTAAGACCTTGCCGTTAGCAGATCCTGGGTTCGATATTCCGGGCCCTATCGATGTATTGTTGGGAGCCGACGTCTTCGCTGATTCACTTCTCGAACAACGTCTCAAGAGCAATTCTTCTCAACTACGAGCGTTCAACTCTGTCTTCGGTTGGCTGCTCCTCGGGAGGACTAGGCTCGCGTCGCCTTGCTTGCTAGGTATCACATCTTTGAACACCGATGAAAACCTAAATAATATCGTTCACCGGTTCTGGGAAATCGATAACGTTCCGCAGTCTTCTCGAATGACTCCCGACGATCAACTTTGCGAAGACAGCTTCACTAACGATCATTACCGTGACGAAGGTGGTAGGTACGTGGTCGCGCTTCCTTTCAGGGACGGCGTTGAACCAGTTTTTCATGGCTCTCGGGAGATAGCTCTGCGACGATTTCATGCCATTGAAAGACGTTTATCTCGTGATCCCAACTTAAAACAACAATACACTGATTTTATGACCGACTACATCGACAGCGGTCATATGTCCGTGATACCTGCTAAATTAATGGGTCAAGGTAAATACTATATTCCACACCATTGCATTTTACGTCCCGACAGTGCGACAACTAAACTCCGCGCAGTATTCGACGCCTCTGCTAAAGACGCTAACTCAAAATCGCTCAACGACGCATTGCTAACAGGTCCTAAACTGCAATCCAATATTATTGAGATTCTTCTACACTACCGTGGGCACGCAATTGTTTTCATGACCGATGTGCGCCAAATGTATCGTCAAATCAACGTCATTCCTTCTCACCGCGATTACCAGCGTATTCTCTGGCGAGCTCACCCGGATGAACCTCTTCAGGAGTACGTGTTAAATACCGTAACGTATGGCGTATCTTCGTCTCCGTTTCTCGCGTGTCGAACCATCCAGCAATTAGCTAACGACGAAGGTCACAAATATCCAAAGGCTAAAACCGTCTTAACTTCCGATATCTACGTCGACGACGTCGTTACGGGTAGTGCATCGCTGGACGACGCCCGCGAAATAAAAACACAGCTCATCGCTTTATTCGATCTCGGCTCCTTTGAACTCCGAAAATGGGTGAGCAACCGACCAGAACTTCTTGAAGATCTCCCTCCGGAAGCGCGTCTCTCAGATGCGATCACTTTCACCGACGCCGAAGACACCACCGTCAAGGTTCTCGGCCTTAAGTGGGAGCCTGTTTCGGATTCCTTTGTTTTCAACGTCCAGCCGTCTTATCAACCGTGTACTAAGCGAGTGATTCTTAGTGAGGTCGCTAGAATTTTTGATCCTTTGGGCTTTTTGTCACCTCTAACAATAAATGCCAAGTGCTTAATCCAAAAGCTTTGGATCCTCGGCTTATCGTGGGACGAAACTCCGCCACCGGAAATCGTGGCTCAATGGAACCGCTTCTGTCAAGAGCTTCCACAAGTGCGAAATCTTAAAATTCCACGTAGATTTGCGATCGACGGCGCTCAGTCGTACCAACTGCATGGCTTTTGTGACAGTTCTGAGATGGCATATGGCGCTGTCCTCTTTCTGCGGGTCACTGATAGCAGCGGCTCTGTCCGCGTCTTCTTTGTTTGTGCCAAGGCTCGTGTAGCTCCTTTAAAACGGCAATCGCTGCCCCGTCTTGAACTATGTGGTGCTGTTTTGCTCGCGGACCTCATCAGATTCGTCAGAGAGACATTACGGCTTCCCATTCATAAAACTCACCTGTGGTGTGACTCCACAGTCGTGCTCGCTTGGTTAAGGGCTCCGTCTTCTCGCTGGGTGACATTCGTTGCTAACCGAGTTAGTCATATACAGGACATTGCGCCCACCGAATGCTGGAGGCATGTCCCTTCTGCCACTAACCCCGCAGATGTTTGTTCGCGTGGCCAACTGCCACAGGAATTACTTAACAATGCCCTATGGTGGGCGGGCCCTGAATGGCTATCTCTACCTCAATCCGAATGGCCAACAGACGTGTCCAAGTGTGACCAGGAGAACATAGTCCGTTCTGAACAGCGTTGCACCGCGGCTCTCGTGGCCGAAGAAATAGATACCACTAAAAATACATCAATAATCGATCAGCTGTTCGAAAGGTACTCATCATTGGACACAATCTGTCGCATTTTGGCATATATTCATAGGTTTTGTCACAATGCGCGTGGCGGTGCCCTGCGTCCAGACAATTTCTTTATATCGGAAATTGAACGTCACCACGCGTTAACAAGGATCGTCAAGCACTTCCAAGAACGTTACTTCTCCGACGCAATATCACAGCTGCAATCGCTCAAACAGCTCCCTCGAAGTCTACGGAAACTAAACCCGTTCTTGGATCGTCAGGGTGTCCTTAGGGTGGGCGGACGGCTTTGTCGCTCTGGGTTAGAATTTGATCATAAGCACCCCGCATTATTGCCAAAAACATGTGCCCTCACGTCAGCTGTAATAGATTCAATCCATCGTAAACATCTTCACCCTGGTCTGAACACCACCCACTATTTAATCTTGCAACAGTTCTGGATCCTCGCAGCTAAACGGGCTATACGACATCATCTTTCGAAGTGTATTCGATGCTACCGCCTAAATCCACCAACATTGCAACCGTTCATGAGCGACCTTCCCGCGTTTCGTGTGAACCAAGCTAAACCATTCTCCGAGGTAGGAGTGGATTTCGGAGGGCCTTTCCGAATAAAATTAGGACGCCATCGCGGTGCGAAAATCGACAAGGCATACCTGTGCTTATTTGTATGTCTAAGCACAAAGGCAGTGCACCTCGAAGTAGTGTCTACCTTGTCGACTGATGGATTTATCGCGGCCCTACGTCGATTCGTCGCCCGTCGCGGTCGTTGCAACGTTATCCATTCTGATTGTGGCACCAATTTTGTCGGCGCAAGTTCGCAATTAACATCGTGCATAGAGCAAGCATCAAATGCAGAAAGAATTACCTTTCAATTCAACCCCCCCTCAGCCCCCCACTTCGGTGGTGTTTGGGAAATTCAAATTAAGGCCGCCAAATCTCATTTGTATCGTATCGTCGGCAATCAAACTTTAACTTTCGAAGAGCTTACTACGCTCTTCACTCAGATCGAAGCGATTTTAAACTCAAGACCTTTGTGTCCGTTGAGCTCAGACCCTAACGACCTAACCGTTCTAACTCCGGGACATTTCCTCACGCTTGAACCGCTTACGAGTATTCCAGATGAAGACCACACAGCAGTCAACATCAGCCGACTAAATCGTTGGCAGCTTATCCAATCATTTCAACAGCAATTCTGGAAACGTTGGAAAAATGAGTACTTACATTCTTTAACTCAGCGGGCGAAATGGACCCAGGACTCAACATCTTTGCGAGTAAACTCAGTC
Source organism: Pandemis heparana (assembly GCA_963854515.1). Classification (NCBI taxonomy): domain Eukaryota; kingdom Metazoa; phylum Arthropoda; class Insecta; order Lepidoptera; family Tortricidae; genus Pandemis; species Pandemis heparana. The sequence goes on along the minus strand of OY978026.1, from coordinate 7,971,649 downwards.
GTACTTATCAAGGACGACAACCGACCCTCTCTTCAATGGCCGTTAGGACGAGTGGTTTCTTTGCATCCTGGGCCTGACGGAGTCGTTCGGGTGGCCACCATAACAACTGGTAGAGATCATCAGATTAAGAGGCCTCTGGTAAAACTATGCCCACTACCAATCGAATAAATTTGTAAAAAAAAAAAAAACCACTATCGTCCGTAGTTTTAAGATTATTTTGCATATTAAATTTCAATATAACAACAACAATTCTGACCGATTCTCTCTTAACTTTCTGAAAATCCTATTGGTATTTTGGTGGGCGGAATGTTCGGTTTTTAATGTATCATTTATTTTATACTACTTCAATTATTCGCGCTTGGTACAAATCTTATTAATGCATTGTCAAAACGCAACTCCGAGCGGTTAAACATTGAAATTCCAACCAATGAGAGCGCTCGGACAAGACCGCTGCGCATGCGCAGCACCAACCGGCGTGGACGTTAGCGCCGCCGCCAGCGGCGGGAGCGTCAGAACTTCGATGAGCTTCGAGACGTACACCTGTGTCTCCCCTTTGGCCGGCCGGCCGTTATTTTAAATCATCACCGCTCCATCTAGACACCTTAGACAGGCTGCTGATGCCGACAACCTGGGTAAGTGCTGTGCATTATCTCTTGTTGGTGAATGATTTGTTTTACCGTTATTTAAACCGGCGAGTTCCGATTCGAGCTCGATCCAGAGGGCAATTTGACTGCATTGTTTTGTACCTTATATTTACCGTTCAATTACGTTAATTTGCTACACTGTTGTTACCCGCGACTCCAATCTACGCAGAATCCAGTTATAAATCTTTCATATTTTCTGTTATAAAAACTATCCTATTGTCCTTCTCCAGGACTAACACTATCTGTATGACAAATTTCAAATAAATCAATAAATCGGTTTAGCGGTTTAAGCGTTAAAGGGTAACAGCGATCCAGACAGACAGATAGAGTTACTTTTGCATCACTATCATCACTACATAGTATGAAACAAAGTCACTTTCCGCTATCTGTCTGCTTAGATCTTTAAAACTACGCAACGGATTTTAATGCGGCTTTTTTAATAGATAGTGATTCAAGAGGAAGGTTTATGCATAATTATATATAATACGCAGACGAAGTCGCGGGCAGAAGCTAGTGTTCATGAGTAGCCTTCATCCATGTCAATAGAGACTAAGCAAAAAGCAGAGATTGAGGAGATGCCCTAAACTTTAAATGTTAATATGATTAAATTTCGTAGCAGGAATCAGTAAGGAATAACTCCGTAATACTTAGAACAAAAACAAACATTTGCAAACCTCTGTTTGTTCGCGAAACTTGGCTGCCAACCTCCGAACTTAATGGACTGGCGAAGATGTGAATTAAATATTTAGCTGCGGTACCTACTAAGGGTTTCGGACAACAGTAATCTTATACTCAAGCAGATAACTCTGTAAAAGGTAAAGCGTAATCTTAGTTTGAAGCATTGTACATAAAGTCAGTTGAGGTTATCCGTTGAGACCCTGCCGTTCAATCCACAGATTAGAAATGGTTCAATCATTTAAACAATATGTCCGTCATGTTTTCAAATTTACCTAAAATCACTGGATGCATGAATTTTGGTTAATGAAAATTGTTTTTGATGCAAAAATGACCACAGACAACTTCGAAAATCGAATTTCGTGGTAACCCGCCAAGACCTTGGCATATAGGAGTTTGGGGACCAAGAAGTAAGAAGAAGAAAGTTATGTAATATTCGATTTATCAGACTTTTGGAGCCCTTCGCGGCGTAACTACAACGTCAGGGGCCCGCGGCAAATTCATCAGATGGGACCCTTTATATCACTATAAAGAAGTACATCAGCTTCCCTTCTGTGCTCAACGCCAAGCCAGTTCGGGGCCCCGTAGAGCTGGGGGCCCCTGGCATTTTGCCAGCCCTGCCACCCTATAGTTACGCCACTGGAGCCCCTGTAATGCCGGGGGTCGAAACCCCGCACAAACCTTATTCATCTTTAGTACATCTCCGATCTCACTCTGCGTCTGCTTAAGACGGAAGTCGCCTCGAAATTCCTGTAGGTCAACTCAAGCACGTCTTTTCGACTGAGAATTCTTTTTCTACTTAAATAAAGTCACTAACTTGCCTTGACAGACGGACGGCTGGCACCTTCCTTACCCACTAATAGGTTAAACCAGTTAAAGTGTATAAAATTGCATTAGATGAGACTTTTAGCTTATTGCTTCTCCGCGATGCTACTACACAAATCAAATTAATCAACCTGCCTTAGAGTGTGCTTTCACTGACGCGGAGATGTGCCCGAAATCGACCCAAATTTTAATATTACTAGCTTTTACTCGCAGCTTCGGTCACGTGAACCATCAGGCCATAAATAAAAGGATTTTACTGAATAGAAGGAGTTTACGAAAAGACCATCACGGTAATTCTCAAAAAATTGATACCTTCCTGTCTTCATTTAAGTACATTAGGTACTACTTAGCCGTTAAGATTTCGGGATTTCGCGTTAATAAATCCCGAACCCGTGGGAATATCGGGAATAAATGTAGCCTCTGTGTTATTATAGAGATTCGACAGTTAACGAACTTAACTTCATACAACCTAAAATAATAAGCAATGGTTGGCATTGGCATGCCGTTTTAACACTTTCTTCAAAATCTGCACCTATAAATTACCAAAATTAAACTGCTAACTCAGGTGACTATAAATCGGAAAAGATTCAACAAGTTTCGCTCTATGTCGAAGGACCTTCCTTAGGGGTAAGAGTACCAGTCGGATCGTTGCCAGTTATCAACAGCAAAAGTAAGTGATCATTTTTATTCCACTGTAGACCTTATTCTATCGTGACAAGGCAAAAGGTGATCACTTAGTTTTGCTCTTGACTATACCCATACTTATACCTATCTAGTCACGTCCCACGAGAGCTTATATTTTTAGATAGGTAATACTAAACCTGCAATTATTCAAATAAGGAATGGCAACACCACAGTCGTGTCCAAGTAGGTGAGTGGATTAACGGGAAACTGTCCAGGGCCGTCTTGCGCACCCGACGATTGGATTAGAACTTAATCACAGGAGTGCTCTGAGATTAAAGTTTTAGATATTATGACCGCAAGTGCATATTCCAACTTTGACGGTAACATTTTAAACACGTTCTTGGAACGGCAATAGAAATACGTTACGGCGGCGGTCGCTGTTGGTGAACTTAGTGTTGCTGCTACATGATATGAACATTAATTCCGGTTGCAGGATTAGTACCAGATTTTACCACCGGGTCGGACTTGGGTCGGATAAGTTTATGGCGCTGTTTATTAGGCGCTGATAAGTTGACAACGGTAAAATTGTTAAAACATTTTAACTTTGAGTTTCTAGGCTGAAGGCTTTGGGCTTGGCATTGATGAGGCAGCCAGTCAAGACTTTTTTTTCGTAGAGGGATCGAAACGCGTCAGTGTTTTGTGTAATGTAGGGGATAGTTAAGTTTGTGGGGTTTATTATGTGTTTTATATGATAGTAGGTAGTGGAGGGAGGGATTGCATGCAAAAACATATAAATCGACTGTGTATCACTTAAACTATGCCATATTTCCGCAAAGGTCCCTCGTCGAAATCCACCCTGTATATTTCGCGCTAGCCATCTTGCACGTAATTATACTTCATTTAATTTAGGATGATAAACCACAACATCATTATATTGCGGCTCGTGAACTGTAATCTCTTTACAATTTGTACTAGAATAACAATTGACGACACGCAAATAAAGTGACATTAAAACAATTTTATTTTGCGGCTGCCAAACTATTGCACTGTACTATTTGCTAGGTAAGGAATAGTTGATAATACGCAATATAATGTTATTGTGGTTTCTCATTCTAAATTAAATGAAGTATAGCGGAGTAGCAAAGGTAAATATTTTGTGTTGTATTATTAAGTGTTAAAATTGCTTTGTTTCCTTTTCTTCTATGTTAATAATCAATTTCTCTGTATATATTTCCGCTCTCTCCGCCTTGCTATGTTCATATAATTTTTCATTTCAGATAGCTGCTAATTACGAATTCTCGTCTTTTGAACAATTTTTATTTCTCGCAGTCTCTACTAGGTGCAGTCGTACTTGCCTAGATGATTTATTAAAAGACACAATAAAAGGAACTAGGTGTATTGTGAAATCTCGAAACAAAACGTTAGAAATTATAAAGCTTTGTGTTGGCAGCGGAATAATTAAGTTTGCCAAATAAAGAACACGGGGAATGAATAGACTAGAGAACAACTATTTGCAAGCTCTCGCTATTACTGTTTTAATAAAAAGCGGTGCTGTTTTAAATAAAAGCAACTAAAAAAGTAGGGAGCTTTGTTTAACGCACATAGTATGTAGTTGTAGTTACTTATAGTAGGCGCCAAATAAGTAAAAAGTGGAGGGGATATGCGCAGTATGAAAATGATGTTGTTTTTCATACTGCGCAAATCCCCTCCACATTTTACTTATTTGCCGCCTACTATACTCACAGCAAGGAAAATACAAAAGATCCACAAATGGGTCGAAGTGTATCCGTAAGGGCCCCTAGTTAGTAAGATAAGATAAGGAACATTTATATTAACCGTTCCATTTGGCAAGTGGTAAGTAAGTGTATATTGACATTATTTTAATAGTGACCTACCAACCAACCAGAAATCTTGAAATCGATGTCCTGAAAAAACCTCACTGATTAAAGCATACCTACCTAACATATTATTTAACAAAATTGCATCGAGATTATCATCATCATTATCATCATCACCGTTATCATCATCTCCAGCCTATAATACGTCCCACTGCTGGGCACAGGCCTCCTCTCAGAATGAGAGGGCTGGGCTATAGTTCCCACTAGTTCCCACGCGGGCCCAGTGCGGATTGGAAACTTCGCACACACCATTGTGCTTTGCAGATGTGTGCAGGTTTCCTCGCGTGTTTTCCTTCACCGAAAAACTCATGGTAAAACTCGAAGGTGCGAGCCCGGATTCTAACCCACGACCCTCTGCTTGAGAGGCCACAGGTCAAACTAGTAGGCTACCACGGCTTTTTTCATAATGCCATCCTTCCAAGTAGGTGCAAACCAACATTATTAGCAATTTATATGAATGACATATGAATGAATTTATAGTAGATAAGCTAAAATGTATACAAGAGAACAAAGCGCATCAATTTTTGAATAGCGGCGGTGTGGTCGCACCCTACTTGGAGTTAACACCTGATAGATGGGCGTGCCTTCAGTCAATTTTCAACTTAAACTTTATACAAATAAAATAGTTTTTACATAATCTGTAATCGTGGGTAGCGGTAAGTGTTAACTTGAAGGGTGCGACCACACCGCCGCTTAAAAAACGGTGACGTGACGGAATCGCAACAAAAATAACAAAATGTATGAAGAAACGGTGAGAAAACGTGACGCATACGACACGTCACTGCGTATACGCGGGGGTTTGGTCGCACCCTAATCGTACTGTACCTCATTTTCAACGTCAAAACATCGAGCTAAAGCTGCTTCAGAAATACTTTTGCTTTTTATCTTTATGAGTATCTTGGTATCTACCTATTTCAAAACTTAGCATTTCGGACTTGACTGTGTGCGGTTAAGTTTCTTTGTCTTTCCAATGTGAAGACAAAAATAAATAAAGTGACGTGAAAGTGACAGTGACAGTCCGACAGCTGAGTGGAGCGGAGTGCTGAGCTGAGTTTTGATTGCAAGGAAGACTGCAGTAGTAAAAGTCTCATCACACAATTTAATATTAATAAATACGGGAGTATGACTTAACTTCATGATAATAATTATACAGAGTATTGGCAAAAAAAATGGCGCTGAATATTAAACCATATCGAGTGTATCGGTCATTATTCATAACCTCTAGACACTATTGCGAAGAGAAGTCAATTTACCAGCGCAATGAGGAGGGCCCTAAGCCTCGTATGGTTCACGGCAAACCCTACCCGGACTGGAGGAAACCTTGGGCACAGCGTGACGGAGAATGGACGAGTAAGCTATCGATTTTCGTCGAGAAAAATCCCAATCCAAATATAATAAACGCACTATCGAATATCCCAAATATAACCTTTGCCGATGTTAAGGAATGGTGGAGTAGTATGAAGGAGCTGCAGGAAATAAAGAACCAGGATTACATACCGCAGCGAGTAGCCACCCTCGGAGCTAATTTGGCAGCATTACATTTTTTTAGTTACAGAGGATGTTCAGTCAGGTAAAATGTCTCTTTTGGAAGATTTTTTTATCTGTTAAGTTTACTTCCATGTCATCTGGCATATAACATAGAAACTGTATTAATTTAAGCTTTCTTTTTAGGATGAAAGGATCAAAAGATTGGATTTCTGGTGATCCACTATCACTTGATCTGCCAAGTCAATATGAAGAGGGTTACCAAGTAGAAGCAGTAGACTGCACCAACTTTATCCGCAATGGTATTCGCTACGAGGGAATACAGAACTTATCAGGCCTCAATTTTCTAAAGTGGTTGTCATTAAAGAATAATAAATTTGTTGATGTTTGGTGTCTGGACAGGCTAGCAGGCCAGAACGGTAAGAGTTTGGAACACTTAGACATCCGAGGATGTAAGTTATCAGAGGGTTGTGTTCATGCTCTAGCAAGAATGGGATCACTTAAAACCCTGTATTTGACTGATCCTGGTGACAATATAGAATTGCAAGCAGCCCTCTCAACCTTAGAAGAGGACCGCCCTAATCTATTGATTAATGCCGTTATAGAATAACATAGAATTTATGTGATAGAATTGAAACTTTTTTAGAAAAATAAATTATTTTTGTTGTAATACCATTTTTTTCAGTTGCTTAAATATTAGTTAAAATCATGGTGAAATTACTAACTAATAGCCATTAGTTGCTGGTCTAGGTTTGAATTTATGGTTATATAGTTGCTACTAAGTAAATATTTATATTACGTTTATAAAGGTATTTGCTTTGCACTTTGACAGTGTTTCAGTGGCTATTCCAGGATATTTCTTGCTCCGTATCGGGTTAGGAGTTAGGGGAGATGAGTCAAATAAAATACAAAAATGTTTTCGTGGTTTTTATGTTTTAACATAAGTTCGTACAATGATCCAATATGCTTGAACAAACTGTCCACATTGCTATGGTAGTTCCAGTTTCCTGTACTGTAAGTTTGTCTTGATTCGTAGATATAGAGTCTAAGTTAAAGGTGTCATTATTGGTCCATAAGTTGGATTTGAAAAACTTCCACACAAATGATTACTGCATCAAACATTAGCTATTAATGATTTGTTTGTCTAATTCGATCTATCGACATTAAATTGAACACTTAAATCTAAATAAAACTTCTAAACAAGATATTTACAGTTACATTTTGACTAAAAATTAGACTAATGCCTTATGTAGAAGAAATAAATAACGAATTATGAAATGCTTCCATTTAAAATGTCGTTTTGAAGTAATTGCTAATATTTCCTAAAGTATAACATTAAAATCGTTTTATGCAACATATATAATTCAGTCTAATAAAAAATCTGCGTATTATCCGTTGATTATTGACTGACAAAACCCAGATGACACAAATAAAACGAAAATAAGGTCCGAGTAACTTTGACTTTGAAAAGCTTATGCAAGTTTTGAAAGTCAATAAGGCACTAGTAATAATATGCAGAGTACTTTAAGATTTGTTTCTTATTTAATTTGTTAACATACACACAGAAAGACATCCACTCCCAAACTCAACATAACTGTGGAACTCTCATGTTTTTAGATGTGGCAAACTTAAACTTTTGGACAGTATTAAAACAAATTGAAGCATTTAGTACAAACATCACAAGCTATATCATTAAACAAAACTGATAAAATTCATGTTACATACTTAGTAAGATATTGCAACACAATCTAGTATAGATATTAAATATAATTGCATATAATAAAATCAACGCATTGCCGTTGAGCTATTTCAAAGTATAAATATATAGTTTAGGCACTGGAGTATGTCCTTAATCTCTTTAGTGAGTTGACTATGCACTGATCTAGTCTCAGGAGTCGTGGACCAGTAAATGTAGTTGTTGATTGAAACACTTGTTGTTACTCTGATAAAGTACAATTGTGAGCATCAAATATTAAGAAGCAGTGGCCACATCGTCTATCACGCGCGCTGCTATCGCAATCTAATTCGCCACCTCTTTCTAGCCACCACTATAAAGGGGTTCTCTGTTAAATTTGCCGAAAATTTTATTGCCGAATTTCACTTCCCAACCAACGTTTGGCCGAATTTCATATGGCAACTTGTTAAAATGATTAGTTTCATTTCCCAACCTCACGATTGCCAACTCAACATTTGTTTTTTTTTTACATGGACACTTATTAAAATGTCATTTTTGATATAGCCAAATGATACTACATAACCATTAATAAAAAATATGACATTCTTAGGTAAAATAAAGATTGTTTATAAATTAAAACAAATATGTTCGCGCCCAAGGCCTACCCCGCCGCACCTAAACCTAAATTAATCCAAATTAATCATAAGACTTTTTCGGCCTAGTGTAACATTTTCCATGTGAAAGATAATCCAAAAGTTTAAAATCAAAATGATATTCGTCTTCATAAAAATTCGGCCAAATGAGAGGTAGGCATACAAAAATTTGCCAATAAGTAGTTGTCAAAGTAAACATTAGGTAAAATGTTGGTTGCCAAATGAAATTCGATCAAATGAAATTCGGCGAAAAGGCAGAACATCCCATAAAGGCGGATAGACAAAGATGACAAATAAAATTGCTGTAGTAACACCGAGTGTAATAGTCAGAGTCCGAAAATTATTTAAACAAACTATGGGCAAGTCATGTGTTAATGATTTTGAGCACTTGTCATCTCAAAGTATTTGATGCTGTACCAACTGCGCTTACTTTTACTCCAGCTGATTTTTAATAGTTTGTTTAACCCTTTCACTGTCAATTAATCAGTGTTATTTCGAAACCAGTGAAAGTGTTAAAACGCCTTATTAGTATCATAATTGCAAATTATGGCCTAACATCTATTAATTTATCGTTATTGTGTTATCGAATGTATTATGGTGATCCAATGGTAATTGATGCTATAAGAATATTTCGAGACACTAGCACGGACACACAGTATGTAATTAAGACTACTTGCTAGGATGACTATCTCGAAATATTCATATTGGTATTGTGAACTATATGGACAACGCTAGGCCCACTACTTTCGGATTGATGGGGTCTAGTTTATAAAATTTACTATAATCGTTTGACGAGTTGTAGCCAGATTTCGATATATATGCTAAAAGGATCGACAGTGTTATATTCTTCGTTTAATTTAGTTTTGCACTGGCTACAACTATGTCTGGTACGACCGCCAACTTTAATGGTTGAGCACGGAACCTTGTCATAGTGAGATGATTGCTTGTTCCCAACATACTACAAGTGAAGATGTAGTCTATTCACGACTCGGCATACGGCCTGGAATGTACGACGACACACGCTGATAATTAGTACACTGTACACGAATTATCAGGGCGTGCATTATTAAGTCTTCCATTGCGAACTGTACATTTCGAGTCGTTTATTGACTGCAGCCATTGGTGGTTGTTGGAAATGTTAATACAAGTGTTCTATAGTCATTAAGTCTAGTCATTAATACTTGGCGACCGTAACAGCAATGCCAATGGAATCCACTTCAGAAGACTTGCGCTAAGAGGTCGGCGTTAGGTTTGTGTATAAAAGTACGTGTACTGTTATGTCTAACTGGTAACGACGGCACAACTCTGCACCTGTGTATGGTATGATTATGACAACAATTATTATTTAAGATCAATTGACTACGCGACTATTAAGATAGGTTTAACAGTGCGAAAATATTTCTTACGTTTATACTTTTAATAAATTCATTTCACTTCCGGACTCCTAAAGCAATTACCTAACACTATAACGCCGAAGAGATCATTTAAAAAATACAATTTTGATATACATAACATTTGTATTGGCCGAAAATTCTCAAGTATAAATCTTATATTCTTTTTTTTGTCTATATCATTAGCTTTCTCTAAATAAAGACTTAATTACTTTGAGAGCCGGGAACACTTAGCACTAGTTAAACATAAATCTAATATTTACAGTGAGATTATAATATAAATATTGATTTATCTAGTGTCGTTATCATTTGAGCTGTTTTTGTAAACCATTTCGGTTGTTTTAAAAATGACAGAATCACTGCGTCGCCGTCCTACAGATACAAAACGTATTACATTAACTTTAGCACTAGTATTATGTTATGCAGATCGCATACACTCCACGTGATACCTACTCCTCACAGTCATGCGAAACAATCAAACATGGCATCAAAAAATAATCCGAAATCACTCCACATTATAGCTTAAAGTAAGTCACTGTACATAAAGAAATTATTAAATAGATATTCATCTAAATAAATGAACAATTTCAAACACATGGAAGACCAAGATCACAACATAAATATAAAACGATAAAATTAAAGTGTACCTAAATAATAATGAATTGGTACGCACCAGTTTAGTTAAGATTCACATTCGCCTATCACACGTGTTCGGTCAGCAAATAATCGTATTCCATATTTCGCAAACAATAATCGTTATAGAAATACTATTCGAGCCGACCCTTCTCACACCATATTAACAAAAACACTATACCAAATTATATGAACGGCTGGTCTACATGTACATAATTATAAATGCAAAAACGAAATAGATGAATGCCACTTCTATATTTTTGCGTAAAAATAAAATATTGGATGTAACTTGCCACCAAGACGTTCCTGGCGTAACTTTATTAAAAGGATGGAATGAAAATTAAAATTACCAATGTTGTGGTTTAGAACGTTCAGGAATAAAAGCTCTCACCTGAGAGGTATTCGCACTATAGCTTGTAAACATTTCCTGCTGTGTGTTTTTATTATAATCCGAAAATTTGGCAAGACATCGTCAACGTAAGTACCTAAAAGCAGCTGCAAAAATGACAACCAAACAGAATAAATAAGTACTCAGCAGGAAAGGTGTTCAGGTGTTTCAGCACCGAACCAGGCATCCATTTCGCACTCACCTACTCGTTAGAAAGTTATAAGAAAGGGCAGAGCGCTCAGCGTTCAAGACCTTAAACATAATCATTGATTTACCCCCTTATTCATAAACGCTCTCTAGGCATCTGCTAACTTAACAATCGTTTGTCCTTATCTGTCACATTGACATTTACCTTTCACAGATAAGGACAAACGATTGTTATGTTAGCAGGCCTGTAGAGAGTTTATGAATAATGAATAAGGGGTTTAGAGTCTAAATTTTAGACCAAGGCTGCTCAACACTATGCCCGTAATATTGTGGCCAGCCGACCATTTTTAAATGGCACGCGCGAGCCTGAAACCACCGTCAAGTTGAGGGTCCGTGTACGATGGACCTTAAGTCCTGTCCCGCCCGAAATATCTGATCTATCCGTTTGGCCCGACTGATAAAAAAGTTGAGCAGACTATTTAGATTTAGACTTATTTATTCATAATATGTGCACTGAATAAAAAAACAAGCGTGAACTAGAGTAATGTTATGGAACCGACACGACTTGCACGCGGCAAAGTATTGCAAAAGTTATCCACAATATCTATTAGAGACTCGTGATATCAAAAATGTAAGTCTAAAAGTAGAAGGTGGATTTTGGAAAATTAATATTTTTTGTAGTGTTATATCAGTTCAATTGCATTGTCTAGCTCGATTATACGTCTTACAATCAAGGCCGTTGTTAATCAATTCTTTTCTAACAAGTAGACGCTCGCAAAAGCATTCTCCAACTCTATCTGTCTTTATCCTATACCGTATGACAGAAAGAAATGGTAAATGCGATTGTAATTGAAAATTGTGGCCTCGGGTCTGTTGTTCGTAACAAAGAACGCTGACACTCCGCACGGATAATAATATCAAAACAAACAATACAAACACAACGTAACCGATGAACAAAACACGACTTATATACAGATAAATATGTATTGAGATCGCCCCACACTGCGTTCAAGTGCTAGCTATATTCATGTAAATAATGTGCAGTTGGCAGTCTGTCTACTACAACTTTTCGTAGTATTTGTATGGAATCCAATGATTACAATGTTAACTGTAACCTATTTCACCAAAGCGACAACGTCGGTGACATGTGACAGTTCTGAGCCTCTAGTGTAAGTTTTCGCATATAAAAACGTCTCGAACGCGTTCACGTAAACGTCTCAATTACTATGGAAAAATAGGCAGCGCCACTTACGGATCGAAACGGCAACAAACTATGTCATAGTATTAGTATTTGAAATTTTAACGCAAACGCATTCGAGGCGTATTTTGTGACGGAAAACCTACACTAAGCATACTGTTTACATTACAAACTCGACGGAAATCTACGCCGGTTGGCTTCATATTGACCACGGATTGCAATTCCAATTGTCACTTATCACCGACAATCGTCGAATTGGTGATATAGGGGCCAGGTATTGACAATTAATATTTAATTGATAGTCGCCATCTTTAAAGTAAAGGAGTTAACTTTCTTACTGGATCAGTTGGAAAAAGATGCCCCTAAAAGCAACCCTATTTGGTGTACGGGTGGTTACCCGTACGGGCAATCCTATTTGATGGAACGTTGCCACAGTACGGCTATTCTTTTACCAACACGTTGCTAGCGATTGGCATTGTTGGTGTGACAATGTTCCATTGTGGCTCCACATTTAAAAATGGAGACTACTACCGGACCGCGTTTTTTTGACTGAATACCTAGTTAAAGTTGGAGTAGTTGAACAGCACTCGCCGATAAATAAGTATGGGTAGATGAAATGATAAATGACAAACGGACATGTCCCAGAATTATGGCTTGATCATACCTATAGGACAGAGCGAGTGTGTTATCTCGCTTATTTGCTTAGTCTACGCGAGAGACAACACACTCGCAGTGCGGCTACCACTGTTCCATTTGTCCCTAATTGCATCTCTTTCTTTTGAGGTTACATTAGGCAAATGAGTCAGCGTGTAGGTATGAACGATCCATTTCACGTAAACTCGCCAATTTTTTTCACACATTATCAAATATTTTTGAATATTTTTTTGTAGTTTTATTATGGTTTATTTCTTATAATGAAGAATGAAGTTAGTCCGTAATAATAGAGTCCATTAAATGCAATCTAATGCAATTGCAAACTGACACACAGTCGAAAGTTCGAAAAAGCCACTCGCCACAACCAAGTCCTTGTAAATCTCCATTGTACGCACATATCGATCTTTTTCATTACATCACCTCTTAACATGTAACTTTAACAAAACATGTTTTTTATATTCATACAAATTCTGTAAGTATTGGCAAACTCAAGTCGCAATCATATGAATGATGCTACAATTGTGCGCTCAACCATCCGTTGCTTCAATTCACCAACCACTAAACAGCAAGCTAAGAACACAATTCTAACATATTTTCTATGAAAGCTTTCTATCGACGTCAAATAAAATATGAACACCCTCCGAAAATATTAACTCCCCTTTTTATTATTCTCGTATTCAATGTAGGCCTGAGAGCTAACATAGAGCAGTTATTCAGTTAGCCAATACTAAACAGTAACATCCAAGTCATGACTATATAGGGTGTTAGCATACGTGCCGTGCAAGGTAGGCTCATTCCTGCACAACAATGGAGATGGTGAACCCGCATCGCTAACTGGCCGTCGAGGTCGGCTGGAGCGCCGCCGACATGGGGGAGTTCACGTCTGTGGACAAAACACTGATTTTCAACTTTAATTTGTCAATTTCGCATCACGCCAACAGACTGTTAAGCCGAATTTACACTATGCAACTAATTTCGTGCAACTAGCATTACACTGCGGCGTTTGATTAATCACTTCTGACGCGTTAGGTTATCGGCCGAGCAATGTGATGCTAGTTGCACGAAATTAGTTGCATAATGTAATTCGGCTTTACAAACCTTTGCTGGACATAAGTATTCTCAAGCCGGACGTTCTTTATATACCCCCTTGCAAAAAATCGGACACCTATGGTTTTTCAGCTTTTTAGGCATGAACACTTAGAAAATATGCTTTTATGCACATAAATTACAAAAACCATAGGTGCCCGTTTTTTTTTTTGCAAGGGGGTGTAGGTTTCAATCAAAACAGTTTTAATTCAAAAATTACTTTCACTAACGTGCGAAATAGAAATGACTGAGTACAAAATTCTTCATACATTTCAACATTTTGTTTCGCTTGCATTAATTTCATTGTAGTGGCCCCTGGACCACTCTAGATAACCTAACCTAACCCTTTTCCCCCAATAAGTATTATCTAAGCCGTGGTAGCCTAGTGATTTGAACTGTGGCCTCTCAAGCAGAGGGTCGCGGGTTCGATTCCCGGGCTCGCACCTCTGAGTTTTTCGGAATTTATGTGCGATATCTCATTTGAAATTTACCATGAGCTTTTCGGTGAAGGAAAACATCGTGAGGAAACCTGCACACAACTGCGAAGCAATTCAATGGTGTATGTGAAGTTCACAATTCGCACTGGGCCCGCGTGTGAACTATAGCCCAAGTCCTCTCATTCTGAGAGGAGGCCTGTGCCCAGCAGTGGGACGTATATAGGCTGGAGAGAGAAGTATTATCTACACTTCTACAGGTTGAAATTTTAATTAGTGTTTCTAGCTAACCTGAAGTTGGACAATATGATCACTAATTCAATTGTTTAGATTAGTCATAATTAAACACAAAACATTCCAGCCTGTCAATGAATGAGATACTGACTGGTGGGCGTGTTGAGGTCCGAGTGCGGCGTGAGGCTGTTCTGCGCCATCAGCTTCTGCCGCACCTCGCGTATCTTCAGCTGCAGCGACATCTTGTTCGGGAATATGTCCATGTGAGTCGCCTGACAAGTCAAACAACACATGACTGCGAGGAATCAAGGAATTTGTGTGGTGTGAATAGGTGTAGCAAAATAGAATTGTAGGATGTTTGAAATAGCAACCGTGTAGTGTATTTCTTAAAAGGAATCCACAGCCTTTTGTTCTCGAATTATACAACATCGATGGTGGTTCTGCTCCAAATTACGAGCACTAATTGTGTTACGTAATTAGAATTTTGATAATATACAGGGTGTTTGGTAGCCAGGTGCAAAGCTTTAAGGGGGTGATAGCTAAGGTATTTTTGAACATTTTGAGCCATACATGTCTTAGCTGAAATTTGATATTTTTTTTTTAATTGAAAATTTAGAAATTTTAATGAAAATACCCAGAATTTGATAGAAACGAGTCAATATTGCACCAATGAGCGTTAATTTGTAAACAAAATCTTTTATTTCGGATAGTTTAATGTATATTGAACCAAATGAAACGATATTTAAGTGTCTGTCTTGCCACAGAAACAAAATGGAGGCTTTCGAAATTACTAAAAATTTCTTATTTTGGAACGGAGTCATTTTTCTGTGCCATAAAAAAAAATTAAAAAAATCCTGGAAATGTTCAAACATTTTTAAAAATATGCCTGTCTATTGCTCTTTCTTTTAAGGTATCACATATAAACATTGCTTGCTAAATCTGAGATAAAAAGTGAAAACCAAACTCGGGGAGCACTCGCTAAGAATGCCCTGTATTAACTTTTTGGTTTTTATTAAAATTATTCGAGTTTCATTATCCTTATAACTATCCATACCGATCATAACAGCTGCTTGCTCAACTCTTACCTTTTTGACCTTCTGCTGGCCAATCAGAGTGCCAATATCGGCTTGGCGCAATTTTATAACATATGAATTGTATGACGTTTGCAATCTATTAGGTCGTTTGGTCTACGGGTGTAGCCTCCCTGGGGACTCCCCACCGCACACCACTGATGACTATACACCGACCTCGCCCTTGCGGCTGCGGGGCGCGGGGTAGGCGAACGCGGCCAGCTCTCGGTGCGCGCGGGGAGTGCGCCAAACGCCCGCACAGAGCACCCCGCGGTCGGCCCACCCCGCGCCTCGCAAGGGCGACGACACATTTAACCGGTCGGTGTGTGGTGGCAAGGTTTCTGTCATTGTGAGCGTACCTGGAAGTGCGTGGTGGCCTGCGTGGTGGGGAACATGCCGTGCTCCTTAAACAGCTTGAGCACGAGGTGGCGGCGCTGCTCCAGCACGCGCCGGTGCCCCGCCTCGCCGCGCGCGCCGCCGCCCGGCGTGCACGGCGTGCGCGGCGACATCTCCTCCATGCTCTCTGACACTACACAAACAATGTACACTCTTTGTAGCTATGTATGTATTTAAATAAATAAATAAATCCATGATCAAATTGGGGACGTTTTGGAAAAAGGCCAGGTCGAGAGTACCCGAAACCGACGAGCGTGTATGAAGAGACTGATGAATGTGGATGAAGCGAAAGAGGTATGTCAGGATCGTAGCATGTGAAACAAAGTAGTCTCTGCCTACCCCTGTGGGAAAGAAGCATGACGATATGTATGTATGTATGTAAAAATCTTTGTGGCGGTGTTAGTCGAACTAACTCAAACCTGCAGCAATATCCCGAAACAATTTTGAGCTCGTACAAGTAACTTACCTCTGAAGGTATCCAAATTGAAGTCCGGTCCGAAGAAGGTGTTCCCCACGAGCCTGGTGGTGGTCTGCGGCGTCCCGTACGAGTGCGGCGTGGGCATGGCGCCGCCGACCATGCTCTCCGGCTCTATCGCCGGCGTCATCACAGAACTGTCCTCCTCTGTAATCATACAAATCAGGGTTCAGTTGTTTTTTCTACCCTCGAATTTTGGTGTACTCCGTTTTGATTGAGGGTCAATACTTCAATAGTTTAGCCGACTTGCTTGCAATCATCCCGTCCTGCTCTTGCAATCGGATTAACGCGTGGTTACAGACGTCAATGTAGTAAAAGAACGACAATGCAGGAGAAAGATAGATGTAGGATACGGAATAATTTGATTTGCTTCACGTTTAACGAAACTTTAGAAATTTGAATAGCTTCGGTCTTGAAACAGATCTAAAGATAATGAAGTCGTCAGACCATGTTAGTTCTGATATTCGACAATAGACAGCGCTAGTGACCATAAAACAAGAAAAAAAACTTTTCGTGATATTTACTAGGGTGACGGCACCAGACAAGGACCCAATAATGCACAATAACTCTTGTTTAAAAGTGACGAACGGATAGTAATTTATTTTACAACAGTTACTTTATAACCATATTATATTTAAATTAAGAATGAAGTGTCCGTTACTGGTGCTTGTAAACTTAGTGTCCAATAGAAGTACAAGAGTTACAACAACGAGAGAATAGAAACATGGGCCCGAACCTCGCAGCGGCCTTACCGTGACGTCTTAATGCGATTCAGTCTAGGTTCGCTCGCTGTCAGATTCATACTAAACGTGACAGCTAAAACTTGAACTGAGTCGGAATTAGGACGTCATGGTAAGGTAAAGTCTCTGTTAAGCTCGTGGGCGTAATACAATAAACGGGACTGAGCACTCGCAGCTGAAAAACGAGCAGAGCGAGATAGTTCGTAGGGAGGAGTGTGTCCCTTTCTAACAGGGTGACAATAAGATTTTTGCTATGTGGGACAAAATTCGATCCTGCAATCATTCTGCTAATTGTTTATTATGAACACTGAAGTTTTTCATTGACTGGAAATAAATCCTACTAGTCCTACTAATCCTACTCCTACCAATCCTTCCTACTTTCCTACTAATATTATAAATGCCAAAGTTTGCGAAACTATACTTGTTATCTTCTTTTACCGCAGAAAGAAGAGAAAAAGCAAAGTTTAACTTTCACACTCAGAAACGCCAATTAAAATATCATAAATTTAACAAAAAGGTAAAACCAACTAAAAAATAATGTACAGCAGTAAGGAGCACAATACACGAATTCATGGTCAACATAGTTGTTAGAAGGGTTTACCATTAGAAATAAAAAAGCAGACTTTACAAAAATATATCTTTTATTATTTATTTAACACAACGAAATTAATGAATTTATAGTACGCTAACTTAAAACTGTTAAAATAATATAAAAATAATATTTAAATGGTGTTTCAACGTGTTTTTTTTAAGCCTTACTTTTTGACCAAGAGCATTTTTTTAGGCTGGCAAGATGAAAGAACGAGACACACTCCTCCCTTGTCGCTATCCCTCTCGGCGCAGATTAGCCTTTGTGTACGGTGCAACACAAAAAGATACTTTCTCCCCTTGTAATATGGTTTATTTTCGTAAATACAAATTTTCAGAGTACTCAGTCCTGTTTATTGTATTACGTCCATGGTTAAGCTTAACTTACCCATCCCGATCTTGTTATGCTTCTTCCTCATGTAGAGCTGCGGGCTGGAAGGCACGACGACGGCGCTCGGACTGCAAGCCTCCGGCTTGAACTGAGGCAGGGTGCTGAACTTCTGCTCGAAGTTCACAGTCTCCAACACCCTGTAGATTTTGTAGGTGGATGTAGTGATCATCTTCCTAGCGTTTTTACCGGCATTTACCACGGCTCAGTGAGCCTGGGGTCCGCTTTGACAACCTAACAGTGGCGTGGCGTCCATACAACTCGATTCCCACCGGCTTGCCTATTTTAAGGCAGTTGGGCAATTTATTGAGCAGAATTAGAGGAAAAGGCTGGTTAAATTCCCTTCGGCTTGCCTTCTGATATACATGACGCCACGCCACTGCAACCTAATACCAAGATTTGGCGTAGGCACTAGTTTTTACGATTGCCATCTGACTTTCCGACCCAGAAGGGTAACTAAGCCTTATTGGGATTGGTCCGGTTTGCTCACGATGTTTTCCTTCATCGAAAAGCTCATGGTAAATTCCGAATGTAATTTCGCACATAAGTTCCAAAAAACTCAGAGGTACGAGCCCGGGATTCGAACCCGCGACCCTCTGCTTGTGAGGACACAGGTCACACCACTAGGCTACCACGGGTTTTTTGTAGGTATATGTAGTGAGGTTTGAATATTGATGTCGTTTTATTGACCCCTTGTTCCCCATACATAACTAGCACTGTACAAAAACAAAAAAATCCTAGTATAGACCGACCGCTTAGATGAGTCCTCGCCTGCGCGAGTACAGGGGCGGGGGGTGTGACGACCGCGGGGGCCGAGAGGTGCGGGCTAGTGGTGGTCGTTATTATAACAGCAGATAACGTAATGCATTATTTGCACGTAACGAACAACACATTATCGAATCGTCAACTATCCTGTTATCACTATTCGTTGTCTGTTGTCAACGTTGTTCATACGCACATTGTTGCCGCACTTGGCATAGAAGCGCAAGCGAGTGCGCAACAAATCAAGTAGGTGTGTGCGAGAGATAGCGATAGCGCTATACGCGCGAGCTCGCATCGCAATCGCAATTCAAATAACTGACTTTTTTGATATCATTATTAGCTGTTGCTGTTTGTTGTCAGTCAGTACAATAACAAACAAGGTAACAGAGCGTTGTTTTGCTTTTGTTCCCGTACGTTTTTATTACGCTGCGATCGCGACGAAATAAGTATAACAATTATTTAATAATAAGTTCATTATAATTTTGTAAAACAGCAATATATTAGGATAACAGCAATGATATTTCATAGTATAGATATGTTACGTTCCTAGTAAATTGCGTTTGAAAAACGTTCCCTCTGTCAACTGTCACATTGACTGTCACGGACTACTCATACTGTGGCTTGTTTGAGGTAAATGAGACAATTGGGTCATTTATGAATCTTTAACTCGGGCGCGGTAGTGACATATCTACTCCCAGTTTAGGGAGGCTGCCGCGCGCAGCCTTAGTGAGCGGACGTGTCTAACGGAGCGCCGCGCTTCGTTTGCACTCGTAGTACCTACCTGTGTTGTTGTTATTCGCCTGCGCATCGTGTGCATACGATTGCGTAACAAAAAGTGAACATTGCACCGTTTATCGTTATAAATGGTGACAAATGGACACTGATGATCTGGGAAGCCCCACAAACTTGTTAACTAGTGAAAATGGTGCTATGAATAGTACTCAAAGCGTTAATACCTACGCGACCAACATGAATAAGTGCAAAGTAAATAATAAAATAGTAGGGTCCATCGTAAAAGACTCTGACGGCAGTTTCCCGGTTGAATGCTGGCACTGCTCAAAAGTAAACAACGTAAAAAACTTTTACCAGTGGCGTAGTGACCAAACTAATATAAAACAATTAAAGTGCTGTGAATGCCGTAAAGAAACTAGTGTTAAATGTTTCTTAGAACTCGTTCCCAAAATAGAAAAAGATGAACTAAGTGGCTGTAGTCACATAATTAGAATCGTCTCGTGCAACGCGGCTATATGTCAAGCACACAGTAGAAACTGTCGGGAGTGTAATAAGCAGTTCCACATCAAAATCATTCCTAATCTGGATTCCATCAGCAAGGAACGTGTGATTTGCGAGTGTAAAATAGTTAATGACTATACGATTTATCCACTTAACCAGGTGAATAAAAATGATAAACAACGAAAGTCGCGCGGTAAAAGTACTGAGCGTAATACAACAAGTACCGTGTCCGGCCGTCGAGAAAACTCAAGGAGCCGGTCTACGACGACTGATCACGTACGCGTACAAATACCTACCACCAACCGTTATGATATTCTCACGCGAGCCGATGAACAAAGTGCGCACGAAGCACATGGGTCTAGCGACGAGTGGACTCAACAACGTAGAAAGAGGGCCAAGCGTGCTCGCATAGACAATAGTGGCGGACCCACATGCAAAGACACGTCAGTAAAAGCACCCAATATACCTACTGGAGATGGGAAAACTGTTATTGACCACCAACAACCGACACACATACCGATGATCCGAATCACTGACCGTGAACTGATTGAAAACGGAGAAGCAGTTAAAAAAATTAGAAACATCGCAATGTTGCAGAACTGCTGCTACACTATCACTCCAAATAAAAAACAAATTCATATAAAACCGAGAAATGGCGAATCTCGTAACAAAGTGATCGAAGCCCTTCGAGCACTGAATGAAGAACTGAGATTTGTAGCCCCCGTCCCCAAAGCGGAACAACATCGTGCAACGAGAGTTATTCTTCGTAACAATACGTATGATGAGCCACTTGACGCGCAGCTCGATGAAATGGAGAGATGCATCGGTATTCGGCCACTAAATATCAAAAAAATAAAAGACCACCTACAATTGGTAATTTTCGATCCATCGCACAGCTATGAAGACTTAGCACGAGAAATGAGAAACACCTCTAACCATTTCTTTGGAGCACCCAAAATGAAACCAGAGCCTTACAAGAAAGACCCGAAACGAGTGGTACAGTGTAAAAAATGTTATCTTTTTAATCATTCAACATCAGCATGTCACGGCCGAAAATGTCCGGAAACAATAGCCATGCTCAATCAAGAAAATATGGAGATAGACGTGTGCTACGCCTGTCACAAACCAGGTCATGGAGCGAACCAAGTGAAATGTGAACGTTTTCAGGCTGAAATAAAGAGGCAAACAGACCAGCACGCGGCACGAGAAGCAAAGAATGCGAGGCCGACTATTACTGCCAGAAGAACAAGGCAAGCTCATGTCCAACAGGGAGTGTCGTTTGCACACATAGCCTCGACAAGGATAGAAAACGAAGCCGGATTCTCGCAATCTGGTGGCCCAAGGTTGGCCAATAATCAAATACAATGGTACGATGAACAATCTGGATCTGGACAATCAATGGACAAAAAAATGCTACTTATCGATACCATGAGGAAACTATGCAACGTACTATTAGAGCTTACAAATGGCGGCCTCTGGTAGTGACAAGAGCTTTAAAAAACTACGTATCCTACACGTCAATGCTCAAGGTCTGAGGAAAAAATTCGAAGAATTGAAAGCTCTGACGAGTAAATATAGACCGCACATTATCATCGTCAACGAGTGTAAACTGGACTTTGACAAAGTAAAATACAACATCAAAGACTACGACAAAATAACAGACTCAAAAGCAGATCATCTCACGACTGCGATGTACATAGCAAGAGGACTAAGGTGGACGCAAACGCATCTTACAACTAACTGGCAGGACGACGATAGAAGGATAGAAGGTGTATCCATCCGCGTCACTGTTAATCAAACTACTGGAGAATTCATTAATATCAAAGGCATCTACATACCGATCCCAAACCAACATCACGCACGTGAGGAATTCGAGGATATACTCCTGGAAAGCAGTGCTGTTGTAATTGGTGATATGAACCTACAAATGAGAATATTGGGCCACTCGAGGGATAGAGGTCTTGGTACCCTTGTTAAACGACTGATTCAAGACAGTGTCTGCTCCTTTTCCAACACTGGCCTTCCGTCTAGACCCAACAGTCAAGGAAACAACATACTAGATACTGCGATTCTCACACATGATTCACAAAACATTGACAGAGTTACGGCGAAAGGCATTGAATCTATCGGATCTGATCACTTGCCATGGTTACTAGATATACATATCGAAGTAGAACGAGAACTGAAGATGGTACGTAACATGGGAGCGATCCACGAAAACAAAGAGCTCTTGAAGAAATACCAGAGTATTTTCATCGAAACCATGGGACCTCTTGATGAAATACAGACAAAGGAAGACTGTGATAAGTTCATAGAACGGTTGGAAAGGTCTTTGACTGCAGCTTTGGATGAAGTCGCGCCGTTTAAGGAAGACCGCAGACGAGATCACTTACCGGCGGACATTGAACAACTTATTGTAGACAGAAACGCTGCGCGTAATAAGGCTTGGCGTTTCCGGCACAATCAACTAAGAGGACCAGCTTTACGCCAAGAGCATAATAGACTAAAACGTGAAGTGACCAACGCGCTGAGCAAACTCCGTGAGGACTCCTGGTTAAAAATTCTTGAAGACCCAAGAGATAATCGTACTCGGATGTGGCGCATCCAACGCAGTATGAAGACACCTCCACAGAAATTACCGCAGATCCCAAACTGTAGTACAGAAAAGGAAACTATTGATACACTTGTTGACACAGCGATCGTCAAGGAAGCTATCATCTCGTCGGAAGACGAAGGGACGGAGAGGACAACGCCGTTTCAACCACTGGATCTTACATCGACTGACGAAATTAAAAAAGCACTGCGTCGTTTCAAAAATAAGAAAGCGCCTGGCCCGGATCAACTGCGCGCAGACGCTCTGAAACTTGCAGGCGAGGCATTTCTTGAAGCATATAAAAGAGTGGTGAATTACGTGCTTTCTACAGGCTACTTCCCACGTCGGTGGAAGCAAGGAGAGTGCATCTTCTTGCACAAATCAGGAAAGAATCACCGAGACGCAAAGTCGTACAGACCCATTACCCTACTCAATATCATGGGCAAACTATGCGAAAGACTAATACTGGCAAGACTATGGGATACTAGTTGTCGTCTACAGCCCCAGTTTCAACACGGTTTCACGCAAAAAAGAGGGACAGGTACTCAGATTCTGCGCACCGGAAAATTTATAACTGATGCGCTCGATGCAAAAGATAGTGTCGCGATGATTTCGACGGATCTAAGTAAAGCATTCGACTCAATTAATCATCGCGGCCTAATCAAGAAGCTGCAAACAAAAAATGTTGATAATAACATAATTAAGATGATAGAGAACTACCTGATGGCCAGGACGGTGCGAGGTAAGTTCCGTACCACTATAGGAGAAGAAATGAACGTCCCACACGGTGTTCCGCAAGGCTCCATTCTTGGACCTGTCATATTCAACCTGTATGTTCACGATATATGGGACGAGCAGGACAGACTGCAAGGCATCATGCTGTCTCAGTACGCAGACGATCTCTGTGTGCTAAATAGAGCGTCTCGTCCAGACCAGGCTACTACCAGAGCGGAATGGGCAGTGGAGACTGTTATCGACTACTACAGAAGATGGGGACTAATGTGCAATGTCGACAAGACAGACTGCATTATGTTTACCAAAAAGAGGGCCTACAAACCAACGGTTAAACTGAAAGACCAAATACTGCCGTACAAAAAACAGGTAAAGTACCTCGGAGTTATTTTTGATAAAACAATGACGATGGGATCTCACACGAATTTAGTAACGACAAAGGCGAAACGAATACGCGGAGCCCTCAGTCCAATCATCGGTTACTACGCAAAAACAGACATCCAAGTGAAACTTGCAGTCATCCAGGCATGTCTGTTGCCAGTTCTGGACTACGGCACAGTACAACTCCTGCCGCGGTACAGTAAAACCAATCTGTTGAAAATCGAAAGGCAGTACCGTATGGCTTTAAAAGCAGCAGCACAGTTCCCGCAACGCATACCTACTGAAATGCTGTGGGATACTTTAGACTGGGACCCGTGGCACATCCGTGTGCACGACTTACACCAAGACATGTTAGAGAGACTAAAGCTGCTGAATATAGCTGATCTCGACACCCCTGGCGATGCGTATCTCGGCTATGGTCAATTTAACCCCCTTCTCACCAACCGTAGATTAGGCGATATTCCATATATTGCAAATAAAAATGATCGCAAGCGACTGCTTAACAAAAGAACAACAGCCCCCAGGCCACATAGATTGTAAGTTAGTTTTTAATTAGTTTGTAAGGACACAACAAAGTACAATACGTGATAGCTATCTTTATATAAAGTAACTAACATAAATCAGAACACACCACACTTGCACTGATCTCATGTAGACTTAAGCAAGCATTTACCCCTGAGATCCATACGGACCAGGGACATTATTATGTAACATAATTAACTAAGAAATAAATAATATTCTGATTCTGATTCTGATTCTGATTCCCAGTTTATATGTAATATCATTGGATAACAGACAACAGTTTACAATAACAGCTATTTAATAATCACACAACACTGTTATTCATTATTGCAAAACAGCCGTTATTGCCACCACTAGTGCGGGCTGCAGGCGCACTCCCCGCCCGCACCGCTCTCGGCCCCCTTTGTCGCCCTACCCCGCGCCCCTGTGCCGCGCGGGCGAGGACTTATTTAAGCGGTCGGTCTATAGTTTCGGAGTAGGAATTTTTTATCTTGGTACTACAGTGCTGGTTACGTACAGGCAACAAGGGTTATTTGGGAAATAACTTTTCAGTTAAACCAACCCAACTACCTTTTAGAGTACTCCGTGTTAATTTTGAGATACAGTGCATAGTTAGTGTCAGTTCGACACGGTTAGCACAAGTGAACGCGAGATAGACTACCCGCGTTTTTACTGTTCGTTCTAGAAAGAAACAAGTAGCGTCCTTTGTGCTAGCCGTGCAAGCCCTATTTCACCAATTTTACAATTGTCGGTGACAACTCAACAAAATCAGTATGACGCCAACCGGCATAGATTCTTGTCAAAGTAATGTAAACAGAATTGTCACCTTGTATCGATTTAAACTTTCGCGATTTTTACACATTATTATAAGAAAAACGGGACGTGCCCCCCTATTCATAAACGCACTATAGGCTTCTGCTAACTTAGCAATCGTTTGTCCTTATCTGTGACAAGTAAATGTCAAAGTGCCAGATAAGGACTAACGATTGCTAAGTTAGCAGAAGCCTATAGTGCGTTTATGAATAAGGGGGTTAATCACGAGTCCAGAAACGTCGAGGTGTTTACAAAAATACATCTACGTGATTAAGTCCCGTTTTTCTTATAATAATAGAATTGTCACCTGTCACCGACAATTGACAATATTTCAAAGTTCTTTATATTCATAAATCAAAAACCATTACGAGAGAAGCACTTGTAGAACACAAAAAAAATATTTTTGGATTTTTTCGTACAGTATTTTTTGGAAAAATGAGCAAAATATCTAAAACGGGAAGTGACGCCCAGCGGCCGGTCCAATACTGCCATTATAAAAAACCTTGTCTTCCGGGTTTCCCTTTGACATTTATAACTTTCATAACACAAACACTACTGACAGCTGATGGTTAATTCATTCGCACACCACTCGGCTTTGTTGCCATCGGGAACACTAGATAACTGTTTGCCGGGCAATAATGATAATATTTTTGCAAGTTTTCATTTAAAATCATATTTTTTGTCAAATATTCTGTTTGAGTTTGTCATCTCGTTTTGACGTTCATTGACGTTGACAACTGCATTCACTGTCAATCTATATAAGCACAGGATTTGTCGGTCAATTAATGTAATTATTTCAAGGTTTTTTTAAGAGTAAGAAACAAAGCAGTGACGTCATTTCGCTAATACTTGACGTTTGTTACTTACGCCCTTTCTGCTCGAGCATCGATTTAAATGGATTTTTCCACGAAAATACAAGATTTTCACGAATATAAAAAATACGGGTTTCTTAAAATTGTGCGCTCTTTCCAGCCAGACAATAAAAAGTAGCACTTAAAAAATTGAAATATTGTCAATTGTCAATTTGGTGGATAACGTACTTGTCGCGTCCGTCCTCGTTGCCCTTCTTGAAGAGGCTGCGCTTGAGCGTGGGCGAGGCGTCGCGCGGCTCGTGCGGCTCGTGCGGCGACGCGCGCCCGTCCGAGCGCGCCGCCTCGCTGCTGCCCGTGCTGCCCGTCGACGTGCCTGCACCGACTTTACGCTCAGACACAATAAAAACACAAGGAGCCCTGTCAACGGCGAAGGTCATATGCAGGCACACAAGCGCGACCAAACTCGTTCGGTTTGGGCGCATAACGTCCCACTAGCCAAACGTCCCTCCACCAAAATTACGTCCCATTCGCAAAACGTCTTGTCTGCAAATGGTCCCTTATGTAAAATACCCATTTCGCAAAACGTCCCTTCTGAGAAAGCCCCTTTCGCTAAAAGTCCCAACTGCATAACGCCCCTTTCCAAAACGTCCCGTCTGCGAAATGACCCATTCGCAAAATGTCTTCAGGAGAGACTAGGAGTCTTCTCATGGAATAAGAGATGACCATTTTTCGAAAGGGTCGTTTTACGAACGGGTCATTTTGCGAAAGGGACGTTTTGCGAACGGGACTTAATTATGTAAGTAAAGGGACGTTTTGCGTAAGGGGCATTTAGGAATGGGACATTTCGCGAAAGGGACTAAGGGACATTATGCGAGTTGGACGTTATGCGCCTAAACCACTCGTTTGCCCCCTCTTATAAAAAAAAAAGAACTTAGCCAAACAAATCGTTTGAGACACGCACACGCGCATGGCAAGACGCAGTTTAAACCGCAGTCGGTTTTGCGGTTCGCACAACTCTATTGTGGGTTCTGAAACAGAATGCTACGAAACACACTGTCTCTAAAAATAACGGAGGGGTTGACAGCGCGTACAAATCGTGTCGCGTCACTTTACCAACTCTGCAACAACTGGCAACCTCCAACTGCACGTCACTGATGTACGGATTGTTTGCCTTTGAATCCTCTGCCTACTTCTACTTCGAGTTCTCCAAAGAAGGCATACATTGTCGGGTCGGTGGCCTCGGTTTTTAATCAATATGTTAACAACTTTTATACATTACATTGAAGAGGCACTTGAAGAAGAATACATTACAGTCTAAATTCATAAACACCCTGTAGGCTTCTGCTAACTTAGCAGTCGTTTGTCCATATCTGTGAAAGGTAAAGGTCAAACGATTGCTAAGTTAGCAGAAGCATACAGAACGTTTTTTGGATAAGAGGGTAAGAGGATAGCTCACCTCTACTAAGTCGCTTTTGCAGCGGCGCTCGGCCGAGCTGCGCAGGAGTGGGCGCCAAGGGGAATGGACGGGCTTCTTCTGCGGCTGTCTCCCATTGCCTGGACCAAGAAATAATTAACAACCGAGAGCATAATTAATAATTCAGTTTTCATATAAAGTATGAACAGTGTAGTTAAGTACATACACAAATCGCGTATTTATCCCTTACGGGGTAGACAGACCCTTGAGTTGACCTAGCCACGTTTAATATGATTGTAGGCAAGCGGCAAGGGCAAATGGATGAAGACCAAAAAGTTACAAACCGTTAAAGTTGCGTTAGTAGGTAGTTAAAATTACCACAAACTTTTTCCATTGTGACACGAAAATGAGTCATACATTTGTATGGATAATTATACAGAATGCAAAATAGTAACCCCCTTATTCATAAACGCTAACTTAGTAATCGTTTGTCCTTATCTGTCACTTTGACATTTACCTTTCACAGATAAGGACAAACGATTACTAAGTTAGCAGAAGCCTATAGAGCGTTTATGAATAAGGGTTAGTGGCGGGTTTCTAGCCGCATCGCCTATAACATGACTCCTAAGATTTTCCCCCATTCACTAGATTTTTATCGATTTATTTTATCGATCTGCGCTGGAAAGAAGCCTCTGGTGCATTCTGTTTTTTCAGTATAGTTAGTAAACACAGTTAATAAATGTAGAATGCATACGTGTTGGGTTTAGTTGGCGCGTGGCTGTTGTTCTGGGAGACGATCACGGATTGAGCGCCTTGCACATTCTGCGGTTGACTCTTAGGCGGTTCCACTTCTGAAAACATTGACTCAATTTACTTAACTCGGAAGTCAATAGTTTAAAGTACAGTCAGCATCAAAAGTAGATAAACAGTCGAATAGCTCGGCTGTTTATCAACTTCTGATGCTGACTGTACTAAGTAGGCTATTTTGTTGTTTGATTATCTTTCATTTTGGAAGGGTTTTTCGTATATCAGTTTAAACTACCTCTGCTTGTGCAAATTCACAGGTTTCAGTTTTACTACGAGCTACGAGAAAAGCTACGAAATATTATGTCAAAATCGTCTGTAATGGTTATTGTTAATCATAGAGCACACCAGTGATTATATTCTCTTTGGAGCACACAACCTAATAGAGTGGAAATGTCATATATTTTTATATTCTCTTTGGAGCACATAACCTAATAGAGTGGAAATGTCATATATTTGTGAAATAAAATTAAGCCAAGCCGAAATTGGCGATTACTGCTGACTAAGCAATCGTTTGTCCTTATCTTTCACTTTGATATTTACCTTTCACAGATAAGGACAAACGATTGCTAAATTAAGTTTATGAATAAGGGGGTTAATGTTTAGTCGTTGTGTGCCAAACTGAATGAAACTCGATTATTTTTTGTAAGAACCAAATAGTAAATACGTGATCAAAATTACAACTACTCAAATGACTAAAAAAAAGAAAACAAATTGCAAAAAAATGTGTTGCTACGGTACATGTCGAAAAAGACAGACGTGTGGCTATAACTTTATAGCCGTTGTTACCACTAATTATTTTTTGCTCGATGATGTTACTGCTCAAGTAACATGGTCCACTAGCACAGTCCAGAGTTAAAGAATTAAATCGCCAACTCGGGGTTAAATAAGTTTGAAAGTTCCCTACATTTTGACACTACTTAGCCCCGGGTTAGCATCTAACACGGGATTAAGTCGTTAACCCTGGTCCGTGCAAGTGGCCCTTAGTGTTTTTACCTGTGTTGAAGGGTACATAGAGCCTCTGCAACTGTACGTAGTGTAGCTGCGGCTCGGAGGCCGGCCCGTCGCTGGCCTGGCTCGCCTTCAGCAGCAGGTTGCCCGCCGCGTCCACTGACAGCGTTAGTGGACCTGACCAACAATGACAACTGTCACAATACGTATTGGCAGGTCTCACCGCACAGGTTAGACACAGCAAGGGAAGTGTATCCTAATAAGTTTGAGTGACGGCGGCCTGACAAATTGCGACAGGGTTCTACGGTCCACCGTAGAACCCTGTCGCAATTTGTCAGGCCGCCTGCAGTCAGCATCATACAAATACTTTTATTTTGAAATCATAGGTAGGATATACAAGATCATAGGAATTATTAGAATAGTACAGCTATGATTACAGTTTGAAGCATCCAAGTCGGTCATATACACACCATAGAAGTAGTAATTACAATTCACGCCACTTCTCTCGTCTGTGATTCTTGATCGAGTTCTTTCACTCAAGTTTATATTCAACTCAACGAACATCCTTACGAAATACTTATAATTCAGTAAAAATAGCTCAAAACGTGGCAAAATATATGGAGACCATTTATCTATTGGGATGGATACCTTATGGGGTAAAGTCAAAATTTATCAACTCTCCCCCCTCCTCCGGGGGGCGCGTCCCCCCACTACGCCCCCAAAGTGTCCCAAAACGCGGTTTTTTGAAGTTTTTGAGAAAACTGTTCGCGATACAGAAAAAATGTGTAGGAATGAAATAATGTACACTAAATTTACTATAAATCTACCATACACATGAAAGCGATATCTCTTATGGTTTTGACGCAAGAAGACGCTGAAAATCATAAATTTATGTTTTTTTACAATACATTTTAATAAAACTTCAGTTTTCTCAGAAAATACTCATTTCATATCTAAAAAATGTATGACTTAAATAAACAATGGAATATTCCCTTTAAAAAGAGGTATTGACCATTTTATGATAGTTTAAATATTTAATTTGTCATGAAAATTTTTTTTTACTTGAAGATTAGGTATGTTTAAAATGTTTTTTATACTGTTTAGAGTTAATTATAAACCACGCTTGTGTAATTTTGTTTATTTATTCTCAGTTATTCGTGAATAATAAGTATATTAATTCATTTCAAAAAAGGTATAAATTATGTTTATTTAATATAATCAACTATTTATTTAAGTATACACTTTTATTTAAGTAACTTACATTGAAATTGAAGAGAGAGACATTGAAATAAACAATGTTAACACTCTTATTATCTGGGGGCACGGTGGTGCCTCAGCTAAGATAGCCAAGTGAAGCGCAAGAAGGGCACTAGTTACCTTTCCTCGAACCGCTTTGTCGTTATTTTGTTCCCTCATAACTTGGTTTTGTGGATTGTACCAGATAACTAAAATTCTCGGGATATGATGTGAATAGTGGACTTATTACAAGTGTAAAGTTTCAATTGCATAGCTCTTATATTTAACATTTTATTGATATCTAAAAAACTAGTGGTCGTCACTAGTAATCGTCATATTAAATTCCTAGAAAGCTCAAATTTGGTTTGTAAGCTAGATTAGTATACTCGTACAATGAACAGCAAAAATCTAAAATTTGGAACTTTAACTCTTCAATCGATCAAACTAGCGAATGGATATTATGTACGAAACTTCGCAAATTTTGATGCCAGCGGTCTGAAAATTGATAAAGGGAGTTGTTATAAATAATGAACTATTTATTTCAGGATTTTGAGTAAATTAAACTGAATTAGTGGATGAAATTAACCGCGTGCAAATGTGGTGTTTTCTGAAGGCGCTTGTCATAAGCAACAAATTTCTTCTAACTCTTCTAACTTCTTCTAACTTTAAAAGCCCCCTAACGCTTTAGACTTTGTGAAGTCTACAACTTAGTAAAAATAATGTGGCTTGGCCGTTTTGCTACCGTCATATAGGCGTAAGGTAAAAAAATCACTGTTCATTACTTTCCTGTTCATTACAATAGTTTTTTCAACATGAAATTACCGTGAGACTCAATCAATAATATGTGACAACAAATAATATGTGATCGTTTCGCTGCCGCCAGGGCGAGCGATCCAATATGTCAAGCATCACTCGACTTTTATACGTGAGTTATTCGTTTGTGTGATTATAATTGTAATTATCATTACAATAGTTCTTATAGTAACGAATTTAAACTTTCTAGGACGTAAATTTGTTGACCACCAGTGAGTGAGTCAGTGACGAAATCAGAGTTTTTTTAGATATCAATAAAATTTAAAATATAAGAGCTATATGCAATTGAAACTTTACACTTGTAATGAATCCACTATTTACATCATATCCCGAGAATTTTAGTTATCTGGTACAATCCAAAACCAAGTTATGAGGGTACAAAATAACGACAAAGCGGTTCGAGGAAAGGTAACTAGTGCCCTTCTTGCGCTTCACTTGGCTATCTTAGCTGAGGCACTACCGTGCCCCCAGATAATAAGAGTGTTAACATTGTTTATTGCAATGTCTTTCTCTTCAATTTCAATGTAAGTTACTTAAATAAAAGTGTATACTTAAATAAATAGTTGATTATATTAAATAAACATAATTTATACCTTTTTTGAAATGAATTAATATACTTATTATTTGCGAATAACTGAGAATAAATAAACAAAATTACACTAGCGTGGTCTATAATTAACTCTAAACTATATAAAAAACATTTTAAACATACCTAATCTTCAAGTAAAAAAAATTGTTCATGACAAATTAAATATTTAAACTATCATAAAATGGTCAATACCTCTTTTTAAAGGGAATATTCCATTGTTTATTTAAGTCATACATTTTTTAGATATGAAATGAGTATTTTCTGAGAAAACTGAAGTTTTATTAAAATGTATTGTAAAAAAACATAAATTTATGATTTTCAGCGTCTTCTTGCGTCAAAACCATAAGAGATATCGCTTTCATGTGTATGGTAGATTTATAGTAAATTTAGTGTACATTATTTAATTCCTACACACTTTTTCTGTATCGCGAACAGTTTTCTCAAAAACTTCAAAAAACCGCGTTTTGGGACACTTTGGGGGGCGTAGTGGGGGGACGCGCTCCCCGGAGGAGGGGGGAGAGTTGATAAATTTTGACTTCACCCCATAAGGTATCCATCCCAATAGATAAATGATCTCCATATATTTTGCCGGATTTCCCATACATTGGATTCTTATTTGCTTGAGCTATTAACAAAGTCCAATTAATAAGCACCGCGTTACAACTAAACTAACGCTCATAATCCCCTTATTCATAAACGCTTCTGCTGACTTAGCAATTGTTTGTCCTTATCTGTCACTGTGACATTTACCTCTCACAGATAAGGACAAACGATTGCTAAGTCAGCAGAAGCCTATAGAGCGTTTATGAATAAGGGGGCAAGTCTAAGTTGCGGGTATTAGCCTCAAAATTAAACTCACCCGTAGCATTGTCCCCAACGCTCCGTTTCACCAAAGTCACGCTCTTCAATAGCGTATTACTCAAATTACTCTGCGTTTGGCACATAGACTGCGTGGAAGCAGGCGCTACCCCGCTCGATATCACTTGCACCCCACTAGTGGCCGTGGGCGATATTAGGGACGCTATGGCGTTGTCCAGGGCCGCCTGAGTGGTCAGGTTGGGCGTGGAGAGGGAGATCCCTTGCACGCTATTGGTTATGCTCTGAGTGCTGGCCGCCATCGATTGGACGGGGTAAGGCGAGCTCGGCACGTGATTGGACATGCTCGTTTTATGGTTGTTGTGAGTCGCGTACGCGGTCCATTGGCGATGGTTCTCTGGAATAAGACATTTTGTTACACACACATACACAAATCACGTATATGTCCTTTACGGGGTAGATCTGTCTACCTGAAGTAGAAGAGAGCCAGCGCTATTGCTTGATGGTAAGATTAATGACTAAAAGGCCTATTACACTACCATCTTACTCGCTAATCCTGCCGCTAAGCAACAGTGCTTGCACTGTTGTGTTCCGGTGTGGAGAGTAAGACAGCCGGGGAAATTACGAGCATAAGAGGCGTTTCATCGGGTAAGTAATACGAGAATCGCTTGCCATCAGGTGACCCACTTGCTCGTTTGCCTTCCTATTCACATTAAAAAAAAAAAAAAAAAAAAGAGATATAACAACTTATTATCTAATGTTCATAATATATACGCTCACTTTATATTAACTCGTTTAGTATAACGTTTACTGGATGTAATGAACGAAAATTATAATCTTAAAATATCTAATTTTGTAAGGTATAACGTTGTTTATATATAATATCAATTGAAATAACGATCAAAGCATATAATGTTCATAACAGCTAACATCAAAAAGCATAATGCACAGTTGTTTATTGAATTTGCTATGTGGTTAGGGGGTTCTCTAGGTGGTTATAAAAAAAATAACTAACAGGGCAGTTAGGGAGCCGAGAGAGGGCAGAGAGTGAGAGAGAGGGAGAGAGTGAGGGAGCCGGTATTCAGTGCAGTGTAAATAATCGACGTCGTTGCAGGGGACCACGCCCTCCTAGCTACCGGCCCCTGAATACCGTGTAGTGTAATACCCCTTTAAGGTGGTGGGAGCGATCCGGATCTTCCTGCCACTTTCAAAATGTCTATAGACGCTGTCCCACATTTCTTTATTATTTGTATATCATTCATACCTGAGTCGGCGTGCGTAGATTTGAAGGCGCCTCCGGTCGGTTGGAACACCTTGGAGCCCCCGGGACTGGAGGCAGTGATGCCGCCGAGCAGGTTATCAGATGAGCCAGCCCTGGAAGTAATTAAATACAATAAATAAATGCACTTAGTTCGACCGGTTAAATGTGTCGTCGCCCTTGCGAGGCGCGGGGTGGGCCGACCGCGGGGTGCTCTGTGCGGGCGTTTGGCGCACTCCCCGCGCGCACCGAGAGCTGGCCGCGTTCGCCTACCCCGCGCCCCGCAGCCGCGCCCAAGAGGACTCATTTAAGCGGTCGGTCTATAGTTTAGATTTTACATTTTTTATCACGCTCTTATTAGTTATCACGAACCATTACAAATTTCCTTAGGGCTTGTCTCACCACTCCTCAACTGTCAGCTATCTATGATTCCGTCTCCATTTATTACTACGAAACAGACAAAGACGTCATCATAGATAACTAATCATAGATAAGGAGTGGTGAAACAGGTCCTTAGTCAATCTTGAACATTTCTGCCTGATTTTTATTATCATAAACCAGGACCCACGCTAGTAACTCTGATTTTTACACTTGAACTTTTCGGTTAAGGAATGCACTACTAAAGCAGTTAAATGGTAAAGATACTTTGACTTTGGTGTTAAGTCCCCAATCTACACTGAGCCCGACTGTCCAGCAGTGGGACTTTGGACTTGTCCATTCTAGAGATGACGATTACCTGGCTTTGATGGGCTTGGGGCGGCGCGTGTGGTCGTGATGCGTGGGCACATATTCGCGCTCGTGTCCGTCCGAATCAGAATCGGTTACTTTCTCACCGCATTTGAGATCGATCTCGGCACTATGAGCTGCTGCCGCAGCCTCCTCGCACACTGATTGAGTTATCTGTGGGAAGAATAAATAGTAAGAAACGTTCTTTATATGTACATATAAATATGGTGTAATAACACGGCCGTCTGTACAGGGCAGGGCGTACCTTAACGCCAACAAAGGAGTGTGCTCACTGTTAGAAATTATTATTATTATTATTATTATTTAAAATAATACACTAGCAGCTCTTTGAGCTGATGCGTGTATATCACTGCACTTGTGTTCTTTGAGTTTTTAAATGAATGTCTAGTCTATTTTACACATTACACTATGATGTAACTAAAAGCCAGCTATGCTCGCTAGCTCGCACTAAGATCTAGTAGAAAGTCAGTGGACAGACCGGCCCCTATGTCAGATGACAATCTGACAGTCGCATAGCATGATAAAAAGTCCATGGATTCAGAATAATTACTTCTCAATTCTCATAACTCGGTCTCTCGATACTACTGCCATCTAGCGCTCATTAGTCAAAACAATCATTCGACCAAATGTTACATTAGTTAGAAGACTGCTTGCTAAATACACAATACACACTGCGTTTCGGTTGTTAGAAGGTTATTTATTAAATACCATTTTCTCGTCGTCGCTGAGCTGCGGCGATCCGGGATGGTTGTAGGAGGCGACGGTGACGGGCAGCTCTGAGGCCGCCACGGAAGCCGCCGCCGGACCTTCGGACGGAGTGCGAGGGCTCTGCAACACAACACAGCATATAAAGAGGGTGCATTCCTACTGAGCTAGCGACGTCGCATTTTTGGTGATTTTTTACGATTATTTCACAAAAAAAAAACACCAAAAATGCGACGTTGCCAGCTCAGTAGGGACAAACGCTCTTAAGCCCGGAGTTTATAATAACAAGTGCGGTGTGGACTACGAATCTCGATAGGCTCGATATGAAAACCACGAATTTTTGGTCTCAAGTTCTAAATGTTTAAACTTATGGGTACAATCTTTACTTACAGTCCAAGCTTTGCTTAGTTTGGAACTAAGTAGTTTGGTGTCAATTGTTCCATTTTTATTTTATATTTATTTAGTAACATAATTTTATATCCAAAGATGATCAGATAACTACTCTTTCTAAGCATCGCATTTCGAAACTTGTCGGTAAAGATAAGAACACTCAAATTAATAATATACTTTCTCCACGACGGTCACGACAGATATTCTAATCCGGCGATAAACAACGTTCGATGTATGCAAATTTCCAGGAATCATCTTATCGGACATACCACGATAACGTTACAAATAAAAACTGCGTAAATTACATCACGATTTCTTCATGCTACCAGCAAATAACAACAAATTATTTAAAGAACATCGCATGACAAACTTAAATACTACATCAAAAATAACCGCTTTGTGTTGTACCTGGGGCAAATGTTCCCACAACACTGGCATATGATGTAATTTTTACTGTTTATGAAATAAATAGCGCACGAAGTTGTTTATTTTTCATGTCTGTGTCTATAAAATTGTGTATGTGCTCTTATATTTGTGTCTCTTGCAAAAAGGAATAAATGTCTTCTTTCTTTCTTTCTTTCATGACTGAATTAAGTTTAATTTCCGCTCAGAGACAGCGTAATCTTTTAATCAGATTCCTAAAAAGGAGTTTCTCAATTTGATTGTATCTGTACCGTAGGATATAGTAATCTGTCATGTTACCTGAGGCATCGATCCCGCGGGGTCTCTGCTACTGGACGACTTTCTCCTGTCCTTGTTGCACCACTTCCACTCCGGATGAGCCTTGAAATGGGCCTCTTTGACCTGGAAGAAAAGAAGATTTTGTAAAGAAACCGGGCATGTGCGAGTCGGACTCGCGCACGAAGGGTTCCGTACCATTATCTAGAAATATCTATAAACCAGTGTAAGCAGAGCCCTGCTCCAACGCAAAATGTACGCAGTGTGGGGTCACTGATATATACAGATATACATACACATTTACGGTTTTCGCAATTTTTCCTATATCTGTGCTATAAGACGTTGCTTCGTACCAAATTTCAAGATTCTGAGTTCACTGGAAGTACCCCGTAGGTTTTGATTCCCTTGCAAATTTCAAAAAATTGGCATTGTTCATTTTTTTTAAGCGGTGGTTTTAACACCTTTATTTGATAGAATGGACTATTTCAAGGAACTAATTTGAATATTATGCTTCTACGTAGCTTTGTTTATTAATAATAAATATTTTTTCGCTGTTTGATAATTTGTTAATTTTGGTAGGATCCCAATCGCCTTCATACAAAAATATAAGAAAAACGGTTTTGTCTATGGTTTTGTCTATATGTCAACGTCATAGATCTGTGAATGTGTGTGTGAATTTAACGTCAAACTCACGTTTAATGTCAACAAATGTTCGCGTGTTCGAAATCTTTCCGTTCGTTGGTGTTGTTATTGTTTCCTGTGCTGTTTTTGCTTTTTCGTTTCACTTCTGCACATCTTTCCTGACTCCTACTTACATTAAAATGGTCTTCGCAACAATACATCGTGTAAACTTTGAAATATTCCACATTAGCTTGCGTACACTATTCGTTCCGCAAACCTTCTCTGATTTTCACAATAATTTTGTTGGGGCTATTCGGGGGCTAGTTAGAGGCATTGTTGCATCCCGGCAGAAAACATTTTTTTATAAATATCCATTGTTTGTAACTGTTTTATACTTTGAATTTGCTTTTATTTCTAATGTTTGTAGGTTAAGTCAGAATGTAATGTTATGATGTAGATGTGACAGTGACAGCATGACAGATACCGTAGCTAAACTTTTTTTTTTCATTTTTGTGGCAAACATTTAATGCCCGATTCTTACGCAAAACCCGGTCGTTAGATCAAACAAAGGTCAAAAGTACTTTTACAAAAATATTTGCAATCGTAAAGTATTTTTGAAATCGGACAAGATAAATCGGTTATTTGATGGTTTTCCTCCAAATGGTTTTCGAATTGGAGCATACTAAAAAAAATGAACAATGCCAATTGCGGAAATTTGCGGCATAACCGGCTATATCTTTTGATTGCGTAGTCTTAGAAGTTTGATTTTTTCACAACTCCAAGGGACAGTAGACCTGAGTATTTGATATAAATTTCAGCTTGATACCTCCACGCGTTCCAGAGAAAAAGGGTCTTGACAGACAGACGGACGGACGGACGGACGTACAACAAAGTGATCCTATAAGAGTTCAGTTTTTTCCTTTTGAGGTACGGAACCCTAAAAATCACTTTAAATACAACCCGTTTCCTGCCGACTGTATTTTTTACCGCGCTCACATTGTTATCCAGTCTACGCGGTTCCCTTTGTCATCCTACCCCGCGCCCCTGTACCCGCGCGGGCGAGGACTCAGTTAAGCGGTCGGTCTATAAAGGTCTTTGCCCGCTACAACGTACCGTACTATGATCGTAGCCGACACCCAGTACACCTTGCCTTGTCTCATTAGTACGATTAGACAAAGCAAGGTGTACCGGTGACGGTTACGGTGTAGTGGGCAAAAAGCTTAACTTTGAATACAGTACCCGGCCATAAGGATTCCACTCCGGTCTTTGGAAAGAGACAACGCTCTACGAAGTAGAAATTAGCTGAGAAGACCGTTGTGCAATCTTTATGGCCGGGTACCGTATCTAACTATTTGCTCTCTACGAACTGCTTCTGGTACGAAATTAACTATCCCGATTATCAAATTTCCGAATTAGTAATGAAGTATCGGAAAATTAACAATCGGAATTTTGTTTTTCGGGCCAATGACACTTCGGGCTTTTCATTATTCGGAGTTATAAAAATCGGAATAATACACAATCGGAATTTTGAAAATCGGTTAAATAAATTTCGTGTGTTTTAGTACCTAATCGGAATTTTATTTCTTAGGAATTATGAAATTCGGAATTTTAAAAATCGGAATTATTAAATTCGGAATAAAATAATTCGGAGTATTTGGGCGTTCCCGCTGTGACTGACCTCGCTCGCCAGCTCGTGGTACTTCTGCTTCTCCTCGGGCTTGAGCGCGTACCACCACTCGCCGAGGATCTTGCTGACGGTCCTGTTGTCCTGGTTGGGGTGACGCTGGTGCACCATCTGCCGGTGCCGCTTGCTGAATATCATGAACGCGTTCATGGGCCGGCGGATGCGATTGTGTTCCTTCTGAAATCAATAATAATCAACATTGTTTGTTTTATGTTCGACTAGTTACCAGGGGCCTTACCCATGACGTCCTAATAGGGAATATGCATTAAAAAAAATCACATTTCTTTAGAAAATATGAAAATATAGTAAAAAAGATGACAAAAAGTAAAATTAATAGTAAAATCGGTCTAGAAACACGGAAAATATAAGAGTTTTAAACTACTAATTAGTCAGCGATTAGAAAGAAAAATACAATATGATGAGACGTCATTTGTCACAACGCCCACAAACTGCATATTAAAATTCCGCTTTTCTATAAAGAGATAAAGACAAATCTTTGATAGCTTATAACTCGGTTATTTTTAGAGATGTTTGAAAATATTTGTTTCATATTGTTTATAACATAAATGAGCTTCTATACAGGGTGTATCAGATTACAGTTAATACTACCATTCCTATAGAAAATATATAAAAAAATTACTCCAATTTTTTTTTTAATATTTTTTTTAGCTTCTGTAGCTATGGTTATATACCCCAGTTGATTATTGTTAGGGGGTATCTGATACACCCTGTAGAAAGCCATGAAAAAAATCATGAATATTCCCTATTCCAACTTTCCAACTCAGTTCAAGTTTTAGGTGTCACTTTTAGTATGAATCTGAGAGCGAGCGAACCTAAACTGAAACGCATTAAAACGTCATGGTTAGGCCCTTGTTCGAGTGGGTACAACCTTTCGGAAATACAGTTTGAGCCAATTCGATTTTAAACCACCTTATTTATGGTTTCAAGATTTTGGTGATTTATCATTTTATGTCTTTATCTGACACTTAGCGGTGTGCATTTCTTTATTCTAATGTAATTTTTGGTCTAATAATCGTTTGGTATAAAAACGAAAACGTTTGGTAAATAAACTGAAAATATTTTTTGCCAAATCTTTTCGTGGGGTGATCTACTTGGAGTTAGGTCATTTAGGTAAGGTTTACTTTATAACGGTCATTCCACCAAACATATCATAACGACATAAAAACCTTCGACCATCCGACATAGACTCGCCATATTGACATGTACCTAATACAAAACGCAAAAAACACATACATTTTGCTAAAGGTTTATGACTTACGAATTGAGATTAAAGTAGTTTGGTTTGGAGGGCGTTAGTGACGTACCTTTTCCTGTCCAGCGGGAGCGAGCGATGACAAACTGTGCGAGCGCCGTTTAGTGCTATCGTCTCCGGCGCTCGTGTCTTCGCATTCAAAAACCTCATCGTCTTCCTCGGCACATATCGATGTCACTCCGTCCACTGAAACCGCATCATTTCTATTTTTTCGACTATATACACAACATTTTGGGACCATAACAGATTTAAAGATTCACGGTTAAATAAGTCATTGGTATGTAGACCACGACCGGGGTAAATCGTGAGGTCGTTAAAGCTAATCCCGTTATAAATGTCTTATAGTTGGACCACATTAAAATCTTGCTATATTTAATTCGTTGGGATGACGAACGGTCACTGTCGGGCGTCTTGATAATAGTTGATTTAGGGTGACTTATGTCAATTTATATGTAAGTGTACCAGGCGTACTAGGTTTGAGTTAATATCAATGTGTGGTTCCTCGTTCAATTTCGAGTGAGACATATGGACTTACCACCCTCAGTTTTGATCTCCTCGGTCTTTATGTGCGGCGTGTGCGGCGTGTGCGGCGTATGCGGCGTGTGCGGCGTGTGAGGCGTGCGCGGCGAGGGCGGCGCGGCGGGCGCGGCGGGCGGCGGCGACGACGCCGTCAACAGCGGCACCAGCGACTGCCACGGGAACACGCCGCCCGACACGCCGCTTGTTGATACTATGAAGATGATTATAGTATCTTAACCCCATATTCATAAACGTTTGGTTTTGGGTCAGTATTCAAAATATACTATTTGAAACATTTTCTCTGAAACGGCTACTTAACAGGATTGTTTCGAAATAAGGTTCAGCAGCTTCTGAAATTAACCCTTACAGACAAACAAACAGAGTTGATCTCTTTATTATATTCGCACAGAAATAGATAAACAAGCGCTTCGTTGTTTCGGTTTCGGCCATATTGCATCATCCCTGTATGTCAGCTACATTGTCGTGTTTTACAATCAAGTGCATTGCCACACGTTTTAGTTTAGCTGATAACGCTAGGACCTAAACAATGTTACAAAGGTCGGCGAAGAAATTGACTTACATCGACTATTTTGAAAGTTGGACCTACGTTTTCCGTACAGATTGCTTCAATGCTTTTTTTTATCATTTTTCTTCGTGAGTTCATCTTGAACTGTCTTTGAGGCTTCACAACTCACAATCAAGATGAACTATGATTTCGGTCCAATAACTCCATTTTACGGTATAATTGAATAGTAAATTCGAAAGACACACTTGTTTATCAGTTGCGCAATCAATTTATCGCTACGTAAATGCATTATCATAAAAAGGTATGCATTAATCAAACAATGAATGCAAGTCATAATAGTCGTGGTGAAACTATAAACAGGTAATTAAAAAAAGATCAACGGTACGATATTGTAAATGCGTACGCGCAGTGAGATAGTGTAAATTTGGCATTATAAGACTTAAGTGTCATTAGATAACTGCAATCCCGCTAATTTAATCAACTTCAGTTCACTCATTCATTGTTTCAGTAGGTACTCCCGTGGGAATTTATTTTTAATTATTTTTTGTCTGAATTTGAAATGGAAGCTACCAAAGACCTGAACCGGTTACCATTAAAGGGGTATTGGATAGGGTATTTTATAGAATTGTTTTCACAAACCCTATCAATTTGGTAAGCATATCATCGGGTTACCCGAAAGAAAGTCTGACCGTAATAACATAGTTAATTCCATAAGCGATTACCAAAACTAAAAACCCGGTTACCGTATAGGGTTACCGTATTATTCGACTTGGAAACCATAATAGAAAACGGTTAACCTTATTCAAAACGGTTTCCGCAATGATAGGCTTAGCACAACGATAAGCTTACCACATCATAGGGTTACCCTATGAAAAGGCTTAAGCAAATGAAGGGGTTTTCCGGTCCTTGGAAGCTTCAACATTCATCTTTCGAGATCCAAAAGTTCGGGTTGAGCGTTGATGAGTCACTCAATCAGCAAGAGAACTTACCAATGATTGCGGTGTGGGATGTCGGCGGTGGCAAGACTGGCAACAGCTGACTCGGGTGCACGATGACTGCTTTACTGTTCATATTGTTCACCTAGAATTCATGAGTTGCTTTAATTCTAGACCAAATAAAAAGTATAGCCCTTGTGAACGACGAAGTTAAGGTTGATTCAGACGAGGACTATTTTCAGCAGCCTAAATTTCGGCGCCGGATAAACACTTTCGGCGCCATTTTTTCGCGGTATGTATGGCGCCGAAAGTGTCTATAAGGTGTTTTTTTTAGGCGCCAAAATTTAGGCGGCTGAAAATAGTCCTCGTCTAAATCAACCTTAAAGCAATCAAACTTTGCCAAGCAAACTGGTTGAGGCACGCGCTCGCGGCAAGGCTTAGTTTTGAACCGGCCTCACGTTGCCGTCGGCAGAATTGCGTCTAGACTTTTAATGGGTCTAATGTTAACAAAGATACGTCTAAAAATGTGTTTTAAGGTGAGGTGAAAAGAGACATTAGTAAGGCAAAGATTATCTAATATATGGTACCTATAAGTTGGGAGCAGAAATAAAAGAGATTGCCCTAGTAGGAACTAGAAATTCAGCAAAGTTGGTCAATACAATCTTAAAAATTCTAAGGATCCCAACGCTTTTAATCCAAACAAGTGCATTTCACTGTTATCTAAAGTCACTCTAAATTATTAATTCTAAGAAATTATTAATAGCCCGATATTCATCATCATCAATAAACCCTCTATCTACGATCACCGTAGCTTCAATATTCATTAATAAAAGCATCATTTATCATTACAGGTGTCCAGAATCAACGTCACTTGGAAAACAGGTACATCAAATTCGTGTAACGGTTTGCCTTTAAACGAGCGGTCAGGCGTACCTAATACATTGAGTAGTGAATATCTATGTTATCAAGCTGGAAACCATTGGAGCGCGCAATGTAACGCTACCCGCAGACTAATCTCGCTGGACAGGCGTTTACAAAATGCGTAAGGGTAAACCCAGGGAAGGATAATAATGTAACAGTCGAATTCTTTGTACCGATGCAAACGCAACA
Source organism: Pandemis heparana (assembly GCA_963854515.1). Lineage (NCBI taxonomy): Eukaryota > Metazoa > Arthropoda > Insecta > Lepidoptera > Tortricidae > Pandemis > Pandemis heparana. The sequence continues at coordinate 7,928,431 of OY978026.1, read as the reverse complement.
CCGTGCGACTACCTGAGTGATAACATTTTGCTTTTGTCTTTTTTTGTTATACTACTATTGCTAGTTTTTTATGTAACTTGCCGCGCGTATGAATGTGTGGATCAAATCTTGCAATTTGAAATTTGGTACACATTTTTAGGGTGGATGATGCAAGTAGAGTCATTATTCATTCTAAAAAGCTAGATTTTTAACACATATTAGACACATATTAGATTAGTTTTCTTTTTCTTACATGATCACCATTGTCCATGTTCCTGTGATGATCGTGCTCGGAGTCATTGTTGTTCATGATGTGCATGTGTTGGGTCAACTGATGACTTTTCTGTTCAAGCTGAAATCAAACATCATTATCATCAATCACACTAATATTACAAATGAGAAAGTTTGGTGCTTTTTCACGCAAAAATTACGCAAAGGATTTTGATTAAATTTACAACCTGAATTAACACATAGGAGACTTTTTGTCCCGGTAAATCGTAAAGCTAAAGGACATTAAGGACATAGAATAGCAGCAGGCGAAATCTTCGTTTGTGAACGCGGTTAACGGCTAGCATAGATACATTACATCGTGAACATTTTGTTAGTCGTCTACAGCCTAGCTAAAGAGAAATATAAACAGCAATCACTACATATTTAGTATAAAAAAAATTCGCTTTGTCTGTCCCTATGTCCATATGTCCCTTTGTATGCTTAAATCTTTAAAACTACGCAACGGATTTCGATGCGTTTTTTTTAATAGATAAACTGAATCAATAGGAAGGTTTATATGTATAATACATGCATAATATACCGTGCGAAGCCGGGGCGGGTCGCTAGTTTGGAACAAACTTGATGATATAACCCCTTATTCATAAACGCTCTGTAGGCTTCTGCTAGCAATCGTTTGTCCTTATCTGGGAAAGGTAAATGTCGAAGTGACAGATAAGGACAAACGATTGCCAAAAAGAGTTTTCAATGATTCACGGTTACGTTCATTCGAAAATTTCGAAATATTATAGACGGGACATGAACCGCGATTACCGTTATTGAGCTCCCGATATTTCGACGCAGTTGAATGCATCATGATCACGGGTAGACTGAAGAAATTGCGGGTGGATGTTATTGTTGAGATTGTTGGGTTGAAAGGTAATCGCTATTCATATCCTGTCTATTATATTTCGAATAAACGATCGCTAAGTTAGCAGAAGCCTACAGAGCGTTTATGAGTAAGGGGGATAGTCGGATAGTCAGTAGAACTTACCTGAACAGTTTCAGCGGGCTCGTTTTTTATCAGCACAAATTTCTTCTCCAAACTGTTCTGCGGTATGACGTACAGTCTCGCCTGGAGGGGCGCAGGCTTGACTATCCGTTTGTCTTCTATTACGCGAGCCTCGGTCAACTCGGGGGGTCGCGGGTCAACGACCCGCTGCAAATGATTCTCCCTATGTTCCTCCTCCTCGTATTCCGAGACTCTTCTATTCACAAAATTCACATGATTGTGATTATTCAGGGGTGGTGATACGTCGCTCTCGCGCCTGTAGCTATCCTGCATACCGTTCCGCATATGTATCGGTTGCGAACGGTATATGTGGTCTAAATCGATGCCGTTCGATGTCGGAATGTTTCTTTGCACGACCAAATTATGCGGTATCTCGTCTAGTTTCGCGTTGCGGAGTGAATTAGCGATGCTAGTTTGTAAACTCTGCCCGTTTAAAGTGCTCAAATTCAACGATATACTTGACGGTAAGCTCAGACTCGTCTGTAGAGTTGACGGGGGATTTAAAGTGTTCTGCATCGAGCTCTGTATGTTTAAACCTGATGTTTGCACGCCGATGACGTTGGACGGAGCGGAAATATTGGTCGATTGCAGAGTGGTAGTACCGTTGCGGTTTTCGATCTGGAATTGTCGTCGAGTTAGACATACTAAGGTAAATCCAGTACCCCAAACTTCTAAGAAAAACTCTGCAAGTTCCATTACATTACCAAGCCCTCGGGGCAACGGGTTAAAAGTCGTTGAGGCAGTGCCCCAGTGGCGAAGAGTTATTGTATTGTATTGTAAGCAGAGCGTCGTGGGTTCAAATCCCGGGCTGGCACCTCTGAGTTATTCGGAATTTATGTGCGAAAATTACATTTGTAATTTGCCATGAGCTTTTCGGTGAAGGAAAACATCGTGAGGAAACCTGCACACATCTGCGAAGAAATTCAATGGTGTTTGTTAAGTTCCCAATCGGCACTGGGCGCGCGTGGGATGGGAACTATAGCCCAAACCCTCCAATACACGGAGGAGTCCTACGCCATGAGGCACGCCGAATTACGGGACAATTTAATAAAATAAACGACAATAACAACAAGAACAACAACATGTACTTACTGAAATTGTAGCGAATTCGGAATAAAAAGGCTTATAAATAATAAAATAAAATAAAATATTGTACTGCAATGTAATGCGAGTTGAAGGCATTCGACAATTGTCCGTAACCATTGACAATTGGAAATGTAATGCGTGTTCAATATGGAGCCAACCGGCGTAGATTCTCGTCGAGTTTGTAATGTAACAGAATTGTCTGTCACCGACAATTGACAATATTTCAATATTTCAAGTGCTACTTTTTATTGTCTGGCTGGAATGAGCGCACAATTTTAAGACACCCACATTTTTTTATATTCGTGAAAATCTTGTATTTTCGTGGAAAAATCCATTTAAATCGTTGCTCAAGCAGAAAGGGCGTAAGTAACAAACGTCAAGTATTAGCGAAATGACGTCATTTCCCGTTTTACATATTTTGCTCATTTTTCCAAAAAATACTGTACGAAAAAATCCAAAAATATTTTTTTGTGTTCTAAAAGTGTTTCTCTCGAAATGGTTTTTGATTTATGAATATAAAGAAATTTGAAATATTATCAATTGTCGTGCTGGTGGAATAGGGGCCAGGACTGAAGCTGTGTGTGGTAATCATAGCATACCTGATAGTGGTAAGTAGGCGCCGGCGATACTCTTATGACGCTAGTAGCTACGCTGTTGACAGGCGGACTCACTCTCCCCGGCCGAACTAACTCGGGCCTGAAAGGGACGCCATGATTACATAACGTCATGACAATGGAGAAGTGGAGGTAGAAACACGAAACCCCGCCGTAGTTCTTGCTATCAGTTGGAATTGGAACAGATAGCGATGACTAACATAGGCATTTTATTCATTGAAAGGGGATCTATTGCTGACAGGGTCTGGGGGAAGGGATGAGCCAAATCTCATGACATCTTGTCTTTCGAAAAACCGTCTATATCCAATTATATACTTTGATGGAGGTCTATTCTACCTTGGTTCAAGTTTTTATACTATTCGCGTAGCCATTTTGAATTAAACGTCATTCGTAATGATAGCGAAAATTATCGTTACCGATACTGAAATAGTTATTCTTATTCTAATACTAGCTTTTGTCCGCGACTTCGTCTATGTGGAATTAGTACTTTAGGTAGCTTATTTTTGTGGCGAACATCATGAAAGCACAAATCACTTTACCCTTAGGTTATCGCATCTTAATAGTAAATTACACCCCCCCCCCCTTACATTTTTTAAGAATGCGTGTTTCTAGTAAATTTGATGAAGTCACTGGATTTTTTCATCACAACAACAACAACAAGACAACAACAAACAATATATCAACATCATTGTTACATCATACGTTTGTCGTTTGTAAAACGATACATTTACCAAACGTCTGTCGGTCAAACGCTCGAATAGCACAGATGGTAGGCGTAGGCGTGTCACTGACCGTATGAGATGGGGATGGTAGATGCCGGGCGGATGCGGATGCGGATGCGGCGGCTGCGGCGATGAGATCGGCACGAACACGTTGTTGCGCAGCGCGGGGGGCGCCGCGCCCGCGGGGGAGCCCCCGCCGCACACCGGCGACGCGCCCGGGCTGCCCGAGCGCGAGCTGCCCAGCGACACTATACAACAAACACCATCATCACCTACATCACCTTTCTAGCGATTTTCCCGGCATTTGCCACGGCTCGGTGAGCCTGGGGTCCGCTTTGACAACCTAATTCCGAGATTTGGCGTAGGCATTAGTTTTTACAGAAGCGATTGCCATCTGGGGCCCGGTTTTTGAAAGCACATGTGTGAATGTGAAATTATATTTAATTAATCAAGAAAAATGTGAATTGCGTTCTCACAGTCGCACCGATAATCGCACCGAACGGGCAGTTGCTTCACAATGTCGTGCGAACATGTATTCGCGAAATTAGAAATATGATTTTGACCGTACGCATTCATTTTTGACAGCAAACAATACTGTCACCACAAATAAAAATCGTTTTTAAGTCGAACGGCTCGTTCTCACGTTCGACAAGTCGTTAATCGCACGATGACATCATCAAAATGAACCGACTCGCACACCGAAAGTTGAGAGGGAATCAACTTTTTGTTGTTCAATAAAAGTTGATCAACTTTTATTGAAAATGTGCTCTCACTAGCGATTGTTATTCAATTTGTGAACCGATTCAAGATGATCAACAAAAATCGCCTCGTGAGAACGCCGCTTAATTAAAGTAGACTATAGGGTGTTACCGAGCATGTTGGCGGCCTCGGTCTCGTCGGGGTCGAACCGGCCCGTGACGCGGTAGTGCGGCGGCGTCGTGTCCGACTCGCGCGACGTCTCGTCGCCCTCCACGCCCGTGCCGCTCGACGACAGCGACTTGCTGCTGCTTCTGAAGTAGTACAATACACTGTAACACTCCGGATTAGGATGCGACCACACCGCCGCTTAAAAAACGGTGACGTTACGGAATCGCAACAAAATGTATGAAGAAACTGTGAGAAAACGTGACGCATACGACACGTCACTGCGTATACGCGGCGGTTTGGTCGCACCCTTAAGTACTAAGGTGATAAGATCGTTTAAAATTGGTCTTTGTCAGCCAAAATGTTATAGATATAGTGGCAGAACGGGGAGGCCTTTTCCTAGCAGTGGGACACTATAATAGGCTATTCAAAAAAAAGCGACGGGTAGCACTCCGGGAGTGCCGGCAGAATTGAAAACAGCAGCTTAGATTCGATTTTAATGTAACCTCCATGACGCTCAAGACGCGTACCGTACTGGCCGCTTACAAAAAAATACGTACGTAATATCTATATTGACAGACCTCTAACAATGTGCTGATACTCTAGTACTTTTGCTCCACGACTCAACAAAGAAACACTTAAGAAATCGAACGCGATTCATTCGTATTTCAAAATAAGCTCTTAGAGGATCCTGATATTCTGGTACTTAAACTCTCCCTCCGTCTTACGTCTGACGCGAGTTTAACATTTTTCACCCATCCCAAAAAGCGGTCAGCGCCGCTAAAGGTGATATCAGACGGTTCACTCGAGTGAATGCTTCATTTTTCTTTCATTCATTCGGCAATTTTCTTTCACTTTGCGTTCAAACGTGTCACTTTGAGTGAAAGATGCAAAATTAAATAAGAAAATGAACAAAAAATGAACAGTCTGATATCACCTTACAGAAGTTTTCACTTCAAAAAAAGGTACCTTTGTTGCGGCGTGTGCGCGGAGCCCTGCGCGAGCGGCGTGTTGGAGGACCTGGTGACGCCGCGCAGCGACAGATGCCGCGAGCAGTACCCGCGGCGCTGGCTCTCCTTAGAGCAGCCATCTTTGGAGCACAGCCGCCGCCACTGCTTGCCGTTGAACTTCTTCCGGATGCCGGTGGGCGTCGACACCACGTCGCCTTTTTTGTATTTGTGCGGAGTTGCCGCTTGAGATCTGATAGAATGGTGAATGTAAAATAGCAGCGCAAATACTTTCGTGCAAGTTTAACATAGTTATACATATTTCATAACAAAGTACAAGCTAATACTATTAGTGGTTTTGGTTGTAACTTCAGACCATATACCATTTCAGTCAGCTTCAACTTTGAATGATAATATCTGCGATTGAATTATGAACTTTCTCCATCTGTCTCTGTTGCTCGTATACGATATAAACGTGACAGATGCAGAGTGCGGGGTACTAGAATCGTTTAGCTAGAAATTGTTCAAAAAACACTACAGTCTTCACCAAAAGTGCGATACAAATCTCACTATTTACACATAAGCAGAATAGCTCCGAAATTATTATCTTTTATCTCGCCATTTTGTATATTGTCGTGGCAGTGATCACAATCGCTCAACATATTCTAATAAGAGTAAGTCACATTAATGTCACTGAGTTACTGTGTAAATGTAAACATAACTTGGTCATAGTAAATTAGCTTGATAAAATAAAGGACTACCTTTATCTATAATTAATTAACTTACGGACTCAGCGCGAACTAAGTCTAGGCGATAAATTTACTTATAACGACAACGCGATAGCGCGACATGTGCATAGCGTACTACGGCGATTTGTACAAACGAACGTGACGCGCGGCACGGGTTTGACAATGACGAGGCAACGCCTTCACAAATAAGTTTTCTTACACACACTGACTAACTGCTTTACTCATAATCGAAAATAAAGAATTCAAACGTCTATTGACGTCAATTACTGATGCAAAAAAAGAGTATGTCAATAGTAATGAGTACACTAATAGTATAATAGTAAGGTAATAGACGTAGGCAATTAGCATATCAATAATATAGAGCTTTCTTTTACAACATCAAACTTGGTAGCAAGAGTCTGTTCAGGGGATCGCAATTTATAAAACAAATAAGATAAGTTAATTGCAAAAAAAATACACGATTTTTAAATGACGCGATATAACACTGTTATCGGAGCGCTCTTAAAAATGCTAAATTGAAGTCAAATCAATCACTGGCAGTGCGTCAATATTCTCTTTCAAAATAAATAGATAGGTATAAGAAAAGTTACTAAAAAGCTTCTAAATTCACAAGTCAAAAATAACTAGAGCTAGGCGATCTCCAAATGTTTTTTCAAACTAAAGGGTACAGAACAGATGTAGTGCGAAACGATTTTCCATGATAATTCGTTAAATCCCGGTTTTCGACTTTAACGAGATTTGAATGAGGTTCTTATTTATAAATCAATTTAATCTGACAGCTGCATTGTATACACGACTTTAATAACTTGTCAATGAAGTTGAAAATCGGATAAAATTCAACGAACCGTCATGGAATATAAAAAAAAATTGCAAAAATAACAGAGGCAGAGTATATTTACCTAGGCGTGGGGGGTTGAGATCTGGGGGTAAGACTGCGTTCGAGCAGACTCGACGTGCTGCCACGACTCTGCAGACTGCTGCGTTTGCTGTTGCTGCAATCTGCAAACAACAACCTCTATAAAAATCGCTCAAACAGTAGGCTTATTGTCTAACTCGCTCGCAATCGCCATCGTGTTCATTTTGACAATTCTTGTATGAATGTGACAGCTAGCTGATCCCGATGCCAATTGTCAGCCCATACATGAACTGTCAAAATGAACACGATGGCGATTGCGAGCGAGTTAGACAATAAGCCTACTGGTCTGTAAAATAACTTTCAGTTAAATGTATGAAAGTCATTCAATAAAAACTTATATAGATTATTTGAGCACTGTTCACATACTTGGCCTGTCTTGCATGTTTGTTGGCGACTGTACTTCGGAACTCGGACATAGAGGGAACAAATTACGTTGTAATTTGAAACGAATGTTTGAAATGAATGTTTGTGAAACAAACTTAACTTAATTTATGTACGTCATTCAAAGTCAACACACAGTCCGAACGATTCAAGTTTAAACTTTCAAACCGCTACTTATACTAATATCTATTCTGCGGTTAAACCACAGTACAATTAGTTTGTCTAAAGTTAGCCGGTTATGACGTCATTCGACTAAATGCGACAGCGATGCGGCAACCGGCACTTTAGTCAATGGAGGTGTTTGTTCCATATCAGTAAATCTTGAATAATTAGGCTATTCATCGGGCTCCCTTCGCAACAATGCTATGGCTGTGATAATAATATAACCTTGTCCATTTTCGGCAATTTTTGCTGTAGGCTAATTAACGAATTAGTGTAGGCACAACTTATTGAATACCCAAAGATACTTTGTATAATTGGCACAGCATTGCCTTTTTTATAATGAATGACTTAAGCGACTATTACACAGAGCCAGTAAAGTCACACTTACATTGACGGCTACAAATATACCTTCAACTTTTTTTTATACAACAAGAAAGGTAAAGGAGCTAATAAATTGGCTGATGGCAAACAATCATGTGATTCATGTGCCAGTAATTTCACTGCCTGGACAGGATTAGCGAGAGCGAGTAACATGTTGGATCCATACGGACCCCGCACAAGGTCCCAGCACCCACAAAAATCACTACGATTCCCTCTAGTCATTGCAGTCACAGTTACGAACTCTGCCTTTTTATGTCATTTATGTATTTTTCTAATTTTGATTTGATATGTCCTTTTGTTTATGGTATAATATTTTGGGTGTCAATAATACAAGTCTTGAGCTGAGCAGCTGCATTTTCATTGAGATAGATTTTTTAACTCCACTTACTCTTAACCGCTTCAGTCACAGTTTTTACTTGTTCAACCTAATCGACGCGACCCTAATGATTTTCACAAACGGACTTTTTTAGGGTTCCATAGCCAAATGGCATAAAACGGAACCCTTATAGATTCGTCATGTCTGTCTGTCTGTCCGTCCGTATGTCACAGCCACTTTTCTCCGAAACTATAACAGCTATACTGGTGAAACTTGGTAAGTACTTAGATGTATTCTGTGAACCGCATTAAGATTTTTACACAAAAATTAAAAAAAAACAATTAATTTTGGGGGTTCCCCATACTTAGAACTGAAACTGAATTCTTTTTTTTCATCAAACCCATACGTCTGCGGTATCTATGGATAGGTCTTCAAAAATGATATTGAGGTTTCTAATATCATTTTTTTCTAAACTGAATAGTTTGCGCGAGAGACACTTCCCAAGTGGTAAAACGAGATCTAGTAGTAGTGACCTCACACTGCCTACATTTTGCTTTAAAGCAGGGCTCTGCTAACACTGGATTTTATAATAACTTAGCGAATTTTTGCGAATATTAATTACGTGGAGAAATACTCGTAACTAATTCACGTTACGAGCTTTTTGGGATACATCCGAGCGAGATCGACACAAAGGATAGTCAATCACAAGCTCATGTATACAATGTGTATCTTAAACTCGTATGATAATAATATTATCTCATACTACGGATGTGTACTCGTACACTGGCTCTGAGTCATTGCTCCAGATTCAACTCTCAAGGAACAATATCAAAAAACCTTGAGTGACGTTTGTTTTTTATCGATAAACGAAGCGAAGCGCAGACAGAATGCTTGTAGTTTTTATGGGATGTTCTTTGTGGGTTTGGCGCTTAATAAAGATAGGAACTTAAAGCAAACATGATGCTTTATTAATCGTATATGCCAACAAGCGCTACCGCAGGCAAAATTGTCGAGAAACGCCCTGATTTACGGTAAAGCTTATTTAAGGTAAATTTTGCAGGTGGTAGGGCCTTGTGCAAGATCCATCCGGATCGCTACCACAATCTTACTCGCTAATCCTGCCGCTAAGCAGCAGTGCTTGCACTGCTGTGTTCCGGTGTGGAGAGTAAGACAGCCGGGGAAATTACGAGCACAAGAGGCTTTTGATCTTAGCCCTCTAGGTTGGCAACGCATCTGCGATCCCTCCGGGGTTGCGGGTGTCTATGGGCAGTGGTAATCACTTACCATCAGGGTACGATGGGTCACCTCTTGCTCGTTTGCCTTCCTATTCACATAAATAAAAAAATAAAGCACCCTACTAAGGGTACCTACTTGTTGTCAGATTATAACTACATGTAACTTTGTCACTTTGAAGCTGATATGACGATACTAAGCCACCCAGAGCAAAATAAAAGCTGTCTACGCCCTATAATAATTCTGCAATAATGGTAATCACGTTTCATGAGTCACGTCGAGAAAAGAAAGGTACCACTGGGCTCGACTTGGCGGGGGTACAACAGTGCCGCCTGATACTTATTAAACGCCAAGACTACTTATTACATACACGTATTAATCGTCTTTATTACTTACGCGGTAGGCAGAGCCTAAATGCCACGTTTATCGTGATTATGTCAAATTCCGAATCCCTCAGTTTCTAAACTCCTACATTAAAAAATACCTAACCTAATATCCTTTAAGCTCAACAGAACTTAAAGAGCATAACCCTACAGCCTACAGCAATGTTTTTTAACCTGTGGGTCGTGTGGACTCTAGGCAGCTACGACCTTTGACATATCTATCGCTATACCGCGGGAACTATGCAATTTTCCGGGATAAAAAGTAGCCTATGTTTTGATCTAGCTATCTTTGTTCCAAATTTTATCCAAATCCGTTCATTCGTTTCAGCGTGAAGAAGGAACAAACATACACACTCACTCACTCACATCGACACTCACATCGTCATAAACTTTCGCATTAATAATATTAATAGTTGTTGCCTGCGACTTCATCTGCAAAGAATTCGTTTATCGCTATCCCGTGGGAATTTTCCGGGATAAAAAGTAGCCTATGTGCTATTTCACACTTTTCTCGATCTATGTGCCGAATTTAATCCAAATTTGTTGGGCCGTTTTGGCGTGATTGAGTAACAAACAAACATCCATCCATCCATACTTTCGCATTTATAATATTAGTTAGATAGTCAAATTTCATCAGTTGTATCACGAAAAAGGTCCAGTGCCCGTCGCACCTTGGCCCCCGTCGCACCATGATTAAGAATCGCGAATCGATTCGAAACTGTCGGACCTTTTCCGACGTAATATAACGTGAGTTATCCGTTTGTTTACATTAATATGTTTGAAAAACTCTGCCCTACAGTAAGTTAAATGACTGGGTAATGATTCATTACTCACCCATATGCGAGGGCTCGTTCGGAAACATGATATCCTCGCGCCGCAGCTCGTCGTCGCTCTCGCAGTACTCGTCGAAGGCGCGCTTGCGCAGCTCGTCCATGGAGCCGTTGGACAGCGCGCCGACCGTCACCACCGGCCCGGCGCCGCCCAGCGGCGACGATGTGTAGAAGTTGTCGTTCGTCATCTGGTGACAAATAGCCCTGTTTAATTCTACGCTTGCATTCAATATTAGATACTAGCTTGTGCCCGCGACTTCGTTCGCGTAGAATTAGACTTAAGAACTGATGTTGACAATATATTCTGCAATAGTTATTAAGGTCGCTGTAGAGGTCCGTCACTAGTTTGATAGGACATCCCTAAGTCAAAATGTCATGTTTGGTAGAAGCTAAATAACAAGATGGCAGTGTGCAACAAATTAATATAACTAATCTGATTTAAAGTGAATCCAAGTTTGTAAGCGATAGAATACTAATAAGGATATACGTTTGAATAGGAGTTTCAATTGTGCAAGTCCGACAGTCGCGACTCTGGACAGCTCCGACCTTTGACATGTTTATCGCTATCCCGCGGGAACTGTGCAATTTTCCGGGATAAAAAGTAGCTTATGTGTTAATCTGGGGTACCAGCTATCTCCGTTCCAAATTTTATTCAAATCCGTCCAGTCGTTTCAGCGTGAAGAAGGAACAAACATACACACACATCGTCACATCCATCCATCCTCACAAACTTTCGCATTTATAATATTAGTAGGAGTAGGATTATAGCACAGAACTATATCAAGATAGAATGAAAGAGTCCAGCAATTTGTAGGGAGACCGAGCGTGTAACATTTTGCGTGTGACAATTGACGTCACGAGCGCAATTTAGTGATGGGAAACATAAGCCGCGCGAAAACAATCCAAAAGCATCGATTCACAGATCGATTAGAACACGGCACCGATTCTATGCACCGCCACCCCCACCGCACCGCGCCGCGACCACAGAAATATATCTGGCATCGGACGTTCGTCTTCGTTGTGAAAAGAAGTAATTACATCTTTATGTGATGACAAAATATTTACTCGTACATAATTATCACTCAATTATATTACACCAGTTATTGTAGGTGCATTTTTATCGATTTAAAATATCGATAAGACCCGACAGAGGAAATGATAATTATTTTCGACAGAGGAAATGAGAAAGCTCATAATTTTAATACCAATAAATTGCGTTACATTTGTACATAAATTACTTCCTTTTTCAAGTCTTTTTTGCTTTATTTAATAGTACAAACTGGACAAAATAAGAGGAATGAAGATATTGATAAATGTGGATGAAGCGAAAGATGTATGTCAGGATCGTAGCAAGTGAAACAAAGTAGTCTCTGCCTACCCCTATGGGAAAGAAACCGTATGTATGTAAAAACTGGCACGAACGCATATCACGCTAAAAAAAAAAATTTTGAATTTGAGTTTCGCTTGACATTCTACGGCGAAACAACAGAGGGGGATTCCAGTAGGCTTATTGTTTAACTCGCTGCAATCGCCATCATGTTCATTTTGACAGTTCTTGTATGAATGTGACAGGTAGCTGATTCCGATGCCAATTGTCAGCCCATACATGAACTGTCAAAATGAACACGATGGCGATTGCGAGCGAGTTAGACAATAAGCCTACTGGCTGGTCGTTGGTTGTAGACGGACCTGAATAACTGAATTTTTATTTTTTTCTCCTTAATTTAGTAAATTTTGTTAAAATTTATAAGTTTTTAACGCCTGTACTTACCTATTGAAGACCGTGATAGACAGTTAAAATTTCCACAGAACCATAACCTGTTTGTTAATAATATTTGCTTTGCTCTACGTACATTATTATATAGCTGCATAATTAATAATATAAAAACGTAATTATCATTTCCTCTGTTTTCAAAATCGATTTTAATCGAGTAAGAAAATCGCAGTGTGCAGCACTGTGGTACAGCACTATTCTTACTTTTGACAGAAAAAATGAGAAATCGACCTTGAACGTGACTCGACAGTTTGAATAGCATATTTTTACATCGCTGGTTTTGAATGCACGCCAAGTCTGGCTCGTCAAATTAAAGCCGCAATGGAAAACTAGCGTTGGCACACAATCGCCCGCTACTGTTTTGATGAAAATAATAAAATAAATGGTTTTTTAATTAATAACAGATATTTAAGGACAAATAGTATTTCCCGATGAAAGGAAATACCTCGATTAACAGCTCGCAACTTTTTTGGTAGTGTTTAAACAATTAATTATTGAGCAACAAACCATTTTGTTTTTAAAATCTGACGTCTACTGACGTCCGCGGTCGGGAGCAGATTGAAGTTCGCGGCGAGCAAGTGAGCCCACGGGACAACTTTTTGCCACGCGAGGTACATACACTCTTTCCTTCTATCTTGATATAGTTCTGTGGATTATAGGTTAGCTGACGTCGGGGAAAGTGACTCCTAAGCTCAAATGGGACTGGGTTGGACATGTCTGCCGCATGCACCCACAGAGGTGGGCCAACTCAGCCACTTGGTGGGTGCCGGAGAATGGCCAACGACGAGGCAGACCAAGAAGGCGATGCGGGACGATTTGGACGCGTATATTGGCCTGATATTGCGTCAGACCGAGGGTTGTGGAGGTCGAGAGAGGCCTTTGCCTAGCAGCGGGACACCGTAATATGCTAATTAAAAAAATAGGTTACTTAAAAATTCAAACTTAAAAGCGGTCCCCTTTGTCGTTCCACCCCGCGCCCCTGTGCCTCGCCGGCGGGGACTCATTTAAGCGGTCAGTCTCTTCAGCTGTGCTATGTACCTATAAATGTGTGTGACTGGGGCGACCAAAAATAACGGGTTCGGGTGTTCATTAAAAAAACAATTTGCATAATATTTTCCTTCACGGAAGAACAGTCGTGAATCAAACACTGAACAATGTTTTTACACTTACGAAATTTGCATTTTGTCGCTAGTCATAGCATGTTACATAATTTTTTGAAATTTTCAGCAAGGACCTTGGAACAGCATCGAGATATAGCGCTGACACAACGCATCGCTATTTGCCGTCGGGTTTTATTATATGCATGTACCTACTACCTATACTACTTTACTTTCCTACTCTTTCTAAGACAGAGAAAGGGGAGACCTTTGCCCAGCAATGGGACGACAAATAGGCTATTTAAAAAAAAAACGTTTCAACTAGGCGGTTAAGAAATGTGCCCGTATCACGTGACGTGTGGACAGTGTTCGTGTAATTTAGCAAAAGAATAGCGAAATTAATTAAAAAGATGTAAAACCATTAATTCACGAATATCTCGCAACAAGTGAAACTGCGATTAAATCTAAGACGTGACTCAGGGCGCTGAGAGTCGCTATCAAATTATTACGTCATTTTCTTTTCGGCCAGCTGCATTGCAACCACAGTACAAAACTAGTGAGTAATCCACAAACAACGCTTCGAATTTAAGCATAAGGACGCACTAGCACACTGTCCGTACATTAATTCTTGACTGTTGATGGTGATGATCATTAAAGAAAAAAGAGAGAGTAAAGAGTTATTGTATTGTATCATTTAGGGGTCATCCATAAAGTACGTCACACGTATTTCATGAATTTATGACCCCTCCCCTCTCCTCGTTATTATGTATTAGAATCCATGTATTCTATTCGACATTATAAAGAAACGCAGCGTGCTATCAAAAGGTATATTCGAGTTTGTTTGAGGTAGTTTCGAGTGAGAACGGTTCCAGTGGTAACGAGAGTGCACGCAGTCGACGCGCAAGAATGAGGGTAGACAGAGCTCGGTCTACCCAACAATAACATCCACCCGCAATTTCTTCAGTCTACCCGTGATCATGATGCATGCAACTGTATCGAAATATCGGGTGCTCAATAAAGGTAATCACGGTTCACATCCCGTTTATAATATTTCGAATGAACTTAACCGTGAATCATTAAAAACTCTTATTGGTATATTTAAGAAGACCAAACGAAACGGTTGCTAAGTTACAAGAGACGCACACATACAAGACCATTAACATAACTACACATACATAACACTTGTCACAGATGGTCACATTTGTGAGACCCCCCCTCCCTAGTGTGACGTCACATATTTTGCAATTTTACTAGTAAATTATTAAATTAAAACAGCAGTTCCGTAATTACTTTTAATTTCATTTAAGTTTTTCGTTAATAGTTCAAATTTGGCATTTTTACACTTTATTAAATGTACCTGTTGGATTTTGCAATGTGACGTCACGAAACTAGGACCCCTGCCTCCCCTTGTCACATAATGTCACACTTCGTCGACCCCCTCCCCCCTCTACTTTATGGATGACCCCTTACGAGAGCGGCAGGCTTATTACGTAACTCGCTCGCAATCGCCATCGTGTTCATTTTGACAGTTCTTGTATGAATGTGACAGCTAGCTGATTCCGATGCCAATTGTCAGCCCATACATGAACTGTCAAAATGAAGACGATGGTGATCGCGAGCGAGTTACGTAATAAGCATGCGGGTGAGAACGTTAGAAAGCACTTGGGGAAGCAGGGATTTGACGCGTCGGGTGCAGATTATTTGCTACGATACACTGTTGCAAGCGTCTATTGAAATTATTGTTCAATTGCATTCTTAAATGTAAATTACGATAAGAATAGCCTGCGAGAAGTCAACATAGTTTGGAGTAACGCCTTATTATTAACTATTTCAATGTGGCCCATCACTAAAAGGAAATATAAATTGGTTATAATTATAATTTTGAATAGCCAGCGCCTCAGTAAATTTTGCGCAGCATTCTGTATTTAGCAACACTAGGTATTTAGTTAAGCTAAATCAAGTTATAGTATGTATTTAAATGGTTCAGATATAATTTATGACATATTTATAGTAAACAGGACGTACAGGCTAACCGCAAAGACTATCCGATGACACTAATTTTTCCTCGTTTAAATTATATTCTATCACAATAAGGCCTAGGTTCAAGTTGAAATCTTAATGTTGAATTGACTGTACTGAACATGTATTAGCCATCAACCTAACCTAACCTATCGAGGCGGCGATTAGAGGTACCTAAGGCGAGTCTTGCCTCTCTTATAGCTAGCACTCAGCATCCTATACACATACTCTTAGGGTGCGACCACACCGCCACTTAAAAAACGGTGACGTTGCGGATTAAAACTCCTACATCTTCAGTATTTCTTGACCGGTATTACTTTTAATTTCACTTTTTGTCATCTTTTTTACTATATTCTCATATTTTATTAAGAAATGTGATATTTTTTTTAATGCATATTCCATATTAGTTTGGCCTGCACACAGCAAGCAGTGCACTGACCTGCATGGGCACGTGCGGGCGGTGCGGCGCGTGCGCGGCGGCGTGCGAGCCCGCGTCCTCCAGCTCGTCGGCCCACGGCGGCTGCAGCAGACGGATGTCGGCGCGCTTCACTTCCACGCTGTCCTTGCATATCTCACCGTCTACCTGCTGCCGAGAAACGATCATTAAGGATAGTACAAGGTCGAGGCACCGTCCGAAGGAGCGAGCGAGAGGTCAACCGATCGAGGGTTCGGCCGGCACAACTACCCACACATTGTCTTAATTGTCCTTAAAGTCTATTTATTCATACTAGATACTAAAATGACATTACCCATAACACGACCAAACCACTTGTATCCAGACCACAAACATTGTCGATGGTTTTGAGTACACCACTAATCAATAAAAGCTGGTATCATTATTTCACAATTTGACTTTTGCAATTGTCAGTTTAGTATCTAGCAGTGGCGTAGCGTCCATAGAACTCGATTCCCACCGGCTTGCCTATTTTAAGGCATTTGGGCAATTTATTGTGCAGAATTAGAGGAAAAGACTAGTTAAGTTCCCTTCGGCTTGCCTTCTGATATACTTGACGCCACGCCACTGGTATCTAGTATGAATAAACAGACTAGTATCTATTCTCGCATCCCGTCTCGCAGCGTAAATATGTTTATTCACTCTTCTACGAATGTATAGATAATTTGCATCTTAAGACGAGATAAAAATTCAGACGTTGCTCACCTTCACTCTAATCCTTATCGGTGAATTAAGCACTTCAATAACTAGTCCTTCCACAAAAACGTTTTGCACACTCTCCCGGCTCGTGTCCGTGGTGCGGACCACGCAGGCCGAGCCGATCAGCAGATGGCTGAGCTGCGGGCTCGCGTCACTGATCACATCGTACTTGTTGGCACCGAAGATGTCGTTGTACACCATCGGGGTTTGCTCCTGCCCGTCCAACTCTACCACCACCTTGCAGCCTTCAGCCTGGCGTATCACACCGGGCACATACAACCGGCACTGTTTCGCCAACACTCTATGATCCCGCCATTCCGACAAATCGATGTTCGGGTAGTGGATAAAGAACTTCATTTCTTGCGGCGGCGACGGCACGATCGAAGGCTGCATAGGCGACGGATACAGCTGTGCGTGGTACTCGGGTTGCGGCATGGAGACAGCTACGTTGTTGACGCAGCTGCGTTCCATCTCTTCGAGTTCTGAGGGGTCGAATTTTCTCTTCTTCGGGAGTCGCACGGGGGCCTGTGTCGGGGGTTGGGCCGGCGGCGGCGCGGAGCCGCTGCTCGCGGTGCCGGGGTTGGTCGGGTTGGCCATGGTTATGTTGGAGGTCGGATGCGATGACGCCTGCGAGAGGCTCACTGTGCCGACACTACTGATCACTGAGGCAGGGATCTGCAGCAATAAACAACATTTACATATTTAGTACTAACGAGAACAGTGTTGCTAACACTCTTTAAAAAGACACGCTGAATGTTTTAAAAGAAAGCGCTAGATTTGGATATTTTTCGAAAAAAAAGCGCTGAATTTAAAAAATAAATAAAAGAATAGCTGATTACTACTTTTAATTAAAAATTACATCAAAAAATAATCTACAAATTTAGTAGACAGTCTTCTTCATCGTCAGAGTCTTGTTCTTTTCGTACAATTTCCTGGCTTTCCTGCTGGGTAGAATGGGCGCTAAGCGCTATATAATTTTGTTGGGAGTTGACACAGCCAAAAAAGCGTTAGATTTAGCGGCGAAAGCGCTAAGTTGGCATCAGTGACGAGAAACTACACTATATGCTGTGTAACCCTGCTGTAAGGATTAAGGACCCCTTTGCAAGATTCAATCTTTTTGGGTGATTGTAACAGAATGTCGAAGCAACTATGCTGCATACTTAAAAAGTTCGTTAACAAGCAATAGTTATTTGTTATGCAAGGCTGCAAAGTTTTTGTTTGGCGCGAGTGCCTGTATTGAAATCCGAGCAAGCGAAGGATTCTATGATTCCTGAGCGCCGCGAGGGTTTCAAGGCACGAGACACTTAACAAACTTTGCTGCCGAGCGAAACACACAATTTTTCACCTCACTACAGCGAGAAAAATGGTGGATGGAAGAATTTCGAATTTCTAATTACCGAGTATATGAGTAGGTGGTGAGGTCGTAGTGGTCGTGGTGGAATGGTGGTCAACGCGGCGTTCGAATTTCAAAAACCTTTTCCACCCAAGAGGGGAAAAAGCACTTTTCCACGCAGATTTTTAAGGAGAAAGACAGCCCTTTCGAGCAAGTGAGGTGAAAATGAAATTAAATGACACTTTTTGGCATTGACTTTTGGCTTAGTATACCTATATTCATATTTGTTGTAGTAAACTGATGCGATAGCATAAATACTTATGTGCTGGACACATTAGTTACAAATTCCATCACTTAAAAGCTTTATTATCCTAGACTGATATGTTGGACGTTACGATTATGTGTCTGTGCAAAATTATATCCGGCTCAAACTGCGTTATTTTAACAAAAAGCTAAACGTAACAGCTCATAACATCAAAAACTTACTTTTCTTTTCCTTCAGCACCATTTCTAAAGCGCTGATAAGGGGATAAGAGAAACGGCTAACGGCTTCAACAAACGCATTCCTATACAACGCATGCAAAAATAAATACTACCTTCCGAATTAGGAACAGCTGGCCTATATAATTAATGTTCCGTGTTATTATTTATAAACATATTTATCAACATCAGTGCACTGTGCCGCGTGACGGATAGAGAATAGTATCTGGGAGGCATCCGCGTGCGTCATACTCATACGCCGCACGGATTTCCCCGAAATATAGTAGATACATCTTCTGCATTTTCCTCACGTACCTATACAGTCTTAAATATCGTTAAAACCGAGCAAATAACACGGTCTGAAATTTACGGGTTATTTAATTTTAACATATATACAAAAGATACTTCAATAGCAATACCTATGAACGGATCATATCACGTAACCACGTAACCAGTAACCACGCCTTGTTACTACGAGTACTATACTTCATTTAATTTAGAATGAGAAATCACAATGAAATTATATTGCGTCTGGTCAACTATTTCTTACCTAGCAAGTAGTACGAGTAGTACAATAGTCTAGGAGCCACAAAATGATTTTTTTTTAATGTCACTTTATTTGCGTGTCGTTAATTGTTACTCTATTACAAATTGTGAAGAGATTACAGTTCACGAGCCGCAATATAATGTTGTGGTTTGTCATCCTAAATTAAATGAAGTATAGTGACGTGCTGCATTCGTTTGAATCTTTGTACCTCTAGTCTAGGCCCCTTATTCATAAACGCACTATAGGCCTCTGTTAACTTAGTAATCGTTTGTCCTTATCTGTCACTTTGACATTTACCTTTCACAGATAAGGACAAACGATTACTAACTTAGCTGAGGCCTATAGTGCGTTTATGAATAAGGGGGTAGATCCTAGAGACGCTAATCTGTGACCGATTTTACCGGTTAACGAACGTAAGCGTATTAATTATAACCAGTATATTAATATTTTCTGTATTTATGGATTCAATTGTCTATGTTAAACTAAATAGTTGTGGTCTAAGGCTTGGTTCCGCGTTTAGTAGGTATGTTGTTGTTTTGTGAAGGTCCATGTCAAATTAAATGGTTTACTTAATACATAATAATCACGTCTTTATCCCTTACTGGGTATACAGAGCCTAAGGTAACAAGACCTAAAGGCCACGTTAAGCGTGATTATGGGCGTATAGGTAGAAAGGGGAATCAGAATAGTAATGGGTTGCTAGCCGCATCGCCTATAACATAATTGTCATAATTCCTAATATTTTTGCCCATTTTCTCGATGGGCTTTTACCATGTGCGGGAAGAGAAGCAACTTCTGGTACATTCTATGTTTTTTTTTTTACTCCCAGACCAGCATGAAATAGGATTGAAAATTTTCTGTTCGATATCGTGTAAATTTACGGACAATCTCGCCGCGTTACCTATAGGTAAATACAACGTGTTATAAAATACCCCGTAAAATATCAAAGCCAAAAATATTGTCAACCCTAGTAAACTCAATACCCTAGTAATCTCAGGAAACTATACTGGGGTTCTTAAATATTGTAAATGGACTTGTTATAAGGTCCCATTTAACCTCCTTTCGGCTTTACGGGTAGTTTTGTAACATCCTGTATATCTCTTGCAATTAACGACGGCGAGTGAGCTTTATTTGTGGTAAACACATAGGTACCTACCTGCATACGTGTCAGTGTGTGTGAGAGCGAAGGCGGGAAGGTAAGCAAGGTGTAGCTCGAAAATCGCTCCGTAAAACACGCACACTTCGATACGTATGCAGGTACAAGTTTACCACAACTAAAGGTCGCTCGCCATTGTTAATTGCAAGATGTAGTGTGGTGTGGAGTCGCGATTCTGATGTCATTGATGAGCCGGCACCCACCTGGTCGTCTATGTCGTGATAGAGCGCGTGCAGGCGCTGCGGGGGCGCGGGGGCGGCGGCGGAGGCCTGCGGCTGCGGAGCGCCGCCCGCGTGGGCTCGCTGCATACCCGCCTGCCGCTACCACTGAGCAGTCATTGCGGCACAATTCCTGTTGGAATAACAATACAATACAATACAATACAAAAACTCTTTATTGAACACCACAAATCAGTACAAAACAATACAGAAACAAAGAATAAAGTATACACCTAACTTTAACAACTTTTATGAAAAACTTTTTTTTTTAATAATTTGTTTTACAAGTTGGAATACATAACAATAAAGCTAGACTTCCGAGCAAAGCGGCTCTGGCGTCACTGACGCTGCGCTCGGAAGTTCCTTCATACAGTTTCATACTGCATAATACTATAGCACTGTCGCAGCTTCAGTGACGCCAGAGCGGCTTTGCTCGGAAGTCTAGCTTTAGGTAGTGGTATCTAGTGAAATTCTGGTGGTCCGACCAGGAAGGAGATTTTCAACGGTTGGTCCTTGGAGTTTGGTATGTAGGCATTGTAGGCAATATATATATCTATATATGTAGGATATATGGCAATGCAAATACGGTCAGCAAAAAAAGCTTGCACTAGAAATGATAGAGGTATTATTAGGTTAGGTTACTATTATTAACGACTGCATTTTTTTTTCAAAATACCTACGTGGTTTGCGAATATCTCTATATAGGTACGAAGTAATATATATATCTATGGGTGCGGGTAGCTGCGATTCTCTGAGCATATTGACATGGATTTTAGTGCTATGATTGAGAATAACGAGTTGAACTAATAGTCTATGATTTACTTGACAAGCTATTTACACTATCTACTGTGAACTTTCTCAGGTATTGGGAACCGAACACTAACTTAACTAAACAAATAACTTAAATAACCCTCTTTTGGCGCAGTAGGGTAAAAACAGGGAATATTGATGATGGAACGGAACTCGTGTTTTGATAGCGATTAACCGATTACTTATCGAATTGTACGCAGACGAAGTCGGAGGCTAAAACAAGTATCTAATTTATTAATTTCTAAAATAGGTACTCCGTATTTTTCTATTTCAAAACCAATCGCTTTATACCTACTCGTACGCAATTACAATAACGTACCGCGTGATACAATTGTAAAACCAAACTAGATGTGTGTGTTAACGCAATCCCATCAAAAACATAACTTGTAAAAAATCTAACCATACGTTTTAAGTTTAACCGACATAAAAAAGAAGTTGTCAATTTGTGTAATTTTGACCCTACAATTATAAATTAAAGGTGTTACTTTCAATGTGGTTGCACTTAAGTTCTATTGTTTAACGATTAATTATCATTGCATACCTATTATGATGAAATCCATAAGAGATTACTGAAATTCTCCACACAGAAGCGCACTTTGCTGCCAGCAACTAGTTGTCTCATTCATACTAAAGGTGTTAGAAACAAGTGGAAGTAAGAGCCTTAATTGGCGTGTGATTCTATTTTAAATCAAAACACATCTACGTATGACTACTGCATTTATAGCCAAGATAAACCTGTTCCACGCAAAGAAAGACAAAAAAGGGGAAAACTGGTAATGAGTAATGATATCAAATGATAAATGGACAATTTAATGTTGTAAAAAACGTAGTAAAATGGCTGCTAGGTATTCCGCGTCGCTTAATTACCTACGCTCGCCCTCGTGATCCGGCACGATATTTAGTTGCTATGCCAAACTGCGTTAGACAAAGTATTAGATAAACGCGAGATTAGCTGAGCAAAGTTTTGATTTACGGAGTATAAGATTATCTAACTGTTTCAAAGTGGGGATACGCGGAGTAAGTTTACACGTGTTTTTGTAGCGTGATTATTTATAAGTTATTTATCACTATTACCATTAGCGTATCCTTTATGACCTTGTCCTTTAATCATGTTATGAGGGGTTATTACATCACGTCCTTACAAGTCAGCGAGCGGTTACGTAGAGATTTTATTAATTAGTATAAGATAACACTTGCTACGATCCTGACATACCTCTTTCGCTTCGTCCACATTCATCAATCTCTTCATACATGCTCGTCGGTTCAAAGCAAAACACACAAAAACTTCATACATGGTCGTAGCAAGTGGAACAAAGTAATCTCTGCCTACCCCTGTGGGAAAGAGGCGTGACGGTATGTATGTATAAGATAACCGTTTACTGTCCATTTTGTATGAAACACAAACACATTATTTCCAATGCTTCTTACCTACCTTTCTATATTTTAATCGGCTCATTTTAATACGTTAGATAAAGAACGATGTAAACATTTTACTGTGCTGAATAAATACACAAACCATTTCTTGAATAAGATATGTACTAAAAGATTATTTTGCTTAGCACGTTTTACATACAATATAATACAATATATTGCGCATAGACTATATCTACACACACAGCCATCGCAATTCGCGATACGATATACCTACGAGCTAACCGAACGGCGAAGCTTTTCCATAAATGAATAGGTATCTAGAATTCTAGGTACAATTCGAAGCGCGAAAGAACTATTTTAAGTTAATTCAAAGCAGATTTAGCCTGGATCAATAACCTGAATGTGGTTCTATTGTTTTATTTTTTACAAGTCGGCTAGATCTAGACAAGTGCTACCTATCTCACAGTTTTTTTGCTTGTTACATGTATGGATTTAGCTAGGTATTTATACTTATGCCTCGATTAAAGCGTTCGAAGTAGGATACTAATTTGTCCATGCATTTTTTAGGGTTCCGTACCCAAAAGGTAAAAACGGAAACCCTATTAGTTTCGCTCCGCTGTCCGTCCGTCCGTCTGCAACCAGCTAGCTTATTACGTAAGTTACGTAACTCGCTCGCGATCACCATCGTCTTCATTTTGACAGTTCATGTATGGGCTGACAATTGGCATCGGAATCAGCTAGCTGTCACATTCATACAAGAACTGTCAAAATGAACACGATGGCGATTGCGAGCGAGTTACGTAATAAGCTAGCAGGCTGTATCTCATGAACCGTGATAGCTAGACAGTCGAAATTTTCACAGATGATGTATTTCTGTTGCCGCTATAACAACAAATACTAAAAACAGAATAAAATTAACATTTAAAAGGGGCTCCCATACCACAAACGTGTTTTTTTTTGCGTTTTTTTTGCTCGATATTAATAACGGAAACAAGTAGACGCTTGAATTATTCACATGATATATTTTTGTTGCCGCTGTAACAACAAATACTAAAAACCAGAATAAGGTAGTACAAACACAGATAGTGTCTGTATACATATATCGGAGACCAATATAAAGTGACCCCACACTGCGTACATTTTTCTTTGGAGCAGGGCTCTGCTTACCCTGGATTATATACCTATATGTATTTATACGTAGATAATATTATGGTACGGAACCCTTCGTGCGCGAGTCCGACTCGCACTTGTTTTGTAATGGCAATACTATAGGTAGGTTAGGTAGGTAGGCATACATTATTTTCCGATTTCAAAGAAAGGTGAAGATGGAGACGTAAAGTTCTCAAGGCGGAAGTTCTCAATTGGTTCTGTTTTGTCCGTCGTATTCGTGTTTTTTTTTTCTATGAAACATAACATACATGAATCACACGAAAGCATAACATTTCCACGGGAAAATATTATTGTATACACTAATATTATAAAGAGGTAAGATTTGATTGTTTTTTTTTTTCATTGAATTGGTTCCAAAACTACAGGACCGATCGATTTAAAAAATTCTTTCATCGTTGGAATCCTACGTTAACCCTGATGAACATACGGACGAAATTGCGGGCCACAGCTTGTATTCTATAAATGGTACCTTTTTGAAAATTATTAAGTACTAGCTTTTGCCTGCGACTACGTCCGCGTAGACTTCATTTATTGACAAAAGTCATATACCTATATTATTATTAAGTATATTGGAAAGAGCACTAAAATAATAATAAAAAACTGGTTACTATATGTATACTGTCTCAGTTAGTTAAAACTATTGTGTAGCTAGTAGGCCGAACCTGTATTATTTTATCGAAGTGGTAGGTATCTGTTATTTCTAAATATAAAATTACATGATAGATCTAACTTGGGACATTACGCATGTATTGAAAGAGATAATTAGTTCAATCTCAATTAAAAAATACATGACTTAGTGACAAAACAACTAATGATAATGATAATTATACAAATTCTAATTGATTGCTAATTTTAGTCCTTCGAACCGGATTTTAAGAGTAAACTAACTGGCTAAAGGTTAACTGACGTTTATTGTAACTAATGCTTTATTAAATCGTGAGTTAAAAGGAAAAAGTAGGCGTCTAAGCCTCCAAGACCTTTTTTATTCCACTTTGATTGCGAATCAGTCCTAACGATGGGCAGGGAAGGGACTGCGATTCCATGAAACAAGGAAATGGATTTGTGGTAATCTCAGACCCAAATATAAAATAAGGATCTACGAAAGCCGAAGTAAAGGCGTACGTGGATACATATTCGCTCGGTATCAAAACGTAGGCGATCGTTTTCCACAGCAGTGCACGCACACGCTACGCACGAAATGAACAATGGACCCACTTGGGTGACATGTATAGCGTGTCCGTGCACAGCGTACGCAGCAGTTGGGCGTCGCTTTAACATGGGCAATATCTTACTGTGTACAAAGCGAGGCGCAGTTTTATCCGGCCTATATTTAGTTCCTCTTTCGTCTGTTGGATTAGGTACTGGAAATCGATCAAAATTTACTTGCAAAATGCATAAAATCAAGTTTTAAACAAATAACTGCATCAGTCGATACTATGGTATGGCACAGATAGATACATCAATCTTAAAACACCCCCCTTTTTGCGCCGGGGGTTAAAAATGGAAGATTGTGAATATTTACCTAGCACCATCTAAGACTGTTTAGTTAATATTTAGTTAAAGAAATTTCAAATTTTCATATTATCAGGGTTTGTGTACAGTGTAGGTACTTAGGTACACGTACTAAAGA
Source organism: Pandemis heparana (assembly GCA_963854515.1). Classification (NCBI taxonomy): domain Eukaryota; kingdom Metazoa; phylum Arthropoda; class Insecta; order Lepidoptera; family Tortricidae; genus Pandemis; species Pandemis heparana. The sequence continues at coordinate 7,902,828 of OY978026.1, read as the reverse complement.
CTCAACAACATAATATTGTGTAACAATACTTAACCCTTTTAGTTTCCCCACTCTCATAATTCTCATCTCGCAGTTGAAATCAGACTAGAAGAGTTATTTGAGTTATTTACTGTTTGTTATCCACAGGAAGCTTGTTACAAATGCAAATTATAAAAATAACAAACTAGCAATCCATGTTCGCCTCAACGGGATGACTAATTCCATTCCAACTGCCGTACAACAAGTTCAGACCTGTCAGAGGGCACGGGGTATGGCCTTGTTTTAGCATATCATAAGTTATCTAAGTTACCTACTCATACTTCACTATAGCTAGCTTGTTTTTATCTTTCTTAGAAAATAATATCTTAAGTTCATGCCAAAAATATGCACTTTTTACATACATACATGTACCGTCACGCCTCTTTCCAACAGGGGTAGGCAGAGACTACTTAGTTCCACTTGCTACGATCCTAACATACCTCTTTCGTTTCATCCACATTCATCAATCTCTTCATACATGCTCATCGGTTTCGGGTAGTCTTGACCTGACCTTTTTCCAAAACGACCCCAATTTGATCATGGAATGTCTGTCTAGGCCTTCCCCACACTACACCACACACACACACACACATGCACTTTTTCATTATACAAAACAATACAAGATGCTTATCAAATCATCATAATCAAAATAAACTAATAATAATACCGTTCTTGCTTTATTGATGTCACAACATTAATGGAGGTGGTGTGGTGTGTTCTTTGAGCACTGTGTCAAAGGCTGGGGGTAATTAAAACCCCACAAAATTATAAAATGTATATCATGTAGTTTAGTCATCATTCTACCAGGTCATTAACCTCCTAGTATTATATGAATATGACACTAACTATCCATTTTACTAGATTGAATAAATAACTGGACCATGAGATAAAATTAGGAAATACCAAGGTACTAAAAAAAAAGTTAAGAACCTGTATTAATTAATTTCTAATTTAATAGACAGATTTGACTAATCTAATCTAAATTAGATTTGGTTTGTTAACAAGGTAACAGCTGCTGTGCACTAGAATAACAGCATTTTTTTTACTGTTATATGGTTACTAGAAGGAGCTCTTTTGTGTGGTAAACATGTATGCTACCATCCAAGTATTAAATTGGTGAATAACTATTTAATCCCTATTTCAAGGGAGTCCGAGCATTATTGATAATTTTATGAAAATTTGTGTATTTGTTGTATTTAGCAAATAAATTAACTAAACTAAACTATGTTTAGAGCACCATAACCCTATGATATGGGCAGCAGTGATTGTTTTCCATCAGGTGATCTGCACCCCATGCTTATCACATAAGAAAAAACCACTAGGTACTCAAATATAGATGGTGAACAGGTATAAGTTGATACTTACAGTTAGGTTAAAGTTAGTCAAGACTAAGTTGATATTTAGTCTTGACTAACCTAACTTTATGTTTTTTTTTTCATTTAGTTTTAGTTACAAATTTTCTTGATAAAATAGAACTTAATGTAGGTTTTCTTTTTAAATAATACCAAAATACAAATCAATTATTGAAGTTGGCAATCTTATCTCTTATTTCCAAATTATGAAAGGTATTTTTTTTTACAAATTTGAGAAACTAACACTGACCTAAACCTAATTTTTAAATATTGATTGAAACAAAATAGAATCACGAATTAGAAAGGAAAAGGGTTATGTTTCTTTTTATTACCAACCAGTATTCTGGGCAGAATGACAATTGCTGTTTACCACAAGCATTAGAACAAATTGACTTCCAGTTGCAGTGTCTACCTACTAGATATTCCATTCAGTCAAAGCAAAGCATTAAGTTTAATGTGCACTCATACTTTACATGTAGATGGGGTAATTACCTGTACCTATAAGATTTAAAATACATAATCATCTACACTGTGATTACCATCATCATAGTATATTGTAGTGATTACTAAATCCAGCAAATTAGGTATAATTAAGATGGTAAACACTTTTCTACACAATACAACTCTGATACTCAAGACTGACACTTGTATTGTTTTTAAATGTTTGCTCTTTTATTTAAAAAAAAAAACAAAAGAAAATTAGTTTGAAGCATAAATGAAAATAAAACAGGTAGGTAACTAACTATAATTAGTTTAGATCCACGTTACCTATGATTCCGTCGCTCATTGGCCTGCCGCGTAAACAATATTTAGGTAGCAACAACAGTTCAAAATTCCAAGTCGAACGGTGTGAGAATATTTTAATAACAGTGTATTGCAAGGTTGGTGCAGCGCGATGTATACAGTAGTATAGGTAATCAGCTGATAAGGGCTGTCAGCGCGCGACGTGCCCGGGCTGGCGCGGCCGCGGCGCTGCACCGGCGCATGCCTACAGATTCAACTCGAATCAATTAGCAGGGCTTGTGTAATGCGCCCACCGCGCCTCATTCACCTGCCGCCACTAGCCACTAGCTGGCCAAACAGCCAGACCAAACCACAGACCACCACCCGGCCCGCCCGACACACGGCTGCGCCACAACGATGCACAAAATCGAATACCATTACTTATTCACCAGTTGTTTATTGTCATGTGCGGCCTACATGCGCAGAGATCATTTTATTTTCGTTCCGTGCTCCCACTGGCTAGGTATCGTACTCACCGTCTCTTTCCATTGTCGTGGACAAACAAAACCTCATAATAAAACAAAATGGAAGTCCGCCTCGCCTCGCCCGCACCGAGATGAGAAATTTTATGAGCGCAGAGCGCACTGAACACTTCTCTCGAGTTGTAAAACGTTGTTACTATCCTATTGTAGTATTTTAGAAGCCCCCCTCCGGAGATTATCCGCCGTCACCGAACCGAATCGTTCGCGATCACAAAGAAATAATGTCCACCAACACTTTTATGCACCACGAATCGAATAGATGACGATATACACAAAAATCAAAACGTCCACTTGAAAATAGTAATCATTGAAGCGCTCGACTTGACATCCTGAGAGGCTGAGACACAACACCCACATCAAAAAATTCTACATGGCGACTGGCCTAGGCAGCCGCTTTCAATAATTTCCACTCGAACGTATTCCTGTTTCGCTCATTCACCATTCATTTAATTATTTCTCAATACGCGCGAGAGGGACAGAAATATATAAATATCTCCTACGTATGAATAGAAGGTGTTGTGAAGTGTCCCTCCCTGTCTCTGTCGAGAACGAGTTGAATGGACCCGAGACGCGCTCAACCATTGGATCGATGACGGTCACGTGATGCAAATATGTCGCCACTATCTGAAACCCGCGAACATTCAATTATTATGCGCTTAGTATTTCTTCTCCGCTCGTCATAATGATATTACTATTGTACTTATTTGTCTTACGTTTATCTTGCACAATAAAGAGTTTACTTACTGACTTACTATTAAGTATTCCTCTTTGCAAGATTACGATAAGTCCCTGATTGAATCTTTTATTTTATTGAAATTTGCGTTTTTTCTTCTAATCGAGACAAAACTTACAGCTCACTTCTATTTTTGTTTTGACTATAGACTGAAGTCTGAAATGAGACAATTATTTTTATGTAAGTTTTGTTGGTTACAAGTTGTAATTTGTTTTTTTTTGTATGTCAAGGAAGGCAAACGAGCATGTGGTCACCTGATGGCAAGTGGGCACCGCCACCCATTTGTGTTGTTAGGTGCTTATCTTTTTTGAAGTACTGAATATATCTTCGTATCTACTAACAAGTTTCAAGCCTAAAAATAAAGAATTTACCAAATTGGAATCTAACATGGTTACAAATATGTAAGAGCGAACAATCACGGAGTTTCATGTATAAAACAAAGTCGTTTTCTCTGTCCCTATGTCTCTCTCTATGTATGCTTAAATCTTTAAAATTACGCAACGGATTTGGATGCGGTTTTTTTTAATAGATAGAGTGAATTAAGAAAAAGGTTTATATGTATAATACATGCATAATATACTGTGCCAAGCCGGGGCGGGTCGCTAGTTGTTTATAAAAATCAATCAGCAGTGTGTCCAGTAAGGGCAGTCGTTCCAGATAGTTCACCCGTGCCACACGTGCACACTGAGTGATTTCTAAATTATTGTTACAGACATATTTTTTTTATTCATGTAAGACCTGCAAGTTAAACTTTAGGTTACAAGAGAATGTTTGATAGCTACCGTGCCCTTTTTTTTACTTTGAGTTTACCTTAATAAACAAACAAAATTTAATGTAATAATTATGTCCATTGTCACAATTGCGGTAAACTTACGCAAATGCCTAGCTTTGCTTTGCTAGTCTATTGATGTGTTTAACTGGTGTATTGTTACTTAGTTGAAAGCTGGACGCTTTGCTGGTCTATTGATGTGTTTTGCTGGTGCACTATTACGTAGACTACTGAAAGCGGGGCGCATTGCTGGTCTTTTAATGGTTGAAGATATAACAGCTTACCAAAGTTTTAACAGTTGAAAATGGAACGCTTGGCCAATTGTAACGATGGTTGAAAGTGGAACGCTTTATGATAACGATGGTATGTATGTTATAACATTATTGATGTGTAAATGACTGAAATGTGGAACGCTTTGTCATTTTTGAAGTGACAACTTCTTTAGATTAGATTAGATTAGATTCATTTATTTCGATTTGTAAATTACATTATATTTTTATGTCAAAACATAAGAAAGTCACAAAAAGATCGTCAATTGTAAATAAAATAAAAACAATAAAATAAAAAATAGAAGTCAGAAATCCAATAATCAAAAAATAAATGTCAAATTCAATGTCAGTGATTACAAAATAAAAAATAAAATAAAACAGAATAAAATTATGCAATAAAATGCGATAAAATGTCACACATTAAAAATAAATAAAAATGAAAAACAATATGGTACAAAGTACAAATGAACATTGAATGTCAGGAAAAAATCATTTCACTGTACTCTATTACAGAGTACAATGATTTTTCCAAAAGAAGTATTTTTCATCGGCGGCCAAATGTCTCGTCCGAACATTCATTTTTTATGTCAGTGGGTAGTCGCTCATACAGTCTAGGGCCGATGACGCGCGGGTTCTTGTCGAGCAGCGCCAACCGCCGTGGCACCGCTTGCAATCGCCCGGTCTGCCGGGTTATCCTGCCCGGAATATTAACTCTTTTAAAGGAATCAATATTACGGCGAGTCCACAATAAAATATCATTAACATATTGGGAATCGTGCGTCATTATACCAAATTTTTTAAACAAATCCCTACACGAATCTCGTGGTTTGACACCTGCCAACGTGCGCAGAGCTCGCTTTTGTATTCTGAATACTTTGTCAGAATTCGTTGAGTTACCCCACAAAATAACGCCGTACGAGATGAGGGAATGGAAATGAGCATGGTAGATTTGGACTAGAGCTTTCACAGAAATGAGTGGCTTGAGCTTTCGCAGTGCAAAGACGGCACTACATAGTCTCTCGCAAAGCCTTTCCACGTGCTGTTTCCAGGATAACCCAGCATCCATCACAAAACCCAAGAATTTACTCGTTTTGCATAACGGCAATGGAGTCTGTACTTGTGGGTTATCAGAGTGGTTCCTGGCTGAAAACAACATCACATTTGACTTCGTGACGTTCAGGATTAACCCATTTGCTGAAAACCATTCATGCAGCTGATCGCATACGCCACGTATCCTGTGCTCAAGCTGATCGTACGCACACGCTTTCACCACAACTGTAGTATCATCCGCGAACAACACTACTTGACCATCAGGGACTGAGGCTGCAAGGTCATTAATAAATAACAAGAACAGGGTATTTCCTAAGGCCGATCCCTGTGGAATACCGACATTTACATCACCTGCCTCCGATTTAACCCTCCTTCCGTTAATTTCAACTGCAACTGTCTATTGTCTGCCTTCAAGAAAAGATTTGAACAATTGCAAGAGATTATTTTTAACACCATAATGTCTGATCTTTTCAAGCAGCAGCTTGTGGTTAATTACGTCAAACGCCTTGGATAGGTCACAGAAAATACCCGCTACTTTGCTTTTATCATCCAAAGCTGTTACAATGCTATCATACACTTTATAGGCAGCTAGTGTGGTAGATCTACTTTGCTTGTACGCAAATTGTTTGTCTGTCAATAGACCGTTTGTCTCTAGATGACGCATTAAGCCACAAGATAAAATCGATTCAACAATTTTTGAGATGTTGGGCACTATAGTAATCGGTCTGTAACTATACACCAAACATTTATCTCCTTTACCTTTAAATACAGGGCATACTTGTGTGCTTTTCATTTAGCGGCGTTGGGTACTTTTTTGGATGGGTAAAAAATGTTAAACTCGCGTCAGACGTAAAACGGAGGGAGAGTTTAAGTACCTGGATATCAGGATCATCTAAGAGCTTATTTTGAAATACGAATGAAGCTAGAGGCGTGTTTGATTTTTGAAGTGTACGTTAATTTCGTCGCTTTAACGTATGAGTGTTTGACCTAGTGGTATAAGGTGTAGAATAACAGTGCGTTCTCTCAAGAAACCGCAGTTCAAATCTCGTGTAGAAAAAGTTTTTTTTTCTTTTTGCGCGTGTGTGTAGTTTTCACTTCTGCCGGCACTCCCGGAGTGCTACCCGGTGTTTTTTTTTAATACTATCTGGTAGCCAAGAAGCTATAATGAGGATTGAAAGCGAGACGCTTTATATAGATAAAGCGTCCCGCTAACACATAGGTGTTAATGGTACCTACATGAAAAGCTTGTTAATGTGTAAATTATTGAAAAGCGAGACGCTATGTCATTCTTTGAATAGTAAAGTAAATGACAACGAAGACACATAGGTTGCTGGTACTGTAGATACAGAAGTTGAAAATTATGCCATGGACAACGCGAGAGAGCCACGGCATACATTGTTTTGTATATAAAAATCAGTTAATAGTGTGACGATGCAGGATGCGTAGTAAGTAAGGGCAGAGTCTCTCCAGATAGTTCACTCGTGCCACACGTGCACACTGAGTGATTTCTTAATTATTGTCTGACTCTGAAGACATTATTCTTTTATTTATTTAAGACCTGCAAAGTATTCATATAGCTGAATATCCAGATCCAGATCCACAGCTAAACCTTATTTTTTTAAAATTATGGACTTCATTCGGATTGCATTGTTGATGATGTTATGATGTTACTTGACTTACTTGTCATCGAAATTCAGCATAAAAATTTCGCAATAGGTACCGTACAGGTTTCGCAATAGATGTGGAGGTCAGAAAGGGAGGCCTTAGCTCAGGAGTGGTACACCAACTGTACTGTATAGAGGCTAATACCTATAATGATAATAACGACTAAGAACACCATTGTGGTACAGTCAGCGTCAAATAGTTCGTGACACCCAAAGTAGCCAAATAGTTCGCAACACGTCATTGTTACAGGTCGCGTTGAGGACTTTTTGGCCACTTTGGGTGTCACGAAGTACGGCCTACACTTTATTACCTATATGGTAACACCTATCATAAAAAGCGTATTTTGATTTGGGTAAATTAGAACTCACTTATATATTTGTGTGTCTTGCAAAATGAATAAATGTCTTCTTTCTTTCTTTCACTTCTTTATTTTCTCATAACTTATTCTGGTTGTGGCATTCTAGCCTGTCTATGATGTTTTGTAGTGCTTTGTATACTAGTGATTTGGCTAGGTTGGCCAGGCCAGCCCTGAGCAAACCACAAAGAAGATAATAGTACAAGTAGCTAAACAGAAGGCTTCAGTCAAACTTATGTCTATGTGTTGACTAGATATTTATACTCAAAATACCGCAAAATACAGTATGAGGCGTGTACAGTACAGTAAGTTAAAATAAAAGAAAAAGAACTGAAAAGTACATTAAAACAAGATTAACTGTTTTTACTTATTTAATGAAAGAACTATAAGTAAGTTTATAGCATATTTATTGGGTACGAAAATATATCCTACTTAAAATTATGTTTTAATTACTTAAAAGATTTTTTTATAAGCAGCAAAATAATATGTTGCGCAGTTGATAATGATAAACATTTTTCTCATATACAGATACACAAGCTGTCTATAATTTCACAATACTTTGTTACAAAGTATACAAACTAGGAAACCAAAACTTTCACAAATCAAAATGTTAATATAACTTAATATAATTTAATGATTTCAAATAATACACAGTGCAATCAAAACCAAGATTTACCTTCAGTGTCGAAACCAATCATCTATCTCCAAAAAAGAATCCTACACACTGAATTCTTAAGCATCTTAGAAATACAAAAATTTGAATGCAGGTAAGTGTGAGCGCTATCTTAGATGCCAAGTCCAAAGACAGATACAATGCAGTACATAGTTTTGTTCTCCCAGCGTACTGTGCAGGACCCATCAGTGTTGTTGTCCCAGAAGCACGAGGATGCAGTATGTAGCCCGGCACCATTTTTCTGCATAATTGTGCAAGTCACTGAAATCGTAGAAAGAGTCAGTGTCAGTATTGATGTTTCCTCTTATAAAAACTTTCAACCTTCTCAGATGTATATACAGTGTCTGTTTGGAATGTAACTAAAGTAGATATCAGACGGTTAATTTTTTGTTTATTTACTTATTTCATTTTGCATCTTTGACTCAAAGTGACACCTGAACGCAAAGTGAAAGAAAAGTGCCGAATGAATTCATTAGTGAATTGATCAAACGGTGTTGGATATTTTCATTCGGCAGCATTCACTCAAAAGAACATTCACTCGAGTGAACCGTCTGATATCACCTTAACTACAGGCAGACGCGTTTATTAGTGAACTGTGTAAAATGAGAATAATGAATTTAATGTACTGTGCAGTAAACATTTGGGTACTTTGTATTACACGCAATCGCGCTAGGTGCGCCTATTGTTTTGAGTGGGCGAGGTGTACGGGTGCAGCAGTTTACAACCGGCATTTTCATACATACCTATATATTTGTAAGGCTTTTGAAGTTTAGTCAGTTGGCCTAAGCATGATTCGACTACTGCAGAAGTCCATTGATTGACTTTATTATGTTGATAGGCCGTCCCGCCGATGGAGTTCTCGATGGCTTCTTTAATAATTTTGCTAACATCGTCGACGATGAATTGATTCTGAAACACGTCATGACGGTAAATATGAATCAATAATCGCGTTCTCTATTCATTAAAGACAATGACAAGACTTACCTCTTCAGTCAAATCGGTACACTCTTTAACTTCCATGACTTTAAATATTGCTGTAGGATTCCGGTTATCTTCCTATTTTGATATAAAAACAACGAAATTTTCGAGACGCTATGAACTCTCACAGATTGACATGGTTTTTGGTTTTTTTATTGCTTCGGTCGGTCAAGTCAACGAGGATGCGGTGTTTTTTTTTTAAGTTTTATTAACCAATCACTTTTAAAGAAAAAGCGCTTTGTAGGTTGCTTAACCAATCCAATCACAAAATTCTTTGTGATTTATTCCGACTGGTATTTGAAAACGCCTAAATGGTTTTTTTTGTTATGTTGGCTACATGTAGAAAATGTAGCCATACGTAAAATCCAGCACTAGTTTTATGAGTAATATTTCAGCTCCAGCGTTTTAAATAGTATCTGAAACCATTAAAAGCTCTAACTGTCAAAATGATCTGTCTATGGTATATTAACTGTTGTGTTGCCATACTCAAAAGAATGCTCATGTTCTTGCTTTTATTAGTCGTTTTGTACATTGCTGCAATTTTGAAAATCTATAATTTTGCACCATCTTCGAGAACAGGCATTTCCAATTAGATTTTTTTAGAAATAATGTCTCTCTATTTAATGGATTAATGGGAATACTTCAAGCTAATTTCTTTGCAATGTGAAATAAGCATGTTTTGTATATCCGAAAGAAAAACTGAATGATTAAAACTAGACTATGAAAAAAAAAAACTTTAAATCAAGATTTTCTTTATTCACAAAAACGAATGTTTTGTTTTAAATTTTTCTTGACTTCGTTGATTTTTACTTCTTACACTGGCAAATCTAGACTTCATTTGTCATTTTATTTTAGAAATTGTTCTTTCATGAGTGGAACATGGATGTTTTCAATTTCAATGCCATCAAAAAATTCTAAATAATGGCATCGTCAGTTCAAAATAACAGAGCATCGCCCTCGAGCTATTGTAATTGTTGCAGAATATGTAATATGTGGTGTTGGCGAGCTTTCAAATGGCTCCCTGTGTTATTGATAGTGTCGATCGTAACTTGGTCTTATTATGCCTACGTTATTCAGTTGTGTATTTGTTAGTAATCTGATTAATAATTCTTGATTTGAATGATGTTGAAATTACGGATCTGTACATGTGAATTTATATCGTTTCAGTTACAATTGAAAACACTGTCCAGCAAAGCCTTTATCTTATTTTTTACCATATACTGCTGTTCATGTTTGCATGGTCGTACTGGCGAACTATTTTCGCTGAGATTAAACCGATACCAGACAAGGTTAGTATCGTTTACGCGGTTAATTATAATACAGGTTACACCAATGACCCTGTTTCAATGATTAAGATTTAATACTAAAAACAATAATCCCTAGGACATTGGAGATTATTATTATTTAGCTTTTGTTTTTGCTAAGAATAATGCGCTTATAAATATTAGTATTCATGATTAATTCAATGATGACTAAGCTATGTATAACACATATATTATAATTCTTTGTTTCCTGTTACAGGGTTTTATTGAAATTCATTAACATGATACAACTTCATTGTTCACTTTAGTTTTAATAAATAGTTCAATTATTTAATTAAATGGGCTAGATTAGCAGAACTTCCTGTAAATGTATGACTCACCTTAATATCCTACAGCAGTATAAAGTGCCCAATTAACCCACTTAACTTTACTGTCACATGTTATTTTAGGCATGCCATACATTGGAAAGCTTTCACCACCTAATCCAGTTTGATATTAGCATACAAAACGAAAATACAAAATGATGTATTCTCCATCATATTTAGTTAGCACTTCTAAATATTAGAATGGCAATGTTAATCATTTCCTATTAGAAAACTAATTTCCTATTAGAGACCCATATTAACAACTAGCATTATATTATGCCTGTGGTATCATCACCATTGCAGATTCCCTATCTCATGGGAATTTCGCTGTTTGAGTCTTAATCATGGTCTAAATTATGAAGGCGGCCTTCTATTAAAAATTTCATCTATTTTTCACACAGCTCTATGTATACTGAATATGAAATGAGTTTTTTTTTTTTTTTATGTGAATAGGAAGGCAAACGAGCAAGTGGGTCACCTGATGGTAAGCGATCACCACTGCCCATAGACACCTGCAACCCCAGAGGGATTGCAGATGCGTTGCCAACCTAGAGGACTTAGATGAAATGCCTCTTGTGCCCGTAATTTCTCCGGGTGTCTTACTCTCCACAGCAGTACACAGCAGTGCAAGCACTGCTGCTTAATGGCAGGATTAGCGAGTAAGATGGTGGTAGCCATCCGGACGGACCTTGCACAAGGCCCTACCACCCGCAACATGTTGCATCTGTGACTGATTCCTACACACTTTTGATGAATATATTTTTTTTTTTTTATTGTAATCATTTCAGTATAAGCTGCCAGAAGCAGAAATAGAGAACTTGCTGAGTGCAGAAACTGAAGATGCACAACGGCAGGTCCTCGAAAATTTCGCTAAAGATCTTCCAGTAGTAACGAGGTTATTAAACTTTATTACCACAATCCTCTTAACATAACGCTTTTAACGAGGACGCTCCAGGAAGTCGTCGGCAACATAAAGGGTCTGCTAGGCTTCCTACAGGAGCTGGGCTGGCACGAATAGTGCGACAGCCCACCACGCAAAATAGGCGCAGTTCATAGACGTCGAGTTGCGGAAATTAGCCCGTTACAACATAACATAACATAACATAACTTAACATAACATAACGCTTTTGTAAAATTCAGCAAAATGTTTTCTTAATTCTAGACTCATTCTAACTATGAGAAAATACTGCAGATGTTTTAAAGTTCAAAGTAAAAAAGATGTTTTGGAAAATTTTGCTAAAACAATTCCTGTTTTACTCAGGTTTGTGAATGTTCATATAAAAGTTTGTAGCTAGAATTGAGGAAATAATCTGTTATGTAGGCATTTGAAATCCCCTAGCCACCTATGATTCATTACCATTTGTGGCTTTAATCTTTAAAATGCAGTAGGTACCTATTTGTCAGTTGCCGTATATTTTTTCTTACCAATTAATATAATTTTGTTTTCAATGAATACTGAAGATTATGGGCAATGGCCTCTTTGAAAGGAATCTGTGTTTCTCAGATAACCTTTCATAAAGTCAAATGTTGGTGTGGTATTGTTAGTAATAATTTAAATAATTGCAGAGATAAGCCTTTTGATTAGACAATATTAGTTATATCTATAAGGAGCAGTGGCGTGGCGTCCATAGAACTCGATTCCGACTGGCTTGCCTATTTTAAGGCAGTTGGGCAAATTATTGTGCAGAATTACAGGAAAAGGCTAGTTAAGTTCCTTTCGGCTTGCCTTCTGATATACTTGACGCCACGCCACTGATAAGGAGTATATATAAATTCTTAGTTGACTTCAAATGGTCTTATAATTCAAGCCGACCTTGACTTTCTGCATTGATTCATACAAGCCAGCATACTTGTTTCTTTATCAAATAATATAAATTTTTAAAGTTTCAGAAGTGTGCTAAAACTCGAAATCTTAAAGGTCGATTTAGACGAGGACTATTTTCAGGCGCCTAAATTTCGGCGCCTGGAAAAGGCACCGTGTAAACACTTTCGGCGCCATTTTTTCGCGGTATGGTGCCGAAAAAATGGCGCCGAAAGTGTTTATACGGTGCCTTTTTCAGGCGCCGAAATTTAGGCGGCTGAAAATAGTCCTCGTCTAAATCAACCTTAAATGTTGAAACTTTTTTTTCAGAACCATGTCGGGTTCCGTCCGTTACTGCAACCGTTGCGTTCTCGTGAAGCCGGACCGGGCTCACCACTGCAGCATATGTGGCCGTTGTGTACTCAAAATGGACCACCACTGCCCGTGGGTCAACAACTGCGTCTGTTTCCACAACTACAAGTTCTTTATGCTCTTCCTTGGCTACGCTCTACTCTATTGCGCGTTTGTCATGTCCACATGCCTGCCTTACTTTATAAAGTTTTGGAAGGTGAGTGAACTTTACGTTATCTTAATGGTTTGTAGTTGTTGATTTATTGTCAATGTGCAAGGTTGTTGAAAGAGTTGTTTTCGTTTTGTACCTACCAAGTTTTTGTTATCTTGATGAACTTTGGAAGTGAACTTTAAGTTGGGTTCATGATACCGGAATAAGGAATTTTATTACACGAATTATTTGATTGTTTTTTAAGTGTTCTGTGATGCTTTTTATAAGCTGCTGTTGGACTGGATTTATTTGTGGACTAGTTGTTGGCCGCGATATTTCGTAGAATTCAGTTGTCGCTATCCTGCAGGATCGACCTTCCGGTATAAAAGGTATCCTATGTTCTTCCTCACGGTCCCATTTTTATACAAATTTCTCAAAAATTGGTTCAGCGGATTAGATCCAATGAGACATAGGTAGTTACTTTTGGATTTTAATAAGAATATCAATAAAGTTTACAGTAGTTCTTGCATTGTAGTGTAGCCCTGCTGCGTTTATCCTAAATCGCAACTTACGGCCCACTGCTGGGCACAGGTCTACTCTCCGAACGAGAGGGCTTGAGCGGTTGACGCGGCCTGTAGGCTTATCTTATTGTCTAACTCGCTCGCAATCGCCATCGTGTTCATTTTGACAGTTCTTGTATGAATGTGACAGCTAGGTGATTCCGATGCCAATTGTCAGCCCATACATGAACTGTCAAAACGAAGACGATGGCGATTGCGAGCGAGTTAGACAATAAGCCTGTAGATTGAGACTTCACACGCGATGTTTTCGTAAAGCTTTTGAGCTCAGGGTATATTTAAAATGCATTGAAGTACTTTTTATTGCTACCTATGATCTTTATGTGGGTGGGTGATAAGGATATGTACCTAGATAAATTATGCTTGAGTATTGACAATGACTAATAATAAAATGGCGTATATTATAGATATAGATAGTTACTTGGTGTTGTGTTTTTGAATAAGTTATTTTATTTGCTGTGTGTATCATTTTATTCATTGTATTAAAACTATGTAGGTATATTAAGTGTTTCAAAATACCTATCTGTCAAAAGTGTTTCATATCACATTGTTTGGTTTTGTTTGTATTTTATGACTGCATTCTCTTTGTCAAAGAATAAACATTCACTAACAGCTACCCGCGACTTCGTCTCCGAAGAATTCCTTAATCGCTATCCCGCGGGATATATGCCATTTTCCGAGATAAAAAGTAGCCTATTTTATATTTTAATAATCAGACGGTCTTCTTGCCAAATTTCACCAAGATTGGTATTATTGGTTTTACTGTGAAGACATGGTGAAGACGGACTAAGAGTCAAAAACAAAATAAATTAATATGGAAGTATGGACTGTGTGGTTTCACATTTGGCAGATTCTATTTTAGATTGTTGGGGATAATATTCGAGCGTTTCGATCGATGGTGTGAAAGGTCATTGTTCTTCTTCGATTATTACCACAACGGAAGGATAAATTGCAATAATTTCGATCATAATAGAGAAGAAGATCGATACTGTCTTTCGTTTTCATAAAAAGTTAACTTCATCATGCCTTTAACACATTCACTTTCGACGACTGTCACACCGGCATGACGCTGGCAGTGAATGCGTTAGGAATATTAGCTGAGAGATGATAAAAAGAAAAACGCCGGATATTGACCCCGTTGGTGTGCTTATCTATTATTTGTTTTCCAGCTGTTGTAACTAATATCTTCATTAAGTAGATGTCCTTGTGTGTAAATTTCCAGATGTATCAGGAATACAAGCATGCCCACTGCGACCGATTGATTGACAAAGGCACAATATCTAAAATATGCACGGAAATGCTCGTAAAAATAACTTGATTTACCTTATTAAGCTTATACGTAGGACATTAAGCTTGTAATTTAAGATAATTAGCTAGATATCGCACGATATCAAAGTATCAAAGTATACAGTGACATCGATGTTTTGTTAGTCACGGTTCATGCTAACGTATGTACTTACAGAGTCAGAGTAATAGCCTCACAGAGACAAAGCTTTCAAATACCGCACTACGATAGGTGGCATCACTTAAAAATTAAATGGTGATTGTTCTTTATTTTCAGGAAATGGGCAGTGTAAAGACTAGTGGCAGGTTAAAAATCAACGTTCGTATGAGTCTTATTATTTTGTTACAAAACTCATTATTTCAATCATTCATTCGATTTCATTCATTTTAACGATGAGCCATAAACAAAGTAGCGCGGTTGTTTAAAATCTTTGCCTCTGTAGGGTATTTTACAGAGAACGTAGTCCGTTAATAACAAGTTTTTTTTTATAATGAAAATAATCGGTTAACTGGTTATTTCCATTATAATTTGAATTGATTGCTTTCTCTAGTATTTTATTTACTCTGTGATGTTACTGCACTGACACAGTTGTTTGCTTGGACGCCTTGTAGTTATCTGATAATGTCTGATATCATTATGTACGTAGTGACACAAGACTGACACGCACTGAGCATATTTGAACTTTCGTCGCCATAAATCATTTTTATGTTGGGTTGTTATTATGTTTTGTGTGCTTTGAGTTCCATATTGTTTGAATTGGTTTTTGCTGTGGGAATTATGTTCTCTACAGCCGGCGTAGGACGTCGTTTATTAAATTTGCTGATCACGATAGATTTTCCCATTGAGTTGGTCTTTAAATCAAACCATGTGGAAAAGCGTAAATAATTAAATCTACCAAAACTTAATAGTTTTGGTAGATTTCTTAGCCATTTAGAATTCGGAATTAGTCCAAATAGTGTATTTGTTGTTTACTTCGTTTTCATTCAGAAAAGTAAACTTTGCTCCCTGTCGAGAGGGATCAAAGTACAACTTTTCTGTTCAAGGCTTTTCTAAGTGTTTCTTTGCAAATGCAATTTTTTGAAGTTGTTAATTGTAAAATCACGCCAATTTCTATGCTGTTAGTTCTTTAATTATATTTAGAATTCTTTTTTCAAGTTTTTTAATGTTCGGTGTGAAAAGTTGTATGAGCCACTCGGGAGCAAAATTATTTTCATCTCGGATTCAATGTAGCGCCCTCGCCGTAAATACATCATTTTGCTCCCTTGTGACACAAATAACTATTACCTAATGGCATCTGTACACAATGGACCGTGCACGACCATCGCTGCGTCGGCGCCATTCCCGCCACGATCCATTGCCGACATGCTCCATTCCCTGAAGTGTTCCACTGCGGGCCATTGTGCACTGGGGCTTTGATCAATAGTGTACCAGCCACTTTTTTTTGTAAGAAGTTTTAACGAATGGTCAACTAAGACAGTTATTTGGTGACTGTATGGTGACAAGTGGGTTTTGAATAATACGACACTTTTTGAAATATATGACAAGTGAAAGCAAAGGAGTCCTTCGCAGATATTAGAATGTCGCTATGGCATTAATGGCGAAAAAAGCTCCCCTGCGACTATTTTTTTTTCTGTATGCTGTATATTGACATATCGGTGCCATACAATTTATAAACATTAGCTTTCACCAACGCCAACGACCTACTACCAAAGTCTATCTTTCTAAATATGCATGATAATTCACATAAAATAATACAACCACAAATATACTCCGTCTGGTCTATACGTTTATCGTCTATCGTTGTTTGACCTTACACTAACGTCTTTTTAGTGCACCATTTATTTATTTGTCACAATTCTATTATTTAAAAAATACATCAGACGTATCTCAACTCATAAAGAACAGTTTGACGGCTCTTAACGACTAAATTAAAACCGATCAAGGTTATTGTATATTTTTTTGTGATAACCGTTAAGTCGAAAAAAGTTCTTTCTTAACTAGGCAGCCGTCACAATCGATTGGTCACTTCCAAGAAAAAATCTACTGTTAATGCAATACTCTGACAACTAGGCAGTAGCTGGGTACTAATTGAGCTTAGGTACTTACTTAGTTTGCAAGGTAATCGTTCGTCTTAAACAACTCGGGTCTTAATTGCGTTTATGTCTTGTATATCATATTTGAGCTTGGGCGAAGGCAGTTCGCTAGGTTCATACTTACTTCTCAAAGAGATGGTTTTCATTGGGGCATGATTTTTTAAGCCTTTCGCGTTTTCACGAATCAGCTGTAAAAATATTAAAAACAGAATCTAAAGGCGCTTGGACTAATCGCAGAAAAGGCTAAAAAAACTGGCTTCCATTCTCTAGGCAAAAGGATTTAGTTAGCGAGATATTAATCTCAAACTCACTTAATCATTGATTCATTGACAGTAGATTTTTTCTTGTCCAACCTTCCTAATAAAGCCTACTTAAAAGTTCCTCTGTGTCCGTAGAACGGCGACTTTGGCGCAGCGGCGAGCGCTGGCCGATACCACATTGTGTTCGCGTTTTTTGTGGCGCTAATGTTTGGGATATCGCTCGGTTCGCTCTTCGGGTACCACTGCTACCTCGTCGCGACAAACCGGACCACTCTAGGTGCGTATAGCTGCCAGGATAGCATCAGAATCTTGCTACCCGTGAGGCTATTCGATCACGCGACTCGGCTAGTATTTCGTAATACATTGCGTGTTGTCAGTTATCCTATTGGCGGTGACCATGTTGGGCGAGTAATGAACAGAGAATTCACTAGCTGGCTTCTTGCTGTCTCGCTTTATGGCCTCACGGACAGCGGATGGTAGTTATCACAAGAATACACATACACAATAAACAAATGTGTTGTTGACGTATGCATAAAGTCTACTCAGGCATAAATTGTGGATGAGGTAACGAAACCTTTTAGCAGTTAGCTGATATTTAAAATGTGGATAATTTATGAAATGTTTGTTTACATAGTTCACAATTTCTCTCTTTGTAGCCTAGCCTTGCAGAGGTGTAGAGTATGCGAACATTAAGGTCTTATTTTCCTCAATTCATGAAAGAATATATGTAAATTCTTAATGGGTACCTATAGTTTTATTGAATTATCCTGGATTGGTATAATACGAGTAAGGAAATCATGTTGCGTAATGAGAAATTATGCAAAATTATTTCCTTCCGTGTTGACATGAACAAAGTTCAAAATAATTTATTTAATTTTTTATTAGACGATGGTACCATCAGCTAAATATGTGCTAAGGTTGAAAATCCTTTGCACGTCATAAAATATAATTTATGAGACGACATAAGACGTGGCGTAAATTTGGGAGTTCGACTTTAGCGGCACATTTATTTGATAGGAAGTTATTTGACCTGCCGTACGGATGACAAGGAGAAAATGTATATTATGAACGGCAAGGGGTTCTCTTCTCTCTTCCGATGTCCGTCTAGTTCTCATTATAATGTATGGATATGTTAACAGAAGTGGCTGCAAACATTATTGACTGTATTCCCGTGTTGTTTTCAGATGTTCTCATTAAGTTCTACGAATTCAAAAGTCCGACTAGACAGCTTTTTGGCAGTTTAATTACGGCATTGGTCCATGGTAAATGCAGGCACTTCTTTGAACAATGTAATTAGTTTCATGTATAATTTTCATGTCATTAGCATACGTATAGATTATTTAAAACGAGATAATACTTGCGGGCTTATCCTGTTTTTATTATAGGGCAGTTTTGAGGTAAATAGAAGTAGTTGTAGAATCCCATTAGTTACCTATCTAATCGGGCACCTATGGTTTTTCAGATTTTTAGGCATTAAAGCTTAGAAAGTAACCTTTTATGCAGATAAAATACAAAATCCATGGGTGCCCGATTTTTTTTGCAAGGGGGTGTATAATATCAGAGATAACGACAGTGCCAAGTCCCCTAGCTCACACGGGTATTAAAAAAATATATTTTTCACGTCTCATGCTCAAAAAGTTCGACTTTATGCTGGATGTAGGCTGCATAAAATGGCATTTTATGCTCTTGTGTATAAAGTAAAATCTTCGTCCAAGACCAAGACAATCGGGTGCCAACAGCCACAAACAATCACTAAAACTTTACGACAGCATATTTTGTTTATTTTTTAAAGTTTTTTTTTATTATAATCTGCGGTCTATTAAATTGTTTAATTAGTACCTAAAACTAGGTAACAATAATTTGACAAGTTATTATTGAAACAAATAAATACATGAAAAATAAAACTTTTTAAAATATAAATCAACACCTGCCTACTCGAACCTTACCGCAGTATCACGTTGAAAAAAAAATAAAAAAAAAAGTTAATTGGCGGGAACGTCCTATTTTTTTTTTTTTTTTTATATTAGAGGGGGCAAACGAGCAGACGGGTCTCTTAGTAGGATTTATGTTACAATTTGTTACTGTTTTACGATTAATATTCAATAATTTCGTCAAGTGAAGAGGAAATAACACTGACTCCTAACACAGTCAATTTGCCAGGAAAAACCATTAAATATATCGAATTGTTCCAATGTCACATTTAATTTTAATTATTTTGTTTGCAATGTTTTTGTTTTGTTTTTTCGCAATCTAAGTGAAAAGCAGAGTGTATAACTCGTTCATAAAACCCATTTTCCCCTCGACGTGTCTATCCACCCTCGCCGTACCGGCTCGGGTGGCTATATGAACGTCTCGGGTAAAATGGCTTGTTTTATGCTCTCTACTATTTATTTTAACACGTTTGATGCAAAATGC
This sequence comes from Pandemis heparana, assembly GCA_963854515.1. Classification (NCBI taxonomy): domain Eukaryota; kingdom Metazoa; phylum Arthropoda; class Insecta; order Lepidoptera; family Tortricidae; genus Pandemis; species Pandemis heparana. The sequence continues at coordinate 7,883,140 of OY978026.1, read as the reverse complement.
AAATTCGATCCAAATGAAGTTTCATTTATGCAACCAGAGATATGTCGTTGGTTTCTTATCTTCAGAAAAAAATCTTAGTTTTACTTTAGCATAAATTAATCGCTTTTATTTATAGACATACGAGTAGTATTAAGGGTTTAATAAAACTCTATCTCTCTCTCTTTAAAATTGGTTTAAAAAAATACATCAGTCGGTTTTGTGACCGGAATGAACATTGGTTATCTGTTATCTAGTCTATTTTATCCGGTCACCTGTAAACGTCATGAATGAGTCAGTGATAGTGATAGATAACGGAATAAGATAATGAGTAGTCTTTGAATTTTGTAGTAAATATCGGAGTGGCTTTTTTACTATCTAATAAACTCGAAATGGAGTGGACATCAAAGTATTAAAAAGAGTATACTTAAAATAAAAAATAAAACAGATCTAAAGCCTGAAATAAATTTATTATTGATTTATTGATGACTCTAGGTAAGAGGTAGCACCCATGACTTCGTTCGCGTGGATTTCACTTTTAGAAGTGACGACGATATTAAAAAAATTGTTTTGGGACCCCCGTCAGATTTTGATGAACAAAGCCCAGTCCAGGCTCAATTGAATCCCCCAATGGAAACGTCATTGAATACGTTCTAAAGTTTCCAAGTCACGTGACAAAAGACAGACCAAAAACTCAGTGTCTGTTATCGATTCTTATAACCCCCAAAGTACTACTCCTCGAGTAACTTCTCTGTACCGATTCTTTCTCTTTACTGTTTTATTATTAAACCATTTTGCGTCAATTTCGCTGCTTATTTTCGGATTCTGGTCAAAATAGTAATGTTAATTACACTCGCTTAAACTCAAACACGAGTATAGAAGTGTTGCAATCATACTTTTTTCGTAAGTGATGATTAAAGTGCATTGTATAATCATTCTTAGTACTGGCTTGTTCTTAGAACATTTCGATACACATTCAAACGATGCTTATCATGCTTCGTAAGCAGGCGCACGCAGCAAGATTACTATTGTTTGATTCATAGAATACACATGTAATACGATTGATAACGTTATAAATAATGGAAGTAAAATTCTCGAAACTTCCATATTTCCAAATAATATTGTTGCTGCTTAAAAACGCGCGTGTCGTATTTAAGTACTAGAAAGAATTTAAAAAATCGTTTGCGTTTCATGTAAATAAATAAAATAAATATCTTGGGACAACTGACACCAATTGACCTAGTCCCAAACTAAGCAAAGCTTGTAATATGGGTACGTCATGTAGTTATTTGATCCCAAAGGCAATGTTAATAAGCAATATTTATCTCTTAAACACGAAACTAATATGTTTGTTTGTTTGGCTTATCTACACCGTCTGTCTACTTATTTATAGCATAGAATAGATGGCATAGATACAGCAAAGAAAAGGTGGAGGTCAGGGCTATAGCTAGAGTCATCGTCGTTGACATACTGTACAGTAACCAACAACTCTAAAAAGGTCTGATAACGGTTACCGGTCATAACATCGGATACATAGAACAAAGCACTAAAAGCATCTGACACGCTCTAAATACTACAAAAACATATTTGCTCAGTCCGATGATGAAGAAGAAAACATTTATTGACAAAAACTTCGACACAACATAAAAACTAAACATCTTTCAAACGTTGCATGCTAATATTTAGCAAAAAATGATGCTCAATTTTCAAAGATAATGTAACACCTTACTGTACCATTTTTTATGCAAATAAAGATGAATATGATTATGACGAATATTGCCAAAAGGGCCACATTCAGCGTGATGCTGCGGCAAGCCACGGCGCTGGCATAAAGATGGGATTGATGGGAAATAGCGAAATTTTGACGGAATAAGTTCTGCAACAGGGAGGGCTGTCGATGCATACTAGCAGTGCCGTAACTATAGGGTGGCAGGGTTGGCAAAATGCCTGGGGCTTCCAGCTCTACGGAGCTCCGAACTGGCTAGGCCTTGAGCCTTTAGTATGCAGTGGCGTAACTATTTACGCCACTGCATACTAGTCACTGGCTTAACCCTCCGTATGCCGAAAGTAAAAATAAACGGCGTTCTCGTCTCGTTTGTTTTGAGAAACAGCCTTTTTGGTCCGCACCAAAAAGGCTGAAATAGGTGCCTGGTGTCCGTACACCAGGCACCTATTTCATGAGCGTGGCAGACGACAAGTGACTATGATAATTTGGAATACATTGCCGGCGCGAAAAGTTCCGTGTTCCGGGATTCAAATCGGCTACGAAATGTATACCGAAATGTCACTAAGGGCCACTTGCGCGTACCAGGGTTCGCGACTTAACCCTGTGTTATATGCTAACCCGGGGCTAAGTAGTGTCAAAATGTATGGAACTGTCAAACCTAACCCCGAGTTAGCGATTTAATTTTTTAACTCTGGACTGTGCAAGTGCGCCTAAGTTTTTGAAATAGGAGCCTGGGTTTAAGTACAATTTATGTGTTTACAGAAGCGTTTCGCGCGCCGATGTTCCGCGGCGGAGTGGACCGGCGAGGGTTCTCCATTGGCTGCTTCAGCAACTTCAAGGAGGTGTTTGGGAACACTCCCCAACTGTGGCTGATACCAGTCTTCACCAGGTAAACATTTGCTTATTTAATGTAACACAAATCTCGGTACAAGATATGTTCTGGAGTAGGGGAAACAGTTTGCCGTTTAAATTTTTCAGCACCAAATTTTTGTTTCTTGTTTCATGGTGATTTCATCAAAATGGTCTGAAAGTAGGCTTCATATAATATCCCAATAGTTGTTTATTCTTTTTTGTATTATTTGAAGTTCTTCATAGTAAATCTCCCAAAAATCTGCAGTCGTAACGAATAGATGTGTGCAAGTAGATATTGAGCAGAAAATGATGACGATTACCTAGTATGCATTTCGATTATATATCAACAATATTTCATAGCAACTTCAATTGAAGACGAAGTTCGTTGATCGTATCGTAGACCATCGAATTAATTAAGACTTAAATTAATCATCCCTGTATCCAACACGTGCCCAGCTGTTTTCGTAATTACCTACATGCCGATGACACACTAGAAGTGGTTTGTGTGAAGTGTGGACTAGATGTGTGTGCATGTCTTTAATGTATGTAAAAAGAAGTGAATGACATTTCTAACAATCAACTGAGGGTTCCTTTAGATAGCATTATTCAATAGCGGTGTGTATATTAATATAACAGCACATTAAAATCATTATTACTAACTCATCCTCACTGTAAATAGCATTCGTTATTAATATAGTTTATGTTTATGTTAAAAAGAGTATTAAAAGATCTATGCGCGTTTGACAACCATTAATTAATAATAATTTATTTTAGACCAGGAAAGGATGCCATAAATAATTAATTTTATATTTCACTATTATTTTGAAGACCTAATATTGTTCGAAAAGAAATCACGTAGTAACATTAACTAAAAGCAATATAACAGTACTCATTTTCGTAGCACAAGCTTGCTTACGTGTTTATTTATTTGTTAGAATAAGCATACGTTTATAAGCCTCAGCAACACAAAAAGTATCAATCACTTAATATAGGGCTTCGTTTTTTTATTAGCAAATCAAATTATATCTGTTAGTATCTAGTTACAATTGAATAGGATTTTAGGTCAGAAATATGGGAAGATGCAAAGAAACGAAGTTGTGGGGAGATATCTTCTATCTTTTTTCACTTTTGACTGCATGAAATACCTACTAATATTTCAACCTACTTTTTCCATATTTATTAACGGAATTTAAGATCAATTGAAATACCCTGTAGAAGGTGCATACTATTTTATACCTAGCACGAGGCTACTTTGGCTTACTTTACGATAAATACAATAATAATCTAATGCTTGATGCATGGAATTTGTTGGGTGGAACTGGAGGTAAATTAAAGTAACTTTATTTTCTTATTCACACGGACGTTCTTTAACACTTAACAGACAGCTTGAGGGGTCCTAATGTGCCCCCGACTGCTTTGTACGGTCGAAATAGTTTTGGTATGTAACGTTCGCGTAAATTTTGCCAGTTTGGGCGACGGGTGCGAATTCCCTGTCCGCCGGGAACACCAGCTGCAGACATTCACGACGCCCCAGGAGCATAACTACGACTCTATGGGCACCACCCGTTCGAGGTTAGACAAAAACAAAAGTCAATCGTCAGACGTCGCCCACATACCTTGAGAACGTTTTTATACGCCCTATAGCGTACGGTGCCCCCTAACGCTTCCGCTGGCATGAACTATAGGTGTAGAACAGACGTAGAGTCAACTGTGTGTTAGATGGAATGGCTTCTGATGGGCTTTAGTTTGGCTACCTTGGCATGGTGAAATGGTATACGGAATTTTTTGGGAATAATATATCCGAACGTTCCGTTTGTGATGTTGAAAAAATAGTGAAGCCGTTACGTTTAACAAACGATTGAATGATTTAGTTGATCGTAAACATACTAATTCAAAGTTTATATTTTATGTTACTGTTCTAAGTTTCGAGGAATTTGTGCTGCCGACTGGAGTGTGTAATTTTTATACATTTTACTGCCTTTATTGTTACACATGTAGTTTTTTTAGGTAATTACTCAATTTCGGCCTCTGTTTTGATAATTGTAGTGATGTCATGTGTAACTCTTTATATTATAGAGATCTTTTAATCGTATTTTTAAACGCTATTGAAAGAACTCTGACGCTCAAACCAGTGTATTGTGTAAAGTTAGACCTTTATTTATTGATATTATGCCTTTCTCTGTAAAGGTTAGTGAAGTTTTTAAAATAATAAAATTTTTGTAATTTAAATTTTATGTTTGTAATTTTTCGGTGCATAGTAATAATATGCACATCTAATAACATTTTATTTGGTACTATGTCTGACCTTAATTTTGTATATAATGATTATGAGTATACCGAATTTCGATTACCAGTGCTTTTTTTCTATATGAATTCGTGGCTGTTGCCAATGAGCAGCCCTTGCTACATTAGCCGGTAAAATGCGACAAGGGCTTAGCTTTTGCTCTTTCTAAAGATTTTCCATATAGATTATGGATCTAGGTCCCCTTTTATATTATGTACCTGATACAAAATCCTTTTTATTGTCCGAAAAAATCGTTCTCAAGTTACGTGGGGTTCGCTCTGAGACGTGCCTTAAAATATTATAATGTCCGTCCAAGCAATAAAAATATCCAATAATTTTGTCAATGTATGCAATTGCTTATTAATGCATTTATTATTTTTGAGCTATATACAACACACAAGACTGATAAAGTTAGATTGAAAACCTTTTTATATTTGTAAGTATGATTTGTGCACAATAAACTAATTTGTTCTTTGTTTGTTTTTTATTTTAAGTTTTTTATTCACTGACGCTGTGAAACGCTTTATGTATGACGGAGGTTGGTCGCCTCGATCGAGAATACAAGCATATAATACGTAGATTGAAGCTTGATTAAAATTAATTTAGAACTTTATTAGCAGGCAAATGGATACTTTCATACACAGTCTATTTAACAACCATTCAAGAACTATGCGAATACTGTCTGTGTGATGTATATCTATTAATATTAATTCTTAAAAAAAAACCTCGCTCGTTTTCTCTTCCTCTCAGTCTATCTCTCTATCGGAACGTCTTTGGATGCTCCAGGATTTGGTTGAATTTAAATTTAACACCCAGTATTTATTTATTATTTATTACACTTGGATCGAGCAAGTTGTTTAAAATTTAAAGTAACAAGTTTTTGGCAAAGATTGTGGTCTGTAGCATCCATAGACACTGTATTCCGCTTGCTTTCTGTTTCGATACATGTAACGCCTTCACATAGTCGTAGTATCGGGGGCTGAGACATAGTTTTGTTGATATTTTAGCGTGGCGAACGGGCACGAGACTGAGAGATGGAGACTTTGCCCGCGAAAGAGCCCCACCGTCCCGGAGATAGTATAAGGATAACACTATTTACTATTTAATTAAATTCACACTTCCATTTGCGCAATATTTTTACTACTTATATTTTAAAATAAATCGATTTAAAATTTATCACGTGCTTTTCATTCATTGGCGATTATTTACCCTGTAAATTTATTGGTCGAAATTTAAGTCATTCACTTCTTTTTATTGTACTTTCCAAAAGATTTTCTAATCGTTTGAGTAAACAGTGTCCTTTTGCATGCTAATTATGTTAGCATTTCTTAGATAAGTCAGTTATGCTTACTTAGACGACTTGCCTAGCTTCTGCTGACACAAGTTAGTGAATTTGTAGACTGCTCTTTTGATAGCTATCAGTTTCACCCGTAAGACTGCGTAAACCAGAGCTGTGCAAGCGAGGTAGGTGAACAGTTTGCAAGAAAAAAAAACACCAATAAAACTGCGCTGAGCGAAGCCAGTGGCCAGTATCTCGAAACTTTAAGTAACAATTTTATAAATCTAAACTAGCAACATTTATCCCATCACCCAATGGTTAAATTTTTAAAGAAATATTTGAACTTCGAGGAACGGGCCACAGGAAAATAAAGCCATACTCTTGGTGGATTTTTTCTTCGTACACCGCTTTGTCGCACCTTGAGAGTTCAGAATTAAAAATCAAAGCGTATAGAGCTGCATTCAAATACTATCTATATTATTTCACGTAGATTTGCACATTTAGTTAGTAGCTGTAATTAAATCATACCTATCTAAGCATACTAGGTGTAAACAAGTAGATAATATGCTTAGACCAAACTCATTTTCATTCCTTAATTGTCTCTATAACTGTTCAAATACACTGAAATAAAAAAAACTAAAGGACTTCTTGACTATTGCTAAACATAGTCTAGACACAGACGAGTTCTATGGCACTTATGGTACTGTAATATTGTTTAATGATTCCGTTTCTACGCAACCACTCAGGGGAGACACTAGCTATACTACTTGTGTCGCAACCTCTTACGCACCAAAGTCGCTGACTTGCCGGTGTGTCGATGGCACGGTTGGTGGCCTAAGTGGCTTGAAGTTGTTCGGCGGTCGGCGACTTCTGTAGTCGCTTACAGAGCGGATAAAAAGAAGATTTCATATGAAAAACTTCTATTATTATTCTTCTTCTTCTATGTCTTATCGTACCCATTTTGACATAACAATGGACCATACGTAGCTATGGCGACGGCATCGTCTACCCGCTCCCGATCCCCGAGGAAGATACAGAATCCCTGCTGAGTTCGGAGCGCTGGGACCGCTGGGGCGAACGGGCGAGGCCTTTCGACGAACAGGAGAGCTCCTCCTTCGACGAGCTATGAGTGTAAGCTGGCACCTCATGGTGCCCCTGGCTTGCTAAACTGAGTAACTAGTAGCTGGTATCATGTAAAACGGGGCTTACGGTTCGGGCATGACGTGCGACCTGCGACGCGTCGAGCGTTTGTTCTGTTCATTGCGCGTACACAAGAATTCGCCGCGTACTTACGGGAAGGTCCTAGTCTCCTTTGAACTCGTCCGCAAATCACCAGCAAGATGAGTCTCTTATCCCACTAAAGTCTTGTGTGAGGCCTGAGTGGACGCTTGAAGCGGAGCGTTTGGCAGGGCCTGCAGCGTCAACTCAGGACACCAGGGGCCTTACCATGACGTCTTAATGCGATTCAGTTTAGGTTCGCTCGCTGTCAGATTCATACTAAAAGTGACAGCTAAAACTTGAACTGAGTCGGAATTAGGACGCCATGGTAAGGCCCCTGTATGAGTTTCATTTGTTTGACATGCACGTCGCACGCCCAACTCGAGTGTCTATTCAGGCCTTACCCTTCGGCTAAGCATTGGGCGTCTTGCGTCTTGGTCGCGCAATGAACAGAGAAAACACGACACGTCAGCGATAGGGCACAGTGGTGACTGGACTGTTAGGGCAATTTGCGTCAACCATTACCAACTGATTGTTCACTCAATTAATTTGCTGTCCTTTTTCTATATTGTCATCGAAGGGACAGCTGTACAACTCTGTCTAAGGCCCGGTCGAAGCAAACTTTTGAAAATGGATAGTTAGGTAGGTTGCGGTATCCGTGGGTGCGCAGATCAGGGTCACGTGGAAGGGATCTGCGCACCCACGGATACCGCATTTTATACTTCTGAGCATACAAGGTCATCGCTAGACTTACGTGCCGGCACTTATATCTTGACGTTTTAGTTGGCAATTGACGCAAATAATCCTAAGGTAGTTGCATAGGTACCTACTCTTTGGTGGACTTGGAAATAATTCCTTTTTCATCCGCTTAATTTTGTCTGACTGGGTGTCGAAAAACCCTTAACCTTATTGTTGTAAATTGCGAAAGTTAGCGTAAGTAAACCCGTTTAAAATTGACTTTGAAATTAAAACTGGATTAACGAATGCAAGAAAATCTTTAAATATACTAGTAAACTATCAGCTCGATTTACTTACTCAGCTTTTATTCGACATTGGGCTAGATCATTACCATGGCGAATAAAAGATCCAGGATGGCTAGCATGTGATGTCACTACTGACTTTGTCGCTCAACACATCCTTTTCTTACTTCCCAGTAAGACAGAGAGGTATTCAGCAACAAACGGGAGTGACGCTCGTGCTAGACAATCTGGGCGATTGCTAGAGTACGTCAATAAAGATAAGAAAACAGATGAAAGAGAAACTAAAAAATATACTATACCAGATTGTTGCCATATTTAAACATTTTAGCTACGTCGAAAGTTCCAAATTATATGCCTCTGATTTGTTTTCTACTCTTTATTGTGGTATTGTTTATTTGAATGATTTGTTTAAATAAAACATGCATTCCTATTATGTACAAGTAGATGCCCGCTAATTGGCATAATAAACGTGAATGAACGTCACATTTCATTATGCAATGGAGAAATCAAGAATTGTACACATTCCAAAATCTCTACTGTTTAAAATAAAATAAAGCATGGAACTCTTTTTGTTAAATAAAATTAATATTTTACCTTAAAATTAAATAAATGCATTTAAATATTAATTAGGTACTTAATTTTGAATCTGCATTCGATCCATAGTTTTTAATCGTAGGCGAGCTAAGTTTATACGTATTTATTGCACCGACTGATCCCTGGGAAGCCTGAGTATCGCCGTCCGTCTCTGACATATTGAATTATTACGTGTGAGAAAGGGACAGCGTTTCTCTGACTCTTCTAGAGACGCTGCAATTTGTATAAGTATTTTTTTTAGATCGGCACTTTAGTGAATTAGGCACTATGTCCTTTTTTTGTTGTAACTGTGTATCAAAAATGTTTATCGTAATCAAATAGGTAATGTAAGTCGATGTATGAAACGATACATAAGTACAAGAATTATTCGGCAAGAGTTGAATAATTGCAATTCGATTTAGTCAAGATTTTGTACAAATGGTGCTGATAGGAAAGAAAAGAATATTTATCATGCTTTATTGGTGGCTATAACGATTTATTAACTTGGGGCATTTAGAGGACGTCTAAGCTGGATAAGCGTTTGTCCCATTCGAAATGAAGGTACATATTTGCAAGATACAATTTTATATTCACAAAGTTTATTCAAATGACTAATGTTTTTTTTCGCTTTATTGATAGATAGATGTAGGTATAAGAGCCGCCTCGTTGTTGTAACTGTTGTTTAGTATCCAGATTCAAACGAAAGGGATGCAGCTATATGTCATAATCATAGGATATACAGTATAGATTACATACATCGGCGCTGAAATAAATGAAATCAAACCGAAAAACTTGACAGCTGTCACCCCGAGCATTACTCCTTTCAATTAAGAGGGTGCATCCCCACTGAGCTGGCAACGTCGCATTTTTGGTGATTTTAGCGATTATTTCACAGAAATTGAATGAAAGTTTCAAATATCCTTCTGTAGTGCACTTCGTTTTGAGTGTATTAATGTGTCTAATGCAATAATTGACCGTGATGGACTTTTATTTTCTTATTAAACAAGATATAGTATTTTATCCCTTTAATAATAAAATAAAAGTCCATCACGATCAATTATTGCATTAGAAACATTAATACACTCTAAACAAAGTGCACTTTAGACGGATACTTGAAACTCATTCAATTTCTGTGAAATAATCGCAAAAAATCACCAAAAATGCGACGTTGCCAGCTCAGTAGGGATGCACCGTCTTAAGAGTGATCCCACCGAAAACTGGCAGATTCTTGAACAAGTCGTCCACCTACTTAGCGTGTCTCATCCAACCTCGACATTGGCAGAATCATCAAAAAGTTGATGGAGCCATTTTTCCAAAATTTGAATTAAGAGTGTCACTGGGTTCCCTCACAGGATGTAAGAAATATGGTCTCGTCTACCTATCTCGCTGTGACATACGCGTATTACATTTCTCTTTGTCTTGCGTATATACTTCTCTACCTTGTCGCAAACAATGAAGACTCGCGCCTTTCGTTTGGATCGTTATTTTTAATATATACCTATTTTAAATATTTTAAGTAATATGTTGGCTTTGTTTATTAGTATCTATGCAAAATATATGGATTCATTAAAACTTTCTCTTTGGGAAATGACCATGAACTGTTGTGTTGGAATAACAAGGTTTCTTTACAAAATGAAGTACAACTTTCTAGAACTGATAAATAGTAACATACGTACTGGCGTTCCGCTGTCTGTGTGTAACTTTACCTGTCGCAGTCGGGACGTCAACTAATTGTTAATCGTTCGTTAGTTTTTACTCGATTTTCTACCCATTTTTAAAATATAACTTCTTTACAATCTATTGCTGTAATTAATATGACGTTTCTTAGCAATTCTATTTTGTTAGGTATTTTCTTAATTCTGCGATTTCACTCTATACGCCTGGATTGTATAAAAGTATGAGTATTTTTATTATACGCTAGCATAGTTTGCTGATGATGATAAAAGTATGAAAATTTTCGTAGTTGCGCGCAAACTTCTTGAGAGCCTACGTCTCAGAGGGAGCACGTTAGTATACGTTCTTTAGTACTAAAGAGACTTTTAACTTGCTTCTGCGCATTCAAGATTATTACGTACTCAAGAAGTTTGCCGGCATCTGTACCCATCGATGTCCTCCTCCAGCAAAACAAATCCAATACCTGCTTAGTAGGCAACTGCTCTCTTTTCACATCAAACTAGATGATGCCCGCAATAATGACAGAACAAAAATAGTAGCCTATGTGCTACTCCGGACTATAATCTGTCTCTGTGCCAAATTGCATCCCGATATGTTCAGCCGTTCTGTCGTGATTGAGTAACAAACATACATGAAAGCTTTCGCATTTGTAATAGTAGTAAGATTTATGTTCGGTACCCCACTTTACCTATTTTTTTTTAATGGGAGACATCGATGAGTAAAAATGGGTATACACGTGTATTTGATGAATTTAATGCGATGTAAATGAGTGCTTTGAATAATATAAGACTGCTGTGATCCTTTAAACATGTATAAATCATTGCAACCCTATAGGTTACATTTACATTACATGCACCGATCAAATAAAAGTATTATAGTAATTAATAAAATAATCATATTATTGTATTTATTAAGATATTTTGTGCGCGTTACTAATTACTATTTAATTTTTATGGGTACGTATTGCTAAATTGATACGCCTTCAATCTAGATCAGATTTATTTGAATGCGAGGATCTTGGTAGGTGTCAGCAACACTTTACTGGCAAATACTGGCCACCCATTTGTTATTATTTATTACATTTCCACTGTGGTGAATTTATCTCTACTTTTATTGACCATTCGTGAGCTTTTACTAATTGATTGAATAGTCAGATTTGTGCCTACTGCGCTCAGCTTCGACCCTTACTATTGGACATACATACTACCTAGCTCATTAAGTAAATTAGTGTGAACGTTTTAAAAATATCTTAACTGGACAGTACTTATGAGCAGGTATTAGGGTGGAAGTCCACTAGAACGCGAGCAGGTCAAGCTTATAGAAACAAAGCTTTCGTGTGTCAATGCCTTAATATATCCTGGAATTTTATCAGATTCTTCTTATGTTAACCTTCTTTATCTTGTTTTTATTAACCTACTTTAAAGCTTATTATTGTGTTATTTTATTACACATTGTTACTTGCTGACTAACGGAATATTCTAAAAATATTCAGTATTTAACTTAAAAATCATGACCTGTACAAGTGTTATTAAAATCAGGGTTCTTGTTATTTTTGTATAATTTATGAATTTCAATATGTTCAATATTTTTTTACATTTTTATACGTAGCGCAAATAATGTAGCAACTGTGCCTGAATGGAATATATTATTTGTAAATAGTGCGTGAAAAATTAAATCTGTAAATTGAGCCTTTAATCAAGATACAATATTTAAGATAGTAACGACTTGTGCAATGTTTTTTGTAATTTAGGTACGATCCGTAAATTAAAAAGAATTAAACCGATAAAAATGTGGTGTTTTTGTTTCTACAATCCTCATATTTACCACAGTAGGTATCTAGATAAAAAAACAAGTTATTTGTAGAAATGTAATTTAAAAAAATCGGTGGTGAATTATAAAAGATAACCATTTAAAAATAATCATCACAGACATTGGTACATTAAAATCAACATATTATCTACTATTACTTATTTCACATGCCTACTAGGTATAAAAAGAAATGGGCTTGAGGGTATTTATTTTATCATAGAGAATTTGGCCCGATCAAAATCAAGGCCAAAGACCTCGATCATTTATACTCTAGATAAAACATACAATTTTATTATTTTTAATTACGAGATATTGTTGGTGTCGATTGCCAACGCGCGACTGCGCTAAAACAGCTCTCAAAGCGACTTTGAATGATGTATATCTTGAATATAAATCACCGATGCTTATAATCATAATAAAATAACGTCGGTAAAACAAATATTTACCTCATTTCATATTTTATGATAATAAACGAGATTCATTTGAGGACATCGCAATCAACATTTACTGAGTAAACGAGTAATTCAGATCAACAATATTAAAGAATTGGTAATGGATAAAAATTACATTTTCGCATGTAAATTTGCTGCCTTACAAGCACTTCATCTCAAAGACGTGACTCGACAGTGAAATCCTCAATAAATGCATATTTATTGTAGCACGATATTAAAAACTTGAACAATGCTGGCCCAACAAAGCAACCAATAAAAAACTATCAATAGGATATAGGATAGGGGCTAGTGATGGCGTTTTCAGTAATAAATCGTAAATTAGAAAAACCAGAGTGCCCCATTCGCACATCAGCCAGAATCATTCGAAGAATAATCGAAACTGGAAGTATATTGTCTGGTAGGTGTGTAAATGAGCCACTTGTAAAATAACAGAATTACAATTTACGCCGTAGAAATATACCTAAAAAAGGTATTTACTCATACAAAAAAATGCCAGAACTTCTAATCGCGTCTCTATTAACAGTGATGTCCAAACTTAAATATCTTATTAAATACTCAAAGCTGCCAGCAACTCACGTAATTGTTTTCCATTGTCTTCCATTTTCAAAATGTCCCTGAAAGCGCGGACACATGTCGCCTCCCTCTCTAGCTTCTTCGATATCTCATGAGCCCGTCTGGTGATCTCTTTAGGGATGCCCGCGAGACGAGCTGCGTTGAAGCCATACGATTTAGGACAAGCGCCGGGTGATAATTTGTAGAGGAACGTGATAGTTTCCTCTGGGATGTGATCGTCGCTGTCTGCCGTGGATTCATCGGTTTCTACCATACACGCCTGAAAACAAGTAATAGTCTGCTGGTAAGTTATGGCTTCAGTTGGGACTCAATAACCGCCGTATTAAACTAAATTAGTCACCCCGTATAAATCACACTGGGAATTATTCAGATACCATTTCTAAGAATACGTCGGTCACGATCAATCAAATAAAGAATGTGTATGGAAACATTCTGTACTATAGTGTATTTTTTTGGCCTGTAGAATTCTGACAGCTGTCAAAATTAGACGTTTCAGGGGACACCAACATTTTTTTCTGCTGAACTAACAAATAAAAATAATAAAATACGGTGACGTTCTAACATTAGGTACTCAAATAATGGATCTAAAAATTAATGGCAGCTTTTATTTTAACGACAATTGGCCAATTAGAGTACAGAAGATCTAAGTTGAAAACTTTAAAAGTCATCCTTATTATCACATACATACGTACATACATAAATCACGTCTTTATTTTAGCAAGGCATATTTTGCCATATCGACGTAGTGACATAACATTACACACGCGAGGAGATTGTTCGGTTTAATGTAATTTTGATATTGGGGGACGAGCAATTAAAATATTTTCCTATACTTTGCCGGGAGAATGACAGTTGACTGCTGAAGTTTTACGTTCTGTTCATTCTTTTTCCTTTTTATTAAATATTACGAAATAAATCAATATATTATAATCGTAGACCGAAGGTTTGTAATATATGACAATACTCAAAGTGATACCCCAAATTTATATTCTCCCAAAAAAAAAAAGATTATTAATTATGTCTAAATTATGCAATTTAAAATTAAACCAAATATCTGTTAATTACTAATATGTAAAAATGATTGTTAGTTTAAGTATTTCAACTTCAACATAATGTTCTACATTATTATTTTTTTCTTTTTCTTACCACGGATTTAAGGAACGTTTTTATGACTGGTAATACCGAGAAATGTCAGAATTCTACGGGTCAAAAAAATACAGTATAAAGACCAACCGCTTAAATGTGTCCTCGCCCGCGCGGTACATGGGCGCGGGGTAGACGACAAAGGGGACCGAGAGACGTGCGGGCGCCCCTCTACCCGCGCGGGCGAGGACACATTTCAGCAGTCCGTCTATGCTATACCTGATTACTTACCATATGGCCTAGCACGACTCCAGGATGCGAAGCCAAGTGGTGTACGAGCGAGTGGTAATGCGTGGAGAACACGACGCGGCACCCGCGCTGTGCCAGTTCCACACATACGCCTGACGCTATCGCCGTGCCGTCGTATGTCGATGTGCCGCGACCTGGATGATTTATATTGGTGGATATTTTAACGATGCTGTCGATTTAAGGGCCTGGGGCCTTACCATGACGTCTTAATGCGGTTCAGTTTAGGTTCGCTCGCTGTCAGATCCATACTAAAAGTGACAGTTAAAACTTGAACCGAGTCGGAATTAGGACGACATGGTAAGACCCCTGATTTAGGCGGGTTGTGGGAAACAGGCGTGAAAGTGAAGAAAGCGCTTCGACCGGTCAATGATTTTGATGTCATGTAAAACGATCCGCTATCTAAATTTGTAAGGTCTGACCACCACGTATTTATTACTTAAGAGCAGTAAGTTAAGAAGTTATTGTTACGGGAGTAAGACGTTGTTGTCGGTTGTGTAGCCAAGTTTAGGTGGGTTGTGGGTAGCGAACGTAAAAGCGATCAAAACTGATAAAATTACTTACTTACTGTACTGTTTGAGTTCAGATGCCGTTGTGGGCAGTCGGTTTTATTTGATTGGCACTTAATTTTACAAGCTTATAAAAGCTTGTGAACCTAGCGGCAAGGCACAGCCGTAGCATCCTTTTCTCGCATCCATTCAGGCCACTTTCGACCCTTTGTAACTTATTTAGCAATATAGAATACTAGCTTCTGCCCGCGACTTCGTTTGCGTAGAATTAGCAGTTGATATGTTTATCGCTAGCCCGCGGGTACTATATAATTTTCCGGGATAAAAGGTAACCTATGTTTTAATCTAGGGTACCTACCAGCTATCTTCGTACTAAATTTTGTCCAAATCCGTCCAGTCGTTTTAGCGTGAAGAAGGAACAAACATACACACTCACTTACTCACATCGTCACAAACTTTCGCATTTATAATATTAGTAGGATATACTAACCAAGTTCGTCGAGCAGCACGAGCGAGTGCAGACTAGCGTGGCGTACGATAGCAGCTGTCTCGTTCATTTCCACGAGGAACGTCGACTGTCCGGCGAGGATGTCGTCGGCGGCGCCGAGGCGAGTAAACACACGGTCCACGAGGCTCAAGGAGCACTCGGCTGCTGGTACGTACGAACCCTAATAAAAGAATTAAGAAAAAGAAATTATAAATCGCCTGCTATTGTAATTTGTACATAGGTACGCAAAGAGCGGACTTTGTTACAGTAAGCTAAAGTGATAAGTAACCTCATAGTGCAGGCGTGTTTTTAACCGAAGGATAACGAGTATAGTGTATAAATTTGACTGTGCTATCTTATAGATTAGCGCTTATATTTAAAGATTGCGACAGCGAAAACTCTTCAATGGTTATATAGTTCGATTGGCTTGAATTTGGTGTACATGCGGTAAGATACAGAGAACAAAAAATTACAATCAGCACAAAAAAAACCGATGTACCTTTCCTATGCCAGAATGCCCAGAATAAATGAAAAAAACCTGCATTCCTGTCTCATTTGTTTTATATAATACAAATTGCAGAGATCAAAAAATAAATAGAAAAAGATCGGTTTCAATCTTGGCCTGGATTCAAGACTAGGCATAAGAAAGGTTCAATCGTGTGGGAACATTCGGCCGCCGGACACTGTCCCCCTTATTTATAAACGCTTTATAAGCTTCTACTAACTTAGCAATCGTTTGTCCTTATCTGTGAAACGTAACTGTTAATGCTACAGATAAGGACAAACTATTTTTAAGTTAGCAGAAGCCTATAGAGCGTTTATGAATTAAGCGGTGTATATCAACTCCTTGTAGCGGAAAGGAAAGTTTTGCGTAAGATCCTGGGACCTGTCAAGAGGGACGACGGCACGTGGAGGATCCGTTAAAACATAGAGATCCAGGAGCTGGTGGCTGAACCCAACATCATCGGCGTAACAAAATCACACAGACTTCGCTGGTTCGGCCACCTACTCCGAATGGGAGAGGATCGTGCTGCCAAGAGGGCGTACGTGGGACGACCGACTGGTCGCCGCCCGGTTGGGCGACCCAGGTATCGCTGGGGGGACAGTGTCCAGGCGGATTTGCGACGGCTTCAAGTCGACGACTGGCACGATCGGGACAGATGGCGTGCTCTCGTTTCGAAGGGCCAAGACCCTATTTGGGTCCCTGAGCCAAGTTAGTTAGTTAGTTATATAGCAACAATTTAAAACGATATTGTATCGTTGTAATGTTTTACTAACAAAGTATGGATTTTGATGTCTGAAATTTTTTTTTATTTATAAGGTCTATGCACTTTAGTGGCCAGTATCATTTTAGATTAGTCAAAAAGTTTTTATGCCACGAACACACTACTCACCAGGTGTGCCAGTACGGTGAGCAGCCCCACTTGCCGCATCAGCGTGGACTTGCCGCCCATGTTGGGGCCGGTCAGCAGCAGCAGCGCCGGCGCGCCGCCGCCCAGACGGGCGTCGTTAGGGATGAAATCAGCCACGATGGGAATACAAGGGTGCCGGCCATCGACTATGTTTACGTAGGGCTGCCGGCAATAGTAGTTTATGAGGCTGTATTATAATGAAGGGCATTGAAACACGAGTTTGGGGTTTTTGAAACGAAGCGAAGTTGCGCTGAATTTCATAATAAGATCAAATGAGTTTTTTAATGCCTAATTATGTACAGTCGCATACATTACTTTATCTACACAAATATCATAATACCTATCATATTATATAATGTAAATGTGCTTAATAACAAGGCTTAGGCCTCATTTACGGCCAAGCGTGCATCGAGAATGAAGGCTGGGCGCTGGGCGGGGCGGCGATACTCAAATGTAAACATTACAGTACTGCCACACATTTTAGTTTTGTTATTGATACTCAAAAGTAAACATTATAACACTACCACAGATACAGGTTGCTTAATGTAGGCCATTTGCTAATCGTTCCTGATTATATTATAGGGAAGTTATGATATGGGTAGGCATACAAAAATCCACGGGATACTCGTATAGTTCACCCAGGATGTGACAGTTCCTCCACCAAACAAAAAAGCTGTCACGTTGACTTGTAAGTAAAAGCTGTAAAACATTATTTAAGCTATACATATGACATTGAACTTTGGGGGTAACTTCCCTGGTCAATTACCATCTCCAGGATTTCAATTAATAAATTTTTCCTTATCTCTAAGCAAGCCTGCCCTTTTGATACTAAATAAATAAATATCATGGGAAAAATTACACCAATTGACCCAATCCCAAACTAAGCAAAGCTTATAATGGCACTCCACTTGGCGTTGCGGATTCGCGTTGCGCTATTGGCATCTTCGTCGCATACGCTAGAAACAATATAGTGCATCCCCTTCACTCACGCAAACATTTGGATAAATATGCCAAGTGAAGTGCCAGTATGAGAATATTCTGTCACTTACAACATCTTCCACGGTGACGCTTGGCAAACACACATCCCCGCTCTGTTGGCGCGCGAACTCGGCCAACGCGAGCAATATATCGATAACGGCCACGCACATGGCCGCTCCTTCCCACAGCGAATGTTTGCTCGAGAACTTCTCGAACATTCGCCGGCTCAGATCTTTGAGGACGTTGCGCTTTTGTTCTTCGGCTGCTATCATTCGGGCTAGGAGGTCCTGTGAAATATTTGTGCTGTTATTAGGATCGCGGGCGTGTGGTAGGCAGCGCGTACACGATTTAATCTGACAACTGCATGTTATACACAACTTTTTTTTTAATGGACTTGGGCTTATACACAATTTTAATAGCAACCTATATTCAATAGTTCGATGACAAAAGCATAAAGTACCGTCAGTAAAGAGTATTAAAAACAAAAAAATCAGTTCTTACCTTTGATAAACAATAACTGTAGATACACAGTGCCATACAAAATCCCCTTCAAAAAATGTCCGAACTATTTATTTGTTTGCGTGACAAATAAAATCGTCACCTACACAAAGTAATTAAGAGAATAAGTGACGAAATTTGATCCTAGTCTTTACTTAATTACAGTTGAATTTCGCTACTCCACAGTGAAAAATATATTTACGTGTGCGTAGAGAAAAGTAATCCCACCACACAGACGAATTGAAAGAATACGTGACGAAATTTGAACCTAGTCTTTACTTCATTACAGTCGAATTTCGGTAGCGGCAAAACTCCAAAATGTTTAACACCTTGACAGCTAAACTTGACAATTTCACACACGTTTGGTTTAAACTCGGATATGAATCTAATCCTTATCAGAAACGGCAGAGGGATTAATTCCACTTGTTACATTGAAGGCGACGCTTTGACGAGTTTGACGTTGCTTTGACGGAAGAAATCATGTTGTTGAACAAAGAATGCATTCGGACTTTCGGAGAGGACTTAATTTTTTAAAAGTTTTTGACAATTAATGCAATAAGAAACAGGGTGAAATTAATGTTATCGCCAATACTTTACAGGATGAATGGGCAAGTCATTTAGATAATCTTAAAGCTAATTTTCTTTACTCCGCGGGTGGTAGGGCCTTGTGCAAGGTTCGTCCGGATCGCTACCACCATCTTACTCGCTAATCCTGCCGCTAAGCAGCAGTGCTTGCGCTGCTGTGTTCCGGTGTGGAGAGTAAGACAGCCGGGGAAATTACGGGCACAAGAGGCATTTCATCTAAGTCCTCTAGGTTGGCAACGCATCTGCAATCCCTCCGGGGTTGCGGGTGTCTATGGGCAGTGGTGATCGCTTACCATCAGGTGACCCACTTGCTCGTTTGCCTTCCTATTCACATAAAAATAAAAATAAAATAATAAAAAAACTCCAAACCAAATGTTTACCGTTTTCGAGATACGTATCTATATCCTACTAATATTATAAATGCGAAAGTTTATGAGGATGGATGGATGTGACGATGTGAGTGTGTATGTTTGTTCCTTCTTCGAGCTGAAACGACTGGACGGATTTTGAAACGGAGATAGCTGGTACCCTAGATTAACACATAGGCTACTTTGTATTCCGGAAAGTTGCATAATTGTCGATAACCAGGGACTTTCTAGTCTGCTCGATTCTCTGGCTGTGCGGAGGGATGTAGCATCCCTCTGCATATTATACCGAATATATCATGGGGAGTGCTCCAATGAACTTTTCGGATTGTTGCCTGCGGCTAAATTTCACTACCGCACTTCGCGGGATCGTCTGTCCTTCCATCCTCAACATCTTGATGGTTGGCAGTCAAGTACCGTGCGTTTTAAACGCAATTTCCTTCCTCGTACGACGAAGATCTGGAACCAACTTCCTGCTGCAACATTCCCTGAGCGGTACAATTTAGGGATCTTTAAAAAGCGAGCCTTCCTGTTCTTGAAAGGGTCGGCAACGCACCTGTGATTCCCCAAGTCTTGCAGGTGTCCATGGGCGATGGTGATTACTTTCCATCAGGTGACCCGTCTGCTCGTTTGCCCCCTATTATATATAAAAAAAATCCCGAGGGATAGCGGTAAACATGACAAATGTTGTAGCTGCCTAAAGTGGCAACGTATATAATTATTGCAGAATAATAATATATCAAAACCGTTCTCAGAGACGTCAGTTAATATTATGATTATTAGAACTTAATCGACGTCTCTGAGTATGAAAGTTAACTTTAATTACATACCCAGTCGGTTGTATTGACTGACAGTGGAATTAGAATTGACAACATTTCATATTTCTGAGCCTATAGTTTAAATGGTTCTCTGTATTTTGTTTGAAAAGATGAACATGCTGGAAGTTTAATTTTTTCGCTAGGGTTTGTATTTAATTTATAATTAATTTATTAATTTTTACTTATTCTAAAAGGGCGTAACTCCGAAACTATCACAGAATAGACACTTATCCTTTTGTCTTTTCTGTATAGAAAAAAAACTGACGTCAATTTCAAATTGACAATGTCAGGCCTTATTCTCCGATATTCGATTTTCGATGTTCGCTTCGTGCTGTTCCGCTCATACTAATATAGTCATTAACTTGAGAGTGAGAGAGAAGGTTTGCAACGAACTTCAAAAATAGAATTACAGAGTTGCCCCCCTTGTACTTTGAAGTTGTCAAATACAAAATTATGGTCGCTTACTTTTTCTCGTGAAAAAGGCAAAGGCATTTCACCTATCCTGTGGTAAAATTAAGACATGTTTTTAATTAATTTTTATTTTCTATAATAAGCAATATTAAAATTATATCAACATATTGCAGTGATCAAGAGGCAAAATGCTTTCGAACCATACGAGTATATACATTTTCAGGTGTTATAAAAATGAAATGTTGTCAATTGTTTTACCATGTTCATGGATCAAGTTCAAGTTTCAATTAATCATCCCTGCAGCACTCAGAGTTCTTATTATGTTAATTGGCGTTTCTGAGTGTGAAAATTAAGTTTTAAACCTGGCCGCCATTTTGAAATTCTTAGCTTTTGGACCGATTGCTATCAAAATCGATATCTGAGGGTTCGAGTGGTCCCCAAACATGAAACCGTTATCAAAAATGGAAAAAGTGGCCGCCATTTTTAAATCTTTACTTTTTGGACCGATTGTCTTAAAAATAGATATCTGAGGGTCCGAGTGGTTCTCAAACAGTCAAACTATCGCACATGTTTCCCAGGAACACATACACAAGATAAATTTTATTCAAATGTTATTAGAGTTATAAAATTGACATATTTTTTTACAAAACTTATTATTTTTGACATTATATTTTATTTTATTGTTTTAGTGTTTATAATTTATTATGCTCTTATTATTATGAATTTTTGACGATCTCAACAGAAATACTTATATTGGTGACATGCATGTTTGTTTTTATGTAATTTTTGTTGATGAATAAATAAGTCTAAAACTAAATCACACATACCTGACTTACGTATACGCATCCAGGAAATCAAAGCTTCACACAAAAACACATAAGATTCTAGAAATAAAAAATAGGGTGATGGCAACTCCACTACACTTATGTTCTATGTTCTGTTGTTTATCTGTTTCGTTGTACTGATAAGCTTTCCTGTGCGTGTGACAAAGACAAGGCATTATGTCAAAGTTGTCGAATTCTGGCAAAAATTAGCAATTTAGAAATGGTTTTAAAATTAATTTAGATTAATATTTCTCTCCGATTCTTAGAATTTAATAGAAAAAACAACAGATATTCACTGAAAGTATGATATTCCATCAGATTTGTTTCGTTTTTGCGAGGAATTTTTGCACTATTTGAAGACACACGTGGACATCGTTACGCTGGCATTGACAACAACGTACTGAGAAAAAATTAAGCCAATTTTATTAAATTGGAGTTTATTTGGTTGGGAGATTTTCTGGAGCGCGACTGTGTATCTACAGTTATTGTTTATCAAAGGTTCTTACCCTCAAATCTATGTATATTGCGTTACACGTCATATTTCAAATTTAGTGTTCAAATTACGCACATTATTAACGGCCTGTCTCGCCACTCCTTAACTGTCAGTTATCTATGATGACGTCTCTGTCTGTTTCGTAGTAATAAATAGAGACGGAATCATAGATAACTGACAGTTTGAGACAGACCAAGTCTTTTAGACGGTATCGTATATTTTACGTTAATTCTGGCTCATTTCATTTCTTACCTTACTTTCAGAGGTAGAGAACCTCTTGAATCCCTTCCGCGCTCCCTCCAAATGGTAATCGGTAGTAGCCCGTTTCGTGGCGCTCTCTGGGACTTCGATTTGGTAACGCTTCTTGTCTGTCCCCACATATTTCAGCTAAAACGAGAGTAATTGTTAACCTTTCGTTGAGCTTTCTCGATTTGTGGTTGTGCGTTAGAAAGAGAGGAGGGGATCGCAGTGTAGATGAGAGACCGAGCGAGATAAAAGGTTGCTTTATCCAGGTAATAAATAATCAAGGCTTCACTTTAAAATAGACATCACTAGCCGTTGCCCGTCTTGCTACTTTGCACTCTTGAACTTTGCTATTTTCCGGAATAAAAACTATGTTACGACCTTGCCTCAAACTGAAACTACCGCTATGATTGTTATACTATTTATATCAGCTTATATTTAGGAAGCTTCCCCTCTCAACCTCCACATCTTCATTTCCTGAGCTATATCCGGCCACTTCCGCGTCAAGGTCAACTGGCCCGCGGCCCGTTAGCAGTCTTCAGTAACAAATTCCAACTAAATCGGTTCAGTGCAGTGGTTTAAGGGTGAAGAGGTAACAGACAAGCAGACAGACACTTTCATATTTATCATATTAGTATCGATTGTTAATATGTCCGCTAGGCCAGACTTACCCGACACTTGAAGTACTTCTCTTGCTCCTGCAAGTACTCCTTCAGTTCGTCCTCAATGTCCTGTATGAGTTGCAGGGCGGCGTCGTACTCTTGGTCCACTCCCGCGCCGGGCACGATACGACCCGCTTTCTCCGCTTCTGATTGGTTAAAACCCTCCTACAAATTAACAGCCGTAAGTCTATGAATACATGCCCAAATAATTTCGTTGATTCAAGCCGGGTATTCGTCTAAGAGCTATAACTATAACCAAAAACCCTAGTGTGACCTGGCGTTCCGATCGCGAATACCGTCCACACTAGGGTTTTGAAGTGAAATTTCTTTAGCTGCAGTGATCACTTTTTGGGAGTGGTAAAAAATGTTAAACTCGCGTCAGGCGTAAGACGGAGGGAGAGTTTAAGTACCAGGATATCAGGATCCTCTAAGAGCTTATTTTGAAATACGAATGAAGCTAGAGTCGCGTTCGATTTTTGAGGTGTACTGATTTCGTCGCTTTTAGGTATGTGCGTTTGGCCTAGTGCTATAAAGTGTGGAATAACAATGTGTTCTCTCAGGTGACCGCAGTTCAAATCTCGTGTATTTTTTTCCTTTTTGCGCGAGTGTGCGTGTGTAGTTTTCACTTCTTGTGCAGCAGTAACAGTCAAAGCTCGCAGTTTTCGCAAGTTTTGAAGTAGTTGCCAAAGAATTCGGTTTTCAACATTTTTATTATAACTTTCACTGCTTTAAAGCTAGTGCTATTTGAATGCTTAATGATAGCTTCAAGGATCAAGTCTTTCTAACAAAGTGCAAAGTAATGAAAAGTTTCAAGTCGTATGACTTAAATATTAATAGCATTTTGTTACTGTAACTAATCGAGACTTATGGGAAATACTATCAAAAATTCAAATAAGTGAATAATTCACCAAACAATACCTTAAAGAACTTCAAAGTGTCTCTATAGTCAGGGAACTTTCCAACAGGAGTGAACCTGGTTAATTTCTTGAGCAGCGTAGACTCAACGTCACTAAAAAGCTCAACGAGTTTGAGCGCGGAATTGAATCCGTTGAGCACTGCGATAAAATCGAGCACTTTCCGCTTAGAATATTTGTGCTCTTCGTAGAATATTGCTCGGGCGTCCGGGTGGGAGGTGGATCGCTTTAGATTGCCCAATGCGTGTACCCTAGAAATTAAATAGAGTTAAGGTCGATTTAGACGAGGACTATTTTCAGGCGCCTAAATTTCGGCGCCTGGAAAAGGCACCGTGTAAAAACTTTCGGCGCCATTTTTTCGCGGTATGGTGCCGAAAAAATGGCGCCGAAAGTGTTTATACGGTGCCTTTTTCAGGCGCCGAAATTTAGGCGGCTGAAAATAGTCCTCGTCTAAATCAACCTTTAGGGTCAGGAATTATCTAGATGTAAGTTTGTATATTATTCAAATTATTGTATGCCCTGTCAGGATGTCATGGAAGGACTAAAATAAAATTGTCACACCTTTTTAAGATAAGAGCATGACAAAATAATAATAATAATTCATAGATTTAATCAATATCTCTTAATGCATGACATCAAATGTGTGATAAATTGTTATTGTGTGCCCTTGCAGGGCGTCATGTACTTACCTACTAATGTCATATAAAATCTTTTTAACCATGTACTTGACTTTACAATGAATGAATAAATAAATAATTAATTAAAGAAGTCCCAGTACGAATACAGTAGAACCTCGATAATCCTAATGCTCAATTATCTGAAAGTTGGAGCAAATCTATTGCTCGCTGCCACTAAGCATAGTTAGGTAGATATCGAGTACGCATTGCAACCGTTGATCAATTGAAAATTGAAAAATTTGTAATCTAACTAATATTATAAATGCGAAAGTTTGGATGGATGTTTGTTTGTTGCTCAATCACGCCAGAACGGCCCAACGAATCTGGATGAAATTCGGCACATAGATAGAGAAAAGTCTGGAATAGCACATAGGCTACTTTTTATCCCGGAAAATTCCCGCGGGATAGCGATAAACGAATTCTTTACAGACGAAGTCGCGGGCAACAGCTAGTAACATATATATTTATAAAAACATACTGTTGCGTGTGGTAGTACCCTGTGCAAGGTCCGTCCGGATCGCTACCACCGTCTTACTAGTCCTGCCACCAAGCAGCAGTGCTTGCGCTGCCGTGCATAGTAAGACCGTAAAATTACTGGCACATGAGGTACTCTATACTCTATTTTAGCTCTCCAGGCAAGCAACGTATCTACAATCCTCTAGGGTTGCGGGTAGAGGTTATCACTTAAATTACCCACTAAGGGCCACTTGCACGGACCAGGGTTAATGACTTAACCCCGTGTTAGATGATAGCCCTGGGCTAAGTAGTGTCAAAATGTATGGAACTGTCAAACCTAACCCCGAGTTAGTGATTAAATTTTTTAACTCTGGACAGTGCAAGTCGGCCTTACACGTTTGCCTTCCCGGTGTTGTTTTGTTTGGTCTCGTCCCAAATATCCCTCATTTTGATTATCTAAACTAAAGACTCGGATCCATTTCATTTGGATAATCGAGGGTCTAAAGCTTGGTCACACCACTTACTTGGCCAACAGCCTCTCCAAATCTGGTAACGTTGTGAGGATGTTCTTCGCATCTTGGCTCAGTTCTTGGTTCTCAAACAACTCTTTCACGGCCTCCTGTCTCTCCGTTATAACTCTCAAATTACAGCTCGGAGCGCACACCCATTGGTACAACATTCTAGAAAACAAAGTTAAGTTTTAGAACTGACGGTTCTTTGATTGAAGTAAAACAACGGAACAAATTTGGTACCCGAAACCTGTAGACTTATTGTCTAACTCACTCGCTATCGCCATCGTGTATCTTTTGACAGTTCTTGTATGAATGTGACAGCTAGCTGATTCCGATGCCAATTGTCAGCCCATACTGTCAAAATGAACATGATGGCGATTGCGAGCGAGTTACCCCCTTATTCATAAACGCTCTATAGGCCTCTGCTAACTTAGTAATATTTTGTCCTTATCTGTCACTTTGACATTTACCTTTCACAGATAAGGAAAAACGATTACTAACGTGACGTAACGTAACGTGAAATTTCAATACTAGTGCATTCTTAGCGAGTGCTCCCCGAGTTTGGTTTTTACTTTTTATTTCAGATTTAGCAAGCAATGTGAATGAGTGATACCTTAAAAGAAAGAGCAATGAACAGGCATGTTTTTAAAATTGTTTAAACATTTCCAGGTTTTTTTTTTTATGGCACTGAAAAATGACTGTTCCAAAAAAATACATTTTTAGTAATTTCGAATGCCTCCATTTTGTTTTATGGCAAGACAGACACTTAAAAATTATTTCATTTGGTCCAATACACATTCAACTATCCGAAATAAAAGATTTTGTTTACAAATTAACGCTCATTGGTGCAATATTTACTCGTTTCTATCAAATTCTGGGTATTTTCATAAATTTCAAAATTTTCAATTTAAAAAAAAAATATCAAATTTCGGCTAAGACATGTATGGCTCAAAATGTTGAAAAATACCTCGGCTATCACCCCCTTAAAGCTTTGTACCTGGCTACCAAACATCCTGTATAACGTCGATAAGACAGGCTGTCAACTTGAAAGTTCGACTTTAGCGACATTTTCATTTGATAGGAAGTTGGATGAAAAGTGGTAGACCATTTATTTGGGCGACCGTACCTATTGCAAGGACGTCGCCTACCTTCCACAATTTTGCTTTATTTAATAAGATTGGAAATTTGATCATAACATGAAGACTGGCTAAACAGCTATACAAGTAACTTATTCTCATACCTTTTACCCATAGAAGTGGCGCAGAAATTCAACTTGTCATACAAACAGCCCTCATCCTGCACTATCCTGAGATTCCTCAATGTTATAGCATCCAGGACCATAGTGCTGCCGCCCTCCCACTTGGATTCCTTGTCATCTTGAGACAGTGTTTTGTTTAGAACGTCGGGCGGCGAGTAGGTTGTGAACTGTGACATTCCCAGTATTTGTATGTCGAGGAGGCATTGAGTTAGGTATGCGATGCATCCGCCCAGGGCTTTGATTGCTAGATAGCAGTTAGCTGCGGGTGTCAAGCCTAAAGCGTCACCTGGAATTTTATTTTTTTATTTTTTTTAAATGTGGATGATGCGAAAGAGGTTTGTCAGGATCGTAGCAAGTGGAACAAAGTACCCCTGTGGGAAAGAGGCGTGACGGTATGTATGTATGTATGTATTCTTTTATTCAATTATTAAATTGCGTGTACAGAGTTTAAGGGGAATTAGCGAAAGTCTTAGAAGTCATGTTATAGACGATGCGGCTAGCAACCCATCGCTATATTGATTCCCTTTCCACCTATACGCCCACAATCATGCCACTGGCCTTCAGGTTTTCTGGCCTTACCCGTAAGGAATAATTATTGGAATAATATTTGACCAGTAAAGAACCTACTAAGGTACCTACTTAACTTGGAGACCTTATACATCCCTTTTATAAAAGTAAGTTAAGTAGAATTTAAGTATCATTGAAAATTTATTTTATTTTGAAAAAATTACTCTGCTATGTTTCTTGCGACGCATTCTTCTTGTCAATGATGGTATTTCCGAATGCGCGGATAGTTAAAAAAAGACATATGTATAAAAGAACCATTGGCGGCCTATTTGCAACATAAATTTTTTGAATTTGAAATTACATGAATTATATTATGTATGTTCGTACAAGGTTTAAAATTTAACGTCACTAAATATCAAAAAGCAAAACTTGTATTATGGGTACCAGGCAACGGATAAACATACATATATAATGTAGATAAATACATACTTAAATACCTACATACAAAATCCATGACTCGGGCACAAACATTCGTATTCATCATACAAATGTCTGCCCCTACCGGGATTCGAACCCGGGACCTCTAGCTTCATAGTCAGGGTCACTAACCACTAGGCTATCCGGTCTTCGTAAAGAAGTTTTCACTTCAAATATACCTTCATGCAAGAAAGCTTTGAGCCCCTCCGGCCAGTCCCCGTCTGCGTTGGTCTTGTAGTAGTTCTCCGCGAGCGTCTTCAACGTCTTCTCCGGGGTCCAGGCCGCCTGCGGCTCGCGGCGCGCTTGGTGGCAATGCGTCGCTATCAGCTTCGACGTACGCGGGGTCGTTGACTTGCGGTCGTACACGATCTGTGGACGGTTGTTATTATGTATTAACTTTATGTGGTGTAAACAGTGGTTGCGCTGTTGCCGGCGAAATCATTCCAAGCCGACTCCCTCGTTTTCAAAAATAAATTAAAACTACACCTTTACCGCAGCCTTTTTATTCCGAATTCGCTACAATTTCAGTAAGTACCTACCTACACGTTGTTGTTGTTTAGTATATTTTTTTTCAATTAAATTGTCGCGTAATTCGGCGTGTCTCATGGCATAGGCCTCCTCCGGGTTTGGGCTATAGTTCCCACGCGCGCCCAGTGCGGATTGGGAACTTAACACACACCATTGAATTTCTTCGCAGATGTGTGCAGGTTTCCTCACAATGTTTTCCTTCGCCGAAAAGCTCATGGCAAATTTCAAATGTAATTTTCGCACATAAATTCCGAAAAACTCAGAGGCCACAGGTTAAACCACTAGGCTACCACGGCTTACTTTACTTTAATTAAAAATAATATCTAGAATATGTGACATTAAATTTCAACCTTAATAATATGACAATACAGTTTGTTTTTCAATATAAATGTTGTAGTGGCAGGTGCGTACGGTAGCTTGCGGTTTAGCGATAATAGAGACAATGGCCTTTGTTTGAAAGATTAGGGCTCGAAGCGTAAAATTCACCTGGGAAGATTCATACTATACACCAAAATTGACAATATTTCATATTTCTGAGCCTATAATTTTAATGGTTCTCTGTATTTTGTTTGAAAAGATGAACATGCTGACAGTTTAATTTTTTCGCTAGGGCTTTTATTTAATTTATAATTAATTTATTAATTTGTGCTTAT
This sequence comes from Pandemis heparana, assembly GCA_963854515.1. Taxonomy (NCBI): domain Eukaryota; kingdom Metazoa; phylum Arthropoda; class Insecta; order Lepidoptera; family Tortricidae; genus Pandemis; species Pandemis heparana. The sequence continues at coordinate 7,854,088 of OY978026.1, read as the reverse complement.
TCTAAAAGGGCGTAACTCCGGTACTATCACAGAATACACACTTCAGTCTTTTCTCTATAGAAAAAAAAACTGACGTTAATTTCAAATTGTCAATGTCAGGTCCTATTCTCCAATATTCCATTTTCGAGGTTCGCTTCGTATCCGCTCATACTAATAGACATTATCTTGAGAGTGAGAGAGAAGGTATGCAACGAACTTCGAAAATAGAATTTCAGAGTTGCTCCTCTTGTACTTTGAAGTTGTCAAAAATACAAAATTATGATCGCTTATTTTTTCTCGTGAAAAAAGCAAAGGCGTTTCACCTATCCTGTGGTAGTATTGGTAAAATTAGAACATATTTTTAATTATTTTTTATTTTTTATAATAAGCGATATTAAAATTATATAAACATATTGCAATGATCAGGAGGCAAAATGCTTTCGAACCATATATACATTATCAGGTGTTATAGAAATGAAATGTTGTCAATTGAGTATCGATAACCCTCCGCGCGCAGTAAAGATAATTTTAAATTAATTTACAACTCAACTGACTCCATAATCAAGTCAATGGCAGTGGAAAGCTTAAGGGTTAACTAAGCAGTAGGTAGTGCCATTAAATGCATTATAAGCGTTTTATTCAAAATCAAAACTTACCAAAGCCGGTGGGAAATGCGCCAAAGTGGTAAGAAACCGGGACGAATGCTTGTCGTCCTTGAACTGTCCGAGGTGGAACAGACCTATAGAGGTGTCCACGAAACAAACGCCGTAAGTGCTGCAGCCGTTGCTCTCCTGGCAATACAATGAAGACTCTAATGCTATGTTTTTAAAGGTGAAGTTAGATAAGATGTTGAGCTGAACATAAGCCTTTTTGGGAATATTGCCAATTCTAGTACATTTTTTTCCTTGAGTCTTAAGGGTATTTACTAGGCAAGCGTGCTTCATGTTATGAAATATTTTCGCTTTCTTTCCACTATGTTCAAACACAACACCTATTTTACTTTGAAAATCTAAAGAGAACAGACATAAACAGGTAGAGGTATACCGGTAATGACAGTTTAGCCAATGCAATCTTGTTTTAAGAGGTCGCGGGAACCCATTATTATTGTTAGCTTACTGGAGTGTCCCACTGCTGGGCAAATGCCTCCTTTTTACTGCCACTCGTCCCGGTCGGGCGGGCAGGGAAGTACCCCGAAACCCGAATGAAAACATATTTTCAACACAGTTGCTCGTAAATTGAGTTTGCTTATTACGCCCAAATGCTGTAATATGTTACCGCACGCGGTGATCATTACTCACACTCGGCGTTCTTACCCGCTCTCGCTTACGCTCGCGCGTACTATAATGGCTCGTGTGTAGTGATCAACATAGCACACTTGTATCACAATGTACTATTGTCGCACATTTTTTCGTAGCATTGTAGTACCCGTATTTTCATTACTATGTATTTCTTCTAGACTAGAAACAGACAGGCAGTCAATCTACTGCGACACAGCTTCGCGCGCTTTTGTCATAGCCGCGCTGGCAATTGTTTCTTGCTTATCAAAGTTATCCAAGTTACCTCTTCTGCCACGGACAGTAGGTACGCGGCGTGAGCTTCGCTGGGCCCCGGGTCCTGCAGGCCGCACGTCTGCGTGCCGCGGAGCGTCACTTGACATATCTCGCGTTTCACTACTTTGTCGTACTTGGATGTCTGACCCACTGAAATAGATATGTTTAAGTTCAGTTTAAATTAGTAGAAAGTAAAATGATAAGAGAGCTATGCTATCTGATGAAATACGGAGATTCGCCGAAGAACTAGTCACAGACATAGCTCGAAGAGTATGTACATTGAAGTGGCAATGGGCAGGCCACATCGCTGGTAGGACAGACAACCGTTGGGGGAGAAAAGTTCTCAAGAGGCGACCGCGAACCGGAGGACGCAGTGGTGGCAGGTCTCCCACTAAGTGGACTGACGACATCGTGAAAGTTGCGGGAAACCGGTGGATGCGGATGGCGAGTTGTCGTTCATTGTGGTGTGCTAAGTTGCAATCACGTAAAGAAAGAGGCAGCGTAGGAAGGTAGTAAGTATAATGTTTTTTTTTTACTTTCATATTGTTTTTTATACTTAAAGATGCGAAAGATAAACAGGATAAAAGAGATTAAGAGACAATATAATTATTCTGTTTGTTCTACTCACATTTTTTACACCTCTCCTGCATCATATCAGGAGTTTCCGTCTGTTCCACGCGCGCGACTTTGTACCCTTTGGACACTAATGTAGAGGCCATTCTTGCGTATGCGCTTTCAGGAAAGCCTGAGTGAGCAAATTCGCCCTAAAACAAAAACATTTTAGAATAACTAGTTAGTCATCTCATCTTATACAGATTGAGGGTGTTAACCAACATGACCTATGTATTTTACTTCTCAAGCTTTTGCCAGCGACTTTGTCTGTAGTTCATCTACTCATGTCTTCAATTATATACCCCCTTATTCATAAACGCTCTGTAGGCTTCTGCTAACTTCTTCTTCTTTTATTAATATGGCCCCATCGATCAATGCGATGATTTCGCCAATGTCAAAGTAAAAAATACAGTATTCCAAAATCTTGTGACAAAAATGTCGGCAACGTTGTACGGTAGAACACGGTCAAACGACCCCCTCCCCCCCTGTCGGGCTCTTAGCCAACGGACAATGATATCCCACGGAGACCGCCAGGAAATTATTAACCGAAGCCCAGGGTGCACCGGACCAAGCACTGCTCTTCCCCTCGGACGGATCCAAAAACGAACCGCAGCTCTTGACCACACGCGAAGGTAACCCGACTCGCACCCCTTCTGCTAACTTAACAATTGTTTGTCCTTATCTGTCACTTTGACATTTACCTTTCACAGGCTAAGTTAGCAGAAGCCTACGAGCGTTTATGAATAAAGGGGTGTCTTTATATCCCATGGGAAATCTGAAAAATCCCTTCTTAGTGCACCTCTGATACTAGTGATACTCAAGGAATAATTTTGGTCAAATTTTAACCCTTGTATTCATAAGCGCTATATAGACTTCTTCTAACTTAGCAATCAAACAATTGCTAAGTTAGCAGAAGCCTATAGAGCGTTTATGATTAAGGCGCTGTCAACAGCAAATGACCTGGAGCAGCGCCACTCTTCACACATACGGTTCACGTGCCTGTTAGTGAAAGAGAAGAAACTATTCCGGCAGCTTGGCGCGCGTCTAAAATCTTGCAAATAAGACACAAATCATAAGAAATAAACAAAAGTATGGATTATTTGTGAAATATGACTCGTTAGCCGTTTAGGTATGAATATGTTGACATTATGTTTTTAAATGCAGACCCGTACGTCGAAAAAATAAAGACATAGAACCGTTTAATGATGATTTTAAGACCAATCTTTGCAATTATTTTCTATCGAGCCGATTTTGTCCAATTATGTATCGAGCCCGTCTAGCGTGTTTGAAATATGATGACAATTAACATTATATATTTTTTTGTATTTTATTTGTGTGCAGTTTTTCTTAAAAAAGTGTTTAAATAACATCAATTTCAACAAAATTAGGTGTTGTCAGCCTCTTAAGAGGGTAGCTTTAGTGGTTAAGACTGTGCATTGTCTGTCAGTCGGTCAAGTAAATCTTTTACAGGTATAGATTTCAGTTAATGGAAATACATAAGTTGTTTTACCTTCATATAAGAAAATCCGAGTTCATTAACACCGACCGCCGCGTCCATGTGGTACAGTTCGTAGAATTTGCCGACTTTGAAGAAGAGCACGCAATCGTAATGTGTCGTTTTCATTTCCCACCACTGCCTGTGAGCCTACAAAAACAAAGCCAAGTACCTCTCTATAAATTACGGATAGAGCTTTTGTCGATAAATACTAGAACGCAGTAGACATGTACACACTTTCTATTGAGATGACATAACAAGAATTTCAGAAACAAAAATGAATTTTTAAAATAGCTTCTCTGGCGTTGCATTTGAAGAATTTGGCGCAAAATATGACCAATGATACAGGCCAGGCCCCTCACCTCCTGGCTTCCAATGTACTTTGTAAAGGACACAAGAAAAAGTTAATTTAGAACCTTAATAACAATTTGCAAGGATTTAAAAACCATTTGACAAAATATGACAACCAGGGCCCTATTTTTTAAAGCTTTAAGTTACAATTTACAAGCGGAAGTCTCTATCTAACACCATAGAATAGATAATAACAGGGTAGAACGGAATCTCTTTTGACCGCGTCCAAAACGCCGCCATTTATATACCTACTTCCCCCTTCACGTCGTTACACCCTTCTGTCGTCCAGGCGTATTACTAGGGTTGCTTACCGTTAAATATTATACTTACGTCTAAAGATAATATCGCTAAAATATAAGTTTTTATTTACTTTGAAATCATTATTTTATTCTAGTTTTACAAAATATGAAATTTATAAATCATTAGGTACGTACCAACATATTATAGATAGGTACTTCTAAGTAAGAAGTTATTACAAGTGCCATACCAAATGAAGCCATTTAAGATGATTTAAGTAAGTATTACTTACCGACTAATATAAAATAAAATACCTACATACAGGCTCACGTAAAACTAGTAGTAGTTTAAGTGCCAAACGCGCGTGCGGCGACGCCGGCCGTGGCAGCCTAACTGAGTCGCTCGCTTAGCGAGTACTGTAATATCGTGACCTTGAGTCCGGCCGGAGCGGGAGATTCCGTTCTACTACGTTCTTACTTATTCTATGCTAACACATAGGGTCAGAAAGAGGCTTTAGGTAGCTTTATAAAATGGGCCCTGTAGGCAGGAGGTAACGTTGAAAGAACATATGCTTAGCAACAAAAATTCTAATCTTACTGGAGTCTGGCTCTTCATAAACTCAGGCGGCACGTAAAGTGTCCTGGAATCGTAATCGGGGTGATCGGGCCTTCTTTTCATTGCGTCTCTGATCTTGTCTGGTCGCAGCCAGTCTAGTTTGCAGTGGGTCCAGTTGCCATCATCAGTAACGGGAAGATCGTCTTGAGATTCCGTAGGCTTTGATGCTGATGCCACTGACCTTTGGTATCATAAAGTAAATAAAATAAATAAAAATGTTTGATGAATGACAATAGGACATTTAGTGTACAATAGGCATGTTCAGTAAACACATTTTTATCTTACACATTTGTACAAAATAAATATCAATCAACTTCTTTATTGAGGCACAATTCTTTTTTTTATCTAAAATTTTAACAAGCCTTGAGTACACCAATGGTGACTATGTCAGCCTCATGCTCTGGAGCCAAAGGTGTGTCTTACAAATTTATGCAATAGTACTGTGTCATCTGACAAACAATTCTTACAATCAAAGATAATTCTGCAATTAAATACACATTCGGCTACCCATCTAATACAGAACTAAGAGAATGCAAAAAAAAGTATCATAATTATATCTGGAATTTAGGACTGTTATCCAGATTTTGAATGGTTTTTTAACTTTTAGAAAAATAAATGAAATTGTTACTCTAAAGCAGCCTAAGAAATTACAGTTGCTGCCAGTAACATTTGATAGGTAACATTTGTTGCTATATTTGCACAGTTGTACATTCTTGTTGATGGCCACGTTTACATGTTTTCTATTGACTATAGGCATATTTTGATTAAAGTACCCTTTGACAGCAGTTGTTTTTTCTTTTGGTCCTTTTGCTTCATATTTAAAGCTGTCATTAAGTTTCTTCTCTGATGATGACTTCGTTTTTGGTGTCTCAATGATGTTATCTGCTAAAAATATAAAAAATCTAAATATGACAAATTATCATAGGTAACTTACATGGCAAGATGGGTTAATTATTACTTAACTTAGTGAAGAATTACAAGGTCACTTGCTCCACCAATACCACCAATACAAGATTTAGAAAGTATAATCCTTACCTTTATTTTCAGTATCAGAGTCATCAGAATCCAAAGGGTTAAGTCTGATCCTCTTCCTTTTCTTGGGTTTTACAGGTTCATCATCATCACTGCACTCTTTCTTCACTTCCGGGGAAGGAGTGATCTGTCTGTCACGTTTTTTTGCTAAAAAAATAGAATTGCCCATAGATATATATATTACAGCCTGGCAAAGAGTAGAAATTAAAAAGTGGCAATATAGCAGTGTTGCCACAACTGAGTTCCCAAAAGGTACATATCGCCCCCTTACTTCTAAAACCGACTAACCTCCCTTTTTGGCAAAAATGAGTTAGAAGTACCGTTAGAATACGCTTTCCGAGCTCTTTCTGGTGGTAAAACCAGTTTTTTGATACGTCGCTCCGTTCTTGATTTAGCCTCCAGCTTAAGGTAGGTTATTGGTGATTTTCAGAAATAAGTAACTAGCAAAAGCTACTAAGTGCATGTTAAAGAATAAAATAGCAATTTTATTACTGCATAAAGCGACTAAAACATATATAGTCGTTTTTTGTTGTAAACTATATAAAACAAATAGGCATTTCGGACGTCTGAAAAAACAATCAAACCTACCCTTAGTCTTTTTTTCCTGTACTAAATTATTGCACAGATAAAAATATTCAACTGCAAAAACAAACTAACCGTAGAATAGTTGGTTTTGAATGTAACGTTTCTCCTATCGGCGGCAGAATTATGGTACAGGTAAAACCGCATAAGAGCGCGTGAGCGGCCCCTCCCCGCCCGCACTTGGTTGAGCTCTTGAGCTAGTCGCATTTCAACATTGATCGAGACTGCACACGCGCGCGCGCATCCCGTTTTGAATTTATTTTCTAATGAGTTCGTATACTTTATGCGTACATAATGTCTTCAAGATCTCGAAAACTTTCAAATCCAGTACTTGGAGATGATGATTCGAATAAAAGTAAGTACCTACAAATTAACGGGTTACTGTTTCTAACCTACCTAAACTTTGAAGAGTGTAGATTATAGTTTTAAGCTACTTAATTATATTTATTTAAATGCAATAGATTGTAAAAACAATTAAAAGTGAGCGTTGAAGTCTCAGGATTCCGTTTTTGTTGCGTTAGATGACAGCAAATCGCACGGCCTTGACCGTGTACCTTAGTAACAAAATTGTTTTCGTTTCAGATTTTGATAATAAGCACTAATCGTCAGATGGTGGTGAGGTACTTAGAAAAAGTAAGAAACAAATCAAACAGGCTATTGAATTAGACCGTAAGTATTAACTCCACCGACCTACACTACTGTTTCATATAGATAGACTTGTATCTCATCATTTGTAGCTTTTTTTTCTTTGTTTATTTTCTGTACAATAAAGTACTTAGGTACCAATTTGTCTTATTTCTCGCAGAGTTCAGACTTCCCGCTTTACAGCGGTTATAAGTATTATTAAGAATATTTTTTTGAATTGTGCCAAATAAAAGGTTTTGATACAGATGAGCTGTTTATTTTCCTTGAACCGTACCACCCATCAGATAATGAACAAAAACTTCCTTGTTGTGATTATTCGATGACACGTTATTGTTTTCTTTTTTAGGTTTTATATTCCTCCCTGTGGTTACAAGGAACTTTTTGTGTTAGTTTCCATAATATTAATCCTACTATCCTCATCATCATCTAGGCCTCAGCATCTGTGGCATTAAGCATTGTCAGCGGCACCTCCGTTGATGGCTAAACAAGCCTATGCGGGAGCGGCATAACCGACCGCATGACGGGCATCTGGAAGCGACCGAGTTTGAAGGAACGATCGCACCCGCACATGGTCTGGTCCTTTTGCACGCCAAAGCTTGGACCCAAGCTTGGTCGTGCGTTTGTCTTCCATCCACCAGACGCCTCCGCCATTCACTCCTCCTTCCCGCGAGCTCCTCCCAACCATCGTGCCGGATGCCAAACGCGGCTATATCCCTTTTGGTGCAGTCCTTAAAGCGAAGACGCGGTCGGCCTACTCCTCGCGTTTCGTTCGCTATCGCACCAAGCATGACACGCCGAGGTAAACGAGACGGCTCCATACGATGCACATGCCCCAACCAACGCAATGATCGTGTACCAAGCATGCATCTTGAGCATACTCTTGTACGGAGCTGAAACCTGGACGTCGTATGCAAAACAAGAACGCCGACTGAATGCCTTCCACATGCGCTGTCTTCGTACTATCCTGGGTATTATCTGGAGTGACAGAGTCACAAACGAGAGGGTTCTTGCGATCGCACAGCCACCCAGTCTTACAGCACTGCTCAAGCAGAGACGGCTGCGTTGGTTGGGACTATCCTACTAATATTATAAATGCGAAAGTTTGTGACAATGTGACGATGTGACGATGTGACGATGTGAGTGAGTGTGTATGTTTGTTCCTTCTTGGACTGGACGGATTTGGATAAAATTTGGAACGAACATAGCTGGTACCCTAGATTTAAACATATAGACTACTTTTTAATCCCGGAAAATAGCATAGTTCCCGGGGGATAGCCATCAACATGTCAATTGCTAATTCTACGCAGACGAAGTCGCGAGCAGAAGCCAGGAAAGGAACTTTTTGGCTTAGTTCCCATAATATATTAATTGTTAAATCACTTCACTACATAGTATAAAACAAAGTCGCTTTCTCTGTCCCTATGTATGCTTAAATCTTTAAAACTACGCAACAGATTTTGATGTGTTTTTTTTTAATAGATAGATTGAATCAAGAGGAAGGTTTATATGTATAATACATGCATAATATACCGCGCAAAGCCGGGGTTGGTCGCTAGTTGTTAAATATTTATTAAAATTGTCATCTTTGTTTTGTTTGATGTTCAATGTTGCTTTGTAGTCAAATAATGGTCAGATTTGCAAATATAACTCCATGATAATGTATACAAATAGAATAGAGTCAAAATAACTGCACTCATTACAAAGGATCTCGCTTCGCCCCATTGGATCCATGCAGTTTATAAAATTAGCTAAGTGACAAAACAGACTAAGGACATTTTCAGACTTTAATGGCGCTTAATTTCGAAACGTTACACATCCCCTACAAGCAAAACCGACTATCTGCGCCACTTTTTTTACTCAAAGCGTGATTTTACCTATTTATATTGGGTATAGGCTGAATTTTCTCATACTGTTTTACTTACAGATAAATCATCTAAATAAAAACACAAAAACACTTCAATTAATGTTAGGTTTTAATAGAGAAAGTACCACTCAAACCTTTAAATGCGTTTTTCTCGAAACTATCATTGATGCAGTTAGTCGGTTTTAGCAGTAAGGGGGCGATATACAGCGCTGAAAAGGTATATTTTGGGATAAAAACTTAACACAGCTTCTATCGCTCTCAGTTTTGCCATAACTGTTTGGCTGCGGTTTAAAAAATGTTACACATAGTTTTGGATGAGAACAAAAGGTACGTAAACTGGACCCCATTACACATAACACATTGGAGGCTAAAAAGGTACGTCAAATGTGTAAAATGTACGCTAACGGCAACACTGCAATATAGTACTGTTGTCCCGTTTTCTTATACTTATAAGTAGATTAGAAAGGGATGACACTACAGTATAGCAACTTTTTAATTTCTACTCTTTTATGCCAGGCTGTACTTCGATTTTTTGGTATTCATTGGAATTGCCTCTATCTGGCTGGCCTTACTGTCCTAACAAGTGGGAAAACGGGACACACGTTTTTCACAGTCAGAGTAAGTAAAAGTAAATGACATGACATACAGTTCTGATTACGATTTATAATTCTAATGTAATCATACTTACTTTCAATTTTTATTTCTTTTTCTTTTTTTACCGACGAATTGAGAGGACTTCCATCGCCATTCGTATCGGGTTTCGGCTTCTTGTTAGGTGGCGGTGTTTTAGTGAAGTAGTTGAAAAGCGTATTGGAAGGGCCCACACTATTGCGTTTGGACATAGCTAATGTTCAATAAAACTCGTAAGCAAAGCAATTACTTAAAAACAACAATGCGGAGTCGGTGCGGTGCGTAGTTTTGGCGCAAAAGCCTTTAAATCTGAACTGAACTGTCACTGTCAGTGTCAAATTTTGCGCTGTAATTTTCGGTACTTGGTAAAAAACGCTCACTTTTAGACTTAATCTACAAAGGTTAGAAATGTATACCCGCATGTTTGTTACTTGTTCATAGCTAAAGTTCTAAATAATTTCAGCTAAGAAACACAAAAATACAGTTTGTCTATAAAGTCGTGACATTAAAAAGTGGCAATACTGTCAGGCCCCTCTTCTCCACTGGGCACTATGGGCACGTGCCCAGGGCCCCGCGATCGAATGGGGCCCCCTAGTTCCTGCCAGATTACCGAATGATAACAGATATTTAGGTCATAGGGGCCCCATGATCCTAATGTGCCCAGGGCCTCAAATAGTTTAAAGACGGCCCTGAATACTGTAGTGTCGTCCCTTTCTAATCTATAGGTATAAGAAAACGGGACGTCACTACAGTATTGCCACTTTTTAATGTCACGACTTTATAGACAAACTGTAGACAGGCTTAGATTAAAATATTCAATTCCTTCAAAGTAGTATGTCATGATCATGATACTTATTAACTATCAGGTTGTTAATTAAACTAAGAAAAATCCACATTTAATTTTAAATACATTTAATAATAAACCTTATTACAATGTAATTATATCTAATTTTGGTGTAAAATGGCAGAATACCATTAAATGTAAGAATTAACTGAGAGAGTCAGCACAAATACTTTTTGTACTTCCGTATGTTTACTGTACGTTAGAAGTTAAAATTAACGACGTCACTTTTGCGATAGGATTTCTAGAACACGTTAGAACACGGAAATACTTCTTTGCCGCAGTTTTTTTATCCACGACAAGGTTTGCGCAAACAAAAAACGTTAGTGTTACCTTCGACCGGCGACTATCCTAATCGTGACAGTGAATTATATTTTCAACGCATTAATTATACATTCTAACATACTTAACATGTAGTATACAAGAATATGAAAATATAAAAATATATATCATCAGAGATAAAATAAATATTGAAAGGAATGTCTACAGTTATCAAAAAACTATATTAATATTAATAGTCTTCACAAATAAATAAAATTGTAATAACTTATGTTATATTTAACACATAAATGTTCACTTGCATGTTGAAAAGGAATGTTCTAAATAGTTGTTGTAACATGTAAGTTTATAACTTACAATCATTTTATGTTTACATCTATGTATTGTCGGTTGGTGGATTTTCTTTTACTTTAAACATAGCAAGTGACAATTAAAACAAAAAAAAAAAACGAATCTGTTCATACAAAATAAAAATAGCAAGGAAGTACGTAAACAATAATGCATCCTCTTTAAGAAATAGCATAAAATCTTAAAATAAAACAATTTATAATTAGATATTTGTATGTGGCTGTTTCAATAACAGCTAGACAGCTACTTAAAAATCTTATTGTGCAAGTTACGATATTCAAAATTAAAGTGGTATTGTCAGTATCGATAATAGGACAAAATTCCGATTCGCATTTGAGGCTAAATATTAATTATTAAGAATCTTGAGCAAGATCTGAGTAGCAATAAGTTAAACATTTTGTACCTTCAGAGTTTAGATCGTCTGGGGGGTTACTCCGAAATTCGATTTTCGAAGTTCGTATCACACCGTCCCTCTTACTCTCAAATTAATAACTATTAGTGAGAACGGAACGGAACGAAACGAACTTCGAAAATGAACGAATTTCAGAGTATAAGGCCTGGGCTTTAGTGTCGCTAGAGCATAAAATAATGTCTTATGTTTATTTGGAATGGCAACATCGCTACGCTACGCTTACGGCGAGCATAGTCAAACTTTTTCTTTCTTTCACTTCTTTTCAAGCATTGGCTGGAAAGAGGTATGATGAACTATGATGGCAATATAACGTAGCGTGAAGATATCTAGCTGATGGCAACAAACACAATCCCTGTAGATAAAGATTCACATACAAAAAGCTTAGTTCACGCTTATCAAATCTTGCCGAACATCTATAATATACACAATAAAAGTGTCCCGGCATCAATCACCTATAAATTGTCAAAGGCTTTTGATATCTAGGATATCTAGACATTTCTTAGCAGTATAATTTCATTCATTTGTCTTTCGTTAAAGATCTGCCGAAGCCCATTGACTTACGATAAACAACTAGACTCCTAATCGCAAACAAAAGTGCCTCAAGAAACGTCCGAGCAGCGTTGTTGGGAGTCTAGTTGTTTGTCGTCAGTCAATGCGGAAGCCGCATAAAAGCGACTGCCAAAAATTTGACAGTTCCATTAAAGCTAGCACTACACCGGCAGCGTTGCGTGTTCAGGTCGCGCTTGATATCTCCTTTGCTGCCCACGTAAGTGAAGTGCCAGCATTAGAACTCGCACATTTAAAACTACATGATAATCTGTGGTTCGGGTACAGACAGCGCGATGGATTTATGTGGCAACACTTGTCCCCCGTTGACGTAAAGCTCGTCTTTGACTATGACGTCTTCGCCGAGCACGGTGCAGTTCTCCATGCGGACCCAGCGTCCGACGACGGAGCGCCAGCCCACGATGCAGCTGTCGAGCCACGCGTGCTGCCGGACGCACGCGCTGCGGAGGATCGTGCTGCGCTTTATACATGCGCCTGAGGACAATAGACAACCGTCGAGAATAACCAATAGGATGATGTTATGTATTTCAATTCTTGATAGAGCCAGGCGTTACTTTGCTGAAGTATCGTGAACTAAGACAAGTTATGTTACTTTGTTATTTCGCGACCAGAACTGGTTTACTTTAGTTGATAGTATTATTTGAAAAAAAAAATGGCGAAGTGCGAGTCGGAATTGAGCACTTGTCGAAGAATTAGAAATAGCATTTTGAATAAAAAAAACTCCAATTGGAATTCTAAATGGAATTGCATTGACTTAAAGTTAGATTTTTTCACTGCTCCAAGGGCTAGCAGATCCAAGTGTTTGATATTAATTTTAGCTTAACACCTACCTAAGCCAAAAAACGGACGGACAGCAAAGAGATCCTACCATAAAAAAGCCAAAACACCGCCGTCTCAGTTTATTTTCGATATACACAATTTACTTGTTACTGCCAAAGAATATGCATCAAATTGCACCTTCAGCCTTACCGTCTTCAATAACGACATCAGGTCCTATGGTAACGTTGGGGCCGATCCGGCAGCCCTTGCCGATGGTGGCGGTGGAGTCGATCAACACGTTGCCGACTACTCCGGGCCCGTCATACAGCTTGTTGGAGTTCTTTTGACGCAGGCTGTTTAAATACATGCACATGCCTGAAACAAACATGTTCGAAAGGTTATATAATAGAAGTTTTCATCTGTCAAAGACGTTTGATGAAGACATACAGTTTGTCTATAAAGTCGTGACATTAAAAAGTGGCAATACTGTAGTGTCATCCCGTTTTCTTACACTTATAGATTAGAAAGGGACGACACTACAGTATTGCCACTTTTTAATTTCTACTCTTTTTTGCCAGACTGTATCATATACTGCTCCCTCCAATGTTCAAGTGTACAATATGTATTTGCGGCAATTTCATTTTATATCAAAATTACGAGTTGATATTCTTCTTCTTCATATGAGTGATCACCTACATTGTAGATAATACTGTGCATACTGAAAGACTATCAAATGGCAGATAAAATAACCAGTATTTACCAGTAAGGAAATCCTTGGGCTGCCCCACATCCATCCAGAAGCCCTGGAGCTCCATGGCTAACAGCTGATTGTCCTTGGCCATGTATGGGAACACCTCCTTCTCTATCGACATGGGACGGAGTTCTATCCTGCTCAGTACCGATGGATTTAAAATGTACATGCCTGAAAAACAGAAAAACATCATTTGATCTCAACAATTTTTTTTTTAAATAGTAGAGGCATTTTTAACTCTGTTTTGTAATTCCCTCATTTCATAGCTCACTTTTAAAAGAATAAAATAGGACACTTTACATCCCGAAATATTGATAAGTTCCCGCAGGATAGAGGTACCTAAACGAATTTATCAGCCAGTTACTTGTAAGTTACGAAAGTATTTACCAGCATTAATTTTGTTGGAAATAAACTCTTGAGGTTTTTCCACAAAGCTTTCAATTTGCCCATCTTCCTTGTAGACAACTACTCCATATTTAGAAGGCTCTTCCACCTTGGTAACTACTATTGTGCCCTCCTGAAGCAAAAGTGTTGATTAAACAGTATCATTTCATCCTTCAGGCCAGATTAGTAATTTATTCAGTTTATGTATATCTTAAAAAAGTTTCAGGTGAGTAACTGGGAATAGAAAAGTTTAATCCTAAAGGTAAAATTGTTATGCTATTTTTTATCACTTTTTAACTTCAAAAAAAAAAACTAATTTGAAAGTATTACCGGAAGAGACTTAAAGATATCTTTAAGAATAAAATAACCAACTATGATTTTGGAGATTTTCTTGATGGAACTACTATGAAATAGTGTCAAAATTGTTAGCTATAGTTAATGTTATTTTTAAAGTAAGTTGGTGCTACTAAAATTAACAATAACTTTAAATCATAACCAACGACTTAGATATAATATTTCATAGGTTTTCCTCATCAGTTATTACCATAGTTAAAGTAATCTGCGACTCACACTTATACATTTCTTAAGACTTGTTTAAATATATTGTGGCAAGGCCAATCATGTTTTGCAATTATCTAAGTTTCTTTAGAAACCAAGTCAGTGTTTTGTTTACTTCAAGGTGCTTGAAACAAAAACTTGACGCAATCTGGATTGTCATTGGTGTCTACTAGGTAGGTACCGTTTATTATTTGTAACATTTTCCTTTAGTTAGATGCAAGTACATTGAATAAATCACCATTATATGTGGTTAACATTAATAAATAAATACATAATATCATGATACAAATTACACAAGCTACATTTAAACTAAAAACTTTTTAAAAACCTTCTATTGTTAATGTATGACCTGACAACTAAATATATTATAGATTGCAATGTGATGCAATTTTATGTAAATGGTGTTGGCATTTAAAGAAGGTGTTTACGACAGGCAGACATTTATATTACTTGAATACTCTGCAATTAGCATATCCATACAAATTCAGATGCTTTCATAGTATTCATAATATTAGCACTGTTTAACTTACTAAGAAAAATATCTTAGCTCC
The DNA here is from genome assembly GCA_963854515.1 of Pandemis heparana. NCBI lineage: Eukaryota > Metazoa > Arthropoda > Insecta > Lepidoptera > Tortricidae > Pandemis > Pandemis heparana. The sequence goes on along the minus strand of OY978026.1, from coordinate 7,839,046 downwards.
AAGTCATTCAAGATTTTTTACAATGATAGATCAATTCATTGTCTGTTCCTTCCTCTAGACAAAACTAAATTAATATAAGAATGGTCAATGGAACTGTTCATTTATCTGCATTCTTTAAAACAATAACTTTTTTATACCACATTACATTTTGGTTGTATGAAGGCAATTTGTTCCACATTATTTGCATAATAATGCAACAATTTGAACCACGCAATGGATAACCATGCTTAGTTCACTTAACTGAAAGATAACAATGTAGGTAAGGTTTGTTATCAGACTAATAAACTGACACTAGCAACTACATTATTTCCAGTAATCTATTGGACAAGTGTTTCAAGATAAAGAGTTTAATATTCATTTAAAGCTTCGGGAACACCCATCAATTTATGGAGTGGTTGTAACGAGAAAAAATGTTAATCTTTGTAAAATATTGCAGTAGTTTTCAAGAGGTCGCTTTAAATATTAACACATTCAGCACCAAGGACGCGCTAGTGGCGGTTTTCTCTACAAAGCCAAAAAATGGTGCTAAATGTGTTAATGTTGCATTTATACATATTAAAGTGCTATACATTAATACTCAAGTAAAATTAAATACTTTTGACATGAATCTACCGTTAGACTCAAACATTATTACAACAAACCGGATAACTCACATATAAAAACGCTCTTTCGGCTTTTTATACGTGAGTTATCCGGTTTGTTGTAATTAAAATTAAATAAGTTAAAATTTTATGGAAGCTTCAATGATTTCTTACTGCTAAATATCACCCTCACATGTTTAGTTGATTTCTTTAACATTAAAATAAAAATTAAAACAAAGGTACTTTACCTTTCCATGACTTTTATGAAATTTGGCAAGTTCTTTGAATGGGAACTCGCAAATGATGTCAGAGTTTAACACAAAGAATGGCTCTGTGCTCTTACTCAAGAGCTTACTTGCCAAAGCTATAGGCCCCGCTGTCCCCAGAGGCTCCACTTCATGAGAAAATGTCAAAGACACACCAAGTTTTGCCACTTTTTCTAATAACTCTCTTTCCATATCCTCTGCTCTGTATGATACAGCTAAGATGACCTAAAAATCATTGAATACTTATTATGTTGATTTTCAACTTCGACAATGTTATAAAGGGTTCTTTTTGCACTTTTTTACCTGTGTAACTCCCGCTTCTACTAAAGCTTCAATTTGATGCAATAGGATTGGTTTATTAGCAAACTCCACAAGAGGCTTGGGTCTACTCAATGTTAAGGGTCTCAAACGAGTCCCGTATCCACCGACTAGGATTAAGGCCCTCATTTCACCCAGTTTCTTGTCTGTACCGCACATAATATAAGCCGGATCCAAACTGCGTTAACCGAGGAGTTTATTATTATGCCACTGTGGATGTCTTGGGTAAACCTATAGCATAAGTTACACAACACTAGTATTTTAAACACTTAAAATAGTTGCAATTACTGCACTCTAGTGCATTTAATTACACAAAAATAATTTTCCTATCAGTTTTTTTTTCTGTTTGCTTACACTCACACTGACTATATAATAAAATGAAATTACACGTCACAAATGTCATTTCAAAGTAGTCACTGCGACCTAAATTTCTAAGCACAAGCGCTTTTTACTGTGACTTGAATAGTACAAATGCGTTCAAAAGAAGTAAGAATCTTAGCTTAGCAGACTTTATAAATATAACCAAATATATTTATGTTGCTAAAAAAACTTAAAGCAATCATACAACTCAGTAATATTTTATAAAACAAATTGTAAAATTAAATGATGCTATGAATAAAACTGTTTAAATTAAACTAATCAATAAAATACTTATATAAGGACGCATCTATTACGTAATAGTTATCGTCATCTGTCAGTGTCACATAATACTCGGATCCTTCCCCACTTACTATTGTACAATGGCTGTCCCGGTTCGAATTTTCTCTCGTTTCAAAGGTAATTAACGCCAATCTATCATAATTAATGTTATCTCCATTCACTGGCTGCACGCCGATATAATTTTCTACTATATACTGGCCGTATGTATGACACGAATTGCTAACGTTACGTTCCGTTCACTTAACGGTGATAACCTTGCGTTGTGATTAACACCTATTTCATAACTTTCTACAACTAATTTAAGTGGATTATATCACATATCTTTTACCTTAAAGTATCTGTGATTTAATATAATAATTATATATGGCGACAACGCTCTCTGTCGTGTTCATCATGACCCTAGTTATGATCGCCGAGACCTTCATCTAAAAATATCCCGCCTATTCCGAGTTTTTTCGTTATGCACCTTGATTGTGACTAAATACCAACTAGCTTGATGATATACAAGAGGTAACTATGTCAATTTTGTAATTGTTCAATTCAGCTGCTTGCAAATCAATCATACAAGTGACCTTTGACCAATCAAACAATGCGGTATGACCTTATCTCTTATTTTGTTTGTAACTACATACTTAAATAAGTCTTGGACTTTAGTTGATAATGTAAAGTCTGATGTAAATATAGTATTTGTTTCACACAGTAAATAAAACAAGTCCTGTTCTCCAATCCAATTATATAAGAACTTTATAACCAGGAGAAATATTTTATTACTTCTAGTGGATAAAAAAAAATATGAATCACTCATGGTCCACAAAACTAAAGTATTTATTTTCCTTATTGGAAACTAAATAGAAATTAGCTTACCAGTGAAGCTAACATAGTGCTAAAATGTATTAACCTTAATTATTAAATACTACTGTTCTCTCATAAAATGGATTGCCCTATAAATCAAATATCTGAAGTAATTACAAAGCATTGTTATGAATTGCTTAAATTTACAACCCATTTTTGTGTCCTTATTGGTGAGAAATTAAGAAGTCACCTCACTATTAGAAAAAATAGTACCTATTTCCTAAAAATAATGTACATAACCATTTAAATATTTATTGTAAGTTTTTTGTATTTTTTTTCAATGACCAAACTTTTTTTTTCGTAGATGGTCTAAACCTCCAAAATGTTAGATTTCAATGTGGGGGAGGAAGCAACCCATACCATCAAACAAGGAAAAACCTAGTATTGACATCAGAAACTAAAGTAATTGTACAAGGTTTTACCGGCAAGCAGGGCACTTTCCACAGTCAGCAGGCTCTTGACTATGGCACTAAAGTTGTGGGCGGAGTGTCGCCCAAGAAAGCTGGGACGGAGCACCTTGGCAAGCCCGTGTTTGCAACGGTGAAGGAAGCTATGGCGGCGACAGGAGCCAATGCGTCGGTGCTCTACATCCCCCCACCAGCAGCTGCAGCCGGCATCCTTGAAGCCATTGAAGCAGAAGTGCCCCTTATTGTCTGCATCACAGAGGGTGTCCCTCAACATGTAAGTACTATTTATGATCTCTATACGACCTATGTGATGTCGGGAGTTGAGTGAAACAACTGACTGGCGAGTAAACACTGTTTATTCCTTAAATGCTATCCCTATTATTATAGTTTACATAGTAGGGACAGTATGAGCGTAGTATAGCTCACACTACAAGTATGAAGGGATAGTTGGCACTGCTCAAAATAGTCTTATGTAATACATATGTACTTGAAACTTGCCAAAATGCTATTGAATCACAAATATAAGGAAACATACAAAAAGAACAAAAGATATCACAGTAACAGTCAGAAAACTTAAATGGAAATGGGCAGGTCATACAATTAGAGGAAAGGAAAAGTGGTCCAAAACAATAATGTTTTGGTGCATGGCTAACAGAAAAAGAAACCGGGGCAGATCACTTTGAAGATGGAGTGACGAAATATAGAGTTTGGCAGGTACAGGATGGACAACAAAGGCATACAATAGAAAGTTGTGGAAGGAGTTGGGGGAGGCCTTTGCCTATAAAAGGCAAACAGACGCTACATAATGTTATTTCAAAATTTAATTAATGTCTGAATAAAGGTTATATTATTAATACGTATGTAATAGAGTAACAATGGGTAAAATATTCATGAGCTGAGATTTAAATGTGATGCCATCATTTGTGTAGTTAACTAAAGTGTGAATACCTTACCTAAATATGCTAATTTGAATAACCACAATGCAGCTAACAGCTTTGAAAAGTTTGCTGGCATATCTGAATGTATTTACGTAATCATTAGGCTATGCTAGGGTTCCCAACCATCCTGTTTTCCCAGGACATGTCCTGCTTTTTGGGGTGTCCTGGGCTGTCCTGGATAGTTTCTAAGCATTGTCCTGAGTTTTTAAAGAGTCCTGTTAAGGACCTATGTTTTAAAATTGGCGCGCCACTACTGTCTCCAATCATTTCACTGGGCCTTTTATACATATATAGTCATGGCTTTAAACCGAAATGTCCTCGTATTTCCACCTTTAAATCCTGGATTTTAAAGTTTGGAGATGGCAACCCCATTAGTGATGCTATTAATACTAATATGGCATAGCCTGGTTTCGGACATTCTCCAGACTTACTGCAAAAGGTATTGCACTAAGCAAAGCGTTAATTTTTCGCTCAAGTGGAAAAAGAGACGCGTTAGTATGGTTTAGGTATGAGACAGCAAGTGGGGGGCACGGTGTGCCGATAGCTTGGGGCACACCTCATTCCCCCACCACTTAGATCAGGCATACTGTACTGTACATGCAATTCTTGCTTTCTTACACTATCCAGTAAATATCCCTTCACTATCGTCATTTTTCAGGACATGGTACGAGTGAAGCATGCGCTTCTAAGGCAGAACAAGTCCAGGCTTGTGGGCCCTAACTGCCCGGGCATCATCGCTCCTGAGAAATGCAAAATCGGCATCATGCCTGCCGCTGTCCACAAGAAGGGATGCATTGGTGTTGTCTCGCGTTCCGGCACACTGACCTATGAAGCCTGCCATCAGACTACCTTAGTAAGTATTGAAAGACCAGCCTTTCTTGTCCTTCAGCTACAGACCTCTTGGAAGTCTAACACGAAAACGCGCAAGAGTCGCATCGCGCGCGAGTTAGATTGCCCGTCTCTTTCTTACTGTCCGTTCTGGAAATATCTATCTATCCATCTCGATAGTCTATCTCGCGCGCGACGCGACTCGTGCGCGGTCGTGCTAGCCGGACAGGTGCACAAAGGTGCAGCGCAGCGTCTGTCCGGATCGCTACCAACATCTTACTAGCAATACACTTGCTGCCAAGCAGTAGTGCTTGCGCTGCTGTGTTCCATTGTGGTAAATAGAACAGCGGGTGAAATTGATGGCACATGAGGTATTGTATCGTAGACGTTTAGGCTGGTAACGCATCTGTAATGCTCCCGTGTTGCGGATGGATGAGCAAGTCTTTAAGATAATTAAGATGGTAAATTAGAGAAGACGTAAAAAGACTTATCGTAAGAGTTGTTTTGCGTCTTATCTACTAACGCTCGATTTCGTGATACATATTGTATAAGAAGTCTGTATGTATTGTGCAGTATAAAATTGAGTTATCACCTCACCTCATGTCTATCGTCACAAACGAAATAAAATTACGTAAGCTGATGTAATTTTCTTTGAGCAGGTTTTAGATAACATTAAACATACTTGACTATATTACTTTGATATAAAATTAAATGAACTGAGCCATCTGTCATGCCAGTCCTAAATTAAGCTTGATGGCGCGTCCATCCTTCTTACATTATTATAAGAAAAACGGGACTTAATCACGTAAATAAAATGTATTTTTGTAAATATTTACCTTGACGTTTCGGACGAGACTTTGCATCCATAGTCTCAAGATGACTCCATCCATCTCCTCGAAATCGATCCATCCTTCTTATTTTCTTCTTGAACTAATTGGTAATATCAAATGTTTCCATTAATTTCCAGACTGGGTTGGGCCAAACACTCTGTGTGGGCATCGGAGGTGACCCGTTCAACGGTACTGACTTCATTGACTGCCTGGAAGTGTTCCTGAATGACCCAGAGACCAAGGGCATCATCCTCATCGGAGAGATCGGAGGCAACGCCGAAGAAATGGCTTCGGAATACCTTATCAAACACAACACGGTAATTTAATTTTATCCATCCTCTTGAGTCTAACATGCTGAAGTAATGAAGCTAGTTCTTAGAAGACACAGGAGGCTAAGCTAATTTTTTTAAATTATATTAGCCTAATTGAGTGTCCCACTGCTGGGCAAAGGCTTCTTTTTTTTCCGCCACTCGTCCCGGTCGAGGGTATGCCACTGCCACTGCTGCCACGCTAATATATTTTTTATAAACTTTGTGCAACCAGTGAAACATATTGAATGTTTTGAGTGCTTCTTCAATATTTTTTACCGCTGACTATGGTAGGGAGGCTACTAAACCGTTTGTTGAATTTTGTTCATTAATAGAAAGCTATACTATCCCTGATTAATATGCTACTTTGACGCTATAACTTATTATTTCGACGTAACGCCTTGCAAAGATAACACTGCTATTGTAGCATTTTGTTTCTACACTATTTTCTTTCTCTTTCAACAGACGAAAAAGGTATGGATCTTCAAACATAGCCCAAGCCTAAGGTTTAATTTGCCTGATTTCAAATTCGTCTTCGATATCATGACACATTTGTAAAAAATATTTCCCTACAGTAATAATTTACATTGGTCACTATCATATGCATCGAAACCTTAGATACAAGGTGGTGTTGAGTGTAGAGGTGACAGCTGCGTTCAATTCAACCTTCTGAGACAAGTAACATGAACGAAAACATACTAATATTAGAAGAAAATAATTTGGTAAATGAATATACATGCAATATTAACAGGATATTTATACAGAGATGCCAAGACGCGTTTTAAAATCTCAAAAAAATTCGTTCGGGTATATTAGAACATAACATTGGCCCACATAGTCCTATACGTATCACCTTCGCATTAAACGACCGCCTCGTTTTGTTCATTTCGACGTACATGTGCAATTTCTTTAGGACCAAAGCAGTCATTTATAAACTGACCTGACCTGACCTGACTGAATAAACGTCTTTAAACCGAAATAAGTCCTCGCAAGTGTGGCACAGGTGTGCGGGGCAGGACGACAAAGACAAAGGGAACCTCTGTCGGTGCGGGCGGGTAGTCCGCCTGCCGCCCGCACCTCTCGGCCCCCGCGGTCCTTCCACCCCGCGCCCCCGCAACGCGCGGGCGAGGACTCATTTAAGCCGTCGGTCTATAGTTTCTGTAATGACATATTATAAAGAAAATACCGATTACTGTGTATAAAACGCTCTGTTACTAATTTGACGCATTAATTTTCCATTACAATGTATACGTTGACACAATAAACAATGTCAAAACAAACCATAATAATTATAGTTAGTTTCACTGTTTAGAGTTGTGGTTCATTATCATTACTTTGTAACGGTTTGTTTGTGTGACGTGCACTACCTAGAATTAGACCGACAAAGCTCGGTGTATATTTGTAAATGTGTAGTTCTGTTCTCATTTTAAACTGGAGCACAATATTCGATACTGAACTGACATTTATGTTTGTAATTTCAGGGCCAGAAAGCCAAGCCTGTGGTGTCATTCATCGCGGGGTTGACGGCGCCTCCTGGCAGGCGGATGGGTCACGCCGGCGCGATCATCTCCGGCGGCAAAGGTGGTGCTATGGACAAAATCAAAGCCCTAGAAAAAGCCAACGTTATCGTCACTCGCTCTCCCGCCAAAATGGGAACCGAACTCCTCAAAGAAATGAAACGATTAGAAATTGTCTAAGATATTGAGCTTCTCAACACTTCTCTAACTTTGTATAGACTTTTAGAAATTATACCTGTATGTTTATCAGTATGTTTTTATGACAGTTTTATTGAATGCCTCAAGGCATGTTATCCCTTTTTAATAATATTAAAACTTTACCTCTAAATGTCCATTGATATAGAGAGCTGCCCTTATCTTACGAAGCTTGATTTTGAATACTCGAATCGTTTCAGTCGGTCTGTCCTAGTATGTGGAAATAATTTATTGTCTGATTGACTCGTTTTGCTAAGGGGGGCAGATACCGTATACTATGTCAATGTCATAAATTTTATGCAGTGTCCTGCACGATGTTAAAATTGTTAGTAAAGCACATACATAGTATTATGAGTATTGTAAATGTTATACCTTAAGCTACTCTCGGTATGCTATGCTATTGTCACGATAATTATGAATTTCGATTGACATCTTTGTTGGCTATGCTTTGCCAGGCTATGTGGTTCAAATAATTAAAAATTAACATGTACCTAATGTTAACAATATATACAAATATTTAACTTATCTTTTATTTATTTCCTACAGTTATTATACAAACTGTCAGTAACAGTAACAAAGATTATTAAACTACCATAAAGATTGACGGTGCTAGAGAAAGAGTAATAGGGTGACAACAAGCATGTTAGTTCCCCCAACCCTTACCGTCAGGCGGGCTGTACGTACGCTAGTTTGACACCGACGTGGTTTAAGAAAGAGAAAAGAAAAGACCGATAAAATTAGCTGAGCCCTCCAATGAAGACACCATTGGTGACGGTTTAAAGATATACCTTTTAAGGCTAAATTATTAGGTGGAAGCTTTGAATTACATAATTGAAAGAATAAAATAATCAACAGAAAGGTACTTTATTTTTGCTTACAAGTTTTAATACAAAGTTAACCATCATACCTATGTAATACCAGTATATCACAGACATTCATGTTGTGGGCAACTTCGAAACAAAAGAAAAAAAACTTAAATAGTTACATCTTAATTAGTAACGTGATAACTTGATAAAAATATAACTAGTACAATAATTAGCGAAAACAAAACAGGTATGGAGGTAAACAGCAATGTTTGTTTTCATAAAAAAATATGTGCTATTGGGGTAGAGTTCTAAAACTACCATTTATCTCTCCTGCCCCCTCCAAAGCCGCCGTCGCGTCCTCCGCCGCCGAAGCGGTCCCCTCCGCCCCCGCGGCCCCCGCGGCCGCCGCGCCCGCCCCGGCCTCCGCCCTCTTTGTCGCGTCGCAACTTCATGGCCTCAAACCGCTGAGCCATTTCTTCCAATTCATCAGGCACTTCCTGGTTTGCCTCCTCTAGTATCTTTATCAATTCTCGCGCATGCGCCCAATCATTCCTCGCTATGAATGACAGGGAAATGCCAGTTCTACCAGCGCGCCCAGTCCTGCCCACTCTGTGAACGTATTCTTCGATATGCCGCGGGAAATCCAAGTTTATGACATGCGTGAGATCCTTTATGTCAATGCCTCTGGATGCTACATCTGTCGCGATTAAGATGTTCACTGTTCCATCTACCATTTCTTCCAGAGCGGCTTCACGGTCACTCTGGTCTCTATCTCCATGTAAAGACTGGCATTCAATGCCTCTTATTGCCAATTCTGTGGAAATATGTGTTGCTGTTGCTTTTTTGCCGCAAAACACTATTACTTTGTCAGTAGGCTCCATATTATTGAGGAAGTCGAGTAAAACCTGTTCTTTCTCATCCTCGTCAACAAATATACATTTCTGGGTGACTGTGTGAACAGCTGCAAGATCCAATGAACCCACATTGACCTGTATGGGGTCTTGCATATAAGTTTCAGCTAGGCGCCGCACACCTGATGGCCACGTAGCCGAGGTCATTACAGTCTGTCGATCAGGCCTGACATCAAATAAAGATTTCCTGATTTGTGGCTCAAATCCCATATCCAACATTCTATCAGCCTCATCAAGAACAATGTAAGAGAAGTTTATGATATTCAAATGCTTAGCCATTATCAGATCATTGAGTCGTCCTGGGGTAGCAATCACTATATCAACCCCTCGTGCAACTACCTTGATTTGTTCTTTTCGATCAGCTCCTCCATATAAGCAAACCGATTTAATGCCTCTGTACTGATACTTGGAAACTTCCTTGTCAATCTGCAAGGCAAGTTCTCGTGTAGGAGCCATAATGAGGACAGAAGGCCCCTCACGCTCTTCCCTTGGTATTGTCTGACCATCAATATGTATCAAGGCTGGTAGGAGAAAAGCTAAAGTTTTCCCAGTACCAGTCTGGGCAATACCAATCAGATCATCTCCTCGTAAGAGAATTGGCCAAGCTTGACTTTGAATGGGTGATGGGGTCTTAAAGTTTTGCTTGTATATTTCTTTTAAAATATCTGGATAGTGCTGGAATGCTTGTTCAAATGTCAACACTGGGTTTGGAATAGGCCGCAGTCCAGTTTTATCATCAAATGTCCTCTTTACTTGTATGTCATGATTAGCTTTACGCCAGCGAGCTACATCTGCAGGGGGCATGGCTTTGACTTCAGGGTCTTCCTTGTAGAAATCTTTGATAATGGGGGGTAGTTTGGCCCATCTCTGCTTTTGGTTATCTTCATAGAAAGAATTGAGTTTGGTCCAATCAATAATCTCCACCCCATTTTCATTTACCGTGAAGAACTCCCCAGAGCGGGTGCTGCTGCCACTGGTGTTATGATCTACTTTTGGTCCAGGAGGTTTATAATCTTTACAAAGGTCATTAATCATATCCTCGACCTTTGCAATCGCCTCATCAGTTCCAGTCAATGTGATTTCTGTCTCATCACCACCAGAATCGCCGATCTTCACTTTAGCCTCGGATTCAAATTCCAAATCTCGAATTTTAGATCCACCCTTACCAATTACACGGCCAACTTTATTAGAAGGCACGGAGATTACTTTTCTGTTACCTTCATCGGGCCTCGAAAAGTTGCGGCGGTCCTGCTCCCCGTTGTTGCGGCGGTCCCGGTCTTCATTGTGGTGGCGTCCGCGGTCTCCATCGTTGCGGCGGCCCCAGCCTCCGTCGTTGCGACGATCTCGGTCTACATCATCTCTGTTGTTACGCCGACCGTTGTCATTGCTGGAAGCTCCACGTGATCTCCAATTGTTATCATTACTGTGGCCCCTACCTCTGCCTCTACTTCCGCGCGACGATGAGGAACGGTCGTGGTAATTGGAAGATGCAGCTACCGGTTGGTACGCAACTACCGGATTATCCTCCCATTCGTCAGACATTTTTGTACTCGTTACGTTAGTGTATTTTGAGTACTTGTAAATTTTCTAACAGTATTAATGTCTGATCTGCAAGCGACGAAATCAATCAATCAGGTAGGTACAAGTACAAAGTAAAAATGCAACATGCTGCTTGCAACCGCACTGCAACTTTGTTGTCTTCAAATTACAAAAAATTGTTTTGAACACAGACAATTAAATTTTTTTTCAAAGATATTTTAGCCTGGCAAACTAAAGCAAAGAATGTTGCCAAATCAAACAAGTGGACTAAGTACTCCTAATGCCGGTGCTATACATGATAGCAATTCGAAAGTAAAAAGCGTGGAACTGACGTTTGCAACATTTTGAACTGTTTTTTTAGTTTAATACTAACTACTATACTAAAATTGTATAAATATACAAAATCCTCACTGAATGAAGACCCTCAAGGAATATCTTAGGAGATTTGGTTGTTTAGAATCCCATAAATAAAACTACAAATATTATTATTATAGTTATAGATATTGCCGGCGCCGTCAGTCGCCATCGCCAACTCTTTCAAAGCGTTTGTGGTGGTAGGTCACATTTTGCTTTCCTGAAACTTTACATTTGGGAGTTAATTTTTTGCATTCCAAAAATATTATAAGCAAATAAAAAAAGCATTCTAAATACACTTGTAAATTTAACATTGCATTGTTTTTATTTGACTATTCATTTGATATTACGCTCGTACTAAGTTTCAAGACGTGTTGATAGTTGACGAGTGGTTAAGGGAAGTAAGGGAGCACATAAGGGAGGAAGGGAAGTGAGGTAGGTTGTGGTGACTTTCTTTTCTCACACTTAAAACTGATAATGGAGGCGCGCTACATCCATTGACCATTTACATTCTTTGGTTTGTTCATTCATTGCCCGAGCTCATTGCACTAACTCTCCGAGCAGTCCGAGCACTAGAATGGCCGCAGACGCACGGAATCCTGATTCGGTTTCGAATTCAGAGGGGTTACTCCAAGATCCGATTTTCGAAGTTCGTATCACACCGTCCCTTTCACTCTCAAATTAATAACTATTAGTGAGAACGGAACGGAATGAAACGAACTTCGAAAATCTAATTTCAGAGTATAAGGCCAGATTCAGCATTCCGCAGCTTAGCGCACACGTTCGATTTTTCGTATTAGGTTGAAACTTTACGAAACGTGTGCGCTTTGTTAAACATTTTGTATGAAAGGTTTGCATTCAGGTTTCCGAATCTGAATTCCTGATCAGGAAACCGAATCAGGATTCCGTGCGTCTGCGGCCAGCCCTAACTTGATTCACGTTCGGAAACACAGTATAGTAGTAATAGTAGTATAGTGTTTGAAGTGTCAAAAACTTGTTCTCAATGTGACTCGTAGACATGACACTTCAAACACACTATGTAGGAGTGTCATGGCGTTCAGAAACTTGCTTTATTCGTTCATTTCGTTCTTCTTCACTCACCCCGTTCATTTATCTCAGCTGCGCTGCTATAGATATATCTCAATTTTAATACAAAAACGGTATCAAATACATACGTGTTGTGTTGCGTTGCGTTGCACTCACACAGTTGAAAGTTGAAACTGGTACAGTGCTGATAGCTCGCGTCGCGCTGTTCGCGTTCAAAACTAGAGAAAAAATAGATTCTCGTTTTTATTGCTAGATCTTTGGATTTCAGACACTTTGAGGAAACTCTACTATTGTTGCACTATTTTATGTGAAGTGTATGTTATTGAGAAAATGGAGGTGTAGCTTAAAACTTGTGTTGTGGACTGGTGCACAAATTGATCGTTCCTCTCCTCGGGCTTGTGCCTGTGTGCGACTCCTAATAACCCACGAAACGAGACAAATGCTTTTATTTTCTGATTTGATTCCTACTGGCGTTGGGTTATGCTTGATTTATTAAAATCGAGTTAAACCTAGGCTGTGAAAATGAGCAATTGGGCTAGGAGAATGCACCGGCGGGCGGCTACTCTGAGCAATGTGGTGACGTCCTGCGGGCATCCAAACACTCTCCCATATCCTCGACGGCTGGAAAAAGTGAAATTCGGAGCACCACTTCATGAAGTTTGTAAAGAAGATTTACCGGGACCCCTGCTTGTTAGTATCAGTGCAGTAAATAAAACTTGCGTTCGATTAGATCCCGTTTTAATTGGTGTGTATTCACTTGTTTTTTCGTGTTTAGGTGTTAATTTTGAAGTTGAACAAGGAGGCTCCGCTGCGGCGCGATGTGTTCCGCGCGCCGGGACACCAGGGAGCCATGAAGAAGCTAATACACTTCCTGCAAACTGGTCGGCTCGTGAATGTAGACAATTACTCAGTGTATACTATAGCTAGTGTGCTCAAGAAGTTTTTGAGGTAAGATCTGCTGACTACAAACAGATGAGGAATAAGAACATGAAAATGTGAACTTTTGAAATAAAATAGGTACCTACAGGTGGCGGCACGTAAGTCGAACGTGACACCGGCACTCCCCCGCGACTCCCCCGCGATACCTTATTTTCGACTACCCCGCATCAACGTTCATCGCTAGACATACGTGCCGGCACTTGTATGTGCCTATGTTCTGTTTATTACATAGAACTTCAATCTCAACTTGTGTTATAAATCAAACTTTTCCTATATTATGTGTTTTCATAAAACACAACATGTCTTTCCTTGGGATTATTTTACAATAGTTTCAAACTGTTATGACTTTGAATGCAGGCTAAATCATTGCTTGATTTCTTGGCACAGGAAAATACCAGGAGGTGTGTTTGGGCGCGATGGTGAGATGCAACTATTTGCTGCAGTGGAGCTGCCCGAGGAACTGCAAGTGCATGAAATAAGAAGGTCGGTATTTAGTTTCAAAATAAAATAAAAAAACAAGATACATATGTTATTGGTAGCTTACAACACAAGCTGAGACCATCACAATAAAGTTGGAATTTAAAATGAACACAGTCTGACTGGAAAGCTGAATTATAAAATTATATTACCTGTTTTTTTGGGAGCAGTTTCATTGCTTTTAATGAAGCTTAGTTTGTAAAAGTGGTCATTTTGTTTGAGCCTAGTTCAAAATTGTATAGTCTTTTCAAAGCTAAGTAATTCATTAAACCTCTAAATTAATTACACATTCTCTGGAATATCTTATCATAGAAAGCCAACCTAACAAAAGGTTTTATAAGATGATCTTGCATAAAACTCAGGCCTTATACCTACTTTGAAGTTACAAATTCGGACTTCGTAGCTATAATGCCATTCTGCTCACACTAATAGTGTTTATTATTATTAGAGTTAGAGGGATAGTATGATACCTATTTCAGAGTAACCCCCTGCTGCAAAATTAAATTATGATGATTATGTCTAGTTTGCTAAGGTTATATATGTATATGTATAGATAACATGGCAAACAAAATCCAACATTATTAAGATCCCAGTGTCAGAGTGACTGCCACATTCCCTGATAGGCTCTTCTTTCATTAAGATGGTGGTGGATGGTGGATGGTGGTGGGTCTCCCCACATTTCATCAACAAATGTTTGATAAATGTATTGTTAGAGATGAAACAAAGATTGTGTCTACATGGATTTTATATTTGAATAGAAAACAATGGAAAATTGAGTTTTTCTTTTTACAAATCATTATCTGTTAGTATCTGTTATATACATACCTACATATAAATAATGATAATCTAATCTCATTTCATTGTACAATGAAAAGATTTTTGTAATAAAAAATACAAGTCAAGACTTCTTTCTAAATTTGACAAAGAAAAATGAAAGTACCTATAAGAACACTAAGTGCCAATGACCTACCTAGTCTGTGTTTTAGTATGTATCCATATCCATATACATTTTTTTATAGGATACTATTTTTCAGTAAGTAAATATTACAACTATTTTCATGAACAACGTAGTAGAAGTGCAAAATAAACAGGTATGTGAACTAAGTTAATTTGCATAAGAGAAACACAAACAAACCTCATTCAACACTTGTCTTAGTAAATAAAGTAAGTGGATTCCATTAATTAACATTTGTTCGCTAAATAAGCGTAAACAATTGTACGATTTGATTTGCCGTATACATGTGGATCAACTGAGATAATCTGATTCCTTATTACATTAGCATGTTATTCTTCATTGCTTGTGTCAAAGAAATTATGTAAATCGAGGCAAACTAAGCATGGTGTCTGGTGTCTTATAGCTATATAAGTTATTTGTTTCATGATGGTTTCATGCATACGATTATTCATTCACGTGTCTTACGTAAAAAGATCCAAGATTTATCCAGTCATCTGTGGAACAGATCTTTGACCTTTGATACTATGGCGTGTAATTTTCTATAAAGGCAGCATAAATATTAACAAGTTTCTTAACAATTCTCTCAGGTCTAATTTACTAGATCTTTTGATTTATTTTACAACTAGCTTTTGCCCGCGACTTCGTCCGCGTAGACTTCATTTATTGACAAAAGTCACATATTGCTATGCGTATTTGAACGGGCACTTAACACTCCCTACTCTGACATTTAATTAGTTTTTTTTTATATAATAAGCAATTTTAAATCCCTCCTTAGTGCACGTCTATGACCCTGAAGCAATATTTGTATACGTTGTAATTTTCCGGGATAAAATTTAGCCTATAACCTGGCCGGTGATTTTCTCAACAGATTAGTAAAGTTTCCAACAAAATCCGTTCAGCCGTTTTCACGTGATGCGCGCACAAATATACAGACAAACATAAATAGACAAAAATTCTAAAAACTATTGGAACGTGTTCTGTTATCGATTCTAAGTATCCCCAGCTTATTTTTTTTTAAATATCTTCCATGTACAGACTTTCGACCCTCTTCAGCTTATATACCTACCTATATGTATAGATGTTAGTTTAACCCCGATTACGTCATTCTCCAAATTTATGCGTCCATCTATAGGTAGTTAACGCGTCCCGATTTTTCCCACTTACGCGACGATATTATCAGATGAAATGCATCAGATCAGATGGCAGTCGCTTCTGTAAAAACTAGTGCCTACGCCAAATCTTGCGGTTAGGTTCTCAAAGCGGACCCCAGGCTCACTGAGCCCTGGCAAATGATGATGCATCAGATCTGGAGAAACCTAAAGCCGTGGTCGCAAAGTCTGAAACCTTACTTCGTGTTTAGCCGCCATAAAACATCCGTATAGTGTAAGCACAAAAGCAAATCAGTCAGAGTCAGTGCCTAATTCAGCGCAGAAATGGCTGACAGCTCCTGACCGTATGGTTGCTAGATCGTATCCGGCCAACTGATGTCTTCACACAATGTCTGTGTACGATTACCCAATCGCATAAAGCGATCTTAACTGTGTAATCATCCGTTAATTCTAGGCCCGTGACGTTGTTGATGGCATTTTAAGTGAATTAATGTACGGTTTATCATGGTAGCCTTGGAGGCTGGCTACCACGTCTGATATCTATCGGTTTTATTTATTTTACCGGATTGTGGCGGATCCCGAATAGAAATCAAGGGTTTCGTTTGTAAGTGATCATTTGAACCAGCCCACTTGCCCAGCTTATACTTGCACTGTTTGCAGTTTAGGGCCGATTTTTCAATCCTCAGATAAGCACTTAACTGACAGGTACCCATAGAGTTGTTCGTCGAATAGGTCCTAACTGATGATTGAAAAATCGACCCTTATGGCCTATCTCACCACTCTCTGTTTTGTTACAGTTATCTTAAGTGTCAGCTATCTATGATTCCGTCTCTATTTATTACTACGAAACAGACAGAGACGTCATCATAGATAACTGACGCTTAAGGTAACTGGAACTTAACAGAGAGTGGTGGGACCGGCCCTTAGTGTAATATACAGAATATACCTACTTAGCATTAAGTACAGTCATTGATTGTGTGAGCCTAACTGAGATGGTATTGGACTTGTCCGCATGTGCATGTATTATTGGTAGAAA
Source organism: Pandemis heparana (assembly GCA_963854515.1). NCBI lineage: Eukaryota > Metazoa > Arthropoda > Insecta > Lepidoptera > Tortricidae > Pandemis > Pandemis heparana. Next base: position 7,822,173 of record OY978026.1, on the reverse strand, counting down.
CAATGGTTGTTTAGACTCGCCCAGCATGAATTTTGATGCGGGAACCCGATGTCCGCGCATTGTTTGCTTGGTTCTCCGTCAAAGACTGACCATTCGTTTTTGACGCTGTAATTTTGCGTAGGTACAACAATATTATCTATGCATTGTCGTAGTTCTTTGTTATGCCGATACGGTCAAACTTAAACTTGGAGTAACGAAATGAGCGTGATCGATCGAGTATGACAGACTATTGGCTGTTCAAATCCAAGTCCAAGGCAGAAACTCATTTTTGAAAAAAAAAACTTGCGTTGATTTTTTTCTTGTCAATGATGGTCTTTCCAAAGCGCTGATAGTGTGAATAAAAGACATAACTAACTTAGCATAGCCACCAGTTATGCTTCTATATCTTATTAACATTATCTTAGGTAAGTAGGTATATTTTATCGAACTTGCAGGATTGTTAGAGCTTTCGTATTCTATTATCGTAAATTTCAATTTCGAACTCTGAAGCAAATATTGAAGGACAATCCTCTAGGCTCCGTTCTTTAAAAGTAAAACAATTCCTAGTTTGATTAGTTCTAGGAACATTTCTCTGGTATGTACATACGGTTCTCGTGGGAAAACCGTTGTGAACAGAAAATGGAGAAATAATCGCAATCGCGTTGAACGTGTATCTATTTAGCCTGTGACCGACCCAAGCGTTAACTCGGGCCGTGCTCAAACTCGTCCATTTATTGGCCGAGTATCACAGCACAGTCTCACTGTCTGTCATTCAATCCAATGATTTGATACTGATCTTTTCCCTCGTTACTTTTTTACGGGTACGGGTCGACGACCTTTTGTTATGTCATATTTCCCCGTTCAGTTATGTCGGTCATTTACGATAATGGTTACGGTTTTGGTGAGCCTCGTGTTTTACGCTTCGTTTCCTTCCTTTATGAATGAGATGCCAAGAAACGCGTGCTAGTATCGCGTAATTTATTATTATGGTATACAGTGATTCATCATGATGAAATACATGTGAACTCGAAAAATTATTTTGTCCTCATTGTTAATTCAGGGATTTTATGAATTCATTAATTAAGTTTATCATTTATTCATTGTCCACAGACTGCTTTTGACTCTGCCGGTATGCACCCAGAGGCTGCTAGTGCTACTATTCGGGACTTTTCGGGTGATGGCTTCAAATGCTGATAAAGCTGGTAAGTCTAGTCAGTATATCGTCAATATACAACATACTGATAACTTATAGATCTCAAGAATTCTACAATAAAGAGTTATACATACAATTCTATAATTTATTGATACCCTATAGGCGAGTGTATGCTGGGAAACAGAAGAAGGTTCGTAAAAGCTAATTTCATCTTAATAAAAAAATTACAAAACGACAGCGTTCTCATAAGCGTGAAGTGAATAATTAAATTTTACATTGAAACCGTAACGATAAAAGTCTATTTTAAACTTAATGATTTACTCGGCTTGTTTTCTATGTCAGTGGGTCACACGGCCACAAGCCACAGTCACACCCCATTTAATAGCACAACACAAAGATGACACCGTCTTACGGAATGCGCCCTTCATACAACTCCCCTCCAACAACCATTCAAATGTCAGGTCTGTTGACATTTGCCATTTTAATGTCTGGGAAAACTTGCTCTTTAACGAACCGCAAATGCTTTCCGTATGACATACGCACGAAGCGCGTGACCCGCCCAAAAGCATTAATGCTTAAGAGCTTTTTGCACGCAGTCAACTTCCCGCCGAAATTAGTTTAATTTTGCCAATTACATGCGAGCGTGGGCACGCCTTAATTAGTGATGCAACTGCTCTGCTTTTCTCGAGCGCTATTGTTTAATCTTACTTAACGTCTCGTTGACATGGTTTGAATGTCGGCGAATGAACGCGCAGGCCGAAGGAGCTAGCAGTTGGGTTTAAAGCGTTATTATATGGAGATATAACGTTTGTGAGCCTTCGTTATCGTTAACATCTTAGTAATAACTATCTATTTAAATTTGTGTAATGTAATGTGTATTAAATCTAACTAATATTATAAATGCGAAAGTATGGATGGATGGATAGATGGATGGGTGGATGGATGTTTGTTTGTTACTCAATCACGCCAGAACGGCCCAACGGATCTGGATGAAATTCGGCGCATAGGTAGAGAAAAGTGTGGAAAGCACATAGTCTACTTTTTATCCAGGAAAATTGCATAGTTCCCGCGGGATAGCGATAAACGAATTCTTTGCAGACGAAGTCGCTGGCAACAGCTAGTATTTCATAAATAACGTCCTTTAACCCCTCGTATGTCGGAGCTAAAAAGAGTACCGCATTCTAGACTCATCTGTTTTAATATGCACAAATTCTACTGAAAATACAAAAATATGTACGTATAATCTTAAATTTGGCACAGATCTGTGTCTTAAGCATTCGAGGGGTTAATGCTTTAGTATTTCACTACCCGATTTAAAAAATGAAGGAGGATCTCAATATGTCGATCTCATGTAAGTCATGATAATAATTATCTAAATAGTTTTTTATTATAATTTTATTTGCTTCAAGTCGGTAATGTTTCTGTTTTTTAGAAAGAAAGTAAAATTATGAGATGACAGCCGATTACATATAATTATTGCAGTATGCAGATTCAAATGCTTTGTATTATACGACAACCATTTGTATTACGCCACAAGTAGGTCTATACATCCCCTACCCCTGTGGGAAAGAGGCGTGACGGTATGTATGTATGTATGTATGTATGTATGTAGGTCTATTAGTAAGTTCACTATGCACCATTTCACACGTTTCTGGCAAATGGAATATCTGGTGGCGATTTTGTCTCCTTCGAAAATGTATGCTTGATTTACTCAAAGGCGGCTCGAGATGCCGTGAAAAGCCGCGTGTGACGTTGTTTCTGAATGCCTCATGCCATATGTCCAAGTATTCCTAATGGGTAATGTAATGGACTACATCATGTGTCGCGCACCAGCGAACACGCTACATTATGGCGCGGTTACGCACCGGAGCCCCATTCGTCCGTCTTTCTTTACGTCATCGTTGCTTACTCGGTAGTTAGCAGATAATGGCGGTTATCGTATCTCATCTGGTATAAATTATTCGTGCATTGTGACAATATGACTGGTTTCCGGTCTCTATTGTTAAGGCTCTTCGATCATAAAGACCTGATACATTCTCGGAGCTATCTACACATCATGAATTTTTCTTGCAATCAGTGACTGATGTCACCTATCTATCGGAAGCAGGTGTTAAGATGTACTAATGATTGACGTTGGATGTTTTTAAGGAATATTTGCACAGAAATGGACGTCCAAAAAACAATATAAAACTAAGAGTTTTTAATGATTCACGGTTAAGTTCATTCGAAATATTATAAACGGGATGTGAACCGCGATTACCTTTATTGAGCACCCGATATTTCTTCAGTCTACCTGTGATCATGATGCATGCAACTGCATCGAAATATCGGGTGCTCAATAAAGGTAATCGCGGTTCACATCCCGTTTATAATATTTCGAATATGAAACTAATACCGTATTCGCGTAAATATGTGTGTTAATTTAGATAATTAATGTGCCCATTACAATTCAATACATGACATGACAAGCATGTTTTCGTGCCTGCTTTTACATTGTCTGCGAATGCGAAATTTTTAATTAGAAATTAACATTTCTTCCTGGATTCGATGCCAATAGAGTATAGACCATCGAAACAGCACGAGCTGTAACTATGCGAAGTTATTTACGTGATCAAGCGTATAATTAGGCAGCAATGGAGTAACCCACGCATTATTTGCTTGTGTTCATTTGAATTTAGTTACATTAATCAAATGATTGAGGAAGAAGCACATTTTTAATTAATGTATAAAAAATAAAACTGCTTTAAAGTTTTTGAGGTACAATAAATACGACTGTATCAATGATAAAGTACATCGACTAGTCATTTGCTATTGGTATCAATGCATTGTTGAAATTATTAAAAAAATAGGTATATCACTTACTCGTATCGCCTAGTTTTTTAATGATTTGATGTAATTGGCCATAAGGTCTGTGTGTCTGGTCTGTGTGTTTTTGGACTGTTACCTGTGTAGATATTAGGGAAATCGACTGTTCGGTTAGGTACTCCTCTTTAATTTATACAGAGTTATGACAAATTTTCTATTTAGGTATTTGCGATAAACTTCCGCATGTGATATACTTATACTAACTAGCTATCGTATACCTATTCAACAAAACATCAACAAAAACTGTAAAAAATGCTAAAGAAGCTATATAATCAGTAGCACTTTGTTTCCTTCTATTGACAACTAAAATAAATTATTTATGAAATTCTGTCAACATAATGTACCCATGTAATAGCTTCTATTAATGCCTGTACGTACTGTACTTGCGTGAGCGCAGATCATTAGTAACATGCGAGTATTCGCAGCTAACTTTCAGTCTTAATTACATGACAGTCGTCTGTGCCTTTAATTACTAGAATATTTAATAATAAATGAAATAGACAATGAAACAGGATATCATGAGGCAAGTATAGATTGGAGCTTTATTAATGCTAACCTTCGATCAATAGTACTTATTACAAAGGGTCGTTCTCAAAGTCAGGTTTCTCGAGTGCATTTTATCATAGAGCACTTAAAAATGAGTTAAAGAGTGGCAGTCGCTAAATATTATTCAGAAAGCTACTCCATTAGCCTTTTCACGTATTATATTGATTAAGCTATATAATTAAACAGTTATTGTGAATTTTAGTGTAGGTATATCTATTTCGAACTTAGCCGCTGACGATATCAAAAAAAAGTAATGATGGACTTTTACAAACGGTTCGAGTCTACAGATTTGCTAAAAATTCGTACATTTCGTACCCGCCCATTTCAAACAGTAGTATGGTAACTCGTCGAGACTGATATCCGTAATCCGACCTCGAATCACCCGCGGGCGAACGGCCGGCGTGTTTACAGAAATGATGGCGTCCTTATAAACATCCACTCGCGCCGTGGGAGTGTTGCCTTTAAAACCTTTTAAAACTCATTGTTTACAGGTACGGGTATGACATCCGAAGCGCTCGGCGTCTCCGTGGCACCTTCATTCTTCCACTCTTGCGTGTCTGATGGCAAAACGGCCACAATGGAGGACGTGCAAAGATTCAAGGTGAATTTGCACATTTTCATGCGAGGCTTATTATGGTTTTTATATGATTTAATGAGGCATTTTCTGTCAACAGTGTGTATTTTTAGCATAACATCCATTGTGCACAGTCACACTGACAAAGAAGGTGATATGACTAATTTACTCCTGGTTTGTGACTTACTCACAATAAAGCATGGCTTGCATCTGTTTAGGCACTTGCGATAAAAACAACTTAAAACAAATAAAGAAAGCTTTGCACACACATACCAAGTTACCAAGTGCTACAATTCCGTTGAAGTGGTATTCAGTTGTTAAACTAATGATCAAAAAGAGTATGAGAGATGTTAGATATGTTTTGTTCTTTTAATCTGTGAAAGGATAATGTAAAATAAGGAGTAATGCACATGTACGCAAACGATAGATAGCGGTTGCACCATGCAGATGAGCGCTACGTAATCACCCGATTCGGACATGTGTTTTGTGTATATGCCTTTACAATGTGATCCACTTTATGCCAGGCCTGTTGTCACATTACAGATATTTACATAATCGAATGTGTTGCGGGCTTTGTAGTGAAAAATGTATTTTACGTACTATGTAGCAAAAACTGAATTTTTATTAATTTTTACTCTGTAATTCAAAGCTTCTCAATATGTTCTTTAAATTCACCTACCGTGTGTGCAAATTTTCTTTGACCTTTCCAACATTATTATTGATTTTCATGCGGCCGATGTGACATTAATAATTCCACGATAAAACCGCTGCTATTACCACAACAATGGCATTAGTAATCGCCTTATCATAACTCAATAAACAGAATTTTTTATCAGTTAACCAGTGTGTTGCTTGTACAGTTGCTTATCAGATAGAAGATATATTTAAACTTTATTATAATGCACATTTGACGCGGATACTTTTCACTGCCTTATCTTAATCATATATGAAATTGCCAATTCGAATCGGATGATTATGATAAATATGTAAACACGAATAGATTAAGCGACAATGTAAATAGCTTTGACATTTTTTTCACCAAAATTGTCTAAAACATGCGGCTGAAGGCAGAAGTATGCGTGAGTACATACTACAACACAAACAATGTTTACACATACTATATACGCATATACCGTAGCTCTAGCAACCATTTACAAACGCTTGTGTTGGTGTTAGATTGACACTCACCATTAAAACCGATAAACACTTTAATGGTGAACTTTGACGCTTGTAGATTGCTTTAATATTTTCATATGGCAAGCTATTCGTAGATGTATATGAAACGAGTCCGTAGTTCATCCTGTAGGTACTTAGTACATTAAAAGTAGATATAGGAATGTAGTTTATAAACTTGATAAAGTACTTAACCTTGTTATCCTTTATTGTAGATTCGTGTCCGATAAAAGTTTGAAGCATTATCACCGGCATCTACACTCTAATATAATTAGACACGTAGGCACCCTAAATTCCTAACCCACCGTAACTGATAAGGGCTTGATTCATGAAATTAATTCTGTTACTCACTTCCTTCAAGTAAGTAGTTGACTCATCTGTTTAACCGACTTTTTAGACATTTACAATGTATGTTTCGACTTGCGTCAGCGTTTCATGTCTCGATATTATAAACAAGAAGTTTAATTGTAATTGCCAAAATGAAATAATCTAATGCGTGTCATTGTGAAATTTAAAACCATCCAACTTATGAACATAAATAGAGGGATATTGTCTTTATTTTACGTTCCTTTTGTGTACATAAATGTAGCATTGTGCGCTCCGACAGGTGAAAGCACTGACGCTTAAACATAGACTGAAATGAAATGCGTCACTTAAAGTTAATGCTATCTTAAGGGTCGGTTAACGTCGAGGTATTTACAAAAATACTTTTTGTTAACGTGATTAAGTCCCGTTTTATTATATAAATATCTTAAGGGTCACCCTAATCCTATACTTGTCTACCTCTATTGAACTCAAACAGAGTATGTTACTTCTGCGGATATTTGGTTCAATTTCAAAGTCAGTACTTATCCTGGTTAGGCAAAATCTATCCTAAACGATGATCCGTTATATGTACCGCTTTAAGGCACCTGACGAGCCCAACAATCCCTGTGCGAAATCCTAGTTAGTTACTCCTGTGTTTGACATAATTATATGTATACTATTCCGTATCCACCTGTTGGTGCCACGCAGTTGCCACACGCGATTTGCTCGAGTATGGTACACGAGGGGACGTCCGGAGGAATTTGTAGATAAAAGTCATTTGCAAGAATCCTGAAGATCTGTTATCTGTTATAAGTTATTCATTAACCATTTCGACACATATATGTTTCCTTCAAAATATCCCTTTTCCTTATAGGTACATTATGAACTTCTGAACTTCTCAAGGCTTTCGGATCTTATAAGACCAGTGTTCCGTTCGACATTTCATTAATTTTCAAAGGGTACCTAATATGTGAATATCACAGGGAACGGGTCTTTTAGGATTCGAATTATAAAAGCTTCCACGGCTTTTGATAATTTATCAAACAAATCCTATATAGTGCCTAAATCTTACTAGTCTATTTAGTGAACACTGTACATGCTTTCGGACAAATTCCGACAAGACTTTTCGGACAAAATTAATTCAGCCGCTTCGTTTGTATGTAGCCTATGACCCGCAGACCTGTGCACTGTACTCAATTTACCAATAAGTCCGTGATGGTAGGTGGCGACCCGCATAATGCGTCAGCTGATCGAACAGTTCTCAGCGGGCGATCTGTTTGGACGCGACAACTACGAGTATTACGCACGCGTTACCGGCCGTATACTGCGTGTGAAGGACGAGTGGATATGCTCGTTCCGGGATCCGCCGCCGCCGCGACATCGGATCGACCAGGAGGCCTATGCTAGTAAGATACACATTTATAATTACAATTTGAAATGCAATGCGTATTGAATATGAAGCCAACTGGTCCGTGTCAAGTTAGGGTGCGACCACACCGCCGCTTAAAAAACGGTGACGTTACGGAATCGCAACAAAATGTATGAAGAAACGGTGAGAAAACGTGACGCATACGACACGTCACTGCGTATACGCGGCGGTTTGGTCGCTCCCTTAAAGCTGAATGACGCCATCAAAATTTTATGCTAGTTGTATTCGTTACAGATGAATAGAATTTCATGAAAATCTCACTCTACTTTGCATTCTAATTACCTTTTTTTTAAAGATAGTGTGAACAATCATTCACCTTAATATTAAAATACTTTTTGATCTTGTTATCTATACCTCGTTCCTTGAGCTAAAAAAAGTAAACAGTCCCAGTCATGCGATGGCCAAAATATCAGTCAACCATCATTTCATAGGCCGACAACGCACTGGCATCGCGTAAACTGTCAAAATGAATACGATGGCGATTGCGAGCGAGTTAGACAAAAAGCCTACAGGTGACCTACTAGTTCGTTTGTCTGGCCTCTAGCATAAAAAAAAGTAATTATTGTGGAGTGATGATAGTGGATAGATGAGAGTTGTTCTTTCTTCTGGTTTCATTTGTTAATGCTAATTTGTTGCGTAAATGTTCATTTATGTTTTTACAGGACAACTGTCGTTGGAAGCTGAAAAAACCTGGTTGCAGTGCGAGTGTGATCGTTGGGGGAACAAGTTCAATATAGAAGGTAAAGTTGTCTTTATTTTTAGTAATCTTTGACGTGAGTGTTCGTAACTAAATACATAGTAATTTAGTGCAATAGTTGATAACCCGTGCGTCTTTCGCAGGTCGTCTGAATGAAAACCGTTTAAGTTGTTAAAAATAATCAAGTACCTACCATTTTACGTTGTCGATATTTAAATTAATTTGGTGAGTTTGAAATTGTGAATGAGTAAATTGATAACATTATGTACTTATCTTAGGTTCATTATTCATTAATATTGGTTTTAAATGGGCGGCGGTATTTTGGTAGCACTAGTTCTAATGTACGATTGTGTAGTTAATTCACTAAATACGAGGGTACTCACACATCACGATTTACTAATTTTGGGGTTTTTTTAATTGCTTCCCAATTCGCAGCACGCTTGCAAATTTTCGGTCGGTCCGTCTTTTTTCTTTCTGGGTTAGAAGGAGACGATAAATCTAGTACCGACCATTCGAGTCGTGCTAGGCCCTAACTATAATTCATAATAAAAACCGTGGTTATTATTAATAAGTCGTTTTTCATCAAAAGTCAAAAGTCAAAGTCAAAAGTTTATTTTGCAAATAGGCCGCCAAGGGCTCTTTTACATGTCTTTTTTTAAATCTACCAGCGCATTCGGAAAGACCATCATTGGCAAGAAGAATGCGCCGAAAGAAACTTGGCAGAAAGTCATTGTTTCAAAATAAAATATATTTACAATAGTGCTTAAATTCTACTTAACTTACCTATAATACAATTAATACATTTTATAAAAGGGATGCATCCATGTAGGTAGTCTTATAATTATAGTAGTCATAACTAAAAATATTTTTAACTGTAGAGTTAAATAAACAAATTCCTCGCAGATCATCTTAAAAAGAACTTTAAAAAATCCGACCCCAGGTTTACGAATTATGTAACATACTTACGTATAATATAATATTGAGATATGTATTTAGGGCCTGTTCTAACACTGTTAAAAGCTCTTGATATTTTAAGTATCAGATATTTATGATGCCGTCTGTCGTCTGTCTGTTTCGTAATAATAAATAGAGAGAGCACCACAGATATCTCACATTTAAAATACAAGGGCCCTTTTTTATAAAGCTACAATTTACTATTTACAAGCGAAAGTCTCTATCTAACACATAGGGTCAGAAAGAGACTTTCGTTTGTAAATTGTAGCTTTATAAAATAGGGTCCAGGAACTTAACAGAGAGTGCTGGAACAGATCCTAAATTTTGTTATAAGTTTTAGTGTAACCTATGTATGTATAGTCCCTATCAGGTACCTAAATCGGAGCTGTCCTTGGTGCTCAAAAATATTTGAACACTACCTTATTATTGTCAGCCGCATACGAGCTCGGTCAGATATTTTTGAGCACGTGATGTATCTGATATCGACAGTGTTAAAACGGCCCGTGGTTTTGGAGACAGCGGAGAGGGATGGTAAATTTTCATCAATTTCCTTAATAATTTAACTCACATAACAAGTCACACGGTACAATTGACAACATTTCATTTTTATAACACCTGAAAATGTATATATGGTTCGAAAGCATTTTGCCTCTTGATCACTGCAATATGATTATATAATTTTAATATTGTTTATTATAGCAAATAAAAATTAATTAAAAACATGTCTTAATTTTACCAATTCTACCACAGGATAGGTGAAACGCCTTTGCCTTTTTCACGAGAAAAAATAAGCGACCATAATTTTGTATTTGACAACTTCAAAGTACAAGGGGGGCAACTCTGAAATCTACTTTTGAAGTTCGTTGCATACTTTCTCTCTCACTCTCAAGTTAATGACCATATTAGTATGAGCGGAACAGCACGAAGCGAACCTCGAAAATCGAATATCGGAGAATAAGGCCTGACATTGACAATATGAAATTGACGTCAGTTTTTTTCTATACAGAAAAGACAAAAGGATAAGTGTCTATTCTGTGATAGTATCGGAGTTACGCCCTTTTAGAATAAGCAAAAATTAATAAATTAATTATAAATTAAATACAAACCCTAGCGAAAAAATTAAACTGTCAGCATGTTCATCTTTTCAAACAAAATACAGAGAACCATTAAAATTATAGGCTCAGAAATATGAAATGTTGTCAATTAGCGAAACTTAACATTAACACCGGAAAATAGTAAAGCAATCGAAGTTAATTCATCGTTACAGCCGCGTGCCTGGTTGACTGTGTCATCGTCAATGTAAATGGTCCACCAGGTCTGTCGAAGTCTGAGGAGTGTCAGTCGATGCCTGCGCTGATGGGCGTGGTGGGCGGCGGCGCGGCCGGCGGCGTGCTTGGGCTGGGCATCATCCCCGAGCACAGCTTGCTGGATTCCTGCACCAGGCTCAGCATATCGCTCGAGGAGAGCGTGTTCAAGGTACGCCCACGTACACCTTGCTGACTGGTACTTCCGCAGGTCGGTGAGGGTGACTAACCCTATGTATGAAGAACGGGATCCAATCATTTCGACGACTACCTTAAATAATAATAGTATAATAATAGTGTAATAATGCAGTATTTCTTGTTACAAAGAGAGACTTGACCTGTTAACTAAAATACAAAAAAATATATATATTCTACACTATTATTACTATTATGCTAGTAATAGTAGTGTAGAATAAATATATGTTTTAGGTTACAGGTAAGTAGTTCTGAATTAAGTATTAAATTTACTATTTAATAAGAATGTATAATTCAGTTATTAATCTGCCCCTCAACCGGTAAAGGCCTCCTCCAAAGATTTTCAATGTTCTCTAGGAAGCTAAGCTGTTTGCATCCAGCTGTATTTTCGATGTCTTTATATCATCTGTGGACCTTCTCATTTATTCACGATTTATTTTAATTTAATTGACTAGTCCTCTCTAATTCGTGAGCTTAAAAAATTCAAATGCCTTATGTTAGATTTATAACTTTTGCAAAAGTGAATTATATTAGCAGCCAACAAAGTTCTGCCAAATGAAGCGTTTGTTAAATGTAGTATGCGAAGTATCAGGGATATTAACCTGTCGCGACATGTTTCCAGGTGTCAGTCAGTTCGTCTTCCCAGTCGTCGCGCAGCAACTCCAGTCCCCACATGACTCTAGAAGAACTGAGAGCCATCAACAAGTACGCGGAGAGCACTAAGAGCCTCTCCTATCTTCCTCAGGTATGTTACTAGCTTTATTCTAAAGTAATATATTCAATGAATATTTAATTGAAGTGTCTCAAAATTGATAATTGACGCGTTTAAATGTTATTTTTGGATTGATATGTTCGGTTATATAAAGCTTATAAAATTTCATGTGATTACATTCTGTGTTCATGTATAAAGATGTATGTTTGGATTCTAGCGCTCCCTAAAGGACTTTTTCTTTAAGTGATGGTGAAGAGTTTTCTCTAGTTCACCCGTAGCGCCACTGTCCACCGCTCCCGACAAATAGTCTGTCATTACTTGTTCTGTCTCTCGGGAAACGAACCACTCATATTTATTCCTCTATATCAAGTAAGTAGTTAACAGTTATCAAATATACACACAGTATGCATAAAGAAAATCTTCCTGAAAATCTAGCTTTCGTAGGCTTACAAAATTCGTAAAGTTATTGTATCGTTTACATTCAACCATTTTTATTTAAACACCGGACCTCAGACCGTAGGTTTATTGTCTAACTCGCTCGCAATCGCCATCGTGTTCATTTTGACAGTTTTTGTATGAATGTGACAGCTAGCTGATTCCGATGCCAATTGTCAGCCCATACATGAACTGTCAAAATGAACACGATGGCGATTGCGAGCGAGTTAGACAATAAGCCTACGGATTGGTCGACTTCAAGTGCATAATGTATTGTCGAATATGTATGTATGGTTCATTTCCAACTGTTCTGAAATGCATGATTGATTTTGGTTTTCTATGGAATAGGACAATCTGTGGCTGCTCTTTTAGATCTGTTTTAGTTTGACTGAGACCTTCAGATGACTTATGAATATGTTGAACACTACGCTTCATAGTGTGCGCACATAGGTGTGTGCGTGAGTGTAACACAGAGCTTATGCACACACAGAGACATGTGCGTCAAAACCCGATATGTTGAATGTCGGCAAAGAACACCGCTTTTCATGTTCGAAATGCCCTGAATATTCTATGTGGCTGTTTAGACTGGCAAAGATAAATTTAGGCAGGTTACGGATAAGGCAATTTTGTTCAAATCTTCTAATAAGTATTTTAAACTATGTATTTGTTATTTTTGGTGTGCAGGATGTCTAACGTCATTCATTCCTATTTTTGTTACTAACGGTAGATGAATTAGTGATGCTAACTGAGCTAACATTCTTGTTTCATGTTAACAATATTAACGAATACATTTTAAATAACCTAAGAATAAGTTTTATAGCAAAATTTTGGTCCTTCGAGCCGGATTCATATGAAATATCCAGTGTGTCATCAAAAGTTAGCGCAAATACAACAAGCGTAATGTAATACCACCACAAACATATAGTTCCCTTATCTGATTGGCTTCATTAAACTGAGTAGGTTCCTAGTCAGAGAAACTTTTGTCTCTATGAAATGGTCACTCCACATTTCTCTTCATCTAGTGTTCCACTTAGTTTGCCAATGCCATTGATTTGATAAACCTATCACGTCATTAAATAGTGTAGGCCATTTCATAGTACCGTTTCTATGATGTTGAGAAAATTAAGTAATTGAGTTATTCTTGTTAAACGTTTGATCCGACACTTCTTTGCTACGAAATTGGTATATGTATATGTATATCATACTTCATAATTTAATCTCCGTATATCTAAGACGTAACGTATAAGGGTGCGACAAAATGTATGAAGAAACGGTGAGAAAACGTGATGCATATGACACGTCACTGCATATACGCGGCGGTTTGGTCGCACCCTAAGACTAGTCACTGTCAAAACAACAGACACTGGTTTTGAGCCACTATACAATGTATACGTCTTAGATATACGGAGATTAAATTATGAAGTATGATGCTAGTTTCACATGTTAATAAATTGGATAAAAATATAATGGCGGATAAAATATTTTAGAAGAATGACCCATTTAGTGCTAATTTCTCGCAATTCGACCAAATCATTTCTTAGAATGGCCCCTTCCCAGAATGGCTACTCTTGTTATTTCCCTTTTCATAGTTGCCCATTTCCCACTTTTCACAATGTTGTTTGGATATTTCTCATCTCATCTTCATTTACGTAATGTGCCAACGTAACCGATGAGCTGACCGGGGTCATATTGTCTAACGCACTTATTTAATTACACACAATGGCATTCACCATTTCTTTCTGTCAAACTGTATTGGATGAGGGTAGACAGAGATGGTTAGTGTTATTGCAATCAGAGTTGCATCGCGATATTTCATTCTGGGAAGTGAGATTATTCTAGGAAGTCTATCAATAAACCGAGATCCGATAAACCAAGAAAGGCGAGTTCACTTTTGGTGACGACTCTCCTCACATACTGTGACGGGATTTCAAGAATCAAACCGATGGCGAATCAGTTCACGACAGTCGCGTCTAGGGTTACCAGGTACAAATTTTAAAATACGTGACGGAATTCCTGACAGTCCCTGGTATCTTTTACCAGATAAAAAATATATGTTATAAAAGTTTGTCACTATTAAAAAAATACAGGACAGGGGTTTTGATTTGTTCTTTGTTAAAAAAAAAAACATTAAATATTTGTAACATTTTGTATTCCTGTCAACATGTTCAGCAATAAATGGTTTCATTTCATTTCAAATTTGGCGTAGGTAGACTCCTTCGGTCTGGTAACCCTGGTCGCGTGTTTATTAGACCAACGGCCGGCTAGGGCGACGGCGGCCGAGCCAGTCCCGGTGGTATGAGGGTGCTTGTGTGGTAGGTGCACGAGCGGCAGCGCGCGCGGATGCGCACGCGCTCGGAGTGGTTCCTCCAGCCGGCGGCGGCGCTGGACGCGCGCGCGCGCGCCGGTACGCCCCCCCGCGCCCGCCGCCAAGCGCCGCGCTGCGCGGAGCGGCACGAGAGCACGGCCCTATACGTGCTTGTTGCCTGCCTAGAGTTTTTGTTTTGACGCGCACCGGTACTGTTGATCTGTGTTCGTAAGCTTCGCTCGCGGATTGGACTAACAGCGGGGTTGCGTTCTTGTTCGGAGTTTGAGTTTTTGAAGACCGACCGCAGCACCGCGTATGCGCAGTGGCGTGTCGTTACATTTTGTTGCGTGAATGCAACGTCAACGTCATTTGCATCGCGTCTTTCGAACCAAAAGGGTTGATATTCGATATGGATACTGATCGCTTATGATTCGAAGAATGGAGGCGAGAAGAACTTTTTTTAACAAATTGTCGCCTTCATTACATTTTCTCATAATTACAACTTTTGAAGTAATTTCTTCGTAACTGACTTCACAATAGATAGTTTCTCCAAATTGGTACTACAAAACTATTGACAGAAATTTGAAATTGTAGTTCATTTATAATGACACCTTTCTTAATTTAACGAGGCCATTCCATTTATCTTTCGATCATAGAAATGTCAAAAGTAATAAAGCTGTCGATTTACTTGGTCTGTGCTAAAGTAACATAAAACACATGCACTTTACGGTAACCAACCCAAAAGTACTATTTCATGATGATGCAGAATAGAACAATATACAGTTAACATTTTTTAGCGAAGAATAAGAACGTCAACCCTAACAACACGGTATGTCACGGGTTCGCTTTCCCCGCTTCAGCTTGCGTCACGTTTTGTTTCCTGTTCCACCGCACGTCACGACACATTTTCATCAGCATGCCTTTCTTTGTTCACGGTTGTTGTGGTTCGATAATGTTGTAAGATTTGCATTTGTTGTTCGTATTTTGTTGGTGTTGCAAATTGTAGATGTGTACTAATTACTAATAAGGTTATAGTTTTAAGGTTCGTTGTGTTATTTATTGTATTTGTTGCGACGTTTATATACTACATAGTTTTCCATTAAGACGATTGATGATGTCATCTTCATTCGCACACGTGTGAAAGCAGCTAAAATTAGTAAAAATATTGTAAATGTCAGTTACGGACCTCTATTTAATTGGATGATGCAAGTAAACTTAATTGTCGTGGCAGAAAAATGTCTTAACTTTGTCAAGGTGATTTTCTGAAACTACTCTCGTATGTCACCACGCGGCGGTTTGACAGACGCGAGAACGGTGGATTGTGCGAATGCGAGTGATTTAAATAAAGACGAGCGACAAAATGTACGTATTTTCAACTGAAATGTGTCGGTGAAGTTTTCAAAAATTTACACGCTCGGTTCGCACACATTTCGCCGTACTTCTGTCATCCACTTTAATATAGGTACGTGGTTACGCAATACAAAGCATGCAACGCCACGTGAATCAACTGGATTATTTTGTGAAATATGGGATATATCTCGCTTTTATACAATATTTACGTCTCGTTTATTTTCGTTACAAATATAAAAGTAAATAATCATGAATGTAAAGAATGTTCCATTGTTCATGCGTTATGGTTCCAAGATGCTTTGTATGGATGTTGTACGAGCACAACACGTCATGAGCCACTGTCATTCAGAATAGTCATTGCATTTGCCAGCCGGTCATGTCGAAGCCTAGCTTATGCTTGATTGTACATAGCGCGAGGGTCGTAGGTATGTGTTAAAGCGTACTGAAAACACGGTGACGACTTACTGCTTATACACTCAATTTTGACTCTAATGGATGCATTTTTAAACATTATTTTTCGATGAAAACCAGATCAATACGCTGGTTTGCAACAGAACTTACGTGAGAACAGTATCAGATTAATGATTGCTCATTTTTATTTTTACCGAAAACGATTGCACATCTTTGGCCTTTGAAATGTTTAAGCCAGAATTTAACTTTTGTCGTAACCGACACTAAACTACACGAGTATAGTCGACTGAGTACCTGGTAGTTCACAATTTTTTTGTTCAGAAAAAAAAAACAAAGTTGGATGTCACATTGATTTATAAAAATAGTATTTAATTACATTTGAGATTGACCCTTAGCACGGGTTGTGTATGAAATCAATCCAAGACTGTTTAGCGCAGAAACTCAAAGCTTACTCGACTATTTATAGTGTTCTGGCTTAGACTAAAAGGCTCGGTCATACTCGCGTGAAACCCGCGTAGTTGTTTCGTATCTTTTTATTACTTAAACCAGTATCCTATTTTGTATACGACACGACAGCTTATATTATTATAAAATAGAAGTAAGTGATTTTTTTTTTATACTTTGGCGGTGCATAACAGCAGGTGCCGATAACAATGATACGCCGCCTACTGTGGGATTCACGTTAATTTTGACCAACACAGTGCCTCTGATGTAATTTTTTTTATACAATCTTCCCAGACGCGTTCACGTTAACGTTGCAATTAAGTATCGTATCTAGTCCGAATCGCTTGTTGTTAAGACAAAAAAAATTACACTTGAAGCTGTGCTAGCATGGTTCAATAAACAATGGCCTTCTCTTCTAATTGATAGGTTCAGTTTCCATCTAACCAGTTAACGTTTAATTTTGATTAGAGATTGTCAGAAGAGAATACCAGTGGCTCTAGTACACTAATGTAAATCGTCAATTTTTTTTAATAAAAAATCTATACGGGCGTGAACTTAGCGTGCCAGACCACAAATAATTTGTACCTATCACCTTATTTAGATGGCAACACGGGAAGCAGGAGAGACATATATACAAATATGTACGTTTTGTTAAAAAATCAATCAGAAAATGCGTATGAATGTGTAGGAAAGCGTTTTTGTATCAAATTTTGAATCGTAATTCGTAGCGTATCGTCCCTCTCGCTCTCCTATAAAATACTATTTGTGTGAGCGGGACCGACATGGTACTGAATTAGAATTTCGGAGTGTATAAGAGATATATTTAAATCGTGTCGTACTTTTCGTAATTGTTCGCCTGTTTCCCGAACTGCCTAGTAAGGCGAGCATTTAGGTTCAAGTAGACAACCGCCGCCTATGCTTATGTATGAGTAATTCTGGAGTTATGTATGAGTAATTGCTACAGTAAAGTGAAATCGATGAACCGAAGGTCTGCGTGTAAATTGTACGGGGCATTCATATGTTGGCGGTGGAGGTCTGGCTAGAACTAGGTGGCCTCAACGACTAGCACGCTTCATGTGTTCTCGCTTGTCGCCAAAGGTTTAGTTAAGTCACCACAGAACTATATCAAGATAGAAGGAAAGAGTGTATGTACCTCGCGTGGCGAAAAGTTGTCCCGTGGGCTCACTTGCTCGCCGCGAACTTCAATCTGCTCCCGACCGCGGTCTGCATGTGACGTCAGTGGACGACAGATTTTAAAAACAAAATTGTTTGTTGCTCAATAGTTAATTGTTTAAACACTACCAAAAAGGTTGCGAGCTGTTAATCGAGGTATTTTCTTTCATCGGGAAGTACTATTTGTCCTTAAATATCTGTTATTAATTAAAAAACTATTTTTTTTTTTTATTTTCATCAAAACAGTGGCGAGCGATTGTGTGCCAACGCTAGTTTTCCATTGCGGCTTTAATTTGACGAGCCAGACTTGGCGTGCATTCAAAACCAGCGATGTAAAAATATGCTATTCAAACTGTCGAGTCGCGTTCAAGGTCGATTTCTCATTTTTTCTGTCAAAAGTAAGAATAGTGCTGTACCACAGTGCTGCACACTGCGATTGTCTTACTCGATTAAAATCGATTTTGAAAACAGAGGAAATGATAATTACGTTTTTATATTATTAATTATGCAGCTATATAATGTACCTACTTAGAACAAAGCAAATATTATTAACAAACCGGTTATGGTTCCTTCTATATTGCGAGTTTTATTCCAGTTTTCAGATTGATCTTGATATGAAAAATAAATGGATTCAAGCAACTGGTCGTAAAAAATGAATTCTGTTTTTTAGCATTTGTTGTTATAGCGGCATCAGAAATACATTATCTGTGGAAATTTTAACTGTCTATCACGGTCTTCAATAGGTAAGTAAAGCCTGACCAGAAATATAAAGACCCTGCCAAGGAGTCGCCACTAGTCGATTTTTAATCTGTGTTACGTAATTTCTAATTGCAAAAATAGTTCCTTAATTTTCCGCAATATGGCGAGGGTTTTTATATTTCTGGTCAGGCTTTACAGCCGTTAAAAACTTATAAATTTTAACAAAATTTACAAAATTAAGGAGAAAAAAATAAAAATTCAGTTATTCAGGTCCGTCTACAACCAACGACCAGCCAGGAATCCCCCTCTGTTGTTTCGCCGTAGAATGTCAAGCGAAACTCAAATTCTAAAATTGATTTTTTTTTAGCGTAATATGCGTTCGTGCCAGTTTTTACATACATACGTCACGTCTCTTTCCCATAGGGGTAGGCAGAGACTACTTTGTTCCACTTGCTACGATCCTGACATACCTCTTTCGCTTCATCCACATTTATCAATCTCTTCATACAATGTTCGTCGGTTTCAGGTACTCCTGACCTGCCCTTTTTTCAAAACGTCTCCTATTTTGTCCAGTTTGTACTATTAAATAAAGCAAAAAAGGTTTGAAAAAGGAAGTAATATGTATAAATGTAACGCAATTTATTGGTTAGGTAGGTACCTACCTACATTTATATTTTTAGATTTAAAATTATGAGCTTTCTCATTTCCTCTGTCGAAAATAATTATCATTTCCTCTGTCGGTTCTTATCGATATTTAAAATCGATAAAAATGCACCTACAATAATTGGCGTAATATAATTGAGTGATAATATAAACGAGTAAATATTTTGTCATCACACGAATAAAGATGTAATTACTTCTTTTCACAACGAAGACGAACGTCCGTTGTCAGATATATTTCTGTGGTCGCGGCGCGGTGCATAGAATCGGTGCCGTGTTCTAATCGATCTGTGAATCGATGCTTTTGAATTGTTTTCGCGCGGCTTATGTTTCCCATCACTAAATTACGCTCGTGACGTCAAATGGCACCCGCAAAATGTTACACGCTCGGTCTCGAACAAATCGCTGAATTCTTTCATTCTATCTTGATATAGTTCTGTGTAAGTCACGCTGGTTATCTGTTTATCTTCGAGGTGATTGCAAACTTGTTGCACACTATAGCAATAAGCATAATTGAAATATCGGCTGCCACTTGGAAAAATAGAAACCAGATGAAAGTGAAACAATACATACAATGCGCGTGCTCATCACAACCCTTTGACGTGGGAGTTAAAATCGCCATAAAGCGTTTAGCGGCAAGCGAGTCATGTACATAACTCGATCCCCATGGTCTGAGTGTTAATGTATCGTGGTTGTTTAGGCGGCGAACGTCGCAGCTCGCGGCGGCGGTCCCGGCGCGCTCGTCTGTGCGCGGGCGGCGCCGCGTGCCGTGCGCTCCCGCACTCCGACACTGAGATCCCGATCGCTCTCCAGCCTCGTAAAGTGACCGCCTGACGCTCCCTCGAGATCGACTGGCCCCTAAACTACGATAGCTTCTAACCGTTCGAACAAGGAGCCAGAAATAACAATTCTGGCTTACCATTTTAGACTGGCTTTTAATTCTGTACAATGATCGCCCGATGCTTCCTTGAGATTGATTGGCTTCTAAACATGATGCTTCTAACAATTAACATGTTCAGTCCCCACAATACTTTCGGAGTAGTCTGTCAGTAGTCACTGGACTTTGATAATAACGAATCAACTATGTAAAGTCGATATTGAAATAAATAGTGAACCATATTAACAAACTCATAGTAAAAATATAAAGAGTTATATTTCATGAAAAATTGGAGTTTAGGACAACGAATGAATATAAATATCATATGTATTTAATTTTACCAGTGTTTGAGGCGCGAGTTTGGGTAGTAAAAGGTTTGTTGACATTGTATACAATTTCCATCTGTAATGTAATGACTTGCCAGTTTATATCTGTCACATGATACATATATGCAACTGGACGTGTTAGAAGCTAGAAAAATATACAGATTTTGGCAGTTCTACGATTTTATGCCGCCTCGCGATCTTAATTTTGTACAGAGTAATAGCTATTCTATGATTAGTACAATAAAGTGACCACCTGTCAGGTACGGTACATTAATAAGTTTGACATTTGGGGCATTATAAACATCGATAAATATTAGTTTAAACCTGAAAAGCCCACTTTTGGTTTTTATATTAGTACAAGATCTTACTGTGCATCTGATTTAAATTCACATTTTATGATACTTGATTGGTGTGTTAAACTTTATCGAGTTCAAATCTTGTTAAGTTTCAAAAGTTAAGTTGGTTGAAATTTTAACGGTTAATGGAAGAGATTTTGTTTAAAGTTCGAATTGAGGCTCCAAATTTAAAAGTAATTCCACTACGCATCACAATAAAAATAATTTCTACATTATATTTTACACTTTGATTAGTATTCTATAGATATATTTATGTGTAAAAGAAACAAGCTAAATTTCTACGTTTCTGTTTGAGTTAGCAATATTTGAGTAAGTATTAACATGTTACTTTAGATTGCTACTGCATTTAATAATTTGAATCTTGAATGTGCATCACTGCTAGCAATTTTAAAACATTCCTGTAAATATATAACCGTAGCTAGCTAAAATTTTAGATGACTACGCGAGATGATGTTAGTTTCTTGCTTCAACTGATTGAGGTAGACAAATAGAATTTCGTGACCAAACCTCTATTGCCGCCTTTATTTGTTCTACCTTGCGCGATAAACGTAAGCGAACTATTTTTATTTGGCAAATCGTCACTTAGGTACGATTTATGTGTCAATTAATGTTACTGGAGTACGGCGAGTATCGGTTAGTCGCAATGTTTGGTCACGTTTCCTTTTAATTATTATTTCTCAAACATTGGCCTTTTTGACTGCTGAGTAGATAGATTTCATTTTAGGTAAAACAAAGTACTACTAATTTTATAGTATTCGCCAAAATTATAAGCCAGATACAAAAGACTGACTTTTTTTTAGTAATAACTTTGGTACTTTTACAAAATTATACCTTATACCACTTCACTGTTTTTAAAACTTACATTACCGAATCAGGGATTGAACAACGTTTATATCTGTTATTGAATAGTACAAATTCTGTTTTGTAATACTAAATTAAACGAAGTGGTTCTATTATAAATCCTTCATTGTAATATGAGGTGCTAGGATGATTGTGAAACGATTCGCAGTTTTAAATTAAATTATAGCTTCTGATGATGTTTTGTACGTGTTTGTTAAATTAACTTAGGTTACTTAAAAATAGTACGAGCTAACATACATATGTTATTTAAATCATGCTCGATCTACTAATTTGAAGTATTGAATAGTTAAAAAAATATTGTTATGCACATTGGTTCGCACATGATTTGATAGATGTAACTTTTATATATCTCAATATATTTTTAAGACTGTCTAGGTTAATTCATTCAATGCAAGTCAAAAGACATGTCATACTACTATTATATTAATGTCAAGGTTTGTTTGTAATTCATGAAGCGTAAAGGGCTGCACGGATTTGGATGAAATTATTCAGATTTGGGTGAGCCGGAGACGGAC
Source organism: Pandemis heparana (assembly GCA_963854515.1). Classification (NCBI taxonomy): domain Eukaryota; kingdom Metazoa; phylum Arthropoda; class Insecta; order Lepidoptera; family Tortricidae; genus Pandemis; species Pandemis heparana. The sequence goes on along the minus strand of OY978026.1, from coordinate 7,799,874 downwards.
ATAGGATGCTTATTACCCCAGAGAATGCACTTTTCCCGCGGGAGATCCATAAACTTATGTAATTAGTTGTTGCCTGCCTTTATGGCAAATACTTAGTAATGGTTACATTGACAGTTAAGTTTATGTCGCATTCAGGTATATCACATTTAATAGTTCAATAGTGTTTTAATTGACGTCTCTTAGCACGGGTGAACTCTATTATTTTTACGAATTTATTGCAGACGCAGTCGCGAGTAAAAACTAGTTCTTTTATATATTGACTAAACTTTGAATAGAATCTGATTGCTTCAATATAGTTTTAATTATTATGATGAAAGTAGGAGTTATTTTATGTTTTTATCCATGTAAGAATAGATTGAGTTTTGCGAAGTTATTGCCTATTTACTGTTTTTATATTATTACCAATAAAAAAAATGTCTATGGATGTAATAGAAATGAATAAGGAGGATTTGATAAAATTGACCGTATTTAAGAGACACTTAACTATCCCGTGGCCATATATTGTATTCAGCGCCCGCTAGGGTCGGTAGTGTACCCTAAGAATACGTGTTTAGTCTGCAGGGTTCGTTAGCCTACATAGATAATGTATGTTGTAATAAAGTATATAAAGAACGGGCTTGCAATTCTTGGATTTGCACGTCCATGTTCCTGTGTTCATTGAATAGCTATAGGGAGTACGAACATAGTAGCTTATTGTCGAGGTTTGTAAGAATTGAATATGATTTAAGCTTGACAGTGTGGACAGTTTGGCTTAAATAATTTACATGGATGGCCTTTGCATAAATACAAACAAACTTGGTGTTTCTCCAGTTCAGACGTCAGTCACATGAAACACGAAGCTTACCGACAGACTTAAGAACATATAAGCACTGTAAAGTCGCGTTCTATCGTCGACCATAAAAAAATGGAAGCCTGCCATAGAAAGTATTTCAGCGGAGTGTGCACCCTCAATACGCGTTCCGTCGAGCTCAAATTATATTATAATTGCTGCTTTTGCTGTTACAACAAAACTCTTAAGTTTATTTAGTATACATGTGACAGCATTAGCGACAAATAGTTTTTTTTAAATAAATTAACCACTAGTGTATTACTTTATAATTAAAATTCAATGCGTCCTATTTTTTTTAGATAGAATTATATTTCTCATTACATTAGCTAATATTTAACTATTTTGTACAATAAAGTATAAGTTGCTCTAAAAATTTAGATAGATTATTTTTGATTTATAAGACTGTTTATGTTATTACTTATTACTATATAATTTATTAATGACACTCGAATACTTTGAATGTCTTATCATTCCACCGACTTGAAGTATTTCCAACAATACCAGTTGCATTTGAGTATTATCGTCTTTCTCATAAATGGTTATAAGAGATCTCAGAGCTTTAACAAAATTATAACAGTGTTTACTTTTAGCGCATTTCTGTGAATGCTTTAATTACGAAAAATTCACATAAATTGTTATAATTAAGTATTCTTTGACATTAAAAAAAAATGTTTCCTACTGAATTTTATCGAAATTAACTGATACTTATTCCTTATAGATCTAAACATGGCATCTGCTTATTAATTTCATTTGTTATTGTCACATTATTTGCACATTTTTTACACGAATTATAAAGAAATTACACGAGAATTAAAGTAATGAAAGAATATGGAAGTTTAATTATTACCCAATACTCAACCTGTAATTAAATATTAACCTTTTAACCGCCGTGGTCTTATAATAAAATGTCCAGGGGCCTTACCATAACGTTTCAATGCGATTCAGTTTAGGTTCGCTCGCTGTCAGATTCGTGACAGCTAAAACTTGAACTGAGTCGGAATTAGGACGTCATGGTAAGCCCCCAGCTCATTCCGCCGTAGTCTTATAAATAAGACAATCTATCTTCTATCTGCGAAAGTATGGATGGATGGATTGATGGATGGATGTTTGTTTGTTACTCAATCACGACAGAACGGCCCAATGGATCCGGATGAAATTCGGCACATAGATAGAGAAAAGTCTGGAATAGCAAATAGCACATAGGCTACATTTTATCCCGGAAAATTGCGTAATTCCCGCGGGATAACGATAAACGAATTCTTTGCAGACGAAGTCGCTGGCAACAGCTAGTATGTCATATTTTTTGACACTGTGATACTGGCATGTTCGGTAGTGATCTTTTCGGCGGCTAAAATGTTAAATAGATCTACATAGAATATACCTACTACCGTCAGCGTACTGAGACGAAGCTGAAAAATTTGACAGCTGACGGCCTAAGAGCACAGCGTTATTATAAAACACTAAGGGCCACTTGCACGGACCAGGGTTAACGAAACCCCGTGTTAGATGCTAACCCGGGGCTAAGTAGTGTCAAAATGTATGCAACTGTGAAACCTAACCCCGAGTTAGTGATATTTTTTTTAATTCTGGACTGTGCAATTGGGCCTAAGAGACAACCTTAGCTGCGTCTCCTTTCACAAAGACTTGAACAATGTTTCTGTCGTCGCCCAAGTAGACGAATCTCTGCAGGAGACTGGTGACATACTCTTGATTGGTCTCGTCTAATCTGTAGCCGTAATGATCAATTTGGCCGCCGGCAGCATACACGTCTATCAGAAGTGCATCTAACTCCTTGCCTAATTCGAAGTTGCCGATTTTGTGCTCCAGATTTAAAGCTGTGAAAATTAAAAATTAATTAGTAATGTTCCTTGCGACAATAGTAGGTACCAATGCTAAAATGCCTTTTTAATACAGTCATTAAAGTATGTAGACAGTGCCGTAACAGTGGAGGTAATGTAAACCACAACCACAGATCATAGACTTCCAATCCATCCTATAACTTCGGATTGAACCGACGGCGGGCCAGGCCTTATGCTCCGAAATTCGATTTTCGAAGTTCATGTAACACCATTCCGCTCACGCTAATAGGCATTAATTTGAGAGCGAGAGGAACGGTATAATACGAACTACGAAAATGGAATATCGGAGTAGCCCCCCAGGGTTGGACGAAGACCGCAAGTCGTAGCACAGTCTGGTGCCCGAGGTCAAGATCTATGTCACAATTTTGATTATACCTTTAGCTCCTCCCATAGTGGCCAAATAGAACGCTTCTATCCAGCTAATGGCGCCATCGCCTCCGCTCTGCAAGTCCAAATGCGTCGACACGTCCATGGTCCTGCGCATCGCGTCTAGTATTGATGCGCTGTCGCCGCCCGATACGTCTGTAAAATGTCGAATAACAGGCTAAATATAGTATTTTTTTTTTAAGTCTCAGGTTTCGTCAGCAAACACGAGACATCTGAGCATTGGTCCAAGAAACGTTCTCGACTAAGAATAATGACCAACGAACATATCTATATCATGTCATCTCTCGTCTATCGCTGGAGGGACGGAAAGGGAAGATATCTTAACCTATTCATAAAAGCAGATACAAAGATTTGTTGTAAGCTCTAGTGGAATGTCTTTATTCTAATACAAATCCTCGTGAATCTCTTGATAAAAAATTAGGTAATTAATAGTAGAATAAAATGGCATTATGTTACCTGTCCCCAACCCCACGCACAAGTTATTATCTAAATATTTCCTAACAGGGCACAGTCCAGAGCGTAAGCGAGTGTTTGAGGCAGGACAGTGCGCGATTGAGACTCCTTTAGCTGCTAGCAACGCAATCTCCTCACTTGTTAGGTGGATGGCGTGAGCCATTATGCACTGGAAGACATTAATAGCACATTATTTAACTGGAGCAGTAAGCAAAATTGCCGTGTTGAGCACGATGGATGCAGTATTTTAGTCTGATTGATGAAATGGCTTTTAGTCATTATTGGAGAGGTGTTGAGTTGCGATCTGGTATTATAAGAAGTAAATTACTAAATCCAATCAAAAAAGCATGTGTTCAGCAAAGTAGTTATTCATAAAAGGTTAACTGGAAGAAATCCCTTGTATGGATAAGTTCTCCTTTGTGCATTTGTGTTTTCCTGTATTCATCGTTCTCATGTGTTTTATGTACAATAAAGAGATACATACATACATACAATACAATACAACAAATAGGAAATGCATGAGGATTAGTTTTCAAGTTCTCACCTTATTATTTAGAATTTCACTTTTATCATACACATCTCCATAGCTGGTGCAGGATGGATTTATTTGCAAGACATACTCTATTTCTTTCAAGTTTTCTGATATATGACTCTATAATAAATTAATTATTATTTATAATCATGTTAGTTTTCTACACACTGCACTTCAGTCAAATATTATGAAACAATACAATTTATTATGAAACAAACCTGTATCCCACAGCCATATTTCTTTGCAATATTTGCCAAACCATTCATCAAGTCTTTGTCACAGCTCAATGCAAATCTTGGCGTTATAATAGGCTGCACTAACTCGTTCTGTAATATAATGAATTGTTAAAATAGAA